>OY776124.1:70167013-71469321 GCA_963675135.1 Galeopsis tetrahit
AAATAAAAATAAGAAAATAATTAAAAATCGGTCTGAATCGGTCAAAACTCGAACCGAATTAATTATGATCCGGTCTCCAGTCCATCCATTTGGGTAGATTTCGGTTCTGGTACGTCCCGTGCACACCCATAATTACCAATTGGAGGGGTACAATGAGACATTTACCATACCTATCCCACGTATGGCTGGAAAAAAAATTCAGTATGGTTCGGCATACCGTACCAAACCATCTCTAATCCCACGTATCCTTTAAATCAAACACGATAAATGGCCAAAAACTTATAATATGTAATATTGTCTGCTCTTAATTTTTCATGTTTTTATCTTTATTTTTTCCTAACACTTTCAGATTTTTTCTTTCACGCGTCTTTTCAGTGTACAAGTTCTTTCATTTTCATATTTGTTTCGAGACGACGTGTTTCCACTGAAAAAAAATGATTTTTTCATACTAAAATTTGTGTTACAATATGAACAGAAGAGTGTTATTGTATAAGCAAAAACATGTTACTAGTTCATGTCGTAACACTCATTTGCTCTTGTAGTACACTCCGGTTACACTTGAATCAGGAGATTATGATGTTATGATTTTTTAAAAGTTTCTAGATTTTTGTTGTTGTTCTTCAATGTGTTGTGTTGTTAATCTTTTACTGCATGTTTATATTCAATGTTACATTTGATCTTCTCTCTCACATGCTTCTACACATTGTTTTCTTTCTTTCAGTTGCGCATTTGTTTTGTTCACTTCTTGGAGAAGAAGTTGTCCGTTTGGCCCGACCCACCTGATCTTTTTCTAATCTTTTCTAACATTGCATACGCAACAATATTGCACATGCGTTTTTCTTTTGAAAATGAGTTTGTTATAAGATAAATAAAATATGTAATACATCGATCCTTACAATTATTTTAATTCAAACAATACACCATTACTAAACTTTATCTTACTTATTAACCAGCCATGTAGTGCAAACGAGCCCTAATGAGTTTAGACAGACCATGAAATATATTTCCTACATCCTGTCATAAGCTTCTAATTTACTTTTTACACGAATATTAAATAATATAGTATAAATGTGTCATGTATAGTTGATGTTGAAAGAAATGGGTACAAGAAAATGTAGAAATAGATAGTGAATTTTACCATCTAAGAAAATATGAAACTTATGACGAGATGCTCAAAGATAGATAAGTGAGAAATTTATGTCGGGACGAAGCAATATATTTTTTTATTATATTTGGTAAAACCCTAATTATTTTATTTATTTTGTAATTAAAATGAAATTTTAGAAAGTGCACAACACAACTATTAAGAATATGTTTGTTTTGGATTTTAAATATGAATTTTGAAGTCTAACCAATGTTCTACTGCATGTTCTTTAAATTAATATTTTAAAATTTTATTATATAAATATCTATAAATTCTACATAAATCAACCTTATAAATATATACAAACTCTGTATAAACACCTATAAATCCTCATATATTTTAAATCTTATCCTACCCTAAGTATCAAAACAAACACAAAATATCCGAGTTATTAAATTTTAAAATATATATTTTATTTTTTTAAAATCCAAAAAAATCCCAAAACTAATAGTATATCGCAGGGAGATGAATTGAATTATAATATCTGGATTAAACTGAATATTCAAAATTTGAAATAAGATCAATTTCTTATCTAAATAGATGACAAAAAATTAGGAAAATGAAGTGGGATTTAGCACTATTAATTATTAGGAACAACAAATTCCTTAAGTTAAGAAAGGAAGAAAAGGAAAGAAAAAGAAAAGAAAAGGACGAGACCCCACCCGCACCCCACCGTACCTCCCCTCCCCTCCCCTCCCCTCCCCTCCTTCCCCTCCATGTTGTGTTTGTATGCATCAACAGAAATATACATACACATATACATACACTTCCATACAAGAAAAACAACAATCAAAAGACCATTACATTGACAATCGCTTCGATCGTTACTCGTTTTTTTGAATTTATTTTCTCGGATTGCATTCGCTCTTTTTCTACGAGTATATACGAATAAACTTGGCACACGTGCCTCTTCTGACGGCGGTGATCAACTGGAGTTTGAATTAGGGTTTTTTAAAATTTTCAGAATTTGGGAAGAATTTGGGGGGAGTTAATTAGTGGGGTTTTGGAGATTTTAACTTTGAGTTTCTTATGGTTTTTGGTCTGATATGTTGGATTTCAGGATAAAGGTCGCATTGGGGTTTGGGGAAATTTAAGTAATTTGGGGGGAGGTTTAGGGTTAGGGTTAGGGTTTGGTTTTTTGTTTTCTTATCGGGGGTTGTGGAAGTGAATTAGGGATGGTTGAGGAGACGGAGGAGCTTGAGGAAGGAGAGACTTGCTATGACAGAGATGATTTAGACATTGATCCTGATATTGCCCTCTCTTACATTGTATGGGTTTCTTTTCTGCTTATTGCCATCTTTTGCTGTCTATTCAACATATTTTGAATAAATGTTCCTTCTGAAGTGAACTGAATAATGCATTTCAATCATGATGTGGTTCACTAACTGAAATATAGAGATGGAAGTTTTACTTTCTTGATAAACTTGGACACACAATACATGCATAATCGATGATCGTGGTGTGGAGAATTAGTTTATGATCGAATGTGCATGAACTTATCTTTGCAGCTTATGTGTGGTGGTTGTAATTAACAGACATGATGTGATCATTTAACCTGCAACAATAAGACAATGCATCTTATATCACTCGTAGCAGTTATGTATGTTTGGATTATTCAATAAATGTACGGTGGGCTATTTCCCGGAGTTTCGGAAAGTACAACGTAAAAATGCAGTCTTTCATGATCTGGTCGCTTCTGTAAAAGTTCAATAAAATTTGGAAAGTCTTATGACTTTATATTAGATAGCTTTTACCAGACATCTATTCATAACCCAGTAAGGTGCCTGATTGTCTTAGTTTTTCACTACAGCCTGCTCGGTTTCTTTGCAAAGTTTTGTGCATTCAAAGCATACATGCACACACATATATATTGCATTATTGAGGATGTACCACACAACTAATTAAAGTAATGCCTGTTGAAATTCCTCATCATTCCTGCTCTTATTTCTTCATTCCCGCATGATCTATGTACCATTCTCATATTTACCTAATATTTTTTAATGATATTAATTACTGTTTGGATCTTTTTTGTAAAAGGGAGACAAGGTTCAAAGTATACTGGGGCATCTGCAGAAAGATTTTGAAGGCGGTTTACTTACTCCTGAAAATCTGGGTGAGTGGAGAAACAACTGCGTTTCTCTTTTCTTTCTGCCCCTGCAATCAATAGCCTCAAACATTTAGGGTGTTTTTCAGGGGCAAAATATGGTGGATATGGCTCATTTCTACCCATGGAGCAACGATCTCCTTTGATTCAGTTGCCCCAAAAATCTCCAGCAAGAGTTCAAAATCCCCATTTTCCTAAATCTCCTAATGTCTGTCCAGAGGTTTGTGGTACATTTCCTTAAATTTTGGTTTACATATGTGTAGAAAGTTTCATTTATGTTACTGCA
This sequence comes from Galeopsis tetrahit, assembly GCA_963675135.1. Classification (NCBI taxonomy): domain Eukaryota; kingdom Viridiplantae; phylum Streptophyta; class Magnoliopsida; order Lamiales; family Lamiaceae; genus Galeopsis; species Galeopsis tetrahit. The sequence goes on from OY776124.1 coordinate 70,170,548, forward strand.
CAGGAACGTGGCCCTAATCCTGTCATGCCCCCTACTCAGAGGGATGCCCTTTCTTCCCCCAGTATGCGTCCTTCACTAACCTTGAAAACCTCCTCTTCTTTTGGTGCTTCGATAAGAGAAAAGGATACCTTGGCTTCTGCTAAAGTTGCTCAGGCTTTTCCTGGAAAAGTTGAACTTCCTTCAAGTAAGTTAGGAAATCCACCCGACCTCAGCAGGCTGAGGGTTCGCATTAAGGTGGGTCCCGAAAGGGTGTCCCAATATAATGCTCAAATATGCAGTCTGGGGCTTACATCTCCGTCTTCGTCAGAGGGAAACAGTCATGATGAAAGTGACGGATTACTGCTTGATTCTCGTGAGACACCTAATGAATCTCCTGCTTACATGCTTAAGGTATGATTCCTTTTGCGTATTTAGCTAGTAGTGGTGCACTCTGAAATTGGTAGATAGCTTTGGAAGTAATCTCATAGAAAATATATTTACTGATATGCATGTACTTTGCAGTTTCTTATTGTTGGTGGGCCTATGCCTTCTTTTATGTTGGTGGGCCTTTGTGTTGGGCCTGTGGCAGTTAGTTTTTAGGGCAGTTAGTGCAGTTAGTAGATATAAAGTCTGAGAGTTCTAACTAGAGGATTATTGAGAATAATATTGTAAAGTGCAGCTGAGAAGCTTGTGACAGGAGATTATTCTCTCTGGGCCCTTTCGAGGGATTTATTCACGTAATTGACATTCTTGATTCTGGTTCATCCTTTCCTTCTAGTCTTCTCTATCAATTTGTTATACCTGCCGGGTCCGGACGGGCTGCAGAAAGGGGCTACCCGATGGTGGGCCCAGGGGTTGCCACCTCGGAAGTGGGCCCAGGGGATTGCCACCCGGGAAGTGGGCCTTGGCATGTGGGTTGCCGCCCGGAGTGTGCCGTCCGTGGACGTCCGGTTTGAAAGGGGGATGGATTGTTATGATATCCCACATCGGTTCCACATGAAAGTGTGGAAGGGTATATAAGTGGGAGTTAATCCTTCACCCTTGACCATGGTTTTGGGTAAAGTTAGGGCTTAGAATCTGCTTTCACCAAGTATATTTGTCCTGTAACAAAATTCAAGTATATTTGCAATGCCTGCCTGCCGTGAATTTCTTTTCTTGAAGAACCATGACATCTACTATTAATTCTGAAGCCTCTTCTGATAATCACAAATTTCTTTTCGAAACAGTTGGACCTGGTTGATTTACTGTGTTTGTTTTTTACACAGATAATGACTTCTTTTCCAGTATCCAATGGGTTGCTTCTTTCACCTCTTTGTGAAGATTTACTGAACTTAGCCAGAGCAAGAGAACATTCAGTTGAAAGTGAGCATGAAGCTGCCCCGAAGAAATCTGCAATATCTGTTAAGCTCTTGAATAATGATGTTTTCAGGGGAAAGAATACAAAACTTGTTGATAAAAGTGGAAAATTTGAGAAATCAGAAGATAACTTTATTGTTGATCTTAAAGATTGTGACCAGAAAACTTTGGGTGGTGATAATCTGGAGTGTAGCATGCAGCCATTTGATGACTTGATTCGCAAATCTTTACCTGAAGCAGTCAATTCGGATAAGGATGTCCTAATTAAAAGTAGAAAGGTTAGGGTGAAAGGACGGGCAGTTTCTGTTGATTTAGTTAAGGATGCTTCTGCGAAACATACTTCTGGTCAAAGTTATCGAAAACATGAACAACCAGAATCCAGAAGCAGTTCTGTAGAGAAGATTGAGGAACACAGAGAAAAAATTTCTCAGAAGGAGGTTTCAGTTGATCATGGGCAGGATAGCAGGACTGTGGGTAAAGGAAGTCGTCTGTCATTTAAAGCTTATTCGGATCATTCTGAAGGTGAAGGGGTTAAAAAAGGTTTGGATGACTCGATAAAAGCTGGTCAAAATTCTGCCATTAGTGAACATAATGCATTTGATCCTCATGCTGCAGGGAGGCCATTAGATGAAGGTAGTAAAAAGTTAAAAGGAAGTCAAAGTAGTGGAAAGAAAGAATCAAAAGCAGAAAACTCGAGGGATGGTGATTGTGCTGCACCTAAAAGCAAATTTAGTGGGAAGAAGGATACTCACAGACTTCATCTGAGCCAGAAAGATTCGGTTCATACAAGTTTAGAACAAATCGAGAACCCAAAACGTTTATTGCAGAGGCCTTCTAGTCTTGATGATGTTAAATTGAAATCTGTGCATACTGATAAATTGAAGGAGAGATCCAGAAATAAGAAATACTTTGACAAGGTGTCATCTGACACACATGTAGTTGAGCCTCCAACTGCAGCTGTGCAATCTAAGGAAGGACTGTTGGGTGGGTTAGAGCATACAGTTGCTGCTCCCGTGTTAATACAAGAAGAGTGGGTCGGGTGTGATCGTTGTGAGAAGTGGCGTCTTCTGCCATACGGCACAAGGTCTGAGCAACTGCCTGAGAAGTGGGTGTGCAGCATGTTAGACTGGCTGTAAGTTTTTTCATTGTGCATTTCGTTGTCTTTTCCTTCTGTCATTAAATATATCTGGTGGAAGTTAAGTCTCATTGATGATGGATAATATGCTTATCAGAAAATGAATATTCTGATGATAAACTGGATCTTTTTCTGTTTGTAGGTCATATAACTTTATTAAGATTTAAATAACTGAAAGTAAAGCATCATGATGTTTAAAATATAACCAATAATTTTGATTATGAAACTTAATTAGATTAATGTAATATGTCCAGTTTACAAAATTAATAAGAGGAAATGTGGTATATTCATTTTTGGGGTGAGGCCTGGACTTGATCTCAATTTTTTCACTCTTCAGTCCAGGAATGAATCGTTGTGATATTAAAGAAGATGATACTTCAGCGGCTATTCGTGCTTCAAATCTAGTTCCTGTTCCTGAAAATCTACATAAATTTCAACCTCATGCTAATGTAACCATGGCTGGAGGAATTTATGGTGCTTCTGATCAAACAAAGCAGCAGAAACTGAAAGAAAAACAGAACACCATAAGCATTAAAAATGTGCATCCTTCTAATGGTAAAAAGCAAATGCAACAGCTGGCTTTGAAAAATGGGAGCTTGAAGGATGTGAAGCAATCTCTTCCAGGAATAAATGCTTCAAATAAATCTGATATGCAGCATCTGAATAAAAAAGCAACTGTTTCGGTCAAACTAAAAAAACGAAAAAGCGAGCATGTGATAGTAGGTATGTCATTTGTGAATAGTTCTTATTTCATTTATGCTTATATGATTTTGAATTATGTTTAGCTTATGAGATATAATATCCTGTACAGATGATGCAAATCCCAAGAAAAAAATGAAGGAGTCTGGTGAGTACACAGATTTGAAGGGGGAGATGAAAAGGGTTAAATCTAAAGATGCACTTATAGTCGACAACTTTCAGACTTCTGGTGTGATTGGGCACAGTGTGAAATCGGGCCTGCCCAGTATCACAGCCTTGAAGAATGGGAAGAAAAAGACTGCACAAAAAGATGGGATGTCGGAGGAACTTTATGTGAAGAAACACAAAGATGTTATGCAGGATTTACCAGATAATGGGCCTTTGGGTCTGAAGATGTGCAAAGGTAGAGAAGTAACAAGAACGAAGATAAGATTTAAGGATAACACATATAGCCAGCATCAAGTGGAGACAGGGCCAAACAGTGTGAGCAATCTCCAAGACAGAAAAAAATTTGTCAATGAGGAAAGCAAGGATGGTGAGTTTCATCGAGACAAGAGACCCAGAATATCTCAGGTTGAAGAGGAGTTCAGAAGAAGTCAGGGTGATGATATTTCATCAAAAAGAAAAAGTGCAGAAGCTAGAGTTCTATCTGGGAGTAAAGAACTGCAGGTAAAGCAACCAAGAGTAACGTCCCGTCTTACGATTGAAGATATAAACAAATTGAGAAAGGATCTGGGGTGTGAAGAGATGGCAATGGTTGCCACTTCAAGCTCCTCTAAGGTTTCTGACTCCCGTAAAAACAGACTTAGCTACGTCGAGCGGGAAGGCTCACCTGTGGAGTCTGTTTCTTCGTCTCCCATGAGGATGCTCTATCCAAATCAGGTATCATCAATGGTGATGGAGACTGCAGGGAAAGAGAAATTTCAAGACATGAATGAGAGTTCAAAATTGGGCGCATCGAGAAAGGGGATGTCAGAAATCATGGATTCAAAGCTTAAATTGAAAAAAAAGACATCTGTTGATGACAACCCTAAACATGAAGTATCGAGTAACATGAGGCTTTCTCTCTCCTATGATTCTAACCTCAAGTCTGCTAAAAATGGTGCAAGTGTTGGCAAGAACAATCTTAGGAAATCAATCGATAGCAGAAGTGAGAAGCAATCTTCACTGAGAGAGGATGATAAGAATGATCTAAAACCAGACGTTAAACAGGATCTTCCGAGAAGTTCTTTAGAACAAGCCCAGGTGGCGCCACCATGGACTGGAAAGGTGCGCATTGACCTGCGTCAGGGAGGTAAACAAGGTGCATTGTGTCCTAACAAACATGCATCAGGATCATCGGGATTGTTGAAAATAAGTCGTATGGATTTAAGACCTGATGATGCTTCTGTAGTTGGTGATACATCCAAGGCTAAAAAATGCACTGCTATTGAGCCAGAGAAGTCTGTGGCTCTTGATGCAAGCCTTGGAAACAAGAATGTCTCTGGCATTACTGCATCTACTGCCTTTAAAGCAGCTGAAAATGTCTTGAAAGAAGCTGAAGAACTTAAAACTCATGCTGATTTAATTAAGGTATTTCTGTGGCACTTTCTTTATATGTTCGCATGTTTATTGTTTCCTTCTGAAGTTTCGGTTCCTTCACATATACATATCAGTGCAGACTCAGAATTTGCTTTCAAATATCTTACTTCCTCTACATAAATTCTTGCAGAACTCTGGTTTTAGTTCGGAAAGTAATTATGAGTACTTTAAAGCTGCCTTAAAGTTTCTACACGGTGCTTCACTTTTAGAAGCCTGCAATGGAGAGTCTAGCAAACATCTGGAAATGAGGCTTATGCAAATGTATAATGCTGCTGCCCAACTATTCAGGTGAATAGAGATACTTGGAACCTGAGTACTTATGCTGCTTCTCATTCTGTTCTATACCTTCTCTGTACCCACATCTTATTAAGAGTGGCACCTATGTAACACAAGTTTCTAATTCCAAAGTTGCTCCCATTCAAATTTAGTATAAATAGTGTTATCTGTATGCAGCTGTGATCTTGATTAATATGTATTAGGATTGATGTTTGAGATCAAAGTTTTTACGCATCTATTTATAGATTACTTTTCAACATGTCGTGTCTTGAGGGATTATGGAAAGCAACATTGCAGGACAATACAGGGTATTCAATTTATTGTGTAGTGAAAATGCAAACTTTTTAGCAACATTGTTATTAGGATTACTACTTCTTAAGATTGAAATTGCCACTCTGGGATATTTCTGGTGGGGAATTCAAATTTTATGTCATGTTTATTAAAAAAGTTTCATGTATATTGGGCATTTTTAAAGTTTAGATGTAGAACCCTTCTAAAAATTTACCCTAGGTGTGAAGCTTCTTCATACAATCACTGCTTATTTTATGGGTTCACGTTATTTGCAGAATATGTGCAAATGGATATGATAAAAGCCTAGAGTTGGCTGCAGCTGCTTTGGCCTACAAATGCATGGAGGTGGCTTACATGAGGGCAGTTTATTTCAGAAGTTCAACTACAAGCAGAGTTTGCCAAGATTTGCAATCAAGTCTGCAAATGCTTCCTCTAGGTATGATAAACATTTTGTTAAATCTAAATAATTCACCATAAGGGCACAAATGTGATTTTATATATGCCTAAATAATTAAATATGTATTTAATAGTCCTAAAAGTTAATGGTATCGTGGTTTACTCCTTTGAGTACTAACTACTTTTAAGGGCTACTTTCACCTCCTAACCACTATTAGCACATGGATGTTCTTGTACACGACTGCACTCACTTTTTGATCTTAAGAACTGTCGGTATTAAACATATATAATTTCGAAATATCTGCTCCTGATGGATATCTAGTTTTCATTTGGATTTTCCAGATGATACTGTTATTGATGTCATATTTTCTTATCTGTTTAGGCGAATCTCCGTCATCTTCTGCTTCGGATGTTGATAACTTAAACAATTTAGCAATGACCGATAAGGCTACTTTGTCTAAAGGCAGTGGTTCTCAGGTTGGGAATCATGTTATAGTGCCTCACCACCGTCCTAACCTTGTTCATCTGCTTGATTGTGTAAGTTTTTATTTGTTTAAATATACTTGCCTCGAGTTTGCTGTGCTGGTTGTGATTTAAGATGTTGTGGTTTCACATGGAATTGTAATATTGGGCTTGGCTGCCATTTCAACTTTTTTATAACTTGAAATCGACCTAATTCATCCCCACTCCCCCGCCAATCTGCGGCACATATCTAATATCAAAGGCCATTTTAAACCCTTATATGTAAAATGAGTGGACCAATTTTCTTACTTTAGTGAAAGGGAAGTGTCAAAACTAAGTAGCTATTTGTTTTATCCATTGTTTTCTTGATTTTCAGAAACTTGAGATCTATATTTTCTTCATGCACTTGTTTTTTAGTACTTTAGTTTTATAGTTTTAACATTCTCCTTTAGTTATTTTTTTCTCCATTTATTGCATTTTAATATATCCCATATGCATATGCTCCCTTTGAACGTACTATGCGAGCTACCCCTTCTTACCCAAAAGTGCAGTTTGGCTAGCTTTTCCCTCTCACAACCTGGTGGATCGTTTTAACTATGTTTGAAATGAGGTTTCATGAAGTTTATTTTTTAAATTTTGCAGTCATTATGATAGAAAACAAATGAAAAACTTCAAATCCGTGAATAGTTTAATATTTGTTGAGTGCTGAAGGAATAATGGTTAGTCTAGTTTATATGTGAATTGCACATGATATTGTTCTGAGAAATTTCGAATGATTGTAACTAGTACTTTACAATTATTGTTTTTATTGATGCATTTAATTGTTATTATATATTTTTTTCCAGATGACAGGTGTTAATTCTGCTATTGAAGCTTCCAAAAGATCACAGGAAACATTTGCAGCTGCTCATGTAGAACTAGAAGAGTCACAGAATAAGGACGCCATTGTTTTCGTTAAGAGGGTTATTGACTTCAGTTATCACGACGTAGAGGAATTCGTACGTTTGGTTGGGCTTGCATTTAATAGCATCAACCGCCAGGGTGTTCATGGTAATCGAGACTAGTCAAGTGTACATACTTTGATTTCTTTCATTTATTCGGGCCTAAGAAGACGGGCCATCAAAGCAGGCATATTGAAGAACACGGGCCCTTAAACGAGGCATATGGGCTCACATTACTGAATCTGGCAAGGAAAAGTGGGCTGTTGGAGGAGGCATATGGATTCACTCTTGCAGATCTGTTGAGGAATAAAAACATAACAGCTAATTATAGCTCCTCTGTACATTTGTACAAAATTGGATTACTTGCCATTCTTGTAAAATCATTTTTGATTGCTTCTCTTTCACAAGATAAGGGCAGAGTATGCTCAATACCCTTGATGCAATCGAATGGATAGCAAAAAATACACGTGTTTTGTGCATGTTTTTGCACCAGTTTTGATATCTAGGTTATAGATTCTTTTTAGTTAGAGAAGAGACTGTTAATAGAGATTTAGATGACATTATTCATTTGAGGAGCCTTCACTTTCAATATACTCCACTTATTAAAGGGACTTATATATATTTCTTTCATCCATTTTTTTTCTTCTGCATGTTAGGGTAATAGAGATTTTTATTTTTTTGGGTCATCGATTATTGTTTTCTTCATTTCTATGATTTTCAAGCTGTATGTATATGTTGGCTTGGGCTTTTCCATTTTCATTGTAGAGAAGCTGCACTAATTTCTACATTTTATATAGTAATTTTTTGTAAGAATTTTATATGCATATAGATCTTAATTTTTTTTTTGCTGACCCACACACGAACACATTTCCTTGAATTATGATTTAAAAAAAAAAAAATCTTTGAATTATGATTTGTTTGTGATTTTATGCATTCGTAAGTCACTGTGTGAATCAAAGAGGGAAGCATCTGAGTGAGTTATACTCGATAGTCAATAGGCTTATTTATTGATTTTTACATATTGACAAAAGTACCCTTAAAAGGTAATTTTGCTAAAATAAGTTGAAATATACAGTTTAAATGTTTTAATAGAAATTATGTGTTTATAAATTAAAATGAAACTGAGGTGGAGTGGGTATAAAATGTTACCCATTGCGCTCACTTTTTTTCTACTCAACAGTCGAATCTTCCACTTTCCTTGTTTTTCTTTCCTTTCAAAAAAAAAAAAAAAAAAAGAAATTAATATCTCTACAAAACATTAACGAAATCACATATTATGGTTTCAATCCAAAAAAATAAAAATAAAATTAAAATCTTTCTTTGTAAACTATATGTGTTGATTTACAACACTCTCCTACTCTTGCCGCTTGAGACTGCAACATATAATTGTACGTAGGTGAACACTAATTTAGAAAGATACAAAGTTACTATCGAAAATAATTGAACTTGACTTTTAATTATTTTATCGTCATAGCAAACATATTTGAAATTAGCATATAAGACTCCTCCAATTGTGTGTATCACCTCGTGTGAATATAAAATAAAAGCTGATGAGAACACATTATATGGGTGAGATAGATTTAAACCAAAATAATTGTCAAAATATGTAAAAAAATTAAGATAAACTAATTTAAATATATATATATATATATAATTCTAAAATTTGCTCATATTAGAATTTATTTTGCATAATCATTTTTTAGTATACATAAAATTTGAGAAAAAAAAGAATTGTCTAACCAATTTTTTTAAAATATAAATTAAAAGGATTCATTTCACGAAAAATGAATCTCACTTAGTTACGTTTTCGTGTAGGCCAAGTGTTGTAGAAAAAGCACATATTCTTTGTCGAGCCACATGTCGTAAGGGGGGTTGTAGTAATAATTTAGGGTTGGTCGATTCCCAAAGACTATGCCTAACATTATTTACGCACTATCAGAGGACACAAACTAATTAAAAGAGTCAATACTATCTCACATACATTTTGTCTATACGTAGATTTGAGATTTAGAAGTATACTCATTTTTATGGTGGGATTGATTTTTTAAATTACTTAATTTTTAGATCAGATATTGAAACTTTTATTATAAGCAAGTGTTGCGATTTTCTTTTTTCTAAATGTTTTTGTGATAATTTTAATATTTAAGTATTTCCAAAACATATTACTCATTTCGTCCATATAAAATGTGCATATTTTTTTTTAAAACTGTCCACATAACATATGCTTGTTTCAAATTTTGGAAAATATATTCTACTACACCTTATTTTCTCTCTACTTTATCTATTATATTTATAAATAAACAATAATTTTTTAAATCGGTACAAAAATAAATACACAATATATATATATACATATATATATGGACGAGGGAGTAGTTGTTTTTTTATATAACTTTAATTTGTTGAATATGGTGTAAATAACAATAATTTGCCCTTTTTTCTTTTATTTTTTTGAGCGCCCAATAACATTTAATAGGAAAATTACTCGATTTTTTGCAAACTATTTTTGTTTGAGTAGTACTATTAATATTTGGATTAAAAAAAAATGTTAAATACAACTTTATAGGCCGGAATTTTCATGTTGGTTGGGGTGGAAATGAGTCGAGTCAACCCGCAAGTTATTTGTGTTCGATTCGATTTTTTTTTGAATTTAACCGAATCGAGTTTTGAGCTACTCAAGTAGCAACGAATTCGAGTTCGTATAATACCCAACTCAAATGATTTGCGAGCCTAATCAAATTTGTACAATATATACTATTTTGTCATTAATTATATTTATACACAGATAACCGAGCCGAGCTCGAGTACTCCATTCGTTCCTTACTATTTTAAGTATGAGTCATTTAGTAATCGACACTAAAAATAGCAAAATGAGTCATTAAGTAGAGGACGGAGGGAGGGAGTACAAGTAATCAAATCGAGCTCGAGTTTAAATTTTTTAGACTCAATAGAGTTCGAGTTGAATTTCAAACTTGAGTATAACAATGGAGTCGAGTTTTGAGCTTTGAACTACTCAACTCGACTCATTTATACCCGTATGTGTTGGTCACGTGATCATGAAGATTAGTATGAACTTTTTTTTTTTTCGAATATGTTTAGATTCATCAATAAATAAATAAATAACCTGCAGCTCGTTTGGTTTTTTTTTTTTTTTTTTTTTTTAAAAAGAAAACCCCTAAGTTTGATTGAGGGCCACATGTGCATACTTTCTCGAAAACATTTCCAATTTTGAAAGATGATGGACTAATTAATTCTTGAAATTATAATGAGATCGATTCAAAAGAATTTCATTGTAAATCGTTTTTTTTTTTTAAATTATTAGGGACTCAAATTTATTTAGCACGGAACACTTTACTTTGAAATACTACTAAATTGTGGCACACAAATATGAGGAATATTTTCTTTTTAAATATGGAATCAAACCCTAAATTACAACTTAGTAGTGGACTAGTGGGCATATTTTATGGAATTTTGACTGCATATCTCTATTTAAAGGGCATTCTTTATGGAAAACAACTACTCCTATATATAATGGTATTACATTTTTTTTGTTACAACATCTACATGAATGTAACTAAATAGAAATGGTGAGATGATATAATGATTAATTTCATTGAATTGTGTGCCATTAATTCATATATATTGTATAACGGAAAATGTTATATTATTGTATAAAAAAAAGCTTATCCACGATCATCATTAATGTTAGAAAAGTTACACTAATACAGGGTTATAAGTTGTATATATATGATCAAATAAATAAATCAATAGGTATTCTTAATAAAATAGTAAATTTTGTGTGAGATGATCTTACTATGAGATAGAACATAATTTGAACATGAAAACACTTTAATACTTCAAAAAATGCTAATTTTTTACCAGTCTTATACAAGTCTTTAAGTTAATAAAGTACAAAAATAGGCCATAGGTGATTAACAAACACACTATGAGATATTAAATTAATTTCAGATAAAGAAATTAAAATCAAGTATAATATCAACATGACCAATTGGAGCTACTTAATGCATGCATTTTTGTTATACATAAAGTAAAAAAAATCCAAACGAATTACTTCACTTTAGGGCTCGTAAGTCGTAACTCTTTAAAAATTAGGGTCAGTGTTATGTGAAATATTGCATACATGCATTTCATCCCAATTAGGCAAGTCAAAACCCTAAGTCCAAAAGTCAAATTAAGTCAATTTTAAAAAATTCGCGGGTCATAATCCTGGATCCGGGTTGTCCAGAAAATTCGCTGGTTGCAAACAGGTGGTTTACTACATGACCAAAATATTGTTACTACAAGACCAAAACATTATCACTACAAGGCCAAAAATTTAATACTACATGTCAAAACATTCTGAAAAATTCACAAAAAATAAAGTCTCCAGAATATTTTTTGAACATGTAGTAATACATTTTTGACCTTGTAGTGATAAAATTTTGGTCTTGTAGTAACATGGTTTTAGTCATGTAGTAGCCGAATAAGTCAAAATTATTTTAGTAATTTTACCCCCAAAAAATAAGTGTCCAGAATATTTTTGAACTTGTAGTAATACACTTTTGACCTTGTAGTAACAAAATTTAGTTCTTGTAGTAACATAGTTTTGGTCATGTAGTAAAATAATAGTATATTAGAGTGAAAATAAATATTTTAATTTAGGTTGACCCACTTTGACCCGTGTTGACCCGCGTTGACCCGTGTTGACCCACGAATTTTGACATAATTTACCTTAATTAGTCATATTGCATGTATGCAATATTGCATATAAGTTTTTGCCTAAAAATTAAACACGCCACAGTTGTTATACTCCCTCCGTCCCGTGATTACTTGCACAATTTTTTTTTATTTGGACGTCCCAAAATTATTTGCACACTCTTAATATGGAAATATACACAAAATTAATACTCTCCCAATATTATTTTATTTTTAAAATTGTCAAAATACCCCTCATTTATCTTACATTATCAACCACTAAATTTACTTTTCTTAAAAAACGTGTCAGTCAAACCGTGCCAGTAATATATCTGGGACACGGAGGGAGTACATTTTTTCATGATTATAAAATAAACTTTGTAGCTTGAAATAGGAGAATTCTGATTTATGTAACATCAACATATAGCCATCATGACTTCACAACTCACATGCTAAACTTATCACAATCATGACTTCTTCTCAACTTCACATGCTATTATTGAAATACACCCACCCACAAACTTTTTGTTAGTTTACAAAAAAAAAAAATTAATACAAAAGGCGAATTACAACATTGAACCAAAAATAAATAAATAAATCAATTACTACCCAAAGCAGCTAGAACATTAAAAGGAAAACAACTAAAACAAGCTAACAATCAAACAAAAACGTATTCGTAACCACCAGATTGCAACAGGGTGTTCAAACATAAGCACCAGATCCCACTTGATTCAGAAAGACGTGTCACCCTGTGACTGCTCTCACGACTAATATAGAATCAGAGAAACCAAAATAATTTCCCACAAACCAAGTCGTATCAGAACCACCTAAATTCCAAGCAAAATACACACTATCGATTATCCACGGAACAACCATACTAAAATATATAAATGACAAATAAAATACCCAACACAACACTGAGGAAATCCCATCAGATTAGGTCAAAATCTAGAGAAATCATAAAAAATAACTCTAGAGAATCCACAACTTGAGTGCAATCTCGAATGTGGGATAACGATTAAGGAGTTGTTGATTGGCGACAAGCCGAACACAAAATTGTGCTCCCATCCCAACCATCCTTCATCTAGAACCGCCGTCGAAAAGTTGTGATCGACACTCTAGGCTACTACGTTAACTCTTAGCAAAAGAGAGAGGGATTAGAAAACAAAGCCCCGACGAAGATTGAGAGAAAGACGAGGACACAAGATCACACAAACTCTTGTATGAAGTTAGAAAATAGAAAGATGATTGATGTTAAAATGCAGACAAATATCTAATAGTTGGGAGTGGAGAATTTTGGCCCCTACTATCACCACTTGCTTTCAAAATCAAAGTGAAAAGCATTCGTACTTGCTATATTATTTCTAGCCATCACCTTACATATTCCTAAATCAAACTAGAAAACTTGAATAAGGTATATATGATTTATCAACCCAAACCCACATCAATTAATGCCCTCTAAAATAGAACTAAATTAACCCAAATGAGTGTGACACTAATCCAGATGACAAAAATGCCCTTTTATATATAAAATGATACTCCCTCCGTCCCATTCTTGAAGACACATTTTACCATTTTGAACGTCTCATACTTGAAGGCACATTACCTAAAATAGCAAAAACATTTTTAAACACTCCCCTTAAAACATCACATTATTACAACAAATGCCACTACTTTATTACACTAAAAAGTAACTTTATTACTATTTATAAAGTTGAAAAGTCTTTACTACCCCCACTTTATCTTACACAATATTATTAAACAATTCATTCATTAAAATCCGTGCCCAATTGATTTGAGCCTTCAAATATGGGACAGAAGGAGAGGGAGTAGTACTCTTAAATTGAAAATTAATATTTTTCTTTAACTGCATGAAATACAACTGTCTCACAATTAACCAAATCTAAATTCCTTACTTCAGTTAATTTTTTCTTATTTCTCAATTGTTCTGTCAAAAAAAAAAAAAAGTAAACAATAAATAGATTCACCAGCTAGCAGTAAATTTCCACAAACAAATATCTATATATATATCTAAAAGAATTAAATAATTTATAATCTCAAATTCATGAATCAAGAACCTTGGTGGGGGTCCTAAACCCCTCCTTCCATCTATAAATACACACCATTTTCCAAACTTAGACTACACATCATCTTTTTCTCAATACTTTTTGATAAAAATCCAATCTTTTTCAAAAGAAATTGTTCATCAGTCACCAATGGCCCCAGTTCCAATCTCTCCTGTAAAAGTTTGGCACATTGACGATGTTCAAGAGCTCAAAAAGACCAAATCACCCCACATTCCTGCAAGATTTATCAGGGACAAAACAGAGCAACTTTCCCTGGACAAGGCCATCCCATTTTCAGACACCATTCCCATCATTGATCTTTCCAAACTTGTCAATGGAACCAAACATGAAATTTCTAAACTCAAGAGCTCTTGCCAAGAATGGGGATTTTTCCAGGTAATTTTCTTGTCTTTTTTTTTTCTTCTAAAGTGAACAATACAAAGAAAAGAAAAAGATGACTTTTAGTGAGAATTCCTGTTATTATAAGTTTCTCTCACTAGAAGTCTTTAGTGACGGTAATTGACTTTTAATGAGAAGTTCTGTCATTAATTCTCAAAATATCGTCACTAAATACTTTTAGCCAGAGAAAGAATAGCTGTCACTAAAAGTCAGTTTTTCAGCGGAAGGAATGAGAGTTTTGATGTTGTTTGTTGCAGGTTGTGAATCATGGGATTGATTTGGAATTGCTGGAAAAAATGGAAAAAGTGGCTATGGAATTCTTCATGATGCCATTAGAAGAGAAGCAAAAGTATCCTATGGCGCCAGGGACAGTACAAGGTTATGGTCAAGCTTTTGTTTTCTCAGAAGATCAGAAATTAGATTGGTGTAACATGTTTGCACTTGGAGTGGAACCCCACTCCAATAGAAACCCCAAATTGTGGCCATCTAGGCCCTCTGATTTCAGGTAATTTCATAACTTCAAAACGGTGTCGTTTCACAGTACCCACTTCTCCGGAGCACGGATTTTAATAAATATTGATTAATTTATTCATAAAGTAGATAAGTTGAGAGTATGATAGGGTATTGTGGGGTCCATTTATAAATAAAGTGAATGAGAAAGTGGGTAAATAAGTGATAGTAGGAGGGTGGAGATAAAATAGTATGAATATACTGTAACCCTTTCAGAAAAGGGTAAAAAAAAAGAAAGTAGAAATAATGAAATTGTATTATTACTATTCTAACTAAGTTATTTTTGTTGAGTAGTGAAACTGTTGAAAGATACTCTGTGGAGATAAGGAAATTGTGCAAGAATCTGCTAAAGTACATTGCAATAACATTGGAGCTGAAAGATGATATCTTTGAAGAGATGTTTGGTGGGGCCGTACAGGCTGTACGGATGAACTACTATCCAGCTTGTCCAAGGCCAGATCTTGTGTATGGTTTAAGCCCACATTCTGACGGAAGTGCCCTTACACTTCTGCAGCAACGCAAGGGAAGTCCAGTTGGACTTCAAATTCTCAAAGATAATGATTGGATCTCAGTTCAGCCTATTCCCAATGCTCTAGTCATCAATCTTGGGGACACCATCGAGGTACTATTCTCGCTCGATTAATTATTAAACAAGCTAATGTTACGTAACTTTTGTGTTTGTTGAATTTTAAAGGTTTTGAGTAATGGGAGGTACAAGAGTGTGGAGCATAGAGCGGTGACTCATAAGGAGACCGACAGGTTGTCGTTGGTTACGTTTTACGCCCCGAGTTACGACGTTGAAATTGGGCCGATTCCGGAGCTGATTGATGATGAGAATCCGTGCAAGTTTAGGAGATACAATCACGGAGAATATAGCAAGCACTATGTGACCAACAAGCTTCAAGGGAAGAAAGCATTGGACTTTGCTAAACTAATTAACTAATTTAATTTGTTATACTAAGATTATGTTGTGATATATCAAATAAATTGTAGGAACATGACATATGTAATTTGAAAATGTAGCTTGTAATAGTCCTCTTGTTGGAGTTCAATAATTAATGTAAGTATTCTCATTATTAACTTTCCTATCAGATTGTCTCGCAGGATGTATTCTATGCGTCAAACAAAGAGTATATAAATACGTATTTCTTATAAAAAAATAATACTTTAAAGGAAAAACGTGATACTTTTTCGTAATAGTATAAAAGATTTATTTTTTATATGAAAGATATTAATTAGAATATTGAAATTAGTTGTTAAATGTAGGGATGACACAATGACCAGCCTTGAAGTCGTCCCGCCCTGCCTCATTCTGAAAACGGGGCAAGTCAGCTCCGCCCCACGTGCAGAGCAAGCCAGACATGAATTTACATATTTATTGTCCTCTGTTCCGAATTCAAAGACATATATATATAATAATTTTTATATAATAGTTATTGTTAATTTTAAACATGAAATTTTCATGAATTTGATTATTTACTTTGGTGTTCATTTTAGATATGATTTTTAAAATTTTTAATGTTCAATCTAACAACGAATTTTAATATATATAATGAGACTTGGAGCGGGACATACTCAAAATGTTGCCCCGTATTGAGTGTGGGGCAAGACAGGTATCCACGTAGATGGGACTTAAAATGCTACCCCCATAGCAAAGCATATGACAAAGCAGGTGGTATATATGTGCACAAATTATATTTGAATATTGAGATACCGATCATGCTCTGTTCCATTGTCAGATGGGTAAGTACGTGTGCAAATACATTAATTTAGATCATCTCACTCACGACGCGTATAACACAAAAATTATTCTAAAAGTACTTTTTGAGGGTGCTTTATTACAATGAAGGGGTTGTAAGTAATTAAGATTCCAATAGAAGTTGATCACTTTTTACTATTGCTTAATTATATCAAATCAAAGATTCCAAGCTTTGAAAAGTGGCACGTAATAATGAGAGGAGATCAAGGAGCATCACATCATGTTTCATTACAATTAACCATGGTTTCCATTGATTTATGTTTTCTTAGTGGAGCTACAATCACGTTTGTCTCCTTCAACTTGCTCTATGATTGACCTAACTTGTTAAGAATTTTGCACCGTTATTTATCGTGTTTCAATTCCGTATTGTATGACCTATGCACTTTGTGCATTCAGTATAAAACTTAAAAATAAATTAAACTATTTAATACTCGATTTTTCAATCGTTTTAAGTAAAAATCAGCTGGCCATATATAGCAACAAGCTTAGTATAAATTGATGAGCTTCATAAGTAAAAAGGAAAGTAAAACAAATGTACAAATATCAAATTGTTAAGAGTTTGATGTGTATTCAATTTGATTTATTATCAAATAAGTTAAATTTAATAGCATAAATATAAATATGAAGTCATTAGAGAATTCAAGTTTTGTAAATGGGTCCCATTTAAGAATCTGCAGGTCTTGAGGATATTTTTAAAGATTGGTTGATGTCACGAGGGTATAACTGTCATTTCAGGTTAAGGCACATTAGAGACACTAGTGATACATGACATATACTCCTTTGCAGATAGTAAATTGAATGTTATTTTTGGGCCATGATTCATAGTTCTAGGGATATTATGAGTCCCTTTTTGTTATGTTAATTTCAACAAGTAAATAATTTGCATTTTAGAAATCTAATATTTAATTTATTGAAGATAGTGGTGGAATTCTCACATCTTCATTTCCACTACTTTATTGCATCACTAAAAATCTTTGCTAGTCATTAGCTCTTCAACTGATATTAAGTTATTAACCATAAAACACTTTTTTATAACAATAATTAAGATTATTTTACACATGTGTCAATATTTTTTTACAAAACTTGCCTTTTCAATAATATTCATATTTCTACTCCATCACGTAAACTTTATATCAACAAGCATTCACACGCCACTCTTTCTACACCGTACGTTAATCTTAAGTTTCATTGTATATATACAAATCGAGTCAAGTCCAACACATGGTTATATATTTAATTGTTTTGAAATATTATTAATTTTTAAAATTTATATTTGAACTTGTTTAATAATTAATAAAGACATACATATATACGGTTGAGATGGTCAAACAAATGTTCCATATCGAAAAAGTATAAAAAGATTTATGACTATAAAAGGGTGGACTAGTATCCCCATTGACATGAGACCTTTTGGAAAAATTTAAAAGCAAAGCTGATGTAGGCTGCGGAAGCGTATAAAAATGGCAATATGAGAAACACACACTAGTTCGTTGATTCTAAGAATACCCGAAAAAGTGGCACGAATTCAAAAACGTTGATTCAATAAGAATACCGTAATTGCAATTCAAAAGAAGCTAGTATGCTCTTTATTCTTATAATAAGGTGGATTGAATCAATAATTGATCCTCTCGTAATTGTACTAAATTTAAAACATGTATTATTGGTAAAATTAAAACAGAAAAGGAAACACTCGTTAATTCTTCAATTAGCTGATCTTGACACGATTCTTCTTCTTCTTGATTTGGTCAACTTGTCAAAAAGAAGGCCAAGGGGGCTGTATCTCCATTAAAAGCTGTGAGGCTTTAGCAAATCCAAAGCAAACAATATCATACCAAGTGGGGAATACTATGGAGGATCCAGTCCGAAGACCCGGTGTCGAAAAAACAGTAGAACGGACAGGAACCCTTGGGGAACGACGGAGTCTCGATGAGAAGATAGGCAAGATGGCCTAAACATCGAAAAGGCACAAAAGGATTTATAGTTTGATAGTTTTACATTTGTTTCATTTTTTTACTTATTATTATTATTGAGTTTGAGTCGAGTCATAAATTATATCAAATTGATTGAAACTTATGTCGAACTAAGCTTAGCAAGTTCTTATCAAACATTTTTGACTCGAGTATTGAATAGTTTGATTTGACTTTCACGAATGCACCACGTGTAAACACAAAATTGAAACACTATAGATGAAACTAGTGTGAATCATAGAGCAAGTTGGAGCAGACAAAGATGATTATTTCTCTCCACTCACAAAGTGTGAATTGAAGTCATATGGTTTTGTTTGTAATGAAACATGATGTGAGGTAGTGAATGCTGATGCTCCTTGATTCTCTCTCATTATTTATTACATACTATACACTTTTCCAAACTTGGAATCATGTCTTCTGTTGGAATCTTACTTAAGACCCCTTAATTGATTGTAATAAACCGCTCACAAAAATTAGGGAGACAGAAAAGATAGCACATAAACTTGTAGACAAATTTTGGTAAAGTCTAGTATGCACTCGAGTGCATGCTGTGCACCCTAGTCCATGTGCACTTTTCAGTTTACTGACTTACACTTTTTGGTAATGGTGTTGCACTTTTCAATTATTACTCATTTACCAAAAATTGTAAGTCAGTAAACTAAAAAGTGCACATGCACTAGGGTGCACAGCATGCACTCGAGTCCATAGCAGACCAACCCACAAATTTTATGGTGCCAAACAAATCTTTTTTATTGTGTTTTTTCCATACTCATCTAATCACTAATTTCTAACCATCTTTTATTAGGAGAAGAGAGTGTTCTAAATTTGTATGAAATAATGCCACAAAATTCATTTTCTACGATGAAAAAAATATACTCCTCATTTTTCTTTTAAAGTATAGGCTATTAATAATTTTTTGGTCACACGAAAACACTTTTATTGATCAATAAGTTAAAAGAGAGAAATTATATAAAAAAAAGCTAACCCCTCTAATCAAAGGTTAATTAGTCTCAAGGGAGAAGAATAAAAGTAAAACGACTATGTTGTTCACTTTCAAGAGATGCGCATAGTCTCCAAGAAGCACTCTGATGGAAAAAACGAAACATCTCAAACACCAGAGAGATTAAACACTCAAATGTATCGTGACTGCTTGTACGGTCAATATCAGTGGCGGAGGGAGAATACAATTTGGGGGTACAACTGTACCCCCATATTGAGTTTTTTTTTTTTTTTTTATAATTTTTATATTTAAGGTTAAAAAAAAAAATTGTATGAGACTAATCCAATCTGCATCCCCACAATTAAAAGGCCTAAAAAAAAGTTTGTAACTATAAATGCACTTGACACTTAGTCTATACAAGTACGAATATTACACATTCTTCATTCTGCTCTGAACTCGCAACCATTTCTTTAATTGTTAATTCATAACTTTTTCCATTTTGCTCTGAATTATAAAATGTATTTGACACTTAGTCTATACAAGTACGCATATTTTATATTTATGGAGTAATTATTATTTAATTTGATTATTGTGTTTAATTTATGAATAAATTTATTTTGGTCGATCTATAACTTATAAGTTATGAATTAGAGTTTATATAATAATAATTATTTTACTGTCTAATTCAATTATGAATAAGTTATGAATTAACAATTAGAGTTTGTATTATAATTACTAATTTGCTACGTTATGCTAAATTAATTATTTTCAACTCACTATCTAATTCAACTAAAAAATGACGAAATATAAACTTATATTAAAGAAGCTTAAGACAACGAAAAAATAATTCGATCTTCGAGAATTTATGTTCAAGGGAATGAAATCTCAAGAAGCTCCTTGCACTTTTTCAAATAGATGAGTCTCAATGGACAAGGAGTCTTCTTCAACCCCATCATTTAATTCACCTCAAATTCAAGAAAATAAAAGGAATATAAGTATAATTTTTTTTTATTTGAAGGTTATGTAATTTTTTAAGTTTTCTCGAACCGTATGACTTAATATTTTTCGCACCCCCGAATTTGAAATCCTGGATCCGCCACTGGTCAATATCATTATATCAAATCTGAAATCACCTCCAAAAAAAAAAAACCATCAACACCACCCAAAAATAGAAAGAAGCTAGAGAGAAAAAATCACTAGAGCTAAGAGATCGCACAATAACTTTTTAGTCAAATTTCTTTTAATCTTCTACATGTACGTTGCACGACAATTTTTACGTAGGTACTTTAGTCAAATTTTATATAATAAGCACGAACAATTTTCCCTAGCTTATTTTACAACTAATTCATGAATTATTCTTCTGATGCAGGCGGAAGCACGATACACACGTAAATCTGTTGATTCTACGAATACCCGGAAGATACGTAAACGAGATTAAAATTGATAATCCATTGATTCAAAATGAATACTGAAAAAACACAAATAAAACACGTCAAAAGGGATAAAACCCAATATATATTTTTCTATTCAATCAACTCTACCCCTCTCCAACTTTATTCTCCATCCTTTTATAATAAGGTGGATTAATTCACTAATTAATTTCCTTGCAATCATACTAAAATTAAGATATGCATAATTGATAGGATTTAGAGCAGAAAGGAAATAACAATTAATTTTTCAATCAGTCGATTTCTTGCCACAATCTCTTCTTGATTTCGTCAAACTTGTCGGAAAAAGGCCAAAGGGAACGTATCTCCATCATCTTCTCAAATTCCTAATAAGAAAAACTCAATCCACGGACTTTAACTTGGACTCGCGAATCAATTGTAGAATATGTGGTGAATATATATAGTTTGTGTTTAGTATGCAATATTTGATGGAAATACTCCTTTAAAAAAATAACATGCAATGCCCATATAAAAATTGTGAGAAATTTGGCTTGAGAATTAGTTCAGTAGATTTGTAAAAACAAAAAAATTGATACAAGTTTTTATAATTCGATTAAAAAAAAAGGTAGTCTAGCTGGTGATTTAGCTACAAATTTTTTTACTGAATTTAATGCAATTAAAAGTAAACTTAAATTGCTTTATCAACTGATCATATATACTTTCAGTACATTAAAACAACCTCGAACACAAATTGCTTCATCAAAAAAAATTCTACACAAGATGGCATGTCCTTAATTTTAGGATCGTTCAGAATCTGACTGAAAAATTCAAAACCAACCCCTAATGAATAGGACAAATAAAGGTAAAACATTATAAAAGCAAGAGAAGAAAACCACAATAATCCCGTTGAAATCACTTATTCAAATTTTGGTGTTTCACCTCTTATTTTACTGGATGATTGACATATATTAAAACATTCAACGTCTTATACGACACGATTGTGAAACACTAGCTAGAAACGATGAAAATAAAGGAACACCTTGCAACGGATATATATAAAAATTTACAATTTCTCAATTAGTTCCCAAGTTTAGCAAATTCTAATGTTTTTTTTCCCTGGAGCTTGCTCGTCACGTAGTGCTTGCTATACTCTCCATGAGTATACCTCTTAAACTTGCATGGATTTTCATCGTCAACGAGCTCTGGAATCGGCCCAAGTTCGATGTCATAACTTGGAGCGTAAAACGTAACCAACGACAACCTGTCAGTCTCCTTATGTGTCACCGCTCTATGCTCTACACTCTTGTACCTCCCATTAGTCAAAACCTTTAAAATTCAACAAACACAATCATCACATAATCATTATAAATATTAATAAAAACAAAATTATCGTTTTTTTTATCTCATCAAAAGTCTAGAATTTTAAAGAGGTGAGAAATTAAGTCATTTATATTAATTTTAAAGTCCAATAGAGGATCCATATGAACTTCTCTCAAATCTGGATCCTTAGTTGGAGACCGGATAATTACACACTTTTAAATTTTGAAAATAGTTTTATAATTTACACACTTTTGATATATTTTTCTGGCATAGAACCTACTATACAAGGTAACCTAGTCGATAAGGGTGTGTTTGGTTTGGGATTGACCATCTGGATTTGGATGGGTCATCCCCCATCCCATCTCTCTCCATCCCTCACCATTCAAATACCCATCTCAATACTCATCCACCTCTATAATACACTTACATACCTATTTTTATACAATCAAATCACCATTTTTTTATATTAATTATTCATTCTCTCTCCTACCTTTTTTTCCATATATTTTATTCCCTCTCCTATTTTTCTTCTACCCATTTATTCTTTCTCCTATTTTTCTTCTACACATTTATTCTCTCTCATACTTTTCTTTTTTACACTAATTACTTCACTAACTAACAATAATAAATTAATATAACATCACTATTGATTTAACATAAAGTTCTCCATCTACATCTATTTTTCAATCTCTATCCAAACACAATTTTTATTCAATTACTATTCATGATTACCCTCATCCATATTTTTCCAATCATCATCTCCATTCCATCCACCACAATTCCTAACCAAACAGCGCCTAAATGATGGGACATCTTCAAATTTGTCTACGTGAGAAATTCTAGTTGGTCAACTAGGCGTGTGACCTCTACAACCGATCAAAAGTCGAAAAATTAAAAGTTAGATTTTTTTTAAAATTTAAAAGTCAACAAGACCAAAACTAAAATCAACGCGTTTAATTTCGCAGTCGAAGGTACCTCTATGGTGTCCCCAACGTTGATGACTAGAGCATTAGGAATAGGTTGAACTGAAACCCAATCACCATCTTTGAGAATTTGTAGTCCAACTGGACTTCCCTTGCGTTGCTGCAGCACAGTGAGAGCACTTCCGTCGGAATGTGGGCTTAAACCATACACAAGATCTGGCCTTGGACAAGCTGGATAGTAATTCATTCGTACAGCCTGTACGGCAACACCAAACATCTCTTCAAAAACTTCATTTTTTAACTCCAATGTTATTGCAATGTACTTGAGAAGATTCTTGCACAATTTCCTTATTTCCCCTGAGTAACTCTCCAAAGTTCCACTGCACACAAGAAATACAACTTAATTAGTTACCACTCTGAATCTTAAATATAATAAATCAATTTTGTATTTGGACTTTTAATTAATTAAATAATACGGAGTAGTAAATTTTAACTATACATGCATGATATTTAAAATTTTAGATCCGTAGAAATCTCGGTAGGGGGCCCGATTAACATTACTTTAAAGATATACTCATTAAAATTTTACATGATAAAATTGTCAATCCATTTCATTAAATTAAATTGAACAAGCTGTCTTTCATTTTATTTTGAAGTTTTGATAGTTCGATTCAAAATGAAGTGAAACAATTAAAAAATTGCTAAAATATATTGCAATTCTTAGTAAAAACTTAGACAATAATTCTCAAATACACCATCAATCTATATTATTGACTCTATTGAAGAAATAATTTATTTTTGGAGTATTAAGAAAAGAACTTAAGTAAAAAACACATGAAAAAATATATTATTCCTTTCAAACTTTGTATACAAGTATTTATTTTTTATTTGTCTAGTGATTTGAGAATAAATAGAGTGATTTGAGAATAAATAGACCAATTAGTTTCTGACATGTGACATCTAAAATGTTTGCAAATATATTATAAAATTAAGATATATATGATGAGAATAACTATTATTCCATAATATATATAATTATTATAAAATATTTACTATTCTTGAGTTAACAGGGTGAACTGGCCCCTTAATTTGATTATTTTATTTATTATATATCTAATCTTTATGTATTTTAAATATATAAGTATACATTTTAAATTATATAAGCCATTTAATTAATACTAAAATTAATAATAAAAATTATGAGAAACTAAAACATAAAATAAGACATATACTTGTATATAGATAATATAATGGTTAGTATTTCATATATTATGAGTGAATGATTAGTATTTTATTAATTAAAATATAGGGTTGGTCTAGTATGCACTTGAGTGCATGTTGTGCACCCTAGTTCATGTTGCACTTTTCAGTTTACTGACTTATACTTTTTGGTAAATGGTGTTGCACTTTTCAATTATTAAACTGTATAATAATATTTTTAGTAATAATTGAAAATTGCAACACCATTTATCAAAAACTGTAAGTCATTAAACTGAAAAGTGCAACATGGACTAGGGTGCACAGCATGCACTCGAGTGTATACTAGGCTTTACCTAAAATATATTAAAAGCTAATTTTGTTCAAGAATATTAATATGAGATAGAAATCGAAAATTCATTTGTTTCACTTTTCATATATGATGCTTTACTCTACTAGATTTTTAACACATGTGACTCTCATTATTATGACGTTAACACATATCAACCATTCATAGGTGAAATACAATATGAAACATATATAAAAGGATTTTATATGTAATTTCGTCCCTTTTTTGTCTTATACAATATGCATGTGAAAGATAGGTAAAAAAACAATGCTGAGTTTTAAAGGACAGCAGGAATCTGACACATTGCACACAAACAAAAGAGATTAGATTATTAATAATTAATTACCTGAAATTAGATGGCTTAGATGGCCACAATTTGGGCATTTTAATGGAGTCGGGTTCCACCCCAAGTGCAAACATGTTACACCAATCTAATTTCTGATCTTCCGAGAAAATAAAAGCTTGACCATAACCTTGTACTGTCCCTGGCGCCATAGGATACTTTTTTTTCTCTTCTAATGGCATCATGAAGAACTCCGTAGCCACATTTTCCATTTTTTCCAACAATTCCAAATCAATCCCATGATTCACAACCTGCATATATATATGTACATGCACCATCGGCCCCTCATTTCAAAAAATAATTAAAAAAATTCTCCGTAACTAATTTTGCAAATTACCTGGAAAAATCCCCATTCTTGGCAACAACTCTTGAGCTTTGAAATTTCATCTTCGGTTCCATTAACAAGTTTGGAAAGATCTATGATGGGAATGTTGTCTGAAAATGGGATGGCCTTGTCCAGGGAAAGTTGCTCTGTGTTTTCCCTGATAAATCTTGCAGGAATGTGTGATGATTTGGTGGTCTTTTTGAGCTCTTGAACATCCTCAATGTGCCCAACTTTCACAGGAACTGGAGCCATTGCTAAAATAAAATGAATATTGGATTTTTATTAAAGTATTGACAAATAAAAGATGATGTGATTTGTAGGTAGTAGTTATGTTTGGAAAAAAGGTGTGTATTTATAGGTGGAAGAAGAGGATCATGAATACGAGGTCGTTTGTGATAAATTATGTTTTCCGGCACTCACCTTGTTCTACTTTGGGATTTCAGGATTTCCCCATCCAACTACATCCACCTCTAAAAAATACCTATACATCCTACTATTACATTACATCCAATTATTGTTACACAATTTGATTTGACATAAAGTTACATATCAGAATTCCAAAACAAACCCACACGAGTACTATTCATCAGAATTTCCCCATCCAAGATTTCCCCAATTATTTTTACACAATTAACTCGTCATATTCTAAAATCAATTAAAAAACACATAACTAATTAAATTAACAAATAATCTAACATTATATTCTAACTAATTAAATATCTTAAGATCTAGTCTAACATGCATCATCTACTAACTAATTAACATATAATCTAACATTTAACATCATATTCAAACTAATTAAATATTTTAACGTCTAATCTAACATGCATCATATTCTAACAGCTAATTATATATTCTAAGTTTCTAATATCATATTCCAACATATATCGTAATCAAATAAAATGGAAGAAAAGTTAAATAAAAACTAAAAAAAAAGGTGAAAATTAAGAAAACAATACGATTAAAATGAAGAGTGCGCAGAAGTAGTCGTGTTCGGAAAGACCGTTTTTCGAAAGGGAGGAGGAGAGGTGTGAAAGTCTGAAGTTGCCTGTTATTATTGCATTTATGTTAAAGAAATGCATATTGATCGCTAATTAATTTTGTTGCCTTTTTTACAAATTCAAGAACGGTCAACTTTTTACAAATTAAAAGTTTAAACAAAAAAATTATTTCATACAGTATACAGTAGGAAATTGTACAAATAGGGGAGGGGGGCCACCCTCGATTATATTTGGGGATTTATTTCTAACCGGATCGCAGGTTATAAAAAAAAATATATACACATAAAGATTTAAATGCAATATTGTATGTCTGCAAAATTGCATTCACGATTAAGTGACTTCGGGCCAATTAATTTGGGTAAATTTCTAGTGTTTAGAAGATATCACACATCAATCTCTTCGTCTCCCCAGACTTGTTAGTTTGGTGCCTCATTCTTTCAATTCGTTATACCACAATTTCACGAATTTATAATTTTATGAACAATGTTAATATTCATTCTGAGATTCAATGATTTTTCAGCTAAATTCTAGCCAATTCAAGTGACAAGCCTTATATCAAATTTTTCGTCTCTTCTAGATCGTCAGTTTGGTACTCTTAGAGCAAATTTTGTATACCATAGATCCGTGAATTGTGCTTCTATGGACTAGATTGTCATTTTTTTACCCTGAGATCTTCTTATATTTTTGTTAAAATACTTTTGTCTTCTTTTAATATTTCACTTCAATTATTTGATAAAAAAAAATATATATGTATATTTCAGGGAACAAATAATTATACAATAATGCGGAATAAATGAAATTTTGGAGCGTCTATTTATTAATTTTGTTACAGAATGACCATGTGGATGGATTCCTAATTTTCTCAATAACACCAAAATGGAGTGCAATTTTTATTTTATTTTATTTTACTACACCTTCTTATTCAAAATATATGTCATCCTAATCTCATTGACACATATTAAAAAAATAAATTATTTCTAATGTTAATCTTAATTAATGATTGTACATCTCATAAAAAAACACATTTATGTAAATATTTAGTAATCTTTAGGTTAAATTTGAAAGAAATGCAATTAATTTGCATTGAAAAGTGTAAAACGTCATATAATTTGCAAAGAAAATTAACGAAATGTCAAAACGACTTATATTAAAAATAGAAAGGAGTATCAAATAACACCAAAATGCAAATAGATTCGTCCCACAATAAGTTTATCACTTTCTTTTTATGAATGACTTTTTACATATTATTTTCTCTTTCTCAATTACATTATTATAACGTGAGGAAGAGAGTATTTTTGAAGCCAAATTTTCATTAATTAACTGCAACTATAAATAGCATTAGGAAAGTCATCTTCAAAAGCATGACGCTAGACCCAAATAATGAGGACTATAATATAAATTAGCCCTTTTAACAATTACACCAAAATGGAAGTGCAATTATTTAAGTTGTGGCTTCAGTAGTTCAGTATTCTGTGCCTTTTTGTCTTATAACTCGACGATAATTCAAGGAATCAGTCTTTAAAGATACTACTACTTTGTTAATTTTAGCTTGCAATAAACAAATAGGGTTGGTGTTGCAGCAGCGAGAGCGACAGAGCGTATAAAAGATAAATATACGAAAAACACAAAAATATACTAATTTGTTGATTCTAAGAATACCCGAAAAAGTGACAAGTTAATTCACTAAGAATATCGTAAAGGATTTACGGAGACTAACTCTCACATTTTATTAATTAATTCAACTCCCTAATAACAATCTACGGAGTATAACTTATCTATTTATAATATAAAATATACTTGGAGAATAAGAAATATATAAATATTAAATATAATAACATCAAAACAAATCTCCTAAATATAATTGGTTCTCATCGGAAAGGTACGAAGACGAGCTGGAACATCTTTGTATTCTTTTGACCATAAGACGATAAGAACCTCCATTGTTAAGATGAACACGAATACTCTTAACTACAAAAGTATTTCCCTTCTCTTTTTCCTCATAAAAAAATGGGGGACCACAATAACCATCATCAACATCATCGACCAACATATCAACAAACGCATCGAAAACTGATGGTACACCATTACCACAATATTCATCAAAAATATTTATCGAAAATCATCATAACCACAATTTTCATCAAAATATTTATAAAAAATTTGTGGTCCATCGTAACCACAATCTTCAACAAAATATTGATCGAAAATTGTTGGTCCATTATCTTCACCATAACAGATCTGCATATTATCATCTTCATACGTTGATTGCTCATCATGAATAGAAATCTCAGAACCATCATCGAGAATTGTAACGAGGCTCTGATTACCAACTGATTGATGCAGCAACAGGAGCGTATAAAAGGAGAATATATATGAAGAACACAAAAAAAACACAGACACTAAAGTGACAAAATTCATATACGTTGATTTACAAAGAATACCATAAAAGAGATACTTATCTAGAACTTATCTATTTATAATATAAAATATATACTTGAAAAATAAGAGACATATAAATATTAAATATCAATTGGTGTGTAATTATTTAATTAAATTGAATCTGGTGTTGTTGAAAGAGGCAAATGAGCAGGGGGATTGAACCAGGAGGGGGAAAAAAAATGGTATGAGATCACCTGTACGTGCAACTTTTAGTGTTTTATTTTGTATTCTACTTTTTAATTTATTGACACATGTTATGTAAAAAAATAATCAATATCTTATAATAGTGGGGATGACACGTGTTAAAAATTCAGAACAGTGGAATAAATGAATTCATCTAACTAAAAATCAAGTAGTGACTAATTTAATAAGAGTACTTAGTACTCGGTGCATTCCCTAAATATTTGTGTACATGTCTTATTGGTCTATTTTATAATTTGCATATCTTGAAAAAAATGAAACTCTCTCAGCTCTCACAATATTCATATATTTATATAAAATGATACTATAACTTTTACACTTAATTTAACTAATATATTTACTTTATTCATAAAAATAATTTCTTCAATTAATAATACTCTGTATATATTAATATTTGTAATATATATCACAATTATATTTATAATGAATTAATCTCAAAATGTCTCTCTGCCATTCACAAATATATACATATTCTTTTAGTATATTGAAAAAACAAAACAATATAGAAGAGCTCATGAAAGAGACTAATTTTAAAAACTAACATTTTATTAAAAGATGTTAAAAGAAAATAACTAATTTGTGGCAAGCATGCATATTATACAAGAAAATGGTGAGAGGGTGAGTTACACTTGGGTTCGCCCTGCTAATGAGTTGAACGAACGTACAGATCTAAATTCATAAACTAGGTACAATTTTTCATTTTTTTATTATTTTATTATTTTGGCCAAGAAATTTAGCTACAGTGTGTTTAATTCAATAGAGTTATGATTTATTAAGAAAAATTAATCAATTTAATTCAACCATTTATTCACCTCACGCTATAATTTAAATGAATACAAACAATATTGTCCTTTACACAAAGCAATTGCTGTCGGGACCAATTATATTTTATTTATCAATTGCAAACATCAAAATTAATTAATAAATAAAAACAAATAATTATCAGGACAATTTATTTTATATTATCGTGTACGGTCCCAAAAGTATTCACAACAAGCTATTGTACCTTAATATAGGAATATTATAATAATTAGAAATTATGTTGCTGTCTATCGAATGGAACAAAAATGCCAAAGTTGATTATGCTTGAAAAAAGATCCCATTCAAAAACAAATTTGAAATTTTCTTCGTTAGGAGTTGACTTAAAATGTAAGACTATATAAAACTTAAAAGGATATTGTAAATTTGAAATTTATTAAAGATACCTTTTTTTAAAGGAAAAAACAATATCATTAGCACGCTTAACAAAAGAAAATTGAACGAAATATATTCCAATAAATGTCCAACTCAACATTACATTTAGCAAATTGCTCTAATTAGACCACGGGTGTAAACCAGTCGAGTAGTACTGTTGAGCTCGAAACTCGACTCGATTGTTATACTCGAAATTCAGTTGGACTCGATCGAATCAAAAATTTTAAAGATCGAGCTCGACTCGATAAGAAATTTGATAGACTCGAGCTCGATTCGACTCGACTCAATTACCTATATAATTTTTTAAAATTAATTGAAAAATATATTTTTTCTAAAATAAACTCGAGCATAAATTATATATTAATGACAAAATATAAAATATTGTTCAAGCTCGATTAGACTCGCGAGCCTTTCGAGCCGAGTATTTATGAGCTCGAACTCAAACTTGGTAGCTCGAAACTCGACTCGATTAATTTCAAATCGATTTCGATCTTTCTCCGAGTCAAGCACGAGTAGCTCGCGAGTTGGCTCGACTCACTTACACTCCTAAATTAGACAAACCTCACAATTAATTTTTGTAATTATTCCTAATAATTTTGTGAAGTATTTACATGTTTTCTTCTCTTTCATCTTCTTATACACGTTCTTAATCTTTTTTAATTTAATATTCGAAAGGGAATCGGTCTCCTATGTATATGTTACTTTGTTTGTCCGTCTATAAATTTTCTATTTTTTCATTTTAGTTCGTTTGTCTATAAATTTTTTATAACTTTTTTAACAGATATCTTTTTTTTCTTTTTTATTCATACACTTCATTTTTTTTTCTCTCTCAATCACATTACTTATACTATATCTATTATTTAATCATTTTCCTTAATCTTTGTCCCTCAAAGTAGTAGTGAGAAACTTATACACGAACGAAAAGAACCCATATTAGTTAATTATATTTGACTCACTGAATTATCTAGATCCGTGACCGAACTCAAGAGTGGATTGAATCGTTGAATGGAATGACATAAGAATGATCATTTTTAATTTATGATTGATATATCATAAGAATGAATGTGGAAATGAAATGTAATACTCCATAAATTTATTTTAAATTATTATTATTGAGTGTTATTAAAAATATATTATTATTTTAAATTAATATTATTATTATTAATTATTATTAAAAATAAATTATTTTTATCATTAACATTTCAATAATTATTATTGGTAGTAGAGTTATTATTATTAATATATACTCTTATTATTGATTTTATTATTTATAATAAATATATATTTTATATAAAAATAATATTTCTATTTTTAAATAAAAATATTATCATTATTTTTAATATTAAATAAATTTAAATAATAATAATATTATTATATTATTAAGTATTATTATATTATTATTTTATATTATTAAAAATAATATATTGTACTCCGTATATATTATTTATGTTTTCGAAAAATTTTGAATTATTTTTTATGTTATTATATATATAATTTAATATTATTGAAAAATAGTATTATCCTTAAAATTTAATGTATTATTATTATTTATATTTTAAAATTTTTAAAATTTTTTTATTATTGAGATTATATATTATATTAGTATTTTTATTATTTATTTATTAAAAAGTTGATTTCTTAGTTAAATTCATGGGGGTGGGAAGGTATCAAAATTTTGTACTTTTGAGAATCACTATTCTCTATGGAACGATAATTCAATTCTAAAAATCATACCAATCATAAAATTTGGAATAGACTCATGAATGGTGATTCAATTCTGGAGCTATTCTACCATATCAATCGTACCATAATACTCTAATAATATTTTTAAAACATAGTACATAAAGTTCATATATAGACCTATTGAGAAAAAATCGCATCTTGTGCTATGTTCCAAAGTCGCATAATTACGGTGGAAGTTTTAGAACTAACTCATAATGATAAATTTTCTTTAATATAAATTATTACTCTGATAGTCTGATTAGAAATTTAGAATAATGAGTCGCGTCACTTTCAAATATATATATATACTTCCTCCGTCTAGTAAAATTTTTTCACTAAATACATGTTTATTGAATTTAAATAGTTAACTTTTAAATATTTTTTTTACTTTATTAACAAGATTGGGTATCTATCAATCAACAATATTCTTTACTAGTTATCTTATATATATTTTTTATAATTAAAATATGATTTTTTTAAAAACATGTATAAAATGAAGTGAGTAAAATTTTATTGGATAGAAGGAGTATAAATTTTAAGTCATCGTCATCAAAATGGCATGAAATCATCTTCCAATAATTAATTAGTGTTGAAAGTTGATATGCATCGTTCTTTTCTCGAATCGTGTTTTATCTTTTACTACTGTTCTCACTATTTTAATATTCATATAATTATACTAAATCCTATTATTGACGGTGTTAACTAATTGTTATAAATTTATTATAATTGGTAAACTAATATCGAAAAAGGGTTGGTCTAGCATGCACTCGAGTGCATGTTGTACACCCTAGTTCATATTACACTTTTCAATTTTATTGATTTACATTTTTTGGTAAATGGTGTTGCATTTTTTAATTATTAAACTGTATAATAATATTTTTAGTATAATAATTGAAAAGTGCAACACCATTTAACATAAAGTATAAGTCATTAAAATTGAAAAGTGCAACATGAACTAGGGTGCACAACATGCACTCAAGTGCATACTAGACTTTAGACTTTATGATCAAAAAAAATAGTTCAAATAGATTTTCCATCATTTTATTTGGTGGGTAATAAAGATTTTAATTCTCACGTAATTGAAATGGTAAAATTTGTCGATTTAGCCCTCGTCTTATAGAAATTAAATTTGAGTTCCGAACTTTTTTAATGGAGTATTATAATTGTACTAATAATTTATTTTTATTATTATGCATTGTTTAGATGAAATGACTCAGAAAAATAATACTTTATTTAAATATGAATAAAAATTTGTGTAGTAGTTATGGTATTAAATAGGAGTAGTACTTATCTTTTTAATAAGTTTGATTTTTTTTTTAAATTTTAATTTTAGTTGATGTGATTGAATTTAAATAACATGTTAATTATCTATATTATTGTAGCTTTTAATTTTAATTTTATTGTGTAGTTTGAATTTTAGTTTGTGACTCGTTTAGCCATTCACCATTAGAGTTATATCTCAATTATTAACAGGTTAGTTATGGTGAATCATTTAGTACGAAATTCCTAGCCTATAAGTGTGGCCGTTTAACATCTTTAAATTGACACTTTCCCTTAATTTTTTTTTTATTATTTTGGTTATTGGGTGAAGACAAAACGTGCTAGTTATGCTTACGAATTGCCAACCCACTAATTAAAGTGAGTTTAAAATTTTTAAAAAATTGTAGATTGACATCTTCCATTACCAATATATAGTAGTGGAATCTACACCAAATAAAACCACTTTATACTCCATTGGTTTGACTAGAATTTAAATTGATTTTGTAATAAATAATGAAAATCTATCAATAATTGCATTAAAATTTAAAAGTATTTAGTACTTTTTGAAAGAAAAAAAGCTCGACAATTTCAATTTTTGTTTAAATCAGATATTTATACTTTTTTTTTTTTTTGACGGGGAGATATTTATACTTTCATTTGCGTAATAAATTAATTTCTGTATGACTAACACAAGTAATGAGACTATTTAAATAAAACAAAAGTGGATGAACTTGGTTCAAATAAAAGTGAATGTACATCGATCAACTCAAATTTTACAATTGAAAGCGCAAATATCCAAGCGATATTGAAAATATAAGGGTATGATTGGTATGTTTTATATTTCTAATCCCCAAATCACAGCCAATTCCAACCAAACGATTTCCAACATAATAACCTTACACATTTGTATATTCGAATGTTTGCACAATAATTTGTATATTTAAAAATAGAAAATTCTTCATAAATCTACCTTACAATATTCATAATTTTACACAAAATTTCTTCAATTTCTTTTGAACCTTCACATACACACTATCCATATTACCTTTCAAATTTCAACTCATTATTTCATTGCCCATTCGAGACATTATTTTAAGGTGGGGTTAATTGTTTATTCTTTGTTAAATGCTTTAAATAAATTGTTTGTCTTATTATCACATAAATTAATTTCTTGCATGTTATTCGATTGACAAAGCTTTTAATAACTAGGGGCTCCGATGGGTGCATGACTGACGGGTCTTCGATTGTAACCCGTTATGTTCAATGACAAAATATATGCGTTTAAATTAATGTTGTCAACGTACATATGTAAATGCTATTTATTTAACATCAATGAGTTTGTCAGCAATAGGAGTGGCAATGGGGCAAGACAATGTCGATTTTTGACTCCTAGGGCCCCAACCCCAACAGGAAATTTT
This sequence comes from Galeopsis tetrahit, assembly GCA_963675135.1. Taxonomy (NCBI): domain Eukaryota; kingdom Viridiplantae; phylum Streptophyta; class Magnoliopsida; order Lamiales; family Lamiaceae; genus Galeopsis; species Galeopsis tetrahit. The sequence continues at coordinate 70,205,080 of OY776124.1, forward strand.
CATCACCAACTTGACCTAAACCCTGACGGATAATTTTTTAAAATCCTAAACCCTACCGGTATAGAGTATCCTAAACCCGAAAATTGAATAATATATTTAATTATTATTTTTATATTTAATTTAAATAATTATTCTTTCCCTTAATTTTCCCACATCATGTCTAAAAAAAAAAAAAGATATAAATACAAAACCTCTCATATTAAGGTTCATAATTTAATAAAAAATCGAAAAGACTAGAGGTGGCTCTTACTAAATGTTTACACATTAATGAAACGAAAAAACACCAACCTGCATATAAATAAACTCCAAATAATAAATAATAATCGCAACTAACTGAAACATTTTTTTATCTTGATGAACCAATGTAACAAAATGTACAAGAATTCACAGCAGAATGTACAGTTGTTGTCCACAATCATGCCAAGTATCTGAACATGTTGGGGTTATCCTTGTCTCTTTCCAAATAATCCCGAGTGATCAAATCTTCAATCCTCTTCTTGATTGCTTTAACATCCGGCTGTACATAACAAATTAAAGTAGCATTTCAATTCGTTAATGACAACAAGCCATATATCAACTTTTAAACACTATTTTTTGGATTTTTTTTCTATTTATTTTAATGGTCCCTATTAAATAATATCACCTTGAACATGCGTCCCAACTGCTCAACACACTCCATAACTAACTGCTGGTAGCCCAACATTTTCCTGCTCTTCATGATACGCACGATTGAGGCATCTATGGCATACCGTCTATCCTTATCAACATCCTCAATCACCTTCTTTTTCTCATCAACTGGGGGCAGCGGAATCTGCATTAATATCCAGTAAACATGCATTTCATAACATGCACAATTTAATTATTAGGTAATATCATGATGAATACCTTGATTCTTCTCATTTTGTCGCTGAACTTTGAATTAAATTCAAAAACATCGGTTGGAGAAATTGTTTTTGTGTTGGGCTCCTTATTCAATATCTTATATTTGGCACATGAAAGTGAATGAAGCAGCCTAACAACATCCTCATCTGTTAAATTCAACTGGGTCATGATTTCTTGATAACTTAATCTACCTGATGTATTGAACAATAGTAGGGCAGCAGCCTGTAAAAATGAAATATAAAGATATTAACTTTTATAGTAAGAAAACAAAGATTTAGGGACGGGAAATCCCTATAGTGTACATCAGGTTTAGTGACAGGAATTTGAAAATTAATGACAGGACCTCTCACTAAAAGTCAACTACCATCAGTCACTAAAGACTTTTAGCTAGAGAAACTATAATGACAGGAATTCTGTCACTAAAAATTAGTTTTCTTGTAGTGAAATACAGACATCATTGATTCCCTAGCAAATTTTAAAAAGATACTTCGAGTTATAGTATGGAAACAAACTTAATATGCATACAAAATCTTGCCAACATATATATACCTGATATGTAGTAACAATCAACTCTATTGTTTTTTGTTCAAATTTTCCATTGATGTTGCAAGTGCCCAAAGAATATATCCACGTTAATTTTCTATGCTTCGTTTTTGTTTGATAGAATTCTCGGAACACCTCAACGCACTTCACCTAGAATCCAAGACGAAAATAAATCAGTGACAATCGATTTGATTGGATTGTAGTACCAAAAAATGGGCGAATGAGATTTTGTGTCTATGTGTACCATCTCCTCAGGAAGGTTAAGATCAAAGGACTTGTAACTTGGCCAGAAGCCCGTTGTTAAGACAGTTACAGTCAAGTCAATCCCTGGATTTGCATTTGGAGTATTGCTGAGATATTCCTCAAAGCTTGTTTGATTTTCCCTGGCTAGAGTCAAATCGGTGACCTGGAATAATAAATTTTTTAAAAAAAATAATCATGTGATAGAATTGCAACAATTTGATAGGTTGTGTATTCAAATGCTTTAAAACATATTTAGTAATTGAAAAAACGGTCGTGGTTTATTTTGCAATTAACTCTAATTTCAATGACGGAGTTCAGAAAAGTAAATATTGTTAACTAACCATCCCCTCCATTTTTGAGGTAAATTGGCCGCCGCATTGCTGCTTCAATTTTGTCAAAATACTTCGCTCATGCTCGTCATTTGCACTTTTATCAAACAACAAGCGTCGTGCAAGCTTTTTCCTGTCAACACGACGTCAAAGTGGGTAAGACGGTGCTTGCAAACCCATAATCAATTTTTTTTAAATGTTGAGTCTACAAGCTTTGAGAAAAATTGATTTTGAGGTATTCAACGATGTTTGAAAATAGACCTTAAGACACAAAAAACGGTCTTGAATAACGGTATAACACGACAAATCGAAACTCAGTAGGAAACTCACCTATAGAACTCGGCATATAAATCCTTATCGCTTATGTAAGCAAGCAATTTTACTACCTGAACATTATTTAGAACCTTGATCAGAGCTGCCAACATTGAATAGCCAATAATACAAATATATATATATACTTCTTCCGTCCAACAAAGATAGCCACGTATTCCTTTTTTTGGATATCACATTTTCTCTTTTACTTTAGTATTAAATGTTTTATTGTCAATTTTACCCATAATTAATAAGAGTAATTAATACTTAGCACTGTAGGGTCTCCTCGTCGTCTCCGTTGAACAACTCCGGTGAGTTTTCCGATTGGGACGGGCTCAGGTCACCTGAGTATCGGATCTATACGGATAGTAGAGGGAATAACCAAAAGACTAAGACTGGGCACACAAGTCTCACACTCTTCTCTCTATATCGTTTAAAGTCACAAAGAAGGAAGAGAGACTTGTAGAGTATTTGTATGGCTGCCAAACATCCCTAGAGCAAACAAATGGAGTGAGCCTAAAGGTTTACCACATAGGCCAAAACAACAATAGGGTCCAAGCCCAACAGACACATTAGCTAAATTTGACTACATTTATTGATTTTTCTTAATATGTGTATAAAGTAAAATGTGGCTATTTTTGTGTAACGGAGGGAGTATATATTAGTCAACACACCTTCTCTAAGGTTTCTTCAATAGCTTCATCACTTAATTTCTCACTTCCACCCTTTTTTAGAATGTTATCACAAAAAGTAGCGAGAAGCTCAGCACTAGAACTTCCAGCGACTCCTTTATTGCAAAAAACTTCAAAGGCCTCCTTTAGAGCCTATATACACACGTACGTGAGTCATTTCTAGCTAGTTAATTGCAATAAGGAGCGAAGCCAAAAGATATATATTAAGCGCTAATTCATTATTCTAACCTTGTGGAAAAGTGTGTGATTTAGAAAACAGCCATTCACATATGCCATGAATTTGTCATGGAGCTCAATTACGTTTCTCACAAATACCTGGATTAAAAATACGAGTTGATCTCAAAATGTGAAACAATGTGGAAAAGTAATAACCAAGAAGATCGAATTTATGTTACCTTGCTCCTGTATTCCGATTATATCCTTCTTTTCTGCCTGTAAAAATAACACTTCCACAATATTAGGAAGGAAGATGCATGAACATGAACAATTGGTTTGATTCTCAAAGCATGTGATGAGACAATGTAATTGAGGGCTCCTATATAATATAAATAATAACAATAACTAATCGAATAACGTGATTATGACTGAAATTACCATATCAAGGATTTTCCTATAAATTCAAAAAATGCAACACAACCAAATAGAAGATAAGGAACATGATGTTTTACATAATTATACTTGTCTAACTTTTTGTAAATAAAAATTACGTAAAGTGATTATCAAAGAAAAAAAAAACTAGCATTATTGAAAAACAAACCTTCTTGGTGCTTGCAGCATCTTCGGCTTGTTTAACCAAAGCAGTACCTTCAGCAGACACATGCTGTGATTAAAAAAAAAAGAAAAAGAAAAAGGAAAACAGATGAGCATCATTTAACCATTAAATAACACCTAAATATGAACAGGTATAAGTAGGGGCAACAATTTCGGATAAGACACGATAACACGACCTGGAAATTACGGGTTAGTGTTAGGCTTATTGCATTTGTATCGTTATCGCATCGAGTCCGTTAGCACAATAAGGATATAAATTTTGTGTGTTGTGTTCGTGTCAATACGTTACACCCGAATTTTTTTTTGATTTTATATGAATTAGTATTTAGTAATTTTATTAGAGGTTTTATACTTTTCTTATTGTGACATATTGATGTGTAATGAAGCGTAATATTTTAGTGTAAATTCTAGTTTTTGAAAGAACTTGTAGAGAGATTGAGAATTAATTCTTGTATATTAATTCATATTACTCCCCCTCATTCGTGGGCCGAATTATCACCTCTTGCCCTTTGGGGAGGAGGCCCACCGAGTGGACAATTTAAATGGGTGGAGTTGCTTTCAGCAGGAATCGAATCTAGGACGTGTGCCTTATGACTCTGATACCATGAAAGAATTTATACTCATCTAAAAGTCCGAACTTGTAGAGAGGCTGGTCCTATTAGTTTTAAATTTATTCATTTTTATCATGTCGCGCCAATATGAAAATTTTCGTGTTTTTAATGTTAACATATGAGTTCTCATTGTGTTAAAAGCATAACAAACCTGCTTAAAAATATTTGCGACAGGATCTAAACCACGAGGAATTTTAGAAAAGAGTCTATACATCCTTGACAAATCACCCACCTAATAGATGAAAAAAGATGAGATTAATTAACACAAATATTAAACATTTAACCAACAATAGTGATTGATTTCATAAGCTTTACGTACCTTGTCATATCTGAGTAACGCATGACAACCTGAGTGCTCTTTCTCTAGCAGTTGGGTGGCATACACGGACAACAACTCATTTTGAACTTTCTGCCAGAATTAAAAAAAAAAAAAAACTATGAGTAAAATTCTTAAAAAAGTAAATCATGAGTCATGTAAACAGATTCCAATAGCAAGACAAACCTCAAGCAACTTTGACTCACTACTTGAATGAAGATAGTGAGCAACCCTGTCCTTTTCTCGTTTCAAACACTCCTCAGCCTGGATTATTTAGAAATTAAGATGGTAAAATATGATCATGTTTAATTAAATTGTGCCTACAGCATTGGTATCAAAATAAAAGGCTTACTTTTAACATATAGTCGGGACATGAATCATCTAAGATCCAATTTGAAGCTTTTCTTGAATAGTAAGATGCTGTGTCCTTCAACATTGCAGCTTCAAAGTCATTCTCATAATAATCCATATGTCCCATTCCAATTTCAACAAAGATGTCTAATACATTCTTTATTAAAGCTCGATCTATTTGTTCTCCTTCCCTCTCTTGATCAATCTATAAAAAAACAAATGTATTAATTAATACCCCAAAAAGGGACAAGATATAACTACAAGAAAACTTACTTTTAGTGACAGCATCCTCTCATTATTGCTTCTCTAGCTAAAAGTTTTTAGTGACAGGAATTTAAGAATTAATGACAGACCTCTCACTAAAAGTCAATTATTGTCACTAAAGACTTTTAGTTAGAGAAGCTTTAATGACAGGAATTGTGTCACCAGAAGTGATTTTTCTTATAGTATATCTTAATTAAAAATGTATTAAAGGTAAATGACAATATTACATACCAGTGATATAACAGCCTCCCTGACTTTTCCATTTAACTCTTGATACACCTAAAATCAGAATGAACCCACTATTTCAAAACCTAACAGAAAAAGTATGATACGAAAGCAAGAACTGGAAGGGAATAAAACGAGTCTGACACTACAAGAAAACAGATTTTTAGTTACAAAATCCTCTCATTATTGCTTCTCTAGCTAAAAGTCTATAGTAACAGGATCTGTCACTAAAAGTCAATTCCTGTCATTAAAGACTTTTAACTAGAGAAGTTATAATGACATGATTTCTGTCACTAAAAGTCAATTTTCTTATGGTGTGGGGTCTAAAACCCGCTCATGTTTTTACCAGATCTCGGAAGCATGTCAGACCAACTTCTTTAAGTGCTGGAAGTGACCTTCGAGCTATGAAGTACCGATCAAGATAATAGAAGAACCTCGAAAGCCATCGCACCATGATCTTATGATTCGACCACCTTTGCACGAGCTCCCTCAACATGAACTCGTCATGCTTCTCTCGTAACGAAGGCAGAACCTTTACGTAAAAACAAAACAAAAATTAATTAATTCAAGGAGACTATTTTGATGATGAATAAGTATAATCATACCGTTGTGGTAATGTACTCTTCAAAAGACTCCCGGTACTTGTCGTACAATTGTTGAGAATAATCATGTGGGGGCTTTTGAGTACACATGTTGTATATTGTACTGAAAATTAGAATCAAGGAAACTCATTATAAAAACTTGAAACATAACAACGAATTTGTAACAAGAGAGAGTACTAATTAATGGAGTAATATATACGTGTAGAGCATCATGTAGTCCTCTGAGCTGAACTGTGGTTCAGGCAATCCTTCGAGAATGTTTTTCAGTTTTGTAATTCCTTTTTGCATGAAGTCCCATCCTTGTTCTAAATCAATCGTGTTACGCTGGTTCATCGTCATTTTCTGTACCGCCCAAGATCGATCAACGAACCACCACTAAAATAAGTTTAAAAGCTGCCATTTAAACACAAATGGAAAACTAAGGTCATTTAAATAAAAAATTAAGAAAGGCCTTTTAAATTAAATGAGGTTTTATGTTGACTAGGCCCTTTAAATAAAGATCCCTATGTCTTATAAGGTATGGGATTTAGGGGGTGTTTTGAAACTCTACAAACTGCTTCTAAAATCACTTATTTTCAAAGTTCCATCTCAGCTTCTAGAATCACTTATTTTCAAAGTTCCATCTCACAGCTTTTGAAAAATAAATGATTTTAGATGCAGTTTGTAGAGTTAGTAGACTAACCCTAGAATGAAATACACAAACTGCAGCCCAAGCAGTTATTTCATCCAGCGGTTATATTCACTGCATAAAATGTCATGGACCGAAGACCGGATCGGTAAATTCTGGTCCGCGTTTGGACCCATTTTTTTTTTAAAGAATTTTTTTCAAGTTTATGAAAGTAAGAACAAGATTGATAATTTGTGTATGGGAATTAAAGTGTTGACTCTTCATTTGAAATCAATCTACACCAATGTGAATTTTATTTACATTATTATTAATGATCTTTTGAACCTAAAAGTAAATTAAATATGTTTGTTAAATTATATATTTGAAAAAAATGTAATAGATCTTAATAATTTTACATCACATCTTCACTAACTAATTACTTGGTTTTGAAAAATAAATGAGGGTGCATTAGTAAAAAAGAAATCGGTCCAAATCGGACCGAAAACTAATCGGTCGGTCCGGTTTCGATCTGGTTCCGGTCTTGTCCGGTCCGGGTCCGATCTTTTTTCCTTTTTTCGGTCCGATTTTTTTTTTTGTGTGCACTCCTACTTTTGACTACATTGATTTAAACAACGAAATATATCATTCTTTTGGCATTTAAGAAAACAAACAGACAAAAATAATTAATTATTTTATAATTGATAAATGATAAACAAAATAAACGGTGCATTGGTGGCTACCCGGATATAACATATCTCAACAAGAAATAATACCAAATTGACGAAGTTGGATAGCTCAAGTGGTTAGAGTACTACTACCTAGGCTTTAGATCCTGAGTTCGAGTCATGAGGAGGGGAAAAGGGATGGGTATTTAATGTAATTCAAAAGAAATAATACCAAATAGCAATCATGACAATATAATACTCCTTTCGTCCCACAATAACTTTCACACTTTCCTTTCTATGACGTCTCACAATAACTTTCATACCCTTTAAATAGAAAATCGTTTATAAACTTCACTTTCACAATATCCTCAGTTTTACATAAATGTCATTACTTTTTTTCTACACATACACAAAAGTCAACTCATTTATTTACTTTATACATAAAGTTTTGCAAAATTACCCCTCAAAACTCCACTAATCATTACACTTTCTTAGTATTCGTGTCCATCTACCTATGAAAATTAATATGGGACGGAGGGAGTACCAAATAGCAATCATGACAATCTCAAATGTAAACTAAAGGAAAAAAATATAACAAAAAATCAAAACTTGATAAATAATCAGGGTTGGACACCTTTGCTAATGAGCTTGTATTTCCTAACACTATCATGCAAATTTGTGAAGTTTGTGTATCCATAATTTGAGATGGTTGTATGGACACACAAAATTGGGCTATAAACTAGGCAGGTACTTACACGAGGCCAACAATTCGTTCAAGATACAAGACGAACATAGGTTTAGATAGTTTACTCCATCTATCATAACACTATCATGCAAAGCAAACATGCCCCGGTAGTAAATATGATGCATATTATATTTCAACTTAAATCCACTTTATAACCTAGAATATTTTCATGATCTAAATCTACAAAATTCATGTGTTGTTAAACACTGAGGTTCATATTTCAATAACATGTGAGTTCAATAACAACTCAATTATTAGAATCAATAATCAGGGACATGTACTTATAACGCTCAAGATGTATTAAAAAAAAACAAGAACAAATGTACTATAGCAAATTTTCACTTCAAGATTTATAGAAAAAACCTAGAAACCTCTCACGTGAAAAAATATTAAAAATAAAAAGAACCCCTAAACCATAACAAGTGGAAAATAAAACCCTTAATCAGCAATCCCTGAAATTCGATTCACAGTCAAATTGAATATTTGAAATTGAAACAAAACAGGGAATTACATAAAACACAACCAATCAACATCAATCGCACAAAACAATAGCATGCATGTTGCACCGACAGAGAAAACCCATAAACAATCGCAAACGCAGCATATGTAGAGAGAGAGAGAAAAAAAAATACCTGAGGAGCTCAGGAGGAGAGAGAATTTGGTGAGATGTGAATCTCTCTCGATCTTTTTCCTTGTGTTTTTTGAGCCCTTTTATTTTTCTCCTTATATGCGTCTTATATATTTTTTTATTTTTTTTCGTATTCTTCAACCACAAGATTGTAACAAGTTCTAGCAACACTAGAATCCTTTTATACATTTTAAAAGAATAAATCCCATAAGAAATATATTCACACAATATTTACCAAAGGAAAAAATGAGAATATTCATTTATATTAAATTATTTTATTCATTTTTTGTTTCTAATGCCATTAGACTTCTGATTCTATCTAAATTCTATATTGTATAATTTAAAATCTATAATATATATGTCAGGTATGATCTACAATATCTAATACTACTAGTTTGTAATATTTATTATATACATATCCTTATCAATAATCTTTATTGTAGACACTGAAATTTTATTAAATTTTGAATGCATCTTAAATCCTAGTTTTGGAGATAAGAATATAAAATAATATCTCTAAAATTGAGGAATTACTTATTTCCTTATTTTTATTTTTAGGATTTTTGAATATCTTTTTTCTTGCTCTCTAAGTCTGTATCTTATAAATAAATTATAAATAGAATAGTGAAAATAGAATTGTAGAAGAGTGGGATGGCTATTATTTTATTTAATTTTGATATACTTTTAACTTTATGTGTAGAGGTGTGTGAAGTGCTAGTATTAGAATTTTTTTTTCATCCATATTAAATAGGAATACAGTCTCTTTCTATTCAACCAACACATTAATCTTTTTTTCATCTTCAAAATTTCACAAAAAAAATGCCATTAATTTTTTCTACATCTTAAAATTTTCACAAAATAATTTATATTTAAATCGTTAATCTTCTCTACGTCTTAAAAAAATCCACAAAAATAAAAATAAATTATTGATCTTTATTTCTTAATTCAATTCTTTTTTTTTAAGCACTATGTTAACCATAAAAACTGAGTCCTCAATTTATACACAAACAAATTTTTTATCCTTTCAAAATGAGTTATAAGACAGTGTGACGTATATTAATTTGCAAATTGATTTCGAACATATATGAAACTCTTATATACACAGTGCATCGTTTTAAGACAAAAAAAAATAATTAATCGACAACGTCATTTAACAGTTATCTGGTTTGATTTCATGTAGTTGTCGATTATTTAATTTTGAAAGATATCCATGTCAGCATATGCTTTGTTGCATGCGGATTACTCAAGTAATGATGTTTTCATACACTACAAAAAACGCGCGTTATAGAGACGGAACATTGCCGATGGATTAAATTCCGTCGGCATTACCGACGGAATGCCGACGTATTCGTGGTGTTTGAAAAGTCAACGTAATTGCTGACGGAATTTCGTTCCGTCGGCATGTACCGACGGATTATGCCGACGGATTTTTTAAAATAGGCATACCGACGGAATTGCTGACGGATTATCCGTCGGCAGTTGACCCGTTAAATTCGCACCGCCTCGGTTCCCAAAAAGATAACCGTTGGCATTAAAGTGGGCGGTTACCGAGGAATATCCGTCAGAAAATCCATCGGTAACCAAATTTTTTTTATATAAGAAAGCGATATACAGACGCAGCCTTGTTAGAAAAAAAAATTCTCAAGGTTTTGGTCGAGGGATTCGGGGGGCAGACGACTGGACGAGGCTTTTCAATCAATTTTCTCCGATTACATCGATACGGTACGTTTTCTTAATTAGTTTTATTACTTAGTTTTAATACTTATATATGTTTATGCATGCATATATGTAAATATGAATAAATTTCTATAATTTAATGTTGATTTGCATGTTATTGATTTAGTTAGTTGTTAAAATATTATGATCATGTTAGTATGTTATTTAATTTGTTGATTAAGAATAATTTTGATAGAGTAGTTTTTTAAGGTTAATTAATTAATTGTTATATGTATAGTTAATTACTAGTTTAATTTAATGGTGTAATTTTGATATAAAATATTTTTAATGTAGGTAGTGCATGTTTCAATCAATTGTTTAAATTATTAGTTTCGATAGTGGTTCGACTGTGGTATTACGTTGTAATTAGGTTATATATTGTTTTGATTTAAATTAGGAATATGTTGATTAAATTAGTAATTATTGATTAAATTGGGAATATGCTATATTAGTAAAAAAAATTAAATTAGGAGTACGTTTATTAAAATTATAATTATTGACTCAATTAGAAAATTATTATTTTAATTAGGTTTAGGTTTGTTAATTTAGGAATACGTTAAATTTTTTATTATTGATTAAATTAGGTTATTGTTGATTAAATTAGGAATATGTTAATTATTGATTAGATTAGAAAATTTAAGGATCAAATTAGATTATTATTGATTAAATTAGGAATATGTTGATTAAATTAGAAAATTATTAGTGAAATTAGATTATTGTTGATTAAATTAGGAAAATGTTGATTAAATTGGTAAATTGTTGATTAAATTAGGAATATGCTATAATTAAAGTAGTAAATTATTGATTAAATTAGGTTATTGTAAAGTAAATTATGTATTTTTTATTAATTGAAACAGATGAGTGAAGAACCGAATCAGGGTTCTGGTTCACGTAGGCCATCTGGGTCACGTGCAAGGAGGCCTCGGGGTCAACTTAAACCGACACCTGTGATGGCTCCTCCTCCTGTGGTAGTGTCGCCGCCGCCGACTACGATGTCGTCTAGTTCGTCAACAGCCGTAGGATCCTCCTCTCGTCAGCATCCCGTTCCATCCGTAGACCGTAGGCAAGAAGTTTGGACCCATTTAGAAACTTAAGTCAATAATTCTAATGTTTAACAATATTCAATAACGATTAACTTTATTTATTTATTTATAATGTGTTAGTTTATAAATTTGTTAATAATGTTACAGGTTGTTGCCTGGTAATGAGTTGTCCAGGATCTGCACAGCATCCTTTCTGAAGTGCAAGATTGCTAAGGGTGCTATCACTTGGAGGATGGTGCCGCAAGCTAAAAAGGATGAATACTTCGAGAAGTTCCAAGTATATAATTACAATAATTAAAGTTTATTAAATAATTAATTAATAGGTAATTTATTATACATATTATTTGATAAATATGTTGAATATATATTTGTATAGAAAAAGGCCCGTTGGAATACGGCGATCTACTCGGACGACATTATTTACGAGAAGTGGTACGGTGTTTGTTCTACTCGGTACACGAACATGATGTACGACTGGAGATTGGCCTGGCGCAACCGTAACAAGGAGCGTGTTCTGGGGAAAGACGAGGATGGTGTTGACCTGTGGGAGTCGTTGGTTGAGAAGTGGATGGACCCAAATTACCAAGAGAAGTGTGAGAAAGCTCAGGCCAACCGCAAAACCGACGTTGGAGGCGGGATGGCAAGGCATCGGGGGGAGCCCGGTCCGTCCTCGAGCAATCAATTGCGCTCGTAAGTTTTCATTAATTTTAAAAATTAAATAATTATATTTAATTTATTTATATTAGTTATCTAAATTAATTTGTATATGTTCATTTGATACGTAATAGGAGCGGGACACGGGACGTGCACCCACCCACTTAGATCGGATGAGCATTATTCATCCGTTTGATCCCGAGACACAAACGTCCACCTACGGGCGCACTACTGACCTCCACGTAAGTTTAATTAAATTTATGTATTAAACTATATATATAGATAATTAAATTAATTTAAATTTTTTAATTATGTAGCTGAACGTCCGGCAGAGGATTGAAGAGGTCGAGACGCAAGCCGCGACTACTGCTGAATTCGGAAGCAGTTGTCCCCCTCCGGCTGTTGACGTGGACCAGGCTTACCTTGACGTTGCCCCGACCTCCAAGGGAAGGATCCTTGGCCTTGGTCGGATGAGCAACGTCGTCAGGTCATCAAGTGGTCGGTCCCGGAGTGCATCGCAGGCGTCTGTATCCTCCAATGCCGTCCCGGATCCGAACGTCATGGCAACGTTCGAAAACTACTTCCGCCTCTGGAGTGCCAACGCGGGTCGGACGTTGGGGATGTCTGCTGAGCAGATCGAGGCCGTCTATCAACAGACGATGGTGCAAGTCCCGTCAGGTGCAGCTCCAGATCAAGCTCCAGGTCCAAGTGCAGCGCAGGCCGACGATGACGACGACGTCAATTTGGGTGGCGATATGGATGAGTTTTTTACCTATCCTTGAACAATTTAATTTTGTGTTGAACTTATTTACTTTTGTGTTGAACTTATTTATCTTTCCGTTGAACTATATATTTTTCTGTTAAACAACTTTTTTTGTGTGAACTTTTATTTTTATGTAGTATATGTGGTACAACGTAACAATTATATATGTTAGTGTTTTTAGTTTATACCAAACAAATTGAATTAATAAAACATGAAATTGAATTTTATAAAAAAAAAAAAAAATTGCCACATTACCGACGGAATAGATATTCCGTCGGAAAATACAATTTGATAAATGCCGACGGAAAATCCTTCGGTTGGATGTCATGCCGACGGAATATTGGAAGGGTAAAATGCCGACGGAATTAGTATTCCGTCGGAAAACACAATTTGATTAAAGCCGACGGAATGATAATTCCGTCGGAAAACACATGCCGACGGAAAATCCGTCGGTCTGATGTTATGCCGACGGAATATTGGGCGGGTAAAATGCCGACAGAATTATCATTCCATCGGCATTTCCGTCGGGAAATTTTCACCAAATTACTTTCTACTGACGAATTTTTGTTCACTTTCATATTGCAAATTTGAGGTTTATGCTCTGGTATTCAGAAACATCAAATTACGGTACATTTTCTACCATTTTTACTCTATACATAAAATTCCATATAATGTAATTACATGTGTTATATTATAAGTTTTGGTTGAATTTATTATAAGTTTAGTTTAGTAATGTCTTGCTCTACTTAAATGTTTAACAGATGGATTTGCCTGACCGTCGTTGGATGTACTGTACTCCTAGATTGGTTTTAGGAAATGTGAATGTGGAATTTTATAATGAACTCGTGTTATTTGTTGAATTTGCAAAGCGCCACCCACATTACATGATTGGAGATTGCATTAGGTGTCCGTGTAATGCTAAGAAATGTCAGAATAAGCAATATAAAGAGATTGATGAGGTTCTAGTACATATTGTGAAGAATGGTTTCGTTGATAATTGTTATAATTGGACTAGTCATGGTGAAGCACGTTGGCCTTATAGATTTGATGAAGTGTTATATTATTACACTGTTGGAATCTATCAACAAGAAGCAAATTTCGATCATGTTGGCACTAGTAACGAGGTAGAACATCAGTTTGGGGACGAAGAACAACAGTTTGGGGCAGAAGAACAACAGTTTGGGGAAGAAGAACTGAATATGTATCAAACAATGATCAGGGAAGCTGGTTTTTCAAACATGGAAGAGGAGCCGACGAATGAAGCATTTCGGTTTTATGAGATGCTCAAATTAGTCGAAGAAGATTTATATCCGGGTTGTGAATCTCACTCACAGTTGTCATTTAATGCACGACTCATGGCCATTAAGACCGAGAACAAGCTTTCTAACAGGGCATATGAGCAAGTGACACAATTATGCAGTGAAATTTATCTTCAAAATAATAAGGTGCCTACGACGTTTCATCAAAGCAAACAAATGTTGAAGAATGTTGGTTTGCCGGTTGAGAAGATTGATTGTTGTGTGAACGGTTGCATGTTATATTGGGGTGACGAAGATAGCAGTCTGAAGATGTGTAGAATGTGTGGCCATCCCCGGTACAAAGAGGCACGTCGAAAGGGACCTGGTGGTTAATCGAAGAAGACAAAGAAGGAAGTGTTATATAAGAAGATGTACTACCTTCCTATCATTCCTCGTTTGATGAGATTATATCAATCAAGTGCCACAGCACAACATATGACGTAGCATGCTACAGATTCCTCTTCGGCTGGTCGAGGGAGATGCGACATCCGACAGACTCGGAGGCCTGGAAACACCTTGACAACGTGTTTCCAGATTTTGCTTGTGAACCGAGGAATGTGAGATTAGGTTTGTGTACTGATGGTTTTGCACCGTTTGGGATGCATGGGAAGCAGTATTCTTTGTGGTCGGTGATACTGACTCCGTATAATCTTTCTCCGTGGATGTGGATGAAACCTCAAACAATGTTTCTGACTGTATTGGTGCCTGGTCCAACGAATCCAAAGGACAAACTGGATGTTTATCTCCAACCTCTTATAAAAGACTTGATCTTCTTATGGGAGAATGGAGTCCAAACGTACGATGTTTTAGAAAGCAGAACTTCACGATGCGTGCTGCTATTTTGTGGACCATTAGCGACTTTCTTGCATATGGTATGTTGTTCGGGTGGAGTACGGCCGGAAAGCAAGCATGTCCGTATTGTATGGAGAATTCTGAAGCTTTCAGTCTTCCGGTGAGTAGAAAAGTTTCATGGTTCGATAATCACCGTAGGTTCTTACCTCGAGGTCACCCGTTTCGAAAAAATAAGAACTTCTTAAAGAACAGAGCAGTCACAAACAATCGACATCCACTTCGAGATGGTATTTTATACATTTATGTAATGAGTATTAAACGTATATTTATTTATTGCTTTTAGTCTCATTTATAATTTACTCTCCGTACAGGACGTAGGTTGTTATATGAGATTGAGTGGACGGGGTTGAAAAAAAGTACCGAGGAAAATGCAGCGGAACACAACAGACGAATTGAGGGTGGTTGGAAGAAAATGAGTATTTTTTGGGACTTACCATACTGGAGTTCACTATTGATACGACACAATTTGGATGTGATGCACATTGAAAAAAATGTGTTTGACAATGTGTTCCACACAATCATGAACACGGAAGGCAAGACGAAAGACACTCCAAAGTCTTGGGAGGAGTTGAACACTCTTTGTCGCCGTGAAGAGTTGAAAAAGGATGTACGTACAGGTAAATTTCCAAAGGCTAGCTACACACTGGATAAGCCACAAAAACAAAGATTGTGTAGGTGGATAAAGGAGTTGAACTTTCCGGACGGCTACGTGTCGAACTTGAGTCGATGCGTAGACACAACAACGGGTAAGGTTGAAAGTATGAAAAGTCATGATTGTCATGTATTTATGCAACGCTTGATACCGATTGCGTTCCGAGAACTTCTTCCTCTCAATGTATGGAGGGCCATCACTGAATTAAGTCTCTTTTTTAGAGATTTAACGTCTACAACGATCAAGTTCGATGATATGATTCGTTTAGAGGAAGACATTCCAGTGATTTTGTGTAAGTTGGAACAAAATTTTCCACCTAGCTTCTTTGACTCGATGGAACACTTACCCGTTCACTTAGTGTATGAAGCGAGAATTGGTGGTCCGGTGCAATACAGGTGGATGTACCCATTTGAAAGGTAAAATCTTACTTATTTTATTTCATTACAATTACACATGAATTCTTAGTTTTATATATATATATATATATGTATATCAGGTATCTCCACAACTTGAAACGCAATGCTAAACAAAAGGCAAACGTTGAAGCATCGATTGTGAATGCATATTTGAATGAAGAGGTTGGCATGTTTTGTTCTTATTACTTTGAAGACCACGTCAACACAAAGTTAAGAAGTGCTCCACGTAACTTCGGTGGTAGATCCGCTGACAATATCAGTGAAGATCGAGGTCGATGGAATGTTCTCCATATTCAAGTCTAAGGGACGGCCAATAGGAAAACCCACTGAACGATATTGGGAGACGGACTCAGAGGCGGAAATAGCACAAACGTATGTGTTATTGAATTGTGATGAAGTTCAGCCATACATTGAGTAAGTATTTCATATATAAATCGTCTATTTAACTACCACTTCATTTATGTCATTTAATATTAACCAAGTTTTTGAATGTTGTGAATTAGAATGTACACTCAAGAACTACGACGAGCAGAACCAAACATCTCAGATACATATATTGATGCTCGTCTTCAACGTGAATTTTCCCGATGGTTCCAACGTTATGTGAGTACCATTTAATTATGTTTTACGTAAATAAATTAATATTTATTTTAATTAATTTTAAATTGAGTCGTATAGGGACGGGATAACGCTATTGACAGTCGATTCTTACGAGATCTCAGCAAGGGACCACTACGTCGTGTAAAGACTTACAACGGTTATATTGTGAAGGGCTACAGATTTCATACGTCTGGGTATGCATCGAGAAAGGCGACTACCAACAGTGGCGTCTGCGTTGGCAGTGCGAATTACAATGCAGATGCAAGTGATTACTTTGTGGTGTTACGGGAAGTCGTCGAAGTAGAATATCCAGGATATCCAGCAAAGACTGTAGTGTTGTTCAAGTGTCATTGGTTTGATTCAGGCCATTTAGGAACAAGAATTCATCCGGAGTACAAGCTCGTTGATGTTAGTTCGAAAAGGACGTATATTGGGGATGATCCATTTGTATTTGCCCATCAAGTATCTCAAGTATACTACTGCACATATCCGAGAGCTCCACGTGGTTATGAATGGCACGCTGTTTGCAAAGTAAAGTCAAGGTCAATGGTAGAAGTCCCTAAAAAGGACAAAAATACTGAAGATGAAACTCCATTTCAAACAGAACAAATAGAGACTCCAACTGAAGTCTTTACGGGAGATTTCAATCTTTCTGTAGACTTGACGGCTGCAAATCCCCAATTAATCGAAATTGAAAACGATAGTGGAGGTGAAGAGGAGGGGGATGAAGAAGAGGATGTAGAGGAGAATGAAGATGAGGATGAAGAGGAGAATGAAGATAGGATGAGGAGGAGGAGGAGGAGGAGGATGAGGAAGATGATGAGGAGGAGGATAAGGATGAAGACGATGAAGATGAAAATTAATTCAATTAATGTAATGTATTTATTTTTATTTTATAAAAGTTAATTAATTATTTATCATTTAGGTACAAATTATAAAAATTAAATTTACTATAAATATAAGCCACAACCAATATGTTTATTAATATATGTGGAAGAAATGAATTTCGTGATTTTTTTTTTTAAAAAATGAGTAAAAAAGGTTTAAATATGCATATTTCAGAATTTTAATAAAAATGTTAAAATTAAAATATATAAATTATAAAAATTTAATTTAATATAAATATAAGTTAAACAATATATTTATTAATATATGTGAAATAAATATAATTTGTGAATTTAAAAAAAAATGGATCGAAAATGAGTACATATACAATTAATATTACAACTATAAACAAAAAACAGACTTGTCCGAGTGGTAGGCACCCCTCACTTGGCGCCCACACACCCGGGTTCGAGTCTCAGCAAGGCCGAAATTTTGGCCAATTTATTGCAAAATGCTACAGTGTCGGGCCGGGTCGAGGCCTCCCCTGTCCCACCCATATTTTTTAATTGTTTATTCGTGACATTTAGGTAGATAATTTGGGATAATTGCAACACTTTACAACTTATCGATCACGTCTATTTAGAACTTACATCGACAAACTCCACTTTTACACTACACCTCCTCGTGGGATCGACCTCGTACTTATCACGCTACGATAGACGCCGTATACTTGCGGTTGTGTATTTTAGTGTTGCATAATACGTGAATCAAGTTTATGGCGCCGCTGCCGGGGAGGTTTTGTAGTTCTAGAGTGTAGGTTGATAGAGTTTTAGTCTAGACACTTTACTTGCTTTCCTTATTTTCAAAATTCCAAAAATATTTGTGTTTTTTATCATGATCTTACTTGCAATTCTCACTCTCGTTTGATCTTTTGATAGACATGGCTTATGATCACACGATCTAGGAGGAACCAACAAGAAGTGTTACCTTTAGACCCGGAGATCGAAGCCAATTATCGATGAAGGAACGCCGAAAGGAGAAGAAGTGAGTTAGAAACCATGAATAGAAGAGAGAATCCAATTGTTGAAGAGGTCGAGGAGGAAGTTGAGAATCAAGGAGTGGAAGGAGTTGAGGAACCGAATGGGAATGGAGGTAACCGACCTCAAAGTGTGTTAAGGGACAACTTTCACCGGAGAGTTGGTGAAAATGTTGGTGTGGAAAGAGATGGAAGGCCAAGGGAGGATGAGGAACCACAAAGAGTATTGAGAGACCACTTCCGTCCTATTCCAAGGCCGTATGGAGGAGCGGGTCGGGAACCCGTGAATGCACACAACTTCAAACTCAAGCCGGCATTGATAGTCATGGTCCAAAACAACCAATTTGGTGGGCTTTCCAAGGAGGATCCTAACCTCCACTTGTCTCAATTCCTCGAGATAAGTGGGATGGTTAAGATCAACCGTGTCCCTCAAGACTACATCCGTTTGCAACTTTTCCCATTCTCACTCCGGGACCGAGCCAAGCAATGGTATCTCTCTCTTGATTTGAGAACCATTGAAAATTGGGCCGACCTTGTTGATGAATTCCTAATGAAATATTTCCCTCCGAGCAAGACTATCCAAATCCGAGGGGAGATATCTTTATTTAGGCAAGACGACGATGAGTCATTGGCCGAAGCATGGGAGCGCTTCAAAGACCTCATTAGAAGTTGCCCACAACACGGTTTTTCAAGAGATCAACTAATATGCTACTTCTACAACGGGATGGATCACCGTACAAGAGGGATGGTAGATGCTTCGGCCGGTGGAGGGTCATTATTGGGAAAGACGACGAAAGAGGGTTATGTACTTTTGGAGGAGATGGCGAAAAACGGAAAATCAATGGCCATCCGAGAGAAGGCAAACCCGAAAAATTGCTTCCACTAGAGAATCAGAAGATTTTGCTACTCTATCCAACAAAATGGATAAATTGACTTCGTTAATGACGGCCAAGTCACTAGTGTGACCAAGTGATGAGCAATATTGAAAGTGTGCGGGGTGGTGTATGAAGTGTTTAAGTATAAGTAGATAAATGTTGCACAGAATGTTGAGACAAATAGTGCAACACTGACTCTAACAGAATATCAGAAATTAAGATTCACAGCGGAAGACTTGAAACACTAAAAACAAACGAGACACAATGGAAATACTTTTAACATAGATTTTATAAATAAAAATCTATGTCTGCCTTATGGCGTAAAATCAATACTTATCTTCAAGTACAAATGTTGTGTGAAATGTTACAACAATAACTTTCACAACGAAACTATAAACGAGGCAGGTGCCAAGTCTAGAAAACGAACTAAGTGTATAAATTATACACTGTCGAAATGCCTAGTCTATCTAATGATTACACTCTCAATAGATAAGAAGACACACAGTCATACGGGTGGTATACAACGTATGAACTAAAATGTAGAACTATTGGCCACAATTTCCTAACAGGGATGAACGCACGGTCTAGGATATTGATCGAATAGAGCACACTGAATTATGAAGCCTTCAATGGGTATTTATAGTGTGGGATACGAAATTCTAGAGGCTTCCACATTGAGGTCCTATTTTTTAGGAAACTCAACTTCCACAACTTCCATGATCTTTCTAGATCCTTCTAGGCTGCTCCAGGTCGTTCCAAATGTATCTAGGCTGTTCTAGCATGTTCTCCAATGTTCTGGAATCTTCCAGGTTCCAGATCCTTGTAGAAGCTTCTAGATTCTGCCAGAAATGCGACAACATTTAGGTCAACATTTAATGTAGCATTTCAGAAAAGACTTAGAAAAAATCTCGGAAGGTCAAATTTAGATGTTGTTGATAATGTTAAGACATTTAAGAATTAACAACATCTACAATCTCCCCCAATTTGACCTTTCGACTACAACACACCTGATGCACATATATTTCTATACATACTCAGTTTTATGTACTTAGTTGAGGTTGACATCATTGCTAAGCACTAGTCAAGACAATACCTGTTGTAATCGTTGGATCAAATCAACTGAAGATCAAGGATAATTTCATAATGATCCGTGCCAAAGGATCAAAACTATTTCATCCAAAATAGAATAAGTATAAACTATACACTTACTCACAACATAAGTAACTATACTAAGATAATAAGTTGTACTGGAAGAATTAACTTAGAATCTAAGTATGACACAAACAAAATAACAAAATAATAAAATCAGAGCAAAACATAATGTAAAACACAAAACAGACACTAATACTATACACAACCTGCAATATTAGACACATGATAATCTGCAAACAAATTAAGTAAGGCAGTAAACAAATATCAAGTGGAACCATTAAGCAAGTTGCAGTAATAGACATCCTATCATCTAAGAAAATAAATAACAAGTGTATCAGAATTGCAGAATTCAAACTTAAACATTAATTACAGAGATTGAACTGAATAAATGGCATAAACAGCAGCCATTATGAAATCAGATCTCCCCCTGTCTTGTAGCTTGTCCCTGTTCATCAATGTTCCTGTTCATCAGCTTCATCCACAAAGTAAATAGCAGCAAGATGTGCAACTACATCAGTTACAGCAGCATCTCCTCCAGCATCAGGTACACCAGCATCAGCAGCAGCTGGAACTCCATCTTCATTTAACTCCTCAATGACCACATTGGAGTTGGATGGTGGTGGTACTCCCCCTGTTGTAGGTGAAAGGAGGTTGGTCCACCTGTCCTTCAGGAACTGGAGTTCATCTATTGTTTCCTGCAAGTGTTGGAGTTGGAGTTTGATGAATTCCTGTGAAAGATACACATTACCAGAAATGTTGACACGAATGTTCTCAACATTTGGGGGTGCATTTCTCTGATGTGTTCTGGAAGGGCCTGGTTGAGCTGAAGTAGAGGGTCTGGAAGATCTCTGTGGACTATCAGTACCAGGAGCAACTATGGGCAGATCAATGATTCTGTCCCCAATCAATAAGGCAGGAGCAATAGCAAGTAGTGGCACTCTCCCCCTTAAGACATCAGTCTTCTTAGCAGTGAAGCCATGGTGCTTCAGATAGTTTGAAATCAAGACTGGATAGGGCAGATTTCCTTTCCCAGTAGTTTTCCCAGTAAATTTCCTCATATGGTGAAAGATAGTATGTCCCAGATTGAACTTCTTAAGTATAGAAATCCTATACATAAGAATGGCTTGGTCTCTTGTAATCTTGGTGGTGTTGGTAGTGGGAATCCAATTGTATATGATCAGCTTATACAAAATAGAATGTAAGGAGGTTAAGTGTCTAGCTAACATCTTCCTAGTCCACTTAGTCTTTCTACCCCCTGTGATTGCAGTAATCACAACATCCATATCTGGATCATCATCCTCATCAACATTAGGAGTGTGCAAGAACTCATTAATAAGTTCTGGAGTGAAAGGCACATCCCTCCCCCTAAAATTTACAGTACCATAAGACCTAGAACTTCTTTTTCCATAACTTTTCTTCATACAGGCATAGAATTCATAAGACCAGTTTGTAAGAAAAGCTTCACCAAATGTAACAGCATTCAACAGATTTCTATCCTCTAAAAACTTAAGCATACCCTTACTATCAAAATCAGGCACATTTATTCTTTTCTCAATCAACAGCTTCCTCTTAGAATAAATTTCTAACCTTTTCTCAACATAAGTGGAGTGATCAGAGATACCTTCATTTTCTGTCTCTGAAGGCAGTTCCTCATCAGGATCAGTGTCTCCATCATGTGCAGAGGAGCTTTTGGATGAGCTCTTTGCTTCAGCAGATGAGCTCTTTGCCTCAGAAGATGAGCTGTCTCCACTTCCACCATCATAAGGTTCTGGTGTGGACTCTTTTGCAGCAGCAAATGACTCAGCATTCTTCTTAAGAGATTCTTGCATGTCTCTTAGGCAAACATTGAAATCAGAATCAGAGTCTGATTCAGTAGGTTCTTCTTCAGGGATCATCTTGGCCTTCCCTTTGCCTTTGGGATCAGTAGCAGCTTTCTTCCTTCGTTCATCAACAGCTTTCTTTGGTTTCTCAGCAACAGTCTTTGGCTTCTTTGCAGCAACAGTGGCAATTTCGGTTTCTTCATCAGATTCAGTGAACACTTGAATGGGTTCACCAGCATCAGCTCCAGCTTTTTTCTTCTTCCTCATGGATTCAGAGTAATCCACACGAGTGAATACACGGTACGATCTCCTTCTTTGTACAGGGCTTCTCTGTCTTTTTCCTTTCTGTGCAATTTTCTTGAAGGGAATAGGAGCAGACTCTTCAGAAAGTGAGAGAGATGAGTTTGTACCACTGTCAGAAGCTTGGGCGTCCTCCATTTCTTCATCCTCAGAATCGGATGCAGCAGCAGCTTCTCCTTCAACAACGGTTTCGACATGTTCCTCCGTTGAAACTGGAACAGTAGGATTAGGGCTTTTTGTTGCAGCAGTCATTTGAGCAGTTTGATCGGCCAAATAACTTGAGATATCCACAGTGATATCTCCGAATTGCATCACGGGTAGATGCCCGGTAGTTCGAAGAGTTGCAGACACTTCTTCGACAGCTCTCGTAAACTGTTCAACAGTCGAATCTTGTGGGATTTGGGTAGCTGGTGGAGTAGTTGTAGAAACAGGAGCGGTTGTTGATGGGGTTGCAGAGGCATTGGAGTCGGCATTTGAGGAGTTGGATTGTTGCGAAGCCATTGAAGCAAGAATTTCAAGAGAGTTTTGGGCAGTTTGTTTGGAAGATTCAGGAGAAGAGTGTGAGTGGGAGTGTGATCGAGGGTGGTTTCCAGCCATTAAGAAGAATCGGTTGGATTTCCAAGGTAGGTTTTTGAGAGTGTATGTAGTAAATTTGGGAAATACACGGCCAAAGAACAGTTTCTGCAAATACAGTACTTAACAAAAACTCGAAAAAGACAATTAGCAAAATAAATCACAATTAATTGAGTTTTATGGAGAGAATGTATGTGTAGTTGGAGGTTAAAACGAATTATTCCAGAAATAATTTGATAGTGCTCCACATTTTTAGCCACAACCTAGATCATGGTTAATTAGTGGGAAAAATCAATTTTATTAATTAATTAAATAATTAAGAAGTTTCTAGAATTCTTTACTTAGTCCAAGCATAATCTGAAAATTAAAAACGTGGGTTAGTTATATAATTGAATAAATAAAATAAATCTCAATAAATAATTAAATAATTACTACTAATAAAAATAAATTCGAATCAGGCAATGTTGTGCTCAAAACTGTTACAAACACCTCAACACGGTTTTTACATGAATTTGCTTCATTTGTGTTGCACCATAATTTTTTTTTTTTGTGTTATAGCATCTAATTTGTATTGATCCATTGTTCCTGTAGAGTACATCGTAGTAGCGAACTCCGTGCCCCATACTTACTTAATGGATTACAAATATATTGATGTTTTTACCAGAGAATCACCTTTTGAAAAGAAGGCATCGTAGTAGTGAACTCCGTGCTCCATAGTTACTCAGTGATTTGGTACATCTTTTAGTATGCTAATAACATTCTCATTTTTATGCATTTGAGAGGTGTAAGACATGTTTATTTTTGCACTACAAGGTTCTTAGATTCGTAGATATTTTACAAAGGAATTATTTAACTAAGTAAGAAATAAATTCAACTTATAAAATTTTACAACCCATGATGTTGTCCCAAATGTTGACGCATTTGTGACAACATCCATCCGAATTTTTCAGATAGTGCTCATCCCAAGAGATTTCCTCAAGATTGAGAATCTCTCATGGTCTAATGCTTTAGTAAAAATGTCAGCATTTTGTTTCTTAGTAGGTATATACTCCAACTTAACAATATTCTTCTCTACTAAATCTCTCATAAAGTGATGTCTTATGCTAATGTGCTTTGTGAGTGAGTGTTGTACAGGATTCTTAGAAATGTTAATAGCACTAGTATTATCACAAAAGATTGTAAGTATACCATTCTCAATACCATAGTCATGGAACATCTTGCTCAGCCACAAGAGTTGTGTACAGCAGCTTCCAGCAGCTATATACTCAGATTCTGCAGTAGATTGTGAAACACAATTCTGCTTCTTGCTGTGCCATGAAACAAGATTATTTCCCATGTAGAAACATCCTCCACTCGTACTCTTTCTATCATCTATATCTCCAGCCCAATCAGCATCACTGTAGCCTATCAGAATGTTGTTGGTGTCCTTAGTATACCAGATTCCAAGGTCACTTGTACCTGCAACATACTTGATAATCCTTTTCACAGCATTCAGGTGAGATTCCTTTGGATTAGCTTGGTACCTAGCACAGACACACACACTGTACATAATATATGGTCTACTAGAGGTTAAGTACAGTAAACTACCTATCATGGATCTGTAAAGTGTTGGATCAACATCTGTTCCAGCACTGTCTTTGCAAAGTTTCAAAGAAGATCCCATAGGAGTTTTCATTGGTTTTGAATTCTCAAGACCAAATCTTTTAACCAAGTTCTTAGCATACTTACTCTGGGAGAAGAAAATACCATTGCTGCATTGTTTGATTTGAAGACCTAGAAAATAATTCAAGTCTCCAACCATACTCATTTCAAATGTTGCAGTCATTGCCTCAACAAATTTACTCAACATTTTATCACAAGTAGAACCAAACACAATGTCATCAACATATATTTGAGCAATTAGTATATCATTTTCAGTGTGCTTAATGAACAAAGTTCTATCTGCCTCTCCTCTAATAAATCCATATTCCAAAAGAAAGTCAGTAAGCCTACCATACCATGCTCTAGGAGCTTGTTTCAGGCCATATAATGCTTTCTTAAGTTTATATACATGATCAGGATACTGAGGATCTTCAAATCCTATAGGTTGTTCAACATATGCTTCTTCATTTAATATGCCATTTAGAAATGCAGCCTTTACATCCATTTGATGAAGTTTAATATCAATAAAACATGCAATAGCTAGCAGTAATCTAATAGATTCTATCCTAGCAACAGGTGCAAAAGTTTCATCAAAATCGACTCCTTCAACTTGGGTGTAACCTTGTGCTACTAACCTAGCCTTGTTCCTAACAATATTACCAGATTCATCAGTTTTATTCTTGAATATCCACTTTGTTCCAATGACATTAGTATGACTAGGTCTAGGAACAAGTGTCCACACTTCATTTCTTTCAAACTGACCAAGTTCTTCATGCATAGCATTAATCCAGTTTTCATCAGTTAAGGCTTCTTTAGCACTCTTAGGTTCAATTTCAGATAAATAGCATTCAGCATTTACTACATTACACATAGAAGACATGCATATTGTTCTTACCACATCTACCTTGTTTGATCTTACTCTTCCTCTTGTTTGCACTCCAACTGTAGCATCGCCTATGATCTGGTCAGAAGGATGACTTTTGCCTATTCTTGAAGAAGGATTCGTTTTGGGAATGTACTGATCATTTTGTGAATTTACAGCTGACTGTTCTGTAGATGTTGACCCAGATGTGCTAACATTTGGTGCAACATTTTCAGACTTCAGTGTATTCTCAGAAGTGTCAGTAACCTGTGATACATCTTCTTCATCTTTGTCATCTGTAAGACCTTTATCATCATCAAACACAACATTAACAGATTCTTGAACAGTGTTAGTTCTAAGGTTATAAACTCTATAAGCTTTACTATTTCTAGAATAGCCTAAAAAGAAACCTTTATCACTTTTAGAATCAAACTTATGAAGTTGATCCCTATCATTTAGAATATAACACACACAACCAAATACATGAAAATATTTCACATTAGGTTTTCTGTTGTTCAAAATCTCATAAGGTGTTTGATTAGTATTAGAACGAATAAAAACCCTATTAATAATATGACATGCAGTATTTAATGCTTCTCCCCAGAATTTCTTAGCAAGACATTTGGATGTAAGCATAACTCTAGCCATTTCTTGTAAAGTTCTATTCTTTCTTTCAACAATTCCATTTTGTTGTGGAGTTTTAGGAGATGAATATTCTTGCAAGATACCTTTTTTATCACAAAAATCATTAAACATGCTGTTTTCAAATTCCCTACCATGATCAGTTCTAATACGGCCAACTTTCAAGTTAAACACATTTTTGAACCTCTTATAAAGAATTTTAAATGCAGCAAATGCTTCAGATTTGTCTCTCAAAGACTCTACCCAGGTATATCTAGAAAAATCATCTACCACAACTAAGGAATACCTCTTTCCTCCAATGCTTTCAGTTTCCATAGGACCCATCAAATCCATGTGCAATAATTCAAAGCATCGATGTGTAGTACAATGTGACAGCATTTTGTGTGACATTCTTACCTGCTTACCTTTTTGGCATGGTCCACATACAGTGGTGTTGTGAAACCTCAGTTCTGGAATTCCTTTTACTGCATCTGCTTTGATTAGCTTTTTCATAGCTCTGTAATTTGCATGACCCAATCTTTGATGCCATAGAACATTTTCATCATGTTTTGACAAGTTACACATATTTGTTCCAATAAGATAGCAGTTATCAGCTGACCTAGTACCAGTCATGACACAGACTTCATCTTTATTAAGAACATAACATGAATCTTTATCAAATTTCACATGCAAATTATCATCACAAAGTTGACTAATGCTAATCAGATTTGCAAGTAAGCCATCAACATGTAATACATTTTTAAGCTTAGGAAAACCTTCAACATTCAAAGTTCCTTTACCAACAATCTTTCCTTTAGAACCTCCACCATATGTAACACTACCACTATTCAAGGTCACATAATCAGATAAGAAATCAATTCGGCCTGTCATATGTCTAGAACAACCACTATCAAAGTACCATAAATCAGGTAGACATGCTTTTAAAGAGGTATGAACAACATTACAGGTAGCTTTTGGTTTCCATGCAGATTTCAAAAACTGTTTACCAAGATGTGACAGTTTCTTATGCAGCATTTTCAAGTTTTTCTGTTCTTCAAACAACTTTATACAGTAAGGACGAATATGACCAATTTTGAAACAGTAATGACAGATATACTTCCTTTTAACCTTGTGAGACTCTGTTTCTGCAGATGTTGACCCAGATGTGTCAACATTTGCCTTAACAAATTTCACAGGTTTTCTAAATTTATCAGAAATAGAAGCAGTAGTACCATCATAACCTAAACCATGATTGTTAGACTTACCAGTAGCTATAACATTATTTACCTCAGAAGCACTCTTGGAATATTTCTTGAAACATAAAGTAGAATTTATCAAATTCTCCTTTAAGTTACAGATTTCCAGATCTCTTTTGGTAAGAATAACTTCTAGCTTGGTGATTGTGTCTGTCAGATCCTCATTCCTTTTATTCAGAGAATCAAGGGTGAGTTTCTGATTCTTCCAATCATCTAACAGCTTTTGGTATTCATTGTCATCATTCCTTTTTCCTGCATCATCAACTAAACCATTAAAACAGTTCAAATCTGGGTGACTCTGTTCTGATGTTGCTGTAGATGTTGAAGCATCAGGTACAGCATCAGAATCTGTTTCATCCAGATCATCATCTGAGGAATCATTATAATCAATTCTGGTAAAATTAGAATATTCATTCTGATTTAATTCATCAAGATCATCATCAGAATCATCACTCAAGGTAGCACTAAAATTCAGTTTTTGCTTAAGTCTAGTATTGGCACATTCATTTGCATAATGACCATAACCAGAACAAGCATTGCATTGAACTGATTTTCGAAATTCAGGATCATACCTTGGTTTACCTTCACTCTTTGACAGTCTTGGTGTGAATTGACCTTTCCTCCTTTCTGGTTGAGGTGTTGATGTGTTGATTTGAATCTTAGGCTGAATGTTGCTAGATTTGTTCACAGATTTCTTAAGAAACTTATTAAAGTGCTTAGTAAGTAAGGCAATGTTGTTAGGATCCTTGAGACATTCATCAAGCAATTCTTCATCCGAATCAACTTCAGTAATGATAGGTTGAATCTCAGAAATGTTTGATGTTTCTCCTTTAAAAACCACAACTTTCTTATCAGCATCATTTTCATCAACTTGATTAGTGTTTATTTCATATGTTCTAAGAATACTCACTAACTCATTTTGACTTAATGTATCTGTATTTTTTGCCTCTTCTATAGCACAAATTTTAGCATCAAATCTTTTAGGAACAGATCTTAATATCTTATGAACTACTCTAACATTAGAAATAGGGTCACCAAGAGAATGTGATTCATTAATTATCTCACTTAACCTTTCATTGTAGGCTGAAATGGTTTCATCTTCCTTCATTCGGAGATTCTCAAATTTTGTCCCCAACATTCGAAGCTTTGTCCTTCGAACACTGTCTGAACCCTCACAATGCTCTTGCAACCTGTCCCATGCATCTTTAGAAGTAGAACAGTTAGATATAATTTTAAACATTGAAACATCAACAGAAGTAAAAATAGCATTTAAAGCTTTAGAATTGTAGCTTGCTGTTGTTATTTCATCAGCCGTCCAATCAACTTCTCTTTTGAGTTGAACTTCACCATCTGCGTCTGTTGGTCTCTTTGGAGCTTCCCAACCTGTAAGTACAGTCCTCCAAGCACGTTCATCAATTGACTTGATGTACATACGCATCTTAGGCTTCCAATAAGAATAATTTGAACCATCTAAAACGGGTGGCCTAAGTGCAGTGGATATGTGATGTGTTTCCATTGCTAAACTAAACTAAAAAACACACTTGACCAAAGATCTAACCTAGTGTCGTTAGGTATCGGCTCTGATACCAACTGAAAGTGTGCGGGGTGGTGTATGAAGTGTTTAAGTATAAGTAGATAAATGTTGCACAGAATGTTGAGACAAATAGTGCAACACTGACTCTAACAGAATATCAGAAATTAAGATTCATAGCGGAAGACTTGAAACACTAAAAACAAACGAGACACAATGGAAATACTTTTAACATAGATTTTATAAATAAAAATCTATGTCTGCCTTATGGCGTAAAATCAATACTTATCTTCAAGTACAAATGTTGTGTGAAATGTTACAACAATAACTTTCACAACGAAACTATAAACGAGGCAGGTGCCAAGTCTAGAAAACGAACTAAGTGTATAAATTATACACTGTCGAAATGCCTAGTCTATCTAATGATTACACTCTCAATAGATAAGAAGACACACAGTCATACGGGTGGTATACAACGTATGAACTAAAATGTAGAACTATTGGCCACAATTTCCTAACAGGGATGAACGCTCGGTCTAGGATATTGATCGAATAGAGCACACTGAATTATGAAGCCTTCAATGGGTATTTATAGTGTGGGATACGAAATTCTAGAGGCTTCCACATTGAGGTCCTATTTTTTAGGAAACTCAACTTCCATGATCTTTCTAGATCCTTCTAGGCTGCTCCAGGTCGTTCCAAATGTATCTAGGCTGTTCTAGCATGTTCTCCAATGTTCTGGAATCTTCCAGGTTCCAGATCCTTGTAGAAGCTTCTAGATCCTGCCAGAAATGCGACAACATTTAGGTCAACATTTAATGTAGCATTTCAGAAAAGACTTAGAAAAAATCTCGGAAGGTCAAATTTAGATGTTGTTGATAATGTTAAGACATTTAAGAATTAACAACATCTACAAATATGAAGAGGCCCACTACATGAACAACCAAAGAGATAGGCAATTTAGAGAAAGAGGTTGGAATGAGAGGCAAAACCGTGAAAACCCTCATAATCCGAATCAATACCATCCCGGTTTGAGGCAACATGAGAACTTCTCCTATGACAATCCAAGGAATGCCATTCAACCACCACCAAACTTCAATGTGAGAGATGGAATGATCGTTGAACCGTCACCAAAGCTATCTTTGGAAGATATGTTTGGTGTTTTCATGGGAGAAACCAAGAATTTCATGGGAGAGACAAAGAGTTACATGGCTAAGACATGACAAAGACTTGATGAGCAAGGTGAAATGATCAAGGATGTGACTACTCATATGAAAGCCATGGAGAAGCAAGTGAGCCAACTTGCCAACATCATTGGAAAGCAACACATTCCGGGGCAATTCCCCTCTAACACGGAGCTCAATCCCAAGGAGCATTGCAAGGCCATAAAGTTAAGAAGTGGGACAAGCTACGAAGGGCCCAAGATGCCATTAGAGGAGGAAGTGGTAATAGCACCCTAAGTTGTTGACAAAGGAGATGGTCAAGTGAAAGAGAAGCAAAAAGAGGAAGAAGAGAAAGAAGGGGAGAAGAAGAGTGAGGAGGCAATCCCTCCACAAAACAAAGGCAAGAATGTAGTGCCTATCCCATATCCTCAAAGGTTGAAGAAGAAGGGTTTGGACAACAAATTTGCTAAGTTTGCGGAGATGTTGAAGAAACTTCACATCAATATCCCTTTCACCGAAGCTCTTGAACAAATACCGCATTACTTTAAGTTCTTGAAAGAAATATTGTCAAGCAAGAGGAAAATGGAGGACTATGAGACGGTGAACTTAACCGAACAATGTAGCTCCATATCCAAGCTAAGCTACCTTCAAAGCTTAGGGACCCCAGATCCTTCACTTTACCATGTGTCATTGGAGATGGAGGTACATTTAGAACTTTATGTGATTCGGGAGCAAGTATAAACCTTATGCCTCTATCAATCTTTAAGACCCTTGGTTTGGGAGAGCTCACACCAACTACAATGAATCTCCAATTGGCGGATAGGTCTATGACATACCCTTTGGGTATAGCGGAGGATGTATTGGTCAAAATCAACAAGTTTATCTTTCCGTTAGACTTTGTGGTTTTGGATATGGAGGAGGACAAGTATACTCCATTGATTTTGGGAAGGCCATTTTTGGCAACCGGAGGGGCCGTAATTGATGTGAAGAATGGAGAATTGGAGTTTCAAGTGAACAAAGAGATAGTTGTGTTCAAGTATTGTAGAAATACCAAATTTCGGGCGAATGAAGATAGGGAGAATGGGAACCCCAAGGGAGACCAATATCCAACACCCATGAAAGAGAAGATGGAAGAAGAGCCCAAGATCAAGGTTGTGAAAGAGAACCCCAGGGTGGAAGACAAAGATTTGAATATAGACAAGAATGCCAAGTTTGGGGAAGTTTTCTTCAAAAACTCCCCCAAATCAAGAAAAGCTACTTGTGCAAGCTTGGGAATGAATGAGGCGTCAACCTTCTATGACATGATTGAAGTGACAGATGGGCTAGCTAGTGGATGTTTTGATGGACTTAAGAAAGTCGTATGGGGAAAGAAGTCCAAGAGCAAGGATGATTATGGGGTGACTTGATAATCATCTCAAGGAAGAACCGTCCGGCATAGGACGTTAAAAATAGCGCTTCTTGGGAAGCAACCCAAGGTTTTATTGCTTTCATGTTTTTATTGTTTAGTAGTTTTGATAGCTTAGTTTCTTTTGTAGGTATAGATGAGGAGCATTATGGACATCATATCTTGGAGAATGAAGAATGAAGCAAAACCAACTTTGGAGAGGGGAAGCAAGTGTTGCAATGGTGATCTTTGAAGAGCATTGGATGTGCGAGGAGGGAGGTAACAACTTGTAGCCCCAAACTTAGAATTTTTACATAGTAAAATTCTAAGTTTGGGGGAGTTATTTTTCTTTTATTTATTTTTTCTACTAGTTGTTACTCTTGCACTGGTTCGTCATTCTACTTATGTCACATTTTGCACCGGCGCACACTTGGCTTTCATATGATTATATTGTTTGAGTTGGTATTGATTATGTGTTGGGTAGTGGACTCTTGGTGAAATGTGAGCATGAATAATCATTGGAATCCATGGTTGAGTAGTGTAGTGATATCAATTTGCTTTGAATGTATGCATGATTGATGATGAGTAGTAGTATCATGTTGTGTTCATATTTGTGATATTTGATAGCATGAATGCATGATGTCTTGTTTGGGGACATTTGATGAATGTGAGGGTCCTATTGAATAAACCAGTGAGAATTGAGCCTTAAATCGAACATATAATCTGATTTAGTTAATTTGAGAGTGGATTAGGTTATTGCTAGTAATCTTAGAACTTGCCCAAGTTCTTGTTTGAAAGCATGATTGTGTGAGACTTTGTGATATGATATAGGCCATCTTGTTCTAAAAAGTCACTTAGCCAAAATTTCCTAAAACCGAAGTAATATTCCGTAGTTAGCCCCTTTGAGCTTAATTCCTCATTTTCTTGGCAAACTACAATGTTAACCAATT
Source organism: Galeopsis tetrahit (assembly GCA_963675135.1). Lineage (NCBI taxonomy): Eukaryota > Viridiplantae > Streptophyta > Magnoliopsida > Lamiales > Lamiaceae > Galeopsis > Galeopsis tetrahit. The sequence continues at coordinate 70,237,849 of OY776124.1, forward strand.
AGCCTTTTTGAGCCTTTGATACCTACATCTAGTGGGGGATAAAGGACAAAGTGGAAAAACATGTGCTTGAATATATTTGGTTTAAGGAAAGTTGGATGAGTTGAAAAAGTTGAAAAAGAGATGAAAAGAAAATCAATGGAAAAGAAAAGAGGGACAAAGAGCCCCAAAAGCTTGAAAAGAAAAATGGTTCAAAAAGATGAGGTGATGAATGTTTGAAAAAGAAAGGAAAATGAAAAGTGAGGATAGAGTTTGTAAGCTTTGAAAGTGAAAGCACAAATTGTAAAACAACAAGCTTTGTCCTCCACTAGAAGAGTCACAATTCCCAAATTCATCCTACCTTGTCCAAAGAGCCAATGTTACATCCTTGATTAAGTCCTATTGATCACATTGTTGAGCACTTGAGTGGTGTAGAAAGTAGAATGTGGGCAAGCATATAGTGATTGCATAGCATAACTTGATTGATGAGTGCATTAACATCCTCCATTTGTTTGTGTGTTTGAGAGAAACACTCTATCATGTGAGTAGAGGACTTAAGCATTTGGATTATGTCTCTCATTCACAATGTGTTGTGTGTTTGTGCATTCCTTGATCATAGGTGTGAATTGCAATAATGAGTCTACGATCTTCATTGAGAAAGCACTTTGAGAAAGAGATATCACTACACCTTACTTTGCATGTGTGATTTACATTGAATATTCCATTGTGATCATTCCACCCTCATTGCTTTAAGTGCTTAGTTGTTTGAGGACAAACAACATTTTAAGTTTGGGGGAGTTTGATTCGGGTGGAATTTACACATTTTAGATTCACGTGTGAAGAGTATTTTGATGAGTTTTTCATTGAATTATGGATTGATTATGATGATTTGAGCCAAAATGAGGGAAAGGTTGTGTTTTGTCGATTTTGTAGGAAATACGATGGAATTTGGAGCAAAACACTAACCATATTTCACTGGATCAAGAAAAGGAGTGCACCATTGGGTTCTTCTTGAAAAACGGAGTGGAATAGCCAAAAGAATCGAGTCAATCAGACACCCGAGGCGAAAGATATGCACAAAACGAGAAAGGGTCGAAGTCGAGCAAGAGCACGGCCGAGCCACTTTTCAGGCCAAAATCAAGGCCACGGCCGTGCAACATACTCGGAATTGAGCTCCTCGAGACAGAAACTTTGGGCCGGCCAATGCCTCGGCCGAGCTAAGAGCACGGCCAAGCACCCCTCCAGCCGAAATCCGCGTGCCACGGCCGAGCCTTCAGCGCGGAATAGGCACCTTCGATCCAGAAAGTTCCACTCGACAACATGCCACGGCCGAGCACCCATCCAAGACGAATCCGAACGCCACAGCCGAGATGTCACCATGGCCGAGCCCTCCCCATTTCATCATTGCGCCGAGCCGCCTGCTCGGTCGAGCACCTGTGTGACCAAATCGCGATTTTTGCACGACCGTGCTACCCTCAATTTCGGTGCATTTTGCCTATTTTTGCCATTTTTTAGGGACTAACTTTTCTTGCACCCAAACCCTACCCCAACACTATATAAGCCTCCATTCTTAAATTCAATTGAACTCTCCCCCAATTCCTCAAATTCCACACATAGAAACACACAATTGAAGGTGATTTGACCATATCTTCTCCATTTTTTCATCAATCAATGCAAGGAAGGCATCAATAGCTTGTAATTTTCATTCTCCATCACATTTTAGACTAAGCTTTCTATTTCTCTCTCTTTTTATTTAACTATTTCTTTGGATTTTGTTAATTTGATTATGTTAGTTCTTGGCTAGAAAACTTTTGGTTCTAGGGCTATGTTTATACTTTGAATGATGTTTATGAATTAATTTCTTGTTTATTTGGTGGTTGTGTTGTTATTTCTATTTGAATGCTTAACTTTCATTGCAAGACATGTTGTCAATGGCCATGATAATGTGTTCGATTCATTATTAATTGAAATTGGATTGAGAGATCTTTTTCATTAATCATATTTAAGCATTCGACCCAATATTATTGTGAGCTCGAGAGAGTATCAATTGTTGGGAGGGTACTAGATGATCTTAGGAACCTTTTGGGGATTTATTATGCATGCTATGTAGAGATACTAGTTTGGGTGATATATCTTTTGAATTAATTGGATCGAAAGAACTCTCAATTCATCATTTCGTGATCAACCCTATAGTAATAATCACAACACCACTTAAATAGGTTTTGGCTCATAAATTGACCCCTTAGTGTGACATATGCCTTGAACCTATTTCCTTCCTTTGAGTTTTAACCGTATTTCTCTCGTTTCTTTGTGATTTGCATGAGCATTTGTTGATCGATATCTACACTACTCTTTTAATTGTTTACTCGTGACATTTAGGTAGATAATTAGGGGTAATTGCAATAATTTACAACTTATCGATCACGTTTATTTAGAACTTACATCGACAAACTCCACTTTTACACTACACTTCCTTGTGGGATCGACCTCGTACTTATGACGCTACGATAGACGCCGTATACTTGCGGTTGTGTATTTTAGTGTTGCATAATACGTGAATTAGTAAGAAGGCAAAAGGTTTTATAATTGATGAGTCAACTTATGTAGAAGATCAATTCTTCCTTCCAAAACATGAGTCATTGGCTCAAGTTGTAATGCGTTTAGTTGATAAGTGTTATTTAACCAAAAGCTTGGACCCTTTTTTTTTATTAAACAACTATCAAATTTATAGAAGACGGTGACAAAAATTGGTGACGGTGGTAACAATAATAGATAAATAAATATAAAGTCGTGAGTTTTCACATGTGGTTCAAGATCGACATTTTTAGTAGAAAACAAACCACCTAAATTATCAAATGAGATATCAAAGCAAAAACAGTAGTGGTATGATTGGTACGGTGGAGTTAGTAGGAAAATATACTGAAATTTCGGTATATCGAGCTTTTCATATCGAAAAAATATCGAAATTTTCGGTACGATAACGGTATGAAAAATGATCATACCGCGGTATTTCGGCATACCAATTTTTTTTTGGTATTTTGTATGAAACGGTATACCGAAATACCAAAACATTAATAAAATAATAATTTTATATTTTACATTATTTTTTAAATTAAAATAACCTAAAACTTTAAAACTTGAATAAAATAACCTTAAATAATTAATTTCGATAAAAAAACGATGCTTCAATATTTTCGCTATGAATTGGTGTACCGATATTTCGATATGAAATTATAATTTAATATTTTTGGTATGAATTGATATACCGGTATGATACAGTATACCATATACCGTACCAAAAATTTGATATATCGGAATTATGGTACAGTATCGTTACGAATTTTTTCATATCGAAAATTTCGATATGTGGAATACCACATGAATGGAATCACCATTCATGAATCTATTCCTAATTCTTAAAGGTAAAAGAATTTTCATTCCTTCCAACCTGGGTTTAACTAAGGAATTAAAATTTTAATAAATAATAAAAAATATTAATAATAATATTATTATTTAATAATAAAAATATTAATATAATATATAATCTAGAAAATAACAAATATTAATATAATAAATTTTAAAATATAAATAATAATATATTAAATTTTCGATAATATTAATTCTCATTAATATTAAATTATAAATATAATAATATAAAAAATTATTAATTTTCAAAAGTATTAATTCTCAATAATATAATAATAACTCTTCTATGAATAATAGTTATTAAATTAATACAATACTCCTTGCATACCGATACCGATGACAAACAATTTAAAAAATGTGTAATGAGTAATGTTTTCAAGGGTAGTTTTGTAAAGTTTTATGAATAAAGTAAAATAAAAAAAGTAGACTGAGTGTGGAAAAGTAATGTCAAAAATAAGGAGGGAGTAATATATTTTATTTTTAAGAATTATCATTTTTATGTAATTTCATTCTGAGTTAATTCCAACCACAATTTCATTTAATCATATCAACAATGCCCTAGTTGTTTATGTTTGCGGTCATGATAAACGAATTCATTCCAATCTACACTCTACGATCAATTTTTTTTTTTTTTTTAAAGATTGAGAAATATTAATAACGTTGGTTGAATAATTTTTTTTTAAATTAAAAAATATATATATTGACCTGACTGACACAGCAAAAAAAAAATAGTGTTCACAAATGTACACTGTATATCATTCCAGTAAAATACAATATTTCAATTAAAAAATTCTATCGATATCAATTTTTGTAAAATGTGAAAACAATTTCGTAAATATATTTAAAATATCATTTATATTTATTATTGAAAATTTAATTTACGATATACATACTCGCTATAACTATTTAAATCTTCCAAATCTACCAATTTACTCTCTCTGCCGTCTCAGAACCCTAGCCCACAAACCTCGCCTCCACACAGCAGCTTCTCCCTATCAACAATGGTGAAGTCTTGATTTCTCCTCTAATCTCACGCATCAACGCATTCCTAGTGTATAATTATGTCATTGACCGTGATTGTGTTGTATATTTTCAGGCGGATATCGACCCAGAGGTAGCGGCGGGACAGCCCAAGAAGAGAACGTTCAAGAAGTTTAGCTTCAGGGGCGTTGATCTCGATGCTCTACTTGATATGTCCACTGATGATCTCGTGAAGCTTTTGAGTGCTCGTGCTCGAAGAAGGTAGACAAATTTCCCCTTTTGCCGATTTTTGTAAATTAATTAAGTTATCGTACTTAATTTAATAGATTTATATCTGAGCTGTGCAATATTGATTGCTTGGTTTGTTGGTGTGTTTTTTTGGATCTGGATTATATGTGTGTGATTAGTATAGGAATAGGTTTATTTGTATAGTTTGCCCTGAGCATAATTGTATGTGGAAATGCAGATATATAGCAGTTTTGGTATATAACAATGAGATAGATTTGATGGATATTATAACCCACAGCCCAACTAGACATTTCTGAGGCTCTTATTTTTTTGATTAGTAGTTTGTAATTGTGCAGTTATTTTTAATTATTTGTTTACTTCGCCTTAAGTTTGATGTGTTGGTACCAGCTATATTATGCAGAATGTTAGATTAAGATGATTTTATCATGTTGGTAAGATGAAGAACCTAATGCGATTTGTCCGGGCTTTATTTATTGAGTACACTGTTAATTTCTTTTATTTGATTTAATCTTGTTTCTCTGATTTATTTGAATGTGTGTTTATGTTATTCTCATTTACCTACTATAATGGCCAGGTTCCAGAGAGGTCTTAAGAGGAAGCCAATGGCTTTGATCAAGAAGCTGCGCAAGGCTGTAAGAGATCAATACATGACTTTTTACTTATAATGATTGTTTTAAGTTTTATAATCTGAGTCTTTATATTGATTTTGATGTTTCAAACCAATTTTTCAGCTTCTGTTTTGTAAATTCGTGGTTCTTTAATTATAGAATCTATATATACTAGACAGTCCTAATCATTTATGCAGTGTTAGTTAACATTTATGTAGCAAATCACATCTAAGGCAATGGATAATCATGTAGTTTTGTTGTAATTTCTGCCGAATTTTCAGATTCACTATGTAGTGTCAAATTTGTCAAGCGTTTGATTTTTGATGGTGTAAAATGATTAAATTTTGTAGAAACGTGAGGCCCCAGCTGGTGAGAAGCCTGCTCTTGTGAGAACCCATCTGCGTAACATGATCATTGTCCCTGAGATGATCGGAAGCGTTCTTGGAGTGTACAATGGCAAGACTTTCAATCCGGTGGAAATCAAGCCAGAGATGATTGGGCACTACCTTGCAGAGTTCTCAATCTCGTACAAACCGGTTAAGCATGGAAGACCTGGTATTGGTGCTACCCACTCTTCAAGATTCATTCCTCTCAAGTGAGAAATAATTTGCACTTTATTTAGGGGCTGTTGTGTAGAATCACTTTTTTTTGAAGTTGGTGTGACCAACTTCTTCAAAAGTAGAAGTGATTTCAATCAAGCCCTTGGTGTTTTGTTGCTCCTTGGTACTATTAATACCTGTTCTTAAAGTTTTGGTAAAGACACATTTGAGCTTGATAATCTTTATGCCGAACTATCTGTTGGATTAGTAATATTTAGTATGTTTTTTACTTGAATGTTGAAATATTTTTTTTGAGGTCATGGTTTTGTTTACATCTGTGTCTAATTTGTTCTGCTAGTGTTCTTTTTTGTATCTATGGTGTTACATTTGATTTTCTTTGTCAATATAGTGTTGGCAATTCGTGTTTTCTTGTTTGGCACTGTTAGACTAAATACAAACACGTGATAAGAAATTGGACGAAGGTGTTGCAGCATACAGAAATTGCGTGACGGTGAGGCAAATCTCACGTTAGGAGAAATCTGAGGTGCATAAAAACGGGAAAGACTTGTTTTGCAATAGCAAAAAGAAAATTGCATTGCTGCCAAACTTTCTTCCATTTTGATTGCCATAGAAATTGTCTTGCGTTTGTGGCAGCACTGCAGTTTTTTTTTCTTGTTCACTCGTTATTTTAATTGCACTCTTTAAAGCAATTTTTTGGTTGTTGCACGATCAATAATGGAAAAGATCTTCTAAAACATCTACAAATTTGAAGGCTTAATTCAAGGTTAAAAGATCAAAGGACTCAGACAATTGCATCATTGAGGGGGATGAAAAACTTGTAGTGGACGCTATAAACTTGTTGGACCTGATTAATTCGGTGTTCGGGGACTGTAACACCGGAAGATAATTCTTATTTAAAAAAAAACAAAAAAATTCAAGGAACAAAAAAGAATTTCTAGCATTGGGAATAACAAAAATGAATGATTTCTCCTACGCAATTCCATATCAAGAGTAATGTAATTTCCAAATGAAGAGTCGTCAGTCTGATTACTTGATATTCCACTGTCAACATCATTCCTTTTACATCTAATTCTAAATTTCTGCAATTTTACGTGTCACCACCATTTTTAAAATTTTCTTAAAATTCTAGTTTTAAATTAAATTATTAAATTTTGTTTTTTTTAACTTCCATATTTTAAATTCCAGTTACGGAGTATAATTTTGTTGGTTACAACCCCGACGTGGGTTTAGTTTCATTCTATTTTCCCAAGTACCACCCTCCAATCTCAATCAACCCTACCTCTTTACCTAACAAGGGGCATGTTTGCTTCATGAAATGGAATAAAATGGATTTAAATGTGGTGGGATATGTAAACCTTAATTTTATAATTTAGGGGAGACTAGGTTGTCTAAACCAAATTAACCAATGAAATCTAGTTTGTAAAAATCGAGTCAAATTAAAAATTTGGGTCAAAGTGTTTAAAATTATGAAAAATCAAACATGTCAAACCGATCACTAAACCCATGAAGCAAACATGCCCCTAAGTATTATTTAGGCGTGCAACTTTTATTAAAATTAATTATTTCAATCACAACCTTCAATATTCCATTTTCCGATATATATATTAAAATACACCTTTGGATTTAAAAAAAAAATCTTCTCAAAATACTAGTATTATACAGCTATATATTATATATATATATATATATATATATATATATATATATAATATAGGAAATATGTTTTCTTAATTTCTTTACAAAGAGATGTACAAGAAGTATACAATACAATACTAACAATAGTCTTGACCTAATCTAGATGGGCTTATAAAGAAGGCCCATAGTAACATGGGATGGGCCCACACAAGGGGATATATACACTTCTTTAATATATGCCTAATATGCCCCTCAAGATGGAGTACCGCAGGATAATCCAATCTTGGACATAAGGAGTTGAAGGCGAGCACTAGAGAGAGGTTTTGTGAGGGCATCAACAAGTTGGTCGGCAGACGAGACATGAGAGATGCGAACTTGAGCAGTTTTGACGAGATCACGAACGAAGTGAAAATCAATGGCAATGTGCTTCATGCGTAAGTGAAAGACAGGATTTGAGCATAAATAGGTAGCTCCAATGTTGTCGCAGTAGATGGCGGACACTTGGGAGATGGGAAAGTGTAGTTCTTTGAGGAGAGACTTCAACCATTGTACCTCAGAGGCAGCTGAGGCAATTGCTCGGTATTCAGCCTCAGTGGATGAGTGAGCAACAGACTTATGTTTCTTAGACGACCATGAAATGGGATTGGCCCCTAGAAATACCACGTAGGCACTAGTGGAGATGCGATCATCATGATTTCCCGCCCAGTTTGCATCAGTGAAGCAGTGGAGCGAGGAAGATGAGGAGGGAGTTAGGTTAACTCCAACATCCCTGGTGCCGTTGAGATAGCGAAGGAGTCGTTTCGTAGCATTCCAGTGAGTGATGGTGGGGGAATGCATGAACTGGGATAGTTTGTGAACGGCATAGGCAATGTCCGGCCTGGTAAACTGTAAATATTGCAGGTTGTCGAGCACTTGGCGATATTGTGTAGAGTCGGTGGGAGGAGTGCCATCTGAGAGAGTTAGGCGAGCAGTGGTGGATAGTGGAGTTTGGACGGATTTGGATGCGATCATGTTGTAGCGAGTGAGAAGATCCACGACATATTTTCGTTGTGAGAGAAAGCAAGGTTTCTTGGAGCGAAGAACCTCCATGCCGAGGAAGTAGGAAAGGGGGCCAAATCCTTTACAGAGAATTTCAAACCGAGCTCGGCAACAACCTTAGAGAGAAAGGGCGAGTATTTCCTGTGAGGATAAGGGCGGCGGTTAGGGTTGGATCAGGCGTGAGCCAATGGACTCGATGATACCTTATAGAGAATATAGGAAATATGTTTTCTTGATTACTTTACAAAGAGATGTACAAAGGGTATTTATACAATACAATAGTCTTGACCTGGTCTAGATGTGCTTATAAAGAAGACCCATAGTAACATGGGATGGACCCACACAAGGGGATATATACACTTCTTTAATATATGCCTAATAATATATATATATATATATTAAAATACATATTATAAGTTTAGCTTATACGGAGTAAAAAGTAAAAATTAGGGTTATGTTTATAAAATTCCATGTTTTAATCATTTAATCTGTAGAGAGACGTTGTTTTTTTTGTCTTGAGTTAAATAATGGACACTTATGACAAAAAAAGTTTTGTTATTTGAGACTTTAGCACTATTACACAAATCTTCATCAATATTTAGCGTATCATCATTCCAATATTAAATGTGTTACCCTGCTTATTGGTAAAATTACTAAAACATACAAGGCTTATTTCAAAATCCAAAAATTTAAATGACATAAATTAAATTAAAATTGGTAAGTATTACCTCCGATCCGAAATAACTTTCAAATGTAGGTGGACACACAAATTAAGAAAGTGTAATAATTAGTAGAGTTTTGAGGGGTAATTATGTAAACTTTTATGTATAAAGTAAATAAAAAAGTTGACTATGTGTAAATCAAAAGTAATGACATTTTGTATAAAATTAAATATATTATGAGGGTGAAATGGTGAAATTTATAAATGATTTTTCATTTTAAGGGATGTCCCAACATTAAAAAAAAAAAAAAATTATTATAAGATGAGAAAATAAAAAATTATTTTCCTAAAAATTAGTGTATTCAACTCGAAGAAAGATGGGCAGAGGGGGTTAAATAGGTAAAAATCCCCCAAGTGAGCTTTGTTGGAAGTTCTCATTTGTACAGTCTGCTATGCAATTCCATTATTCATAGAGACGCACACTTTGTTCATTTAACCAGGTACAAACCAGCGGTTCCAGGCGAGAGACCACCAAATTTACACTTCGCATTCTTCAATTTTAACAGGTTCCGTTCTAGTTTGTTGACCTATGTATATTGATTTCGTGTTTTTTTTCGAAATGCATGTGTATCGCCCTTTTGATTTCTTCCCAACTGACTTCTGCTACCTTTCATTTATATGAAAATGGGTGTCTCAATCATGTGCTCATGAATTTCGTAGTATCAAATTCATAGGGGGATTTCACTCATTTTTCTTGTTGGATAATTATTTATTGGCTGATTTTGTGATTTCTGAGTTGGTTATTACTGATTTGAAGAGATAAATTGCTAGTTTTGGTAAGCCTTCGTTGTGATTGTACAGTATTCTAGTCAAATTAATTGAATAGATGGACAAATCACGTGAGAAATATGAAGTTGCCTACTTGTTCGATTTTAAAATGGATGTTATTTTGGCACATAGATGAAGCCTCCGGACTGCATTATTAATTTCATTTTAGGAACAACCTCACAGTTCGTCACAATTTTAGGAACCTAGAACTTGCCAAAGACCTAGAATGCTGATGCTTTTTTTGAGCTTTGTTCTCCAATCACTTGGCCATTTTTCTCTAGTTTTGTTCCATGGAAAGAGAGGAAATCTCAGTTTTGAATCAGTCTTAAGGCATTTTTCTCACAATTTTTGCAATTATGTTTTGGAATTACTGATGTACTTAATAACAATATTCTATATGTGTGTTTTGTGCATAGCAGGTGGTATCAAGGAAAATGTATCTTAAAACAAAGTTGTCATGGAATGTGATAATTCCTGCTGAAAGGATGGACATTAAAGGCCTGATGCTTCAAAAGGCTATCATTACCCGTCTCATGGCTGATTTTGCTGCCAAGAAGGCCTCTAAAGATCTGGGCTATTTCATTGCCTTGACTACGGTGGAAAACATCGGGGAGGGAAAGGTTAGGCAGCAGTCAGGTGACGTCCTCTTTCCGGTAGATTTTAATTGCATCACCTTCAAGATTCTCAATGGAGAAGTCTTGGAAGGCATCGTCCACAAGATTCTAAAACATGGAATCTTCTTGAAATGTGGGCCTGCTGAGAAAATATATCTTTCTCATCAGAAGATGGATGATTACCAATATGTCCCTGGGGATAACCCCTACTTCATGAACGGGAAGTCATGCAAAATTGAAAAAGGTAATCTAGTGCGATTCCTGGTGATTGGGAAGAAGTTTATGGAGACTGAGAATGACTTCCAAGTTGTTGTCACCCTTGAAGGTGATTACCTTGGCTCCATTGAAAGGAATGCTGTTTTGTCCTAGTATCTTTCCTAGGTTGCTAATATCTACTCTTGTGTATGTGAATTATCTGTAGGTTGGTATCAGTATTTTGCTTAACTGAATGTCTTGACACTCTTAGATTTGCATTTTCAAACTTTTGGTAATACTGAAGTTGTATTGTCTTGTTAACATTTCTTACTGCTTTGAACAATTTTTGGCTGATGCACCTGTGGTTTCATTTTTACTTAATATGCTTATATAGTCTACGTCTATGAGGACTGGTTACACATGGTTAACCAACATGTTAACTAATTGATTACAATGAATTGGATCAAAAAACCGTTGTAGAAAGCCCTTTTGCAGGCCCTGGGGAGCAAGCTTAGAGGACCCAATGCGGTGATGAATGTTTTTAATGCTGGTTTTGGAACCGTTTATATTGTCCTCAATTCATTATTATGCAAGTGTATAAATGCCCCTGTCTTTGTGCTTATGATAGCAATTAGAGTTTTTAGAATCTGATCTTGGAACTGTTTCTCCTTCATAATTCATGAAACCTCATCAATCTTTTTTTAGCTACGATGATCTGTAGGCATAATTCATGAACTGTTTCTCCTGCATAATTCATGAAACCTCATCAATTCATTGTTATGCAAGTGTATAAATGTGTGTTATCTTAAGTTGCTTGCCTGAAATAAGACACTGAGACTAGGCTCTGGTGAGGGTTTGTAAAGTTTTAGAATGTAGCAGTTGCAAATTGAGTTAGGTTGATGTTAATTGTAGTAGATGGACAATGGGCCAAATTGATACCAACATGTTCTTAAAGACAATAAGTTCCTCTAATTATGTAGAGTGATGTCAAGATTTCCATTACTCCAATTTTTTTTTTCCGGTTACCGTTTTCGGAAATTTGGAATCGAAAGGGGTTCTACTGGTTTCGGTTACAGTTTTCAAACTGTCTTCATTTTCTCTCTCTCTCTCTCCCTTTTTTTTTTAATATAAAAGTTGTTTGAGCTGTTAATTTTGAATTTTAAAATTTAAAAAATAAATTGAAATGTCGATTTACCGGTTGGTTTTGCCGGTTAACGGCTGTTTTGAAAATCTTTAACCAATTTTTTTTAACCATGTCATATTTACATGAAATTTTACTTATTAAGAGAAATGTAAGAAGAAAGAAAAGACAGTGATAGATAAAAAGAGAAAAAGTAAAAATGGATAATGAATGTTGGTAAAAAAAACAAAAGTAATTTTTAGTGAAATGTTCAAATTAAAACAAAAAAAGGACTCTGGCTGAAAAGGAGCTTTGGGCGGTGACACAACAACCCTACCCAAAATATACGGAATTTCAATTTCATATTGTTTGACTTCAAAAGAAAAAACAAAGAAAAATTCATATGGTTGAACAATGAATCTGAAATCATTAGCAAACAAAAATAGAATATATATATATATATATGGAATTTCAATTTCATATTGTTGACTTAAAAAAAAAAATCATATGCAAATTTTTTCATAATTGAATTTTAATGTTCAATTTACCCAATTTAATTTTTAATCTAACATTTAACTAAATTTATTAGAGCACAATTTTAATTATATAAGTGAAACTAATTGCATCAAATTATCAGTGAAATTTATATGAGTTGCACTCTTGTGTACTAGTTACATGTATGTAACTACTATATCCAATCCAGTAGTTACATGTAACTACTATATCCAATCCAATATATGTAACTACTATATCCAATCCAATAATCCATTACAAATAACACATGACTCATTTATTATATCCAATCAAATAACTCATTACAAATAATACATGACCCATTTACTATATCAATTTAACACATTCAATTAATTTTTTTTTTTAATTTTATCATTAAAAAATAATACTCCATTAATTTTTTAAAATTTTATTTTTTATTTTACTCAATTGATATTTATATTTATCTTTTTAATATTATTTTTTTAATTTATTTTTCTTCCTATTTATCATTTGTGTTTCAAATGATAGTTTTTTAACGTACTTTCTTTTTATGTTATAAATAATTATTCTAAAATTTTAAAGTCTAATAAGAAAATTTTAAAAATAATATTAATTGTTTTAAGTATTAAATAGTATAATAATAATTTGTTTTAAAATATAAAACTCGCACCTCTCTTACGCAAGTGTTTAATTTTATTGGTACTATTTTACTTTAATTAATTGGTGTATAATTTTCACCTTATCCTTTCAAAATTTTACTTCATTCCTTATAAATTTCACTTCGTTTTATATTGTTTAATTATTTTTTTCATTTGAACTTTCATTTTTTAATCACTTTATTTTAATTTTTTATGAATATAATTTTTAGTTTATAAGTGTTATGATAACAGTTGATAAGTATTATGATATATTATTAGTTAATATGTAGTATTGTATATTAGTTTATACTGGTACAAGTTCTATTTTTTTCGAGTTTCGAGTTCACATATTTTATGGTAATAGTTCAAATATAGTATAGTATTAGTTCACATATTGTATAGTATTAGTTCACATACTCTATGGTACTAGTTCAAATATAGTATAGTATAAATTCAAATATTGTATAGTATTAGTTCATATATTAAATAATATTTTTATACCCACATTAATCTCTAGTACTATACAATATATTAACTAATACTATACCATAGACGTACTAATACTATATCGTATTTAAATTAATATTTATATTTAACAAAAAATACATAACTTAACACATTTATAATCCCAGGCATACCATGCAAATTAATACATCAATATTAAAAAATTGATATTAACTAACTAGTAAGAAGAACAAAAGTGAGAATGAATCACACCGAACAGACAATTCAATTAATAGATACGATCACACTCAATAAACATATGAATGCATCAACATGGCGATGACCTCAAAGAAAATAATAAAACTGATGCAATATTATGCTGGTTTCTTCCCCAATTCTCCACTCATTTAAGTTTCTAAATATAAATTTTATTTTTCAATTAGATTATGTTATTAATTAGTTTTAAAAAATAATCTACAACCTTAAAAAACTTGTAACAAATCAGATATCATTTTAGAAATAATGAAGACATAACAAAATAATCTTAGTTATTATAAATTAGATTAAAGCTAGAAAGTGAGCATGTCATATTCATACATTTATAGCCAAATTAGAAAAAAAATTGAATTTTTTAAGTTTAGTTTTTTTTTTCGATTTTTTTTCTAAATTTTGGTTATTTTTTGAAAAAAAAAACTGGAAATTTTATTTCATAATTTTATTTTTGAGTTTCATATTTTTTTTAATATTCGTTATGTTTTTTATATTTATTTTTTAAAAGTTAAAAAAATCGAATAATTAATATTTGACTTCGTGGTGTTTCATTGGTGAATCGATAGTCGGTGTATAATTATAATTTGAATGAGTTGTATTTTAATTTAATTGATATAATGGTAATATAGTATTTTACATGTATTTTTGTTTTAAAAAATTTGGGAGTGAAATTAATAAAAAAGAAGGTAAATAACTAATAACCCATATAAATAATTGGATTTAGTTACATGTATGTAACTTGTACACATAAGTGCCTAAAAAAAGGGAGTGTCTAAAAGAAGGAAGTGTGGACTTAGTTAAAAAGGAGGGTAAATAGCCAGTTACATACATGTAACTGGTACACATAAGTAATTGCCAATTTATATTGTTGCACAATGAATCTGAAATCATTAGCAAACAAAAATAGAATTAGGAACTTTATCTTGAACTACACCATTTTTCATTTTTTTAAAATGTAACCATGAATTACTTCAAAATCAAAATAAAAATTGTAATCATGAATTTTACAAGAACACATCATTTTGTATACATCCCTATGTATTTATTAGGAGTTTAGTGTCATGTGCTTGCACCGGGTAACTGGATACAGGTAAAACATATACCACCCTTAATTGAAATATAACATTAACTTTAATTGAAATATGTAAATTAATATAATTGAACGATATTAGTTTATATAAATAATTACAAGTAAATAAAAGTATGAAACTTTAAAATAACTTTATCTAAAACGTGATACTAGCTTTTTAACTAAAGCGTGGTAAGTGCACAAATTTAAATTTCGTGCACCAAATGCATGTGAAACACGTGATTTATTATGACGCGCGTCGTTCTCTCATGAATTTCACCATGTGTTAATTTTTTCTTTTACCATTCATTTTTAATAGATGTATAGGGATAACTATATACTAATACAGTATATTTTAATTATAGTTTTTTTTATATAATTTAAATAGTTATAATTAAATTTAATGATTCTATTTGTATTTTATAATATATTTAAAAATATGATTTGTTAAAGGTTCTAGAGAATTTCTTTTAACCTTGATTTTAAAAAAACTCACCGTCCAAGTGGGTTGGTATAAATAAGATAGGTGGTGTTTAGAAATTCAAAAGTAGTAAAACTTCACAAATGTAAATAAAAATTCAACCTCTCAAAAAATTTGTACCATTTATTCACTTCTTTAATTATACTATTGATGCGACCTCATCAAATTCACAGGAGTGAATAAACGAGAACACATTCAAAGAAATATTTTAAAGTGATGAATACCTAAATGAGCTCCTTTGGAATCCTTGAATGATTGATAGAGATGGAGGATGACGACGGTAGTTGGGACCTGCACGAAAACCGGGCCGGAGAGGTGTCCGGCGACGGACCTCCGACGCTCAAGTCAGTGATGTTTGATGGAGAAGAAGAGTATTTTTATATGAAAGTGAATAGTAGAAAAAGTGACTTAACCTTTGAAAAAATGAAATGGGGTACCTTTTATACCTTGTGATTGAAGGGTAAAGATGTAAATTCAGATCTAGGGTTTGTTATGAATGGTGCCACGTCATAGTACGATTCTGACACATAACTGATTATTCGGGTAGTGCGCACACATTTACAGAGGTATTCAGAGATATTCTGACACCTCAAGATTTCTTACTCTTCTTGGAGGCCAAGACAATTCATTTCCCTGGTCCTGAGCAAGGAAGGTCGAAATGAAGGGCTTTCCTTCATTTCAAAGCTTCCCCAATCTAGCCGCTGGCTAGGGTAGAGTTCTTAACACCAGATCAGATCCCGAAAGGATCTGATCAAGTTGTGTCTGGTTTCATGAGATCAGATCCTGACATGACCAGGTCCTGGGGAAAAATGATTAGATTTCGTCTCGTCCTCTAGTCAGTGGCTTCTTTATCTTGGACCTACACTATTATGCCACATCATCCATTCCCCCCTATTCTAGACTACTGCAGTTCTCATCGCAATAGTTTAGAATATGGTCTCCTCGAATTCCTTAGGTTTTCCCGCTCATTTCTAAAACCCCTTTTACCTTTTGATCTGGGCCGTTCATTCAGGCCCGACCTTTCACCTTCTGTTATCTGAATCGTACACGTGTCGTCCCCTTAATAGGACAACCGTCCCATCACCCTTTAGTATAAAAGGGAGATTTCATTTTCATTTCTTACTGTTGAGTAAAAGAGTCTTGCCTTTTGAGAAAATTCTCTTTCTAAAATTCCGGTGACAGATCTTTATTTCCGACGAATTTCTTTGCTCAGGCGTCATCGTCGTTTAAAACCAGGTACTGTCCTCCTCTCCCACTTTCTTCTTCTTTTCTGATCTTTGATGGCCAGTCCATCTCCTTCTGCTCCCGGTTCCTCTTCCTTCTCTACTGAAGAGGAGGGAGCTCGATCTGATTCCCAAAATCGTAGTTCCAGGAGCTTAACTCCTGACCAACTTTTCTCCTCTGGCCATACATATATTTTGTCTGATCAGTATCCCAGATCCCAATTAGGGCCTCCTCCTTTAGCACTAATTCCTCATCCTTCCTCTTCTTCTTCCCGTCCTTCTATCTCTCGTCGTCCAAGAAGGTTAACAACTTCTGCCGATTCTTCCGATGAATCATGGAATAAAGTTACCACTCACTCTTCGCTCACTTCCATAGAACTTAAAGCCATACGACTAAGATGCCACAATGTTTCTGACTTCCTTTTCGACATAGCTCTTCCTGATGAGAGGCCGAACTTCTTTTGCTGACCTTCATTGCCCTTCTTTAAAGCCCACATTGATTGTGGAATCCGTTTCCCCATTTGCCCCTATCTTGCCAAAATAGGTCGATTGTTTAACGTCTCCTTAGCTCAAGTTAATCCATCCTCCATAAGGACCTGTTTGTCTTTCTATATCCTCTTAAGGTATTACGGAGCCAACCCTAGTCCTAAAATGTTTGTAGCTTGTCATGAGATCAAGTTAAAGGAGGGTTTCTTTTATTTTAGCTCCCGAGTCAATGGTCCCCCTAATTTCATAAAGAAACCTCCTAGCCTTGAACCAGGGTGGAAGAAGAAATATTTTTGGGTCACTCCCAAGAGTGGGAAGTGGCCTTTTCCTTGTTCCGAATGGCAACAAACCACTCCCTCCTATGTTGCTATTTCCGACTCTATAGTTTCCCGGAGGGATCGAAAAATTATGGGTTCCTTAGAAGACCATGTTCTCGACAAGGAGAATGGTCTTTTCAAAATAATTCAACTTGTACGGGACCGGGGTGTCTTAATTCAGTTTGGCCTTGATAGCTCTGGAGCGG
This sequence comes from Galeopsis tetrahit, assembly GCA_963675135.1. Classification (NCBI taxonomy): domain Eukaryota; kingdom Viridiplantae; phylum Streptophyta; class Magnoliopsida; order Lamiales; family Lamiaceae; genus Galeopsis; species Galeopsis tetrahit. The sequence continues at coordinate 70,255,369 of OY776124.1, forward strand.
AACTTTCCCCCAGAGCCGGTAAAACCATCTCATCTTTTCTTCCTGTTCCTTCCTTTGTTCTTATATATTTAGTTTTAATTTTCTTTTCATTGTTTCTCTTCAGAAATGGACTTCGTCTTCAGCTCCGTGAAGATAGACCTTGGAGATGATGATGAGGAGGTTACTGCAGTAGGAGCCTCTTCAGGAGATCCTACCTTGGCTACTGGAGTAGAGGGGGCGGTCACGATAGCAGCCCCCTTAAATTCGGCCCAGCCTAGTCACGAGGATGACTCAGGTCCTGTCGTTACCAGAACCCTTGGTGATGCTGCTTCCGATGCTCTTCCTCCTATCCCTAAGCGACCTGCTCCTGCGGATAGCGAAAAGGTCCCTTCAAAAAAGTCCAAATCTCATCGGACTCGCTCAGAGGCAGTCGGTCCTCGCAGGTCCTCTAAAGACTTCTTTATTCTGGAGATTCCCAAGTCCATTTCCGAGCTGAGAGGAGAGGAGAGCACTTCTTTCGCTAAATTACTTCCAACTCCGGATGACAAGCAAAGGTTCTTTGGCCATTCAGTTCCCCAACTTTGGGAGATCTCTTCGGAGCTGAGCACCCAGGTAACCTCTCTTTTCTTATACCTTCATATTTTATTACTTTGCTCTTCCTAATAGATTTCTTCTTTGTAGCTTATGGCTGTCCAAGGAATTTTATTGGACAAGACTGAGAAGGAATTGGGTAACAAGGACCTGATACAGCTCCGCTCAGAATTGTCCCAGAAAGATGAGGAGGTCCAGAAAGTGGCTGCAGATCTTAGCTTGCTCACAGCTCAGAATGAGGAGTTAAAGAAGAAATTGGAGGAAGGCTGGGAGGTGGCTGAGAGGGCTCGTTCCGAGATATCTGTCATGAAGGCTCAGCAAGAGAGGGCCTTAGAAGATGCCTTTAAGCAGGGACAGAAACGAGGCGTCGATGATTGCCGTCAGAGGCTGCTGACAACCTCTATGGGCCAAGAGTTCCTTCAGGATCTCCATTTAGGACTTGTTGAAGCGTATCAACGTAGCCCCCATTATCTTAGGGATATGAACCCCCATATTGGCCATTTCATAACCCATGGGATCAAGTGCACCGTCTCCCAAGTGAAGAAACAAGGGTTCAAGCCCTCCATTGATCCTACTCCCATCATCAAGAGTTTAACACCTTCTCCTTTCTTTCAAGGAGATCTCAATGCGGGACCTGACCAGATGTGGTGGCTTCCTGTCATTCAAAAGGCGGCTTTGAAGTTGGCATTTGAGAAAGAGTTGGATCCTGAGGTGCCTGCAACTTCACCCTTGATCTACGATATTTTTCCTCCTCGCCAGACCTCGGCTTCCTCTTCTGATCCTTTACCAAATCTCCCTTCAATAGAAGGATCTAGTACTCCAGATTTTGGGCTCTCAAACCTTGCAGAGGAGGGAGCTCCTGCGACTGATGCTCAAACTTAGTATTTTTTTTTATTATTTCAAGAACTTGTATGCTCCTTTTGTTATCGCACCCTGTACTTTTTGGTTTCGTATTCTCTTTTGTGTATGTTTATCGTCCCATGATTAATGAGATCTCTTATCTTTTTGCCCTGCTTATGCTCTCTTATACTTGTATTGTTACTTGAAAAATTAAAATTTTTCCTAAGTAAATAATTTTCAGTTCCTGGATTCAGTTCTTGAATCCTCTTCTCTTCCTCAGAAAAAATTGAAATTTTTCCTAAGTAAATAATTTTCAGTTCCTGGATTCAGTTCTTGAATCCTCTTCTCTTCCTCAGAAAAAATTGAAATTTTTCCTAAGTAAATAATTTTCAGTTCTTGAATCCTCTTCTCTTCCTCAGAAAAAATTGAAATTTTTCCTAAGTAAATAATTTTCAGTTCCTGGATTCAGTTCTTGAATCCTCTTCTCTTCCTCAGAAAAAATTGAAATTTTTCCTAAGTAAAAAATTTTCCTGATCTCGGACTCAGGTCCTGAGATCTCTTCTCTTCCCTAGAAAAAATTGAAATTTTTTCTAAGTAAAAAATTTTCCTGATCTCGGACTCAGGTCATGAGATCTCTTCTCATCCTCAGAAAAAGTTTTCAGTTCTCGGATTCAGTTCTTGAATCCTCTTCTCTTCCTCAGAAAAAATTGAAATTTTTCCTAAGTAAAAAATTTTCCTGATCTCGGACTCAGGTCCTGAGATCTCTTCTCATCCTCAGAAAAAGTTTTCAGTTTCTGGATTCAGTTCTTGAATCCTCTGGAATCATGTTTTATACTCCTCGGGGAGTTGTTTATACTCTGGATATTAGGAGCAGCATTTGCTCATCCTGAGTTATATTTTATACTCTTATGTGAGTTATTTATACTCCTCGGGGAGTTGTTTATACTCTGGATATCAGGAGCATCATTTGCTCATCCCGACTTATATTTTATACTCTTATATGAGTTGTTTATACTCCTCGGGGAGTTGTTTATACTCTGGATATTAGGAGCAGCATTTGCTCATCCTGAGTTATATTTTATACTCTTATGTGAGTTATTTATACTCCTCGGGGAGTTCATTTAGATCCAGATACTTCTCATAATGATAAGATAAAAAGGAACTGCTCTCACCAGCTCCTTGTTTCATTGAAATTTTCAAAGCACAAAGCTATTACAAAGACCTTCTATGACCTGGATACATCATCCAGTTCATGAACAAAGAAAGATGACAAAAATAAAAGTTCCAGATCTTGCCTGTTCCTTAACAGTAGTATTTCTTGAGTTTGCTCACATTCCATGGACGTGCTACTTCCTTTCCATCCTCTCTCATCAGTTTGTAGGCTCCTCCTTTCAACACTTCACTCACAATAAATGGTCCTTCCCAATTTGGCTCCAACTTCTTCACTGGTTTCAATGCATCAACTCTTCTAAGGACCATATCTCCCTGGAAAAATTTTCGCACTTTTACTCGCTTGTTGTATCCAGCACGGATCTGGCTCTTGTACTTTTCGGCCCTGAGACGGGCTATTTCTCTTTCTTCTTCGACCAGGTCCAGATTTTCTTTCATCAGGGTGGAGTTCTGGTCTCCATCATAGGCCATGATCCGGTGAGATTCAGATCCTATCTCCACCGGGATCACTGCTGCTGCTCCATAGACCAGGTTGAAGGGTGTTTCTCCAGTGGCTGTTTTGGGACTGGTCCTATAAGACCAAAGAACAGAATCTAGTTCATCTGGCCAACTTCCTTTCTTCTTCTCCAATCTAGCTTTGATCCCTTCAACTAGAGTTCTGTTAGTTACTTCCACTTGGCCATTGGCCTGAGGATGAGCCACTGATGTGAACTTCTGCTGGATTTTCATCTTTTCACACCAGCTCCTGATAGCTTTGCCACTGAATTGAGTTCCATTGTCTGAGACGAGAACTCTAGGGATCCCAAATCTACAACAAATATTCTTCCATAAGAACCTCTGGATGTTGTTCTCATCGATCGTTGCTACTGCTTCAGCTTCCACCCACTTACTGAAATAATCTACTGCCACAATCAGAAAACATCTCTTCCCTGATGCTTCAGGAAATTTCCCTACGATGTCAATTCCCCACTTATCAAAAGGGCATGGGGAGTACATAACTCCCATCTCTTCTCCAGGAACATGAATGAGGGGTCCATGTTTCTGACACTTCTCACACTTTCGTACTAGCTCCTTAGCATCTCTAAGCATTTTCGGCCAATAATATCCAGCTCTTAAGATCCTTCTAACCACGTCTCTGAACCCCGTGTGGCTTCCTCCACATCCTTCATGGATCTCTCGAATGACATAATCTCCTTCTTCATTAGTTATGCACTTCAAGTATGGTTGTGAAAATGATCTTTTATACAGGTCCTCCCCTATCATGCAATATCTCGCAAATACTGCTCTTTTAGGAACTCCAGTTTGATCAAGCCTCTGACCTGTTTTCAAGTAGTGAATAATTGGAGTTCTCCAATCTCCATTCTCTGCTTCTTCCTCAATTGAGAACACCTCTAAGTCTATCATTCTGCTCTCTGCTGCTAAGAGGGTGATCTGCCCCTTAGCTCCTTCTTCCACCGAGCTAGCCAACTTTGCTAAATAGTCAGCTTTGATATTTTTTGCTCTTGGTATCTGTTCCAAAGAGAACTCCACAAATCTTGTCCTGATACTTTCCACCATTCTAGCGTATTTGATCATTTTCTCATCTTTTTTCTCATAGGATCCAGCCACTTGTTGAGCTACTAACTGGGAATCTGAGAAGACTTTTACTTTTTGAGCTCCCAAATCTGCTAACATTCTCATTCCTCTTACCAGGGCCTCATACTCTGACTCATTGTTTGAGGCCTTGAAATTGAATTTGATGGCGAACTGCAATTCTTCTCCCGTTGGAGTAATGATCATTACTCCAGCTCCACTCCCCATCATAGTAGAAGATCCATCCACATAGGCCGTCCATTCTTCCAGCTCTGTGGTCCTCGTAGTTTCTTGAATAAAGTCCGCTAGAGCCTGTGCTTTAATGGCAGTTCTTGGCTCGAACTCCACATCATATTCACTTATCTCCACTGCCCATTTTACCATGCGCCCTGACAGATCAGGTCTCCCCATGGTTTGCCTCAGGGGCAAGTTTGTTCTCACCATCACTTTGTGAGCTAGAAAATACGGCCTCAGCCTCCTAGCTGTTACCATCACTGCTAGTGCTGACTTCTCCATTTCTGAGTATCTCTCTTCTGGTCCTTGGAGCATCTTACTCACATAGTATATTGGCCTCTGATGACCCCCTTCTTCTCTTAGGAGGACTGAACTTAGAGAGTATTCTCCTACAGAGAAGTATAAGAACAGAGTCTCGCCAGGAACCGGTTTGGTGAGCAATGGCAAGGCTGAGAGATGATCTTTCAGTTCTTGAAAAGCCTTTCTACACTCCTCGCTCCACTCGAAGTTAGATCCCTTCCTCAAGACTTTGAAGAAGGGTAAGCTCCTCTCTGCAGATCTGGAGATGAAACGGCTAAGAGCTGCTATGCGACCGTTCAGCCTTTGAATTTCTCTTATGTTTCTGGGCTCCTGCATCTCTAGGACAGCTTTCACCTTCTCCTTGTTCACTTCGATTCCTCTTGGTGTAACCATATACCCCAAGAACTTGCCTGATTGCACTCCAAAGGCACACTTCGCGGGATTGAGCTTCATGCCACTCGCTCTGATCACCTCAAAAGTCTCTTCCAGATCTTTCACATGATCCTTCTCCTTTAAGCTCTTTACCAACATATCATCAACATATACTTCCACATTTCGCCCTATTTGGTTTCGAAAAATCGAATCCACCATCCTTTGATATGTAGCTCCTGCATTTTTCAAACCAAAAGGCATGTCTGTGTACCCATACATGCCACAGCATACCACAAAACTAGTTTTTGCCACGTCCTCCGGATCCATCTTGATCTGATGATAGCCTTGATAAGCATCCATCATTGAGAGCAGCTCACATCCGGATGTGGAATCCACCAGTTGATCTATTCGAGGAAGTGGGTAATGATCCTTCGGGCAAGCTTTATTAAGATCTCGAAAATCTATGCACATTCTCCATTTTCCAGCTCCCTTAGAGACCATTACCGCATTGGAGAGCCACTCTGGGAACTGGATCTCCACAATATGTTTTGCCATTAGCAGTTTATCCACTTCCTCGATGATGACCTTATCTTTCTCTGGTCCAAACCTTCTCAGCTTCTGCTTCACTGGTCTCACTCGCGAGTTTACGTTTAAGCTATGCATGGCCAAAGCTGGATCTATCCCGGTGAGGTCAGCTGAATGGAATGCAAAGATGTCAGAATTGGCTCTAAGACATTGGATCAATTTTTGGGCTACTTCATGATTCATTTGAGTTCCAATTTTCGTCGTGCAGCCTATCTTGTGGGGCAAGAGCTCCACTGCCATAGTCTCTTCCTCAGGTCTGATCTGTAAATGGGGATCTTCTTCCATCATTTCACCTTCTTTCAACCTTTTCCCCACGGGATCATCTCCTCTACTTTGATCTCCCTTAAATACCTTATCAGCCTGATTCACAGTGTCTACATAGCATCTTCTGGAACTGATCTGATCACCACGAACTTCTCCCACCTCATCTCCAACTGGGAACTTCACTTTCATGTAATAGGTGGAAACTGCTGCTTGTAGAGAATTTAGAGATGGTCTTCCTAGGATCACATTGTAAGCAGAGGGAACATCCACAATAAGGAACTCCACCATCCTCACTCTTTGCAATGGTGGCTCTCCTATTCTGAGTTGTAGAGTAACTTGTCCCCAAGGTTGGATAGCTCCTCCAGTGAACCCATATAAAGCTGTCTTTACTGGCACAACCTTCACATTCAGGTCCATCTTATCAAAGCACTCTTTGAACAAGATGTCACAAGAGCTTCCTGTGTCGATGAACACCCTTGCCACATCATATCCTCCTATTTCAGTCGTGATAACCAATGCATCATTGTGAGGCTGGAGTGCACCTCCTCCATCAGCAGGACCAAATTGGATAATTGGTGTTTTGCTTAGATCTGACACGTTGTGCACTTCAGCTCCCCAAACCTTAGCTTCTCTTACAAAGGCTTTTCGCGCTCTATTTGAGTCACCATCAGTAGGTCCTCCTGCGATCATGGATATATTACCCCTCTTCTGTGGTACTCCTCCTCTAGGTGGCTCTGGTTGTGCCTTTTCCTTTCCTTTATCCTCTCCCCGACCATAGTTCTTATCTCGCTCAGCTCTCACATATTCAGCCAGTTGTCCTTCTCGGATCAGCCTTTCGATCGCATCCTTAAGATGACGACACTGGTCAGTGTCATGACCGTATTCATTGTGGTATTTGCAATACTTGTCGGATCTGGGATTCTTAGGACCTCCTCTGGCAGAATATGGGAACTTGAATCCTGGTTTATTTTGTACCACCTCCAATAGTTCCGAAGGTTGCTTGGTCAGAGGGGTGTGGTTTCGAAAGTGCCTGGTCTCTACTCGGGCGTCCTTTTCTTCATACCTTCGCCTCTTTTCTCCCCCACTTTCTTTCTTTATGGAAGGGCTTCTTGCTTCTCCCTTTTTGGTATATTGGATCTCCTCCAGATTGATATACTTCTCTGCTCTGGCTAGGAGCTCGTCAAACGTCAGTGGAGGTCGTTTGGCTAAGGACTTAAACAAATCCCCTTCGACTAAACCTTGGGTGAGAGCGTTGATTTTCACCTCCCCTGTTGCATTGGGCACGTCTAAAGCTGCTTTATTGAATCTCCCAAGGAAGGTCCTCAAGCTTTCCCCCGCCCTTTGCTTGAGGCTCATTAAGGACAAGGATGTCTTGAGCTGCCTTCGAGCGCTCGCAAATTGATGCAGGAAAAGAGAGCTCATTTCCGTAAAGGAACTCACGGAATTAGGAGGAAGTTGTGCGAACCACTGCTGAGCCGCTTTAGCTAGAGTAGTTAGGAACACTCGACATTTAACTCCATCGGTGTATTGGTGGAGGAGAGCTCCGTTCTGGAAACGGAGGAGATGCTCTTGAGGATCAGTAATGCCATCATACTCATAAGAGAGTGTTTTAAAATTCTTAGGGAGAGGATCCATTAAGATCTCAGAGACAAAAGGAGATCCCACTGCTTTACCTCCACCAGGAACATTTTTTCCATACATCCCCTTCATTTCCTCCACTTCTCTTCTTAACGCCACAATCTCAGTGTTAATGCTTTCTCGGGCTGAAGATTGAACATATTCTTCTCCCGAGCTGTCCTCCTCCTCATTATCCACAGGAAACACTACTCTTTCTTTTCTCTTCCTCGTGCCCCTCTCAGTAGCGGCGGCTAGCACTTCTGTCGGTTCATCCAACACCGGGTCGTTTTGAGCACGGACTGGGGGAACCTCCCTAGGAAGGAACTGCTCCCGTATGTTTACTGTTGGGGGAGCTATAGGAGTACCCTGGACCGGCACTCCTCTCCGGGCTAAGGCCTGATCCACAGCAGTACATATCAGATCCCTTAGACTTTCTAGAGGGAGAGTAACCATATGCCCAGAGAGAGGAGATGGATTTGGTACTCCTTCTCTCTGACTTGCAGTAGCGTTTTCCGCTCTAGTATCATTAACAGGGTCAGTAACCATGATTGGGTCCGTTGCAACAACTGGATCAGTGGCCACGCCCTCGAAATCTTTATTCAAGTTCTTTTGCACTTGATTCTCCATCGCTAAATGAGCAAGATCACAAAATGAATTTAATATCCCCACGGACACACATAAACAGATCCCATGACTATGGATTTTTTAACAGTAAGTTGAGAGACTGATTTCTCTTCAACCATTTTTAGAAAAGCTTGACAAAAATGAAAACCTCACGTCCTAGTCAGATTTTCCCACAGACGGCGCCATTTGATGCGACCTCATCAAATTCACAGGAGTGAATAAACGAGAACACATTCAAAGAAATATTTTAAAGTGATGAATACCTAAATGAGCTCCTTTGGAATCCTTGAATGATTGATAGAGATGGAGGATGACGACGGTAGTTGGGACCTGCACGAAAACCGGGCCGGAGAGGTGTCCGGCGACGGACCTCCGACGCTCAAGTCAGTGATGTTTGATGGAGAAGAAGAGTATTTTTATATGAAAGTGAATAGTAGAAAAAGTGACTTAACCTTTGAAAAAATGAAATGGGGTACCTTTTATACCTTGTGATTGAAGGGTAAAGATGTAAATTCAGATCTAGGGTTTGTTATGAATGGTGCCACGTCATAGTACGATTCTGACACATAACTGATTATTCGGGTAGTGCGCACACATTTACAGAGGTATTCAGAGATATTCTGACACCTCAAGATTTCTTACTCTTCTTGGAGGCCAAGACAATTCATTTCCCTGGTCCTGAGCAAGGAAGGTCGAAATGAAGGGCTTTCCTTCATTTCAAAGCTTCCCCAATCCAGCCGCTGGCTAGGGTAGAGTTCTTAACACCAGATCAGATCCCGAAAGGATCTGATCAAGTTGTGTCTGGTTTCATGAGATCAGATCCTGACATGACCAGGTCCTGGGGAAAAATGATTAGATTTCGTCTCGTCCTCTAGTCAGTGGCTTCTTTATCTTGGACCTACACTATTATGCCACATCAACTATATTGTTGTAACTGAACTTTTTTTTCATTTATGACTATAACGTGAAATACATATCTATAACGTGAAATACACATTGTTATGACATCGAGTTACTCATGGAAGCTTGCTGGACTGAGCGAGCCAACTCGAGTTTGACATACTTGAGTTGAGCCTTCGGAGGCTCGAAGTGGAGATGAGGTATGTGACGTAGCGGAAGGTTAAACGGAAAGAGATGAACACCTTGATACTACGTATATTAGGCGCCGATCTCAACTTTTATTCAATCAATTCAACCCTCAACACGTAATGAAAACGACAATAAATAGACAATAAAAAGTAGATCAAATAAAAGAAGAAAACCTAGGACCATAAGCCCACAAGTCGAGCTAGAGGCCGGAGCGCCATTAAAACCTTGCCTAAGAAAACCATCCTTAGGGACAAAACCCAGGTCAAGGGAAAAAGGTACACTCCTCTAAAGATCAATGTCTATAAAAAACAAAATACAAATCATTGTGCAGAAATGAGAGTAAAAAATCTGGCGCCCGGCGGTAACCCCTCCAGACACAGTCAAGGCCAGTCTTGGCCACAACATCAACAGCCTGATTGGCCTCTCTGAAGACGTGCGTGTATCGGATGTGCATTTCATGCGTAAGAGGGTGAATCTGGCTCCAAAGACCTTGCAGACGCCAAAGAATGGAAGGCTTGTAGCTCATAAAAGTGTCAACCTTGAGTACTGAATCCGACTTTATCAAGAGGAAGTTCCAACCCTGATCATGTGCATACTTGATGGCCATAAGTACCGCTGCCAACTCAGCCTTAAGAGGGAGGCCCCAACCCACCTTAGTAGCAACCGCAGCCACGAAGAATCCCCTGAAGGTCCTGAAAACCGCCCCCGCATGTAGACTACCCAGGGAAGAAGAGGCACTGTCGTCCGTGTTAACATTGTACCAACCCGGATTAGGCGGGAACCAAATCACAAATGAACTGTGTCTCGTCGGCTTGTGTCTGTTCGAAACACCAATAACCCTAGCAATTAGTAGATCCTGAACCGTGCCGTCCGAATATCCCCTAGCTATATTTTTAGCCTCCGTGATTCCTGAAAACGACAATAAATAGTCTTGAACATAGAAAACCCTAAGTAGGCCCATAAAACATGTTTGAGCTTTATTAACAAAAAAAGAGACAGAAATTGAAAGCAATTGCTAAATTAACGAGGGTTGCCATTATTACTATGATCTTTCCTTAAGTGTTCTTTGGTTTGAAGATCCTGTCTTGCTTCTCCATGAAGTCTAGTGCCACATCAGTCTCCCCGACGGCGACGAAGTTCGTCCTCGAACCAAAAGTGTCACCAGTGTCCTCGTCCAACTCATCGTTGTCGCCCGTGTAAGGGATCAAGTGCTTAACATTTAAACACGTCTGAGGTCCGGAGATGGGAAGGGAGGCAAAGATGATATGCATTGGGGTTTATCTTGGTGAGAACCTCAAGTGGCCCAACCATTCTTGTTGAGAGTTTGTTGTATTCGTGAGCAGTATAGTGATCACGAGTGAGAACCGCCCAAACAAAATCCCCGGGCTCGAACTCCACACGACGCCTTTTCTTGTCGGCCACCACTTTGTAGTCGTTGGTCGCTGCGACCAACTGATCGTGTGTCGCCTTGTGCGTGTCTCGCAGAGCCTCAATTAAGTCAACAACTCTCGTGTCTGCTCGCACGAGCGAGGGTAGGTGCATCAAATCAGTAGGGCCGCGAGGAAGGGTCGTAAAAATAACCTAAAAAGGGGCAAGACCGGTGCTTCGATTAACAACTGAGTTGTGCACGAACTCGACTTGGCTAAGGCGAGCATCCCACGTTTGCAAATGTTGACCGATGAGGCAACGCAACAGATTTCCCAATAACCAGTTGACGACCTCAGTTTGACCATCCGTTTGAGGGTGATAGGCACTACTAAAATCCAGGCGAGTGTTTGTCATCCTCCATAAGCTTCGCCAAAAGAAACTGAGGAAATGTGTGTCGCGGTCAAACACAATTGACGAAGGCAAGCCGTGCAGGCGGTAGATTTCCTGAAAAAATAAATTAGCAACATGCAAGGCATCAAACGTTTTCTTACATGTGATGAAGTGGGCCATTTTCAAGAATTGATCAACAACGACGAAAATGGAATCAAAGCCCCATTGTGTGCGAGGGAGGCCCAACACAAAGTCCATGCTGATTGCCGACCAAGGAATGCTCGGCACGGGGATGGGACAGTATAAGCCTACATTTGTTGTCGTCCCCTTGGATACCTAGCATACCCAGAAACGCTCAACATACCGCGTCACATCCCATCTCAGTGTGGGCTAAAAATACAAACATTACACGAGTTCGATCGTGTGATCGCGATCGACATGGCCCGCCCCATGTAGTTCGCCCACCAACAAAAGACGGAGGCTAGATAAAGGGATATGCAACCTAATACCCTTGTACAAAAACCTATCAAGATGGACAAATTCTGATTGCTCGCCCAAAGCTAGACGAGCAATAATCAGACCAAAGTAGACACCCGTTAGATACAATTCGCCCAATAAATCCATGCCGGGCACCGAAATGCGAAGGTCGACAAGAACCAATGCCCAACGGCTCAAGGCGTCAGCTACTCTATTTGAAGTCCTCGATGGTGCTTGAGGACAAATGTAAATTGATGTAGATACGCGACCCACGACGCATGGCGCGAGGATATGTTATCCTGGGTGGCGAGGTGGCGAAGTGCCTCATGGTCCGAGAAGAGGACAAACTCTCGCTGGAACGAGTAGTGACGCCAATGGCGAACAACACATACCACGACATAGAACTCCACATCATTAACGCTATACCAGGAGCGAGCACCAACCATTTTCTCGCTAAAAAAGGCGATTGGGCGACTGTGTTGGCTCAAAACCGCACTAATCCCTATTTTCGACGCATCACATGATAACTCAAAAGGCTGGTTGAAATTGGGGAGCAATAAAATTGGTGCAGAGATAAGCTTCTGTTTGACGATCTCAAACGCCCTTAAGGCAACATCCGACCACACAAATGGTTTCTTTCCGATACAATCAGTGATAGGGGCGGTGATAGCGCTGAAATGAGCAATAAAACGACGGTAGAATGATGCGAGGCCATGAAAACTCCACACCTTAGTGACGAACGATGGTGTCGGCCAATCCCGAATGGTTGCAATCTTCGACTCATCAACCTGAATAGCCTTAGCTGAAATAACATAGCCGAGAAAAAGGACCGAACGTACACAAAACAAACACTTTGTTGTAGCCGCATAAATTTTTTCCTCACGCAAGATCACAAGTACCTCGCGCAAATGGCCCAAATGCTCTTCCAACGATCGGTTGTATATGAGAATATCATCAAAATAAACCACCACGCACGTGCCGATCAGTGCATGTAAAGCTTGGTTCTTGATTCGCATGAACATACTCGGTGCATTTGACAATCCGAACAACATAACTAGCCATTCAAACAAACCCTCTAGTGTCTTAAAAGCTGTCTTCCATTCATCGCTTGGACGGATCCGGATATGATGATATCCGCTTCGGAGATCAAGTTTGCTGAATATGGAGGCCCCACTCAACCGATCTAACAGGTCTTCCAAACGAGGAATAGGTAACCTGTAACGAACAGCGATTTGTTGATCGCCCTGTTGTCCACACACATTCTCCACGTTTCATCTTTCTTTGGGATCAGAAGAGCCGGGACCGCACACAGACTTAAGCTCTGGCGCACTACACCCCTAGTCATCAAGTGTTCAACCTGGCGGCGTAGTTCGGCATGTTCGGTCAGACTCATCCTGTAGTGCGGCCGATTTGGAAGGGACGCACATGGGACGAGGTCAATGTGATGTTGAATGTCTCGTAGCGGGGGCAGGCCCTGAGGTAGGTCGGTTGGGAACGCATCTTCAAATTCGGCGAGTAGAGTCTGAACTTTCGGCGACACCGGTGGTTGGTCGCCATGTGTCTCAACCCCAATCAACATAAAAATAACCTGGGCGGATTGTGCTTCTTGTAAAAATGCCACCTTGGACAATAACAAGACGGAGTCACTCGGCGCCCCCGACTGAGGAACTGTCGAATGCAACACGATCTTCACTCCATCAAACACAAAACTATAAGTATTTATTCGCCCATCATGTGTCACGGACCGATCAAATTGCCACGGGCGACCCAACAGTAGATGGCACACGTCCATGGGTCATCACACCAAATAGCGTCCCTGTATTTGCTACTAATAGAAAAAGTAACCAATACGCGACGATCAACTGTAATCGAGTTACCTCGTTGAATCCAAGCTAAGGTGTAAGGGGAAGGGTGAGGTTCCGTGTTTAAATTCAATTTACTTACAGCGTCAACAACAATTACAGTTTCACACGACCCCAAATCAATAATGAAACGATAAATTTTACCGTCAATGGTGCAGGTGGAGGTGAAAATGTGGTGACGTTGTTCGGAAGAAGCCCTCGCGCACACGCGACTGTTTGATTTGTTTCCACTAAGAAGAAGCCTGTTGGCGGAAACTGGTCGCCACCAAAGCAACACAGTGATTATCGGGAACAACCTTGAAATCTAAGATATCCTCGACAGTGATGATCCAGTCCAAGAAGTCACACGGGTCAAGACCTTCGGTGAATTCATGGATCTCTAGTTTGAAACCAGTTTCCCATCGTCGATCATCGTCTCTTCGCGCCCTGGGTTCACGTGGGGGGGAGGGGCAAAGGGGTTGATGTCTGGCATAGTTTCATCATCATCCAAATCCGAAACGGGATGCGGTGGCGAACGCGCCCTAGGCTGCTGGCGGTGCTAGTGTGGAGCATCGGGCTGAGGTCCGGGCAGATGATGGTTGTTTCGCCCAGCCGGAACGTTATTGACAACGGTCTGGCGAAGCTCCTCGAGGCCCGCCACTTGACGACCCAACTCAGCGACAGCGTCGCGCTGGGCATCGACGGCGGAGGGAGGCATCGTACCAGTCTCGTGATACCAACTGACGTAGCGGAAGGTTAAACGGAAAGAGATGAACACCTTGATACTACGTATACACCGATCTCAACTTTTATTCAATCAATTCAAAATTCAACCCTCAACACGTAATGAAAACGACAATAAATAGTCTTGAACACAGAAAACCCTAAGTAGGCCCATAAAACATGTTTGGGCTTTATTACCGAAAATAAAGACTGAAATTGAAAGCAATTGCTAAATTAACTAGGGTTGCCATTTGTACTACGATCTTTTCTTAAGTGTTCTTTAGTTTGAAGATCCTGTCTTGCTTCTCCATGAAGTCTAGTGCCACATCTATGCCATCAGGTTGAATCTGATTTTGTCTGTAAAATAATAAATAGTAGTTGAGGAGGGGTAAACTCGATACCAAATAAAAAATGTGATTATTTAGATTTGAAAATTTTATAAATGATTTTTCATTACCTGTTATATAATTTTTAATTTACAAAATATACAATATTATGACTTTGTTAAAAAAAAAAGTGCCTGAAATCTCATTGTTTTACTTAATGAGAGTTGAAACTTCGAAATCTCATCTCAGCCTCAAACAGTGTTCTCTGGATAGCCCTTTCAACATCTGCTGCTCTCATCTGCATGCATGGAATATAAATTGAAATAAAATTAATATGAAAAATGAAACCAAAAATTTGGACAACTTAATTACATAAATTATTTCAAGTCTGTATCTCCTTTGTTATAAACTGTTTGTATTATAAAGTATCAAATTTTAATTAAAAAGAAAAATTACAATGAAGAAAATATTGTTTAATTAATTCCATTATATATTCATTTGTCACATTCACAAATTAATCATGTTTTTATATAAATGAATTGAGAATAGAAGATGAAAAACGTACCTTGGTTTCAAATTGAATTAGTGAAGCAAATTGATGGTCTAAAAAATTAGATTGAAAGGCTGTTAGTGTACTCCCACTATTTTTCAGACATTGAAGAACCTCCAAAATGGAATCAATTCCAGAAGCAGGATTCTCAACTTTCAACTTTATTTCTGCCTTTTCAACCTCCTGCCCCTGCCCTTGTCCTCCCAAAATCATCTCCATCTCCATCTCCATCTCCATCTCCTTGTTTTTATTCTTCAATTCTTTGTTGTATCGTCGTAGTTCTTCGATTTGCTTCGCCGCCATTTCTTGTATTGAGTTTTTGTCACTCTACCGAGCACCAACATACGCACACAATGTTAGTTCATACACGAGATTCTATAAAAGAAAATTGACTTTTAATAACAGATTTACTGATAAAGGATCCGACTAATGACGTATACAATACTTGAATTCTCGATGTAGATGTTACATAGTTGGTTCTCATCCTTCAGAGACTACTAGTGTAATAGGAGCATCCGTCGATAAAAGAATCACTCTAAGATGATCATTTCATGGCTATTGAGAACGAATTAAATCAGATAGTTCTATTTCTCAATCTTTAATGACATAATTTTTTGTATTTTTTTTATAGTGTATTCTATCTCATATTTCCTCGTGTACAAAATAGCATTATTAGTTTTAGTAAACACGTGACATGTAATGATGAAAATGTAATTCTTTAATGCTTATAAATACGGTAGGAGTTGATTGTTTGGATGCATTCAGAATTGTACTTTTCGAATACATATTTGATTCCTAAAATTACAACTTCGGTTATGGCAGTTATAAACCGTGGCCTCTTTGAGGATTGTTTTCTTGATTGTTGTTGGTAAAGTGGAGATCCTTGCTTGAAAAATCTTTTGGCAACATATGTTACTCATCGGAAGAAAGCGAGGAGTGCTCATTTATTTAAGACTTATGGGCCTCGGATTTGTTAGATGGCTGGACACTGTACTACTGTACGACAAATATCAACTTTTCATTGTTTGACTACTTCAAACCGAGCGAAGAAAGTAAAAGTTAAAGGGTTCATCTGCTATGAACTCGAGTGCATGTTGTGCACCTTAGTCTATGTTGCACTTTTTAGTTTTACTGACTTACACTTTTTGATAAATGGTGTTGCACTTTTCAATTATTAAACTGTATAATAATATTTTTAGTAATAATTGAAAAGTGCAACACCATTTACCAAAATGTGTAAATCAGTAAATTGAAAAGTGCAACATGTACTAGGGTGCACAACATGCACTCGAGTGCATACTAAACTTTACCAAAGCGAAAATCTGGAATTTTTGTTTGGCAGTTTATATGTGTTTCTATTTTGTCATTATAAGAGTTGAGTACAGTTTTTAATATATTAAAAAAATCAAATACATTAAGGCTCCATTTGGATCCACTCCACTTGTTTGGATTGTGAATGGATTTCAAATATTTAGATTTTTGCTCACACACTTTTTAGTTAAAATTGAGAGAATACACTTTTTAGTTAAAATTGAGAGAATTTTAAATCGTCACTAAAATCATGTCATTTGTACTTTTAAAACTTTCATTTGAAATACGTACTCAAATCAAATCACTTCACCCAAACACAACCTAAAACTAAAACGCAATTGAGCAGTTCAATGCAGGACATAATGGAACAAACCGATGAAATAGGAAATTAATTAACCTTGGTTCCGGGAGGCAATAGGTGATGCAATGCAAGATAGAGTTGTTTGTGATTCTTTCTTCTCATCCTCTCAACCATCTTGTGCTTCAGGTTTCGATCCTTTTCGGGCTCGATTTTCGACGCCACCCAACTCTTCCTTAGGAAGTCTATCATTTTCTTGTTTGAATTTTGAGGAGATGCAACAAAGCTGGGCTGCTTAAATGTGTATGTCTGAAAAGCACTTTGAAACCATAACATTGGGTTTGAAGAATTGTTGTAGAGCTCAAAGAATTCATCCATTGGGGAATATTTCAAAATTCAGTTTTTTTGCAACGGTAAAGTGCAACCGACGAGTGTATATATGCACATATGTTCACATTGCACGTGTAAACTTGGACTTTTCCAACTTTTTCTTATAAGACTAATTACTTTCTAGACCACCGGTTATTTTATTATCTACAATCACGAACATCTTAAAGTGTGTTTTGGGGGCCATCATTACAATTAATGTTAATGTGAATGCGAATGTAATGAATTACATAGTATATATAAATTAAATTGGTTGAAAAAGTTTTCAACAATAATTCTGAGATCTAAAATCTATATTATTATTATTATATTTTCCTTGTTGTACGTGTATTAATTTCACTTTTAAGAGTACGGAAGAAACTATTTAAGAAGGTTCTTTATAAAGTTAATGGTAGTATCAAAGTCGAATTACAAAATTACTAGAATTGAAATTATAAAGGGTTTACTATTCGATCGTTATATATACCTTCAGGATTATGGCAATTAAAGTACCCAATTGGAAACCAGATTAATGAAGTGAGAAGGATTTATATTAAAGTTTAGTGTACATATATAACTTCAAAACAATTTTATAATTACTGTATATGCTTGAATTTTATTTTTCTATGTTACATAATAAGTTTTATAAATAGATGGACACATATATTAAAAAAATATAATAATAAGTAGAATTTTGAGAGGTAATTTTGTAAACTTTTATGTATAAAGTAAAAGACATTTTGTGTAAACTAAAGATATTGTGAGAGTGAAATTTATAGAAGATTTTCTATTTTAAGGATGTGAAAGTTATTATTTTGGAGGGACTAATTCCACCGTCCACTTACGGGGTCCCGTTTAAAGTAAGAGATTTGCGCTCTAACCCTTCAAAATTATTTACACTTAAGGAATTTCGAACCTGAAATCTAAAAAAGAGCACACTTCTAAGTTCCAAATCAACAACTTCTTTGAGTTAAGTAATGAATTTCATGATCTTAAGGGTGTGCTTCTCTCCAAGTCTCAAGTTCGAAACTCTAAAGTGCAAATAATTTATATGGTGTCATATTCATATAGAGCGCAAAATTATAACTTTAAACGGGCCCCGTAAATGTACGGTGAAATTGGTCTCAATACAAGAAAATTGACTTTTACTGACAGAAATCTTGTCATTATAGCTTCTCTAACTAAAAGCTTTTAATGACAGGAATTGACTTTTAGCGACAGGTCCTGTCCTTAATTCTCTGTTTCCCGTCACTATAGACTTTTAGCTAGAGAAGTAATAATGAGAGGAGTGACAAAGTGGGATAGCTCAAGTGGTTAGAGCACCACTACCTAGGTCTTAGGTCCTGGGTTCGAGTCATGGGGAGGGGAAAAAAAGGGATGGGTATTTAACTTCCATTCAAAAAAAAAAAAAAAATGAGAGGAGTTTGTGACTAAAAATCAGTTTTATTGTAGTGTCTCTTCGGATTAGTCGGTTCTTGAACCGAATACCGTGACATCAAAAAATAGTAATGAATTTCATGTGGTGGATAGCGAGCAGCGGCGATGGACGGTGCGCGCCACCCAGGTTGAATACACGATCAATTACTAGTAGTATTATTTAAAAGTAGTACACGTTCACATTCACAAGTGACGATATTAAACAAGTATGGTCTGGTGGTGTGTGGTCAAATAATTTGAAAATTACTACTACTACAACAATTCTCAGAATCTATTAATCTTATCAATATATACTTCTAATCTGCTTCCACTTTCTTTTTTACATTCAATGAATGATTTCTGTCTGATTAATAGTCTTGCAAAATGTATTATGCATGCATCTCAAAACAATATACTTCATCATTAACAATAACATTATATATTTTTTAAATAAGTAGCATTAGTTCATATATATAATAACAATAATTAATAATAGTGGTATGTGCATATTGTCCTAACAATCCGGTTATCAAATGTGCATAATTTATATATTTAGGGATGACACTAAGACTGGACGTGTACTAAGATATCCGGACCCGCCTCATTTTGCAAACGGGTAGTAGGGTGGTGCGACCCATTTTAAATAAAAATATTATTTTCTCTGTTCGTCTATAAGCTTCTCATTTTACTATTTTGGTTGTCCAATCCCAATCAATCTCAATCCAAATACTCCCTCCGTCCGCCTATAAATTTTCCATTTTACCATTTTGGTCCGTCCGCCTATAAGCTTCCCATACCCTTTAAGTACTTTTTCTTACACATAACTTTATATCTTACTTTTTCTCTCTATCTCTCTCCTTATTCCAATCACATCACTTATACTATATCTATTATTTAATCACTTTTCTTAATCTCTTTGCCAAAAAGTAACGGGAAGCTTATAGGCGGACGGAGGGAGTATCAATCAACCCCTATAATACACCTATACATCTATTTTTATACAATGAAATCACTCATTCTCTTTCCTACTTTTTTCTCTCTCTTACTTTTCTTTCAAACACTCATTCTCTCTCCTATTTTATTCTCTCTCTTACTTTTCTTTCACTATTAACAATAATAAAATATTATAAGATCACTTTTGATGTGACATAAAGTTAAATCTACCCATATTTCTCAATCATTAACCAAACACAACTTACACACAATCAAGGATGAAAATATCGATATCGGTGTCATATTTCTCAATCATTAACCAAACACAACTTACACACAATCAAGGATGAAAATATCGATATCGGTGTGAATATCGGTACCTTAAATTTACGGATATATCGATGGAAATATCGATATCGAATATCGATATCGGTAAAATATAGAAAATTGACGGAAATCTTATTAAAATGATGAAAATATAAGTTGAGATTTTAGAAAATATTATAACTAACATTAATACGTAAATTTAGCCTAAAATCACTACAAAATGATTTTTTATGATAAACATATTAGTAAAAAAAAATACAAAACCAGTCTAAAGTGATACAATATCTGTTCATAATTATTTCACACTAGACAATTAATACAAAAATGATAGACAAGACACAAGATACTTGCTTCTGAAAAAAAGGAACAGAATAATTAAAACTCTGAAAAAACGGAACAAAACAATTCAAACCGATATTACCGATTTTTTTTCCGACATTTTCCGATTTTTCACCGATATTTCGACGATATCAAGGAAAATTTGTACTAAACATAACCGATACTGATATCGATACCGATATTTCCCGATATATTCCGATATTTTATCGATATTTTGGAAGATATCTCGTTCCGGTGCATATCGATATCGAAGAGTCCAAAAATCCAAAATATCGCCGATATTTCGGCGAAATATCCCGATTTTTTCATCCTTGCACACAATTACTATTCATGGATTACCCAAATCTCAATCCAATTCACCAAAATCCCAAACCAAACACCACCTAAGTTTCTCATACTTTTTTTTACAAATATTTTTTTATTTTTAATTACACTTCACTTTATATATTACTTCTCTCTTTATCCCCCTCCCCTGGCAATCACATCACATGTATTATATCTATTATTTAATCACTTTTCTTATTCACTGTGTTAAAAAATAATGAGAAATACTCCAAAGGAAGTATTATAAAATAATATGGAGTATAATATATTTAAAAAATATAGCATAATAGTAGAAGTATTTTTAAAAAATTATTTTTACATCCAAAAGAAATAGACATTGATAGGAATATTTAGTCAAAATATCATACTGTATTTTATATTTATACTTTATCTATGTTTTTTTTTGTCTAAAAAATATTATAAATTGAATATTAATTTATTATGTGGAGTATATGCTATTTAATTAAATAATTTTAATTACATATTTTTATATTTACCATAAAAGAAGTCATAGATTAAAGTCAAACTATTCATTATATAAATTAGACGAGCTAACTTACGAGTTCACTGACAAATTTTTATGAGTTAACACATTGAAGACCATTGAATTAGAGTTTGTTTATTTATATTATCGAGCTTTATTAAACGGGATCCAACGAACGAATATTTTTGGAGCCGACTGGGTAATTTACAAACTACTCAAATTTGATTACATCTGCAAGTGTAATTGTATATATATTTTTTTTCATAGTAGTACATGTGTACATCTCCGAAATCTATTTCAAGTTAATTTCATTCTTGATATTTCATACGTACATGGAACGTATATTTACATGTGTTATTTGAGCCGACTCGAGTACTTGAAGTTCGAGCTTTTATCAAATCGAACATGACTCAACTCAATAACATTGACAAATAAAAAAAACAAGCTTAGCTCGACTCACTAAAGAGTCTAACGAATCTATTGAGCCGAGCCTAATGTAATTCAAAAAAATATAATATTAGATATCGAAATTAACGAGTCAAATCCGAGTTAACTCGTTAAGTAAAACGAATATAGCTGAATACTACGTACGTATACCTATCCATATAAGGTACCATTTTGCCCTTAATTATTACTCCAGTTCAAGTAAATTCTTAGTGTATTTTTTGATACAAATAAATTCTTTATTTCTTTAATAGGATCAAATACTGTAACAGTGTACCCCCTTCAATATTTTATTGGTACAAATAAGCAATTTTCTTCTTAAAATTAAATAATAATGCACTTCCACTAATCTAAAAGAAACAAAAAACATTTACTTATTTTGTATTTATTATTTTTGTGTTTTGTTATGTTGACATGATTTTGTGAAATATAAATTTATTATATTTTCTCTTCATAAAATTAGGAAATTTATCTTTCAATTACATTTGTGAAAAAAAATAAAAAATTCAATTTTGAAAAGATAAAAGACTAATTTGCATTAAAAATATTCTTTAAGAACTTATTTGAACCTAACAAAAAAAAAAAAAACTTGACAGGCTAGCTTATTTACACCAAAAAAATATTTTAAGAGCTTATTTGTACCTGATCAGATAATAATTTATGGGTCTGGATGTACTTTTTCACTAAATAAGGTGTCCAAATAATTCATATAATCTTTTAAATATCCAAATACCCACCCACCCACCCACATGTCCATATTTTCATTCCTGGTCCCGCTTGTGGTTCAAGATTCAAATCAAAAGTGAATTTCTAGCTTATATAGATACACCAATATAAGCAGAACTTCATAATCTTCAATCAAATTTAGATTTACAGATTCTAGCATCGTACATCCTTCCCATGCCAATTATAAGTACCATCGACTCTTTATCTCAGCAGATTCTGCATCTGATTCCTCTTCAAAATCAAAAGGAAAATTCGTGTCAAGATAGGCATCGTGAATTGGATCGTTATTATCATCAGTCATGTCCTTCTCGTTCATGAGGTAATCACCATCTTCGTCATCCTGTGAAAGATTGCAGAGTGTGTATCCAGTAAGAAGCTTTAACCGGGAGTAAAAAAGCAGTTCCACAACACATATTTGCTTTAACGAGGGTGTTTCTAAATATGAATATTTCATCAGCCATTCGTAAGTCGGAATTAAATTTAACAACGAACCTCGCTGTCATCTTCAGTAGGGTAAGCTAAATCCAGTTTATTATACAGTTCTTCATCACCTTTTTCTTTGACAGCTGCCATTTGTTCCTGCAATCATCAGATCATGGTTTTAGTAACATTCGGGGGGAATAAAACTTCGATTTGACATAGATATTAACATAAAAGCCATACAAGCTCAGTTGTCAGCTGGTGAACTCTTTTTTGCAAGGTTGAGACATGGTTCAAGAGGTCCTGTGAAACAATGCAATATGTGTGAGAATTCTGAGCCATAACAAGAAAATACTCATGATTTCCCCCGTGCAGATTCCTGAATATTTCGGAGTACACAATTTTTTCATAATAAAGTACCAAATTAATCGAAGGCAGAAGGCAATATTTCCTCAAATTAGGATTAGAGTATGCATTAACTTGAAAAAAAAAAAGATAAACTGAAATTGGGATAATGGAGTACTATTTTTGGTCCTTAAGTAATTTTTTCCAGTTTTGGTCCCTCCCTTTTCACTCAGTATCAAATTTGAAAGTACACTTTTACCACCGCATTTGATCCCACCTTAGTAGACCAGCGGAACCAACTATTTGGAGTGCTAAATGTAATTATCTTATAGTTACATTTAACACCCCCAAAATAATTACATTAGCACCCTCCAAATAGTTGATTTAATCAGTTAACTAACGATTTGACCAAATGTGGGAGTAAAAGTGCACTTCAAGGACAAGTTTGATAGCAAGTAAATAATGGAGACCAAAACTGGAAAAATTTAGGAACTAAGAATAATATTATCCCAATTGAAATCTTACTTTCTGAGAGGAAAAAAGGAAACATAATTTTTTATACGAACGATACCCAGGCTTGCAAGCTAGTTTATGACCCACTAGAAGCATATGAAGTACTAAAAGGTTAAAGCATCAAGCTCGGGTACCTGACGCCTTTGAAGTTCAATCGAACGTGCCAATGCTTTCCTTTTAGTCAATAGGTTCTTAGGCCTCAGCATTTTAGGCCGACTATAATCCCTTCCCCTATAAACAATTATTGCATATCCTTTAGATATTTTGTCTACTGAAACCAATACGCCACCGCTCTCAGCTTCGAGGGAAATTGCAATATTCTTGACCTCCTCAATGTTTGGTGCCTTGACAACAATCTTGACTAATTCACGATATTTCCAGTGCAAGTGCATGTTCTCCACCGTGCCACTAAAAACTCCACGCCTACCTGAAAAACGAGATCTCTCAACAACGAACTTTGTAGATAAAACCAAAAGATGCTTTGCAAAGTAGATATGTTTATACCAAGAAGTAAAAATGCTTTCATCCTCAAACCAAGTTTCCGGAACATGTATCTTTCTTCATCAGTAAGGCTTTCTGGGTCTTCTGTACCATCAACTGGATTTAAAAACTCCTCCACCTTTGTCAAGACTCGTTCAGCTTTCATTAGCTTTTTCTCAGCCTGTTTAGAGAACCTCCAAGTTATCAAAAATCACTTACTCTGTCAAGTAGGAAATGGGGAATATTGTTTTTTTAGTCCTGTAAGTTATCTCTGTTTTTTGTTCTAGTCCTGTCGACTTTCACGAACTGAAAATAGTCATGCAACTTCTAATTTTTGACATTTTGGTCCAGTAAATGGCTGTAGGAGGTGAAACATCCGGTTGACGTTGACATTGCAGAGTCTAATTTGTTCACGTGGCAAAGTTTGATTGGTCAACCGGACCAAAATGTTGAAAAATTGGAAGTTACATGACTATTTGCAATTCGTGAAAGTCAACAGGACTAAAATCTAAGTAAGGGTAACTTATAGGACTAAAAAATCTATGTTCCCTAGGACATGAGAAGAAAAGATCATGAATTCGAACAAGATATTTCACCCCTGATTTCCATTGTTTAGTGAAAACAAAATGGAATAGGAATCACAATCATCTTAAGCCAAGACTATGGAACTTACAAAAGCAAGCTTCTTGTCGAGCTTCCTAACAAGGTTAGCATGCCTCAAAAGTTCAGCTTCTCTCATCATAGTTTTCTCGTGCTCATCATCGAGTTGTTTGCCCCATCTAGTGTCCAAACCTAGTGTTTCTTTAAGTGTGCCAGCAGTTCGCAATTCATGGATCGGTTCTACACTTGTTGTGACCAACGGTGATGCTCTCAAACGTGCTTTTTCTTCTTCATCCTGTAAGGTGTTTGCTAATCTCTCTTTCTCCAGTAATGCTTCGGAAACATCTGGTGACAAAAAATCCTTCCCTCTATAATAGACCAGGTAGTCCTTGTTTCTTGAGAGCAGCAAACCCCCTGTTAATCTCTGCATCATGAACAAAGTGTAACCAAATCAAGCCGTTTGCGAAACTATTCAGATCTCAACTCAAAAAATATTTGTTGAGCTCGTTGATAAAGCTCGTCAACTTAAACAAACTCTAACTCCATGCTCGTGAACAGGCTTGTTAGCAAGCTCTTGAGCTAGCCCTTATAATTTTCACACTTAATATTTATGATAGTTTGACTTTAATTTATAATTTTCACACTTAATATTTATTATAAATATAAAAAAATATGCAATTAAACTTTTTTATAAAATGAAATTATAAAATTTAGTAGATATATGATTATTAGAAATATATAGGTTTATTATTGTAATTAATTGATGAAAAATCTATTTTAAGATTGGTATTAAAAAACTAGGTTAGGCTCGATTAAACTCGTGAAGCAACAATATATTCAATAATTGAACTCGAGTTTTGCTCAATTATAAACAAACCAACCTCAAAGGCTCTAAAGTTTGACTCGGCTCGACTCAATTACATCCCTACCAATCTTTGATGCAGGATTTAATGTAGGGGCTGACGGGCATGTCTGTTCTAAACAAACTATTTCCCTGTTTTTTCCTTACCAATGTGAAACAATTCTCAGCATTTGTTGATGATATTAGCTTTTTCCATTAAGGAATTCATTCAAAACATAAGAGTTGATTTAGCTACCACAGCCCATCACTAATCATTCTTGCAGAAATTCAAGAAGGAATGTGATGATTAATGAATTGATTACATAAGGATGAAGCTATATGGAAAGACAATAAAAATAATACCTTCACTGCAAGAGGCAATCAAATGATAGAGATCAAGTCTAAAGGATATTAAACATAGAAATTACCAATTCAACGCAAAGTTCTATTTTTTCTTGCACATTTGTGGACAAGATGAGAGCATGAGTTTATTGGAAGTTGAAACACACGAAAGGAAAAACATGGATTTTAAACGAAGGGGCTTACGATTGATCTGCATATAATTTCCATGAGATTAACAGCCTTTCTATTATGATTGATTATTTAGCTTTTCTTCTTATTTAAGGAATTTAAACAAACTTGACCTGCTAAGCATATTATTTTACCTTCAGATCTTCTGCCATTCTCTCACTTGTAGTTAGCTGTACCCCACGTTTGAGTGCAATTTTCACAATTGAACTTCTTTCCCATAACTTTACCATGGCTGCAGCTAATCCCTGATGTTGCCTGCTTCTTCCTGAAGATTGTGAATCATCAGTATAACAATATAACCCCTTGAAAGAATTCCGTTTCATCTAAAAGTCCAAACTTTGTAGAGAGGGTGGGAATTAATTCTTGTATATTAATTCCTAACTCACTCGTGGGCCGGATTAACACCTCTTACCCTTTTTTGGGGAGGAGGCTCATCGAGTGGACAATTTAAATGGGTGGAGTGCTTTCAATAGGAATCGAACCCAGGTCGTTTGCCCGGTTTGCTCTGATACCATGAAAGAATTCCGTCTCATCTAAAAGTCCGAACTTGTAGAGAGGGTGGGAATTAATTCTTGTATATTTAATTCCTAACACTCCCCCTCACTCGTGGGCCGGATTAACACCTCTTACCCTTTTTGGGGAGGAGGCCCATCGAGTGTACAATTTAAATGGGTGGAGTGCTTCCAACAGGAATCGAACCCAGGTCGTTTGCCCGGTTTTGCTCTGATACCATGAAAGAATTCCGTCTCATCTAAAAGTCCGAACTTGTAGAAAGGGTGGGAATTAATTCTTGTATATTAATTCCTAACACCCCTAATATCATTTTTGGCCCCTAAAGTTCACTTCTTTTTCCAGTTTTGGTCCCCCCTCTTTCAGTAACAATCAAATTTGGTCCTGAAAGTACACTTTAACTGCCACATCTGGTCCCATCTTTAGTTGACCGTCCGTTGACTGACAAAATTATTTAGGGGTGCTAAATGTAATAAATATTTTTCAAATAATTACATTTAACACCCTCAAATAGTTGATTTTTTCAGTCAACGGACGATCAACTGACGACGAGACCAAATGTAAGAGAAAGAGTGTACGCTCAAGACCAAATTTGATAGTGAGTGAAAGAGGGGGACCAGAACTGGAAAAAAATCTACTTTAGAGACCAAAAATGATATTAGCCTAATGCTTTTATGTGGAAAGTTGCATACCTAGTGCAAAATGTGGTGGGAGCACTCTAGCAAGCCTTCGTAAAGAAGTTGCTTCCTTCACTGAAAGTGTTGATCTAATACCATAAGGAAGCAATCTAAAGGGGGGCTGAAAGCTAGGAACAATTCCGGGCAGCAAATCAGCATCTACTGGAAGTGGGCCATCTCCAGGCCAATCTGTATACCTCGGACCTAGGCCATCTAACAGTTCGTCCATTTCATCTTCATATTTCAATTCAGATGATGTTTCAAGATTTGACTTATCTTGTTCAATGCTAACTGATTCCACTTGAGGTGCATCTGTGTCAGCTAAAGGACCTAACTTGGGAGAGTCCTGAACTGTCTTCTCAGGGGCAGAAGGGGGCTTTTGAGGTATTTCATGTTTTCTGAATATATTTTTCTTTAATTTTTGTGCAGGATCTTCGTACGTCACGCCTCTGTAAACCGAAAGGGAAGTGCCAGATCTCCAGATAACCAACCCACCAGTTTTTCTCTAAGAAAAAGACTACAGTATCAATAGTAGAACCAAAACAATACAGATGGTGCAATCAAATCAGATAAGAACATGCATCGTATGATGGTAGAACTATACTGCCTTTCAAGTATTGCGCCATTAATCGAGCTAAGGATTTAGAAAATTCAGCTATGCAATTTGGGGGCACTCACACTACCACACTACTAAGAAATAAAGAAAACTAAGCCAATGTTGAGAGAAGGCTGCACCTTCTAAGCTTCAATGAAGAATATACAACAGAACTACAGGACAAGAATGACACTAAGTCATACATATAAGTATAACCAACCATTCTTTGCTGCCCAAAGAACACAAAATAAATTCTAAATGATTAAACATAAATGGCCGCTTGGTTCAAAGTTAATGAAAATGATCATGAGGTAATTGTGGTGATTAATGAGAATAAAATATGATCAATTCGCATTCCTATACCTTGTACGGGACAATGAGACTCGAAAATAAGTTAATCATTACCCGATTTTAATTAACTACCTCCCCCCCCCCCCTTATAATCATTTCCCCTCGACCACTCCACTATTCCTCAACGAACAATCATATTTTGTCCCCACTTATTCCAAGATTATAGCAAAACACTAATCATGTAACCATCATTCTCATTGTAATTCACTATTCAATACCATTCCCATTGAAGAATTTGAACCAAGCACACACCCCCCCCCCCCCCCCCCCCATTTCACAAGTTATTTACAATGACTTTCACAATTTCATTCATTCTAACAATTGAGTTGATAATCTGAATTTTCATCACTAACAGAATACATCAAAATTAGAGTAACAACACAACAGACTTTAACAAAGTTTAACAAGAAGCTCACCTCTATAATATCATGCACACGTTTCATGTTAAGTGCAGGAGGCCCTTCAATCTTCAACCTGACAACCTCAGACGATTTCCACCTCTCTTTAATCGTCTCCACAACCTGATGTGTCACCCCTGCTCCACTAACCCTCATCTTGTTCTTTACTCTCAGAGTCAAATTCTTCAACCTAATAAGCTCTGATTCTGGAAGTGTCAATTCAGCCAAACTACGACTCTTTCGACTATCCAAACTATTGTTTTGCTCAATTGAAGCATTTTTTTCCCACGGAAATCTAACACTCTCCTGCCCAAAAGGGAATTCCTTCGAAATCCCACC
Organism: Galeopsis tetrahit; assembly: GCA_963675135.1. Lineage (NCBI taxonomy): Eukaryota > Viridiplantae > Streptophyta > Magnoliopsida > Lamiales > Lamiaceae > Galeopsis > Galeopsis tetrahit. The sequence continues at coordinate 70,283,849 of OY776124.1, forward strand.
TCTTGTATTAGGCAACAATCCATCCTCAACATAGAATATATCCTCTATAGACCCTTTCTCAATCGCTCCCGCATCCTGATTCTCATCACTTACATCATCCATGTACCCAAATTTCTTCAACTTCTCCACAATTCTATCCATTGTGCTACCACCAGTACTAGTACTAGTCCCTTCTTCCGAATCCGAACTCGAAACATCCCCTCTATTCCTATAATTCATCACTGCTTGAGGCTTTTTCCCTCCAATAGGCTTGATTGCTGCATTCCAATCATCCAACCAAGAACTACGAGCTGCGGTAGACAAACTCAACCCGCCATTATTGGTTTTCCGCAACAGATTGAATCCTTTACGCGGGTTTTTCTGTTGCCTGGACTCGGAATTGCTGGGATGATGGTTTAGACAGAAGAATTGCTTCTGGGAAGGAATTGAAGTGGAATTGAAGAAGGTTAGGGTTTTCGTCGCACTGAATTTGGAGAGTGAATCCATTAGGAAAGAGTTTTGTGGATAAAATTGATAGCTGGTCATGACAACCATTCGCATTTTTTATGCATACATTTAAGAATGCGAATTAATTAAATTGATGAACAAAACATTAAGAAGAAAGTGATGGATTGATGAAAGACTACAAACGATCAACACTCCGATAAACTGGTGAGGTTTTGGGAAGGTTTAATGGTGAGCCTTTCTCTATCTTCTACGCTCTAACCTTTTTTTTCTAATAAAATAAAATTAGGGAAATATTAGCGAATTTTAAGTTTTTAAAAAATAATATGTAATCTCGCAGGGGAACGAGTTAGGAAAATTTTATCTTCTCTTTCAAACAAATCCTCAATGGAACCGCGAATTTCTTTCTCGCTTATTCAAATTAAAACAGAATACATACTTAGATTAAAAATATACAATAAATTTATACCCCTTGTTTTTTTTTTTTTTTAAGTCAAAGGATACTTTCATTTATTTGTAATCATAACAAGAATCAATGAGAAGACCATCCACAAATAACGGAGGCTCGACACACATGCAGGGCTCGAGAAAAATCTCGATGTCCTAGTAATATAATGAGCCACAACCTTGTTTTTAAATTTTGAGATGTATATATAATTTTTTAATAATGTGACAAAATATTAAGGAGGTAGAAGTCTAAAATTTTAGTTAAAAAAGTCCATTTTTTATACCTAAAAATCAAAAGACAAAAAAAATGCACTGAAAATTTTGGTGAAAATTTAAAATAATCCATAAAAAGATATGAAAAAATCAAAGTCTTGTATAAAATCGATTCGGAAAAATGCATTTTTGGTCACATCATCACTACAAAAAAAAATGATTTTTATTGACATAAATCCTCTCATTATAGCTTCTCTAACTAAAAGTTTTTAGTATCGATAATTGACTTTTAGTGAGAGGTCATGTTATTAATTTATAAATTCCTGTCATCAAAGACTAAAAGAAGCAATAATGAGAGGATGATGTCACTAAAAATCAATTTTCTTGTAGTGCATCCACGACCACTCAGGTTTTTTATCCCAACAATCTGAATTTTGGTCTCAAAGGGAAAAACTTGACACATTTGGTCCTAAAATCAAAAAAGCCGACACATTTGGTCCCACCCACATTAAATGTTGACGGAACGACTCACGTGCGTGTCACGTGGTCGTTAGTTGTTAACTTTTTCCCAAACAAATGTATACACCCCCAAATCGTGCCATAAACAATAGAAATCTCCCAAATCGAAAAAATCTCACAGCTCACAAAATCCCCAAATCCGAAACACCACATTTCTGATTAATCGGCGGAGAAATGTTGCTACAAAGACGTAAGATGAAGTTGAGAGTACCCCCATATGGTAAGTTTGTTTATTTCATCTTTATTTTCTATATTTTGCGAATGAATTTGTTTGTTCTTGCTTACAAACGAACACATTTGGTCGTATTTGGTTTTAAACGAACGTATTTAATTTTATACGAACACATTTGGTTGTATTTAGTTTTAAACGAATACACTAAGTTATATGGGTGTTCCTTTAACTCATACATGGTTAATTTCAGAAAGATTTTAGGTGGTTTTCGCCGATTGCCCATTAATTGTTAATGGGTTTAGGGTTTAGTTAAATTCTTCAATTTTTTCTTATTGTGTACAATTAGTAATTAATTTGTTTGTTAAATATTTGTAGTTGTCATTGGAAAAAGACAATATTACACATTGTCATTGCAACATGGTGGAACAGTAAGTCGGAATCTTCATGGAGATTTAGTGTACAATGGAGAGACATTGAGTGTTTTTTATTTTGTAGACAGAAGAAAGACAGATTTGGGTTATATAGATAGGTTGTGTGAGCAGTTAGGTTACATTGGGGATAAACAATATTATGGGTTGAACAAAGAGGGGAAATTAGAGAAGGTTGAAGGTTCATTTGACATAGAGATGTGTATTAATCTTGATATTGAAACTAGGTTGTTCAATTTGTCCAGCTTGAAAGGCTATATCCGATTCTTGTTGGTCAGATGTATCCTTCAATATTTCTACAACTTGTTTTGCTTGATCCAACTTGTTCAGGAGGTCTTGGTTTTCAACCAAGAGTGAGTCGATTCTCCTCACCATACCTGGAAACATTCCGTGTGGATACATTCCTTGCCCGTGGATTTCGTGTTCATCGGCCCAAACAAAAAAAGAGCGTTCAACACCACTTAGTGAATCTGAACAGGTATAAAACAACCTACTTCTGTTTTTTTCTTGCTTCGAAATGCACGTACGAACTTCTTTTCCACAATGGCATACCACATTTTTCATCATGGATGTGGAATATGAAGACATTTTTATGTGTTTTTTGGTGTTTGTGGGAGTGAATTGAAAAATTAGGGTTGGAGTGTGGTTGGAGGGTGTATATATAGAGGTGGTCGATTTTTCCTCCAACAGGTAAGAAAATTCCCTCCAAATAGGTCAGATTATGTTTTAGGCGTCAATTTCCGCGTCAAAATGGGAAAATAAGTATTGGGACCAATACCGCTAAGGTTGACTAACTTTGGGACCAAAATTCAGATTGTTGGGACCAAAAACATGAGTGGCCGTGAATCGATTCTATACAAGAAACTGAGTTGACCAAGTCAGCGATCAACCATTAACCGTTGAATTTTTCATTTTAAAAAAAAAAAAAATTCCGGAAACGTGTATGTTGAAAAATGTAAGTTATTATAACTAAAAAGTAGTACAGCAAAATATTACTGAAAAGTGGAAAACATTTTTTATTAAAAAGTGTAATTCACTGTAATTGAAAAGTGCAACACAATTTTTAATAAAAAGTGTAAGTCATTATAACTAAAAAGTGCAAGTCGGTATAACTGAAAAGTGCAACACAATATTGTTAAAAAGTGCAAGTCAGTATAATTGAAAAGTATAACACAATATTTAATAAAATATGTAAGTTACTCCATTATACTTGAAAAGTGCAACACAACTTTACTGAAAAATGCACGTTTATATAACTAAAAAGTGCAATATAACATTACCGAAAAGTGTATGTCAATATAACTGAAAATATTATTTTGAAAAGTGTAAGTCACTACAATTGAAAAGTGTAACAACAAAAAAACAATTACAAAAAAAAAAGAAAAAAAATCGAAAAAGTCAACGATCGATGGTTGACCGTTAATTTGGTCAACCCAGTTTCTTATATAGAATCGATTCCATAGGAGACCAACACGATGAAAAAAGGCATTTCTCTCTTAATCACACTTTTAACTTTTTTATTTATTAATAAACTCTAACAAATAAAAAAAAAAGGTCGTATAGACGACACCTAATCTCATTTTCATCTAAACATGCCGATTTGTAAGAAATTGAGTCGGTCGATGACTGAATAGTTCGTTAATTGCATCTATGCAAAATGTTGCGCGTATTTTTTATAAATAACTTTAAAATAGTACTCCCTCTGTTCTCTACTTAATGACTATTTTTTTTTCATTTTTGTGTCTCTTACTTAATGACTCATATTTAAAAGAGTTTATTAACAATATAAGACCCATAAACAAAATGAGACACAAAAATTTTAACAAAACAATTAAGACCAAAAGAGGTTACAAAATTTCAATTCTGCCTTGCATAATTAAAACACCCTCATAATTACATTTTAATATCTTTAACCTCCCACTTTTTAAGTTATACCTTTTCCATCTACGTTTGACTGAAACCCTACCCCACTGTGTGCAATTTTCACACAGTGGAGGTGTAAATCGGCTTCCAAATCTCCGACGAGACTTGTTCGAGGGCGAGGGCGACTTCCATCTGTGCCAATCGTCGCGGTCTCCATCTTAGCCGTTGGCGACCGATCTATACGGATGTAAAGACGAAGTTGTCGTCTACCTTCATATCCTTCGTCGTTCGTGAAGATTGAAGAACGGATGTCAGTACAGAGAGGGCTTCTCAGATCCGTTCGTCGCTGCCGTCTTCATGCACGACCAGATCGACTGACTGTTGCCTCCGCCAGAACTTTCTACGTTGTCCACCGTGTCGTGCGTCCAGTTGCAACGCCCCTGTCCGCTTGGATCCTAAGATTTCCAAATTTTTTAAATTTTCAGAGATTTTCAGTGTAGCTTTTTGGTGCGGCGGCTCAGTCGAATTTCAATTTGAGTTGAGACCTAGAATTTCAAAGCGTGTTGACGTGTTAATGGAAATACATGTATGTTTCTACAATTAAATTTTTATACCTCTTTCTATTTTGGCAAAAACATGGACATTTTAACTTGTGCTTTGCATATCTGTTGTTGAACATTCAGACTGAATTCTTTTGGTGACTAGTAGAAACTGAAGATGTATTATTGTTAATTATTGCAAAATATTTTATTATATGGACCTTGTAATTGTTAGACTATTTTTTCAATTGGTTTTAATGCCTTGATTAGAACTTTGGGCTAATTCGAGGATGATAGTGTTTTTTCTATATGTTTATAGTTAAAGCCATATGAGACAATGCATGAGTAATTATATTATCTAGCAACTTCAATTTTGTGTTAATGGTGGTATCTCTTATTTTAGAAAATTGTTTGTCACTTATTTTGTTTTTGGGTTTTGGGTTTACTCACTGTGTGAGTGGATATGTGACCATACTTGTTTGTCATGTATAGATTTAGTGTTATTCAATTTGTTGATCTCTTGGTCGTGCTAATTTTATGCCTTTATATGAGAGGCTTCAGTTATTGTTCTATTTTCTAGAGTTAGAATTGATACAATCTTGAAGATTAAGGCTAATCTTGATTAGGCTACTGGTGATGGTAGTATCTTGACTTTCTCAACCAATATTTTAGATGAGGGTGTGAATATTAGAGATCATATATAATGAGAAAAATACATTTTATTTGAGAAAGAACAATGCATTCTTGTATTGATAATTGTATGGTCCTTCAAATGATAATGCATTTTTTGGTCTTTATTAATTCTATTGCTATGTTCTATCTTGATCTTGAGCTTTTGAATTGGACATTAGTAACTATGTTCCTTTATTTTTATAGTTACAGGGAATGCATACCAATGTTTCCAGATTAGAAAAGGCTAGTATATGGCGTGAAGCATCAAGAATTATCAGAGAAGAAGTGAGGGCATTTTGGAAGGGAAATTTGGTTACGATCGCCCCATGTCTTCCCTATTCTGCTACTAATTTTTTATGCATTTGACTTGTGGTATCTGAGTGTTCTATTCTATCATTTCGTTATTGTGTGAAATGTGCAGGAGTGACTAATCAATTATTTTGCAATGCACATATTACATATATGCACTAAACTATGAATATATGCACACCGGTTGTGCATTACGTGTAAGACTACAAGCCAATCCGACATTTGTGTTAAAAATTCCAATAAAATTTAAAATAATTTATTCTAATTTTTCAGTACATCAGATATTTAAACTAACATGCAGGAGATGAAACTGAAATAAACACCTTGAATGTGTGAAACAAATTTTTATTTTAATTATATAAAATTAGATATTAAACAATTTTAAACTATCAATAATAATGTTGGGCATATTGACATTTCCAAATATAATAAATTAAATATATTTATAAAAGTGTTATGCAACATATTTTTGCATGTCAATGAGGATATGCAACAATTTTTGAATGTCAATGAGAATATGCAACATATTTATGGGAATCGAATTGGGAGATTAATAATTTTTATAAATTTTGGAAAGTTATAAATGGGCAGAATTTTAGAAATATTTTTACAGATTTTATTTTGTAATAGTTGACTTTATAATACCAATTTTTCTTAAATTAATTTTTTAAAATTCAAAATCCATTTTAATTATGAAGTTGGTAGATTAGGAATGATAATTTTGAATTTGGAAACTTAATTAACTGCACAAATTTCGAGGATATTATATTAGCTACATTATTTGAAATTAATTATAACATAAGGGCAAAATTGTACATCTAAGTTGGATTTTGTCTTTAATTGAAACTATAATAAAAATTAGTTTGAATGTCTTATATTGTTTTTTCCTATTTAAAATAGTAAAATAATAATAATAATTAGTCGGACTAGTCTTGGGTGAGACCGTCGTGAGACGGGTACCCTTATGTAAAAGTGATAATGTTTGAGTAAAAAGTGATAGTCACTTTTATTAAAAACATTATCACTTTTTTTTAGGGAAAATCACTGAACTTTATCATTTTTTACATTTGGTCACCCACAATTAATCACTGTCAAAATTGATCACTCAATTACTCTTTTCTATCAATTTTGATGTTGTTGTTAGTCAATGACTAAAGGAGAAATGTTTTTTTTTCCCTATTTTAATTCATAAACTGTAAGGTGGTGTTTGTTTTGGGATTGGCCAAAAGTAAAAGAAAAATAACTCCCCCAAACTTAGAATTTTACTATGTAAAAATTCTAAATTTGGGGCTACAAGTTGTTACCTCCCTCCTTGCACCGGTTCGTCATTCTACTTGTGTTACATTTTGCACCGGCGCACACTTTGCTTTCACATGCTTATTGTTGTTTAAGTTAGTTTTGATCATATGCTGGGTAGTGGATCTTTGGTGAAATGTGAGCATGAATAATCATTGGAATCCATGGTTGAGTAGTTGTGGTGATGTCTATTTGCTTTGAATGTATGCATGATTGGTGTTGGATATTAGTATCATGTTGTGTTCATATTTATGATCTTTGATGGCATGAATGCATAATGTGTTGTTGTTTGGGAACATTTGATGAATGTGAGAGTCCTATTGCATAAACCGGTGAGAATTGAGCCATAAATCGAGCATGTAATCCGGTTTGATTCATTTGAGAGTGAATTAGGTTATTGCTAGTGATCCTAGAACTTGCCCAAGTTCTTGTTTGAAAGCATGATTGTGTGAGATTTTGTGATATGATATAGGACATCTTGTTCTAAAGAGTCACTTAGCCAAAATTTCCTAAAACCGAAGTAATCTTCCGTAGTTAGCCCCTTTGAGCTTAATTCCTCATTTTCTTGGCAAACTACAATAACCACTTAGCCTTTTTGAGCCTTTGATACCTACATCTAGTGGGGGATAAAAGACAAAGTGGATAAACATGTGCTTAAATATCTTTGGTGAATGGAGAAATTGGAAAAGTTAAAAAAAAAAAAAAAAAGAGAAAAGATGAAAAAGAAAATCAATGGAAAGGAAAAGAGGGACAAAGAGCCCCAAAAGCTTGAAAAGAAAATAGTTCAAAAAGATGAGGTGATGAATGCTTGAAAAAAAAAAAGGAAAATGAAAAGAGAGGATGAAGTTTGAAAACTTTGAAAGTGAAAGCACACATTGTAAAACAACAAACTTTTTCCTCCACTAGAAGAGTCACAAATTCCCAAATTCATCCTACCTTGTCCAAATAGTCAATGTTACATCCTTGATTAAGTCCTATTGATCACATTGTTGAGCATTTGAGTGTTGTAGAAAGTAGAAGTTGGGCAAGCATATAGTGATTGCATAGCATAACTTGGTTGATGAGTGCATTAATGTCCTTAATTTGTTTGTGTGTTTGAGGGAAACACTTTACCATGTGAGTAGAGGACTTGATCATTTGGATTATGTTTCTCATTCACAATGTGTTGTGTGTTTGTGCATTCTTTGATTCATAAGTGTGAATTGCAATAATGAGCCTATGATCTTCATTGAGAAATTCACTTTGAGAAAGAGATATCACTACATTCCACTTTGCATGTGTGATTTACATTGAATATTCCATTGTGATCATTCCACCCTCATTGCTTTAAGTGCTTAGTTGTTTGAGGACAAACAACATTTTAAGTTTGGGGGAGTTTGATTCTGGTGGAATTTACACACTTTAGAGTAGGGCTGAGCAAAAACCGAAAAAAACCGAACCAAACCGAACCGAAATATGAATTCGGTTCGGTTTTTCGGTTTTCGGTTTCGGTTAGCCTTTTTTATACATTTCAGTATTTGGTTCGGTTTCGGTTTTATTAAGTAATAGTTCGGTTAATCGAAAACCGAACTGAAATGGGCCCATATAAATACCTAGCCCTAATTTCCTAAATCCTAAGCCCTAATTCCATTTTGGGTTTTGTGGCATTCTGCCTCTCCGCGCGGCGCACCCACAATATTTTGTCCAGCCGCTCCAGGCCTCCAGCGGCCTCTCCCTCCATCTAGCTCCTCACTCTCTCACGGTCTCACCCACCGTCCGGCACACTCGGCGAACTCACGCCCGGCACACTCGGTGAACGGCGACTGACGCACACAGGCACAGGCGGCGACCGACGACGTTCTCAGCGACACACAGGCACAGCGTTCTCGGCGACCGATGGCGTTCTCGGTAAATCGACGCATTCTCGGCGACAGCGTTCTGCATTCTCGGCGACACACAGGCACAGACGGCGAATTTGCATTCTCGGCGACGGCGCAACTAGCTTCTATAATTTGAATTTTCATAATTGTTAGGTGTTTTTCGGTTTTAATTTCGGTTTTCGGTTTAGGACCGAAACCGAACCGAATAATTCAGTTCGGTTATTTTCGGTTTTACCCTTCTTTGGTTCGATTTCGGTTAATTACAATAGAATTCGGTTCGATTTCAGTTTTTCATTTTCGGTTCGGTTCGGTTGCCATGCTCACCCCTACTTTAGAGGCACATGTGAAGCGTATTTTGATGTGTATTTCATTGAATTATGGGTTGAATATGATTGTTTGAGCCAAAATGAGAGAAAGGTTGTGTTTTGTCGATTTTGTAGAAAAAACGATGGAATTTGTAGCAAAAACACCAACCATACTTTACTGGATCAGGAAGAGAATTGCACCGTTGGATTCGTCTCGAAAAACGGAGTGGAATAGCCAAAAGAATCGAGTCAATCGGACACCCGAAGCGAAAGATATGCACGAAACGAGGAAGGGCCGAACTCAACCAAGAGCATTGCCGAGCTCATGGCTCGGCCGAGCCATTTTCAAGCAAAAACAAGGCCAAGCTCGAGCACCATGCACGGAATTGGACAGTCGTGACAGAAATTTTGGGACATCGACATGCCACGGCCGAGACAAGGCCACAGCCGAGACAAGGCTACGGCCGAGCCCATCCTCGCCCTTGCTCCATACACCTCGGCCGAGCACATGCCACGTCCGAGCATAGACACGGGCGGTCCGAAACCGGCGGTTTCGGTTTTGAAACCGCACCGTAACCATAAATTCCTGGTTCGGTTACGGTTCTTCCATTGCGCAACCGGCGGTTTCCCGATTAACCGACGGTTATTTCTTTTTTCTTTTTTTAATTTTTTTTTATATGCAAATATTTATATTAAATACTTAATTAAATTTAGACACCTTTAACTTAAATTAAATACTTAACTTAAACTTAAAATTAGGAGTTACAATTTACATTCTTAAAGAACATTTAACACCTAAACTTAAAGAACAAAGTTACAAAGACAAGATAAAAATAAACTAAAATACTTCAAAGTTCAAATAAATGAAAGTTCAAACACTTCAAGTCTTCAAGTCTTCAAACTTAAATACTTAGTAGAATCGAGGGGGAAGTCCCAATGCCTCCGGATGATTTCTTTCAATGTGTGACTTGAAAACTCCATATCCTCCACCGCGCTTAAATTTATATTTTTTTTTACAATAGTTACAACAAACTTCATGTGTATTGTCTATTGGATTTATATCACTCACATGAAAGTGATTTTGCAAAATAGGGCGAAAGTTTGGTTGAATTTGAGGCGGCGCCGACGGTTGATTGACTTCTTCTTCATCACGTACAACAATATTGACGTTTGTTAGACCGGAAACGGATGATCCTTCGGTTGCCATTTGGATTTTGAAAAAAATGAGAGAGTGGGAGACTTTGAAATTGAAGTTTGAACTTGAGTCTTGAGAAATGAGAGAGATTTGGGGTTTGGTGTGGAAAATAAAATCGAAAGTGGCACATTTATAGAAGAAAAACCTGATTTAAAAAATAATAATAATAATAATAATAATTCCGGCCAAACCGGCGGTTTAACCGCCGGTTTAGAATTTGAAAAATCTGACCGTTGGCGATTCAACGGTCCAGATCTGTTGACCGTTTGAATTTCAACGGTCCAGATTAAAATTTGAATTAAAAAAAAAAATCTAACGGTCAAAACTGGCGGTTAACCGCCGGTTCGGTTTGGCTCCCCCGAATTCAAAATTATAGCCGTTGCGAGATCAACGGTCCAAATCAGTTGACCGTTGAATCTCAACGGCTGAGATTAAAACCCGAGCTGGTTAACCGCCAGTCCGGTTATAACCGACGGTTTGCCGAATTTTTTTATTTTTTTTAATTTAAAAAATTACACAAATTTCACCTATAAATACCTCATTTTCTCTTCTCATTTTTCACACCTCAACTCTCAATCTCAAACTCTTAACTCTCTCTTAATTTCTTATTCTCATTTCTCACAATCTCACTTATTCTCTCAAATTCTCAATCAAGTTTCAACTCTCAATTTCTTTTAACTCTCAATTTCTTTCAACTCTCTATTTACTAATATGTCTTCTTCAAGATCATTAAGAGGAAAGGGTATCGTATCTTCTTCACAACAACCTCGAGGTCCTCGACAAAGTCGCGTTCCATTGTTCAACGACGTCGATGAAGAAGATCAAAATATGCGTAGAATTCTTGGTGACGATATCGTCGACCACATGAACGAAATTGCCACCACCGATGATGATGATGAAGACGTTGAAGGTGGTCCAACTCAAGAAAGTGCAACCGAGTATCCACCACCTCCACCACCTTCGGCTTCGGCGCCTTCAACCGAAATTCCACCACCTACTTCTTCTTCACAAGCTCGAAGTTTTAAATCCGAAATTTTTGCACGTCACTTTCAAAAAGTTCCAACCGGTGAGGTCGATAGATTTATAATTCATTGTAATTATTGTCCAAAAGAGTATAAATTTAAAAAAGGAGGAGGATATGGTACCTTCAAACTCCACATGGAAAACCACCATCCGGATAGATTGGGAATTACAACGAGCCAAACGCAACTACGAGGATTTACCGGGTCCTCCGGAGGCGGAGTTCAAGGTGAGGTAAGTAATCTGACTTCTCTTTTTAAATATGATCAAGCATATTTTAGAAAAATGTTAGCTAAAATGATAAGTGTTCAACATCTTCCTTATAGTTTTGTTGAAAATTTTGCTTTTAATGATTTGGTACAACTTTCACTACAACCAAGCATGAAAAAATTTTATCGTTCTACGGTTACACGTGATATTGCTAATATTGTTGGTGAATATAAAGTTGCTTTGATCAATACTTTTCGTTCACTTAAGAGTAAAGTTTCTATTTGTTCCGATATTTGGAGTGATAATTTTAAAAAACATTCATATATGAGAGTTACTTGTCATTGGATTGATGATTCTTGGACATTAAACAAAAGATTAATTGCTTATAGGGATTTTGATTGTGTGCACTCGGCCGATGCTATTAAAAAGAAAATTGTTGAAATTTTAAAATCTTATGGTTTAATTAACAAAAAATTTTCAATTGGTTTTGATAATGCTAGTATCGAACAACTTCGCATTGCATGTCAACCGTATGTTGGTGGAAAAAAAATTCATATTAGATGCATGTGTCATATTTTAAATTTATGTGTTCAAGATGGTTTAAATGCTTTGAGAATTTATATTTCTCCTATTAAAGATTCTATTACTTATTTGACGAGGCGTAGTAGTTTGATGAAAAAATTGAAACATTTTTGTAGAAGTAGGAATGTGCATCCAAAAAAAATTTCTCTTGATGTGTCAACAAGGTGGAATTCTACTTATAAGTTGTTAAAAGAGTCGGTTGATTATAAAGAGACTTTATGTGATTTTTTTGAAAAAGAAAAATGTGGTTTTGGTGAGAAAATTTCATTTTACGTCCTGTAACTTAGGTCTAATCCAGTTTATATCCTTTAATTTTCACTTTTTCAATTTACGTCCTAGAGTGTCCAATTTATGTCCTTTTCGCCGGAAAATTGGAATTCCGGTCAAATAGTCCAATTTATGTCCTTTAAGTTTAAAAATTAGAAATTAATAATTAAAAAATTCTGAAAAAAATTAAAAATATCATTAAAATTTATAAACTATGTAAAATAAAAATAAAAAATTATTTTAAAAAATTAAAAAATCTACAATTCTAAAAATTTTAAAAATTTGTAAAGTAAAAATAAAAAATTTCTAAAAATCTCATAAAAACATAAAATTCTAAATAAAAAAAATCTATAAATTAAAATTAAAAATTATACAATTCTAAAAACCTCATTAAAATGAATTTGACACGGTTCTACAATAAATCAAGGCGTGGAATCCAAAAAAAATTAGGAGTTCGAGAAAAACTTTAATGGCGTATGAGTTCGATTCAAGTCTGATTTTTATTATTATTATTGGGTTTTTAGAATTTTTAATATTTAATCTACACAATTTTTAAAAATTAAAGAGATTTTTAGAATTTATAATGAAATTTTTAAAATTTTTAATAAGATTTTTGAATTTTTAATTTTAAGTTAAACATTTTTTATTTTTTCAATTGTAAATTTTTTTTTATTTTACACATTTTATAATTTTTAATGAAATTTTTAAAAAATTAAATAAGATAGTTGGAATTTTATTTTAAAAAATTTATATTTTTTAATTTTAATGATGTTTTCGGATTTTTAATAATATTTTAATAATTTTAAAGATATTTTTAGAAAAATTATTTATTAAAATTTTAAAAATTTCAAACTTAAAGGACGTAAATTGGACCATTTGGCCGGAATCCCAATCGAAAAAGTGAAAACTTAAAGGATATAAATTGGATTAGGCCTAAGTTACAGGACGTAAAATGAATTTTTCTCGGTTTTGGTTTACTTCCTGAAGATTGGAATCATTGCATAAACATAATTAAGGTTTTGGAAACTTTTAATAATGCTACTTTTGCCATGTCTAAAGTTTACGAACCTACTTCTCATTTGGCACTTGAACATTATCTAAAAATTGTCAACGTTTTAGCACATTACAAAAACGATCCAATATTAAATCTTGCTATTGCTCCTATGTTGGAAAAATGGAAAAAATATTTTGCTATAATTCCCCCTATATTTTTAGTTTCTAAAGTTTTTTATCCTAGATATAAGTTAGATGGTGTTAAAGCTATGTTAGCATTGTATTATAAAAAAATATATCTTATTGCCGAATTTTCGAATGATCAACCGAACACCGATCATTTCATATTTGAATTTCAACAACTTATATTATCATTAATTAAGGAGTATATGGATACACATGGTTTATCCAACCCTGGTTATAGTTCTTCTTCTAGTTCTAGTGCTAGTTTGAACGTACAAAATAATGAGGCCGACATGGATGATGATGATGTTGATAGCTTTCTTTTTCAACGTAATTGTAATAAATCAAAATTTACATATACTCAAGAATATGAAAGCTATGAAGCGAATACATCCATGGAAAATATGGAAGGAGACTTTGATATACTAAGGTGTTGGTCGACGGTGACTCAAGTATTTCCGGCAATGTCAATGCTTGCAAGAGAAATTTTAGCGGCTCCCGCCTCAACCGTTGCCGTTGAGCAAGCATTTAGTGTAGGAGGTTATACTTTGGATGCAACAAGATCCAATATGACCGTTGAAAACGTAGAGAACCAATGTTTACTTGATGGTTGGATAAGAGCCGAAAAGAGAGCTCAATCGTTAGAAGAAGATAATGAAGAAGACGAGGAATGGACCTCTACGGGTGGAAGTGAAGAATGAAGAACCTACTTCAAGTTCAACAACAACAAGGTAAGTTGAGGTAAGAGAACTACGTGGACTTTGATTCCAATTTTCGTTGGATTTGGATACGTAGGCAACTTAATTTTAAATTTTTGAACTTAGAATTTCTAAGTTTAATTTTTTAAATTAAGCTCAAGTCCAATTTCTTTTAACCCCTCCCCAAAATTCCAAATTGATTGTAAGTTGACAATTTGTAAGTTGCAACTTGTAATTCTAAAGTTTTTAATTTATATAAGTTTTATTTATTTTTTAAAGTAATTTTTTTTTTTTTAACTTGTAAGTTTGTAATTGTAACTTGTAAATTGTAACTTGTAAGTTTTCTAATGTAAATTATAATTAATTTATTTTTTTAAGTTTTCATCACTCGCATAAGTTACATTAAATTTATTCTCTTAATATTTAATAAGTTATAAGAATATAAGTTATCGACTTAAAGTTATAATATAATAATTTATAAAAAAAACGATAAACAAAAGTTAAAACGAGTATAATTTTAATTTTAAGTTGTACAAATAATTTTAACTTAAAACGATCGAAAAAAGAGGCGAAAACGAGCTTAAAAAAATAATAAATAAAAATAAAACCCTAACCGTCGAACCGCCGGTTTTCGAACCGAACCGCTGGTTTGAAAACTGTAACCGGCGGTTCGCGGTTCGGTTACGGTTGCCGAAAAACCAAAACCGTAACCGCCGGTTTGGAACCGTTGCCCATGTCTAGCCGAGCACCTGGCTACCCCTGTTCCGCGCACCTCGGCCGAGCACCACTCCCGGCCGAGCACTCCCCAATTTTCCCATCCGCCGAGCTGTCAGCTCGGCCGAGCACCTGTACACTCATATGTCCATTTTGCACGGTCGTGCTCCGTGCACGGCCGTGCTACCCCCATTTTCGGTGCCTTTTCCCTATTTTTGCCATTTTTTAGGGACCAACTTGCAATTTTGGCATCTAAACCCTACCCCAACACTATATAAGCCCTATTTCTTGAAATCCAAGACAATCTTCCCCCAAATTCTCAATTTCCACACATAGTTACACACACTTGGAGGTGAATTGGTCATATCTTCTTCATTTCTCCATCAAATCAAGCAAGAAAGGATGCAATAGCTTGGAAATTCCATTCTCTACCACATTTTAGACTAAGCTTTCTCTTTCTCTTTCTTTTTATTTAGTTATTTCTTTAGATTTTGTTAATTTGATCATGTTAGTTATTGGCTAAACATTTGTGGTTCTAAGGCATTGTAATTATTTGGATTGAAGTTTATGAACTAATTTCTTGCTTTAAATGGTGTTTGTCTCTTATTTGCATGTTTAATTCTCATTTGGAAGCATGTTGTTATTGGCCATGATGATTTGCTTAATTCATTGTTAATTGGGATAAGATTGAGAGATTTATTCCATTAATCGTATGCAAGCATGCAACCCGGTATTATTATGAGCTCGAGAGAGGATTAGTTATCGGAGAGGGAATTGAATGATCTTTGGTGCTCTTTTAGGTGGTGTGATGTTTGTAAGGTAGAGATACGAACTTATGTCGCATGTTCCTTTGGATTAGTTAGATTGAGAGATTGATTAATTCTTCTTTTGTGATCAACCCTATATGAAGACAACCTTAATGGCCATTTGAACGAGTTACAATTCATAAACGGATATCTAAGTGTTACAATTGCCTTGGAACCCACCTTCTCATACTTGAGTTTTAATCCGTTTTACTTTCGTTTTCTTGATTTACATGATATTTGGTCGATTCTTCATTACTCTTTATTGCTTATTTGTGACAATTTGGTAGGCAATCTTAGGGTAATTCACTACACTCACTTAATCGATCTCGTCTAAGTAGAATTCTGTTAACAAAATACACTTTTACGCTATACTTCTTCGTGGGATCGACCTCGTACTTACTTCTCAACGATAGACACCGTATACTTGCAGTCGTTTATTCTAGTGTTGTAGAATACGTGAATCAAGTTGATGGCGCCGTTGCCGGGGATTGGATTGGGATTGGATTGGGTCAATCTCAATCCAATCCCTCTCAATCCATCTCAATTCAAATATCAATCCACCCCTATAATACACCTATACATCTATTTTTATACAATCAAATCAATATTTTCCTTTTTAATCAATTTCTTCTCTCTCTTACTTGTCTTTCACACACTCATTCTCTCTCCTATTATTTTTCTACCCACTTATTTTCACTCTTATTTTTACAAAATCATATAACAATTATAAAATTAATATTATAATATATATATAATATTTATGTGCATAAATATATATTAATATTAATATTAATTAGATAAATAATAATTAATATATTAAATACAAATAATAACAAATTAATATAAATATATGTAAGTATATTAAATATTAAATAAATATATTTACATTATAAACAAAATACTACTTTAAACTTTATTCAATCATTACTTCACTAAATTAACAATAATAAAATAATATATCATTCACTATCATCCAATCATTATTTCACTATTAACAATAATAAAATATTATAACATCACTCTTGATGTGACATAAAGTTACATCTACCCCTACTTCTCAATCCTTAACCAAACACAACTTACACACAATTACTCGTACTATTATTATTCATGGATTACCCCAATCCCAATCCAATCCACCACAATCCCAAACCAAACACCACCTAAACCTCCAAACCCAAATTTATTGAATTTATCTCCAATTAATATTATTGTGTGTGATTAAGAAATACAAAATCCACAAATATAGTGATGTTGAGTATGTATGAAAAATCTTGCAATAATGACAATAGAAAAATATCTAGAATAGAAAAGAAAGAAGAAAAAGAAGTTTATGAAATATTCTTAATATGAAATAATAATTTTAGAGAGTTCTTTACAATTAATCCTTACCACAAATGTTAGTAGATAATTTTGTTCAAATAATTATAAATGGAAAAATGAATTCTAATAATTAACTACTTTCAAATATTATTTAAAAAAATCTGAATTATTTTCAACCGAATACAATAATTATAAAATCTAACTACATTAGTAAATTCGATAATCAAAAGTGATATTTTTCCTTTTTTTACCAACAAAAAAAATCTGAAAAAAAAATAGATTATACTATCCAAAAATTTAAAATATGAGTTAAAAGGGATCCTCTGACAAATCTTTATCCGTGAGATTGTCTAACACAAATTTTTTACTAATTTTTTATCTCATTATTACATTGAAACTATGGTTGGAAGTATCTCATTATTACACTGAAACTATGGATTGTTAATTTTATATTTAAAAACATGAAAATATCATCATGCCTCGTGAATCCAACAATCAAATGGCGAGTTGAATTTGGAAACACGACAAAATGACTTTGTTATGACGTAAAACCCCCTTTAAACGGTAACGAAACAAAACAATAAAGCAAGCGGTTCAATTTTTGTTATTTTACTAAGCTTTTGTAGATCTAGTTCGGCGGTTCTTCATTCTTCGAATTGAAATCAAATCACTTCAGATCCATATCACTAGTGTAAATCAGAATCTTCTCTTTTTCACAGCCTGCTTCAATCTTCTCCATAGCAAGGTATCTGCTTAAATTTCAGTTTTGTTTGACAGTAAAAATTTTGCTTTCTACCTATACGTTTTTATACTGATTAATCTAGAACTCATGGTACCGCGTGTAATCGCTAAAATTATTTTCCTTTTTTTTTTTTACTCCAACTCTCTCTGTGTACTCGTGTTTATCATGGATTTATTCAGGCTTTTGCTTATTTCATAATTTTTAGTTTTGTTTCTCTAACGTTACTAATTGGGTGATATGAGGAGCTTGCATTTCCCTTCAATTTTAAAAAAATTGTTAATGGTTGAACTGATCTATGATATGTCACTATGTGATTTATTAACCTAGAAATGATGTTAAAATATGTTCTGCTTCACATATATCACAAAAATGCTTTGATGGAATATTTGAATGTGTATGTCATTTTTAAACACCAGCTTTGGTGAATTCCATCTATTTATATTCCTAACAATTAGAAATGATTTTTTGGAAATTTTAAACACCAGCTTTGGTGAGTTCCATCTGTGTGAAAAGGTTGCATCACTTGAGTGGACTCCAAATCGAGGTGTTTATGCTTTTAAGTTGTTAAAGAGCAGTATCTTGTAAGCAATGACTTTGTTCGACTGTAAGTGACTACAAAGGCTTGATGGACGGCTAATACCAATGCCAAGTATTCTGATTTTTGGTTAAGGGATGTTTGTAAATCATGTTTTAGATTCTTACATAGACATGGAAAACTGTATAGCCTTGAACTGGAGATTCACAGTTTCAAGTAAGAGTAACGTACACCAGTTGTATCAACTTATAGTATGTGCAACTATATACAATTCATACTTTTCAATAAGAACGAGTAGTATTATTTTTTCAGTAAAAACAATTCGATATTGACAAAATTTTTACTCTGTATTTTTTTTGTAAAACAACTTATGCCATTTTAAAATACACTTGAGTTGCATGATTCACTAGGTGCATACAAGTTTTTTTTTTAATAAATTATTTTCTCGTGTGCAGGTCACGATTATGCTGCGTGAAGTACTATTGACCATGAAAGTGATTATTCCTATCAAAATCCTGGAAAATAAAAAGGAGATTCCAACAAGTGTTGTAGCAAACCGTCTTTTGGTGCAAATGTCTAACATGAAGGCCATTGAATATGGCTATCCGTTAGCCGTAACCAAATTGATTCACATAGGGCATGGAGATGATAAGTTGAGTTCAGAACAAATTGTTTTTCCAGTAGAATTCAACTGCAGAATCTTTACACCCGTAACTGGGGAGGTCATGACTGGGGTTGTGCATAAAATAAATAGTACGGGTGTCTTTCTCAAATCAGGACCAATGAATATGATTTATATATCACGGCAAGTGATGCGAGATTACCATTATGTTTATGTCCCTGGTGAAACTCAGAGGTTTATACGAGAGGATTCGTCTAAGATTGAGATTGGTGTGGCGGTTCGTTACGTGGTTCTTGCTGTCAGATGGATAGAAGATAAAAATAGGCAATTTAGAGTCCTGGCAAGTATAGATGGTGATGGCCTTGGCCCGGTTTCATTGAATGGATTAGATGGCATAGATTTGTAAATGCAATTAGTTTTATCCACTGATCTGTTCACTTGTCTACATGGGAGGGAAAGTATGTTTATATTAGTTGAGCAGATACATATGAAAGTGAAGGAGGCATATGGACATACTGACGCTGTTAAGTTAAAAAACAAAGTCTGTGCTGAGGAAGGTAGTTTTATCACTTTATGTAGGGATAGTTCATCATAGTTCTTTTACTTTGAAATTACCTCTTGTGAATTTTAGCTATCTTTTCATATTTTCTCCTTGACCTTGCACTCATTTCTATGATTCTGTCTTTTGTCTTGATTGCACTTTTTTCTATGATTCTGTCTGGGGTTGGTTTTCTTTATATTTGTAGGAATTGGTTGTTTCGTATTTTCACACTGTTTGGTCAGCTAATAGAGTACTTGATAATTAACTTGTTAGGGGTATAAACCAAAATTAAGAATGGGTAGTAGTATAGATTTGTTTGTGCACTTCAAAGTTGGTATTTTACTTCATTAATCTCAGATAATAAGATATGATTTCATAACTTTTTCAATAGTAATACAGAGATGGGATTTATTAATCAAACATTCAAAATGTCAGTTTGAAAAGTAATATTTGTAACATATCAAGGAACTCATCTTCAACCCAAACAAACGAGACATATGAGCTAGCTAGACTAAGTTGCATGAGAATGGATAAAAGTTGATGCACGGTTAACCAACACTCACTCTTGGCACATTATTAATTCCATAACGACTGTTTCTTGGGTAGCCCATTTTTCTTGATAATCAATTATTTTTCGAAAGATTGAACACAAGTTTACTTTGATTTATATACTTGAAAGAAGATTTGTAAATTTGGAAGTATCACTTGCGAATATTAATTGCTAAAAATATTGAATTGGAGGAATTCCAATACAAGTTGCACTGTATAACTGATGTAATTTTTTTACAATTTATAATATCACATTATTTATTAAATTATATCACCAAACTTATAAAGTATTGAATGTCACTAGCTACACACACCCTAAAATACTCTTAAGTACCATTCAAAATACTTTAAGTGCACTCCAAATCTTAACGGGTGTATTCAATTGAGATTCTGTTGGATTTTTTTGAATTTTTAAAATCTGAGGTATTCAATCTGGATTTTTAAAAGTCTTTCAAAATTTTGAGGTATTAATACGTATTTTAAAAAGTCTTTAGAAATTTTTAGATATTCAACAATCTATGGATTTTAATACTCGGATTCCGTTGGATTCTCCCTCAAAAATATAAATAAATTTCACTATTCAAAATCTTTTCTAAAAAGTAGATATTTCAATGGATTCTCTCAGAAACTCTGAAAGAAAGAGAAGAAAGTAGTGTATTTAGAACCACAAAATCCTACATCAAACGAATCTTCCTGCTCTTCTTCAAACGAAATAAAATCTAACCATGTTCTTCGATAAGCATCACATATTCTTCATGTTACTCCATGAAGGAAAATTTGGAATTGCTTTCTCAAAGCCTTAATGAATTGATAACCTGCTAATAATAATAAAGATATATTTTTGATATTTTTTCTAAATAATTTAGATAATTGTTTTTATATACGTTTGCATCAATAGTTTTAGGGATGTAGTTTATGGAAATCCATTTAAATAAATAAAAAAAATGTGTATTTCAAAATCATGTCAAATCTATGAAAATCCATATAAATCAATAAAAAAGTCAAAAAAATCAATTAAACTCTGCATAGAGTCTATGCATTTTCTAAATCCACTGACTTTTTAAAGTCCAAAAAAATCAAACAGAATCTCAATTGAATTTTAAAGTCCAAAAAAATCAAACAGAATCTCAATTGAATACACCCTCCTTAGTGTATGACCATTTCAACCAAACATAACGTTTGTTACCGTCACTTCGACAGAATAGAATGTATAGGGCAAATTTTTTGAAATATTGCAATTTTGAAATCAAATATTGCAATTATGGTAAAAACAAAATTAATTTTCAATTTAAGCATAGTTCTATCTACAACCCGACTATTTAGGAGTTCTGTTTTCAAGGTGCGACTATTAAATTGATTAATTTAAAAAATAAAAAATATTTTCAATATTGTCTTTTAGTAAAGTTCTATCTAATAGGTGCGACTTAGGTGACAATACCACACAAAAAAGCGAGAATGAGGGCCCATGGTAGATGAGGAGACTATGTCAGAATTTTATCTACCATACGTGACACACAAAAAAAAAGTTGATTTGACAACTCATAAAATCACTCCCCACCTACCCATATTAACTCTCCTTATGTGGTATATATTGTATACTCCATCCGATAATTAACCATCTCATCTCATCTCAGATATATGTTGTCGTATCCTCTCCTCTTCCACACAAATACATTTTGCGGAGTACTTGTTTAACACTCAAAAATTTCAGCCTTATTCTCTCCTTTTTGCTGCATGTTTAACAATAAAAAAAATCAGCCTTATCCTCTCCTCTTCCACAGATAATTTTTTGTAATTTTAATTAAATTTTTATATTTATAAAATGGAATTATTAGTTACTTGGTATTTATTTAATATACTAATATGTTAATTTTTTTTTTTCAGTTATTGGATGTAGACGTGGCGATTTTGATTTTGGAAGATTAGGAGAAACCACAGAAAAGGTTAGTAATTTTATTTTTATTTCTATAAAATTTAATATGTTGTGTGATTATTATTATTGAGGCATTATAGAAATAGTACATTGAATTTTAATGTAAAATGTGTTATACTTAAAATCCAATTGATTGTATGCAAAATAAGATATGATAGGAAAAGTAGTAGATTGAATTTTAATGTAATAATATGCATAGAAGGATGGACATTATAATTTAATAATTTTATTATTTCGACTTTAATATAAAATATGGAATATAATATTTTAATTATTATTATTATTCTACTAATTTTAATTTAATTTCTTTACTTTCAACGACCATAATCATTTGCATGATTTAGTTTAGATAATTTATTAAGATATAATCCATTAATTATTACTCCACTATCTAGTTATGTTATTTTTACCCCAAGTGACTCACTGACGTTAATAATAGTAATTTTACCACTTCAACTAACTGGAGTATCATTTATGTCGAATTAATTAATATTTGAAAAAAGGTATGGGAACTCCAACTTGAAATTTAGGACATTCATTGAATTCTTTTTTAAAATAATTTGATGTTCTGTATAACTTTCCCAAGACAATGTGATTGATTGTTGTAAGTCCCTATCTTAGGTTTAATAAATCCAACAATTTAATAAAGGAATGTAAATTAAATCCTTAAAAATAATTATAATATTTATTTAATAGTGTGATAAAAAGTGTGTAACACTAAACATTTGTTCTTGTAGAAATATATAATGCATGTTTCTTAGTTGCATTGTGTATATCTAGTATATTATGAAATTTATGAAATTCGATTTTTATTTTTGTAGTAATATATTTATTTTCTTAGTAAATTTATTAATACATGTATATAAGTGTATATATGTGAGAGCTTGACTAAAAAAACACTTAGTTGTTATATTTTTCTTATCACAATAATACACATAAAATATTTTTGTTTCTAAAATTATTAATTTATGTGTCTCGACCTTTTGAAGATATGGTCAACCCAGAAGACATAGGAATTTATGTGCGCTCTTGCGGAATTATTGTTGGCTCAACACGAGTTGACCGTATGATTGATTTCGACGATCTATTAGTTGTGTTATCTGAGATCACGGGATTGGATCTGAATATTTATTCTTTGAATGTGTCTTCCATAATATATAATGGAGGTGTGTCGTCAAGCTGCCCTATTAAGAGCAACCGTGACCTTTGCTTCTTTTTTAGTTCGAATTCCGGTCTCAAACTTGTTGAATTATTAGTTGAACCTGAAATCAAGGTGCCTCCACAAGCACCCAATAATGCATGGGAAGACCAACACCACCATACTTTGGCCCCACGAGGAGCTTGGGAAGACCAACACCACCAAATTGTGGCCCCACGAGCTTGGGATGGACGGGAAGACCAACACCACCAAACTGTGGCCCCACGAGCTTGGGATGCATGGGCAGATGAACCCCATCAAATTGTATGGCCTGATCACATCGGTGGTTATGATGATAATGTCATACCTTCTACTAATACAAGTGAGGCCCTCGAGCACAATCCAGTGGTTGATTTACGGGCACTTGATGTGGATGAGAGTAATGATTAAGAGATACTTTCTGAAGATACTTCTGATTCGGGTCATGAAGAGGGGTCTTCTGATGATGAGGGTCCGGCAGGTAGGTAGTACTATCCAAATGACGAGAAAATGCCAAGAGTGCCACCGCATCCAAATATTAAAACTATCTAGAAAATTCTAAAATTGTGGGAGTATGTTCTTAGTTGAGTGTAGATTAATAACTATGGTTTAATTTTTACAGAAAATAAATGTAGCAAAAACAGCATTGCTATAAATTCACTTCACTAACCCAAGATAACACAACTTCAATCAACTACTTATATCCAACTTCTAAAAATTATTATAAATATTAATTATAACTATTTAGAAAATTCTAAATTTCTAACAGTAGATTGTCATATAAAATTTGTTCCATGAGTTTTAGTAGTTTATAATGGGGGTTTTGACTTCGTTTCAATACTGCTGCTACAGAATATATGCACGCATTTGTCACATAAAGTTCAAAAATTCACATATATATATATAACTCGAATTGACACGATTCTTGTGAGAGTGTTCTTTAGCCATTCGTGTTAATTCGTGTTCTTTACAATTGGGATATATTTTGTAACTCGACACAAACATTATAATACACCATATTTTAGAGACATTATAATACACCATAATATAACAATATCATATACATAAATTTAAAGATATTATAACATACTAGAAAAATACCTTGGATTGATTTATGTTCAATTCTCCACTAAGTCTTTTTGTGTTGACCCACGTTTAAAATCTTCAAGCAAGTTAAATTACCTAAGATGAATAAAACAAAATTAAATCAAATATAATATAATAAACTATAACTACATAATACAAAATATGAATCACATTTAAAAAAAAAAAAGTTAAAGAGTGAAATTTTGGAAGATTTTTTATTTTTCAGAATTTTATGAAGGAGGAGAAGAAGAAGTTAGAAAACTTACCAAGAAATGATAATGAAGGAGAGAGAAGGGAAGAGAGAAGATATAATGGTTGAGAGGGACACAACAACAGTCGGTCAAACCCTGAAAGGTGGTGAGTGGTTTTATGAGTTGTCAAATCAATTTTTTTTTTTTTTTTGTCACGTATGTAGACAAAATTCTGACATAGTCTCATCTACCATATGCGACTATGCTAAAAGACCAATTAGGAGTCAAATCTATAGCTATATATATATAATAATAGGATAGTATACTATAAATAATTTCCCGCCCATTTCACATATTACTATTTTTAGAAAATTATTTTTTTATACTTTTGCAAGTGTTCTGCATCTTTCGAGAAGGCTGAAGTAAACCCTTCACATTCTAGGTATTTTATTTTTATTTTGGGGCACCCACACACACCCAATTTCTCTCTTAATTCCTTTCCCAATTTCTTCTTTCATTCACCGTCGTTGAGTCAGCCGCGCTGCCTGTTCGTCGCCGTGTACGCACGCCGCCCTACATCGCCACGAACGCACGCAAGTACGCCATCAGCAACCGCTCAGCCGCCGTCGCTTGCCCTCACCTGCAACCACGACGTTGCTGCACAGCCTCTCCCCAGCCCTGTTCTTCGAGCCGCACCGCCTTCCCCGCCACACAGTTGGTTCGCACCACCTTCTCCTCCAAGCCACGTCGCCTCTCCTCCCGCCAGGTAAAGATAATTTTCAATTTCAATTTTATTTTTCATCTGATTAGGATTTAGGGTTACGACCTAATAACAAATACCTTCTCTTTAATCTTTAATTTATCTCAAGCATGTCCATTTTGCATATCTCGAAATTCAGCAACTATTAAAAAATCAAGATCTATATTCCTTCCATCCTTTTTTTCAAATTTTTGCTCTTTTTCGATTTTTTTTGCCCAAATGTATTTTTTTTTCAAAATTTGTATTTATTTCGATTTTTTTCTCCAAATTTAGGATTTTTTTCGATTTTTTGTCGAAATTTGTTATTTTTTTCAAGTTGTGAGTTACAGTTTGTTTGAGCATTTTTGTTAACAATAGAAGAGAAGGAGCAGTCTTTCGCCACTCTCCCAATTTATACATAGAGAAAAGAGTTACTTTTAATGAAATGATTTTAGTGCAGATCATCTGCTTCTCTTCTGCTGCTGGAATGGACTCCAAGATGTGCTTCCACTGCCCTCCATATATTCAATAGAAAGGAGACTACGAAAACTCTGGAGAATGAAGGTAAATTTATCAAATCCTTAAATTTGTGAGTTTCTATATCTAATAAAAATTAAATTTTGTTTATGGTTTTATTGATTGTAAGGGCGAGGATCTAAAATAAAAAAATCCAATATCCAATGGAGTGTCTAACAAAATTCTTGATTGATTGGATTGCTTAATTTTCTGATGAGCACCAGTCTCTGTTGCTTTTTTTTCAAAACGTCAACTTTAAGTTTAGAAAGGTTCTTATTCTGTTGACGATTTCTCCATTTATTGCCTGAATTGACTGCGTCTGATGTGGCATAGTTATTCACAAACTTTTGGCTCCAACATTCAGGTTGTTTTTTTCCTTTTTTATAAAGGTTGGCTTGATTGACATGTTTTAATTTGGAGCTTTAGCCATTGACTGTCCATTTTTGTTACCATTTGGTTTAGTCTCATCTTCATTATAAACGAGGTGGCTTAGGTGAGGGATTATCGAGTTTCATAATCTATGTCAATGTGTCTCCTTCAAATAATACGTGTTGTAGTGTTGAATCTGTAGCGCATTTACGTGTATCAAAATTTTTGGGTAAAATGAATCGACAAGACATGTTCTATTTGAGTGCATTTTCACATATAAATTGTGGATGAGGTGTTTCAATTGGATGGGCATAGAGATAGTTCTAAACTCAACTCCTGCTTCAAATTTACTACAATATAGTAGGATCTTGAATGGGTAAAAGAGAAAATTGGTACTGATTGGAATGTGAGAGTGTGTTATTTGGTTGATATGGAAAATAAGGAACACACATATCTTTCAAAATGAACAAGTATGTCTTGAGAACATGTTTACAGGATTGAAATCAAGGCTGTGGAGTTGGATAGGGGACAAGTCGCCTTTGTCGCTGGCCGCTATATCCTATGCACTACCGGTCCTCGCCCCTTCGCCGACATTGCTCTCAATTTCTCCTCCCCTGTTAATTTACTAAATTATGTAGGTCAATTTTATGAATTTCTCATTCAGTTTACGATTTTGTGTTAATTGCACTAATTATGTTTGTAAATTTTGTGAAATTCTTTTATTGGAATGTTGGTTTTTTGTAATGCTTATAGGTGGAATGAAATTGATGTTGGGTGAATGAAATAGGGATGAACAGTTGGTATGACGTTGGAGAAAATTGGGCGTTGTATACTCAAACCGCATGGAAAGGTAAATTATCTTTCTCATTCATAGTATTTTCTTTGTTTGGTCCCGGTTGTCGGCAAGATTTCATGATGAGGTATTTAATTTTAACATATTTTTCTTCATTCGTTCAGAGAATGCATTTTTTGTTAATATTCTTTTGTGTGTGTGTTTTTCTTCTGGACATATTTCTTCAATTGAATATTGGATTAGTTGTATTTTGCTAATTAAATCTCTTACAAAATATTGAATATTGCAATAGTTGTATTCCTTGATTTTTATTGTGTGAATAGTTAAATACATTTTTTTTACTATTCAATGTGTTCATGTTGGACATCTAGATTGTGTGTTGGATCCTTATCAACATTACTCTTCGATTTCAATTTTATAATTCATTGTATTGTCTATTAATGGTTATTGATTATTATTCAGATTTCAATTAGTTGTGAGATTTAATGATCTTTGTGTTAGAGAATTTCTCTAATATACCGAATTTGAACATGATTTATTTTTGTTTACAGAGATATGTTAAACGCGATCGAAGGAATAATATATTTCTTATAGGGACCCTTTTCTGATGAGGTAACTACTTAATGAACTTCCATATACAAGATTTAGGAAGGGTTATTTTGTGCGAGGACGAGATAGAATGTGTGTAATAGGATGCTATAAGTGGCTGGACATTAATTTTCCGATGCATCCAGGTATGCGAATATTTCCTCAATCACTTCTGAATTCTTAGAAAATCGAGGACGTAATCTCGCTGTGGGGATGTGGATATGTATCGTGTGGGTCATGTGAATTGGCGCAATAAAAAAGTGTTCGAAAGACTAGGATGTGGGTAAAATCCTGGACGAAATCAAGGGACGACTCTGGAGCTGGGTGACATGCTACAACAAATTCTCAAGAAATATACCATACAGAGAGTGGTTCCACTCTCCAAGACGTTTCTCAGTGGATAGCAAGTGTACTTTGATTTGATGAGTAAGCACTTCTGTGCATCTGTAATTTAATTTTTTAGACGGTTAGAAGTTATATACATATTGAGTTTTGCCCGGGTTATTTTGCAAATTTTGAATGAATGAATCTTTTCATAGAATGAGAGGCTAGGATTTTATGCATATTTTTTTTTTTATTAAAGTTGTACAGTTTATCATAGACCCACATTGGTGGTGTATATATATACATATTATAGATGCTCATACTTCTAAATAAGTGTATAATACACCAAATTTTATAACCACATATATAAAAGAAGTTTCTCATGTGTGGACTACCCCACATGTACAATACTCCATCATATTAAATTTATAGGACTTTCCATGATATTAAATTTATAGGACTTTCCATGTAATAACTAATAAATTAGTTTATATATAAACTAATTATTTTTAACAAATTTTTAGTTTATGTATAAACTAATTATTTTTAACAATTTTATAGTAAATATTATAAGCCGTGCATCGCACGGGTAAAATACTAGTATATATAATAACACAATAGTGACTTCTTGAAGAAGTTCCCGCCAAAATAGCTGAAATAATAAAATATTTCTATAGTGGGACCTACCTGTAGATATTATAGTTTATACATGACTCCTCAATCATTCCACAGTCACTCCTCTCTCCCAACCCAACGCTCCATCTCCCTAATTTATCTTATTTGAATATATAATTTGTAAATTCTATCATGTTTTCTTCCCCACCAACTCCTGTCAAACCCTTTCTTCCAATCCTTCAAACATCTCTCCATGATTTTTAATTCAATTAATTCTTCCAATCCTTCAGCCATCCATGTAATCCGATTGAATTAATTCAATTAATTTTTATTTCTTCCAATTCTTCCAATCCTTCAAACATCTCTCCATGTAATCCGCCAAAACCTCCCAAACGGATGGTCTCTCTCCGATCGACAATCGCCAAACCTCTGGGCACAGGAAACTAATTCCAGCATCTGCATTCTATATAAGATGACTCAAGAAATTGTCCACATCATCCTTCTCCGCCAGATTCGGCCATCGTCGTACAAATCGTATCATCACTTTCACGTTGGAGAAAATTTTGTCGCCGCCCACTACGACCACGTCGGAGAAGAGCTTCACGCCTGGGATTGTAAGACTCTTACAGGTCATGATTATACAATTTATGAAATATTCTGAATTAAAATCCTCACACATATTCAAATTCTGAGTACATAGAATTGGTGCTTCTCTTTTTGTAACTTTTATACTGATATGTGTTTATGCTTGAAGTATAATTACGGTTTTATGTATGATTATGTTTGTATCGAAAATGTCTGGCCACTGTTTTTAACATTAACATACAAATACTTCTACTCTGCTTTGCTTACAGTTTCTGTAGTCAAAGGCCATCCAAACTGCAGTTTTGTTTACCATATTCTGCTTCATGTTATCAATTGTATTTTGTGGGCAAAGCACCAAATTCACTCTGAGTTGAAAAGTTGCTATAACTATTTGAATATGTAATGCTTAAAGTATCGCCTTCATATTTTGTTGTTTAATTTTTTTTAGACTGATGTTGCATTCTTCTTTATCATTTTCTTATCTATTAATTTCTGGAATATATATTTTTATATCCATTCTTTGCATGTGGTCTCATATATATGGATACAAGAATTGGATGCTTACCCAACTTAACCAATTGATGGAGAACGCTGATGATATGGTACATGATATCTTTGATTTCTAAATCTCTATTCTGAATTTTCTTTGCAATGTTAGTTTTATTTCATTCTCTTTGTCATTTTTATTCCTACTAATTTTTTATAAAAAATTTGACTCCAATCGAATATTCGCAAAATTCATGCTAAATAATCCTTACCATGTCATATATGTGAAATGGTATGATTCCTAATGTCCTGTAGTAATTAATTTCCCGCAAAATTACTTTGACGAATGATGTCCAACTAATTCATATGACCGAAATTCTGAATGAGGTTGATGACAACTGAAAATATGCATTCACCTCACATTTCATGTTATCTTCATGAATTCTGCCTGTACAATGACTATCTTTCTACTTTTATGAAATTAAAATTGTTTCTACTAATTAAAGAGATTGGTACGACTTCATGTTTTATTAGGCGTGGTTGCTGCTTATCTCGATTCTATTCAATTGTATAAGGACACTGGAATGTTATCTTAATTTATTCATTGATATTTTTAAGAGCTCCATTGCTGCAACATTTATTTGCCTTTTCTTTGGTCGGTGTCTTTACCATCCAAATTATGAAGTTTTACCACTTTTCAATTAGAGCATTGGGTTCTCCTGGAAGCCCTTATTGGCCTAAAATCATTATGTGTTTTGTGCCTCAATATAATCAAATTGAAGGTATTGTCAGGTATTAGTTTAGTTGCTATCATTCCGAATCTATTCATGCAATAGACCTATTGGTATTGTAGTTGTTATTTATCTGTAATTTAGTTATATTGAGATTATTAATATCTGCAATTAATTAACATTTGTAATCAACGATGTAGTAATAGTAGGAGCAAATATTCTTATATTCTATGGCATTAAAATTTTTATATTTGTGTTACTGTTTTTCACTGCCATGGAATTTACTATGGGCACCAACATGCATCTTAAGGTTTATATACATGAAAAATTAGTTTTAGGTGACATAAGATATAAGATGCAGTCGTAATTTTTTTTTTTTACTATGGTCTGTATAAGTTGTTATAAGCCTATAATACACTACATAAATTAAATAAGATGT
Organism: Galeopsis tetrahit; assembly: GCA_963675135.1. NCBI lineage: Eukaryota > Viridiplantae > Streptophyta > Magnoliopsida > Lamiales > Lamiaceae > Galeopsis > Galeopsis tetrahit. The sequence goes on from OY776124.1 coordinate 70,314,467, forward strand.
GCTGCTGAAAAAAGGAGAACATTAATTATGATCATTACAGAAAACTTTGAGATTTATGGTGTCACTTAATTTGTTCCGGAAATATTATTTTTCAACTGATTCAACATTACTTGGATATCCTTAATTTGTAAATTCCGTCTCGAATGTTATTTTCATTTTTTTTTTTTGTGAATTTGATGTTGGCCATGCTTTGTGTGTGTTGAAGATTTGTCAGATTGTAATCTGTTTTCATGAAATACCATTCGCAGCTAAAAATTTTCTTCATTTTTTTTTTGATGATGTCGATAAGTAATTGACTTATTTTTATGGTTGAATAAATACATGAAGAGTTCAAAATGAGAAGAGAGTACGAGTCCAAAATAGAAGTGAACACAAACAAGCACCATGCCCTAATTTTTATGGTTAATGGTTGTCTAATCAATTGAAATCAATGTTGCATACGCGATACCTATGAGAATTTGACTGTCAATTCTTATTTGTTATAAGATAATAAAGTTTTATTGTTTTTTTTTATTATACAGTAATTAAATGACATTAATTTGGGTTAATCCGTTATGCTTTGACAGCATGTTGAATTAAAATTTTCATTTTTATACCATGTCCTGTGACTGTGAATTCAAATCACGGAAAATGGTGGGAGGTTAAACTAAAAAAAAGAGTTTGATAAAATATAATTATTTAATTAAGTTATAACATTATCTTTTTGAATTATTCTTTTCCATAAAATAAAATAAAAAAATTTGAACACAAAAAGTATATATACTACCGTGCATCGCACGGGTAAATTACTAGTTTTCTTTAAAACTCACATGGCCCTCATTCTCGCTTTTTTGTGTGGTATTGTCACCTAAGTCGCACCTATCATATCAGATAGAACTTTATAAAAGACAAAATTGAATTTTTTTTTTCTTTTTCATTTTTTAAATTAACCAATTTAATAGTTGCACCTTGAAAACAGAACTCTTAAACTCTTAAATAGTAGCGAGTTGTACATAGAACTACAGTAAAACCTCTATAAATTAATACTCTATAAATTAATAACCTCTCTAAAATAATAAAATCTTCCGGTCCCGACTTGGGCCTTTGTAAAAAATCATCAAATTCGATAAGATAATAAGATAATAATTTTTCGGAAAATCCCTTTATAAATATCAGGTCCCATTAAAACTCTAAATTAATAATTCATAAATATTACAATTATAAATATTATGGTAATTTTCTAAAATATGAATCTATTGTTACTTGATTTTTCTTAAAATTTAAATCTAATTGGATTTCATCCCTAACTTTTTTAATTGCAGCCAAGAGTTCTGGTGTCGAGTTCTCTAGCAGCAACAAAAAAATTGTGAAGAGTTGTTGTCGCGCTCAAAGCCTCTTTTCTCGATACAGGTTCCAACGGTATTGAATCATCTTCAGCTTCATCATTAGTAGGATCTTCAATAATATTAGCAACAATTTCCTCTAAACTTTGCACCGTTGAACATTCATCATTTTCACCCGGATAGTCCACCAATTTGTTGACGTCCATTTCATTGCGATAACCAACATCCTTGACCATATTCTCAAGCTCATGTAGGCTTTCTTCAAAGTTTGTCTCACTTGAGTCGCTTGAGATTTCTTCATTTGAACGGATTTTGCAGTGCCGAAAGCAATTTGCTATTGACACTTGAGAAACATTGGTTGTCCATGCGGAAACTGCAAAATTGATGGCATCTAAAACATTAATCTTTTCAGGATTAGATAGCCCTAACTCATGACCTTCCAATAGATTTTTGTAGAATCTCCTACGATAGTGCATCTTGAAAGCTCTAATTATTCCTGCATCACATGGTTGAATCTTTGATGTCATGTTAGGTGGCAAAAAAAAAATAACTCAACATTCTGTAACCCTTCAATATTTTTTGGATGGGCTGGACAATTGTCAACCATCAACAAGATTCTTCTGCCATTCATTTTGTGATCAAACCAACGAACATATTCATCAAAAAGCACACTAGTCATCCATGCGGCCATGCCCTCTTGTTGGCACGATAATGACAATTGATGCTACTCATGTTGATATTTTTGAAGCAACGCGGCTTTGCATATTTTCCAATAATCCATAAAGGAATTTTTTCTGAACCATCCTCGTTGCAACAAATAACAACCGTAAGCCTCTCTTTGTCTTGCTTTCTTCCCTCAAGTTGCTTGGTTGCAAGAGAGTGATCAGTTTGTTGCTGGAACACGCCGGCGAAGGCGGTCCGTCACCAGGATCGTTGTCGGATGCCAAACGTATAAACAAATAAATAAAACCTAAACATGCTTCTAAAACATAGTTTAGATCTGTTACCCTTGAAGATCGAGGCGTTGATTCCAATCTGCAGATCTTCTAGTCTGTCTCCTAACTTCTCTCGAACACCGGGTGGACGGCGTGCTATCAAACGTGGAGAAGGTGCCTCAATTTCGTCTCCTTGAAACCCTAGCCGTTTTTTCTCTATTTCGTGTATGCTAGGGTTTCAAAACTATTTAGAGGCTCCTATTTATAATCTCCATAAGTTCATGGGCCAGACTAGGGATCCATTAGAAGGTATAGGGTTTGGGCTTCTTACAGGCCCAACTACTCTTATGTTCAGCCCAGAACATATAATTTGGCCCGAGAACATTAATTCATTCCACTAGAGAATTAATGTTACACTCCCGTCCTATCCCGAACTGAATCAGGGCTTCTATTAGACATTATAATTCCCCGTGTTTAAGATATCGCACGTCCATTAATTATTAAAGCTTCTGACTTCTTTAAATAATTAATTTCTATAATTCCTTCAGTAGTACCACTCAACCTTGTTGTCGTACGGATTAAATCCACCTGCAGGTTTAATACGACAATCCTTTATGAGTTTCCTCAAGGGGACATCATCAGCCTGGATGTACAGGACACGGTGCCCTAATGCCAATAAGTAGACATCATGCGAGCGATGCCACTACCCAAAATACGGAGCGTGAAAAATCTACCAAGATTCTCACCTATGATACATCAAAGTAGTGAACAAGCACCCCACACATCTAAATATCACACTTAGGGTTAAGAATCATAAAAGTCACCAAGACCTCTAGTTCTTCATAACAGTCAGAACAGAAGAACATGTCTTATCTATGATCCATTCAATACGCCTCAGCGCACTAGTATAAACTAATGGCTAAGACAAACCACTAACAAGTTTATACTACAACTTAAACCAATAGTTTTGTCCATAACTATCTCAGTTGTGAATTTTGTTTATATCTTACAAGGGACTGACAATGTGATCTTCTGTGTGACTACAAACCCACCACATCGTCTACAATGCAAGATAAGCAGACATACAAGTAATCACAAAGAATGCAAAAATGTGAAAAACCATTTATTTCAGATAAAAGGAAATCGAATATACGTCACAAAAGCCCACTAAAAGTTTGCTTTACAGTATACACCAACAATATCCCACTTATACTAAAGCTTAACTTTTAGTATACACATAAAGACATCAACATTTCTCCCACTTATACTCAAAGTCTAGCTTGTAATATATCGTAAACCAAGACCCTCTACATGTTTCTCAAAGATTTTTATTGCCAGCGTCTTTGTGAAAGGATCAGCCAAGTTATCCAACGACGCAATCTTAGCTACAGCCACGTCTCCTCGATTTACGATATCTCGTATAATGTGGTACTTTCGCTCTATGTGTTTACTTGCTCTGTGGGCTCTAGGTTCTTTCGAGTTTGCCACTGCACCTGCGTTATCACAATAAACAGTGATACACATCGGCATACTCTGAGATACCCCTAATTCCAGAAAGAAATTACGCAGCCAGACAGCCTCCTTTGCGGCCTCTGAGGCAGCTACGTACTCGGCTTCCATAGTGGAGTTCGCGATGCATTTCTGCTTCACACTTCTCCAAGATATGGCTGCGCCTCCCAGCATAAACACATAACCCGAGGTTGACTTTCGTTCATCTCGATCAGCTTGGAAATCTGAATCGGTATAACCCAAAGGAATCAAACTATTTGACTGGTATACTAGCATATAATCTCGAGTCTTTTTCAAGTACTTGAGAATATACTTAACAGCAGTCCAGTGTCCTTGACCAGGGTTAGACTGATATCTTGCTACCATGCCGACTGCATAGCAAATATCAGGCCTCGTACACAGCATCGCATACGTAAGGCTTCCTACAGCCGAAGCATAAGGAACCTTAGCCATCTCCTCTATCTCCTTCTGTGTCTTAGGACACATATCTTTAGATAGAGGGACTCCATGTCTGAAAGGTAGTACACTGGAATTCTGCATGCCAAAACGAGCAATCACAGTATCAATGTAAGACGCTTGAGATAAACACAACATTCTCTTTTTTCGATCACGAGTGACCTTAATACCAAGAATGTACGATGCTTCTCCCATATCCTTCATTTGAAACTGTTCTGAAAGTCACACCTTTACGTTTGATAATACTTTCACATTGTTGCCAATAAGAAGAATATCATCTACGTATAGTACTAAGAATACCACTACGTCTTTGTTACTCTTCTGGTACACACAACTTTCATTTTGACATTGTTCAAATCCAAAAGATTTGATCACCTCATCAAAACGAATGTTCCAAGACCTGGAAGCTTGTTTTAGCCCATAAAGAGACTTTTTCAGCTTCCAGACTAGATGCTCTTGGCCTTTCTTCACATAACCCTCGGGTTGCTGCATATAGATGTCCTTATCCAAATTTCCATTAAGGAAAGTTGTCTTAACATCCATTTGTCAAATCTCATAGTTCATGTGATTAGCTATGGATAAGAGAATCCGGATCGATTTTAGCATGGCTACTGGTGAGAAGGTCTCGTCATAGTCGATTCCTTCTTTCTGGGTAAAACCCTTTGCCACCAACCGTGCTTTAAAAGCAGTAATCTGCCCATCAGACCCTCTCTTACGCCTGTAGACCCACTTACACCCAACAGCTTTCTTATCGTGGGGAAGTTCACTTAGGTCATACACTTCCATAGCATCCATAGATTCAATTTCTGAATCCATGGACTTGTGCCAAGACTCTGCATCTTTGTCTTTGATTGCCTCTTTGTATGTCCAGGGGTCGTTATCATCATGTTCATCGCTTGGAATCAAGTCAATAGACTCTCCCACAAACATGAAACGATCAGGTTGGCGAACAACCCTCCCACTACGACGAGGCAATGTATACAAAGGTTCATCAGAGTCGCCACGTTGTGCAGTCTCTTGTGGTATTTCCTCTTGCACACTCGGTGTGCCATTGTCTCCTCTCAACTCATTTAGAATGATCTCAGTATTGGACTTATGCTCATTCATATAGTCTTTTTCTAAAAATCGGGCATTGGTACTCACCACCACCCTCTGATCATTAGGACTATAAAAATAACCACCTCTCGTTCCCTTAGGGTATCCTACAAACAACCGTACTTCAGTTCTAGGTGCCAACTTATCAGCTTCCTTGTTCAGCACATGTGTTGGACAACCCCAAATCCGAATGTGGTTTAGACTAGGCTTTCGCCCAGACCACAATTCAATCGGGGTTTTTGGAACCACTTTAGAAGGTACATAATTTAGAAGGTACGCTGCTGTTTCCAAGGCATAACCCCAAAAAGAGGTAGGTAATGAAGCATAACTCATCATCGATCTCACCATATCTAATAGAGTCCTATTCCTTCTCTCAGCCACGCCATTCTGTTGCGGAGTACCAGGCGCGGAGAGCTGGGATCTAATCCCGTTCTCTAATAAGTATTGCCTAAATTCATTGCTAAGGTACTCGCCACCACGATCAGAACGCAGTGACTTGATACTCTTACCATGACGGTTCTCCACTTCTGCCTTAAATTCTTTGAACTTGCCAAAGCATTCAGACTTGTGGCGCATCAGGTAGATGTATCCATATCTTGAGTAATCGTCAATGAAAGTGACGAAGTACTCAAAGCCTCCTCTAGCTTGAACAGTCATAGGCCCACACAAATCAGAGTGAATCAATTCCAACACATCATTAGCCCTATTACCCTTGGCCTTAAAAGGCCTCGAGGTCATCTTGCCTTCCAAACAGGATTCGCAGACTGAGAATGGTTCCACTTGGAGAGACTCCAAAAACCCACTACTTACTAGTCTTTGAATCCTTCTTAGGTTGACATGACCCAATCTTAGATGCCAAAGGTATGTTTGATTCAACTTAGAAGGTTTCTTTCTCTTATTTAATGATGATGATGAATGAGCTTCAGTCACAGTATGATATGCACACGTAATAGTATAAAGATTGTTTTCTAACGTGCCAAAACAGATTAAAGAGTCATTTCTCATAATAACAACATTGTCATTAAAAACAACTGAGCATCCATCCAAAAATAACTTCGAAACAGAAATTAAATTTCTCCGAAAATTCGGCACGTATAAAACGTTCTTTAATACTAAAACAGAATTAGAAAAACATAAGTGCACGTCTCCCACTGCAACCACTGATACTATTGCAGCATTGCCCAAACTAATAGTAATCTCGCCCTCACTCAGTTCCCTTGTCTGCAGAAACCCCTGCAAGGTGTAACAAACATGGTCAGTGGCTCCTGTATCTACTACCCAAGAAAAGGCAGAACAAGCCGCAAAACATGTTTCAACAACTAAAGCGAGAGACGTACCAGAGTTGTCCTTTTTCAAAAAAGGACAATCAGACTTCCAATGTCCCGTCTTGTTGCACTTGAAACATTTGCCCTTCGGCTTTTTCACGCCACCAGAAGGTGCTAGTTTCTTGCTCCCACTGCTTTCACCACCACCATTTTTCTGTAAAGGCTTTATCTTCTTCTTGCCATTAGACGAAGAAGGTCCAGCCTGAACAGTAACATTGGCTTGTGGTCGTTTACCCATGAGACCCTCCACCGCGACCAATTCCGTAAGAAGCTCGGTTAAAGTATAATCCTTCTTACTCATGATCGCGTTTACACGGAAGTTCTCAAAAGACTTTGGGAGCGAGTGTAGGATCATATCGATCTTGGTGTCATTATCGATTAACCCTCCGAGGACCTCAATCTCATTCAGATATTCCATCATCTTGAGACCGTGGTCCCTCACGGACGCTCCCTCTGGCATAGAGGTTGACATGATCTTCCTCATAGCCTCAAAGCGGGCAACCCTATCTTTCTCACCAAAAAGCTCTTTGAGGCTCAACATCATAGCTGCGGCACTAGACATAGTTTGATGCTGCTGTTGTAAAACATTTGACATCGAGGCCAAAATGTAACAACGAGCCATCTCATCAGCCTTGTGCCACTTCTTATGAGCCTCCCTTTGCTCTTCAGTAGATTCAGCTCCCAAAGGGGCAGGAGCAGGTGTATCGAGTACAAACTTGTACTCATCAGCAACTAGGACAATGTCCAAATTTCTTTTCCAATCAAATAATTTTGACCAACAAGCTTATTTTGATTTAAGATAACCATAAGTGGGTTGAATGTCACCATCATGTATCTGAAATAAATAAAATGCAAGCAATGAATCACATAAGTTTGAAGCATAAAACATTGGAAACCTTCAAAACCAATATTCAACACAACCTCCAACAGCCCAACAAACACATATGCAAGCCACGTTAGGGTGGTCGTTTACACATGTATTCATTGACCAGACATTCAGTCTTTAATCTCAATATCACGTCAACTTATCCTTATGACGAATGAAATTAACAGTCGAACTTTAACTGGCCATGTGAACTAGAACAGTGACCCCGTTGGGGGGTTATATTCAAATTCACATCTAAGTGATGACCACAATTTAACAACAGTTATCTTGAATTATTCTTTACTGATGAACTCATGGATGACACATCCGTTAGGGAAGATCACACACTTCATCTAAAGATTAAAACAGTTTTATTAGAAGTCTTAACTAGTAAGCTCGTGAATGTTGCACCCGTTAGGGGAAGACTCCCAAGGTCCCACGAGCAACATACACCTTACTTAAAGACCAATTGTGGAGGCCTATAAATTAATTAAAATTTAATTATCTCACTTAGTCATTTTAACATGAAGATTATTCATTGGCATAGCAAATTAACAAAAATTAATACATGCATGCCATAACAATACAAGATGCGATAAACATTGGCAAAAATAAATAAATGCACATCTATCGCAACCCCTTGAAAACTTATCAAAAACAGCCTATTATAAGCTATTACAATGATAAAAACAGTGGCGCGGACGGATGCCTCGCATCGGCCTCTCACGCAATGGAAAAACCTCGAATTCTCATCCACCGACAAAAACTGGCAGAAAACTTCATCAAGGCTTTTGAATTAGGCCTCGCCACTCGTCGTCACGACGTAGCTATGACTCCTGTAGATCTCGTCGAGACGTTTCCGAAAAGGTCTTGTGGGCTGAAAACAGACACTCGAGTCAAAAGTTATGGCCAAAACAGTTTTCACCGTCCAAGGCCAAAACCCGAAAAACTCAGATTACTGATTTCAGATCTTCCATCGACACCGCCCGTTCTCACGATCAAAAAATTACAATATAAACGAGCAAAACCCTACTACAGTGATCTATGAAAAAGTCCTATACTACCCACACTTATTATCTGGTGGGAAAAACGATTACATAACACTAGGGTTGCGATAGAAGAAAAAATAAATTAACCAACAGAAACGCATACATACGTGAAACAAAATAAACTGAATCATACAATCATACGTTTCAGGCAGAGCCAACAATCCACGAATCCAGGCTCTGATACAAATTGCTTGAACACGCCGGCGAAGGCGGTCCGTCACCAGGATCGTTGTCGGATGCCAAACGTATAAAAAAATAAATAAAACCTAAACATGCTTCTAAAACATAGTTTAGATCTGTTACCCTTGAAGATCGAGGCGTTGATTCCAATTTGCAGATCTTCTAGTCTGTCTCTCAACTTCGCTCGAACACCGGGTGGACGGCGTGCTATCAAACGTGGAGAAGGTGCCTCAATTTCGTCTCCTTGAAACCCTAGCCGTTTTTTCTCTATTTCGTGTGTGCTAGGGTTTCAAAACTATTTTGAGGCTCCTATTTATAATCTCCATAAGTTCATGGGCCAGACTAGGGATCCATTAGAAGGTATAGGGTTTGGGCTTCTTACAGGCCCAACTACTCTTATGTTCAGCCCAGAACATATAATTTGGCCCGAGAACATTAATTCATTCCACTAGAGAATTAATGTTGCACTCCCGTCCTATCCCGAACTGAATCAGGGCTTCTATTAGACATTATAATTCCCCGTGTTTAAGATATCGCACGTCCATTAATTATTAAAGCTTCTGACTTCTTTAAATAATTAATTTCTATAATTCCTTGAGTAGTACCACTCAACCTTGTTGTCGTACGGATTAAATCCACCTGCAGGGTTTAATACGACAATCCTTTATGAGTTTCCTCAAGGGGACATCATCAGCCTGGATGTACAGGACACGGTGCCCTAATGCCAATAAGTAGACATCATGCGAGCGATGCCACTACACAAAATACGGAGCGTGAAGAATCTACCAAGATTCTCACCTATGATACATCAAAGTAGTGAACAAGCACCCCACACATCTAAATATCACACTTAGGGTTAAGAATCATAAAAGTCACCAAGACTTCTAGTTCTTCATAACAGTCAGAACAGAAGAACATGTCTTATCTGTGATCCATTCAATACGCCTCAACGCACTAGTATAAACTAATGGCTAAGACAAACCACTAACAAGTTTATACTACAACTTAAACCAATAGTTTTGTCCATAACTATCTCAGTTGTGAATTTTGTTTATATCTTACAAGGGACTGACAATGTGATCTTCTGTGTGACTACAAACCCACCACATCGTCTACAATGCAAGATAAGCAGACATACAAGTAATCACAAAGAATGCAAAAATGTGAAAAACCATTTATTTCAGATAAAAGGAAATTGAATATACGTCACAAAAGCCCACTAAAAGTTTGCTTTACAGTATACACCAACATTTGTAACCTGTAAAACAGGCCTGTTTCATCCAAATTAAAAACATCATTCATGGGAAATTGGTTTATTTTCTCCCTTATAGCCTCCAATTTCATTTCCATGTCCTGCATGTCAACCGAACCACTTTCTCCAAAACGACGGAATGATTTAATACCATGTCTTACCTTAAATTTTTCAAGCCAACCTTGAGAAAATTGATGTTCAGGAGGGTATTGAGGATACAAAAGCTTCATTATATCCTTTGCTTTCTCCAAAATAAGCTCTTCGGTCATGTTGACTCGATATTGGTACTAAAGAAACCATTCATAAAGCTTAAATTGAAAATAAATTTTGTTTTTACCATAATTGCAATGTTTGATTTCAAAATTGCAATATTTAAAAAAAATTGCCAATGTATAGCCTATGGTTGAAATAGGTTGAACAATATGTAATTATGACTTAAAGGGGTATTTTTCGTATTTTATATATATATGTCAAGAATTTCAATCGATTAGACGTCTTCAATCAAGTAGAATAGTACTTGAAGATATAAGAAATAACCCAGCTAAGATAGTAAGTCAAAAAGTAAGCAACGAGACAAACAGCACACAAAGAATTTAAGTGGTTCGATCAATGTGATCTACATCCACTGGACCAGGCGAGTACTTCTTTGATTGATAAAGAATGTTTACACACTCATTCACTCGGAATAGGATATTTCCTCACTTCACTCGTGAACTCACACAACTCAAAGATTACAATCGTACTTGCATCCAAAATCAACCTTTACAATGTACACATACAAGAGTATATAAAGACCAAAGGTAGTTGCAGTTGTTAGGAATTATTGAGTAGTTAGAAACCGTTTGCAACCGCTTGTAACAACCCATGTACTCTGTTATTGCCCAACTGAAATGGTAGTTATGCCCTCAAGTAGTTGTAACTGTAATATAGTTAGTTAAACTAACTAACTTTCATATCAGAAGACTTGTCCATAAAGATCAGAAGACTACTTACTCTTCTGATACCCAACTCTTCTGTTTTGTGATCAAAAGCTGACTTTGCTGATAGACTTCTATTGTGCTGATCTTTACTGTGCTTAAGCACTCTGCAGAAGTACTATTCTCAAAAACTCTGCTGATTTACTCTGCTCATCTAACCAACTGTGCTGAACTATAAGCATCACCTCCTCAGTTGGTTGAAACTTTCAACTCATCTTATTTCGGCTTAAGTCATCTTATCTGATCCTATCAGCTGATTACATCAACTGACTATGAGATTATGAGATAACACTCACAATTCTCCACATTTAGCTCATAATCGAACTAATCTCCACCAAAACAAAACAACAATATTCCCCTCAAAAGAATAGCCTCCACCACTGCTCATTTGTCATAGGATCAACAACCTTCTCCTCGGAGGAATTAATGCAGTCCAATAAGTTTAAGACAAGCCAAACTTCTCTTTTGGCAATGCCTTAGTGAACGCATCAGTAGGGTTCTCCTCTATAGCAATCTTCACTACCTGGACCACCCCCTTCTCTACAATATCTCTTACAAAATATAGCTTCACATCTATATGTTTAGTCCTCTCATGATACCCCTGATGCTTTGCAAGATGTATTGCACTTTAGTTATCACAGAAGACAGTCACACTTCTTTGTGATATACCAAACTCCTTCAAGATTCCCCTAAGCCACATGCTCTCCTTAACTTCCTTAGTCAAGGCTACATATTCTGATTCTGTAGTAGATAATGCAACTACGGGCTGATGTATTGACCTCCACGATATATTTGTACCAAATAAGGTGAATACATAACCTGTTAAGGACTTTCTTGTGTCTACATTGGCTACATAGTCGGCATCAACATAACCCACAAGTGCTTCTGCCTCATCCGATATCTTCTGAAATTTCAGACCCTTCTCAGCTGATCCCAGTACATATCGCATGACCCACTTAACTGTCTCCCAATGACTTAAGCCTGGATCACTCATGTATCTGCTGATTACACTAATTGCATGAGTTAAATTTGGTCTACAACACACCATAACATACATTAAACTCCCTACTTCACTGGCATAAGGAACCTAGCTCATCTAAGCTCTTTCTTGGATGTTCTTGGGACACATCTGATTGGATAGCTTCTGATGCTGGTCAATTGGTGTAGAAACTGACTTAGTTTGATTCATCTTAAATCTCTCTAACACCTTCTTTAGATAGGTAGGTTGACTCAGCTGAATTGCTCCCTCAACTTTGCTGATCTCCATCCCAAGAATTACTTTAGCTTCACCAAGATCTTTCATCTGATTGATACTGTTAATAAACTCCCCTGCTATTAACATATCATCTACATACAACAGAAGATAGGTAACTGAACTTCCAACTCGTCTAAAGTAAACACAGCTGTCATACAAGCTTCTTGCAAAACCAGCTGAGCAAATGTACTCATCAAATCTTAAGTACCACTGTCTGGGGCTTTGTTTAAGGCCATAGAGAGACTTCTTGAGTAAACACACCTTGTTTTCCCCATCTTCTATGTCCAACCCTTCTGGTAGTTTCATGTAGATCTTCTCATCTAAAGTCTCATGAAGAAATGTTGTGGTCACATCCATCTGATGCAGCTCCAGTTCATACTGAGCAACCATAGCCAATAAGATTCTGATGCTACAATGTTTTACAACAGGTGAGAAGATTTCATTAAAGTCAATACCTTTTTTTGTGTAAATCTTTAGCTACAAGTCTTGTCTTGTACCTAATCTTGCCACCTATCTGAGTCTCCACCTTCTTCTTGTAGATCCACTTACACCCAACAAGTTTCTTACTTTTAGGCCTCTCAACAATCTCCCAAGTCTGGTTCTTGTTAAGAGATAACAATTCTTCTTCCATAACAACTAACCACTTCTCTTTGTCATGATAGTTGATGGCTTCTGTGTAAGTTTTAGGCTCCAGAGACTCCACCTCAAGGGCTGCACATAAAGCAAAAGATATTATGTCAGCTTGACCATACCTCTGAGGTGGGTTGACTTCTCTTCTGGTTCTGTCCCTAGCCAGCTGATAGTCATGAAGCTCATTATCACTATGAGTAGTCTCCTCCTCATCTGGATCAATATGATCTTCAGTTGGTCTTCTGGTGTCAACATGATCCACCTCAACCCGTGTCTCATCTGGTCTGTTGTCTGCTGCACTTGAACTTGCCTCTTCTTTCAGTGGCATTTTACTTTCATCAAAAGTTACATCTCTGCTGATAATACACTTCTGCATCCCAACTTCAAGGCACCACAACCTATACCCTTTCACACCTGAAGGATACCCTACAAACACACATTTCAAGGCTCGGGGCTTAAACTTGTCTTGATTGACATGGGCATATGCTAAACAACCATAAACCTTCAAATTCTTGTACTCAGCTGCATGGCCAGACCATAACTCTTATGGGGTTTTAAACTGCACAGCTGAGGAAGGGCTTCTGTTTATCAATAGGCTGTTGTTGACACTACTTCTCCCCAAAATACTTTAGGTAATTCAAAGCTGCTCAACATACACCTGACTCTCTCAAGCAAAGTCTGGTTCATTCTCTCAGCTACTCCATTCTGCTGAGGTGTACCTGGTACTGTTCTGTGCCTCACTATACCCTTCTTCTTGCAGAAAACATTGAACTTTTCTGATATGAACTCCAGCCCATTATCAGTTCTCAAATACTTGAGCTTCTTTTCAGAGACATTCTCAACCTCAATGAGTCATTCCTTAAACTTTTCAAATGCTTCTGACTTGGATTTCAGGATAGTGATCCATACCTTTCTTGAGTAGTCATCTATGATAAACATGAAGTATCTTCCACCACTTCTGGTCTGATTCCTAGCTGGCCCCCATAAATCTGAATAGACATAGCCCAAAATTCCTTTGGTAGAGTGTGAACTCTTCCCAAACTTCAATCTCTTGGATTTCCCAAGAATGCAGTGCTCACACAAATCAAGTATTGTGATCTTGTCACCACCTAGGAATCCTTGCTTACTCAGCTCAAGTAAACTCTTCTCTCCTACATGACATAGTCTTCTGTGCCACAACATTGAGTTGTCTTGCACTCTTGCCACATCTGATCTGCCACAACATTGAGTTGTCTTGAAACAAACACTATTGTAGTGCCCAGGTTTGTTGCAGTGGTGGCACACTACTTCCCCTTGATTTGACACTGGTGATTTTCCCTTATCAGCTCCCTTGGGTTGACTAGACCCCTTCTTGGAGACAGATTTCTTCTGACCTCCCATGATTGTCAATCCTTCTCAACTATTACTTTTATCTCCTTTAGATGTCTTATTATGCAATAATTTAGACTTGACAGCCAAGATCACATCCTCCAATGTGATTGCCTCCTTTCTACCATACAAGATGGTGTCCTTTAGGATTTCAAAGGACTTAGGAAGAGCACTCAACAAGACCAGAGCCTTATCCTCTTCTTCAAGCTTGACATCCAATTTCTCCAGATCATCAAGTATCTTGTTGAACTCATTCAGCTGCTCCGTAATGGGTTTGTCATCTCTCATTCTAAAGGCATGCAACTTCTGTTTTGAATAGAGTCGGTTAGCAAGAGTCTTCACCATATATAACTTCTCAAGCTTATCCCAAACATCCTTCGCTGACTTCTCTTTAACAACCTCCCTCAAGACCTTATCTCCAAGGCAGAGTAGGATCGTGCTTCGAGCTTTTTTGAGCAACTTGCTCCTTTCAGCCGTAGCTGCTGCAGTCTCTTCTGCGGTCTCTTTGGATTCTTCGAGAGCCTCGAATAATCCTTGTTGTTCAAGGAGGGCTTGCATCTTGACCTTCCACAGCCCAACATCTCTCGTGCATGTAAACTTCTCTATGTTGTACTTGGTAGAATTCTCCATCTTAGATCTGAAGCTACTTCAGGTTCCCATAGACGGCGCCAATTGTCAAGAATTCCAGTCGATTAGACGTCTCCAACCAAGTAGAATACTTGAAGATATAAGAAATAACCTAAATAAGATAGTAATTCAAAAAGTAAGCAACGAGACAAACAACACACAAAGAATTTAAGTGGTTCGATCAATGTGATCTACATCCAGTGGACCAGACGAGTACTTCTTTGATTGATAAAGAATGTTTACACACTCATTCACTCGAAATAGGATATTTCCTCACTTCATTTGTGAACTCACACAACTCAAAGATTACAATCGTACTTGCATCTAAAATCAACATTTACAATGTATACATACAAGAGTATATAAAGACCAAAGGTAGTTGCAGCTGTTAGGAACTGTTGAGTAGTTAGCAACCGTTTGCAACCGCTTGTAACAACCCATGTGCTCTGTTATTGTCCAACTGAAATGGTAGTTATGCCCTCAAGTAGTTGTAAATGTAATACAATTAGTTAAACTAACTAACTTTCGTATCAGAAGACTTGTCCATAAAGATCAGAAGACAGTACTTACTCTTTTGATACCCAACTCTTCTGTTCTGTGATCAAAAGCTAACTCTGCTGATAGACTTCTATTGTGAAGTACTCTACTGATCTACTTTACTCATCTGACCAACTGTGTTGAACTCTAAGCATCACCTCCTCAACTGATTGAAATCTTCAACTCATCTGATTCCGGCCTAAGTCATCTTATTTGATCCTATCAGATGATTACATCAGCTGACTATGAGATTATGATATATATATATATATATATTACTTTAAATCTATAGAATGTGTTTAGAGTAATATGAGGTAGAGTCGTGACTCTCTAACTCTAAAGTAATTTAGCAAAACAATTTTTACACAATTATGCATGTTAATGCGTGTAAAATATTACTCCATTTTTTTACACCTATAAAATTAGGAGATAAATAATACTTCCTATATCCCGCTATAAGTTAGTTTTTTTTTTTAAAGTGTTTTGATTAAAAATATGATAAAATAATAGATGAAATATAGGATAGATGAAATATAGGTGATGTGATGGTGAGAGAAAAAATATTACATGAGTATTAGATAAAGTATGATAAAATAATAAATAAAGTATAAGTGATGATTGAGAGAGAAAAAATAATATGTAAAAAATGGAATGAGAAACTTATTGGAACAGAAAATTTAGAGTGGGACGAAGGGAGTATGATATTATAAATTAAATAAATTACAAAGTGCAAAATTGATGTTTGGTTGAATTATAAGTAGACAAATCGACAAAAGAAATCCGGGGGGGGGGGGGGGGGGGGGTTAAAATGAGATTTAGTTAATACTTATGGACCAAATTGCATCTTTCAATTCTTAGGAGGTAGAGCAGAAATTCTTAAAACTCTAGGGCATTTTTTGTTTGTTTATTATTTAATGTATTCCACACACTTTTCACAATTTTCAAGACTCATTCAACGCACAGTCATTGAGAGGATTCACCCAGAATGTAAATTTCCATCTCACTGAAATCGGCTGTTGCGTTCTCCTGTTTAACAGGTTTCAAGCTTTCAATTTATGCTCTAATTTGTTAAATCTGATTTGTTTATCTTTTTTCTCTACTTACATTGTCGTCGTCGCCTATAATTTTAATTTGTTTTGCTCCCAATCTCTTCAAGGTCTGTATTCAGCTTTGCAATTATTATGATTTTTTGTTGTTCTTGGTGTTGAAACAATACGACTAAGTTGTGAGTGGAAAAATTCTGATTAGTAGAATGTATGCCTAAAACATTGATGGAGTGAAAAAATTACACAAAGGAAAAGATTCACCAGAGTTTTTTATATTTTTTGTTTTATCTCTGTTCGTTGGAGAGTGGGAGAGGATCCTCTGTCTTGTTTATTTATTTTCTATTGATTTACTGAGATAATTGGCCAATAATTGATCCGTCAAAATAAAAAAATCATTCTCGAGCCAAGATTGTTCTAATATTTGACATGGTTTGATTTGATGTGCTTAAATTTATTTTACTACTTTGAGTAAATTCTTACTATTAATTATGAAGTCTCAGGCCTTTTTACAGAATGCCAAACAATTATTATGTTAATCAGATTCAGCTCCATAATGTCAACCTTTTATTTTAATGAATTGGATGAATGGAAGCCTAAACTATAACAACTCTCATGATTAGATAATTCATAGCAGTTGCTCAGACCAAAATCTAGTCAACATTGGAATTATGTCAATAACTTGTTGTGATTCATGTAGGTTTTTCTACCTAACCAGTGCCAGCAATCGCCATTTTTATGATTTGGCTTATTAGCATTGAGTTTCATCCTATGGTGTCCATGAGATTGGCTAATAATTTGAAGAAATTGATAGTAATTAACTTGCATCGGTTTCAGGATTTGGTATAGTGAGTTTTTGATTGTCCCTTACTTTATATGGCCTATTGTTCTTGGAAAATCATACCTAAAGCTCTGGCCCCTGCAAGGTTTGAGAATTAGTAGTGAAACTTATTATTTCATTTTCTCATTATGTTTGTAAACATATTATTCAGTTATCCCATATGATCATTTTTATTGTTTACTTCACATTTGTTTCCACCCTCATCAACAAATTCATGTTTTTATCGTTTTTCTCAGCAACAGTGTTAATTATGAAGTGATGTTTGCTCTTACATGGCCATGTGTTGTTATTATGAAAAATATGATTCAAATACTAAAGTGAAGCTTTGTGTCATGTATGAGACCGTCTTATCCGAGACTTCCTCATTCGTAACAGGTACCATCAGAAAAAATGTTTCTTAAATCACAGTTATCATGGAACGTGGTGATTCCTGCTATGAACCTCGATGCTGAAGGATTGAATCTTCAGAAGGCAATTTTGTTTCGTATTTTGGACGACTTTGCTACGAAAAAGGCCTCCAAAGATATAGGCTATTTCCTTGCGGTAACGACTCTAGACCGCATCGGGCAAGGAGTAGTTAGGGAATACTCGGGAGAGCTCCTCTTTCCCGTTGATTTCAGTTGCATAACCTTCAAGATGCTCCCAGGAGAGATCATGGAAGGTCGTGTTCACAAAATTCTGAAACATGGTGTTTTCTTAACATGTGGGCCCGTCGAGAAAGTATATATGTCCCTCCACAAATTGGCCGACTATCAATATGTGCCTGGGGAGAGCCCGTTTTTCAAGAATGATAAGGCATCAAATATTGAGAATGGTACGTTGATACGTTTTGTTGTGCTTGCAGAGAAGTATGATGAGGCTGAGAAAGATTTCCGTGTTCTTGTAAGCTTGGATGGTGATCACCTTGGCCCCGTCTCGTCTCTTAAGGTGGTGTAACTTTATGTCAAATCAATTAGTAGGTTTAATAGGAGTGATTTTGAGTGGTTTTTTAAAATCGATTTTTAAATTTCGAAGTAAAACCGGTGTAGGATCTTAAAATCCCAAACCGGTTTTTAAAATCGAAAGTAAACACCCCTTAAGGTATGTGTGTTTTTGGATTATGGTTGATGAAATTTTATGTCAAATTAAATTTCTAAGAGTTTGTGATATTATGGGTTGTTGGAGACTTTATGTAAGAGTAAGTGATATTCCATATTGTTGGAGAAATTTTATGTCTAATATAAGTGTTGACCGGATATTATTATATAATATTATAATTAGATAAACTTATGACAAATACAGTGATGATGCGATATTATTATATTGCCGTTGGTGGATGTTGGAAATTGCAAAACAAACATGCCTTAAGGTGCCATTTCTGGAATTTCAATGCTATGTTTTACGTTGTGAAACTAGGTGGGAAAGAGTTTCGCATCGATGGAGTGAAAATAAAAATTCTCCCTTCAAATCCATTATGTATATTTGGTGAATGAAATTATTTGTTTCATATTTGGTGTTTTACTGTGTACTCCTATTTTATAGTGTAGGTAAACAACATATGGAGTATATATCAATGGACTATATACATTACACTCATTTTTTTAGCTCGAGTTTAAATGAATATTAATTAGTTTATAATGAGATATTGTTGAGTTTATTTATAAATGAAATTATTTATTAATAAAGGGATGACAATTTAAATAAATAGAAGTATAAAGTAATGTGAATATTACTATTTTTTTAAAAGGAAATGAAAATATTGAAATTAAAAAAAATAATAATAATAATGAAATTGGAACGAGCATGCAGGTGTCCAAGTTTTGGTTTTTAACAATTTTATTACTACTAACATTTGCATTTGGTATCAAATTACTCGAATTTTATTTTATACTATCTTTATACTCCTTCCTCTCATAATACTTTTCACACTTACTTTTTAGGTTGTTTAGAAACTCCATCCGTACATTATCTATAATATTACATTTAATGTAATTATTTTTAGGGTTTTTATATACACACAGTTCAACTCAATTATTTATTTTTTTATAAAATTATACCTCAAAATTCTATTTATTATAATATTTTTTAAAAAATGGGTGAATAGTAAATATGAAAGATTTTCTGGGATAGAGGGAGTAGCCGTTAGGGCTGTTATTCGAGCCGAGCCGAGTATTTGAAGTTCGAGCTCGGCTCGATAACATTGACGAGCTAAGAAACGAGCTTGGCTCGACTCGTTAAAGGGTCTAACGAGCCTATCGAGTCGAGCCGAGCCGAGCCTAATGAAATTTAAAGAAAAAAAATTAGATATCGAGCCTAACAAGTCGAGCTCGAGCTGGCTCGTTAGTAAATCGAGTATCTAACGAGCTCGAGCTCGGCTCATTTAACGAACGAGTCGAGCCGAACTCGAGCCTTATCGAGCCGAGCTCACGAGCGGCTCGGTTTGTGTAACAACCCTAGTAGCAGTTAGTGGAGTACAATTTTTGACTTTGTGTTAAAATAATAACAAAATAATTAAAAATTGATATGTATTGAAAATTGAAATTGATGCGGCAACATTACACGGGAATAGAATTAACTCATATATATTGATTATCTAATGCAATGAATTCCGTCATAGCACAACCTTTATTTATCTGTAATACGCTACTCTATTCATAATATATCGCGTTTAAACCTTTTATTTTATTTATACAATAAATCATTTTACCTTTTTTTAATATAAATTATTTATATTTCTTTTAAATTACTTTTAAGATTAATAAATATTTATATAAATATGTTCTTATTTTAATAAGAAGTATACTCATAAGAAATTAATTATTTCTTTAATATATATACATTGATCAAAGTTGATTTATATTTTAAAGGGTTGGTCTAATATGCACTCGAGTGCATGCTGTGCACCCTAGTCCATGTTGCACTTTTCAGTTTACTAACTTACACTTTTGGTAAATGGTGTTGCACTTTTCAATTATTAAACTGTATAATAATATATTTTTGGTAAATGGTGTTGCACTTTTCAATTATTAAACTGTATAATAATATTTTTAGTAATAATACCAAAAAGTGTAAGTC
Organism: Galeopsis tetrahit; assembly: GCA_963675135.1. Lineage (NCBI taxonomy): Eukaryota > Viridiplantae > Streptophyta > Magnoliopsida > Lamiales > Lamiaceae > Galeopsis > Galeopsis tetrahit. The sequence goes on from OY776124.1 coordinate 70,334,787, forward strand.
AATAAACTGAAAAGTGCAACATGGACTAGGGTGCATAGCATGCACTCGAGTGCATACTAGACTTTACCTATTTTAAATAGAAGGTACGGAGTAGTATTTAATTGTAGCTGTTAAAACTAATTAGTTAATTAAACAAAAAATTATTGTAATTTTCTAATATAATTGTTTTAATTCTTCAAATATAATATAGAAGAGAAAAGGATGATCAATACTCCTAGATATTTTATTTTAATAAACATAATTTAAATTGTTTATTTATGAATTAATTAACTGGCTAAAATTCACTGGCAAAGCAATTTATATTTCCAAGGCCAATGAGCGCAGTTTCCAATGAAAAAGTAATCAGATTGACGGATATGTAGGCCGAAAGTTTGTTACTCCCTAGAATCTGACACAAATAGTTGCTTGGCCCTTGTTTGCTCATTTAGACCATGTTTATACATGACAAGGGACATCAAATATAAAATTCATTTCTCACTTCTAGTATCTTTTATAATATACGGAGTAATAATTATATCTATTATTAATTCTTTATAATATTTTCACAATATTTAAAAAATATATACCGTTATTTAATACTCCGTATTAAAAAATTCATAACTATAATAAAAAATTACCATAGACTTAAAAAAAAAAAATTACAACAATCAATAATAAAATTAAAATTACAAAAATTGAAATACAACTGAAAATAAATAAATTGAACTACAAATAAATGCATAATTACAACAAAGCAAAAGATGCAAATTACATATTTAATTAAAACAATTTAGAAGAGAAAAAAAATAATTAAAACAATTTAAAAGAGAATGTATGAAATTGTGATCCAAAATATATCAAGATTGATATCTATTTATATAGAATTTAATTTAATTTTATGATTTTTATTATTAAGTAGATAAGTGAATATCAGAAATTATCTAAATAAAATATAACCAACGAGTAAAAATTTGACATGTGGCATATTTAAAATTTTTTGGGATAAAAAATTACCCCCACAGGGCCCACACTGCTTGGTTGTTTTTGGTTGTCCGTTAACCACGGTCATCCAAAATTTTACAATTTTCCTTTTTTTTTTTTTTTTTTGTCCGCTAGCTGACGACCTATGCGTCATCCCAGCGATAAACATGGTCTTATCGACGACCATGTTCATACAGTTAAAATTGTCGATTTTGATTAGACATCGACGGTTATGGTTTACCATTTTACAAATCGAGACTGAATTACAATCAGATCGATTATGGTTTTAAATCGAACTATCAGTTCGATCGATTTATCAATCATGTGTTCATTTCATTCAACCATATTTTTATTCCATTATACAAAGTATGTCATTAGGGCATGTTTGTTTTGGGACTATCACGTCCGAACGGGAACGTACGTCCCCCGTCCTGTTCTAGTTCGAAATTTTACATCCAAGTTTTATCATCCAACTTCATCAACCCGTAAAAATATAATATATTTTACCATTACAAAAATACAACATCCCCTTAGTATTTTGTTTTTATTGACCCCCTAAACTTTATGCAAATGGACTCTAATATAACATGTTTTTTTTTCTTGAACTTTTGGTATCCGATCCAAAGATCTACTAATTAGGGGGATTTATCTCACCGTCCACTTACGGGAGTCCATTTAAAGTTAGAGCTTTGCACTTTATATGAACCGGCCACTTAAAAATTGTTTGTGTTGTATGCACTTAAATCGGGTTGACTTGGATGTAGGCTGTTCTTAGTACAATACAAACATATAATTTATACGGGGGTTATTACGCGTTTATATGGATTAATATGATGATCTTGATGAAGAACTAAACAAGAAAGATCAAGAACAAGAAATAGCTTCTTGGAGAAGCTAAAAGCTTGAGAGCTTTGGGAGTGTTTATTGCTTTGGGATGGGGTGATTGTATGAATTTCCAACTTATGTTACAAATGAGCCCAAATGGGCATTATATACTGCTTTTCAAGGGCTGCCCGCCCTTTACACGTGGCGCCTTCAGATTGGACCTTCATTCTGCCCGAAAAGGTGATTTGATGGCGCATTTAATGCTAAATCGCCTTAGGTGCTCGTCCTCGCCGAGATGCCGAGGAGCTGGGCCATGGTGGTCGCCGGAGGGCCTTCGAGGAGAGTGGTCGCCACGCTCCATGCTGTCTCCCAAGACTTCAATACTAAACTGAGAAAAAGCACGTGCTTGCCACACATTTGGGCGAGCAGCTAACTAAGACAGTGCTCGCCAACATCTTTGGACGAGCACTTAAATATATTAAATACATTAAACCTATTACATTTTCTTGGTCTTGTTGACTAGTCGTCGCACGACTTTGTTGACTGGTCCTCGCCACGTAAGATGGTGACTAGGATTGACTTGTCAAAGATTGACCTCTTTGACTAGGTATAACAGTTTGCACCTTAGAAAATTTGAATCTGAGACCTAAAGAAGAGCACCGCCAGAGGGCATGGTCGCCGTCAACATTGGTATGATGGAGGCAGGGCTTAGGTTTCCCCTGCACCCCAGTATCTCAAATTTTCTACATTTCGTGAATGTTGCCCCTTCACAAATTTTACCGAACGGTTGGTCGAACCTGATCGGCATTCTTACACTGTTCGGCCTGGTGGCGGCCGAGAATGGATGTCGGAATACGTGGCTTAGCCCGAAGGAGATTAACTATCTCCTTCAGGCGGCCGAGACCGGAGAGAAAGTAGGCCACGGGTATTACTATGTTAGAGGCCGAGATAATTTCAAGTTGGTGGAAGGGGTTCCCAACAAGATTAGGGATTGGAAAACCAACTGGTGGTGGGTAGCCGGGGACTGGATGAGTTCAGTGAGGCCGGATGGATCTTCTGATCGCATTCCCATTGAGACCGAATATCAAAGAATTCGTGGTAAGTCTTTTAAATTCTGCTCGTTCTTGTCTATACTGAATAACTCCTCGCTTTTTGTAGGTGAAACTGTTCGCAAGAGGACTGCCGACCACCGTCTCACTCCTCTCTTTCAGTACCACGTTTGCTGTGTTCTCAACCGTCGCTACCTGGAGAGGTCTTGCCGATTTCTGAACAGGGAGTGCATGCGTGAGCGAGCAGGTCTCAGAGTACCTCCTCATCACTTCACTCGAGAGTTCCCTCCAGGTAAAATATTTCTTACTTCAAATTTCTTTTAAATTCACTCTTCGAAGATACTGACTTCTCGCTTCTTTTTCTAATAGTGGTTCCTCAACGGGTTGTCGCCTATCTTCCTCCTACCGTCGAAGTCGAGCGCCTAAAAGCGACCAGTATGCTTCGACAGGCACAAATACTCCGCGAGCGCAAGATTGTTGATGGCGCCGGCAAGAAAAGGAAAGGGGCGGAGAGCTCGGGGGCTCCACCAAAGAAGGTCGCTAGAGCGGCCAGAGGGGGGACTTCTCGCCCACCTGCTGCTGAAAGGAGGATCTCGCCGAGGAGATCTCCTCCGCCGAGGACCTCGCCCCCCCCCCAAGCCTGTTGCTTCCCCTCCTCCCCGAAGCACTCGGTCGCGAGAGACTGCGACGAGCTCGTCGGCCGGGGAGAGGGCTCCGGGAGATAACACCCTTCTCGGCTGGGAAGCCGCAAGGGTTGCCAAGTAAGTTTTTTCAAAAAGTTTTTTAGAAATTTTTTAAGTATATATTTTTTCTAATTCTTTCTCTTTTTTTTTTTTTATATCAGAGTTGCCGACTATCCGGTCGCCCAACCCTTTAGCGAGAATCTTCTCGGCTTCTACCGGTCGCGAGACCCGGTCGATAAGGAGCCTCTGAACCTGTTCGCACAGAGGGCGATGAAGCACCTACCTCGTTCGTTGACGACCACACTGATCGAAGAGGTCGACAACCATAATGCCATGGAAAATGCGCGCCTGGTCGCCATTGACTTGAGCCGAGCCTCTTATACCATGGAGAAGCTCGCCAGCCAGATTGCTGAAGGTCGCAAACTCAGCGAGGACAGGGCTGCGAAAGTTGCTCAAATGGCTAAAGCAAAAACTGTTGCTGAGGGGAAACTGCTCGCCTCAGAGGAGAAAGTGGTCGACCTCGAGACCAAGCTGGCCAATGCTGAGGCAAATTTGGCCGATTTCGAGGCCCAACTGGAGATGGTTCGAAAAAAGGATCAAGAAGATCTTCAAGAGATCGAACGTCTCCGTGCTCGCCTCAAGACTGCCGAGGACGAGGTAAGGACCCTTACAAGTAAGTCCGCAAATGATGAGGAAGAGTTGGCCACTCTCCGACAACAGCTGGTCGATGCCATAGATGAGAGAGATGAGACAATTGAGCTCGCTGGGGGCGTGGCCATGTTATCGGTGGCGCTTACTGCCCACGGGCTCATTTATAGGCTACTGGACGTTCATCCGGAAGTGGATGTGATTCCGCTCGGTGAGCTTCTGGACGACCTCCTTATGAAGGAGAATCCTCAGCCGGGAACCGAGATCCCCTTGCTTCCGTTGGTGCAAATGGGACTCCAGTTCCCTCGACTCTTGGGAGTTTCGGTGGAGTTTGTGAATCCTCCCGAAGACTCCCCAACCCAACAGGGCGAGCAGAGTGCCCCTGCTGAAGTGGAGGTTGTGGACGAGGAGGGGGTATCTGGCGAGCAAGTTGCTCCTGCCGAGGAGAATGTTTAGTTTGCTTGTATTGTTTTTTGTTTTTCTTAGGACTGTTCGGCCATTAAGGCCTTTTTTGTAATTTCAGCCTTCTAAGGCTTTTTAATGAATGGAAGTTTTTGCTTATGGTGTGTTCGTTTTTCCAATTGTTTTATGATAATTTTTTGCAAGTGCTTTTAATAAATATTTTTCTTTCATTGGTTTGTTCGACGTTTGTTATTCTGCGAGCATCTTTAAGAAAGAGTGCTCGTCTTTCCTTTGCGAGCATCTTTAAGAAAGAGTGCTCGTCTTTCCTTTGCGAGCATCTTTAAGAAAGAGTGCTCGTCTTTCCTTTGCGAGCATCTTTAAGAAAGAGTGCTCGTCTTTCCTTTGCGAGCATCTTTAAGAAAGAGTGCTCGTCTTATCTTTGCGAGCATCTTTAAGAAAGAGTGCTCGTCTTTCCTTTTGCGAGACTCTAAGAAAGAGTGCTCGTCTTTTAGAGTTAACCATTCGTCGGTTGAACTCTTTGTTTGATAGGTAGTGACCATCTTTGCCACTACCTTGCGAGCATCTTTAGAAAAGAGTGCTCGTCTTTTGTTTCCTAGATGGCTACGCAGAGCCTTGTTTAAACTTTCAAATTTATCTAACACTTGACGGGAATTTAAAACTTTGCTTGAATTGAAATGAAGATTAAAAACAAACTATAAATATGAAATAATTTAAAAACTTACTGGTAATACTTCTTCAACTTGACCGCGTTCCACGGGTACTTGCTCGGCTTGCCCTCTAGATCTTCTAGCTCGTACGATCCGTTTAGGAGTGTGCGCGTTATTCGGTACGGACCCTCCCAAGTCGGGCCAAGTATGCCAATGGACTGCTCCGTCGCCCTCCGAAGTACGAGCTGGCCGATAGTGAACTGGCGAGCACGTACTTTGGTGTTGTAGTAGCGTTCTGACCTTTGCTTGTAGACCACATTCTTCTCGTCCGCTGTTAGCCTTCGTTCTTCTAGGAAGTCTAAATCGGAGAGCTGTGCATCGTTATTCAGCTGCTCGTCATAATTTACTACTCGAAAAGTTTGGACTTGCCCCTCTGCTGGTATGACAGCTTCGGTTCCGAACGCGAGCGCGAACGGAGTTTCACCAGTAGAATTTCTCGTGGTCGTCCGATATGCCCACAGAACCATGTGCAGCTCTTCGGCCCATTTGCCCTTCAATCCATCCAGCTTAGCTTTCAAGGTGTGCTTGATGATTTTGTTGATTGCCTCTACTTGACCGTTTGATTGTGGATGGTAGGGTGTTGAAAAAATTTTCTTGATGTTCCATCTTGAGCAGAAATCCAGCATGTCTTGACTTGTAAATTGACGTCCGTTGTCGGTCACTATCGCTCGTGGTAGGCCGAACCTGCAAATTATATTCTTCCAAATGAAGCTCGTCATTTGGCCCGTTGTGATGGTCTTCAATGCCTTTGCCTCTGTCCATTTGGTGAAGTAATCGACTGCTACGACGACGAAAGTTACCCCCCCAGCAGCTGGTGGGAAAGGTCCGATGATGTCGATCCCCCACTTCGCGAAAGGCCACGAACTATACACCGAGATGAGCTCGTCTGGTGGTGAGTGAATGGCGGGAGCGAAGGCTTGACATCTCTTGCACGACTGCGCGTAATGGATTGCATCTTTCTTCAGTGTTAGCCAAAAATAGCCTTGCTTTATGATCTTTAGAGCGAGCGCTTGCCCCCCTGTATGATTTCCACAAGCTCCATCGTGGATTTCGTGCATGACAATCTTCGCTTCGTCTTCTCCGAGGCATTTCAACAAAGGCATTGAAAAACCCCGTTTGTACAGCTGGTGGCCCACAATTGAGTACCTTGCGGACCTGAGTTGCAATCTGGTTGCTTTCACTTTGTCTGCCGGGAGCTCGCCGGTCTTGATGTACTTGATGATCGGCGTCCTCCAGTCCTCGTCGCTGGTCGCTTCAACCTGCAAAACTTGACCTCTGTTCACCGACGGGGAAGAAATCTTGGTGATGGTTACTTCTGAAAAAATTGCCTCCCCCTCTGAAGTGGCCAGCCGAGCTAACGCATCTGCTTGCGTATTTTCCTCCCTAGGGATTTGCTCGATGTGGAATTGATCAAATTGCTCGAGTAATCCTTTCACTAGGTCTTGATACTTTATCATTTGATCGCCGCGAGCCTCGTATTCGCCCGTGATTTGACATACAACCAGCTGAGAGTCAGAAAAAAATTTCAGTTTTCTAGCGCCCACGGCCATAGCCATCTTGATTCCTGCAACCAAAGCCTCGTACTCTGCTTCGTTGTTGGTCGCCCGATACTCGAACTCGATCGCCGAAGCAAACGTCTGTCCGGTTGGGCTGATGAGGACAACTCCTGCCCCTGCTTTGGTGCTCGTCGACGAGCCATCGACGAACAGTGACCAAGGAAGCTCGATTCCCTCGGCCAATTTCTCCGGGAAAGTGAGCTCTACGATGAATTCTGCCAACACTTGTCCCTTGATTGCCGTTCTGGGTGCGTAGGTGAGACCAAATTGTCCGATCTCTACTGACCATTTTAGAAGTCTTCCCGCGGTATCCGGACGATGCAGTGCTCGTCGGAGAGGAAAGGTGGTGAGGACGACCACCTCGTGGTCGAACAGGTATTGCCTTAATTTTCTAACACTCATGACTAGTGCGTACGCCAATTTTTCCATTGGAGTGTATCTCAACTCCGCATCTCGCAGTGTTTGACTTACGTAGTAGATAGGCAGATGTGTGCTCCCCTCAGCTCGGACGAGCACTGAACTGATCGCACAGTCAGTGGCCGCCAAGTACAGATATAAAATTTCGCCGGGGACTGGCTTGGATAGGACCTTCGGATCCGATAAATACTCCTTTAATTTCTCGAAAGCTTTCTCGCACTCGTCGGTCCACTCGAACTTTCCTTTCTTCAGAGCGTCGAAAAAAGGTTTGCAACGATCGCCCGTTCGTGCAATGAATCTATTCAGCGATGCAAGGCATCCTGTCAACCTCTGAACTTCTTTCACGTTTCTTGGGCTTTGCATATCGATTACTGCTTGAATTTTACTTGGATTCGCCTCGATGCCCCGCTGGCTAACCAAGTGCCCCAGAAATTTTCCTGAGCTAACTCCAAAACTGCATTTCTTTGGATTTAACTTCATGTTGTACTCTCTTAGAATATCGAATGTCATGGCAAGGTGGTGTAGGTGGTCTTCTTTTCGTAAGCTTTTGACAACGATGTCGTCGATATAGACCTCTACCATCTCACCGATGTGCTTTTCAAACATCTTATTTACCAGTCTTTGGTACGTTGCCCCCGCGTTTTTCAAACCGAAAGGCATTCTTTTCCAGCTATACATATCACGCGCCGTCATGAAGGCCGTATGTCGCTGGTTGTCGGGATGCATTGCAATCTGATGGTACCCTGCGAAGGCATCCATGAAAGTTAAAATCTCGTGCCCCGCTGTATTATCCACTAGGTGATCAATGTGGGGCATCGGAAAATGATCTTTTGGACAGGCGTCGTTTAAATCTGTGAAGTCTATGCACAATCTCCACGACCCGGTCATTTTCTTGACGAGCACTGGATTTGCCAACCACTCAGGATCAGTTCCAGTTTTTTCTATTAACTTGTTGTCGATCAATTTCTTGATTTCGACTGCCAAAGCCGCACTTTTATCAGGCCCAAATTTTCTTCGCTTTTGGGTGATGGGTCTTTTTGTTGGATCAATATTTAGTCTGTGGCAGGCATGATTCGTGGGAATGCCCACCATATCTTCGTGCGACCAGGCGAACGCACCGATGTTCTCCTTAAAAAATGCGACCATGTCCGATCGCAGATGTTCTGGTAAATTCGAACCTATGAATACTTCGAGTTCGGGACGAGCTTCGTTTAATTGGATGGTTTCAAGGTCCTCCGCTGAAGTCGCCCGCTCTTTAGGCTCCTTCCAACGAGGGTCCTCAATTCCGCATTTTGGATCAAAACCTAACCTAGGCTCCAGATCTGGAAAGTTTTCTGGAGACTGGTCGCCGGGGATCTGGTCGCCCGGATCTGTCTGCTCGTCGATTTCCATTGGGGTGTGGTCGTCCACTTCCATGGAGGCGTGCTCGTTCGCCTCCACTTGGTGGTCGTCGGAACGATGACTGCACTCCCCAACTTCAATTTTTCTGTACTTGCTAGGAAGACCCTCCAAGTAGTTCATTTGTTCTGTTTGAGTTTGACACATAATATACTTTCCAACCATGGCGCTTTCTTTAGAATGACGTTTTGCAAAGCGGACGAGACACTCCCTCGCCCGAGTCTGATCGCCCTTAACGGTTATAGCTCCCACCGGGGTTGGAAATTTAATACAGTAATAATAAGTTGAAGCGGCCGCCTTGAACTCGCTGAAGAAAGGTCGGCCTAGGAACGCATTGTAGGATGATGGCATGTCGATGATCAAGAAGTCGAGCTGCCTAGCATGGTGCAATTCAGGCTCTTTTGACGATGCCAACTCCAAGGACAATCTGATTTTCCCAATGGGAAGGTTGCGCGTGTCCCCGAACCCTACGATTATATCGTCGCAAGGCTCGATGTAATCTGCATATCCACCAAGAGCATCCAAAGTATGCTTGAAAAGGATGTTGGTGTATGACCCAGTGTCGACCATCATTCGATGGACGATGGTTCCCATTATTTTTCCCGTGATGACCAACGCATCATTGTTTGGCTGCACCACGCCGTTCAGGTCGTCGTCCGTGAAACAGATTTGATGAGAAGGAGGCTTCTCGGCAGTAGGAGCGACGCACACCTGGTGCACATTGTTGAGTGCTCGCTGTTCGCCCTGAGCCCGGCGAACAGATAGAGCGACTCCGGATTGAGTCCCCCCCAAAGGTCCCTCTATCACAAGGCAGTCTTGGCCCAGATTATCGATGTCGCCAAGAGCATTCTTTGGCATGGGAGGAGTTAGCTTGGGACGGTTCAATTGTTGGCGTAGGTCGCCGCCGCTGTCGTCGCGACGCTTCTTGCCCCTGTTGTCGCCGTTTCCACCTCCGGACTTGATGAATTGGGTGAGCTTACCCTCATTGTAAAGTTTGAAGAGATTTCTCACCAAGTCTCGGCATCCATTGGTGTGGTGGCCGACTGAGTTGTGGTAGTTACAAAATTTACTACCATCAAGATTTGCATCGCTCGTATGCATGGGCTTTGCTTGGGAGAGCAGATTTTTCCCCCTGATTGCGTCGTAGATGCCCCTAGGATCCACGGTGAGGGCCTCCCTGAATTGGATGATCTCAGGAGCCTCCTCAAACGGCCTGAAGTTCGCTGAGCGAGCACTACCAGCCTGAGTGGTCGTCTTCTTGGGCTGGGAAGATTCCCCAGTGTTCGTGTTTTTCTTGGGCCACACTCTTTTGGACGCGTCAGGCTGCTCGTTAGCCTTGGCAGCGTCCATTATCTCCTCCATTTGAATGAAGTTCCCAGCCCTCGTGCGGAAGTCCGCATAAGAACTGGGGAAAGTAAGATGGATAGATTCCCACAGCTTGGTACCTATCCTGAGACCGGAAACCGCTGAGATCAGCTTCGTCTCATCGTTCACGGCCTCCCCATCGATCACCAGCCTATCGAAGCGCTCGATGAAGTCTTTGCCTGATTCAGTCAGGGATTGGCGGACGTTTGCCAAACGTTGCTTTGAGGCTGGGCGAGCAGCAATAGACCCATAGTAGGTCAGAAAGTGGTGTCCCAGCTCAAGGAAAGAGGTGATAGATCCGGGACTCAAAGTTGTGTACCATCGATGAGCCCGGTCTCCCAATGTTAGGGAGAAGTTTCTGCATTGTGTTGCGTCCGTTGCCCCGATTGAGGCCATGTAGTTGGAGTACTTGGACAAGTGTACTCTGGGGTCGGACATCCCGTCATATGCCGTCATGGAAGGCATTTGGATCTTTGTCTGAATGGGGGCAGTAAGGATTGCAACACTTAGTGGAGGTGCGGGCAGACTGATCGGCGGAGTGGTCCCTTGCTTCGAGGCGACCACCTCTGCTCGCAGAGCGTCCATCTCTTGTTTCATTAATTTTTGAGTTTCGAGGAACTGGGCGATTTGCCCCTCCTCGGCAGTTTGAGCTCGTGGGACCACGTTCTCGTCACGTCGACTCCCATGGGAAATGACCGGGCGATCATCATGATGTGATCGCCTGGGCGAGTGCCTGTCAGAATGGTGGCTGCGATAACTCTTGGCCGGAGTCCGCGAACCCTTCCCTGGTCCCACTCGATCTAGAGCTGAGACCCTGTCGCCCTGCTCTCTTCTATCAGTGCGATGGTGGTGGTCGGCCTTATGTGGTCGGCCATCTACGTTGAAAGGTACTCGACGAGGAGCCCTTCCATCATTATCTTTCATTCGGTTGAAAACCGAATTTCTTTGTGAGTCTCCCGTATGGCTATTGTGGGAGTGCTCGCTGACTTTGTTCTTGCCCTTATCTTGGGGGTGAGCGGGATGTGAGTGATAGGAATGGTTATCCTCGTTCCCCCTGTTTTTGCGAGCCTCGACGAAAGCCCGATCTTTGGCCTTCTCGAGCTCTTCCTTCTCGTTCTGATTCCTCCTCATCAGGAGGTAGTCCGATAGGTCTTTCAAGTGCTGGGGGTCATTAAAGATATCCCCCATGTTCAAGTTTGCAAAAGGATTTGCCGGAGCCGGAGGGTGCTCGTTCCCTCCGGATGGCGAGATCCTATCTTGTGGAGTATGCTGAGACATCGTTTAAAGAGTGTCTCTTCTTAGATTACAAGGGAATAATCTAAAAAACGAAAGATTAAAGTTCTTACGCAGAAGAACGTGCTATTACAACTACTAGTTTAGCAAAGTAACAACAATAGAAGCTTGAAAACACAAATACAAGGAGATCAAACTCCAAAATATGCTACGAAAAACTGAAAATGCTTAAGAACACGAAGAACAGTAAAGATCGTAGATGATGCTCTAAACGGTAGATATACCGATTAAAGCTTGAAACAGGGAGTTTGCTAACCGATCGCTCGTTGATCGGACGAAACTTTGATGATTAAACACGTAAAAGGTCCCCTCCTTCTAGCGCCAAATGTTGTATGCACTTAAATCGGGTTGACTTGGATGTAGGCTGTTCTTAGTACAATACAAACATATAATTTATACGGGGGTTATTACGCGTTTATATGGATTAATATGATGATCTTGATGAAGAACTAAACAAGAAAGATCAAGAACAAGAAATAGCTTCTTGGAGAAGCTAAAAGCTTGAGAGCTTTGGGAGTGTTTATTGCTTTGGGATGGGGTGATTGTATGAATTTCCAACTTATGTTACAAATGAGCCCAAATGGGCATTATATACTGCTTTTCAAGGGCTGCCCGCCCTTTACACGTGGCGCCTTCAGATTGGACCTTCATTCTGCCCGAAAAGGTGATTTGATGGCGCATTTAATGCTAAACCGCCTTAGGTGCTCGTCCTCGCCGAGATGCCGAGGAGCTGGGCCATGGTGGTCGCCGGAGGGCCTTCGAGGAGAGTGGTCGCCACGCTCCATGCTGTCTCCCAAGACTTCAATACTAAACTGAGAAAAAGCACGTGCTTGCCACACATTTGGGCGAGCAGCTAACTAAGACAGTGCTCGCCAACATCTTTGGACGAGCACTTAAATATATTAAATACATTAAACCTATTACATTTTCTTGGTCTTGTTGACTAGTCGTCGCACGACTTTGTTGACTGGTCCTCGCCACGTAAGATGGTGACTAGGATTGACTTGTCAAAGATTGACCTCTTTGACTAGGTATAACAGTTTGCACCTTAGAAAATTTGAATCTGAGACCTAAAGAAGAGCACGCTCCTAAGTTTTAAGCCTACCCCACTAGATCAACCCCTTAAAATTAGAGATGAGTAAGTTACACACTTCATCTGTCCACCAAAAGTGTGCTAATTTTTTTTTATACATGTTTAAAAAAAAAAAATACTCCACCGTCTCAATGAAAGCTATCCAACTTTATTTTTTCGTCTTTTTCAATAAAAACTTTTTTTTTTTTGGCAAAGTATTCTTAAACACTTTCAAAAAAGTTGATCAATAACCTAATCAATTTTAAATAAAAAAAAACGTAATTGGATTATACTTTCAGTAGAAAGCCACGTGCACCAGCACAATAATGACATTATATGACAGCCAACTGTTGTATTTGGTCAATAAAACACACTTCACTAAATAAATGAAATATGAAAATTAATTAAAATTTGTTTATATTAATCAACATCTGGCATTGACCTAGGCCTGGGTGAGCAAAAATATGTCGAAACCAAAAAATCGAACCAAACTGAAATGTTAAATTTGTTTCGATTTTTTAATAAAAAAATTGGTTTCAATTTTAAAATATAAAAATTTATATGTTTAATTTTCGGGTGTGGCTGCTGTGAACTCGAGTGCACACTCGTGCACTCGAGTTCAGCATATATATATATATATATATATATATATATATATATATATATATATATATATATAGTAATTACCATTTATACTACATATGCTTCCTTATAGCTCAATGGTGGTACCTATCTTGTTCTACACTAGTGTTCTAGGTTGGTGTTGCACTTTTCAGTTGTGTGTCTTACACTTTTTGATACACATTTAGTAATATTGTATTGCATTTTTCAGTAATATTGACTTACATATTTTACTAATATTGCGTTTCACTTTTTCAGTTACATTTTTAGTAATATTATATTGCACTTTTTACTTATATTGATTTACACTTTTTATTAATATTATATTGGAAGTATGTATTAATTAAAAAAAAAACAAAAAAACAACCGAAAAAAGGGAAGAGGAGAAAAAATAAAAATAAAAAAAAATTAAGAAAAGGCAACCGAAAATAAAGGAAGAGGAAAAATAAATCTACCCTTATATACTAATTATGAATCATTCTTTTCTTTGCTGACGTGACTTCTTCAAATATCTTCATTCTCAAATTTCTAAAATTCTAGAATTTTAATTTAATTTTTTTTTCTTCTCTCTTCTCCAACCGTTTCTATTATATTCTCTCCCTTCTTCAACCGTTTCTAATTCAAATTTTATATCAATTATATATTTTATATTTTAAAAAATTAAATTTGAATTCATATTTCACAAATTGAACCACATAAAATCTATATATATTAAATTTGATTATATATAAATTTATTTTTTTTCACAATCCCGCATAATATGCGGGACTTTTGCACTAGTAAATAAATAAATTACACTCGAGTGCATGGTGCATCGAGTGTATAGTAGACCTTGGCTTAATTTTCAGTTCGATTTTAAGGAAAAATATTGGTTGAATCGAAATACACATAGAATATTTTTATTTTATATATTTAAAATATTTAATGAACTTAATACTAATATATATACCACTAACAATTTAAAATATAGTACTAACCCTAATATGAACTTATCATGGTTATGATTATAAACGTAATAATTCGAAGGATATTCATGTTATAGTGTTATTTTTTATTTTATTTTTGAAACAGCAGTACATGGACTAAATAATAATCAAACTAAACTAAGTCCCTAATATACTGTGGGGGTGTCTTTTTCAAACCAATCAAGAAGTTCTAAAGAGGTTTTGATCATACAAGCTAATTCGTATGCCGCCTTATTATAGTTTCTTGAGACATATTGACAATCTCACATCAGGAAGTCTCTCAAATGAGCCTTAATTTGATTAACAATCTTCTAATTCGATCCTTCTATCTGAATTTTGTTGTTAATGGCATTGATAGCTTGAGAGATTGTATTCCAGAAATTAAGATCCCCTCTTTCTTACATGTCAAAAGGCCAATGTTTATCGCCATAAGCTCAGCAACAAGGACAAAATTGGGCTCAAGAATTTTTTTAAATCCAGCCACATTAATCCGACCAGACTCATTGTATACAATATATCCAACCGCATATAAGTGCTTACATGAATCGAAAGATGCATCAGTGAAAAGTAAATTACCATTGTTTGCATATTCTTGCATCCTTCCCTCATTCTTTCTTACCACCTCTCCTTTGCTCTTACTTATGTTTCTTTCTTGGAAATCTCTCATATATCGTAATGTCCAATCAGTCGAAAAATCATTAATTGCATCTGTGAGAATTATATTCAATCACCGTTAATGAGATGATAAGAGTGGTCCACTATATATTCAAGAGATATTGATCATGGGCTCTTCGAACAGAGAGAAAAGTAGAAGAAAAAAGATGCAGCGTGAGGCTATATAGAAAATTAAAGTGTATGTGAGTGTGACTAACACCGTATGAGTGAAACGGTCATGGAGATAACATGATCGGCCATGAGAGGGAACGAGGAGACTTGCTCGCTCGAGAAGAAGAAGTAGGGAGGCGAGGAGACTTGCTCGCTCGAGAAGAAGAAAAGGGGGGGACGAGGAGACTTGCTCGCTCGAGAAGAAGGGGAAGGGGGATGAGGAGACTTGCTCGCTCGAGAAGAAGAAGGGGGACGAGGAATACAAGCTCGTCGGTGGTGGCTAAAAGCGGCCAAGAGAGGTAATGAGGGATACCAGCTCGTTCGAGAAGAAGAAGAAGGGGGACGAGGAATACAAGCTCGTCGGTGGCGTCTAAAAGCGGCCGGGAGAGGGAACGAGGGAGACCAGCTCATTCGAGATAAAAAAATAAAAAAACAAGGCGGCGATGAGGGATACCTGCTTGTCGAGGACGCCGAAAAAATTGAGAAGGGGGAAGGGGCAAGGCGGCGACGGGGATACCAGCCCGTCGGAGACGCCGAAAAAATAGGGAGGAGGAGAAAAGAAAAATAGGGAGGAGGAGAGAAGGGTTCCAGTGTATTAGTCTGATAACATGTGAGAATACCAGCTCTGATACTATGTGAGAATTATATTCAATCACCGTTAATGTGATGATAAGAGTGGTCAACTATATATAGGGATTACAAGAGATACACAAGGAAATAAATATAAAATATAAATAAAAGATTGCTACCTATAATATAATATACTATTCATATAATACATTATACTATTATATTCTCTAATAGCATCTACATCTTTTTTGTTGTGAGTTATCAACTTTAGGAATAAAATTATATCGCTCCTTCCAAATTTCCTATGCAATGACATAAAAAGTATCAAGGCCCATTTTCAGTTGGCTGAAATGTTTCATACTAAATTCACATGGGCCATAGCTCCACCAGGTTTTAATTTGATTCCAAATCTCATATTTCTTCCAAACCTTTTTAGCTAAATGACATTTGAATATTGCATGAGCCATATCAGTCTGGCCCCACAACATCGACAATGTGGATCAATTGGAACATGGTACTTGACCATATTATCTTTTGTTGCTATAATATCTCGAATCATTGTCCATCCAAATATCTTGATTTTTTGTGGTATTTTCAGCTTCCAGAGTTTCTTGTATATTCTCCGCTCTTCATTGAAATTAGACGGACTTGTTATTTCCCCAATTGAGCTCTTTTCATCCATTTTTAAAGCATGTTGATACCCAGATGCAACTTTGAAATCTCCTTTTGACTCCCCAATCCATACCCGATAATACTCAATATTTTCTACCATCAATGGTGTATTCAGAATAACTTGAGCCACATACGATAAAAAAGCTTGTTGAATCAATTCGGCTTCCAATCGATAAATCTTGCCACCTTTGATCCACTAGTTATTCTCGAGTGTATATATCCATCATGCAAATCCTGAACCCATCGATGTTTGTGTATATTGATAGACCTGCCATTCCTAATTTTCCACCTTACACCATCTTCGAGAATTTCTCTACCTCATAACAAAGAGCGTCAAATATAAGATGAGTTTGAACCTACATCCGCTTCCATGATGTCAATGTGATGGAAATATCGTGCTTTGAAAACTTTGCTAACCAATGTTTTTTAATTATTCATGATCCGCCGGACTTGTTTTGCTAATAAGGTATTATTGAACAAAATAAGACGTCAAAACCCTAATCCTCCTTCATCTTGCATAGATCATGCCACTTTTTCCAATAAATCTTCATTTGTTCCTTGCTCGTTTTTCCCCGCCAGAAACTTGCCATTGCACTTTCCATAGCCGAGCATATTGAGACTAGAATACGAAAACAGGACATAACATATGATGGATTAATAACCTGAAGGACAGATTTTATAAGTATCTCTTTTTCACCCTCCGAGAAGTGTTTATGTCTCCAATTATCGATTTTCTTGTGCATTCTATCCAGTAGATAATTAAATTTATGTCTTTTGGATCTGGCTGTCATGGTGGGAAGTCCTAAGTATAACTCATGTCTATGCATTGATCTTATTTCCATCACGTTTCTTACTTCTTCCATATTGCTTTCTTTTGTCATTGGGGCTAAAAGTGATAGCTGGTTTCTCTAAGTTAACAAGTTGCCCCGACGCTTGTTCATACACCTGTAAGCACCTGCGAATATTTAAACATTCTTTCCCCATTGCTTTAAAAAAGATGATGCTATCATCCGCAAAGAACAAATGTGAAATAACTGGAGCCGTGCGAGTAACTTTAATACCCATAATATGCTTCGATGCCACAACTTCAGTGATTAAGGATGAAAGACTCTGTGTACATATAACAAATAAAAAGGGCGATAAAAGATCACCTTGACGTAGTCCTCTCGATGGCCTAAAGATATTTGTCACATTGCCATTAATCTTGATGCCATAGGACACCGATGTGACACACTTTAGGATCAATATATTCAATCCATTTTTCCGAAAATCCAATCCTTCTCATTGCTCCCAAAAGAAAATTCCACTCCACCCAATTATATGTTTTGCTCATATCCAATTTCATTGTTGCAAATCCATCTCAAATAATTGTTTTTTCATTTTGCGAATTATATATAAATGTATGGTTAGGAATCCTGTACTAATAAACTACTTCCTCCGGTTCACTATAAGTTTTCTATTTT
The DNA here is from genome assembly GCA_963675135.1 of Galeopsis tetrahit. NCBI lineage: Eukaryota > Viridiplantae > Streptophyta > Magnoliopsida > Lamiales > Lamiaceae > Galeopsis > Galeopsis tetrahit. Next base: position 70,352,299 of record OY776124.1, read on the forward strand.
TTTTTTGGATGTTCCACAATAAATTTTTCATTTCATTTTATACTTTATCTATTATTTTATCATATTTCATCTCAGATTGATCTATTATTTTCTCCCTCACCATCACAATACTATATCTATTATTTTATCATATTCCTTAATCAAAACATTCAAAAGAAAGGGAAAATTTATGCAGGGACTGAGAGAGTATGTTATTATTTTTATATTATTGATTTGTAAATTATGTTTGCACTTATTGAGCCTTTGACTTATTATTGGATAATTCGAGTTCGATCATATTAGTTTTTTTTTTTTAATAATCGGGACATGCCGATCCATTATGAATAATTTTTTTTCAAAAATAATATATATATAATTTTTTTTCAAAAATAATATAACATAAAATAAAGACTTTTATTGAAAAATTAATAAAATAATATGCCTAACATTATGATTATGAACTCATTTTATACTTTTGCATAAATGAATATAAAAATTAAATTATATTATGAACTCATTTTATAGTTGTACTATACATTTAGGTGTGGGTACTTGGATTTGGGTTGGTCTGTTATGGACTCGAGTGCATGTTGTGCACCCTAGTCCATGTTGCACTTTACTTACTTACACTTTTTGGTAAATGGTGTTGCACTTTTCAATTATTAAACTGTATAATAATATTTTTAGTAATAATTGAAAAGTGCAACATCATTTACCAAAAAGTGTAAGTCAGTAAAATTGAAAAGTGCACATGAACTAGAGTGCACAACATGCACTCGAGTGCATACTAGACTTTACCCTTGGATTTAGTTTGTTGAGTAAACACACGCCTCCTCAAATTTTGATATAATTTAATTTTTATATTCCTTTAAAAAAAAAGAAAAATATATATAAAAATTAAATTATACCAAAGTTTGAGGAGGTGTTTACCCAACAAACTAAACCCAAGTACCAACACCTAAATGTATGGTACAACTGTACAACACATTTAAAATCCAGATGAACAATGAAAATATGGTTAAATTGCAGCCATAATTTACCCTTACCATTTTAAGGGCAAATAAGTACGGCAGTGTTTCAGATAAGGTTTTTGTTTGGTCTAATTGAGAACACATTTAATCAAAATGTCTCTGAATAATTAATAGTAAAAAGTTAGTAATTTGAAAGGTAGGGAATAATCTACTTTTGTTTTTGTAGAATCTCATCAAGGTATATAATAATTAAAGGTGGCAAAGAATCGGAATAACGTGCATGTGATCAGGACTCACATATATTGTGCAACCATGTGTTTCAACTTCCAATACCTATTTCTTCTTATTTATTAGTATAATACACATTTCTCAATTTAGAATTAAAAATATACAATAATTTTCAATTTGAAACCTGAAAAACTAAAAATATCAATAAAAATCCGAAAAATAAAAATATATCAACTAGTAACTCATAAATATAAAATTATATTAATAGAAGATCTTGAAATTTAATAAGAGTAGTTCTTGTGTACGTGAGACATCTTCACTAATTTATGCAAGATAGATTATAATTTAAACATGACATTTTAATATTTTAAAAGAAACAAGTGTAAATTCATTTATACTAATTTGTGATTCATCGTTGAAATGGACCACCGTCCCACATAATTTTTTTTTTCCGACGGGAAAACCATTAAACTCATATTAGGTCAAAATTGCATAATTAATTAATTTGCCACAATCCAATGCTGCAATTTTATTAGATTAATGCAACCAGTGCGAATAATATAATTCAGTCAACCATCGTTAGTTGATTCAACTATTTATCAGGAAAAAAAATATGGTGCTTTATACAATTAAGAAGAACTAATGGACTAAAAGAGCACAACTAAATGATATTTTTAATGGGTGAGTCAAATTGTGCACATTAACTAATACTCCTAGAACCTAGTTTGATAGCTTAGATTAAATCTAGATTAACTTCATCTCATTTTTATTGGTTGTTTGATAACTTAGATTAAAAGTAAATTATGCTTTAAAATGTATAAAGTTTAGATATCATCTTAATCTTATAATCTTAGTTTAATCATCTTTGCTATCAAACATGGCCCTACAGTTTAATAAAAATTAACAAGTACTCCTTCATTTCATTTCAAATTAGTTTTCACAAGAATATAGACACGTACATTAAAGAAAAAAAAAGGAAAAAAAAATAAGGATATTGAATTTTTACATAATATTTTTATATAGGACTGGAGTACTTTTTTTACATAATTTTTTTAAAAAGGAAATTTCACACATGAGAGCACATTTTTTCCAATATTTTTTAGGTATATAAACTAATGTGAAATTGAAAAAAAAAATGTGAAAATTGATTTGGAATATATGCAGTACTGTTATTTAATAAAAATAACAACAATGAGTGACGAGCTAATATTGTTCTATGAAATAATGAGACATACTTGTATGCATTCAATTGCATGATACAAATGCACCTCAATTTTAACCTGATTCTAATTTGATGAATAAAAGATTTAATTGAACAATTAAAAATATTTTTTAATAATAAATTTCTATATGCATTGTTCATTAATTTTTTTTTTAACTCACTACATTCAAATTAAATTAAAATAATTGCACCGAATGAACACAAATATAATTCAAATTCAAATTTAAATTATACTCTTAATATTCATTTATACGTATAAATCTAATTGCATACCATAGTGCACATGTATTACTATATAAAACCTGATGAATTTTCATTTATTCACTGTTCCAAACAGCCTGACATTTCCTTTTTTTAAGACGAACAACAACCTGACAATTTTAAAGGAGAAAAATGTGTGAAAAAAATTCGTGGAATACCCCTATATTTCTGCTTAATTACATATTAACACCAGATTCTTTTTTTTTAAACCTCCAATCCTTGCTCTTGCTTAGTCCATAGTAAAGGACTTCCCTTTTACCCTCTCAAAGCAGAGAGAGAGAGAGAGAGAGGTCAGATCTCTGTCGCTTTCGTCATCTCCAGATTCTGCTCAAGTAACGTGTTACCCTACTCTTGGTCAATTGTACGCCCTTTGTTTCCTTCATCTGCTGTGAATTTTCTTGTACGATTATGCTCTTTCTGTTGAAGCAATGCAGCGTTACGTCTGTTAATGAGAGATGAATTATGTAGAGTTTTGGTTTGTGAATTGATGTTTGGAATGAATTTTTAATTTTATTGTGGTTTGTTTTAAGTCGGTTTTCATTCTCAGATATACTATTTGGCAGTTGAAATCTGTATTTGCCATATATAACTGCGCTTCAGCGTCTCCAGTTTATTTCTGGCAATATGCATTTTTTTGGCTTGTTGTGTTCTTCAATTATATTAGAAAGCTTAGAGGTACTATACATTTTGGGTTTTAGAAAACATTTAAGTTCTTTAATTTCTTGAACTTCTGATTTGCTCTTAATTTCTGGAACTTCTGCTTTACACAATTTTTATTTTCTATTGGCCTATATACTAAAACTGCCTTTTTCTATTGTGGAATTTTTTAACGATGAAAACAACAATGAAAACAAAATAAAGAAATCTGGATTTTGTTTTCTGGTTACTAAAAGCATAGTATAGTATAGCTATTATTATTTTCTATTGGCATATGAGTATTTTTTTGCTAGAGGCATATTCGTTCTCTCATATGTTTCTATTTTTAGTAAAATTATAAAATTGTTGTTTTTTGGGTTGCTAAAAGGATAGGAAAGGTAAGGAAGTAAGGCCAATGAGTGAAAAAGGAAAATCAGAATGAGTAATTTGGAGTAGTTTGTATTTCAGTTCTGGTTTGGTCGCCGAGGAGAGATAGTTATGGGAGAATGAGTATGATAGTGGAATTGAAACTTATGGGTTTAGATTAGGGAAAACATGATATGACTGCTGTAGATATCTTATCACTTTTGTGTTCTTGAAATGGATAGGTATTTGCGCGATGTAGAATTATTTAGATGTTATAATCGTTGATTGGTATATTAGGATAATGAGAATATCATTCCTAAAAAGATTATTAAAAAGTGAACACATATTTGCCTCTGCAGGAAACTGGAAGATGAAATCAAAACCAAATACAGCGTTAGATTAGCAATTGGACATCATTTCTCCTTTTTTAATGTTTATGATCACAAAGCTAAGTAGTCTAATTTCTTATTTGACTTTAATTTTGGTTATTTCAGCTACTTGAAGAATCAAGTGGGGCTTTAGTCAACGCATGCTCTTAGTTGCTCAGGTGTTCAAAGAAATTAAATTCTCAAGTGATCGTAATAGTGGATTTACGATATAGAGAAACAATGGAAAAGGATACTGGTTCTGGTGGTCCATCAACACCTGGCGGGTCTACTGGACGGTTACGCCGGCGCAGAGGCTCAAATGAGGTTTGTTATCTCATCTAGATTCATGTTAATGCAGCATATAATTATAATGACCGTTGCCACCTCAGCAACTCCGTTTTAAATCCATTTCCATCGCATTGATGTTAAAAAGAAACGATAAGTTCACTACTTCATCCTAGATTTGAGGAGAATGTAAGGCTAAATTTTAATCTGAAGTTAGTTTCATGCTCTTTTTTTTTCAATCAGTCATAAAGATCGTGATGAACTATTTTAGCTTTGACTGCACTAATTGGAACTTACTGTTTTCTCATATATATGCGTCTTTTCATTTGTTGACTCCAGGTCCCAACAGATGTTGATCAAACAAATAGCGACAAATTACTTCTTAATGACCGTAACAAGTACAAGTCAATGTTAATCCGCACGTATTCTACTGTCTGGATGATTGGAGGATTTGCCTTGACGATTTACATGGGTCACCTATATATCTGGGCCATGATCGTTGTTATTCAAATTTTTATGGCTAAGGAGCTGTTCAATTTGCTTAGGAAGGCACATGAAGACAGTCAAATCCCTGGTTTTAGGCTCTTAAATTGGTGAATGACTTAACTTCTTTCCAGCTCTCCCATGTTTAAGTTAACGACATTTTCGTGTATGCACTTCAAATATTATATAGTAGTAAATCTGTAAAAATTGCTGAGGTTTTAGCTGTTGTGATCTTATAGCCATTAAAATCCAGTACCTAGTTTTCCTAGGTTAGTCTATTGTGAATTTTTGGTTCTCATAGTTATTTGTGGTTGTTTATTTATGCTGATTTTTTTAGAAACTAATTTCATAATTCACATACTTTGTTGTATATTTAAAATCATAACGTTTTCCTAACCAAAAGTATTCCTCCATAACATAATGTCTTTTTGTTTTGTCTCTTCACAAGTCAGAAATTTCTTTTGATTTGAATAGTTAGAGGATCCATCTTTTGTGAGAGCTTTCCACCAATGTCTGGAATTATAAAAACAGAAATAGCTATAGTATGTGATTACCTCTTCTGGGTTAAATATAATAGTTTGTTACTTATAATATTTCAGTTTTAAATTTTCAGCCTGGGTTATTCTCTAATTTTTTCCATCTTAAGAACTGTAGCTATTGATTATTGCGAGAAACAATATACACATCCCTTCTTGTTTGTGTGCTTTTGAGGTTATAAATTGTTGACCCCCTTCTCGTTCAATTGAGCTGTTACCATAATTTGCTATACAATCAGTAACAATAAAGCCAAAGGCCTTGTATCGTGTGCATGTTTTAATGCGGCTTCTGATTCTTGGCACATTCTCTTTAATTCACTATATCTCATCATGGACTTTTTTGGTAGAACCATTTACAACCACCTACATAGGTTCCCCCTGCTTCAGATATGTTTTATTCAAATGATTGCAGATCTAATAGTGAGTCATGCTTTGTAAAGGATGCATAGATCTTAGATCCCTGATAAAAAAATTAGCTTACTGTTTCATTTAGCCATTTGCGTGCTGCTTCCAACAGCTTCTTGGCTGTTCAAGAGCAGCCAGATTCCACAGGATCATGCCATATGAAAGATAATGTAGGAGTTGACTTCATAAAGTTTATGTCAGTAGGTTCTGTTTCTTACACTGAAATTGAGAAAAAATATAATATTGTTTATTCTTTGAGAGGTTTAGTGATGTATGTGCAAATTATCAGACACCCCAACCAGTTTAGCTTTCCACATTTGCAGATCTAAACGATTCTTGACGTGCCTGCAAAGTTATCAAATTTGTGCATCAGTCCCCTTAATTTTGGGTGGACTGTATTCATACTATTTCTATCTTGTTAGACTGCTTCCGTAACATCATTCCCATATTTTTTTCAGGCACTTTTTCTTCACAGTGATGCTATTTGTATATGGTCGAATTCTCAGTCAGAGGCTTGTGAATACTGTTACTATGGACAAATTTTTGTATAAGCTGGTGGGCAGATTAATCAAGTATCATATGGTTACCTGTTATTTCTTGTATATCGCAGGTTGGTACTTGGTACAAGTTGGTATACTTATTTCTTTGGTATTTTTTCTATAAGTTGCCCTTAGGACCTGTTAAATTGCATCTTCCATTATGTTATACTTCCATTTGGTTGAATGGCACTTGAAGTTGATGCCCTTTTCTGAGAGCCTTCTCTGTTCTTTTCATGCTTGATGACCTACAGTATACTTATATTTTGTCTGGTTTTCTTCTGCATAATTTTGAATAAGAAACTGAATATTGCTTCTTTTGGTGGGTCAGGTTTTATGTGGTTCATTCTTACACTGAAGAAGAAGATGTACAAGTATCAGTTTAGCCAATATGCATGGACGCATATGATTTTGATCGTGGTGTTTACACAGTCGTCCTTTACCGTAGCAAATATTTTTGAAGGAATTTTCTGGTAATACAATTATGGTTTTCTTGTTATTAATTTCATTATATTTCCGGATATCAGTGTTGTATTTCCACTTGTTGGCATCTCATAATATTGGTCGAATATGATTCAAACTTTCTGTCTTAGTTAACGAAGAATTACTAGAAAAACTAAGTTGGAAATGCAGTAGATAGTATTTTTTGAGGATCGGTGATTGAAATCTAATTGCTGTTTCCTTAATTTTGAAACTTACCACTAAGATTTCTTACTGAATAATATTTTGATGTCTTCAAATTTTATTTCTCTGATATTGATGCCTGCACCTAGACATGGGCGGTTTTTAACCGCGGAACCGCCGAACCGGCAAAACCGCCGGTTACGGTTCAAAAACCGAACCGTAACCGGAAAATGGCGGTTTGGTTTCGGTTGCTAGTTTTGGCAAACCGAAACCGCCGGTTTTGGCGGTTAACCGCCGGTTTTTCGGTTTTTTTTTTTTTTTTTTTTAATTTTTTTTTTTTAATACACAATTCTTTTATTTTTTATGTATAAATTTAAGTTATATAATTTTTATTAAATTCTAGTAATGTAGTTTCTAAAAAACGAGTTGAAACGAACAAAAAACGAGCGAAAACGGAGTGAAAACGAGCAAAAAACGGAGAGAGAAAGAAAAAAAAAAAAAAAAAAAAGAAAACCGTCTAACCGCCGGTTTTTAACCGAACCGGCGGTTAGAAAACCGTAACCGGCGGTTTGCCGGTTCGGTTTCGGTTACGAATTTTGCAAAACCGAAACCGCCGGTTTTTAACCGTAACCGGCGGTTTCGGCCGGTTGGACATGTCTACCTGCACCATAAAATGATCACATATCAATTAGTAGAATTGACACGGAGTGTACTGATTGCATCCATATAACATTGAACTTCTACAAACAACTTCAAGAATAGATTACCACAATGCAGGTTCCTTCTTCCAGCATCACTTATTGTCATCAATGACATTGCTGCTTACATTTTTGGATTCTTCTTTGGTAAAACTCCTTTGATCAAGCTCTCACCAAAGAAAACATGGGAAGGCTTTATTGGAGCTTCTGTTGCTACTATGGTCTCTGCCTTTGTGGTGAGTAAGTTATCCATGTACTGATAAACCAATATGAAACAGTGGGAAATTCATTTCAGTGATGGAAGTTTTATATTTTGCCATCAAAGTCTATTTGGGTCCTTCAAAGTTTTATTTCTTGGATGGTTTAAGTGATATGCTCCTAAGTATATCAGTGCTAATAGTTAACCTTGATGCTCTCATAACCCCTTTGCATTTATAACAGACCATCTTCAAACTAAAAAAAACAGGATTGAAGTGGATAATCAGTTCTTAGTTTTTGCTGGTGATTTAATTTTCATTGTTTTTTCAGCTGGCAAATATACTGGGACGCTTTCAGTGGTTGACATGTCCAAGGAAGGTAATTGATGACTTATAGTTGTACCCAATGCTCTTAGCTTAGGTAGTTTAAATGTCTATGATTGGGAAACTTGTAACTTTCTTTGGACTATATCGTTGTATAGGATTTATCAACTGGTTGGCTTCACTGTGATCCTGGCCCATTGTTTACGCCCGAATACTTTTCTGTGCCAGAGTGGTTTCCTGAATGGGTAAGTGCTCTCTACTATCTTGTCAAGGGTAAAATACGTCTTTTTATCTATATTACATGCCTGGGAAAATCTGTTACAACTATAGATGTTGCCCACTTTCCATCAACTGTATGCCAAAGCTACATACAAATGTTTGACTTTTCAGTTTAATTTCCCGCTATACTGACTTACGTAGTTAGTTTGCAAAAGAATAATTGAGCATCTCCATTGTTTTGTATGGATGGGAATGGCATGCTGGCTAAGATCATTATTTTAAATAATGATAAAAATATTTGTTGCAGACGAGTCCTGATAAAACTTTTATCATTAAGCAACAAAATAAAGACATGCCAATATTTGTCAGGGATAAAAACCAATGCAGAGAACTCTATAAATAGTTCGCACCAAATAAATATTTGAATTCATAGCAATCAATTACTTTCTACACCTCAACTCTTTCTTCCTGGTGCCAATGTTTCTGTCATTAAAATGGTTGGAACTAAACCATCCAAACTGTTCTTGATGGACCTTAGTCAATATCACTCCTGAATGCTCTCTTTATGGGGCTCACGATCAAAGTATCATCTTTCTGTCCCTAAAACAGGTCTAGAATCAGACATTCTCTGCTTCATTATGCAGCCTTAATTTAGTGTTTGAATGCATTAAACACTTAAAAATTAATCCACTTATCCCAGCCACCATTTGATCCATGTGATAAGAATTTGTTGTTAGATTAATGAGAAGTAGGGAAGAAGGATAGGGAATGCATAGTTTTTCAAATGGTGGACTAGCAGGAGTATATTGCTTGTTGAAGATTATGTTATGATTTTATCTTTATTGTGTTTCCTAGTTTAATTGTTCTATGTTTAATAGGCAGATCATGATTTATTTTTTCCTTACTTTGATAGTATAACCCTAGGTCTTTCTCCTACTATAAATAGGGGCTCTACTACTTTCTTCTCTCTTACAACGCTCTTTCACACCTTGATGGGGCCGTTTCAAGTGCATCTGATTTATTGTTCTGTTACATCTATATAAGTCTCAAATTTAATTTGACCAGTTCTTTGAATGAGAATTATGTTGTTATTTGAATTTTGAGCCGTGGCTAAGCAGGTTGATTACTCACTCTAAATTAGAGGGTTGTAGGTTTTTTCCATTAGCCTCTATTATATCCAAGTCACAAAGCATCTTTGTTTTCTGTGAGTTATGGTCATCCTTCATGAGTACATATACTGTTTTCACAATTTACTGAACTGCTATCTTTCACTGTTGTGTCCCTTACACCTAGATCAGATGATACTACCTCTTATCGCCAACAAGATCAGAACAATCCTTAGGCAATGTTTGTATAGGATTTATAGTTGTTTTTTAAAACCAGCTTTTGAAATCTAGGGGATTTTGTGTTTGTTTGTTTTGAGATTTTAAGTAAGGTGAGATTTAACTTAATGTCAAATCAATGTGTAAGAGTGAATGGTGTTGTATTATTATAATGATACGACGATGTGAGTTAGATTTAAATATATATAAGTGTAATGAGAGAGATAATTGATTGTATTGGAAAGTGTGATAGTAGGTTTATACTTTATAGGTGTTGTATTGTAAGGGTGATTTTTAAAAATCAGATTTCAAAATCCCGAAGTAGAACTGGATATTTTGCAAATCCTAAAACCGGTTTTTAAAACCCGCAACAAACATTGCCTTATGCATCATCTTAAAAATTCTAACTACTGAGTGTAAATTTTGCCTGTTTACAGTTAAACTGCTGTATGAAATCTGATGAAAATGTTAAAGGCTACCCTGCACAGTTTTTTTGTTGTCTTTGCATTGTTGCCTACTGGTTTTCCTGTCTCAGTTTTGCTAATTGTGGGCTTCACTCTACTTCACCTTTTTGCAGTTTCCATGGACAGAGGTTTCTATTTTGCCTGTTCAATGGCATGCATTGTGTCTTGGCCTCTTTGCGTCAATTATAGCACCTTTTGGAGGCTTTTTTGCAAGTGGCTTTAAAAGAGCTTTCAAGATCAAGGTTTTGACACCATTATTCTCTTATCCAAGTTTGGATGAAGCTGATATATTTTTGATGAATCTAACTTCTACATATCTTTTGGTTTCTTTCCAGGATTTTGGGGACAGCATTCCTGGACACGGTGGGATCACTGATAGAATGGATTGTCAGGTGAATTTGAAAGATTGTGCGACTATAATATGAAATATATGGTTACATTATAGGTTACTCATTGACACTAGCTTTTGGTGCTCTCTCCCTCTTTCTTGTTGAAGGTAGATGAGATCAGGTCTAGAATTCATGAGATACCGACAGTTATAAATGAAAGATATACATAACGAAGTAGTCAGGAAACCCAAATACATTCTGATATTCACACATCATGTCATCAGATGCATGCTAGCTCATTGATGAGCTTCTTAACATGCATCTAATTTCGTAAGGAACCTTTTCTCATTTTCTGACAAGTTATCTTGTCATTTGCAAGATATAGTATTTCATGTCATCAGATGCATGCTAGTTCATTGTTGAGCTTCTTAACATGCATCTAATTTCGTAAGGAACCTTTCCTCATTGTCTGACAAGTTATCTTGTCATTTGCAAGATATAGTATTTCATGCCTTGTTATAGTATTGCTTCATTGTACATGAAAAGATTGGGAGGACTGTAATTGTCTAAGTGCAGTCTAGTTGGTGTTTGTTTCCAACTCAATTTGTTCGAGCATTGCTCGAACAAACTTATAATTGCTACTAATATTAGCTCTTATCTTTGCTGAGATACTGACGGTTATAAATGTGCAGATGGTCATGGCAGTTTTTGCATATATTTATCACCAATCGTTCATTGTACCACAGAGCTTGTCAATTGAGATGATTATGGATCAGGTATATATAATACCCATAATAATTTCTAAAGCAATCGGGTTTATATAATTTTTTATATCTGAAGTTTACCTTTTTCCAGTTTCAGCCCTCCTCTTTCGGTCCTGGAAGTACACTTTTACTCTCACATTTGGTCCCACCGTTTGTTGACTTTTCATTGACAGATGAAATCAACTATTTGAGGGGTGCTAAATTTAATTATTTAAATGATTTTACTTAAATGTAATTATAAAAAAAAAACTAAAAAGAAATTTAAATATTACATTTAACAGCTCTCAAATAGTTGATTCCGTCAGTCAACAAACGGTGTAACCAAATGCAGGAGTCAAAGCGTACTTTCATGACCAAACTTGATAGTGAGTGAAGGAGGGGGACCAAAACTGAAAAAAGATACTCCCTCTGTCCCATAGGAATTTGCACACTTTCCATATATGGATGTCCCATACCAATTTGTACATTCCATAAAAGAAAATATTGTCATAACTCTCACCCTCAAAATATACACATATTTACCCATATGTCATTACTTTTTCACACTCAATCTACCTTTTACTTTACTTTATTAATAAAAGTTTATAAAACTACCCCTCAAAACATCACTCATTACACTTTTTCTTACACATTTATTAAAATGTATGCCATCCCAGAGGTGCAAGTTCCTCTGGGACGGAGGGAGTAAAACTTTAGGGACCAACATTATCCCGGAACAATCCAATTATTTGCTTGTAATGACACTTGAAATTTATCTTGTGGTGTAGATAGTGATAAACCTGACGTTTGATGAGCAACGAGTTCTGTACACAAAACTTGGACAGATAATCATGGACAAGCAGTTTGGAGAATCCTGAATTCAAGAAACTGGTATCTGTAGTTTTATGTAGCTAATTGCTTCCACATGCTTTCTGATTCCTAGTTATTTAATTCGTGAAACTTGTGTGCCATATGCATGTCTGGTTTTTCTTCATTTCTTTATACTTTGTTATGGTTATTTACCTGCAGGCATCCAACCCTTTTCGCATTGTATAGTATTTTCGCCATTGATAAACGATGATGTTTAAAGAATGTATTGTTTGGACAATCCTTCTCTGTTGTGATATCACTTCAGTTGTTTCTGCATTCTGGGATGAAGAAAGTAGACTACTAAAAATTGTACTAGTATTGTATTTTGTTTTGTTTGCAGAGGTATTTTAGTGAGAAGTTTTAGCAGGTGGTGGTAGAAGTGACTGATTTGATTCAACTTGATCTTGTTATGCATGGTCTATTGCTGATTCTTTGTAAAAAAATTGATCTAATGGTTATTCGATTTCATCTAGTTCAAACCTCCTCACTATATTTTTTTAAGAGTTTGTAACTTCAATTTAACTTGAGCAATTAACCCATTATAACTTAAATACAAAAGCTCAACCACATTTTATATATTCGGTCCAATTATGTAAAGTAAATTCAGCTACATGCTACTCCGTATGTAACAGAGTGTTTGCAATTTTTTAATCAAGTATTCTTGGCTTACTTTTTTTGTGTGGTTTGCGAATTATTGTATGTAGGTGTCTTGGTTCCGTAATTAAAAATGGAAAAGTAAAATGCCATTTTGAACCTAAAATATGAGGATATGGATCACCCTTTGTATAATATAATTGGCCGGGTCCTATGTGATTTGAGGATATGGATGTGATTTTTTGGATTCAAGGAATGACCTGTGTAACACATCAGGTGATCCTTGTCCTAGAATTAATGTATTGTAGGCCTGACAATGAGCGAGAGGGTATTTTCAAATTAAAAATCAATTTTTAAGTTTTTTTTTTTTTTTTTTTAAAAAAGCTACTACCTACTACTCCTAAAATATGATACTCCCCCGTCTATGTATATTTCTTCCGTTTTATAATTATTTGTATACTTTTTTTTTTTTAAATTGTCACTCATTTTAATATTTACACTCATAATATGTAAATAATTTACAAAATTAATATTCTCACTACATCATTTTATTTTTAAAATTGTCACTCATTTTAATCTACATTCTTCCCTACATTTCACTAATTTTTTTTAACACCTCATTAAATTTCTTTTATACCTCACTAAATCACAATAAATACACCTCACTAAATTCATATTTCTTAAAAAGTGAACTTATCAACGTATTCAAGTCATTACGGGATGGAGGAAATATATTTTAAGTTATACATTTGTCTAATAATTTTAACACTGTTTCACCTATTATGAGTCGGAACAATCAAAATTTATAATGAATTAAATATAATATTATTTTATCTTTATAGTAATGTAAATCGGGCCCCCCAATCTAAAATTCCTGGCTCCGTCACTGCTCAAACCAATTGAACACGGATTTTAATTAATGAATTGTTTATTAATATTGTGTAAAATAAAGTGGGGATAGTAAAGACTTTTCAATTTTATAAATAGGAGTAATAAAGCTATTTTTTAGTGTAATAAAGTAATGACATTTATTGTAATATTGTGATGTTTTAAGGGGAGTGTTTAAAAGTGTTTTTACTATTTTAAGTAATGTGTCTTCAAGTATGAGACGCCCAAAATGGTAAAATGTGCCTAGTATGGGACGGAGGGAGTATTAGTAAGTATTTGAAAAATTTGTATGAGATGATTAAATACTCTTCAAGCAACATTTCTCATACTAAATTTTAGTACTCCCGCAATCTTATTATTCACACTTTTTTTTTTTTAATTGTACAATTTTATTATGCACATTCCATTTTTAGAAATAATTACTATTCATACTATTTTATCTCCAATATTCTAAGTTTCTAACACCACTTATTTACCCATTTTGCTATTCACTTTGTTTATAAACAATCATTTTACTTATAAATGAACTCCACAATACCCCATTCCGTGCTCGAAGAAATGAACATTATAAAATTGGACGAAGGAAGTATCATATTTTAATTTATTAAGGGTGTGTTTGCAAACAATAGTGATTGATTCAAAGTGATTAAAATTGATTTTTGAAATAAATTTGAGAGTGGACAATGTTTTCAAATTAAGCACTTTTAATCAATTTTATATATGTTGTGATTTTTGCAAAACAAATAGCTTCTTTATAATTTTACAAAAATACCCTTATTACATTTGAATAAGTAATGGGTAAGCATAAAATATTATTTAAATTGTGAGGGCAAAAATGTAAAATTGATTACTACAATGATGAGAAGCACATAGAAGCTATTAAAAGTAGGTGGAGGGGTGCTTCACCAAAATCACTTTAAACTACTTAATTTAATCACTTAGTTGTGTTGCCAAACACTCCAAAAGTGATTATATTTTAAAAAATAAGTGCTTTTAAGCACATACTAGTGCTTGCAAACACCCACTAAATGTACTAATTTTTCATCATTATTTTTATATGCATAATCATAAAACAAAAACGAAACCCCACGTTCCAATAAACTATTGTGAAGTAGTACTCCCTCCGTCCCGGGATAATTTGCATAGTTTGACCGGCACGTTGTTTAAGAAAAGTGGATTTAGTGGTTGATGATGTAAAATAAAGGAGGGGTATTTTAGGTAATTTGATGATGTGTAAAGTGAAATGTATGAAAAAAAAGGAGTGACAAATTTGAAAATAAAATGATGTTGTGAGGTTATTAATTTTGTGGGGTATTTCCATATTAAGAGTGTGCAAGTAATTTTGGAACGTCCCAATAAGAAAAGTGTGCAAGTAATTACGCAACGGAGAGAATAGTATATTCTATGGAGTACTAAAATAGTGATTGCATTTAATTAAAACAATGCAATTTTATGAGATTGTAAACTCAATATTTTAATTTTAATTTTTAACTAGTGAGTAGTGACACACTGACACTTTGGTTCGAAAAAAAAACTAGTGACATTTCGTCATCTAAAAATAAAATAAAAAATAATAATTTTTCTTTCAATACCAAAATATATTTAGTCATTATTATTTCAAAATTTTATACTAGAGTTGAACCCTCGTATAGTTGTAGCTCTCGCTCTCTAGAAATTAGTGACCCAAGAAAATGTCTTCGCCAGCTGCGCAACCGGGCACCACCACCAACTCCGCCGTGCTCCGGCCGTGGCCGCAGTTTATTGACTTTTCAGCCCTCAGTCTCCCCATCTCTCTCTCTGAATCCACCTATCGTGTCACTCAAAACCTCCGCTATTTCCTCCCAAACTACGTCGTCCTCACTCTCCTCATCTTCCTCGTAACCCTAATCACCCGCCCCCTCTCCTTATTATTCTTCCTCTGCATTTTCTCCGCGTGGGTGTACTTGGTTCTATTGCGCGACGAACCATTGACTGTCGTAGATTTCGAGATTGATCAGAGAATTATTGTGGGGGTTCTCGGTGTGATGACTTTGGGCGCTCTTTTCTGGTCCCATGTTTGGTTGAAGCTCTTTGTTTCTCTGATTATTGGAGCTTTGATCGTGCTTTTTCATGGCGTTCTGAGGGCGCCGGAGGATTCGTTGGAGGATTCGCCGTATGGCTCGTTGCTTAATGTTGTGGATAGTCCCAGGGGGGAATATGCTAGCGTCTGAGAAATTAGGGCTTTTCTAGGGTTTCTGATTGATTGGGAGGTTTTGGGGTTGAATTTTAGTTCCAAATTGCATTTTATGTTTACTGTTATTGTTTTAATTGTAGATGTTTTGATTAATGAATGTCTAGATGCCATCTTAAATTTTATATGGAATGCAATTAAGTTAATGGCCTTCATTTTGGTGCTTTGTTTTATGCTCTGAATTTGAGATGCAAGCTATGATTAAGCTGATCACTCTATGCAGCTTCATACGAGGTATGCATTGTTTATTCAGATCAAATGTGTCTCTCTGATTCGAGCAATTCATTCTAATTTGTTTCATGGTCTGAACTGAGATGCAAGTTAAAATTGGTTGTTTATTGAGATTGATTGTTTCTTCCTGATTCGATCAATTCATTTGTTTCATGCTCTAACTGAGATGCAAGCTAGAACTACCTTGAATAATATGGACTAGATATTGTTTATCGAGATTGAGCTTGTCTTCTTGATTCATTTGCCCATTTGTGTCATGACCTGAACTGAGATGCAAACTAGAACTTTGTTTATGGGACTTAATATGATATGGGTGTTGTTTATTGAGATTGAATGAATGATTCTTTGTTTTTGTCATGGTCTGAACTGATATTGATCACAGTACATGGCATAATATGAGCGAGGTACTGTTTATAGAATGTGCCTTCATAATCTGAACTGAGATGAGATTCAGGGCTAGAATTTTGTTGATCACAAGTATGCAACTTCATACGAGCTTGCATCTCAGTTGATTTAATCAAGCCTCCTCGTAAAGAATATGATGTCGAATTATTCACTTTTTGGGTGATTTAACAATACTTATGACATTCTTTAAAAAAAAAAAAACGAATACTTATGACATTGCTTTTCTACATTATGATCAGTTTGCTGTTGTTTTGTTTCACGAAATGGTGAGAATGAGGCCTTGCCCTTCTGTTGTTGATTTCAATATATTGTTGCTGCATTTCTTTAGTTTAGACAGTAGTACTGTCTTGCTCCTTTTCTGTTCGACAAAATGCTTGAACAACCTTGAGTATTATGATTGATCTTTTTTGCCTACTGAATCAAGTTGATCTTGTGTTTGCAATTTTAGACAGGCTTTTCGAGTGTGACTATGATCATCAAAGCGCTTTTCTTGCTTGAAGGAATGATGAAAGAGGCTTATTAGGATGTTTTGAAAATTATGATGCAAATACATGTTCCACCTGATATTATTCCTTGCACTGCCCAGTCTTGTTTTGGGGTGTTTCTAAGTATACAAAACAAGGTAGAACCAGCTTTAAAAAAAAAGTGATTTTAGAAGATGTTAATAGAGTTTGCAAGCACCGCCTAAACTCGGAACGGGCCAGAACAGTTTTCATCTGTATAGAATCAGTTGCGTTGATCAACTTAGTCTGCATCTCCAGTTTTCCTCTCTAATTGCCAATATAATAGTTACCCCTATTTATGAGAGAGATTGATGATGGTTTAAAAGGATTTTTTGAAACACTAGATTGGATCGAAAATAATTATAAATAGTTTAAGGTGGTTGTTATCAAAGGCATCTAAGCAAATGCACAATTACATTTTCTTCTGAAAATTAGATTAAAATAGGTATTGGAATGAAATGCATTCCATATTAATTTGGTTGTAGTAACATTGTTTTAGTAATATAGTAGCCGAATAAGTCAGAATTATTTTAGTAATTTTGCTCAAAAAAAATAAATGTCTAAAATATTTTTGGACTTGCAGTAATACACTTTTGGTCTTATCAGAATTATTTTAGTAATTTTGCTCAAAAAAAATAAATGTCTAAAATATTTTTGGATTTACAGCAATACACTTTTGGTCTTGTAGTGACAAAATTTATGGCATGTAGTAACATAGTTTTGGCCATGTAGTAAGATAGGAGTAATATTTTAGAGCGAAAATAAATATTATAATTAAGGTTGACCCGCGTTGACGTGTATTTGACCCACGAATTTTGATTTAATTGATCAATGTTGCATGTATACAATATTGCATATAAGTTTTTGCCAACTATTAATTAATAATTACTACTCCCTCCATTTTTTATTTAGTGTCATTTTGACTTTTTAATTAATTTTAAAATAAGTGTCATTTTAGAGTTTTTTCTTTAATTTTGACTATTTTACCCTTATTCATTTACCATAAATATTTTTCATAATTAAATTTCTCAAAAATTGTTTATACCAAAATTAATTTGATTCATTAATACAAGCTAAATTTTTGACCACATTCTTTATCAAACAAAATTTCTATATTAAAATTAGTATAATTAATGAGGGTAATATAATTTATAATCTTAATTTGTTGAAAAAAGTCAAAATGACACTTATTAAAAAAAATGGAGGGAGTAATATTTTTCTTAACAATCCAGGACCCAAGAGACACATTTTAAAATCATGCCTGACATCTTATAATTTCAATTCAAAAATATTTTTATAGATCACAATTTAAATTAATATTTTTACTAATTTTCAAAATCTAAATCAATAGAATTTTTTTTATTAGATCATAAATTAATATTACTAATTTTCAAAATCTAAAGTGACATTATTTCTACAACGATTTAACACGGAATATTTCGAAGTACACTTAATAATTGTGGAGGTGGGCTTACTAAATTAAAATCCTGTTTTCCAATCTCAATATTTCATCTTGTATTTTATTGTTTTTAATACATAGGTATCAATTTTTTTATTTTTTTTAAAATTCTCTTTAACCCATCCACATCTCACCCTCGTGACTAGAGTCTTAAACGAACCGAGCTGCTCGTGAGCTCGACTTGACTTGTTTGTTTAATGAGTCGAGCTCGTTAAATACTCGATTTACTAACGAGTCGACTCGAGCTCGATTCATTAGACTCAATATCTAATTTTTATATTTTTTTAATTCCATTAGACTCGTTAGGCTCGACTCGATTCGATTCGATAGATTCATTAACGAGTCGAGCTCGACTCGACTTGGGTTGAATAACAACTCTACTCATTACATGGTTACCCTGAGAGGCATTGTCTCTATTAAATTAAATAAGACAAGATTGAGGATAGTTTAGTCGAATTCGAATAGAAAATTACTTCTCTGTTGGTGATATGATTAAGAGAAAATAAAGTTGGGAGTATAAAGAATGAATTGTTACCGTTGATTTAGACTAGTTAATCATCCTGGATAAAACTAAAAGGTGCATGAGATTGGAATGGCGATTTGCATAAAACTTGTTTCTAATTCAGCTGTTCGCGCTGTTGCTTCTCTGCATTATCATGACCATTTAATTCTATGCTGCTTTCAATTTCATCATCCCAGATTCACTCCCCAAAATAGATACTTTTCGTCCTCCAAACCCAGATTTGATTTTGGGTGTATACGTAAGCCCGATGACGCTATCGCTTTGTTTCAAGAAATGGCAGTAATGAAGCCGCGGCCTTGCGTTGTTGATTTCACGAAATTGTTGGTTGCTCTTGTTAAGATGAGACAATACTCTGTTGCTCTCCACCTGTTCGACAGAATGCTCCAACGAGATGTTCCTGTTGATGACTACACTTTGAATATTGCAATGGATTGCTTTTGCAACCTCAATCGTGTTGATTCTGCATTTTCAATCTTAGCTAGCTTTGTCAAGCTTGGCCATAGAACTACTGCCGTAACCTTCAATACTCTCATCAAAGGCCTTTTCTTGGAAGGAAAGGTTGCCGAGGCAGAAAGACTGTTCAAGAAATTGTTGAGCGAGAAAGTGTGTGTGCATAATGAAGTTACCTATAATGTTGTGATTAACGGATTGTGCAAAGCCGGACATACTCTCAGGGCCTGTGATTTGCTCATGATATTGGAAAACGGAAGGTGCAAACTTAATATTTTTGCTTATAGCATAGTAATTGATAGTCTATGCAAGGACCAAATGGTTGATGATGCCCTCCAACTATTTTCCAAGTTGGCCGAAAAGGGCATGTCGCCTGACGTCGTAACGTATAATTCATTAATTCAGGGTCTATGCAATTTTCGTAGATGGAAGGAGGTGAAATACTTATTAAATACGATGATAGCTCGTAAAATCTCACCAAGTGTGGTTACTTTCACCGTTTTAGTTGACGCTTATTGCAAGGAGGGAATGCTGAAAGACGCTGAGGATGTTTTCAAAATTATGCTGCAGTCAAACGTTCAGCCTGATATTATCACTTACAATGCCTTGATAGATGGATACTGTTTGCAGGGACAAATGGATAAAGCCCGAAAAGTTTTTAAGTCAGCAAAAGAATCGGGCCTCAGGCCTAGCATTGTAAGCTACTCTATCTTGATGAATGGATATTGCAAAAAGGGAAATGTGGACGAAGCTTGGCGCCTTTTTCTGGAAATCCCTCGCAAAGGGTTAGATCATACGGTGGTTTCTTATAGCACCATGATACATGGATTTTTTTGTGAAGGCAGATGCGATGATGGCTTCAAGCTTTTCAAAGAGATGCAAGATTTGCAATTATATCCAGATATAATGACTTGCAGTATACTGTTGAAAGGATTGTGCAGAGCTGAGCGTATTACTGAAGCATTGTTGTTTTTGGATATGATGGAAAGTAAAGGTGTAAGTCCTAACATTGTATCGTATAATATTCTTATTGGTGCACTTTGTGAAAAAGGGAAAATGCTGAGGGCTAAGGGTTTGGTTATGAGAATGGAAAAAAATGGCATTTTACCTGACAGTATGACCTACAATAGATTTGTACAGGGTTTCCTAAAATGGAACGAGCCTCATGAAGCAATTCCTGTGTTGGAAGAAATGAAGAGAAGGGGATTCTCACTGGATACAACTAGTTTTACAATGTTTCTTGATCATCTGCAAGCACAAGGTCAAGATGGTATTCTTTTCGATAAGGTTCAGAAGCTTATGCAGAAGAATGTATAGCTTTGTCATAGTTAAGGCATGTTTTCAAACTCTACAGAATACTCCATAATCACTTTTTCTCAAAGCTGGTAGACTCAGCTTATTTGAAAAGAAAAATAAAAGGTGATTCTGAACTAGTTGTTTCATTTGCAAACACCACCTTAGTGGACTTCTTTTCTCTATTTAATATCTGTAAATTCAGATGAGTTGAGTTGAATACTTAATCATGCATGGGTTTCTTTTCTTGCACATTCTGTCATTTTGTTTGTGTTGATCAGCTTTCAAAACTTGAATATTTAAGAGAATCTGGCCTCATTTGCAAGCACCACATACCCCATTCCAAACTACTCCCTCCGTCTGTACCACTAAGATAGACTTTCTTTTTACTCGTATATAAATATATATATTTTTTTAAATTCAATTATTTTTAAAGTAGAATGATCATAAGTATTATAATTTGAAATCAAAAGTTTCACTCAAATATTTTATCCTTCTGTTAAAATAGGAGAGTGTGTGACCTGGTAAATTTATACTGTAATTGAGATTACAAGCACAAAGTGAGAGTTCAGATGAGATGGGGCAGGAATTTTCAATTGCAAATTAATTATTTCTGTAATTCAAACTCTACTACTTCCACTTCAATATTGCTGATGAATTGAGATATAACTTACAAGTTACAACCTTTCAATCAATAAAAGGTAAGAAGAGATCCACAGCATAAGAAAACTGCAGATATTGCAAGAGAAATGCAAATGACGGATGATGAAATGCGGCCATTGTCTTTCCTCAACAACATACCTTCAAGGAAATGGTAGTTGACAACTATTGCAAACAATGAGAGCACAACTTGTCCCACCAATTCCTCGCCCTTGCCAAAGATCATCCTTGTGATTCCGATAATAAAGCAACCCAAATTAAGAATGTAGACACTGCACAATGGAGCAAGCAGCTGTGGGGATACTTGGAAATCATAGATCCCCTGCTCAAGACGCTTACTTTGTTCATCGTCGACTGCCTTGTTCGTTAGACTGAAATTTGCTTCAAGGAAACCGAGTTTCTCCTGAATTGCGTTCACAACTGCATACAAGTAACATGATCCACACTTCATCAACCAAATACGCAGTTCATAGAGTGCAGTCCTGAATGCATCCCGATCTCCAAAGGAGAACACTTCTTGCACATGCTTCAGCAGTGACGAAAGTATAATATAGACAAACACAAGGAAAAATGGATCGGACACCTATTAAACCGTGTTGAAAAAGCAATAGTTAGGATTGTGGAAAGAAAAATTATTTGAAAAAAAGCAGAATTCATAAATCGATTAGTTCACTTTAGGCAAATTTACAGTCATTTTTTTATCTTAGAGTAGCCATTGCAATTTTAGTTCATACGGATCAATTTCCTCAATCAAGTCCCATAACTTTTAAAATAATACTACAAGTTTAGTCCTATATTGACAATGTTGCAGAATTTTTTCACATACTGCACACGGAGGAGCCAGAATTCCATATAGGAACCAGAGTAATGACTTGACGTTGCTCACGTGACAAAATAAGACCCCAAAAAGTTGTCAATATAGGATTAAAATTGCAGAATTTAAAAAAGATATGGGACTTAATTAAGAAAATTGATTTGTATGGCACTGAATTCGCCAATACTCAAGATATGGGACCAATTTACTGCAAGTGTAAGCATGGTAATTACGAACCTTGGGATAGAGAGGAATGCCATAAAGGAGACAGATTGGAGGAATTATGGCTAACCCATAGAAGGGCAGAGCATAGAGACAGTCAAGTACAAGGGCAGCATAACACATGCTTTGAAGAACTCCCATTTTCAATGGACCGTATATAAGAGGTGAAAACCTTGACAGACCAATTTGCATTAGGCCCAAGGCCCAGCGTGCTTGTTGAACCAGCACATCATTCAGGTTTGTAGGGGAAGCACCCAAGAAACATGGTCTCTCAGGGTCGAGTTGTACAGAAATCCCGCCATTACAGTGCAATTCAATGCTTGTAATAGCGTCCTCCACAACAGTAAAATATCTATAGCCCAGCTGCACTTGAAACGATAAAATTAATCATGATGTTTAACTTGTACATGACTATTTTAACAGTAGATACTTGCCTCTTTTCCCCATTGTGTATCATTGTCATAAGTGCACGATGCTACCAATTGGAGTTCCTTTTGCAATGCATCTGATGGCTTTCTGTTTTCTGGCAACTGTGGTTTGTAATTTTCATAAAGTGATTTGATGAACTCATTACTTGAGCCAAATGACTTCTTCAGCTGGCTGAGATCAACATCTGGACACAGTCACAAAGGACGTATTAAATATCACCTATTTGTGCACAGATATAATATGAAGACTTGTGCAGATTTTATAAAATCAACAATACCCTTTTGAATTTTCTTAGTTCCATAGATTGCTTCACGTGTCATGAAAAAGTTGCAACCATAAACGGTAGGACCTTTAATCCCATCCATGCCCTGCCCATCTCTCTGCATAAAATTTGATTAGTGTTCATACGTGCAGGAAAAAAATTCCTCAGCGTAGTGCTGCCAAATGTCAAAGATAGTAAAATACCCAAATGGGGTTCAGCCGACCATCGTAGATATCATACTTGCTAACATTACGGAATTTCTGAAGGAACTGGACCCTAGTTAATTTTGGAGATATTTTGGGATCAAGAAAAAAGCACATAGCTTGCCGAGCAGATGATGGATTATAGCAGTACATGTCACAGTCCAACACCAAGAAGTATGGAGCATTGCTGAGTAAAGCAGATACCCGGAGCTGCAAATCAGAGTAGGCTAATTATATAATATGCTCAAGAGAATAAATGACAAAAGGTAGAGGAAATAAAAGAAAGCAAAATCTAGTGATTCCATGCTAGTCTGGGGAGTACATTTAGTGAGATCAATGCATGTTTGTAGTTACCATGAACCCTTGCGTATAAAATAATTACCACACACTTGTCATAGGGTAGAAAATTGAAAAAAAATAAAAATTCATCCAGAGTATAGCAATGAATAATTTTGTCATAATAAATAGATAAGGGGTGTATAAGAAAAGTTTACTAGAGTGTTAAGTGCTCCTCCTTTGAAATGGTGTGGATGACCAGGCCTCTTCTCTCGAGAAATGTAAACTAGAAGAGGCATCTCTTTTACGTCTGAATCCATATTTTCATCTGTCATCACCTGTCGATAGAATCATATTTGAGACTAAAAGTAATGAAAAGCAATACTGCAATTGTAAGATCTGGGGGCAAGTAATGAGGAAGGAATTATAAGATGTTGTTTGAAACAAGTTGTTTTATTCTAAAGCAATCCATCATCTTCATATCTAATTAAGTTTCTCAAGACATGGACATCTACTTCTATATCTTGGGTGCATAAAATATATGAAATCAGGATGGCATACTTTTGACAGTCTCTCGAAAGCATACCTAAAGTTGCGTTTCTTCAGCTTCTAAGATTCTCTCACTTTGGATCTTGCTTAATCATCAGGCATACATGATAAAAAGATTTAAGCCAATCGTTTGAACATCACTGAATTATTGACATGCTTCATGACCGATCACTCTCTCATTTGTGAGTTATCTATCTTGTAGCCATTCTATTCTACTCATAGGAATTCTAAGAGATTGTCTAGTTCAACAGTTTGAGTTCTCAGGCTGTCAGTCATGACAATCGACTCTCAGAACAATCTCCACTCAAGTTTTTTTTTAGCTTCTGCCAATTCAGTTACTTCGAAAAATAAGCATGAGATAACATTGTTTCTCAAAAAACTAGGTCACTTAATGAAATTGTAGCTTTTTTGTTCCCATAGTATACAAGCTAAATGTTTCAACAGGCCTTTCTCTGTTTAAGAAGCACAATTCTATGAACCATTTGAACTTATTCACTCTGGCCTATGGGACCATCCCCAGTTCAACCAGGAATCATTAACTATAATATGTAAGTTTCATTGATAATCACATGATAATTTACCTGGTACTATCACGGTATCACCTCAATGTCTAAATAACAAGTTTGCAGTGTTTTCTGGTCACTTATCTAACCAAACTCAGTTGTATAAGAAAATTACGGCAATTCCTATTGGGGAGCAAAGTGAATGAGCTTGACTAATACTCCATTTTGCATAAATGGTAGTGCGCACAGCTGTAGAAATACGACATGAAACTGAGGTATGTTTTCAAATAAAATTTCGATTCTAAAAGACTACATAAATCAGGATGTATACAATAATCAAACGAATTTTCTACCTTGATAGTCGGTGGATGATCTTTGCTAACAGAACTGCTTGCATTTACTGAAATCTTATCTAGAGCCTCCTTGAATTCTTCATATCTTTTCTGCAACCCAAAAAACAAGTTGGTGAGAAAACCACAAATCAAACACCTTAAAGTCAATAATATTTGTGTACCTCTATCATCTTCCTGTCCTCCATGAACTCACTGCTACCAATGAACTTTTCATGAGCACTTTCCTTAGATGCAAAATAGGATTCTGGACACCTGATTTTGAGCTCATAATTTCTGCAGAAAGGTATCCAAGATCTGGCGAACTTCCAAGCTTGACGAAGGGCGTCCAAGGTCACATAAGAACCACCATCATCGGAGAGATAAACAGACAGCTTATGAGAAGGGTAATCAAGCGCCATGGCCGATATAACGGTGTTCATGACCCCGAGAGAGGGCTCTTTGCTCGGATCCGCAGTGCAGACGAAGATGTCGACCGGGGGAAGCTTCTCGTCTTCGGGCAACTTTTCCGGATAGACACTTCGTTGAACAGGCATCCATCGATAGGCTTGGTGAAGAATCCAGAGAAAGGTGAGTATAATCTCGGAGATAATGACGATTAGATAGGGCAAAAGCGGAGTCTCTCTGGTGTCAATTATGCGGAAAAGAGTAGTGAATCTGTAGTAGAAAACAGCGAGTATAGCAATTCCATTGAAGAGCATGTGGAGCCTGTTGATGATGAGGTTGGTTAGCAGCACACGGCGAACATGGAGAGGAGATGAAGTGGTAGCCATGGATTCCTTTCCACTTAGTTGAAGGCAGAATCAATTCAGTGAATAATAAGTTGATTGAGCTTGAGATGGAATAGTGTAATTTCAAAATTAGAGAATCTCGAAATGAAGATGAGCTACAATGGCGGAATGAAATCGATGAATTAGATTATTGGCGGGTGAGTGAGAATGGAATGGCAGTGATAGTGTGATGAGAATGTAGTCTATGTAGATACTTTGATTTTCTGCTCCATCTTTGGAAAGGGGACTTTTTATAGACTATTTTCAACTTCAAAATTGTTTACTCCCTCCACAGTTTATCTGCAAGCTTCTAGTTATTTTTTGCAAAAAAAAATTAAGAAAAGTGAGATAGAAAAACAGGTAAGATATAAAGTAAAGTATGAATAAAAATTAAAAGTATTTAAAAAAAAAAAGGAATATGAAAAAGTTATAAACAGATATACCATAATTGTAAAATGGAAATGGAAAGCTTATAGACACATTGAGGGAGCATTACCATTAAATCTACTCATTTCAGTTTTCTATTTTACCATTTTAATTCGTCTACGACTCTACGTCCATCTATAAGCTTTTCATTTTATCATTTTGTTTCGTCTCCCGTCTTTAAGCTTTTCATACCTTTATAATAAATACTTTTAATATTTTATTCTTACAACTTCATATATATATATATATATTACTCCCTCCGTCCCAGTATTTTATGCACACTTTGACCGTGCACGAAGATTAAGAAAATGAAATAAAGTGATGTGTAAGATAAAATAAAGGAGGGGTATTATTGCTAATTCATTGATTAAAGTGGGGGAGATTTGATTAAAGAGAAAGGAAGGTAAAATAAAAGAGGGGTATTATTGGTAAAAATTATGTGAGTTGTTTCCTTTTTTTGGAATGTGCAAAAAATGTTGGGACACCCGTTAAGTGCATACAATCTTGAGACGGAGGGAGTATACTTTTTCTCTATCCCCTCATTCTCTCCCTCAAATTCTACCGTATCTATTATTTAATCGGTATTTAAAATATCCTTTGTCATTGTTACGTGCTTTGACTTTCTATTAATTTCTTCTTTTGGCAAAAAAAACTAATACATCATAATTAACCATTAGTATAATACAACAAATGAACAATCGACAGAGGGAACATTTTATAATAAAAATATAATTAATTTAATGCTTTCTTATTTACTTTGATCTTTAAAATATTTATTAAATTATATTTATTTATTCAATTTTCAAAATAAGATATTAGAAAAAAGAAGACATAAAATGAAAAAAATGCAAGATTTAAAAAAGATAATTGCATTTTAAGATATTAGATTTAAAGGGTACTTTGATTACTATTATTTTTTATAGCAAATTTTGAACAATTAACTCGTGTATTATTTAGGATACAATTAACATAATTATATGATGTTTACCTTCGATTGCATGTAATAAGGACTACAATCTTAAAATTTGTAAACATAAGAGACTAATTTCAAAGTCGAAAAATTTAAAGGACAAAAATCTTAAAATTTGTAAATATAAGAAATTAATTTCAAAGTAAAAAAAATTAAGAGTATAAAAATCAAAATTGACATAACTTAAAGAACAAAAAAATTATTTTTCCATAATTAAATGAAGTAAAAGGTTATATTAGATATAAATTCACAAAATGTCAATTAATTTGTTAATTCTAAAAAGAACTAAAACGACAATTAAAAAGGATAAGAGGGAGTACTATATTTCTTAAAATTTGTAAAAAAAAAAAAAGAAAAAAAAGAAAGAATATTTTATATGAATGGAAGGAATATAGCATTATATATGTAATATATTATTAAGGAAAAAAAAGATAGATTTTTTTTAGAGAGATAATGATTATTGTAAAACAAAATATGTTTGATTAACTTTGATAAGAGGTTAAAAATGATAAAATAAATAACTTATAATAGAGTATAAGGATTTTAAATTTTGGAGATAGGAGATCCTGATCCAGTCGAATTTTATTGGTTATGAAAGTATGATAATCTAGAACCAACACTTTTTTGCCACGCGATTCGTGCACTCATATATGATTGGGACACCCGTGCATCGCTTTGCATTTTAATATATTAAAGGCTGCTTTCATTGGGGACACCCGTGGACCACGTTAAAAAAAGATACTTCCCTCTCAAGTTTTTTTTTTTTTAAAGACATAATTACATATAGGAATATTTGAATAACATCTCCCGCTCATCTATTTATACAGAGCAACTATACCAAAGACTTCTTGCTTCAAACTCAATCGTGAGAGAGTGAAAAGTCATATAGGCATACCAGCAATCAGTGAGGTTCCTCGATTTAGAAAAATAACAAACCTGCTCCAAACATGAAACAAATTGTTGCACACAACGACTCGCGCTACAGCTTCACAAATCATAGAAGACTTCCCCACCGACACCCAGTGTCAAGCCAAAAATCAGCGCATATTACTCCAGTCGTTACCCACAGCAGGGGGGAAGACCCACAACCGTTACTCACAGTAGGGGGAGAAGAAACAACAGTAAAGAAAAAACAACAGTACAGAAAACAAGATCTAAAGCAGTAAATAAACTAAAACACTAAATAACGGAAGTAAAAACGAAAAATAAAATGGGATCAACGAGATGTTCATCCGGACGGCCACCGTGGCTCCGTCGGAGAGGGCTACCCACTGATCCCAACTGAAGACCTAAGAAGAGCCCCTACATCCACTGAAACTGAGGGAGAGGGTCGTCACAGCGGTTGTTCGACTGACCGGCGGCGGTCCAGCGGCAGTCCGGCGGTGGTTCGCGGCGGTTTGACGGTTGTTCTACTCTATATAAGAAACTTTACCAGATCTACTAAGTTTCCTATCTAATATTTAGATCTAAACTACTACAAAGAAACTTTAAAAGAACAATATGATGAAGGGGGAGGAGGAAGGTGGGCGGTGCCGGGGAGCTGCGGCAGCGTTGTGCGCCTACGGTAGCTTGTAACAGATCTACATTAGAGGAGGAGAGGAGGCGTGGTTATTGGTGGCGGGGATGTTTCATATAATTTTGTTATTGAATATAGCACTTCATCATTAAATAAAATATTTAATTTAAAAAAAAAACTTTAAATTTATCAAAATGTTCTTATAATTTTTTTTTTATTTAAAATAAGAAAATATCATATTTTTTTTAATCATTCAATTTTTTTTCCCTCTATCAACGAATTGTTTCCAATCACTTTTCCAAACGTAACAAGTACCAACTCATATTTATTTTTCACTTTGATGCCTCCATGTTCTTCAATTTAAGTATGAAAAGTCATCACCTCACCACCCCTCACTCTATTTACCATTCTAATCCTTTTAGTTGTTCGACACTCCATTATCAAATTCATCAACCATTGCACCAAATTTCAAATTTTAAGTTTCAAAATTTTATGTTGATTTGTCTTATGCTTCTCAACATTGCTCCATTCAGTTTTATGATTTTTTGTCGTTATTTTTATGGTTTAAAAAAATTATAAAATTTTATTTATGTTTATATTTAAAGTTAAATAATTTCAATTTAACGTGAACAAAAAATTTGAAAAAAATGGAGAAACTAGATTGAAAATGGAAGATTAATTTAGGATTTTAAGGATACTGTATATATATGTTATTTTATAATTAAATATTTTTATTATTTTAAATTATAAAATGACATTTTTTCGTCATTTTATATTTATTAATTTAATTTATTAGTAAGGTGATGTAATGTAATTGCATATTGCATACATCAATATATGTTGAATTAACGTTCCAATATCATTTAAATGATTATTTGTTGTAAGATAGTATGAAACTTGTCTTACCCTTATCACATGGGCGCATCATTTACTTAGCCCAATTATTTGGAGGAGTAAGTTTGGGTACAATTGCTATGGACTTGTTTGACCATTGGCCCAATTAATTTAAATATTGGCTAGGCTATTCATCAAGAATGATTGACTCGTAAAAAACACTTGTGAACGAAGTGTGAAAGGACAAATGGGAGAGCAGTTTGGGGGGAGGGCAGGTTCGATTGGGCGCATAGAGAAGCCGAGGGGAGATCTGGAGGTATACTAACGATATGGGACACAGAAGTCTTCGTAGCGACTAGTAAATGACATATGCAGGGAGCACTCGTAGTCAATGGCAGATGGGGGTCAAAGCAAACAGAGTGTTGTTTAGTGAACGTTTACATGCCGTGCGCTCTTGCAGAGAGAATGGAGCTATGGGGAAGAATAGAAACAGTAATCCGGCAAAACTCAGCAGCCTGCATATGCGTAGGTGGTGACTTCAATTCGATAAGATGGGGATTCGAGAGAGTGGGTAGACGCGCAGAGCCATGCCGAAGGGACATCGAAGCCTTCGACTCATTTATAAGAGACCCCGACATGCTGGACCTCCCACTTCATGGTCGTGCATACACATGGTATATGGCAGACGGGTCTTGCAAGAGTAGAATGGACAGGTTACTAGTGAACAATGCCTGGATGAATCGAAGGCCGAGCACGCATCAAAAGGGCCTAAGAAGGACCGTTTCAGATCACTGTCCAATAATGCTCGAGATTAAAGTGAAGGACTGGGGCCATAAACCGTTCCGTAGTTTGAACGCCTGGTTTAAACACCCGGGTTTCATGGATTTCGTTATGAAGAAATGGAATGAGTACGAGGTATAAGGGAGGAAGGCATTCGTACTCAAAGATAAGTTGAAAATGTTAAAAGCTGATATCGGGCAATGGAACAAAGAGGTCTTTGGCAACATTGATAAAAGAGTGGAGGCTAGCAAACAAATCATCCAAGAGCTGGATATGGTTGATGACACTCTAGGGCTGGATGAAACAAAGATCATTAGAAGAAATGAGGAAAGAGATAAACTTATAATGGGGTTGTGCAGCATAGACGCACTTCTCACACAAAAAGCAAGATTTAAATGGACAAAATAGGGTGATGATAACACCAAGTTCTTTCACAGGTGCATAAACAAAAGGCGCAAGAGTAACGAGATTGTAGGGATATTGATTGACGGAGAGTGGAAGGAAGAGGTCGAGGAGGTTAAGGCGGGGGTGAGAGAACATTTCCAAAAGCATTTTCGTGCACAACAGGGAGACAGACCAATCATAGACGAAGCCATACTACAAAGAAAGATATCCGACGACGACAATGCAATGCTTATCAGGCCTTTCACAGACGATGAGATTAAGGAAGCAGTTTGGGCGTGCGAGAGTTCAAAAAGCCCAGGCCTAGACGACTTTAACTTCTATTTTATAAAGAAGTGCTGGAACGTGCTCAAAGGAGATATTGGCGGATTCATCAATGAATTTCACCAAAACGAGCGACTGGTCAGGGGCATAAATCCCTCTTTTATAACTTTAATACTAAAAAAATAGGAAGCTAGCAGGATGGAGGACTTCAGACCTATTTCACTCATTGGAGGTATGTACAAAATTCTGTCTAAGATCCTATCGAACAGGCTCTGTAAGGTTCTTGAATCCATAATTTTGGAGAACCAAAGTGCGTTCATAGGGGGAAGACAAATTCTTGATGGAGTGGTCACTTTGAACGAAGCTATTGAAGACATCAAACACCGCAAGAAAAACAACATGATTCTGAAAATAGATTTTACAAAGGCGTACGACTCCGTAGATTGGGGCTTCTTGAGGTCAATGATGATAGGACTTAATTTTCATCCGAAGTGGGTGTCATGGGTTATGGAATGTGTGAGTTCAGCACACACATCCGTATTGGTTAACGGCAGTCCGTCTAGTGAGTTCAAACTTCAACGAGGGCTCAGACAAGGGCACCCTTTGTCACCGTTCCTGTTCCTAATTGCAGCAGAAGGGGTAAGCGCGATGATGAACGAAGCAACAAACAAGGGGTTGTTCAGAGCTTTAAGGATTGGAAGAAACGAGGTAACAATATCGCATCTGCAATTTGCTGACGACACAATTTTTCTAGGGGAAGGAGATATATAAAATGCAATATTTCTTAGCAGGTTCCTAAAAATGATTCACTTGGTAACGGGAATGAGTGTCAACCTGGACAAGTGTCGTTTATTTGGGGTAAACGTTGAGGAGGTGAGAATTCGTGAAGCG
Source organism: Galeopsis tetrahit (assembly GCA_963675135.1). Taxonomy (NCBI): domain Eukaryota; kingdom Viridiplantae; phylum Streptophyta; class Magnoliopsida; order Lamiales; family Lamiaceae; genus Galeopsis; species Galeopsis tetrahit. The sequence continues at coordinate 70,384,062 of OY776124.1, forward strand.
GCCGAGATAATTGGATGCAAGATGGGATGTCTACCATTCGCATATTTGGGATTAAAAGTTGGGACAACACACCCGTGTCCTACTGAATGGGAATACGTGGTATAAAAAATTAGGAAAAAACTAAGCAAATGGAGGGAAGCAAAGATATCAGTTGGAGGCAGACTCACACTAATTAACGCAGTGCTATCTTCTATGCCAATCTACTATCAAGCACCGAAAAAGATCATCAAAGAGATAGTGAAAATCCAGAGGGCCTTCTTATGGGGTGGGGACAGTGAAAATTCCCACAAAATAGCGTGGGTCGATTGGAAATCTACTTGCAAGCCAAAAAAATCTGGGGTGACTAGGGGTGAGAGATTTAGAGAGACTCAATAAAGCGTTGTTAGGGAAGTGGTTGTGGAGATTCCTCAATGAAAGCAGTAGACTTTGGGTTAGAGTGATTGCATCTAAATTTGGGAGAATGGGGGGAGGGGGTTGGGGACGGAAGATGTAGAGGTGGGTAGAGGAGGCAAGCCGAGAGGTTGGTGGAGAACAGTAATCGAAGCGACAGGAGGGGGGCGGGAGGGTGGTTCGTGAACGGACTGCATAGGGAGTTAGGGAACGGGCTCAATACAAGGTTTTGGGAAGGGAGGTGGGCGGGGGAGACGAGCCTGAAAGCGAGATTTGAGAGACTATATCATCTTAGTTTAAACCAAACAGAATTGATTGGAAACATGGGGACTTGGAGAGAGGGAGAGTGGGAGTGGAATTGGACCTGGAGACGAGAATTTAGGGAAAGGGATACTACAATGTTTAACGAGTTTTTGTGTGTGATCAACAGGTTCCCAGTTAGACAAGGAGCGAAAGACGCATGGAGGTGGAAGAACAACCCGGACGGGAGATATAAGACCAAGAAGACATATGAATGGCTATCCAAAGAGGAAGATGAGGCCCAAGAGTCAGCGAAGGAGTTGGAATGTTACAATCTAATCTGGAATAAACTCACTCCAACAAAAGTAATTGTTCACGCTTGGAGGTGCATTCGGGAAAGGCTGGCTACTAAATTCAACTTGCAACGTAGAGGAGCTCTACCACCTAACCAAGAAATAGACTGCGAATTCTGTACGGGTCAGGTGGAAATGGATAGGCATATAATATTCGAATGTCCGAAATCATATCAAGTGTGGATGGGCATCTCAAAATGGCTAGGAACCCATACGGCAATGTCCTCAAATCCTATCATCAATCTGCTTCATTTTAGTAGAACGTTGAACAGGTTGAAGGGCAAATTAGCGTCCGTATGTATTTGGGAATGTGTATCGTGGTCGATATGGAAAATGAGAAATTCGAAAATCTTCAGGGGGGAGACGATCACGACAAAGAAAAAGGTGGAGGAAATCATTACAAGAGTATGGAGTTGGATGATTGCCAAAGAAGATGTAGGCTTAAAACACACACTAGATCGATGGATGAAGGATCCTAGGAGAGTTTTGGAGCATAATATAGTCAGCCTGGATATCAAACTAGGAGTGTAACCTGAACTTTTCAACATTTTTATTCTTCTGAACACTGTAAATTGTCTCACAAATAAGTTCTGATTAATAAAATGTTTATTGCACGATCAAAAAAAACAAATGAATTAAAAAGTGGCACATAGAAACTACATATTAAAATCAATTATTATTTATTTACATAAATTTAAATAAATTTAATTTCTAAAATAAATAGTTAAATAATTGATCATTTAATTGACCCATCAAATTATTAGGCCAAACTAAACTATCAACCTAATAAATCAAGTTGAATTCAATATGGACCTTTAAAGTCCATTAAATTAAGATATACCTATAAAACCTATTAAATTAAGTCAGTCTATAAAACCTATTAAATAAAGTTAGTCCTCTAATCCCATTAAATCATATCAGGCCTAAAAAATCTAGCTAGTTAAATTAGGCTAAAAAATCTTTAGACGCAACAAGAAATTAATGAAGACATAGAAATCCAACAAATATTTTTGAATAACTACAAATCTTTTTCGTCGACAACATTCGTAAAAAATCTCCTTTTTGAGATCAACAATCAATAATGTTCTTAAAAAAACCCTTCATTGAAGTTGTCACAAAAGTCCTAAAATCTAGGTTTAATAGAAAATAAATGATCTACCTTGAATTATCTTTATAAAATCAACTAAAACTTAAGATTCGATTGCGAATCTCACCCCGAAAATCTCAAAAGTTCAACCAAAGTCAACGATGAGTAGAATTAAAATACGGAGTATCAAATTAGAAATTATACAGACGTTCGCTTGTTTCAAGAAAATTGTATTTGCCCTAATTCCTTAGATGTGACTGGCCCTTTGTAATTCTCATTCGTGTTAATTTTTTTTTTTTTGAACAGTAAAAAGATATTTACATTCATGGGTACTCAACCCATAATTTTACAAGTAAAATTTGGTATATGCACATATTCTACCACTTTCCGCCTACACAAAAAAAGAGTTACTCAATGAGACATAGATAAGGGCCACAACACCAAGTTGAGACTGAAGAATTTGTACCCAATAAGTTATGTCCTCCTAACCAGGTCCTGAGATAAATTTTTATATTATCGAGCGTTTTTTTGCATTCTGACTTTCATCGTTGAACCGTTTTGTATTTCTACATCTCCATATTTTCCCCTTGAGCTTTCCGACTCCAATTGCTTCGAAATGCTGAAGAGCATGGGCTCTTATTGTATTTTGAGGCACCATATGCACTTTAATCCAGTTGTAACAATGGTACCAAATTGTAGTTGCAAACCTGCACTTCGTCATCAGATGATCGTTCGATTATGTAGCCAGATTACAGAGTTGGCACCTCAAATCTTCTTCCAATATCGGGACTCCTCTCTTACATAGATTATCGGTAGTGGCAAGTCTTCCTCTAAGGATCTTCCACCCAATTGTTTTGACTTTTTTAGAAGCATAGCACCCCCATAAATTCGCAAATTCCGAACTGACTTCATTTCTCCCGACCCCAATTTCTGCAGCCAAGCTCGCATAAGCGCTGCTGGTGGAATATAATTTGTGCGGTGCAAGAGCCCAATTCTAGGTGTCGTCAGCGTCCTACGTGATTTTGTTCCTGTCTAACAATTCACTTAGAGCCATTAAATCCTCACCCTCACTCACACTCAACTCCCTATACCATATCCAGCCCCGGTTCCAGCCATTAGGCCCCCGATGTCCCATATTACTGATCAAAGAATCCTGCTGCTTACTAATATTAAAAAGACCAAGGAATAATTCTCGAAGAGTGCACCCCTCCTTAACCCAAATATCACCCCAAAAGTATGTCTGCCTCCCATCACCCACTATCCTATAAATTTTGTTATTAACATCTATCCCTCCTAACTCATCATATACTTTTTTAATTTTTTTCCACCAACTCGATTCACCTGTGTTTCTACCGCCCCTACGTCTTTGTGCAAACTCCTCGCTCCCAAGGCCCCCATACCTAGATTTCAGAACCCTTACCCAGAGATGATTTGGTTCCGTAAGCAGCCTCTAGGCAAACTTCCCAGAAGCGCCAAATTAAATTTTTTCAGGTCTCTAATCCCTAGCCCCCCTTTATTTTTATCTTTACACACCGTGTTCCAACTGACCCAAGGTATTTTATTTTTTTTTCTCACCCGCTTCCCCTCCCCACAAAAAAAATTCTCTGAAGCTTTTTAAGTTCACACAAAACAAAATTAGGGATTTAAAAAAAAGACAGATAATAGGTGGGCACCTTAGAGAGCACAGCCTGAATGAGTGTAGTTCTTTCGCCCATCGAGATCTGCTTGTCCTTCCATGCATTCAGTTTATTTCGAATCTTCTTCACCATACCTTCCCATGACGTGGTTTTGTGATGATTCAAACCAACGTGCATACCCAAAAATTCCAGCGGCAAGCAGCCCGTGGCGCACCCCAGAAAACCAGCCATTTCCTTTTTCTCCACATCTCCCAAATGGATCCCGAATAACCTGCATTTATTAAAATTAACTCACAACCATGAAATAAGCTCGAAAAGCATAATAATTTTTTTTGAAAGTCCGGATGTGCTCCCATCTCCCGTTGCAAAGAAACATAGTATCATCGTCTGCATACTGAAGGATTGGCACCTGGATCCTGTTTTTTCCCATTCTAATCGGGTCCAAATCTCCCGTTTTCACTGCCTTATTAACCAATATATTCAGCCCCACGACCGCTATAAGAAACAAGAAGGGAGAAAGAGGATCGCCTTGTCGCAGCCCTCACTCTAATTTAAATTCTCCTGAGGGGCTGCCGTTTATCAACACGGTCGCGCTTGCCGTGGATATACATTCCAACATCCAAGTCCTCCACTTTGGGTCGAAGCCCAATTCATTCATCATCGCATCGATATATGTCCATTCAACCGAGTCATAAGCCTTCGCGAAATCCACTTTGAACATTACCCTCCGTTTTCTTTTTCTTTTTGCTTCATCAATAACTTCGTGTGCTACAAGGATACCATCCATGATTTTTCGTCCTCCGATGAATGCGGATTAGCACTCAGAAATGATCAAATCTAGCACTTTTGCCAGACGCCTAGCAAGGGTCTTGGCAATAATCTTGTATAAGCTTCCAATGAGGGAAATAGGGCAGAATTCATCAAAATTTTGTGCTCCTGCTCTCTTAGGTATCAACACTATGAAAGACGGATTGAAGCCTCTCACTAATTTCCCATGTTCGTGGAATTCAACCATCATATTTAGCACCTCTCCCTTCACTAACTCCCAATTTTCCTTAAAAAAGCCGAGCGAGAAACCATTACGCCCAGGGTTTTTCGACGTTTCACAGTCCCAAATAGCCTTTTTCACTTCATCTTCCACGAAATCAGCCGTGAGGAAGACATTATCGCAGGCATCCAGTTTCCTTTGGATTAGATTTGAAGGTATGCAAGGCCTGGCGAGGGGATCGGATTTAAAATGTGAACTAAAAAATCTAAAAGCCTCTCTTTTAACTTCTTGCACGGATTCAACCCATTGTCCATCGATGAACAGGACGTTGATAGCGTTGTTCGATTTTCTGCCCTTGGTAGCCCTGTGAAATACTTTGGTGTTCATATCTCCTTCCTTCAACCACTTGATTTTAGCCATTTGATGTAATTGTTCCTCTTTTAATTTCATATCATGTTGTAACCCAGCAAGAGCCTCTCTTCTTAAGTCCAGGTCTCTGTTATTCAAACCGACGTTCTCATCCAGGTTGTCCAGCCTCATAATCTCTTTTCTTTTCTCCTCTATACTTGTTTCAAGTCTGCCAAAAATCTGACTATTCCACTCTTTGAGATCTCCTTTCAGCAACTTTAGTTTTTCTTTCAATACATACTCACTCCATCCTTGTATACTATATTCTCCCCATTTCTTTTCCACGAAATCCTTGAAAGTTGGGTGCTTCATCCAGGCGTTGAAGAAATGAAACGGTTTAGGGCTCCAGTCTATGCAATGGTGAGCGATGTAGATCGGACAATGGTCAGAAATAGATCTTCCCAGCCCCTTCAACGTGTTGTCCGACCACTTCTCCAGCCAATTCGCGTTCACAATCATCCTATCCAGTCGGCTTTTGCACGTCCCATCCGGCCGGAACCAAGTATATTTACTCCCCAACAGAGGTAGTTCGACCATATTAGTTTGGGTAATAAATTCACAAATTTTTTCCATGTCTCTCGGGTCTTCGCGTTCTCCTCTTCCGGCTCTTTCGTTACTGCATCTAACAGAGTTAAAGTCACCTGTAATACAGGGCTTTGTTCCACTACAATCGTCAAATCGTCTCATACTTCTTTTTTTTTCTCTCGTATTGCATGGAGCGTATACATTTATCAAACAACAGTTGCTCCCATCTTGCTTCCATATTCCTTTTACTACTAGAAAACCTTTACGGTTCCACGACTCCGATATTGATAAAGCCCCTTCATCCCATATAGTGAGGATGCCACCCGACCTTCCCTCCGCTTCCTTACTTGCCCAACCAAAGTTATTACTTCCCCAAACAGATTTGCATAAAAATGTTGGCATTTTTTCCACCTTCGTCTCTTGTATAAAACAAATCTCTATCTTATTCTTCTTGACCATCTCCTTAACCTCTTTTCTCTACCTCCCATGCCTCTGACATTAAAACTAAGGATCTTCATTAATCGGCTCTGTTACTCCCTCCCTTCAACATATCTTCTACCTGCTGTGCCTTCTTTTTTGCTCTTTTTTCCAAGATTTCTAACTTCCTAATCGTATCCTCATCTGATTATATACCTTTGATTCCAATCTTTTTCCCCAAATCCCAGGTTTGGGTCGCATCTCTGTGAATTTGACTCTCCTCTGCTACGCGATCTCGGGCACTTAATTCCGAGTGCTCCACTTCTGCTTCCCTGCTCTCCTTATCTCTCTTTGTACCAGAAGTTACTTTTTTTCTAGGCCCTTTGTGGCCGATATTTTAGAGGTTATTTTATTTCTCGATCCTCCCCCACCTATCCCCGCTGTCTCACCGGCCTTCGATCGACAAAACTCATTATTAGACCCAAGTTCCTTATTTCTTCCCTTGCCTCCATCCAACCCATAGTTCTCTGCGTGATGGATCCCATCCACGCCTATTGGGCTTACTCCACTCTCCACCTACCATCTCTTTAATTTTAAAAAAAAATAGAAAATTATGAGACTATACTTTAAAGAATTGACTAATTTACATTTACTATTTCATTTGAAGACTTTAATTTGTAATCAACCATAACTTATTCCATTAAACCAATAATTATTTACTATTTTTTTTTTAATTCATATTATCTAAGCATATATATTATTATGATTTCATAAAAATAAATACACAGAATTTAATAATGTTTATTGATTTTACCTTCACAAATTATGAGATTTTATAACTAGATTAAAATCAATTCTAGCTAGGGATGGCAATTTCAGTCCGTCCCGACCTGACTCGTGCTATTTGGGTTGTCCCGTTCGGAACCCGTATTGAAATGGAACGGGTTCGAGTATCACACTCAATCTGTGATTCGGACCCGTTTTTATATATTTTTTTATATATATTATACATATAAATATAATATATCTTCAATATTTTACATGTAACGTGTTTATTAATATATATATATATATATATATATATAACAATAATTCACCTTCATATATATATTTTTAGGTTAATATAAATTGATAAAATATAATATTAAGTACAATATGATATTTCATCTAAAACTTTATATCAATAATAACCTCTTTATAATGTGAAAATAAATTTATAAACATATTTCTAAATTCTAATACTATTTTATTTGGGTGAGTCTCTTGTGCACTCAGGTACATGGTGTACTTGAGTGGACCTTGACTGGTCAACGGTTAAACTTTGACTTTTTTTTCGATATATATATATATATATTTTTTTCAGAAAATTTACATTTTTCAATAATATTTTCAGCTATATTAACATACACTTTTCAGTTATAATATATATACATTTTTCAGTTATAATAACATACACTTTTCATTAATATATAACTTACACTTTTCAGTTATAATATATATACATTTTTCAGTTATAATAACATACATTTTTCATTAATATATAACTTACACTTTTCATTAATAGAACACACACTTTTCAGTTATAATAACATACATTTTTCATTAATACATCATACACTTTTCATTTATAATAACATACACTTTTCATTTATAATAACATACACTTTTCATTAATAGATCATACACTTTTCAGTTATAATAACATACATTTTTCATTAATATATAACTTACACTTTTCATTAATAGATCATACACTTTTCAGTTATAATATCATACACCTTTCAGTTATAATAACATACAACTTTCAGTTATAATAACATACATTTTTTATTAAAAACAATGTTGCACTTTTCAATATAGTAACATACATTTTTCATTAAAAACAAAGATGCACTTTTCAATATACTAATATACACTTTTTCAAAATACACCATGTACTTGAGTGCACATGAGACTTTGACATTTTATTTATTTTTCAATACAAATCTAAATTTTATGTTATATATTTTTAAAAATATTTTTTTATAATGGATCGCCCCGAACTGCCCAGCCCCGTGACCTGAACAGGTCGACCCGATCCGAACCCGTAGTGAAACGGAGCGAGTCTGAGTATTTAGATACCCAGCTCGACTTGACTCATTGTCATTCCTAATTCTAGCCCTTTTTCTTTGAAAAAAAAAAGGTATGCACATCACATCCTGCCGCTTTGCCATGACTATTTGAAAATAGGTAAACTATTGGAGATGCTCCTAGGAGTGGTATATACATAAATTTCATTTCATATATCTTTCTGAAATATGTGAGCATGCACATCGATGCCATCTAAAGTATTTTGATATACTAGGTACACTAAGATACCATTAAATTGTAAGTGGGAATAAATTTGTTGGACAGAATGAAGTCATATATACATAATTCATAAAAAAGACATGAAAGTAAAGCCGAATGTACATGTGTATAATTATTATTAGACAAAACCTTTTATAAGATAGATTTTTCATCATATATTAATTATATGATTCGTGAACTTATATTTTTAACCCAAATTATATTTTGAAACAAAGAGTAGTGTAAATTTTGAGGAGAAACTCAATTTCATGTATGACACCGTCTCACACAAAACTTACATTTATTATTATATTATATTAGACTAACTTCTATTGCAAAGATTTGTTGATATTAAAGCATGAGTTATACCATAACATATATAACTAATATATACTACATGTGCTTAGTAACGACCTTTGTAAGAAAAGTGATGATAGATATTGCTTTATCACTATGAGCTTGATTTGTGGTTTTTGGAGTTGGTTTGTAAAAAATATTTTGGCACCATTATAATGGTTGTTTTTGAAAAACAAACTTTGCTAAGGTGTACAAAAAAGTTTTAAGTACTTTTACCGCACACTCACTAAACTAAAATTGCATATCATACAATAAAAATATTCCATTATTTCACAACTTGTCAAATCAGATAAGAAGCTAATTAAACAAATAAAACCATCAGATACAATATGTTCATCATTTGCCAATTTTGGGAATAAGCCCTTCAAGAATGGGAACACTAAGAAGAAGAACATATAATGTCAAAACTCCCTGTCCAAACATCGCCGCTGTATCTCCGGTACCAATCAGCCGTTTAGCGCCGCCGATGAAGCAAGCCAAGTTGAGCAAAACCAGCATTGTCAACGGTATCATGAACATCCGAGCTCCCTGGAAATTGAATATTCCTTTCTCGTATTTTTCGAGCTTTTCTCGATCGATTGCCTTGTTAGTAAGCCTGAAACTTGCCTTTGCAACACCTATATACTTCATCAGTACATCCAAGCATCCAAACAGGCAAGCTGTCACAGATCTTATCAGCCAGATTCTCTGTTCGTTCCATATTGTCCTCACTGAGCCACCACTCGAGACGACTTCGTAGAAATGCTGGGCATATGAAGAAGCAAACACGGTTGCAAATACTCCAAACCAGGGGCTTGTAACCTGCAAGTAGTAATATTAGTATTCTTACAAAGAAATAGTATTACTTGTCTTGAATAATAGTATTAGTTGGTTAAAGTTTACCTTAGGATACAAGGGGACTCCAAAGAAAAAGGAGAGTGGAACTACAATGCCATACAAAAAGCATGCAACTGATAGAAGGTGAGAAAGGGCAAAGTATCCATAACACATGCTTTGAAGAACGGGCATCCTCGACATCCCATAAGTGAGAGGACTAAAACTCGAGAGGCCGACTTGAACCAGGCCCGAAGCCCATTTCATGAGCTGAACGAGAGCGTCCTTCATGTCGATGGTGGTGCATCCAAGGAAAGCGGGCCTCTCGGGGTAAAGATAAACCGATTTCCAGCCTTTGCAGTGCAAGAGATAGCCCGTGAAGGTGCTCTCGAGTAAACAATCGTAAGAGTATCCAATCTGTCCATATTTTCATTTTTCAACAATCATCATCAACAGAGCTTAAGGATAATATAATGAAATCTGTGAATATATACTTACTTCTTTTCCCCATTGGGTGTTGTGTTCATAAGTGCAAGATGCAAGTTTCTTTGCTTCTACAATAGTTGCATCAGATATATGTCTTTTGTACACACTAGTATTTCTGCTAAGTTCTTGAACTGAATCAACCAATTTTCTCGAGAAACCAAACTTCTTTTCTGGTTCTTCAAGGTACTCATCTGTTCAATCCAACAAAAAAGTTAACCTTACCCTCAATTCAAAAAAATTGAATTAAATATATATACCTTGTTGATTGGGAGTAGAGAAGAGAGCCTTTTTCTTGACATAGTAACCAGTACCAGCGCAAACGGTGCCACCTACCCCATCCATGCCTTGATACTTAGTCTGTGGATGAATTCAAGAATGAGAAAAACAGAATCTTTAAAGATGAGAATTGGGGGGCAGGGTACCTTGTAAGCAGATCTTGCTTGGCCATCATAGATATCATTTTGACTAACATTATAGAAGATTTGAGGGAACTGCGCATACGCGAGGGAATCCGAAAAGTGGGGATCGAGATGAAAGCACATTGCTTGCTTTGCAGAGGTGGGATCATTGCAGTACATGTCACAGTCTAACACTAGTGCATAAGGGGCATTGCTCATGATTCCCGAAACTCTAAGCTGCATGTAAGTGTGTTGGAAAATTCAAATATCTTTGTATGTGCACAAGTGACACTAAAAAAAAAAGTATTCACTAGAGACTTTGGTTTTAGTAGTAAAAATATTGAAACGAACCAGGGAATTGAGAGCTCCAGCTTTGAACCGGTGAGGGTAAGATGGTCTTTTCTCGCGTGATACATAAACAACAAGTGGTAGTTTGGATTGCTCATCCATCGTCCCTTCATTTTTCTTGTTATCATGTATCACCTGCATTGCAACATGGAGATTATGTGCATGACAATCTCATCTCACAAAAAAAAAAAAAGATTTATATCACAAGGTGTAGATCGATACAAAATTATAGTAAATCTCTTTTGAATATGTTAGAAAAATAATTAAGAGTGTGCGTAATTAATACTCCCTTGGTTATGTACTTTTAAACACGAAAATTAAAAAATATGATAAAATAGATAAATAGATTTAGTATGGAGATTAAGAAAGAGAATTAGTTTACTAAATTTTTTTTTTAATTGAAACAGACAAAATAGAAAAGATTACAAGCCTGGTAGGAAAGGGAGTGGGTAATATTTCAGCTAAATATAAGCAGCTGCCCTTTGGAATTTAATTATAATTTTATTACCTCAACATGGGGGGATCTGTCGTCGTTGACGGAGTCTTCTTCTATTTCTGCCGCCTTCTCCACATTTCTCTTAAAAGCTTCATATTTTGACTAAATAAACATCGCATACTTTATTAGTATATATATACTGTAACAATCACAGCCTTTTTTTTAATAGCAACATCCATCTCGTTTGGACATGAAAATCTTTAAAATCCTTGTCAAAAAAAAAGAAAATCTTTAAAATCAACATCTAGCTCGTTTTTGCTATCATAAGATGACTCATTCACCGTTTACACATATTTTAACGAATACTATAATATTTAATGTGTGGTAGGGATCACTACAAAAAAAGAGTATCCAAATAGAGAGATTTGGCGAGGGAAAAGTCCTCTTTAACATGAATAACGAGGGAAATGGCTAGCATTAATTCCCTCGCCCCTCCCCAGCTAGCAAGCATTAAATCCCTCGCCCTTTATCATTTTTAAACAATGTCCCTCGTTAACCCTCGCCATTTTGCGAGGGTTTTTTGAACCCTCGATATTTTCCTCTCCATCTACTTCTTTCGTAAAATCCCTTGTCATTTAACGAGGGATTACATACCCTCACAATTTTCCCTTGTAATTTTGACAATTATTTGTAGTGGATATTGATAGTGAGATCCGGGTTTCTTTGGTTGGAAAAATTAACTACACGCTGCATTTTTTGTGTTTGTAATTTAATTCTTTTTGCAGTTTTGGAACACTTTTTGTGTTTGTAATTTCTTTTTGCAGTTTTGGAACACTTCTAGCTTGTTCAAAAAAAAAAAAAAAAATAGTCTCTGTTTAATGCATGGAATTTATTGAAAATATAACTTGCAATTTAGTAACACTATTTAATAACTTAAAATAGAAGTGTAATTAGACATAATATATTAAATTATCAAAAGACATATTAGATTTAAATCAGTTTAAACATCCGAACATAACTATAGATATTTACGGTCGCGTTTAGTAGGTCAAACAATATTACCTGGATTATTTGTTCATCTGCCTTGAATTCATCATCATGATCAGTGTCCAAAAGCTCCCTTTCAAGATCACCAAAAGACGACAAGAAAGCCTCAGGGCACCGAGTTTTGACCCCATATTTCCTACAAAACGGAACCCACGACTTAGCAAAAAAACAAGCCTCCTTCATCGCATACAACGTCACGGCGGCGCCACCATCGTCCGACAAGTACACCGCCAGCTTCTCCGCCGGGTACTCCAACGCCATGGCCGATATAACCGTGTTCATCACCTCCACCACCGGCTCCTTCTTCGGATCCGCCGTGCATACAAACACGTCCACTCTCGGCAGCCTTTCCTCCTCCGGCAGATTCTCCGGCGCCACCGTCCGCACCACCGGCTTCCACCGGAAAGCCTGTGAGAGACCCCATATGACCGTGAAGATCACCTCCGAGAGAGTGATTAAACTCCATGAGAGAAGCGGCACGCTGCCGTCAACAAGGTTTGAGAATCTGTAAAAAAGCAAAGCCGATACGGCGGCGGAGTGGAGGAGCATGTGGAGGCGGCTGGCGGAGGCACGTGACTGCTGGGCGGTGCACGTGTTGAGAGGAGGCATTTTTACAAGGCTGTAGGTGGTGTGGAGAGAAACTGCCATTTTTTTAGAATTAGATGATTGATTAGTTAATAAATTGCGTTGATGTTTATATATAGATTGTTTTGGTGGTAAATTACAAATAAAGGAACATTTTAGAATTCAGAGATTGGATTAACACTTTGGCTTCATTGAGAAATTTAATGTTGAGCACTAATATGGCCGAATGTACATTTATATGACAAAATTAAGCATCCGATTTCGATTCTTCTGTTGTTCCAGTTAATATGACTCACCATATTATCTTTTACATTATTAATTTAACACGTGTTGCTGTTGGGTTGGCCCCCATATGTAATAGACAAAAACTTCGGATTAACACAAATTGCTATTCAACATAATAATATTATAATTATCAAATATTTTTCATTATAAAATTATCAATAATCTTATTTCATTAATTTAAATAGAATAAATTGACGAGCTGAACCCTGGTTTGGCATAAGGGAAAGAGTTTTTGCAGCTTAACCATTGCACCAACATAACTTTCATAAACGACACCTCAATCTAAAACAGAAAAGTCGCAAGAAATTAATGGGCATTTTGTGAACTCTCTCTCTCTCTCTCTAAAACTCTCCCCCTTCTCTCTACATTGCTTACAAAATAAGCTTGCCTCCACCTCTTAAATCCCAAAACCACCACCTCCCACGCCTGCGTATAACCCCTCCATCTTCAACCCCAAACAACTGCCGCCTGCCGCCGCGCCGCTTGCAACACCGCCGCCGCGCCGCAACACCGCCGCTCAACGCACCGCCTGCAGAGTCGTCGCCTGCCGCGCCGCCTGTAGCGCCGCTGCACCGCTTTTCTATTGGGCGAAAGGGGTATTTTTTAGGGATTTAGTTGGGATCAATGGGTGAATCTCCCCGTCGGAGTCACGGTGACCGATCGCGTGAGTCATTCGTCTGATCCCATTTTATTTTCGTTTTTTTATTTTAGTCTGATCTGGTGTTTTTAGGTTCGTTTTTTCTTTTCTTCTTTCTATGCCTGTCGTTATTTTCTGCTTTCGGTATTTTCCCTTTTTCCGCTGGTTTGTTTTCTTCCCTGTTAGAATGGGTTTTCTTCCCGTTTTCGGGTTTTTCCATGGTGGCACTTTATTGTGCCTGTTGGAGCTGGTAGGCCTTGGGTCCGTCCTTTTGTGGTTTGGGAGGTTTGTAGCACGGCCGTTGCTATCTTCTTAGATCGCGGAGTTATGCTCGTTGATCGTTGATCCTTCCACCCTCTCACGATTGAGTCTGAAATTTGTGATCTTTTGGTAGAATTTACTGTTTGGATAGGTGAGGGCATGTGATATGTAATTTAACCCCTATCTATAATTACTACCTTCAAATTTTTTTTTTTCATAAACAACATTGTAGTAGACAAAATAGACAACATAATGATCATATTATCCGTTGTAAAATTGTGTCCTATCGCCTAGATTTTATTTATATAAAAAAAAACCTTTTATTTAGACCCTCCTTTTCCCTTAAAAAATTGTATACAATTGTCTAAATCGAAATTCTAAATTAAAAAAACTAAATAAAAATATGGACGCCTAGATTTGTCTAGGCCGATTTTTCATCAAAAGCGTCTAAAGAGGCAAAATCGTATTGGTCAGGGACCGCCTAGGCCGATTTTTGCCATAGAAAAAAAAAAATAGACTTCTGTTGTCAAACTGTGTTACCAAAGACTGAACATATATTTTAACCGATAATATTAGTTGTCCATCAACGTTTTTGTAGTAGTGATAACAAGATAAGAAACTTAACACATACTAATATTCTTAACAATTATAAGCTTCATTCCATTCATATGATGAAGAAATCAAATGATATATTATTTGGCCATTTCGTGAATAAGTCCTTCCAGAATGGGAAGACTAATAAGAAGAGCATAGAGTGTCAAAATCCCCTGTCCCAACATCGTCGTCGTTCCTCCGGAGACGATCAGCCTTGTAGCACCGCCGATAAAGCAAACCAAGTTGAGCAACACCAGCATTGTCAATGGTATCATGAACATCTTAGCTCCCTCAAAATCGAATTTTCCTTTCTTGTATTTTTCGAGCTTTTCGTGATCAATTACCTTGTTAGTAAGCCTGAAACTTGCTTCTGCAATGCCAGTATATTTCATCAACACATCCAAGCATCCTTACAAGCTTGCGGTCACACTTCTTATTATCCAAATTCTCTGTTCATTCCTCACTGTCCTTACTGAGCCACCACTCGAGACGACTTCGTATAAATGCAGAGCAAATGAGGAAGCGGAAACGGTTGCAAATGCTGCAAACCAGGGATTTGTAACCTGCAAGTGATCAACAATATTGTCATTAGCCTTGGAAAATTCTTGTTTTGAGTATGAGTAGTGTCAGTGCCTTATCAAGAATTGTTGTGAGTGTTATCTCATAATCTCACATCAGCTGACTAGGTCAGTTGATATGGATCAAATAAGATGACTTAAACCAAATCAGATGAGTTGAAGATTTCGAGACAAGTCTTATGAGAGACCGTTACAGTCAACTACAACTAACAAGGGAAGTTAACTGTCATTCAGGTTGGGCAATAACCAAGCACATGGGTTGTTACAAACGGTTGTAAACGGATTAACTACTCAACTGCTTACATAACTGTTGCAATCACCATGATAGTATATATACTCTTGTAATTGTACTTTATAAGGTTTCGATCTAGTACGAGCATTCGTCTTTGAGTTGTGTGAGTTCACGAGTGAAGTGAGGATAAGTTCCTATTCCGAGTGAATGAGTGTGTAAACATTCTTGATCAATCAAAGTTGAAAGTCGTCTAGTTCAGTGGATGTAGATCGCATTGATCGAATCACTTTGTTTATCTTGTTGATTTCTTTTCTGAGATTGGGTTATCAAATCTTTTCTGATTTCTACTTGGTTGGAGACGTCTAATCCAGTAGACTTCTTGACAATTGTCATGATCTCTGTTTGTCATGCTTTGTGACAAAATGATCTCATAAGTCGACTAGATAAAGATATAACAAATATATAGCACAAATTCAAAGAATAAGTCATTTGTTCCAAGTAAAAGTTTACCTTAGGAAACATAGAAGAAGCAGAGTGGAAGAACTATTCCATACAAGAACAAGGCAATGGATGCAAAGTGTGCAAGCGCCAAGTAACCATAACACAAGCTTTGTAGGACACACATCCTCTACGACATTCCATAAGTGAGAGGGCTAAAACTCGACAGCCCGACTTGAACCAGGTCCGAAACCCATTTCATTTGCTGAACTAGATCGCCCTTCATGTCAATGTTGGTGCATCCAAGAAAAGCGGGCCTGTCGGGGTAAAGATAGACCGAATTCCAGCCCTTGGAGTGCAAGAGATAGCCCGTGAACGTGCTCTCTAGTAAACAATCGTAAGAATAACCAATCTGTCCATATTTTCAAGGATAATTAATATATAGCAAACATGATGAAAAATATATATATATAATGAAATTTGTGAATACTCACATCTTTTCCCCATCTGGTGTTATGTTCATATGTGCAAGATGCCAGTTTCTTGGCTTCTAAAACAGTTGCATCAAATATATGTTTCACATTACTATTTTTATCAAGCTCTTGTAATGAATCAATGAACTTTTTAGATAAACCAAACTTCTCTTCTGTTTCTTCAAGGTACTCATCTGTTCAATCCAAGAAACAAAAGAATTAAACTTGAGTCTTACATAAAAGTTAATTGAAATATATACAGTAACTTGTTGATTACGAGTACAAAACAATGTCTTTTTCTTGACATAGTAACCAGTCCCCGAACAAACCGTGCCCCCGAGGCCAGCCATGCCTTGAAACATAGTCTGTGGATGGATTCAAAAATGATTTGATGGAGGAGTATATATTTTCTTCAATTAAAAAATGGGAGAAAAAGGTGTACCGTAAAAGCAGTTCTTGCATTGCCATCATAGATATCATTTGTACTAACATTATAGAACATTTGAGGGAACTGTGTATACGAGACAGAATCTGATAAGTTGGGATCCAGATGAAAAGCACATTGCTTGTTTTGCAGAAGTTGGATCATTACAGTACACGTCACAATCCAAGACCAGTGCAAATGGAGCATTGCTCATGATCCCCCGAAACTCTAATCTGCAGAGTCGTAGTATACTAAATAACAAAATCACTAATTTGTGATACTTCGTATGTTGAGCAGTATTACTTTGAATATTATAGAATTTTAGTCAACTAGGTTCATAGAAGTTTTTGTTGTCATTAAAGTTGAGACGAACCAGGGCATTGAGAGCTCCAGCTTTGAAGTGACGAGGGTAGGATGGTCTTTTTTCGCGGGAGACATAAACAACAAGTGGTAGTTTAATTAGAAAATTATGTTTAATTTCATTATTTTTATATATGGATTGAAAATTTAATTTGGACATTTTTTTTAATCCAAAATTAGAAAACCTTTCTTTTCATATTATTAAATTCTTTAAACCAATGGAGTATTGTAGACGAATTTATACCTCGACATGAGGAGGTCTGTCTGTGCTGGCGCTCACAAATAATTATGTTCTCACTGTCTTCTCCACATTTTCCTTGAAAGCTTTAAATTTTGACTGCAAAATGTAAATTGTAAATACCAGTTGCACCGTGCTTAGTAAACGGCCCACTTACCCTCTTGAATATTTTTTTAAAAATATATCTCCTATTTTTTTTATGCAAAACATTATTATAGCTTTGTTTAGGTGACTTTTAACATCAATAAACAATTTTTACATTAAAATTCGTACAAACGAGTAATTAATTACCCGAGTTTATCTTCCTATGCTTTGAAGTCATGATTAAATTCCGTTGTCTCAGATGAAAAGAATGCCTGAGGGCACCGAGTCTTGATATCATATTTTCTACAAAACGGAACCCAACTCTTAGCAAACAAACATGCCTCCTTCATTGCACACAACGTCACGGCGGAGCCACCGTCATCCGACAAGTACACTTAATTTAATATTTTCTAAGAATAAAATCATCTCTTGTCAAAATTAGAGCTAAATTAACAATCTGAATAAAAGTTGCATTCAGTTTCGACATTGATAAATTTGAAGTATTTTTTTAGTAAGTAAAAATATGGAGTAGTACATTATTAAGCTTTGACATTCACTAAAACTGACCGAAGTCGAAAAATATTAAGTAGAATTAATATAGAAAATATTACATTCATACTATAACGTAACAACTATAAGCATAATTTCACGACACTAATAATCAAATAAATCAAATGGAGTCTTGCCGTAGCACAAATCTCATACAGTGAGAAATAAAAGGTAATAATATTCTTGTGAAAATTGATATTTTTTAATTCAAAATTGTATGTTTAAAAGGTAAAATACATAAAAAAAATATATTATATGAATAGTGAGAGTTAATATCACAAATCGTCACTTATGTTCGAGTGAATTCAAATTTAGTCTTATAATTTGAACTATTTGACCCATCTATTTCACTTGATTTTCAGATGAAACAATGTCACAAAATATGTCTCAATAAATTTATAACTTAATTATAAATAAAGTATTATTTATAAAAACCCTTAGATTGCGTTTGGATGAGGGGATTTGATTTGAGGAGGCATTTCAAATGAAAGGAGTTAAAAATACATGGATTTCAAATAACATGGTTTTAGTGAGAATTTGAAATCACTCTCAATTTTAACTAAAAAGTGTGTTGACACAAATCTAGTATTTGAAATCCATTCATAATCTAAACATGTAGAATGGATTTGGACTGTGGATTTGAAATCCATAAGCCCAAAT
Source organism: Galeopsis tetrahit (assembly GCA_963675135.1). Taxonomy (NCBI): domain Eukaryota; kingdom Viridiplantae; phylum Streptophyta; class Magnoliopsida; order Lamiales; family Lamiaceae; genus Galeopsis; species Galeopsis tetrahit. The sequence continues at coordinate 70,402,718 of OY776124.1, forward strand.
CCACCCAACCAAACCCAACCTTAACTAAATTGAAATCTCACTTGTAGATTTATGAACTGCAACATTTATGTTTTTATTTAAAAAGGAGTAACGCCATATAGGTGTTATAATTTTGAAATTATTGAAAGCAAAATGTATTGCAATAAATTTCAAGCGTAACTCCTTTTTTTTTTTTTTTTTTTACCATGTGTAATATCATTTACACATTCTTTCCATCGAGTTATATATAAAGAACAAAATATATCTCCAATTAATCACATTTCAACTTTGATTTTAGCCTTTGAATTTTTTGGTAGGGCAATGGAGGCTAGTTTATGGAGGATGAGCCTCATGTTTGTGATTTTGATGGGCTTATTGTGCCTATCTCACGCTCATAAACACTCGGTTAGAACCTTAACTAGCGCACCGCTTGTCGAGCTACCTTCTCATTCTCCCATGTCATCTCTGACGGCTCAACCCAAACTACACGACATTGAGTCACATTTCGGTCTCTCTCCATCATCAATATCACCATCACCGGCAGCGGTTAGAACCCTAACACACACGCCTCTTGTTGAGCCACCCTCTCATTCTCCCACGTCCTCATCTCCAGCGGCTAAACCCCCTCTGCACGTTATTGAGCCACATTTTGGTCTCTTTCCATCACCATCACCGGTGGCAGTCAAAACTCCAACTCCTTCGCCATTTGTCGAGCCACCTTTTCATCTTCCTACGACCTCATCTCCGGCGGCTCAATCCCCACTACACGATAATGAGCAACATGTCGGTCTCTCGCTATCACCATCATCGACTATGGCCAGAACCCTAACTCATGCTCCGCTTGCCGAGCCGCCCTCTCATTCTCCCACGTCCTCATCTCCGGGGGCTCAACGTCCACTACACAACATTGAGCCACATTCCAGAATCTCTCCATCATCAATATCACCATCACCGGTGCCTGCGGCGGTCAGAACCCTAAATCTTGCGCCACTTGTCGAGTCACCCTCTCATTCTCCCACATCATCATCTTCGGCGGCTCAACCCCCACTACAGGACATTGAGCCACATTCCGATCTCTCTCCATCACCAACAACGAAAGCGGTTAGAACTTTAACTCACGCGCCACTTGTCGAGTCACCCTCTCATTCTCCCATATCCTCATCTCCGACAGCACAACCCCCAACACAAGACATTGAACTACATTTCGGTCTCTTTCAATCACCATCACCATCACCGACAGTGGTCAGAACCTTAAGCCACGTGCCGCTTTTTGAGCCACCCTCTCATTTTCCCACGTCCTCATCTTCAGCGGCTCAACCACCACTACACGACATTGAACCACATTCCGATCTCTCTCCATCACCATCACCATCACCGACGACGGTCAAAACCCTAACTCATGCGCCATTTGTCGAGGCACCCTATCATTCTCCCACGTCTTCATCTCCAGTAGCTCAACCTCCACATCAAGATATTAAGCCACATTTGGATCTCTCTCCATCACCATATTCAGAGGCGATCAGATCCCCAGCTCATGCACCACTTGTCGAGCCATCCTCTCATTCGACGTCCCGATCTCTAGCTACTCAAACTCCATTTCAAAACATAGAACCATATTTTGATAACTCGCCATCACCGTCTCCGGCAGCGGCCACAACCACCTCTTAGGCGCTGCCATATCTGCCATACTAATAGTTGCGCAAGAAAGCTTCGGTACTATAGGAGCACATTGCTTTGCCACCAAACACACATTCTTCAGCTTAAGCAATATTTGTTTGATGGATTTAGGGTTGGGTTTCACATGCAAACACACTTACTCTTATGTTTGGTAGTATTTTACTTTTACAATCATATGAAAAAATAAATATAATTAGATGAGTTCATAAACCTAAGGTTTTACACAGTTTACCACATCCCAACTTATCAAGAAAACAAGACCTTATAGAAATATATTATAACTAATTCAAACTCATTAAATAAATTAAAAAAAACTGACGAAAGATTCACAATTGCAATAACTTGCCAATTCGACCTAACGCGTTCATGGCAAAAGTTATTAACATAATAATATATATAGATATATACTCCCTCTGTTTAAAAAAAAAAAAAAAAGAAGTCATTTTAGCATTCCATTCTTATTCACAATTAAATGTCTTTTTAGCCAATCTTGTAAAATTTCTATCAATTTTACCTTTTTTTAAAATATGAAATTTCTCTCCCGTTTTTTCTTAAAACTTAAAAAGGTTTGAGACATTTAAAATTTTCATAATAGAATCTCCCCGGAGACGAAATGCTGCCACAAGTGGACGTGTTTATATGCACAGCGGATCCGAAGAAGGAGCCGGTGGTGGAGGTGATGAACACGGTTATATCGGCCATGGCGTTGAAGTACCCACCACCGGCCTCAACCGGAAAGGCAGCCCCAGAATCCAAGTGAAGGTGAAAATCACTTCGGAAATAGTGATCAGATTCCAAGAAAGAAGTGGCACGGAGCCGTAAAGTAGGTTAGAGAATTTGTAGTAGAGAACGGCGGCGACCGCAGCGGAATGGAAGAGGATGTGGAGGCGGTTCAGAGCGGCGCGTGGCTGCTGGACGATGCATGTGTTTAGAGGAGTCATTCTTAGATTCATCATCAATTGGCTAAAAAATTTGATATTATCTTACGGCTAATCTTGATACACCTTCCATATCTTTAATTCTTGATTATTGTAATTGATTATTTTCCTTTTCTAGTTAGCCTAATTTACGCTCAGATTATTGTTAGGATTATGCAGATTTGATCTATAACTTTTGTATATATATCACCTATTCTACCACTATTAATATATACAAAATATTTCCCAACCTTCTCCTCTGCGTGTATGCCTAAATTCTTCATGGCACCAGAGCAGGTTAAAGATAAATTGGCTTCCGCTTAGTTTTTTTTCCAACAGTTCCCCACCATATTAAATCATGTCGAAGAAGGGTGAAGAAACGTCTGATTCAAAAACCACTAGTTCAATCAAGATAGATGTGATGTACCCATATTACATCTCCGGATCTGATAATCCAAACCTTGCTTTCACGAGTGATCCTCTCAATGACGGAAATTACGTTGATTGGGCTGATGAAATGAGTAACGCACTCTACGCGAAGAATAAATTTTGTTTTGTTGATGGGTCTCTTCTGGTACCGGATGAAGGTTCATCTGAATCATCATTATGGAAGAGGTGCAACGCTATGGTGAGGGGGTGGTTGCACAGCGCAATGGACAAAGAAATACGCAACAGCGTAAAGCATGCCAAAACAGCACGCGAAGTGTGGGAGGATCTCCAGGAACGATTCGGTAGTGAAAGCGCTCCTAGGGCATTTGAATTAAAGCGAGCTATCACACTCACTCGACAAGAGAATTTGTCGGTCTCTGCCTATTATACTAAACTTAAGGGTTTATGGGATGAATTTGAGTCCATCTGTTCAGTCCCTAAATGCAAGTGTAATGGCTGCACTTGTGACGTTCCCAAACAGTTAATGGCGATGAGAGAAAAGGAGCGCCTGTACGAGTTTCTTATGGGCCTAGGCGAGAATTATGGAGCAGTTAAAACCCAAATTCTGAGCACAAAACCCACAATGTCTATTGGAACATCATTCCACATTGTTTCTGAAGACGAGAAACAAAGGCAAATATCAGCCACTAGAAAGCCAACCGTCGAGGCTGCTGCTTTTCAAATGCAGGGGGCACGACGTCAAGACAAAGGCGGAGGAGAGCGAAGGGAGAATGGACATGAACCCTAGAAATGCACTCACTGTGGAAGGTTATATCACACGGTGGATGAATGTTATGAAGTTATTGGGTACCCGAAAAATCGTGAGAAAGGCGGACGTGAAAGCAACAAGAAATATGACTCATGGAACAAAGGCAAAAATTCTGGAAATCTGCTCATGTTGTAGCAGGAAATAGTCCCATTCCGGGATTAACAACCGATCAATATTCAAGTCTTGTGAATTATTTCAGTAAAGCTGTGGGTGAATTGGATGCTACTCGTGAAGAAGCTCCATCTACAATAAATATGGTAGGTAAAGTTGATGACTTGAGGCCCTGGATAATTGATTCTGGGGCAACTGAACATATTACATGTGATAGAAAGGTTCTTGAGAATGAAACAGGGACGAAGAATGAGACACCGGTGAAAATAGCAAATGGTGCAACTATCCCGGTCAAGAGTATTGGTGATGTGAACCTGCCAAATGGGTTGAGATTGAACCGTGTCCTAAATATTCCCGAATTCAAATGCAATTTACTTTCAGTTAGCAGATTAACGAAAGATTTGAATTGTGTACTCACATTCTTTCCCGATTTTTGTATATTACAAGACTTACCTTCGAGGAACCTGATTGGAGTGGGTAGACATTGTGATGGTCTTTACTACTTGGAGCCGGTGACTAGAGAAGGTATGGCCATGTCAGTAACCGTTGATTCAAAGATTTAGCATAAGAGATTGGGGCACGCTTCAAGTTTAAAATTACATGCTTTTGGTAGTTTTCACAATAATAATGTTGAATACTGTGATTCTTGTTTGAAGGCAAAATTGACTAGATTGCCTTTTCCTCGTAGTAGCATACAAACTAATTCATGTTTTGAGCTTGTTCACTGTGATATTTGGGGTAGTTATTGTACTGCTTCTTTTTCGGGTGCACACTATTTTTTGTCAGTGGTTGATGATTTTAGCAGAGGAGTCTGGGTTTTTCTCATGAAACATAAATCTGAAGTGGGTCATTTTTTGACATCCTTTTGCAATATGGTTCGTAATCAATATGGAAAAGGTGTTAAAAAAATTCGTACTAATAATGGGATAGAATTTCAATCAAAATATATGTTGGATTATTATAGTGATAATGAGATTGTGATTGAAACTTCATGTACTGACACACCCCAACAAAATGGAGCAGTCGAAAGAAAGCATAGACATATCTTAGAAGTTGCAAGAGCTTTGCGCTTCGAAGCAGGATTGCCTATAGAATTCTGGGGTGAGTGTGTGTTGACTGCCACTTATATTATAAACCGATTGCCATCTAAAGTTCTCAAAAATAAAACCCCCTATGAAGTTTTATTTAACAAAGAGCCACATTATCAACATCTTCGGGTCTTTGGTTGTTTAGCTCATGCTAAGGATAATCGGAAGGGGGGAGATAAATTTGGGATAAGAGGACGAAAATGTGTTTTCGTTGGATATCCTTACTCACAAAAAGGCTATGGAGTTTTTGATTTAGAGACCAAGCAAATTTACACTTCAAGAGATGTGAAATTTGTTGAAGGTGTCTTTCCATACAAGGAGGCTGCACAACTACTATTTGGTGGAACAAGCAATCAAGTTGCTATAGAATGGGAATCAAATGAGGACGTACACATGGGAATTGAAAGTAAGAGTTCCACTTTTACTAATGAGTCACATGAAGATGCAATTGATGATTCACGTGAGGAGGTAAGCCATGCAACAAATGAACCAACAAGTGCAACAAGAAATGAGATAGCACAACAACCTAAAGAAGCATTAAGGAGAAGCGATAGGCCAAAGAGGCAGCCGAAGCACTTGGAATCCTATGTCACCGAACTGCCTGACTCCGTTGACCATTCACAACCCACTACCAATTCAGAAACCTCTGAGGTATATCCTTTATCACATTTTATTGCTTATGATAAATTTTCTAATGCACATAAGGCATATCTTGCGGCCATCACCTCCCACGATGAGCCAAAATATTTTTATCAAGCAATAAAAGATGAAAGATGGAGAGATGCAATGAAGAGAGAAATTCAAGCCTTAGAAGAAAATGGTACATGGACCTTGGAACCATTGCCGCAGGGAAAGAAAGTTGTCGACTCAAAATGGGTGTACAAGATCAAATACAAATCCAATGGAGATATTGAGCGCTACAAGGCACGTCTAGTAGCGAAGGGCTTTACTCAAGTCGAAGGGATAGACTTCTGACTTGGATGTATTTTTGCACACTTTTTACAACTATACGATCCCCACAAGCGTATGGGTTCGTTAGTAGTACGATAAGTATACCAAGTAAAATTTCGTTCCAAGGACCTAATTGAGTGCTAGTGAATCCCTAAAGTTACGAGTATGCATGCTATTGTAGTAACTACACGTGTTTGTTTGGATTTTTGGAAATAAGAACAAAAATATTAAACTAGATTAACTAAAGTAATGAAAACTAGTGACAAAAATAACAAGTTATCTAACTTTCGTTGGAAAGTGCAAGGGAAGGGTATTGCCTCGGGTGTTTCCGTTTTGTGGGTAATTCAATGAGTTAACGAACCAATTGCATGAATTAAACTATGGTTTTGGATTAAGCTAAAGGCTATCACTCGTGTGTGTAGACCAATCCCTTGTGAGGCTTAGGTGAACACGTGCATCGATTAGCAATTATATAGTCTAATCAATACCATAAGCTCCTAAGATAGTGTCTCATAAACACGTTCAACACGGTTACTAATGTTTATGAGACGCCCTCTCACTAATCTAATAGACGACCTCTAATCGACTAGTGTCTAGTGTCTAGTGTCGTCGATCTAAGCAATCAACCCCCGGTTGGTGTAGCTAATTACTATTTTAATTCTCATTGATTAATTCAAGCTCATACACACACTCTTAATCATGCAACCCAATACGGTCGTTGAAGTCGACAAAACTAACAATGCTAGCTAATAGGGTGAATTAATCAATTGAATCATGAAAAGTACAACACTAGAAACATATACACCCAATTCCTAAGCTAATCATGCAATTAATCTATAATTACACTAAACACCCATCAAAACATTCACACCCAAGGCAATAAGAGCTTAGCCCATGGTTCTAGAAGAGAATTCCATGGTTAAAACAACTAATAACATCAAACTCATAGTAGAATAACAAGAGATTGAAGAAATTAAGAAAATACCAAAATAAATTGCAAAATAGATTAATATCACCTTGATCATAAAAATGTAGCTACAAAACGATGTAATAGACGATGCCCGATGATAATCGTAGCTTGATTTGAAGTAAAAACCACTAATCTATCTAATTTAATGAAGAATCTAAACTAAAAATGAAGAACACCTACAACTATGTGAATGTGTGTGTGGAATTGCTTGTAAAAGGAGTAAGAGACTCCTTCTCAAACTCAAATTTGATCTATTTATAGTTGGGGTAGAAGTCTTGAATTAATTTTGCAATTAGGCCCTTGAAATATGGAGAAAATGGGCCAAAAACCCCGAAAATGAAGTGACCCGGCCGGGTGGCTCCCACCCGGGCATGCCACCCGGCCAAAACACGAACAAACACACTTTTGGGCCTTGCCCGGGTCGAAACCACCCGGCCGGGTGGGTTTCACCCGGGCAAAATACGAAACTACTTCATTTTTGGCTCTGCCCGGGTCGAAGTGACCCGCCCGGGTCGTTTCTACCCGGGCATGTATTTTTGTCTCTTCGTATCTCGAGCTTCCGACCTCCGATTGACTCGATTCTTTTTTCCATTCCACTCCATTTTTCGAGACGAATTCAACCGTGCACTCCTCTTCCTGATCCAGTAAAGTATGGTTGGTGTTTTGCTCCAAATTCCATCGTATTTCCTACAAAATCGACAAAACACAACCTTTCTCTCATTTCGGCTTAAACAATCATATTCAATGTATAATTCAATGAAATCAACATCAAATGAGCTTCAAATATGCATCTAAATAGTGTAAATTCCACCCGAATCAACTTCCACGAGACTTTTGCACCGGTTGCGAAACTTAAAACAATGAGGTGTTTACTTGCCATAGCAGCAAAGAAGAATTGGGCAATCCATCAACTCGACGTGAATAACGCCTTCCTTCATGGCGACTTGGTGGAAGATGTTTATATGAAGATACCACAAGGCTTTGCAAAGGGGGGAGAAACTCGGGTCTGTAAGCTTCATAAATCTCTCTACGGACTTCGTCAGGCCTCGAGAAATTGGTACCATAAATTTACTCGAGCTCTTGTTGATATAGGGTTTCGACAATCAAGGGCGGATCATTCGTTATTCATCTACAAGAGAAGGGATACTTATGTTGCAGCCCTTATATACGTTGATGACGTAATATTGGTTGGCAACAACGACTGCAAAATCAGTCATGTGAAGAAGTATTTGGACAAACTTTTCAGCATAAAGGATTTGGGACATTTGAAATATTTTCTTGGAATAGAGGTAGAAAGATCAAAGAGTGGAATCGTCCTTAGCCAAAGAAAGTATACTCTTGATATATTAGAAGAAAGTGGCCTACAAGGTGGCAGGCCATGTGAGTTTCCCATGGAGCAAAACTTACGTTTGAGCAATGAAGATGATAGCCCCCATGTTGACATGCTTCGTTATCGACGGTTAATAGGTCGCCTACTCTATCTAACTGTCACAAGGCCTGACATACAGTTTGCTGTGAATTATTTAAGTCAATTCATCAGCATACCACGACAAACACACATGGATGCAGCCATGCGCATACTACGTTTTGTCAAAACCACTACTGGGCAAGGACTGTTCTTACCGGCAAATGATGATTTTAAACTTGAGGCATATTGTGATGCGGATTGGGGAGGCTACCAAATGACAAGACGTTCTTGCACTGGGTATTTTATTTCATTAGGTGGAGCACCAATAGTTTGGAGGACCAAGAAACAATCTGTGGTCTCGCGTTCTTCAGCCGAGGCAGAATACAGGGCAATGGAAACAACTGTGAGTGGGGTCTTATGGCTCCGCTGGCTGCTCAAGGATATTGAAGCTACTCAATTTGCACCGACCTCACTATTTTGTGACAATCAAGCGGCATGCCACATTGCAAACAACCCCGTTTTTCATGAGCGAACCAAACACGTGGACATAGACTGCTACTTCGTTCGTGAAAGGGTTGAATCACGAGAGATCGTTCCATGTAAGATCTCCACTGAGCAACAAGTTGCAGACTTGTTCACCAAAGCCTTAGGGGCAGCTCGGTTTCGATTTCTAGTTGACAAGTTGGGCATTCGTAATCTCCATGCGCCAACTTGAGGGGGAGTGAAAAAATTGATATTATCTTACGGCTAATCTTGATACACCTTCCATATCTTTAATTCTTGATTATTGTAATGGGAAAATTGCATTTTTGGTCCTGTAAGAATGAGGATAAATCACTTTCGGTCTTTTTTCATACACTTTTGGTCCTGTAAGAATGAGATTAAATCACTTTCAATATTTTTTCATACACAAAGTCACGCATCTCTTAAAACACACTGAGATGCCTAATATTAGATTAAAATTTTGGTAATGTCACTAAAATTATAAAACTATCAAATGTATTTTAACAATTTATTTAAATAATTATTTAAAATCGATAAATTCACTTAAAAAAAATTATGATCTAAAAATTCAATCAATTATATATAATATTAAAATTAAATTATTCAATTAAATCTGAAACAATGTCTCAAATCAATGCAAAAAAAAAAAAGTATTTGACTCGATTTTGATTTTTTTTTCTGAAATTATATGGAGTTAAAAACTAATTTAAATTTGGAGATTATATTTGAATATACTTTGTATATTTTTCAATTTGATTTTTTTTGTAGATTCAAATTACTTTTAAATTTGTATTTTTTTTGTATATTTCAGTTTTAATACAAGAAATTTCTTCAAAACTTATTTAAATTTAAATTACATTATGTTTTTAGTGATTTTTTAATTATATTCAAATTCTTGAATTAAAAAAATAATATTTAGATTCTATAAAAAATCCAAATTATATAACTAGATTTCATCTAGTAAAAAAATTAATATTTATAAATTATATTGTATTGAATTTATTTATTTTGTAATTCTATAAGTATAGTTTATTATTAGTTTTAAAAATATTTTTTTATTTTTTAATTATAATTACTTTTTTAGGAATATTTTTTGGTCAATTAACGGTTTCCATAAAAAAAATTAACGGTTTCCATCCAAAAACAATCTTACAGAACCAAATCCGCAATAAACAGGACCATTTACAAACCTCAGGACCGAAAGTGATTTTGAAAAATTCCTACAGGACTAAAAGTGCAATTTCCCCTTATTGTAATTGATTATTTTCCTTTTCTAGTTAGCCTAATTTACGCTCAGATTATTGCTAGGATTATGCAGATTTGATCTGTAACTTTTGTATATATAACACATATTCTACCACTGTTAATATATACAAAATATTTCCCAACCTTCTCCTCTGCGTGTATGCCTAAAAATTCTTCATTGGCTGCGACCTTATATTGTCTAATAATGCCTTTTCAGGGATTTTTTTTTTTTTAGGATTGTAACTTTGGGTAGCAAAAATGGAAACCAAACTTTACACGTTGATAAAATTAGATCAGTAACTTTTTTGCAATTTCAATCTCAATTAGTTCGATTAATTCAATATCGGACTAATTTTTCAGGTGACCCATTTTTCGAGCTAATTTCACACACCTTCACACTCACCGTCCTGCAGCCACCGCACCTTCACTATACCATCCAACTGCATCCTCACGACACCGACGCAATCCAAAAAATTACACAAAGATCCCAAAAATTCACCATGTAATCTTATATCAAAATCCCTTCATTTTTAAGCTCGTGCCATCGTCGGCCCTACCCCTCTTTTGCCACCACACCTTCACAAAGAATGATGGAGGTAGCAGTGACAAGAGGCTAAAGTGCAGCAGCTGTAGGGAGTGCAAAATTAATCTAAAGAATTAGTCTCACGTACGCGTTCAGCTCGAAAAATTGATTTCACTTGACTTACACTTACGAAATTAGCCCAAAATTGCGGAGGAAAAATTATGAATCTAATTTTGTCATCCCATTTTTTTAAACAAAAAGTAATATTGCACTTTTCATATGCGACATTTACATGTTTCCCATGTTTGCAGGCATTAGTCGATTCATTGACCATGGGAACAGTGGCGGACCTAGTAGAGTTGTAGAGGGACATGGGGTACAAACGGTATTCCACCCCTAATTATTATTTTTAATATTTCATGCATTTTATAAAAAAATAAAATTAAATATATTTCATTTTCCTTATTTTACATGACTTAGTAGGAGAAAAAATAAACTCAATTTGGACCTAAAAATTGGATAAAATTACTAAGAAAATGACTTTGTAGGAAATATAAACTCTTATTGGGTTATTGGCCTAAAAGAATTAGTTATAATGAAAGCTTCCAATTAAATTTAAAAAATTAAAAAGTGTGTTGGGAAAAAAATTAAGTTGTGAAAAAATAAAAATAAACAATAAAGACATCAAATAATATATTTGTCAAAAATCCTTGTCCCATTATTATTGGAACATTTGCCACCTACTTCAATCTCCTTAAAAAATCTCCCTTAACATTTACTTATTTACACTCTATGCCATGACTTTGTAGAATATATAAACTCTTATTGGCCTAAAAGAATTAGTTATAATGAAACCTTCCAATTAAATTTAAAAAATTAAAAAGTGTGTTGGGAAAAAAATTAAGTTGTGAAAAAATAAAAATAAAACTAAACAATAAAGACATCAAATAATATAATATACAACTGTTGTTTATATATAAATATATGATTGTATTCTTATGGTTAGGTTTCCTATAAATAAGAATTTTGTGAATTTTTCTCTTCAAAATATCACCTATTAGCATGCAAAGTATCACCCTTTAGGCCTTTATCATTTGAAATTACCACCATTTCAAAAAATGCTTAATTTTTTATGTATTTTTTCTTAAATCACTAAACAATTACATTATGCATTCTAAATAATATTAGTATTTCTTATACTAAACACTGATACTAAGTTTACAATAAAATTTTGTTGAACTAAGTTCTTAGAATTTTTTGTGTCTTGTACTATTAATTAAATTAGAAAATGATTTGAACTCTATATAACATCTCATCTATTTATATATAGGGTTAATTCTAAATAAATACACCACCTTTAGTCTTAGTATCAATTTAATCACGACCTTTACGATTATTGTAAAAAAAACCTCACCTTTCATCGTGTTGCAGTTAGATACACATTTTATTTCTACGGTCAACAATTGATGATGTGGTTTGGCGGAGCCTGATTACACATATTCTTTTTTGGGATTTCACCAATAAGTTCTTTTCACATAGAGTTTTTAAAATAAGAACAATGTTCAAATTAAGGTCAAAATCCAACTTAAATGTATTAAGTCAACTAATTTTAAAATTTGAATGCAAATCTTTCTCTCTTTCTCAAACCCCCTTATTATTCTACATCCTCAATTTTAGGACTTTCCCCAAATCTCTGTTATTCAAGTATATCAGATATTCAAGTCTCCCCCAAATATCTGATATTCAAGTCTTCCCAAAATCTTTGATATTCAAGTCTTCTCCAAATCTCTCATTTTTTAGACTTAAAGATCTGCAGAAAAATCGTCAAATCAAATTAGATCTTTTCTTCAGAAAAATGTGTGACTTGATTATGCAGAAAGATCTGCAGAAAAATCTCTAACTATATGAAAAAAAAAATACTAAAGTTACATCAACATATTAATAATGCAGAAGTGTCCAGTAAATTATGTGCATAGAAAAACGATTTAGAAAAAAAAAATACTAAAGTTACATCAACATATTAATAATGCAGAAGTGTCCAGTAAATTATGTGCATAGAAAAACGATTTTAATACAAATTAGATCTGCATTAATAAAATCAGTCTATTAATGTGGGTCACATACTAGTGACTTGATTCAAGACTTTTAGAAACGTTGAAAACTGATTAACACAAACAAACTTGGTTTTCCATCGAATTCGATCTTGAGTATCAAGAAATAATCCATTGATTGATAATCTGCTATTTATCAGAATAACCCTAGAATAATAACAAAAGGGAAATTCTCAAATGCACCATGTGCACCAAACCTCAAACCAGGTTTGGTGCACATGCTTTTGTCCTTATCCTCCTATTCTAACTTATTATCTTTTTTTCTCTATTTTTTTTTTTTTTTAGTTTTTTTTTTCGTTTTTTTTTTTCGTTACTCACCCCCACTTTTCAATAATAATAGTTGCTACTTTTCATTAATAAAATTCCCACTTTTCACTAATAACAGTTACCACTATTCAGTAACAAAATTTCCCCTTTTCACTAATAATAATTACCACTTTCAGTAACAAAATTTCCACTTTTCAATAATAATAGTTACCACTTTTCAGTAACAAAATTCCCACTTTTCAATAATAAGAATTACACTTTTCAGTTAAAATATTTACTACTTTTCAGTAACAAAATCTCCACTTTTCAATAATAAGAATTACACTTTTCAGTTAAAGTGTAATTCTTATTATTGAAAAGTGTAATCTTATTATTGAAAAGTGGTAGATATTTGAACTGAAAAGTGTAATTCTTATTATTGAAAATGGTAGATATTTTAACTTAAAAATGTAATTTTTATTATTGAAAAGTGATAAATATTTTAACTGAAAAGTGTAATTCTTATTATTGAAAAGTGGAAATTTTGTTACTGAAAAGTGGTAGATATTTTAACTGAAAAATGTAATTTTTATTATTGAAAAGTAGTAGATATTTTAACTAAAAAGTGTAATTCTTATTATTGAAAAGTGGTAACTATTATTATTGAAAAGTGGAAATTTTGTTACTGAAAAGTGGTAGCTATTATTAATGAAAAGTGGTAATTTTGTTATGAAAGTGATAATTATTATTAGTGAAAAGTGGAAATATTAATTAATTAAAACGGGTATATTTAATTATAAATTGTACAGTTAAAATTATTATTAAAATTGAAAAAATGTTATTCTTATTATTGAAAAGTGGTAGATATTTGAACTGAAAAATGTAATTCTTATTATTGAAAAGTGGTAGATATTTTAACTGAAAAATGTAGTTTTTATTATTGAAAGTGGTAGATATTTGAACTGAAAAGTGTAATTCTTATTATTGAAAAGTGGTAGATATTTGAACTGAAAAGTGTAATTCTTATTATTGAAAAGTGGTAGATATTTTAACTTAAAAATGTAATTTTTATTATTGAAAAGTGATAAATATTTTAACTGAAAAGTGTAATTCTTATTATTGAAAAGTGGTAACTATTATTATTGAAAAGTGGAAATTTTGTTACTGAAAAGTGGTAGCTATTATTAGTGAAAAGTGGTAATTTTGTTATGAAAAGTGATAATTATTATTAGTGAAAAGTGGAAATTTTATTAATGAAAAGTAGAGACTATTATTATTAAAAAGTGGAAGTGAGTAACGAAAAAAAAAACGAAAAAAAAAACAGAAAAAAAAACAGAAAAAAAACAAATTTGAAAAAAAAAAGAAAAAAAAATAAAAAAAAAAAAAAAAACAGAAAAAAAACAGAAAATAAAATGAAAAAATAAACAAGTTTGAAAAAAAAAATCGAAAAAAAAAACAGAAAAAAAAACGAAAAAAAAAACAAAAAAAAAAGGAAAAAAAAAACAAAAAATGAAAAAAAAACAAGTTTGAAAGGATTTAAACCAGTGACCTCAAGCTTTTAAAAAGGTATCTATAACCACTAGATCATTCATTACTTAATTATTTATGTTTATCTTTATAAATAGATATAGGATTGGTCTGTGCATTAGTGTGCACGTGCACGCTGTGCACAGGAGACCAACTCATAACAAAATAACATGTACAAACGACTAACAATCAATCTGCATCTCTGTGTTTGGCCAAATATATGAACATATTAATACTTTTGAAACTGGAATCAATGATTTAACATAGTAATTGAAATCGTAAAAACAGTCACTTGCACCGCGTCTGTGTTGTCACATCGCCGCGAATGAGATTGGGTGGAGGGTTCGATCGTGGACGACGACGGCAAGGAAGATCTGCCATCGACAATGATTTTGTCTTCCATTCGGGAGTTTGATCGTATTCGGCGCCTATGTTGTTTATTTTAAACCATAAACAATGTCAATCGATTTGATAGTAGAATTTTATTATAGAAAGTAGGAATCAAATAATTTATTTTAAAAACAACGATCTTAATGTTAAGAACTTAAAACTGATCATAATGTTGAAGAAAATTAAGGAGTATTAAGAATGGATCCTAATGTTGTTGTTGAAGAAATTGGCAAAAATTAAGGAATATTAGAATTGATTAAAATTTTTGTTCTTTTAAAAATGTTTCTATGAATGACCCACGTAAAAATTCTCTTCTTGTTTTTTAATTTTTTTTCCACATCAGATTAAATTTTACATAAATAAAAATAAAAATTAAACTTCGCTTCCGATTTTTACTTTTAAGCGTCTTTCTCAACTTCTCAATCTCCAGTTCTTCTTCTTCTACGTCTTTCTCACCTCTCAAACTATGGCAAAAAGAAAAAAAAAATTAGGTACTTGATAAGTTCTTCTTCTACGTCTTTTTCACCTCTCAAACTATGGCAAAAAAGAAAAAAAGAAAAGAAAAATCTAGGTACTTGATAGGTCAAGCATTAACCCTCCTTGAAATGATAGAAGGATGTGGAAGATGAGGAAGAGAGGTCGTGAGAAAATTCCTAAAAATTATATACAAAATTGACCAGTGGGATACAAATGACTTGTTTGGTATATAATGTAGTGGGCCACAACAAAAAAAATTGTCCCTCGTGTGTAAAGACAAGACAAAGAAATTGCATGTAAGATTTTGTTTTTAAAATGTTATGTTATTCCTTAAAAAAATAAAAAATGTCCTGTTATATGTTTGTCTTTGAAGAAAAATGGCAACCCAGTATTGATTTGCAAAGCCATTGCACTACTATATAAGGGTAAGTTTCTTATTTTATTAAATATTTGTATATTTCTTATAAATATTGTAATAACTGTGGTGAATGTGAGGGGTAGAAGGTGGAAGAAGTGGTAGTGAAAGTGACTTGAATACTTATAATCTATAATTGTAAATGTTTTGTACCGATCTAACTATGATTTTTAGAAAAAGAACTATATTGAGTTTGAGGAAGAATTGATTGAGTTTGAGAAAGGCGCAGAGAGAAGAGCAGAAGTTTTATTTTTATTTTTATAAAATTTTATTTTTATTTATATAAAATTTAATCTGGAAAATAAAAAAATAAAAAAAAATATGTGTAATCTGACGTGGATGTAAACCACATCATCATCGTTGACCAGAGAAAAAAAAAATATGTATCTAATTGCAACACAATGAAATGAAAGGCATAATTCTTATTAATATATTTTAAATATAATTTAAAATAAATATTATTCATTAAAATATATTTTAATTTTTTAATATCTAATTTCCCATCAAATCTTTCATCATCACCCCCACCAATTTATTTTTCCTGGGAAAATCATCTTTCTCCCACGAAGCAAATCAAGTTTTCTACAATTATTACTTATTTTCTTAGCAAAAAATGTCACATCTTAATTGTTGCGTTATTTAATAAAATGTTTTAGAAAGATTTGATGTATAATAGATTAGAAAATTTACTTCTATAAAATGGACAAGTTCCATGATTATTATTTTTTTAAATTTACTAACACAAACAAATAACAAATAGTGGTGATGGATGACATAATTTATAATTGATCTGCACATAACCATAAAAACATTAACTAAAAAAAAGATCGTATTGAGTCATAATTATTCATACTATGTTAAAAAAATATGTATAGAACCATACATTAATATAATATGCATTACTCTCATCAACTTTGGAAGCACAAAAAAATTCTCTTTGTATACAAATTGACCATTTGTCTTTCTATTAACCACATTGACTTACATTTTAATCGTTCATTTATGTCAACATGAGATCAGCTGCTAACTCATTATGCATTGCTTGTTTTGCAGAAGTATAGGATCATTACAGTACACGTCACAATCCAAGACTAGTGCAAAAATTTATTTTAAAAACAACGATCTTAATGTTAAGAACTTAAGAACTGATCATAATGTTGAAGAAAATTGAGGAATATTAAGAATGGATCCTAATGTTGTTGTTGAAGAAAGTGGCAAAAATTAAGGAATATTAGAATTGATTAATTAAATATTAAAATTTAAAATTACTCTTTCGATTTAAATATAAGGCATAATCGTTATTTATATTCAGACCTTATTTTAAATGATTAAAATTTTTGTTCTTTTAAAAATGTTTCTATGAATGACCCACGTAAAAATTCTCTTCTTGTTTTTTTATTTTTTTTCCAGATTAAATTTTACATAAATAAAAATCAAAAGCAAAAAGAAAAAAAAAAATCTAGGTACTTGATAAGTTCTTCTTCTACGTCTTTCTCACCTCTCAAACTATGGCAAAAAGAAAAAAAGAAAAGAAAAATCTAGGTACTTCATAGGTTAAGCATTAACCCTTGAATGTGGAAGATAAGGAAGAGAGGCCGTGAGAAAAATCCTAAAAATTATACAAAATTGACCAGTGGGATACAAATGACTTGTTTGGTATGTAATGTAGTGAACTGGACCACAACAAAAAAAAAATTGTCCCTAGTGTGTAAAGACTTCAAAAGACAAAGAAATTGCATGTAAGATTTTGTTTTTAAAATGTCATTTTTGTCATGTTTGAAGAAATTGCATGTAAGATTTTGTTTTTAAAATGTCATTTTTGTCATGTTTGAAGAAAAATGGCAACCAGTATTGATTTGCAAAGCCTTTGCACTATTATATTATATGAGGGTAAGTTTCTTATTTTATTAAATATTTGTATATTTCTTAACTATATTTCAAATCTAGGTACTTGAATACTTATAACCTACAATTGTAAATGTTTTGTACCGATCTAACTATGACTTTTAGTATGCTAAATATTTTTTTTCAGAATATTTTCTAAAATATTTTTGTTGTACATTAGTGTTAAACACATTAATTACTAGAATATTTTTTTAAGAATATTTTCCTCTCCCATAAAGCATATAAATTGTAGTACTAGTTGAACAAAATAACAAAATAATTCAATAATTGAAGAATTCCTAAGAAATAAACCACCAGATTTGGATGATTTTTAGGTGATTTTGATTTTTAGAAAGAACTCTATTGAGTTTGAGGAAAAATTAATTGAGTTTGAGAAAGACACAGAAGAGCAGAAGTTTTATTTTTATTTTTATAAAATTTTATTTTTATTTATATAAAATTTAATCTAGAAAAAAAAAAATGATGTAAACCACATCATCAATAGTTGACCATAGAAAAAAAATATGTATGTAATTACAACACAATGAAATGAAAGGCATAATTCTTATTAATATATTTTAAATATAATTTAAAACAAATATTATTCATTAAAATATATTTTAATTTTTTAATATCTAATTTCCCATCAAATCTTTCATGTGCACCATCTCCAACAATTTATTTTTCCTGGGAAAATTATCTTTCTCCCACGAAGCAAATCAAGTTTTCTACAATTATTACTTATTTTCTTAGCAAAAAATGTCACATCTTAATTGTTGCCGTTATTTCATAAAATGTTTTAGAAAGATTTGATGTATAATAGATTAGAAAATTCACTTATATAAAATGGACAAGTTCCATGATTATTATTTTTTTTAATTTACTAACACAAACAAATAACAAATAGTGGTGATGGATAATTTATAATTGATCTTCACATGCAAACCATAAAAACATTAACTAAAAAAAAAGATCATATTGAGTCATAATTATTCATACAAGTATGTTGAAAAAATATGTATAGAAGCATACACTAATATCAATCTTTTTCCACGTACTTTAACCCTCACTTTCCACGTACTTTTACCCTCACTTTGACCCTTTGAAGTAAATCTTATTCTCTTGGCAATTAGACTCAAGATTAATATAATATACATTACTCTCATCAACTTATTTCTGGAAGCACAAAAAGTTTCTCTTTGTATACAAATTGACCATCTATTCATTGACTTACATTTTAGTCGTTCATTTATGACAACATGAGATCAGCTGCTAACTCATTATGTAGTTGGTTTATAAGAACACGGTTAAAAATCGAGACGTACCTTTTGAAAAAAGCATGAGCACTTTTTGCTCTGACCGAACCATCGACTACACAAATCATACACGTTTGAGGGAACTGTGTATATGAGACAGATTCGAATAACTTGGGGTCCAGATGAAAGCACATTGCTTGTTTTGCAGAAGTATAGGATCATTACAATACACGTCACAATCCAAGACTAGTGCAAATGCGCATTGCTCATTTGTGATACTTCGTTTGTAATCACTAATTTGTGATACTTCGTATGTTAAGCACTATTACTTTGAATATTATAGAATTTTAGTCAGCTGGGTTGGTAGAAGTTTTTAAGTTGAGACCAAAGTATACGAACCAGGGCATTGAGAGCTCTAGCTTTGAAGTGATGAGGGTAGGATTGTCTTTTTTTGCGGGAGACATAAACAACAAGTGATAGTTTAGATTCTTCATCAATTCTTCCTTCATTCTTGTTATCATATATCACCTGCAATTTAAATGGACAATGACTAGATTTTATTTATATAAAAAAAAAACTTTTTACTTAGACCCTCCTTTTCCCTTAAAAAATTGTATACAATTGTTTAGATCGAAATTCTAAACTAAAAAAATTAAATAAAAATATGGACGCCAAGATTCGTCAAGGTCGACCATTTGTCTTTCTATTGGCCACATTGACTTACATTTTAGTCGTTCATTTATGTCAACATGAGATCAGCTGCTAACTCATTATGTAGTTGGTTTATAAGAACACTGTTAAAAATCGAGACGTACCTTTTGAAAAAAGCATGAGCACTTTTTGCTCTGACTGGAACCATATAGAGTAATAAACAATATTGAAAATATAATTTCTTGATTAGTTGTAAAGGAGATTTACAATGGGTATTTATACAAGAGAGAATTAGGTCTAACCTAACCCTAATGGGCTTTATAAGAGAGCCCATAGGAAACTAAGATGGGCCTATACAATAAATAAGAATGAGAGTGTATTTACTAATATAGGTCCAATATGCCCCCTCAAGATGGAGTACCATAGGATAGTCCAATCTTGGTCATAAGGAGCTGAAGGCGAGCACCGGAGAGAGGTTTGGTGAGGGCATCGGCAAGCTGGTCGGCAGTTGAGACATGCGAGATGCGGAGCCGAGCAGTTTTGACTAGGTCACGAACAAAGTGGAAGTCGATGGCAATGTGTTTCATTCGTGAGTGAAACACAGGGTTTGAGCATAAGTAAGTGGCCCCAATGTTGTCACAGTAGATGACTGGCACCGGAGAATTGGGAAAGTGTAGTTCTTGAAGTAAGGATGTTAGCCATTGCACTTCAGAGGCCGCTGCGGCAATGGCTCTATATTCGGCCTCAGTTGATGAGCGAGCAACAGACTTCTGCTTTTTGGACGACCATGAGATAGGATTGGCCCCCAAAAAGACGACATAAGCACTCGTGGAAGTGCGATCATCATGGTCGCCTGCCCAGTCAGCATCCGTGAAGCAGTGGAGCGAGGAGGATGAGGATGGGGTAATGTTGATTCCGACATCCCTTGTACCATTGAGGTAGCGGAGTAGACGCTTGACAGCATTCCAGTGAGTGATGGTGGGTGCATGCATGAACTGAGATAGCTTATGGACGGCAAAGGCGATGTCAGGTCTGGTGAGCTGGAGATACTGAAGGCTGCCGAGCACTTGACGATACTGAGTGGAGTCAGTGGGAGGGGTGCCATCTGATAGAGTAAGGCGAGCAGAGGTGGATAGTGGAGTTTGGACTGGTTTGGAGTCGATCATGTTGTATCGGGCGAGCAGATCAGTGATGTATTTGCGTTGGGAGAGCAGGCATGAAGTTTTAGAGCGAAGAACTTCCACTCCCAAGAAATAGGATAGAGGACCAAGGTCCTTGACTGAGAATTTGGCACTGAGGTCGGCAGCCACCCGGGCGAGCATGGGCGAGGAGTTGCCCGTCAGAATGAGGTCGTCGACATAAACAAGGAAGTAGGCGACCACCCCATTGTTGTTGTAGACGAACAGAGATTCATCAGAGTGAGTGGGGATGAATCCAATGTCTACAAGGAAAGAGCGAAGAGCATAGTACCATGTGCGAGGAGCCTGCTTCAGGCCATAGATGGATTTGCGATGTTGACAGACATAAGTGGGAAAGGTCTTGTCTTTGAAGCCCGGAGGTTGAGCCATGAAGACTGTGTCTGAGAGCTTTCCATGGAGGAAAGCGTTGTTGACGTCGAATTGGCGAAGAGGCCAGTCGTTGGTAACGACAATGCTGAGGACTGTTCGCACAGTGGCGGGCTTGACGACGGGGCTGAATGTTTCAGTGAAGTCAACACCTGGTCGCTGATGAAAGCCTTTGGCGACCAGACGAGCCTTGTATTTATCCAAGGTGCCATCAGGTTTTCGCTTAATACGAAACACCCACTTGGAGCCGACCACATTTTGAGATGTAGTGGGTGGGACTAAGTCCCAAGTGCCATTCTGAAGGAGGGCATCAAATTCAGCCGACATGGCTGCTCGCCAATTTTCGTTCTTGAGTGCATGGGAGACACAGCTTGGTTCAATGTCAGAAGCAACAGTGGAAGTAAGTCCATACCTTGGATTAGGTTTGAACACGTGATTCTGAGCCCGAGTAACCATGCGAGGTACAGAAGGTCGTGGGGGAGCATTGGTCGGCACAGGGATGTCAGGTGTGGGTGTGGCGAGCTGAGGTGCGGTTGGGATTGGATGGTGGAGGAGATCAGGTGCAGTTGTGTTCGGCTGGGGCGTGTTCGACACTGGGTCAGGGGCGAGGACAGGTGTGATAGAGTTGGGTAGTGTAGGTGCTAGAAGAATGGGCGAGGAGTTGGAATCGGAGGAGGTGGGTGGCGAGGAGATGAAGGTCGCCAAGGGAGATGGATGAGGAGGGGGGTGGAAAAGGGGAACGTATGCTCAACGAATTGAACATGCCGCGAGGTGTAGATTCTGTTTGAGGAGCGATCAAGGCAAAGGTAGGCGCTTTGCGTGGGCGAGTATCCAATAAAGATACATGGAGTGGAGCGGGGATCAAGTTTGTGATTTGTGTAAGGGCGAAGTAAAGGATAGCAGAGACAGCCAAATATGCGGAGTTTGGCTAGATTGGGTGGGCGAGAAGTGAGCTTTTCATAAGAAGATAACATGTTGAGGTTAACTTTAGGAAGACGATTTATGATATAGGCTGCCGAGCAGACAGCATAGGGCCAATAGATAAGGGGCATGGAAGCATGGTGAAGAAGGGCAAGAGCTGTGTCGACCACGTGGCGATGGCGACGTTCAGATAAGCCATTATGTTCAGGGGTGTGAGGCGGGGTGGTAAGGTGGGCGATGCCATGAGATTGAAGAAAGGGGCGAAGAGCAATGAATTCTCCCCCATTGTCAGAGTAAAAGGTTTTGATCGTGTTTTGGAAGTTGTTTTCAACAAGGGCTTTGAATGTGATAAAAGTGGAAAGAACATCCGATTTCCTTTTTAGGGGGTACACCCATACATATTTGCTAAAGTGATCAACGAAGAGCACATAGTATTTTAGATTGTCAGGAGATAGAATAGGCGACGACCAAACATCAAAAAAGATAACATCAAGTGGTTTAGTAGATATAATGCTTGAATCATAAAATGGTAGTTTGTGACTCTTGATACATGAGCATGAGTTACAATTGAAGTGTTTGGAAGGTGCACTGGATAGGCTGAGTGTAGAGAGAGTGTGAGCAAGTATTTTTGTTGATGGGTGGCCAAGGCGGGCATGCCAGGTGGTCGTCGTGAGGTGTTGAGTGGTGAAGGCTTGTGGAGGGGTGATGAACATTTGTGCCGGCCAGACATATAAATTATTGATACGACTCCCAACGAGGAGAATGCTCCCCGAGTGACCATCCCGTACCTGAAAGGAAGAGCGATAAAAAACAATGTTAACATTATTATCACGACAGAGACTGGACACTGAAATCAGGTTTTTCGAGATGTGTGGGACGACCAGGACATTCGAAAAACTGAGAGACTTAAGTTGAGGAAAGTGCATAGAGCCAGTGTGCGATATGCGTAAACCTTTACCATCACCAATTTCTACATTGTCAGACCCAGCGAAGGGCGAGTGAAGGGAGAGGTTGGCGAGGTCGTTGGTGATGTGATGAGAAGCGCCAGAGTCAAGGATCCAGTGCTCGGCAGGATGTGCCGAGGAGGCTGAGTGAGCCGAGTAGGTCGGGCGAGCAGCTGTCCGATTCAGACGGGAAGGTGGTGGGAACTGCCCATGCGGGCGGCGAGGACCTGTAGAGGAGGCAGGAGGCGAGGGTGAAGAAGGAATTTCAGGGCAGGTGCAGCAGTGTGGCCCGGTGCTCGACAGTATTGGCATGTGCCAAGATAGGGTCTTGGCGAGGATTGGCGAGGGCGAGTATCAAAAGTTTTAGCCCTCGTGTCTGGTCGCGAGGAGCGATGATGACGTGTACCAGCAGTAAGTGCAGAGGCAGGCATTACGGCTGAGGATGGTCGCGAGGCAATTTGAACCTCGGCGCTGAGAAGCTTGTCGCAGAGCTCAGCAAAGGTGATGGGCTGTTCGCGAGCTTGGATGGCATTGGCTATGTCATTGTAAGATTCGTCAAGGCCAGTGAGGACTTGGAGAGTGACGTCCTCGGCATCAGAGGAAATGCCGAGGAGAGCAAGCTCGTCGACTACAGAGCGAACTTCCATGAGGAAGTCGGAGACCGGGCGAGCACCTTTGGACAGAGAGCGAAACTTGGTTTTGAGGGCAAGAATGCGACCTCGCGAGGGCTTTCCATACATGCTCTCAAGCATTTTCCAGGCTTCGCAAGAGGTTTTTGACGAAGCAACAAAGGGTATTAGGTCCGGGGACATAGATCCGACCATGGCTGAGAAAATGAGGTTGTCCTGACACACCCATAGGTCGTGTGCAGGATTGGGAACGGTGACGGTGGTGTTAGTGGTGCCGTCGGCGGCTGGGGATGTGGACGAGGGGCATGGATGTGTGCCCAAGACATAGCCCAGGAGGTTGTGTCCAGTGAGGAGAAGGCGAAGTTGGAAGGACCAAGCACCATAATTGGTGGAGTTGAGCTTCAGGGACATATTTGCGAGTCCTTTGAAGGTGATTGGCGCCGGCGATGGAGGAGGAGCGGCCATTGGTTGAGTGGAGCAGCGGAGAGATGGGAGGTGCAGCAAAGAAGAAGGCGTCGTAAGGCGGATGGCGACGGTGGCGCGTCGGAAATGAAGGCGGCGGCGGCGCTCCTGAGACGAAGGCGGCGGCGGCAAAATGTGTAGTGGCGGCGGCGGCTAGGGTTTGTAGCGGCGGCGGCGACTATGGTTTGGATCAGGCGTGAGCCAAATGACTCGATGATACCATATAAAGTAATAAACAATATTGGAAATATAATTTCTTGATTAGTTGTAAAGGAGATTTACAATGGGTATTTATACAAGAGAGAATTAGGTCTAACCTAACCCTAATGGGCTTTATAAGAGAGCCCATAGGAAACTAAGATGGGCCTATACAATAAATAAGAATGAGAGTGTATTTACTAATATAGGTCCAATACCATCGACTACACAAATCATACACATTCGGATAACTTGGGGTCCACATGAAAGCACATTGCTTGTTTTGCAGAAGTATAGGATCATTACAATACACGTCACAATCCAAGACTTTGCATTGCTCATTTGTGATACTTTGTATGTAATCACTAATTTGTGATATTTCGTATGTTAAGCATTATTACTTTAAATATTATAGAATTTTAGTCAGCTGGGTTGGTAGAAGTTTTTAAGTTGAGACCAAAGTATACGAACCAGGGCATTGAGAGCTCCAGCCTTGAAGTGAAGAGGGTAGGATGGTCTTTTTATGGGCGAGACATAAACAACAAGTGGTAGTTTAGATTCTTCATCAATTCTTCCTTCATTCTTGTTATCATATATCACCTGCAATTTAAATGGACAATGACTAGATTTTATTTATATAAAAAAAAACTTTTTACTTAGACCCTCTTTTTCCCTTAAAAAATGTATACAATTGTCTAAATCGAAATTCTAAACTAAAAAAATTAAATAAAAATATGGACGTCTAGATTCGTCAAGGCCGACCATTTGTCTTTCTATTGGCCACATTGACTTACATTTAAGTCGTTCATTTATGTCAACATGAGATCAGCTGCTAACTCATTATGTAGTTGGTTTATAAGAACACTGTTAAAAATCGAGACGTATAAGCATGAGCACTTTTTGCTCTGACCGGAACCATCGAGTACACAAATCATACACGTTTGAGGGAATTGTGTATACGGAACTGTGTATATGAGACAGATTCGGATAACTTGGGGTCCAGATGAAAACACATTGCTTGTGTTGCAGAAGTATAGGATCATTACAGTACACGTCACAATCCAAGACTAGTGCAAATGGGACAGGACATTGCTCATTTGTGATACTTCGTATGTAATCACTAATTTGTGATACTTCGTATATTAAGCACTATTACTTTGAATATTATAGAATTTTAGTCAGCTGGGTTGGTAGAAGTTTTTAAGTTGAGACAAAGTATACGAACCAGGGCATTGAGAGCTCCAGCTTTGAAGTGATGAGGATAGGATGGTCTTTTTTTGCGGGAGACATAAACAACATGGGGTAGTTTAGATTCTTCATCAATTCTTCCTTCATTCTTGTTATCATATATCACCTGCAATTTAAATGGACAATGATTAGATTTTATTTATATAAAAAAAATACTTTTTACTTAGACCCTCTTTTTCCCTTAAAAAATTGTATACAATTGTCTAAATCGAAATTCTAAACTAAAAAAAATTAAATAAAAATATGGACGCCTAGATTCGTCAAGGCCGACCATTTGTCTTTCTATTGGCCACATTGACTTACATTTTAGTCGTTCATTTATGTCAACATGAGATCAGCTGCTAACTCATTATGTGGTTGGTTTATAAGAACACTGTTAAAAATCGAGACGTACCTTTTGAAAAAACCATGAGCACTTTTTGCTCTGACCGAAACCATCGACTACACAAATCATACACGTTTGAGGGAACTGTGTATATGAGACATATTCGGATAACTTGGGGTCCAGATGAAAGCACATTGCTTTTTGCAGAAGTATAGGATCATTACAGTACACGTCACAATCCAAGACTAGTGCAAATGGGACACTGCTCATTTGTGATACTTCGTATGTAATCATTAATTTGTGATACTTCGTATGTTAAGCACTATTACTTTGAATATTATAGAATTTTAGTCAGCTGGATTGGTAGAAGTTTTTAAGTTGAGACCAAAGTATACGAACCAGGGCATTGAGAGCTCCAGCTTTGAAGTGATGAGGGTAGGATGGTCTTTTTTTGCGGGAGACATAAACAACAAATGGTAGTTTAGATTCTTCATCAATTCTTCCTTCATTCTTGTTATCATATATCACCTGCAATTTAAATGGACAATGATTAGATTTTATTTATATAAAAAAAAACTTTTTACTTAGACCCTCTTTTTCCCTTAAAAAATTGTATACAATTGTCTAAATCGAAATTCTAAACTAAAAAAATTAAATAAAAATATGGACGCCTAGATTCGTCAAGGCCGACCATTTGTCTTTCTATTGGCCACATTGACTTACATTTTAGTCGTTCATTTATGTCAACATGAGATCAGCTGCTAACTCATTATGTGGTTGGTTTATAAGAACACTGTTAAAAATCGAGACGTACCTTTTGAAAAATGCATGAGCACTTTTTGCTCTGACCGGAACCATCGACTACACAAATCATACACGTTTGAGGGAACTGTGTATATGGTGTGTCAAATCATACACGTTTGAGGGAACTGTGTATATGGTGTGTATATGAGACAGATTCGGATAACTTGGGGTCCAGATGAAAGCACATGGCTTGTTTTGCAGAAGTATAGGATCATTACAGTACAAGTCACAATTCAAGACTAGTGCAAATGGGGCATTACTCATTGGGTAGGGCTGCTGTGTACTAAGTACACGGTACTTGAGTCCACTTGCAGCCCTACTTATGTGGATAAATAATATATTCCATGCAAATATACCAACTAGCCATTATAGCCTAGTGCTCGCCTTATTTACCATAAGGTCACGCGTTCGATTCCCAACTATAACAAATTTTGAATTTAATTTTATTTTATCATCTGTTTTTTTTTTCGCACCTAATAAATATTTTAGCACTCGTTTATATAGATTATAAAAGTGCAACACTAATAATCATAAGGTGTATCAACTCGTTTATATAGATTATAAAAGTGCAACACTAATAATCATAAGGTGTATCATTGATAGTCATAAAAGTCCAAGATTAAATAATAAAATTAGTGAAATTAATAACAATTTAAAAAAAAAAAATTAGGAACAGTTTATCTAGATTATAAAAGTGCAAGACTAATAACTAAAAGGTGTATCATTGATAGTCATAAAAGTGCAAGTTTAAATAATAAAATGTGTCACATTAATAACAATGTTTTTCAAAAAATTAGGAACAGTTTATATAGATTATAAAAGTGCAAGTACTAATAATCAAAATGTGTATTTTAATTGTCATAAAAGTGCAAGAATAAATAAAAAAATGAGTGAAATTAATAACATTTAAAAAAAAAATTAGGAACAGTTTATTTAGATTATAAAGGTGTATCATTAGCATACACTTTTCAGTTATAATATCATACATTTTTCAATTATAATAATATACATTTTTCATTAATATATAACTTACACTTTTCATTAATAGAACATACATATTTCATTAAACAGATCATACACTTTGCAGTTATAATAACATACATTTTTCATTAATATATCATACACTTTGTAGTTATAATAACATACACTTTTCTTTAATATATAACTTACACTTTTCAGTTATAATATCATACACTTTTCAATTATAATAACATACACTTTTCATTAAAAACAATGTTGCATTTTTTATATAGGAACATACACTTTTAATTAAAAAAACAAAGATACACTTTAAAAAAAAAAAAAAAACCGAAAAAAAAATCGAAAAAAAAATTGAAAAAAAAATTGAAAAAAAAAAGGTCAAAGTTTGACCGTTGACTGGTCAACGGTCAACATTTGACTGGTCAAAGTCTACTGGGCTGCGGGTCGGGTCGCAAAAATTGGGCCGGGTAAAAGCATTTGGTAGGATAGGGCTACACATGGGCCTAGAGTACACCATGTACTCAGAAACATACAAGAATTTGGCTTACTCATTTGTGATACTTCGTATGTAATCACTAATTTATGATACTTCGTATGTTAAGCACTATTACTTTGAATATTATAGAATTTTAGTCAGCTGGGTTGGTAGAACTTTTTAAGTTGAGACCAAAGTATACGAACCAGGGCATTGAGAGATCCAGCTTTGAAGTGATGAGGGTAGGATGGTCTTTTTTTGCGGGAGACATAAACAACAAGTGGTAGTTTAGATTCTTCATCAATTCTTCCTTCATTCTTGTTATCATATATCACCTGCAATTTAAATGGACAATGACTAGATTTTATTTATATAAAAAAAAACTTTTTACTTAGACCCTCTTTTTCCCTTAAAAAATTGTACACAATTGTTTAAATCGAAATTCTAAACTAAAAAAATTAAATAAAAGTATGGACGCCTAGATTCGTTAAGGCCGATTTTTCATCAAAAGCGTCTAGAGAGACAAAATTGTATTGGTCAGGAACAACCTAGGCCGATTTTTGCCATAGAAAAATAAAAATAGACTTCCATTGTCAAACTGTGTTACCAAAGACTGAACATATATTTTAACCGATAATATTAGTTGTCCATCAACGTTTTTGTAGTAGTGATAACAAGATAAGAAACTTAACACGTACTAATATTCTTAACAATTACAAGCTTCGTTCATATGATGAAGAAATCAAATGATATATTTGACCATTTCGTGAATAAGTCCTTCCAGAATGGGAAGACTAATAAGAAGAGCATAGGGTGTCAAAATCCCCTGTCCAAACATCGTCGTCGTGCCTCCGGAGACGATCAGCCTTGTAGCACCGCCGATAAAGCAAACCAAGTTGAGCAACACCAGCATTGGCAATGGTATCATGAACATCTTACCTCCCTCAAAATCGAATTTTCCTTTCTTGTATTTTTCGAGCTTTTTGTGATCGATTACCTTGTTAGTAAGCCTGAAACTTGCTTTTGCAATGCCAATATATTTCATCAACACATCCAAGCATCCGTACAAGCTTGCGGTCACACTTCTTATTATCCAAATTCTCTGTTCATTCCTCACTGTCCTTACTGAGCCACCACTCGAGACGACTTCGTATAAATGCAGAGCAAATGAGGAAGCGGAAACGGTTGCAAATGCTGCAAACCAGGGATTTGTAACCTGCAAGTGATCAACAATATTGTCATTAGCCTTGGAAAATTCTTGTTTTGAGTATGAGTAGTGTCAGTGCCTTATCTAGAATTGTTGTGAGTGTTATCTCATAATCTCACATCAGCTGACTAGGTCAGTTGATATGGATCAAATAAGATGACTTAGACCAAATCAGATGAGTTGAAGATTTCGAGACAAGTCTTATGAGAGACAGTTACAGTCAATTACAACTAACAAGGGAAGTTAACTGTCATTCAGGTTGGGCAATAACCAAGCACATGGGTTGTTACAAACGGTTGTAAACGGATTAACTACTCAACTGCTACATAACTGTTGCAATCACCATGATAGTATATATACTCTTGTAATTGTACTTTGTAAGGTTTCGATCTAGTACGAGCATTCGTCTTTGAGTTGTGTGAGTTCACGAGTGAAGTGAGGATAAGTTCCTATTCCGAGTGAATGAGTGTGTAAACATTCTTGATCAATCAAAGTTGAAGTCGTCTAGTTCAGTGGATATAGATCACATTGATCGAATCACTTTGTTTATCTTGTTGATTTCTTTTCTGAGATTGGGTTATCAAATCTTTTCTGATTTCTACTTGGTTGGAGACGTCTAATCCAGTAGACTTCTTGACAATTGTCATGATCTCTGTTTGTCATGCTTTGTGACAAAATGATCTCATAAGTCGACTAGATAAAGATATAACAAATATATAGCACAAATTCAAAGAATAAGTCATTTGTTCCAAGTAAAAGTTTACCTTAGGAAACATAGAAGAAGCAGAGTGGAAGAACTATTCCATACAAGAACAAGGCAATGGATGCAAAGTGTGCAAGCGCCAAGTAACCATAACACAAGCTTTGTAGGACACACATCCTCGACGACATTCCATAAGTGAGAGGGCTAAAACTCGACAGCCCGACTTGAACCAGGCCCGAAACCCATTTCATTTGCTGAACTAGATCGCCCTTCATGTCAATGTTGGTGCATCCAAGAAAAGCGGGCCTGTCGGGGTAAAGATAGACCGATTTCCAGCCCTTGGAGTGCAAGAGATAGCCCGTGAACGTGCTCTCTAGTAAACAATCGTAAGAATAACCAATCTGTCCATATTTTCAAGGATAATTAATATATAGCAAACATGATGAAAAATATATATATATATATAATGAAATTTGTGAATACTCACATCTTTTCCCCATCTGGTGTTATGTTCATATGTGCAAGATGCCAGTTTCTTGGCTTCTAAAACAGTTGCATCAAATATATGTTGCACATTACTATTTTTATCAAGCTCCTGTAATGAATCAATGAACTTTTTAGATAAACCAAACTTCTCTTCTGTTTCTTCAAGGTACTCATCTGTTCAATCCAAGAAACAAAAGAATTAAACTTGAGTCTTACATAAAAGTAAATTGAAATAAATACAGTACCTTGTTGATTACGAGTACAAAACAATGTCTTTTTCTTGACATAGTAACCCGTCCCCGAACAAACCGTTCCCCCGAGGCCAGCCATGCCTTGAAACATAGTCTGTGGATGGATTCAAAAATGATCTGATGGAGGAGTATATATTTTCTTCAATTAAAAAATGGGAGAAAAAGGTGTACCGTAAAAGCAGTTCTTGCATTGCCATCATAGATATCATTTGTACTAACATTATAGAACATTTGAGGGAACTGTGTATACGAGACAGAATCTGATAAGTTGGGATCCAGATGAAAAACACATTGTTTGTTTTGCAGAAGTTGGATCATTACAGTACACGTCACAATCCAAGACCAGTGCAAATGGAGCATTGCTCATGATCCCCCGAAACTCTAATCTGTAGAGTCATAGTATACTAAATAACAAAATCACTAATTTGTGATTCTTCGTATGTTGAGCAGTATTACTTTGAATATTATAGAATTTTAGTCAACTAGGTTCATAGAAGTTTTTGTTGTCATTAAAGTTGAGACGAACTAGGGCATTGAGAGCTCCAGCTTTGAAGTGACGAGGGTAGGATGGTCTTTTTTCGCGGGAGACATAAACAACAAGTGGTAGTTTAATTAGAAAATTATGTTTAATTTCATTATTTTTATATATGGATTGAAAATTTAATTTGGACATTTTTTTTAATCCAAAATTAGAAAACCTTTCTTTTCATATTATTAAATTCTTTAAACCAATGGAGTATTGTAGACGAATTTATACCTCGACATGAGGAGGTCTGTCTGTGCTGGCGCTCACAAATAATTCTGTTCTCACTGTCTTCTCCACATTTTCCTTGAAAGCTTTAAATTTTGACTGCAAAATGTAAATTGTAAATACCAGTTGCACCGTGCTTAGTAAACGGCCCACTTACCCTCTTGAATATTTTTTTAAAAATATATCTCCTGTTTTTTTTATGCAAAACATTATTATAGCTTTGTTTAGGTGACTTTTAACATCAATAAACAATTTTTACATTAAAATTCGTACAAACGAGTAATTAATTACCCGAGTTTATCCTTCTCTGCTTTTTTTTTTTGATGGAAAGTTAAATACCTATCCCTTTTTTCCCCTCCCCATGACTCGAACCCAGGACCTAAGGCCTAGGTAGTGGTGCTCTAACCACTTGAGCTATCCCACTTTCTCTTATCTTCCTCTGCTTTGAAGTCATGATTAAATTCCGTTGTCTCAGATGAAAAGAATGCCTGAGGGCACCGAGTCTTGATATCATATTTTCTACAAAACGGAACCCAACTCTTAGCAAACAAACATGCCTCCTTCATTGCACACAACGTAACGGCGGAGCCACCGCCATCCGACAAGTACACTTAATTTAATATTTTCTAAGAATAAAATCATCTCTTGTCAAAATTAGAGCTAAATTAACAATTTGAATAAAAGTTGCATTCAGTTTCGACATTGATAAATTTGGAGTATTTTTTTAGTAAGTAAAAATATGGAGTAGTACATTATTAAGCTTTGACATTCACTAAAACTGACCGAAGTCGAAAAATATTAAGTAGAATTAATATAGAAAATATTACATTCATACTATAACGTAACAACTATAAGCATAATTTCACGACACTAATAATCAAATAAATCAAATGGAGTCTTGCCATAGCACAAATCTCATACAGTGAGAAATAAAAGGTAATAATATTCTTGTGAAAATTGATATTTTTTAATTCAAAATTGTATGTTTAAAAGGTAAAATACATAAAAAAATATATTATATGAATAGTGAGAGTTAATATCACAAATCGCCACTTATGTTCGAGTGAATTCAAATTTAGTCTTATAATTTAAACTATATGACCCATCTATTTCACTTGATTTTCAGATGAAACAATGTTACAAAATATGTCTCAATAAATTTATAACTTATAAATAAAGTATTATTTATAAAAACCCTTAGATTGCGTTTGGATGAGGGGATTTGATTTGAGGAGGCATTTCAAATGAAAGGAGTTAAAAAGGAGTTAAAAATACATGGATTTCAATTAACATGGTTTTAGTGAGAATTTGAAATCTCTCTCAATTTTAACTAAAAAGTGTGTTGACACAAATCTAGTATTTGAAATCCATTCATAATCCAAACATGTAGAATGGATTTGGACTGTGGATTTGAAATCCATAAGCCCAAATCCACCCAACCAACCCCAACCTTAACTAAATTGAAATCTCACTTGTGGATTTATGAACTGCAACATTTATGTTTTTATTTAAAAAGGAGTAACGCCATATAGGTGTTATAATTTTGAAATTATTGAAAGCAAAATGTATTGCAATAAATTTCAAGCGTAACTCCCTTTTTTTTTTTTACCATGTGTAATATCATTTACACATTCTTTCCATCGAGTTATATATAAAGAACAAAATATATCTCCAATTAATCACATTTCAACTTTGATTTTAGCCTTTGAATTTTTTGGTAGGGCAATGGAGGCTAGTTTATGGAGGATGAGCCTCATGTTTGTGATTTTGATGGGCTTATTGTGCCTATCTCACGCTCATAAACACTCGGTTAGAACCTTAACTAGCGCACCGCTTGTCGAGCCACCTTCTCATTCTCCCATGTCATCTCCGACGGCTCAACCCAAACTACACGACATTGAGTCACATTTCGGTCTCTCTCCATCATCAATATCACCATCACCGGCAGCGGTTAGAACCCTAACACACACGCCTCTTGTTGAGCCACCCTCTCATTCTCCCACGTCCTCATCTCCAGCGGCTAAACCCCCTCTGCACGTTATTGAGCCACATTTTGGTCTCTTTCCATCACCATCACCGGTGGCTGTCAAAACTCCAACTCTTTCGCCATTTGTCGAGCCACCTTTTCATCTTCCTACGACATCATCTCCGGCGGCTCAATCCCCACTACACGATAATGAGCAACATGTCGGTCTCTCGCTATCACCATCACCGACTACGGCCAGAACCCTAACTCATGCTCCGCTTGTCGAGCCGCCCTCTCATTCTCCCACGTCCTCATCTCCGGGGGCTCAACGTCCACTACACAACATTGAGCCACATTCCAGAATATCTCCATCATCAATATCACCATCACTGGTGCCGGCGGCGGTCAGAACCCTAAATCTTGCGCCACTTGTCGAGTCACCCTCTCATTCTCCCACATCATCATCTTCGGCGGCTCAACCCCCACTACAGGACATTGAGCCACATTCCGATCTCTCTCCATCACCAACACCGAAAGCGGTTAGAACTTTAACTCACGCGCCGCTTGTCGAGTCACCCTATCATTCTGCCACATCCTCATCTCCGACAACACAACCCCCAACACAAGACATTGAACCACATTTCGGTCTCTTTCAATCACCATCACCATCACCGGCAGTGGTCAGAACCTTAAGCCACGTGCCGCTTTTTGAGCCACCCTCTCATTTTCCCACGTCCTCATCTTCGGCGGCTCAACCACCACTACACGACATTGAGCCACATTCCGATCTCTCTCCATCACCATCACCGACGGCGGTCAGAACCCTAACTCATGCGCCATTTGTCGAGGCACCCTCTCATTCTCCCACGTCTTCATCTCTAGTAGCTCAACCTCCACATCAAGATATTAAGCCACATTTGGATCTCTCTCCATCACCATATTCAGAGGCGATCAGATCCGCAGCTCATGCACCACTTGTCGAGCCATCCTCTCATTCGACGTCCCGATCTCCAGCTACTCAAACTCCATTTCAAAACATAGAACCAGATTTTGATAACTCGCCATCACCGTCTCCGGCAGCGACCACAACCACCTCTTAGGCGCTGCCATATCCGCCATACTAATAGTTGCGCAAGAAAGCTTCGGTACTATAGGAGCACATTGCTTTGCCAGCAAACACACATTCTTCAGCTTAAGCAATATTTGCTTGATGGATTTAGGGTTGGGTTTCACATGCAAACACACTTACTCTTATGTTTGGTAGCATTTTACTTTTACAATCATATGAAAAAATAAATATAATTAGATGAGTTCATAAACCTAAGGTTTTACACAGTTTACCACATCCCAACTTATCAAGAAAACAAGACCTTATAGAATTATATTATAACTAATTCAAACTCATTAAATAAATTTAAAAAAACTGACGAAAGATTCACAATTGCAATAACTTGCCAATTCGACCTAACGCGTTCATGGCAAAAGTTATTAACATAATAATATATATAGATATATACTCCCTTTGTTTAAAAAAAAAATAAAAAAAAGTCATTTTAGCATTCCATTCTTATTCACAATTAAATGTCTTTTTAGCCAATCTTGTAAAATTTCTATCAATTTTACCTTTTTTTAAAATATTAAATTTCTCTCCCGTTTTTCTTAAAACTTAAAAAGGTTTGAGACATTTAAAATGTTAATTTACTTGCATTAACGGAGAATTGAAGAGAATGGAAAAGATAAGACAAGAAAAGCTAAATTAATGGAATGTGTTAAAAAAATCAGTAATAAAGACAAAGTTTTCATAATAGAATCTCCCCGGAGATGAAATGCTGCCACAAGTGGACGTGTTTATATGCACGGCGGATCCGAAGAAGGAGCCGGTGGTGGAGGTGATGAACACGGTTATATCGGCCATGGCGTTGGAGTACCCACCACCGGCCTCAACCGGAAAGGCAGCCCCAGAATCCAAATGAAGGTGAAAATCACTTCGGAAATAGTGATCAGAGTCCAAGAAAGAAGTGGCACGGCGCTGTAAAGTAGGTTAGAGAATCTGTAGTAGAGAACGGCGGCGACCGCGGCGGAATGGAAGAGGATCTGGAGGCGGTTCAGAGCGGCGCGTGGCTGCTGGACGGTGCATGTGTTTAGAGGAGTCATTCTTAGATTCATCATCAATTGGCTGCGACCTTATATTGTCTAATAATGCCTTTTCAGGGAATTTTTTTTTTTTTTTTTAGGATTGTAACTTTGGGTAGCAAAAATGGAAACCAAACTTTACACGTTGATAAAATTAGATCAGTAACTTTTTTGCAATTTCAATCTCAATTAGTTCGATTAATTCAATATCGAACTAATTTTTCAAGTGACCCATTTTTCGAGCTAATTTCACACACCTTCACACTCACCGTCCTGCAGCCACCGCACCTTCACTATACCATCCAACTACATCCTCACGACACCGACGCAATCCAAAAAATTACACAAAGATCCCAAAAATTCACCATGTAATCTTATATCAAAATCCCTTCATTTTTAACCTCGTGCTATCGTCGGCCCCACCCCTCTTTTGCCACCACACCTTCACAAAGAATGATGGAGGTAGCAATGACAAGAGGCTAAAGTGCAGCAGCTGTAGGGAGTGCAAAATTAATCTAAAGAATTAGTCTCACGTACGCGTTCAGCTCGAAAAATTGATTTCACTTGACTTACACGTACGAAATTAGCCCAAAATTGCGGAGGAAAAATTATGAATCTAATTTTGTCATCCCATTTTTTTAAAAAAAATGTAATATTGCACTTTTCATATGCGATATTTACATGCTTCCCATGTTTGCAGGCATTAGTCGATTCATTGACCATGGGAACAGTGGCGGACCCAGTAGAGCTGTAGAGGGACATGGGTTACAACGGTATTCCACCCCTAATTATTATTTTTAATATTTCATGCATTTTATAAAAAAATAAAATTAAATATATTTCATTTTCCTTATTTTACATGACTTAGTAGGAGAAAAAATAAACTCAATTTGGACCTAAAAATTGGATAAAATTACTAAGAAAATGACTTTGTAGGAAATATAAACTCTTATTGGCTTATTGGCCTAAAAGAATTAGTTATAATGAAAGCTTCCAATTAAATTTAAAAAATTAAAAGTGTGTTGGGAAAAAAATTAAGTTGTGAAAAAATAAAAATAAAACTAAACAATAAAGACATCAAATAATATATTTGTCAAAAATCCTTGTCCCATTATTATTGGAACATTTGCCACCTACTTCAATCTCCCTTAACATTTAATTATTTACACTCTATGCCATGACTTTGTAGAATATATAAACTCTTATTGGCCTAAAAGAATTAGTTATAATGAAACCTTCCAATTAAATTTAAAAAATTAAAAAGTGTGTTGGGAAAAAAATTAAGTTGTGAAAAAATAAAAATAAAACAAAACAATAAAGACATCAAATAATATAATATACCACTGTTGTTTATATATAAATATATGATTGTATTCTTATGGTTAGGTCTCCTATAAATATGAATTTTATGAATTTTTCTCTTCAAAATATCACCTATTAGCATGCAAAGTATCACCCTTTACGCCTTTATCATTTGAAATTACCACCATTTCAAAAAATGCTTAATTTTTTTATGTATTTTTTCTTAAATCACTAAACAATTACATTATGCATTCTAAATAATATTAGTATTTCTTATACTAAACACGGATACTAAGTTTACGATAAAATTTTGTTGAATTAAGTTCTTAGAATTTTTTGTGTCTTGTACTATTAATTAAATTAGAAAATGATTTGAACTCTATATAACATCTCATCTATTTATATATAGGGTTAATTCTAAATAAATACACCACCTTTAGTCTTAGTATCAATTTAATCACGACCTTTACGATTATTGTAAAAAAAAACCCCACCTTTCATCGTGTTGCAGTTAGATACACATTTTTTTTCTACGGTCAACAATTGATGATGTGGTTTGGCGAAGCTTGGTATGATTACACATATTCTTTTTTGGTATTTCACCAATAAGTTCTTTTCACATAGAGTTTTTCAAATAAGAACAAGGTTCAAATTAATTTCAAATTAAGGTCAAAATCCAACTTAAATGTACCATCTTACCCTTATTATTTAAAATTGTGTTTTAATATAATATTAAGTCAACTAATTTTAAAATTTGAATGCAAATCTTTCTCTCTTTCTCAAACCCCTGATTGTTCTACCTCCTCAATTTTAGGACTTTCCCCAAATCTAATATCTGATATTCAAGTCTTTCCAAAATCTTTGATATTCAAGTCTTCTCCAAATCTCTCATTTTTAGATGCAGAAGTGTCCAGTAAATTATGTGCATAGAAAAACGATTTTAATACAAATTAGATCTGCATTAATAAAATCAGTCTATTAATGTGGGTCACATACCAGTGACTTGATTCAAGACTTCTAGAAACATTGAAAACTGATTAACACAAACAAACTTGGTTTTCATCGAATTCGATCTTGAGTATCACGAAATAATCCATTGATTGATAATCTGCTATTTATCAGAATAACCCTAAAATAATAACAAAATAACATGTACAAACGACTAACAATCAATCTGCATCTCTGTGTTTGGCCAAATATATGAACATATTAATACTTTTGAAACTGGAATCAATGATTTAACATAGTAATTGAAATCGTAAAAACAGTCACTTGCACCGCGTCTGTGTTGTCACATCGCCGCGAATGAGATTGGGTGGAGGGTTCGATCATGGACGACGACGGCAAGGAAGATCTTCCATCGACAATGATTTTGTCTTCCATTCGGGGGTTTGATTGTATTCGGCGCCTATGTTTTTTATTTTAAACCATAAACAATGTCAATCGATTTGATAGTAGAATTTTATTATAGAAAGTAGGAATCAAATAATTTATTTTAAAAACAATGATCTTAATGTTAAGAACTTAAGAACGGATCATAATGTTGAAGAAAATTAAGGAATATTAAGAATGGATCCTAATGTTGTTGTTGAAGAAAGTGGCAAAAATTAAGGAATATTAGAATTGATTAATTAAATATTAAAATTTAAAATTACTCTTCAGATTTAAATATAAGGCATAATCGTTATTTATATTCAATTTTGACCTTATTTTAAATGATTAAAATTTTTGTTCTTTTAAAAATGTTTCTATAAATGACCCACGTAAAAATTCTCTTTCTTGTTTTTTTATTTTTTTTCACATCAGATTAAATTTTACATAAATAAAAATAAAAATTAAACTTCGCTTCCGCTTTTTATGCGTCTTTTTCAACTTCTCAAACTCCAGTTCTTCTTCTTATACGTCTTTCTCACCTCTCAAACTATGGCAAAAAGAAAAAAAAAATCTAGGTACTTTGATAAGTTCTTCTTCTACGTCTTTCTCACCTCTCAGAAAAGAAAAATCTAGGTACTTGATAGGTCAAGCATTAACCCTTGAATGATAGAAGGATGTGGAAGATGAGGAAGAGAGGTCGTGAGAAAAATCCTAAAAATTATACAAAATTGACCAGTGGGATACAAATGACTTGTTTGGTATATAATGTAGTGGACCACAACAAAAAAAAATTGTCCCTCGTGTGTAAAGACTTCAAAAGACAAAGAAATTGCATGTAAGATTTTGTTTTTAAAATGTCATGTTATTCCTTCAAAAAAATAAAAAATGTCCTGTTATATGTTTGTCTTTGAAGAAAAATGGCAACCCAGTATTGATTTGCAAATCCTTTGCACTATTATATGAGGGTAAGTTTCTTATTTTATTAAATATTTGTATATTTCTTATTACTATAATAACTGTGGTGAATGTGAGGGGTAGAAGGTGGAAGAAATGGTAGTGAAAGTGACTTGAATACTTATAACCTAACAATTGTAAATGTTTTGTACCGATCTAACTATGACTTTTAGTATGCTAAATATATTTTTTCAGAATATTTTCTAAAATATTTTTGTTGTACATTAGTGTTAAACACATTAATTACTAGAATATTTTTTTAAGAATATTTTCCTCTCCCATAAAGCATATAAATTGTAGTACTCGAATTAGTTGAATAAAATAACAAAAAAATTCAATAATGGAAGAATTCCTAAGAAATAAACCACCAGATTTGGATGATTTTTGGATGATTTTTAGGTGATTTTGTTTTTTAGAAAAAGAACTCTATTGAGTTTGAGGAAGAATTGATTGAGTTTGAGAAAGACGCAGAGAAGAGCAGAAGTTTTATTTTTATTTATATAAAATTTAATCTGGAAAAAAAAAATGTGTAATTGGATGTAAACCACATCATCAATCGTTGACCAGAGAAAAAAAAAATGTATAACACAATGAAATGAAAGGCATAATTCTTATTAATATATTTTAAATATAATTTAAAACAAATATTATTCATTAAAATATATTTTAATTTTTTAATATCTAATTTCCCATCAAATCTTTCATCTGCATCAACCCCAACAATTTATTTTTCCTGGGAAAATCATTTTTCTCCCACGAAGCAAATCAAGTTTTCTACAATTATTACTTATTTTCTTAGCAAAAAATGTCACATCTTAATTGTTGCCGTTATTTCATAAAATGTTTTAGAAAGATTTGATGTATAATAGATTAGAAAATTCACTTCTATAAAATGGACAAGTTCCATGATTATTATTTTTTATAATTTACTAACACAAACAAATAACAAATAGTGGTGATAGATGACATAATTTATAATTGATCTGCACATGCAAACCATAAAAACATTAACTAAAAAAAGATCATATTGAGTCATAATTATTCATACAACTACAAGTATGTTAAAAAAATATGTATAGAATCATACACTAATATCAATCTTTTTCCACGTACTTTAACCCTCACTTTCCATGTACTTTTACCCTCACTTTGACCCTTCGAAGTAAATCTCATTCTCTTGGCAATTACACTCAAGATTAATATAATATGCATTACTCTCATCAACTTGTTTCTGGAAGCACAAAAAATTTCTTTTTGTATACAAATTGACCATTTGTCTTTCTATTGACCACATTGACTTACATTTTAATCGTTCATTTATGTCAACATGAGACCAGCTGCTAACTCATTATGTAGTTGGTTTATAAGAACACTGTTAAAAATCGAGATGTACCTTTTGAAAAAAGCATGAGCACTTTTTCTCTGACCGGAACCATCGACTACACAAATCATACACGTTTAAGGGAACTGTGTATACGGAACTGTGTATATGAGACAGATTCGGATAACTTGGGGTCCAGATGAAATCACATTGCTTGTGTTGTAGAAGTATAGGATCATTACAGTACACGTCACAATCCAAGACTAGTGCAAATGGGACATTGCTCATTTGTGATACTTCATATGTAATCACTAATTTGTGATACTTCGTATGTTAAACACTATTACTTTGAATATTATAGAATTTTAGTCAACTGGGTTGGTAGAAGTTTTTAAGTTGAGACCAAAGTATACGAACCAGGGCATTGAGAGCTCCAGCTTTGAAGTGATGAGGGTAGGATGGTCTTTTTTTGCGGGAGACATAAACAACAAATGGTAGTTTAGATTCTTCATCAATTCTTCCTTCATTCTTGTTATCATATATCACCTGCAATTTAAATGGACAATGATTAGATTTTATTTATATAAAAAAAATACTTTTTACTTAGACCCTCTTTTTCCCTTAAAAAATTGTATACAATTGTCTAAATCGAAATTCTAAACTAAAAAAATTAAATAAAAATATGGACGCCTAGATTCGTCAAGGCCGATTTTTCATCAAAAGCGTCTAAAGAGACAAAATCGTATTGGTCAGGGACAGCCTAAGCCGATTTTTGCCATAGAAAAATAAAAATAGACTTCCATTGTCAAACTGTGTTACCAAAGACTGAACATATATTTTAACCGATAATATTAGTTGTCCATCAACGTTTTTGTAGTAGTGATAACAAGATAAGAAACTTAACACGTACTAATATTCTTAACAATTACAAGCTTCGTTCATATGATGAAGAAATCAAATGATATATTTGACCATTTCGTGAATAAGTCCTTCCAAAATGGGAAGACTAATAAGAAGAGCATAGGGTGTCAAAATCCCCTGTCCAAACATCGTCGTCGTGCCTCCGGAGACGATCAGCCTTGTAGCACCGCCGATAAAGCAAACCAAGTTGAGCAACACCAGCATTGGCAATGGTATCATGAACATCTTACCTCCCTCAAAATCGAATTTTCCTTTCTTGTATTTTTCGAGTTTTTTGTGATCGATTACCTTGTTAGTAAGCCTGAAACTTGCTTTTGCAATGCCAATATATTTCATCAACACATCCAAGCATCCTTACAAGCTTGCGGTCACACTTCTTATTATCCAAATTCTCTGTTCATTCCTCACTGTCCTTACTGAGCCACCACTCGAGACGACTTCGTATAAATGCAGAGCAAATGAGGAAGCGGAAACGGTTGCAAATGCTGCAAACCAGGGATTTGTAACCTGCAAGTGATCAACAATATTGTCATTAGGCTTGGAAAATTCTTGTTTTGAGTATGAGTAGTGTCAGTGCCTTATCAAGAATTGTTGTGAGTGTTATCTCATAATCTCACATCAGCTGACTAGGTCAGTTGATATGGATCAAATAAGATGACTTAAACCAAATCAGATGAGTTGAAGATTTCGAGACAAGTCTTATGAGAGACCGTTACAGTCAACTACAACTAACAAGGGAAGTTAACTGTCATTCAGGTTGGGCAATAACCAAGCACATGGGTTGTTACAAACGGTTGTAAACGGATTAACTACTCAACTGCTACATAACTGTTGCAATCACCATTATAGTATATATACTCTTGTAATTGTACTTTATAAGGTTTCGATCTAGTACGAGCATTCGTCTTTGAGTTGTGTGAGTTCACGAGTGAAGTGAGGATAAGTTCCTATTCCGAGTGAATGAGTGTGTAAACATTCTTGATCAATCAAAGTTGAAAGTCGTCTAGTTCAGTGGATGTAGATCGCATTGATCGAATCACTTTGTTTATCTTGTTGATTTCTTTTCTGAGATTGGGTTATCAAATCTTTTCTGATTTCTACTTGGTTGGAGACGTCTAATCCAGTAGACTTCTTGACAATTGTCATGATCTCTGTTTGTCATGCTTTGTGACAAAATGATCTCATAAGTCGACTAGATAAAGATATAACAAATATATAGCACAAATTCAAAGAATAAGTCATTTGTTCCAAGTAAAAGTTTACCTTAGGAAACATAGAAGAAGCAGAGTGGAAGAACTATTCCATACAAGAACAAGGCAATGGATGCAAAGTGTGCAAGCGCCAAGTAACCATAACACAAGCTTTGTAGGACACACATCCTCTACGACATTCCATAAGTGAGAGGGCTAAAACTCGACAGCCCGACTTGAACCAGGTCCGAAACCCATTTCATTTGCTGAACTAGATCGCCCTTCATGTCAATGTTGGTGCATCCAAGAAAAGCGGGCCTGTCGGGGTAAAGATAGACCGAATTCCAGCCCTTGGAGTGCAAGAGATAGCCCGTGAACGTGCTCTCTAGTAAACAATCGTAAGAATAACCAATCTGTCCATATTTTCAAGGATAATTAATATATAGCAAACATGATGAAAAATATATATATATAATGAAATTTGTGAATACTCACATCTTTTCCCCATCTGGTGTTATGTTCATATGTGCAAGATGCCAGTTTCTTGGCTTCTAAAACAGTTGCATCAAATATATGTTTCACATTACTATTTTTATCAAGCTCTTGTAATGAATCAATGAACTTTTTAGATAAACCAAACTTCTCTTCTGTTTCTTCAAGGTACTCATCTGTTCAATCCAAGAAACAAAAGAATTAAACTTGAGTCTTACATAAAAGTTAATTGAAATATATACAGTAACTTGTTGATTACGAGTACAAAACAATGTCTTTTTCTTGACATAGTAACCAGTCCCCGAACAAACCGTGCCCCCGAGGCCAGCCATGCCTTGAAACATAGTCTGTGGATGGATTCAAAAATGATTTGATGGAGGAGTATATATTTTCTTCAATTAAAAAATGGGAGAAAAAGGTGTACCGTAAAAGCAGTTCTTGCATTGCCATCATAGATATCATTTGTACTAACATTATAGAACATTTGAGGGAACTGTGTATACGAGACAGAATCTGATAAGTTGGGATCCAGATGAAAAGCACATTGCTTGTTTTGCAGAAGTTGGATCATTACAGTACACGTCACAATCCAAGACCAGTGCAAATGGAGCATTGCTCATGATCCCCCGAAACTCTAATCTGCAGAGTCGTAGTATACTAAATAACAAAATCATTAATTTGTGATACTTCGTATGTTGAGCAGTATTACTTTGAATATTATAGAATTTTAGTCAACTAGGTTCATAGAAGTTTTTGTTGTCATTAAAGTTGAGACGAACCAGGGCATTGAGAGCTCCAGCTTTGAAGTGACGAGGGTAGGATGGTCTTTTTTCGCGGGAGACATAAACAACAAGTGGTAGTTTAATTAGAAAATTATGTTTAATTTCATTATTTTTATATATGGATTGAAAATTTAATTTGGACATTTTTTTTAATCCAAAATTAGAAAACCTTTCTTTTCATATTATTAAATTCTTTAAACCAATGGAGTATTGTAGACGAATTTATACCTCGACATGAGGAGGTCTGTCTGTGCTGGCGCTCACAAATAATTATGTTCTCACTGTCTTCTCCACATTTTCCTTGAAAGCTTTAAATTTTGACTGCAA
This sequence comes from Galeopsis tetrahit, assembly GCA_963675135.1. NCBI lineage: Eukaryota > Viridiplantae > Streptophyta > Magnoliopsida > Lamiales > Lamiaceae > Galeopsis > Galeopsis tetrahit. The sequence goes on from OY776124.1 coordinate 70,446,958, forward strand.
AATGTAAATTGTAAATACCAGTTGCACCGTGCTTAGTAAACGGCCCACTTACCCTCTTGAATATTTTTTTAAAAATATATCTCCTATTTTTTTTATGCAAAACATTATTATAGCTTTGTTTAGGTGACTTTTAACATCAATAAACAATTTTTACATTAAAATTCGTACAAACGAGTAATTAATTACCCGAGTTTATCTTCCTATGCTTTGAAGTCATGATTAAATTCCGTTGTCTCAGATGAAAAGAATGCCTGAGGGCACCGAGTCTTGATATCATATTTTCTACAAAACGGAACCCAACTCTTAGCAAACAAACATGCCTCCTTCATTGCACACAACGTCACGGCGGAGCCACCGTCATCCGACAAGTACACTTAATTTAATATTTTCTAAGAATAAAATCATCTCTTGTCAAAATTAGAGCTAAATTAACAATCTGAATAAAAGTTGCATTCAGTTTCGACATTGATAAATTTGGAGTATTTTTTTAGTAAGTAAAAATATGGAGTAGTACATTATTAAGCTTTGACATTCACTAAAACTGACCGAAGTCGAAAAATATTAAGTAGAATTAATATAGAAAATATTACATTCATACTATAACGTAACAACTATAAGCATAATTTCACGACACTAATAATCAAATAAATCAAATGGAGTCTTGCCGTAGCACAAATCTCATACAGTGAGAAATAAAAGGTAATAATATTCTTGTGAAAATTGATATTTTTTAATTCAAAATTGTATGTTTAAAAGGTAAAATACATAAAAAAAATATATTATATGAATAGTGAGAGTTAATATCACAAATCGTCACTTATGTTCGAGTGAATTCAAATTTAGTCTTATAATTTGAACTATTTGACCCATCTATTTCACTTGATTTTCAGATGAAACAATGTCACAAAATATGTCTCAATAAATTTATAACTTAATTATAAATAAAGTATTATTTATAAAAACCCTTAGATTGCGTTTGGATGAGGGGATTTGATTTGAGGAGGCATTTCAAATGAAAGGAGTTAAAAATACATGGATTTCAAATAACATGGTTTTAGTGAGAATTTGAAATCACTCTCAATTTTAACTAAAAAGTGTGTTGACACAAATCTAGTATTTGAAATCCATTCATAATCTAAACATGTAGAATGGATTTGGACTGTGGATTTGAAATCCATAAGCCCAAATCCACCCAACCAAACCCAACCTTAACTAAATTGAAATCTCACTTGTAGATTTATGAACTGCAACATTTATGTTTTTATTTAAAAAGGAGTAACGCCATATAGGTGTTATAATTTTGAAATTATTGAAAGCAAAATGTATTGCAATAAATTTCAAGCGTAACTCCTTTTTTTTTTTACCATGTGTAATATCATTTACACATTCTTTCCATCGAGTTATATATAAAGAACAAAATATATCTCCAATTAATCACATTTCAACTTTGATTTTAGCCTTTGAATTTTTTGGTAGGGCAATGGAGGCTAGTTTATGGAGGATGAGCCTCATGTTTGTGATTTTGATGGGCTTATTGTGCCTATCTCACGCTCATAAACACTCGGTTAGAACCTTAACTAGCGCACCGCTTGTCGAGCTACCTTCTCATTCTCCCATGTCATCTCTGACGGCTCAACCCAAACTACCCGACATTGAGTCACATTTCGGTCTCTCTCCATCATCAATATCACCATCACCGGCAGCGGTTAGAACCCTAACACACACGCCTCTTGTTGAGCCACCCTCTCATTCTCCCACGTCCTCATCTCCAGCGGCTAAACCCCCTCTGCACGTTATTGAGCCACATTTTGGTCTCTTTCCATCACCATCACCGGTGGCAGTCAAAACTCCAACTCCTTCGCCATTTGTCGAGCCACCTTTTCATCTTCCTACGACCTCATCTCCGGCGGCTCAATCCCCACTACACGATAATGAGCAACATGTCGGTCTCTCGCTATCACCATCATCGACTATGGCCAGAACCCTAACTCATGCTCCGCTTGCCGAGCCGCCCTCTCATTCTCCCACGTCCTCATCTCCGGGGGCTCAACGTCCACTACACAACATTGAGCCACATTCCAGAATCTCTCCATCATCAATATCACCATCACCGGTGCCTGCGGCGGTCAGAACCCTAAATCTTGCGCCACTTGTCGAGTCACCCTCTCATTCTCCCACATCATCATCTTCGGCGGCTCAACCCCCACTACAGGACATTGAGCCACATTCCGATCTCTCTCCATCACCAACACCGAAAGCGGTTAGAACTTTAACTCACGCGCCACTTGTCGAGTCACCCTCTCATTCTCCCATATCCTCATCTCCGACAGCACAACCCCCAACACAAGACATTGAACTACATTTCGGTCTCTTTCAATCACCATCACCATCACCGACAGTGGTCAGAACCTTAAGCCACGTGCCGCTTTTTGAGCCACCCTCTCATTTTCCCACGTCCTCATCTTCAGCGGCTCAACCACCACTACACGACATTGAACCACATTTCGATCTCTCTCCATCACCATCACCATCACCGACGACGGTCAAAACCCTAACTCATGCGCCATTTGTCGAGGCACCCTATCATTCTCCCACGTCTTCATCTCCAGTAGCTCAACCTCCACATCAAGATATTAAGCCACATTTGGATCTCTCTCCATCACCATATTCAGAGGCGATCAGATCCCCAGCTCATGCACCACTTGTCGAGCCATCCTCTCATTCGACGTCCCGATCTCTAGCTACTCAAACTCCATTTCAAAACATAGAACCATATTTTGATAACTCGCCATCACCGTCTCCAGCAGCGGCCACAACCACCTCTTAGGCGCTGCCATATCTGCCATACTAATAGTTGCGCAAGAAAGCTTCGGTACTATAGGAGCACATTGCTTTGCCACCAAACACACATTCTTCAGCTTAAGCAATATTTGTTTGATGGATTTAGGGTTGGGTTTCACATGCAAACACACTTACTCTTATGTTTGGTAGTATTTTACTTTTACAATCATATGAAAAAATAAATATAATTAGACGAGTTCATAAACCTAAGGTTTTACACAGTTTACCACATCCCAACTTATCAAGAAAACAAGACCTTATAGAAATATATTATAACTAATTCAAACTCATTAAATAAATTAAAAAAAACTGACGAAAGATTCACAATTGCAATAACTTGCCAATTCGACCTAACGCGTTCATGGCAAAAGTTATTAACATAATAATATATATAGATATATACTCCCTCTGTTTAAAAAAAAAAAAAAAAAGTCATTTTAGCATTCCATTCTTATTCACAATTAAATGTCTTTTTAGCCAATCTTGTAAAATTTCTATCAATTTTACCTTTTTTTAAAATATGAAATTTCTCTCCCGTTTTTTCTTAAAACTTAAAAAGGTTTGAGACATTTAAAATTTTCATAATAGAATCTCCCCGGAGACGAAATGCTGCCACAAGTGGACGTGTTTATATGCACAGCGGATCCGAAGAAGGAGCCGGTGGTGGAGGTGATGAACACGGTTATATCGGCCATGGCGTTGAAGTACCCACCACCGGCCTCAACCGGAAAGGCAGCCCCAGAATCCAAGTGAAGGTGAAAATCACTTCGGAAATAGTGATCAGATTCCAAGAAAGAAGTGGCACGGAGCCGTAAAGTAGGTTAGAGAATTTGTAGTAGAGAACGGCGGCGACCGCAGCGGAATGGAAGAGGATGTGGAGGCGGTTCAGAGCGGCGCGTGGCTGCTGGACGATGCATGTGTTTAGAGGAGTCATTCTTAGATTCATCATCAATTGGCTAAAAAATTTGATATTATCTTACGGCTAATCTTGATACACCTTCCATATCTTTAATTCTTGATTATTGTAATTGATTATTTTCCTTTTCTAGTTAGCCTAATTTACGCTCAGATTATTGTTAGGATTATGCAGATTTGATCTGTAACTTTTGTATATATATCACCTATTCTACCACTATTAATATATACAAAATATTTCCCAACCTTCTCCTCTGCGTGTATGCCTAAATTCTTCATGGCACCAGAGCAGGTTAAAGATAAATTGGCTTCCGCTTAGTTTTTTTTCCAACAGTTCCCCACCATATTAAATCATGTCGAAGAAGGGTGAAGAAACGTCTGATTCAAAAACCACTAGTTCAATCAAGATAGATGTGATGTACCCATATTACATCTCCGGATCTGATAATCCAAACCTTGCTTTCACGAGTGATCCTCTCAATGACGGAAATTACGTTGATTGGGCTGATGAAATGAGTAACGCACTCTACGCGAAGAATAAATTTTGTTTTGTTGATGGGTCTCTTCTGGTACCGGATGAAGGTTCATCTGAATCATCATTATGGAAGAGGTGCAACGCTATGGTGAGGGGGTGGTTGCACAGCGCAATGGACAAAGAAATACGCAACAGCGTAAAGCATGCCAAAACAGCACGCGAAGTGTGGGAGGATCTCCAGGAACGATTCGGTAGTGAAAGCGCTCCTAGGGCATTTGAATTAAAGCGAGCTATCACACTCACTCGACAAGAGAATTTGTCGGTCTCTGCCTATTATACTAAACTTAAGGGTTTATGGGATGAATTTGAGTCCATCTGTTCAGTCCCTAAATGCAAGTGTAATGGCTGCACTTGTGACGTTCCCAAACAGTTAATGGCGATGAGAGAAAAGGAGCGCCTGTACGAGTTTCTTATGGGCCTAGGCGAGAATTATGGAGCAGTTAAAACCCAAATTCTGAGCACAAAACCCACAATGTCTATTGGAACATCATTCCACATTGTTTCTGAAGACGAGAAACAAAGGCAAATATCAGCCACTAGAAAGCCAACCGTCGAGGCTGCTGCTTTTCAAATGCAGGGGGCACGACGTCAAGACAAAGGCGGAGGAGAGCGAAGGGAGAATGGACATGAACCCTAGAAATGCACTCACTGTGGAAGGTTATATCACACGGTGGATGAATGTTATGAAGTTATTGGGTACCCGAAAAATCGTGACAAAGGCGGACGTGAAAGCAACAAGAAATATGACTCATGGAACAAAGGCAAAAATTCTGGAAATCTGCTCATGTTGTAGCAGGAAATAGTCCCATTCCGGGATTAACAACCGATCAATATTCAAGTCTTGTGAATTATTTCAGTAAAGCTGTGGGTGAATTGGATGCTACTCGTGAAGAAGCTCCATCTACAATAAATATGGTAGGTAAAGTTGATGACTTGAGGCCCTGGATAATTGATTCTGGGGCAACTGAACATATTACATGTGATAGAAAGGTTCTTGAGAATGAAACAGGGACGAAGAATGAGACACCGGTGAAAATAGCAAATGGTGCAACTATCCCGGTCAAGAGTATTGGTGATGTGAACCTGCCAAATGGGTTGAGATTGAACCGTGTCCTAAATATTCCCGAATTCAAATGCAATTTACTTTCAGTTAGCAGATTAACGAAAGATTTGAATTGTGTACTCACATTCTTTCCCGATTTTTGTATATTACAAGACTTACCTTCGAGGAACCTGATTGGAGTGGGTAGACATTGTGATGGTCTTTACTACTTGGAGCCGGTGACTAGAGAAGGTATGGCCATGTCAGTAACCGTTGATTCAAAGATTTAGCATAAGAGATTGGGGCACGCTTCAAGTTTAAAATTACATGCTTTTGGTAGTTTTCACAATAATAATGTTGAATACTGTGATTCTTGTTTGAAGGCAAAATTGACTAGATTGCCTTTTCCTCGTAGTAGCATACAAACTAATTCATGTTTTGAGCTTGTTCACTGTGATATTTGGGGTAGTTATTGTACTGCTTCTTTTTCGGGTGCACACTATTTTTTGTCAGTGGTTGATGATTTTAGCAGAGGAGTCTGGGTTTTTCTCATGAAACATAAATCTGAAGTGGGTCATTTTTTGACATCCTTTTGCAATATGGTTCGTAATCAATATGGAAAAGGTGTTAAAAAAATTCGTACTAATAATGGGATAGAATTTCAATCAAAATATATGTTGGATTATTATAGTGATAATGGGATTGTGATTGAAACTTCATGTACTGACACACCCCAACAAAATGGAGCAGTCGAAAGAAAGCATAGACATATCTTAGAAGTTGCAAGAGCTTTGCGCTTCGAAGCAGGATTGCCTATAGAATTCTGGGGTGAGTGTGTGTTGACTGCCACTTATATTATAAACCGATTGCCATCTAAAGTTCTCAAAAATAAAACCCCCTATGAAGTTTTATTTAACAAAGAGCCACATTATCAACATCTTCGGGTCTTTGGTTGTTTAGCTCATGCTAAGGATAATCGGAAGGGGGGAGATAAATTTGGGATAAGAGGACGAAAATGTGTTTTCGTTGGATATCCTTACTCACAAAAAGGCTATGGAGTTTTTGATTTAGAGACCAAGCAAATTTACACTTCAAGAGATGTGAAATTTGTTGAAGGTGTCTTTCCATACAAGGAGGCTGCACAACTACTATTTGGTGGAACAAGCAATCAAGTTGCTATAGAATGGGAATCAAATGAGGACGTACACATGGGAATTGAAAGTAAGAGTTCCACTTTTACTAATGAGTCACGTGAAGATGCAATTGATGATTCACGTGAGGAGGTAAGCCATGCAACAAATGAACCAACAAGTGCAACAAGAAATGAGATAGCACAACAACCTAAAGAAGCATTAAGGAGAAGCGATAGGCCAAAGAGGCAGCCGAAGCACTTGGAATCCTATGTCACCGAACTGCCTGACTCCGTTGACCATTCACAACCCACTACCAATTCAGAAACCTCTGAGGTATATCCTTTATCACATTTTATTGCTTATGATAAATTTTCTAATGCACATAAGGCATATCTTGCGGCCATCACCTCCCACGATGAGCCAAAATATTTTTATCAAGCAATAAAAGATGAAAGATGGAGAGATGCAATGAAGAGAGAAATTCAAGCCTTAGAAGAAAATGGTACATGGACCTTGGAACCATTGCCGCAGGGAAAGAAAGTTGTCGACTCAAAATGGGTGTACAAGATCAAATACAAATCCAATGGAGATATTGAGCGCTACAAGGCACGTCTAGTAGCGAAGGGCTTTACTCAAGTCGAAGGGATAGACTTCTGACTTGGATGTATTTTTGCACACTTTTTACAACTATACGATCCCCACAAGCGTATGGGTTCGTTAGTAGTACGATAAGTATACCAAGTAAAATTTCGTTCCAAGGACCTAATTGAGTGCTAGTGAATCCCTAAAGTTACGAGTATGCATGCTATTGTAGTAACTACACGTGTTTGTTTGGATTTTTGGAAATAAGAACAAAAATATTAAACTAGATTAACTAAAGTAATGAAAACTAGTGACAAAAATAACAAGTTATCTAACTTTCGTTGGAAAGTGCAAGGGAAGGGTATTGCCTCGGGTGTTTCCGTTTTGTGGGTAATTCAATGAGTTAACGAACCAATTGCATGAATTAAACTATGGTTTTGGATTAAGCTAAAGGCTATCACTCGTGTGTGTAGACCAATCCCTTGTGAGGCTTAGGTGAACACGTGCATCGATTAGCAATTATATAGTCTAATCAATACCATAAGCTCCTAAGATAGTGTCTCATAAACACGTTCAACACGGTTACTAATGTTTATGAGACGCCCTCTCACTAATCTAATAGACGACCTCTAATCGACTAGTGTCTAGTGTCGTCGATCTAAGCAATCAACCCCCGGTTGGTGTAGCTAATTACTATTTTAATTCTCATTGATTAATTCAAGCTCATACACACACTCTTAATCATGCAACCCAATACGGTCGTTGAAGTCGACAAAACTAACAATGCTAGCTAATAGGGTGAATTAATCAATTGAATCATGAAAAGTACAACACTAGAAACATATACACCCAATTCCTAAGCTAATCATGCAATTAATCTATAATTACACTAAACACCCATCAAAACATTCACACCCAAGGCAATAAGAGCTTAGCCCATGGTTCTAGAAGAGAATTCCATGGTTAAAACAACTAATAACATCAAACTCATAGTAGAATAACAAGAGATTGAAGAAATTAAGAAAATACCAAAATAAATTGCAAAATAGATTAATATCACCTTGATCATAAAAATGTAGCTACAAAACGATGTAATAGACGATGCCCGATGATAATCGTAGCTTGATTTGAAGTAAAAACCACTAATCTATCTAATTTAATGAAGAATCTAAACTAAAAATGAAGAACACCTACAACTATGTGAATGTGTGTGTGGAATTGCTTGTAAAAGGAGTAAGAGACTCCTTCTCAAACTCAAATTTGATCTATTTATAGTTGGGGTAGAAGTCTTGAATTAATTTTGCAATTAGGCCCTTGAAATATGGAGAAAATGGGCCAAAAACCCCGAAAATGAAGTGACCCGGCCGGGTGGCTCCCACCCGGGCATGCCACCCGGCCAAAACACGAACAAACACACTTTTGGGCCTTGCCCGGGTCGAAACCACCCGGCCGGGTGGGTTTCACCCGGGCAAAATACGAAACTACTTCATTTTTGGCTCTGCCCGGGTCGAAGTGACCCGCCCGGGTCGTTTCTACCCGGGCATGTATTTTTGTCTCTTCGTATCTCGAGCTTCCGACCTCCGATTGACTCGATTCTTTTTTCCATTCCACTCCATTTTTCGAGACGAATCCAACCGTGCACTCCTCTTCCTGATCCAGTAAAGTATGGTTGGTGTTTTGCTCCAAATTCCATCGTATTTCCTACAAAATCGACAAAACACAACCTTTCTCTCATTTCGGCTTAAACAATCATATTCAATGTATAATTCAATGAAATCAACATCAAATGAGCTTCAAATATGCATCTAAATAGTGTAAATTCCACCCGAATCAACTTCCACGAGACTTTTGCACCGGTTGCGAAACTTAAAACAATGAGGTGTTTACTTGCCATAGCAGCAAAGAAGAATTGGGCAATCCATCAACTCGACGTGAATAACGCCTTCCTTCATGGCGACTTGGTGGAAGATGTTTATATGAAGATACCACAAGGCTTTGCAAAGGGGGGAGAAACTCGGGTCTGTAAGCTTCATAAATCTCTCTACGGACTTCGTCAGGCCTCGAGAAATTGGTACCATAAATTTACTCGAGCTCTTGTTGATATAGGGTTTCGACAATCAAGGGCGGATCATTCGTTATTCATCTACAAGAGAAGGGATACTTATGTTGCAGCCCTTATATACGTTGATGACGTAATATTGGTTGGCAACAACGACTGCAAAATCAGTCATGTGAAGAAGTATTTGGACAAACTTTTCAGCATAAAGGATTTGGGACATTTGAAATATTTTCTTGGAATAGAGGTAGAAAGATCAAAGAGTGGAATCGTCCTTAGCCAAAGAAAGTATACTCTTGATATATTAGAAGAAAGTGGCCTACAAGGTGGCAGGCCATGTGAGTTTCCCATGGAGCAAAACTTACGTTTGAGCAATGAAGATGATAGCCCCCATGTTGACATGCTTCGTTATCGACGGTTAATAGGTCGCCTACTCTATCTAACTGTCACAAGGCCTGACATACAGTTTGCTGTGAATTATTTAAGTCAATTCATCAGCATACCACGACAAACACACATGGATGCAGCCATGCGCATACTACGTTTTGTCAAAACCACTACTGGGCAAGGACTGTTCTTACCGGCAAATGATGATTTTAAACTTGAGGCATATTGTGATGCGGATTGGGGAGGCTACCAAATGACAAGACGTTCTTGCACTGGGTATTTTATTTCATTAGGTGGAGCACCAATAGTTTGGAGGACCAAGAAACAATCTGTGGTCTCGCGTTCTTCAGCCGAGGCAGAATACAGGGCAATGGAAACAACTGTGAGTGGGGTCTTATGGCTCCGCTGGCTGCTCAAGGATATTGAAGCTACTCAATTTGCACCGACCTCACTATTTTGTGACAATCAAGCGGCATGCCACATTGCAAACAACCCCGTTTTTCATGAGCGAACCAAACACGTGGACATAGACTGCTACTTCGTTCGTGAAAGGGTTGAATCACGAGAGATCGTTCCATGTAAGATCTCCACTGAGCAACAAGTTGCAGACTTGTTCACCAAAGCCTTAGGGGCAGCTCGGTTTCGATTTCTAGTTGACAAGTTGGGCATTCGTAATCTCCATGCGCCAACTTGAGGGGGAGTGAAAAAATTGATATTATCTTACGGCTAATCTTGATACACCTTCCATATCTTTAATTCTTGATTATTGTAATGGGAAAATTGCAATTTTGGTCCTGTAAGAATGAGGATAAATCACTTTCGGTCTTTTTTCATACACTTTTGGTCCTGTAAGAATGAGATTAAATCACTTTCAATATTTTTTCATACACAAAGTCACGCATCTCTTAAAACACACTGAGATGCCTAATATTAGATTAAAATTTTGGTAATGTCACTAAAATTATAAAACTATCAAATGTATTTTAACAATTTATTTAAATAATTATTTAAAATCGATAAATTCACTTAAAAAAAATTATGATCTAAAAATTCAATCAATTATATATAATATTAAAATTAAATTATTCAATTAAATCTGAAACAATGTCTCAAATCAATGCAAAAAAAAAAAAAGTATTTGACTCGATTTTGATTTTTTTTTCTGAAATTATATGGAGTTAAAAACTAATTTAAATTTGGAGATTATATTTGAATATACTTTGTATATTTTTCAATTTGATTTTTTTTGTAGATTCAAATTACTTTTAAATTTGTATTTTTTTTGTATATTTCAGTTTTAATACAAGAAATTTCTTCAAAACTTATTTAAATTTAAATTACATTATGTTTTTAGTGATTTTTTAATTATATTCAAATTCTTGAATTAAAAAAATAATATTTAGATTCTATAAAAAATCCAAATTATATAACTAGATTTCATCTAGTAAAAAAATTAATATTTATAAATTATATTGTATTGAATTTATTTATTTTGTAATTCTATAAGTATAGTTTATTATTAGTTTTAAAAATATTTTTTTATTTTTTAATTATAATTACTTTTTTAGGAATATTTTTTGGTCAATTAACGGTTTCCATAAAAAAAATTAACGGTTTCCATCCAAAAACAATCTTACAGAACCAAATCCGCAATAAACAGGACCATTTACAAACCTCAGGACCGAAAGTGATTTTGAAAAATTCCTACAGGACTAAAAGTGCAATTTCCCCTTATTGTAATTGATTATTTTCCTTTTCTAGTTAGCCTAATTTACGCTCAGATTATTGCTAGGATTATGCAGATTTGATCTGTAACTTTTGTATATATAACACATATTCTACCACTGTTAATATATACAAAATATTTCCCAACCTTCTCCTCTGCGTGTATGCCTAAAAATTCTTCATTGGCTGCGACCTTATATTGTCTAATAATGCCTTTTCAGGGATTTTTTTTTTTTTTTAGGATTGTAACTTTGGGTAGCAAAAATGGAAACCAAACTTTACACGTTGATAAAATTAGATCAGTAACTTTTTTGCAATTTCAATCTCAATTAGTTCGATTAATTCAATATCGGACTAATTTTTCAGGTGACCCATTTTTCGAGCTAATTTAACACACCTTCACACTCACCGTCCTGCAGCCACCGCACCTTCACTATACCATCCAACTGCATCCTCACGACACCGACGCAATCCAAAAAATTACACAAAGATCCCAAAAATTCACCATGTAATCTTATATCAAAATCCCTTCATTTTTAACCTCGTGCCATCGTCGGCCCCACCCCTCTTTTGCCACCACACCTTCACAAAGAATGATGGAGGTAGCAGTGACAAGAGGCTAAAGTGCAGCAGCTGTAGGGAGTGCAAAATTAATCTAAAGAATTAGTCTCACGTACGCGTTCAGCTCGAAAAATTGATTTCACTTGACTTACACTTACGAAATTAGCCCAAAATTGCGGAGGAAAAATTATGAATCTAATTTTGTCATCCCATTTTTTTAAACAAAAAGTAATATTGCACTTTTCATATGCGACATTTACATGTTTCCCATGTTTGCAGGCATTAGTCGATTCATTGACCATGGGAACAGTGGCGGACCTAGTAGAGTTGTAGAGGGACATGGGGTACAAACGGTATTCCACCCCTAATTATTATTTTTAATATTTCATGCATTTTATAAAAAAATAAAATTAAATATATTTCATTTTCCTTATTTTACATGACTTAGTAGGAGAAAAAATAAACTCAATTTGGACCTAAAAATTGGATAAAATTACTAAGAAAATGACTTTGTAGGAAATATAAACTCTTATTGGGTTATTGGCCTAAAAGAATTAGTTATAATGAAAGCTTCCAATTAAATTTTAAAAATTAAAAAGTGTGTTGGGAAAAAAATTAAGTTGTGAAAAAATAAAAATAAACAATAAAGACATCAAATAATATATTTGTCAAAAATCCTTGTCCCATTATTATTGGAACATTTGCCACCTACTTCAATCTCCTTAAAAAATCTCCCTTAACATTTACTTATTTACACTCTATGCCATGACTTTGTAGAATATATAAACTCTTATTGGCCTAAAAGAATTAGTTATAATGAAACCTTCCAATTAAATTTAAAAAATTAAAAAGTGTGTTGGGAAAAAAATTAAGTTGTGAAAAAATAAAAATAAAACTAAACAATAAAGACATCAAATAATATAATATACAACTGTTGTTTATATATAAATATATGATTGTATTCTTATGGTTAGGTTTCCTATAAATAAGAATTTTGTGAATTTTTCTCTTCAAAATATCACCTATTAGCATGCAAAGTATCACCCTTTAGGCCTTTATCATTTGAAATTACCACCATTTCAAAAAATGCTTAATTTTTTATGTATTTTTTCTTAAATCACTAAACAATTACATTATGCATTCTAAATAATATTAGTATTTCTTATACTAAACACTGATACTAAGTTTACAATAAAATTTTGTTGAACTAAGTTCTTAGAATTTTTTGTGTCTTGTACTATTAATTAAATTAGAAAATGATTTGAACTCTATATAACATCTCATCTATTTATATATAGGGTTAATTCTAAATAAATACACCACCTTTAGTCTTAGTATCAATTTAATCACGACCTTTACGATTATTGTAAAAAAAACCTCACCTTTCATCGTGTTGCAGTTAGATACACATTTTATTTCTACGGTCAACAATTGATGATGTGGTTTGGCGGAGCCTGATTACACATATTCTTTTTTGGGATTTCACCAATAAGTTCTTTTCACATAGAGTTTTTAAAATAAGAACAATGTTCAAATTAAGGTCAAAATCCAACTTAAATGTATTAAGTCAACTAATTTTAAAATTTGAATGCAAATCTTTCTCTCTTTCTCAAACCCCCTTATTATTCTACATCCTCAATTTTAGGACTTTCCCCAAATCTCTGTTATTCAAGTATATCAGATATTCAAGTCTCCCCCAAATATCTGATATTCAAGTCTTCCCAAAATCTTTGATATTCAAGTCTTCTCCAAATCTCTCATTTTTTAGACTTAAAGATCTGCAGAAAAATCGTCAAATCAAATTAGATCTTTTCTTCAGAAAAATGTGTGACTTGATTATGCAGAAAGATCTGCAGAAAAATCTCTAACTATAATGCAGAAAAAAAAAATACTAAAGTTACATCAACATATTAATAATGCAGAAGTGTCCAGTAAATTATGTGCATAGAAAAACGATTTAGAAAAAAAAAATACTAAAGTTACATCAACATATTAATAATGCAGAAGTGTCCAGTAAATTATGTGCATAGAAAAACGATTTTAATACAAATTAGATCTGCATTAATAAAATCAGTCTATTAATGTGGGTCACATACTAGTGACTTGATTCAAGACTTTTAGAAACGTTGAAAACTGATTAACACAAACAAACTTGGTTTTCCATCGAATTCGATCTTGAGTATCAAGAAATAATCCATTGATTGATAATCTGCTATTTATCAGAATAACCCTAGAATAATAACAAAAGGGAAATTCTCAAATGCACCATGTGCACCAAACCTCAAACCAGGTTTGGTGCACATGCTTTTGTCCTTATCCTCCTATTCTAACTTATTATCTTTTTTTCTCTATTTATGTTTATAATTCTATTTTTTTCTATTAATTAATTAATTAATTTATAATCTATTACTTTATTAATTAATTAATAAATTACAGTCCTTTCAAACTTTTTTTTTTAGTTTTTTTTTTCGTTTTTTATTTAGTTTTTTTTTTCGGTTTTTTTTTTTTGTTTTTTTTTTTCGTTTTTTTTTTTTCGTTTTTTTTTTTTCGTTTTTTTTTTTAGTTTTTTTTTTCGTTTTTTTTTTTTTCGTTACTCACCCCCACTTTTCAATAATAATAGTTGCTACTTTTCATTAATAAAATTCCCACTTTTCACTAATAACAGTTACCACTATTCAGTAACAAAATTTCCCCTTTTCACTAATAATAATTACCACTTTTCAGTAACAAAATTTCCACTTTTCAATAATAATAGTTACCACTTTTCAGTAACAAAATTCCCACTTTTCAATAATAAGAATTACACTTTTCAGTTAAAATATTTACTACTTTTCAGTAACAAAATCTCCACTTTTCAATAATAAGAATTACACTTTTCAGTTAAAGTGTAATTCTTATTATTGAAAAGTGTAATCTTATTATTGAAAAGTGGTAGATATTTGAACTGAAAAGTGTAATTCTTATTATTGAAAATGGTAGATATTTTAACTTAAAAATGTAATTTTTATTATTGAAAAGTGATAAATATTTTAACTGAAAAGTGTAATTCTTATTATTGAAAAGTGGAAATTTTGTTACTAAAAAGTGGTAGATATTTTAACTGAAAAATGTAATTTTTATTATTGAAAAGTAGTAGATATTTTAACTAAAAAGTGTAATTCTTATTATTGAAAAGTGGTAACTATTATTATTGAAAAGTGGAAATTTTGTTACTGAAAAGTGGTAGCTATTATTAATGAAAAGTGGTAATTTTGTTATGAAAGTGATAATTATTATTAGTGAAAAGTGGAAATATTAATTAATTAAAACGGGTATATTTAATTATAAATTGTACAGTTAAAATTATTATTAAAATTGAAAAAATGTTATTCTTATTATTGAAAAGTGGTAGATATTTGAACTGAAAAATGTAATTCTTATTATTGAAAAGTGGTAGATATTTTAACTGAAAAATGTAGTTTTTATTATTGAAAGTGGTAGATATTTGAACTGAAAAGTGTAATTCTTATTATTGAAAAGTGGTAGATATTTGAACTGAAAAGTGTAATTCTTATTATTGAAAAGTGGTAGATATTTTAACTTAAAAATGTAATTTTTATTATTGAAAAGTGATAAATATTTTAACTGAAAAGTGTAATTCTTATTATTGAAAAGTGGTAACTATTATTATTGAAAAGTGGTAGCTATTATTAGTGAAAAGTGGTAATTTTGTTATGAAAAGTGATAATTATTATTAGTGAAAAGTGGAAATTTTATTAATGAAAAGTAGAGACTATTATTATTAAAAAGTGGAAGTGAGTAACGAAAAAAAAACGAAAAAAAAAACAGAAAAAAAAACAAATTTGAAAAAAAAAAGAAAAAAAAATCAAAAAAAAAAAAAACAGAAAAAAAACGAAAAAAAAAACAGAAAATAAAATGAAAAAATAAACAAGTTTGAAAAAAAAAATCGAAAAAAAAACAGAAAAATAAAGCGAAAAAAAAAAACAAAAAAAAAAGGAAAAAAAAAACAAAAAATGAAAAAAAAACAAGTTTGAAAGGATTTAAACCAGTGACCTCAAGCTTTTAAAAAGGTATCTATAACCACTAGATCATTCATTACTTAATTATTTATGTTTATCTTTATAAATAGATATAGGATTGGTTTGTGCATTAGTGTGCACGTGCACGCTGTGCACAGGAGACCAACTCATAACAAAATAACATGTACAAACGACTAACAATCAATCTGCATCTCTGTGTTTGGCCAAATATATGAACATATTAATACTTTTGAAACTGGAATCAATGATTTAACATAGTAATTGAAATCGTAAAAACAGTCACTTGCACCGCGTCTGTGTTGTCACATCGCCGCGAATGAGATTGGGTGGAGGGTTCGATCGTGGACGACGACGGCAAGGAAGATCTGCCATCGACAATGATTTTGTCTTCCATTCGGGGGTTTGATTGTATTCGGCGCCTATGTTGTTTATTTTAAACCATAAACAATGTCAATCGATTTGATAGTAGAATTTTATTATAGAAAGTAGGAATCAAATAATTTATTTTAAAAACAACGATCTTAATGTTAAGAACTTAAGAACTGATCATAATGTTGAAGAAAATTAAGGAGTATTAAGAATGGATCCTAATGTTGTTGTTGAAGAAATTGGCAAAAATTAAGGAATATTAGAATTGATTAAAATTTTTGTTCTTTTAAAAATGTTTCTATGAATGACCCACGTAAAAATTCTCTTCTTGTTTTTTAATTTTTTTTCCACATCAGATTAAATTTTACATAAATAAAAATAAAAATTAAACTTCGCTTCCGATTTTTACTTTTAAGCGTCTTTCTCAACTTCTCAATCTCCAGTTCTTCTTCTTCTACGTCTTTCTCACCTCTCAAACTATGGCAAAAAGAAAAAAAAAATTAGGTACTTGATAAGTTCTTCTTCTACGTCTTTTTCACCTCTCAAACTATGGCAAAAAAGAAAAAAAGAAAAGAAAAATCTAGGTACTTGATAGGTCAAGCATTAACCCTCCTTGAAATGATAGAAGGATGTGGAAGATGAGGAAGAGAGGTCGTGAGAAAATTCCTAAAAATTATATACAAAATTGATCAGTGGGATACAAATGACTTGTTTGGTATATAATGTAGTGGGCCACAACAAAAAAAATTGTCCCTCGTGTGTAAAGACAAGACAAAGAAATTGCATGTAAGATTTTATTTTTAAAATGTTATGTTATTCCTTAAAAAAATAAAAAATGTCCTGTTATATGTTTGTCTTTGAAGAAAAATGGCAACCCAGTATTGATTTGCAAAGCCATTGCACTACTATATAAGGGTAAGTTTCTTATTTTATTAAATATTTGTATATTTCTTATAAATATTGTAATAACTGTGGTGAATGTGAGGGGTAGAAGGTGGAAGAAGTGGTAGTGAAAGTGACTTGAATACTTATAATCTATAATTGTAAATGTTTTGTACCGATCTAACTATGATTTTTAGAAAAAGAACTATATTGAGTTTGAGGAAGAATTGATTGAGTTTGAGAAAGACGCAGAGAGAAGAGCAGAAGTTTTATTTTTATTTTTATAAAATTTTATTTTTATTTATATAAAATTTAATCTGGAAAATAAAAAAATAAAAAAAAATATGTGTAATCTGACGTGGATGTAAACCACATCATCATCATTGACCAGAGAAAAAAAAATATGTATCTAATTGCAACACAATGAAATGAAAGGCATAATTCTTATTAATATATTTTAAATATAATTTAAAATAAATATTATTCATTAAAATATATTTTAATTTTTTAATATCTAATTTCCCATCAAATCTTTCATCATCACCCCCACCAATTTATTTTTCCTGGGAAAATCATCTTTCTCCCACGAAGCAAATCAAGTTTTCTACAATTATTACTTATTTTCTTAGCAAAAAATGTCACATCTTAATTGTTGCGTTATTTAATAAAATGTTTTAGAAAGATTTGATGTATAATAGATTAGAAAATTTACTTCTATAAAATGGACAAGTTCCATGATTATTATTTTTTTAAATTTACTAACACAAACAAATAACAAATAGTGGTGATGGATGACATAATTTATAATTGATCTGCACATAACCATAAAAACATTAACTAAAAAAAGATCGTATTGAGTCATAATTATTCATACTATGTTAAAAAAATATGTATAGAACCATACATTAATATAATATGCATTACTCTCATCAACTTTGGAAGCACAAAAAAATTCTCTTTGTATACAAATTGACCATTTGTCTTTCTATTAACCACATTGACTTACATTTTAATCGTTCATTTATGTCAACATGAGATCAGCTGCTAACTCATTATGCATTGCTTGTTTTGCAGAAGTATAGGATCATTACAGTACACGTCACAATTCAAGACTAGTGCAAAAATTTATTTTAAAAACAACGATCTTAATGTTAAGAACTTAAGAACTGATCATAATGTTGAAGAAAATTGAGGAATATTAAGAATGGATCCTAATGTTGTTGTTGAAGAAAGTGGCAAAAATTAAGGAATATTAGAATTGATTAATTAAATATTAAAATTTAAAATTACTCTTTCGATTTAAATATAAGGCATAATCGTTATTTATATTCAGACCTTATTT
The DNA here is from genome assembly GCA_963675135.1 of Galeopsis tetrahit. NCBI lineage: Eukaryota > Viridiplantae > Streptophyta > Magnoliopsida > Lamiales > Lamiaceae > Galeopsis > Galeopsis tetrahit. The sequence goes on from OY776124.1 coordinate 70,465,368, forward strand.
TAAATGATTAAAATTTTTGTTCTTTTAAAAATGTTTCTATGAATGACCCACGTAAAAATTCTCTTCTTGTTTTTTTATTTTTTTTCCAGATTAAATTTTACATAAATAAAAATCAAAAGCAAAAAGAAAAAAAAAAATCTAGGTACTTGATAAGTTCTTCTTCTACGTCTTTCTCACCTCTCAAACTATGGCAAAAAGAAAAAAAGAAAAGAAAAATCTAGGTACTTCATAGGTTAAGCATTAACCCTTGAATGTGGAAGATAAGGAAGAGAGGCCGTGAGAAAAATCCTAAAAATTATACAAAATTGACCAGTGGGATACAAATGACTTGTTTGGTATGTAATGTAGTGAACTGGACCACAACAAAAAAAAAAATTGTCCCTAGTGTGTAAAGACTTCAAAAGACAAAGAAATTGCATGTAAGATTTTGTTTTTAAAATGTCATTTTTGTCATGTTTGAAGAAAAATGGCAACCAGTATTGATTTGCAAAGCCTTTGCACTATTATATTATATGAGGGTAAGTTTTTTATTTTATTAAATATTTGTATATTTCTTATAACTATATTGTAATAACTGTGGTGAATGTGAGGGGTAGAAGGTGGAAGAAGTGGTAGTGAAAGTGACTTGAATACTTATAACCTACAATTGTAAATGTTTTGTACCGATCTAACTATGACTTTTAGTATGCTAAATATTTTTTTTCAGAATATTTTCTAAAATATTTTTGTTGTACATTAGTGTTAAACACATTAATTACTAGAATATTTTTTTAAGAATATTTTCCTCTCCCATAAAGCATATAAATTGTAGTACTAGTTGAACAAAATAACAAAATAATTCAATAATTGAAGAATTCCTAAGAAATAAACCACCAGATTTTGATGATTTTTAGGTGATTTTGATTTTTAGAAAGAACTCTATTGAGTTTGAGGAAAAATTAATTGAGTTTGAGAAAGACACAGAAGAGCAGAAGTTTTATTTTTATTTTTATAAAATTTTATTTTTATTTATATAAAATTTAATCTAGAAAAAAAAAAAAATGATGTAAACCACATCATCAATAGTTGACCATAGAAAAAAAATATGTATGTAATTGCAACACAATGAAATGAAAGGCATAATTCTTATTAATATATTTTAAATATAATTTAAAACAAATATTATTCATTAAAATATATTTTAATTTTTTAATATCTAATTTCCCATCAAATCTTTCATCTGCACCATCTCCAACAATTTATTTTTCCTGGGAAAATTATCTTTCTCCCACGAAGCAAATCAAGTTTTCTACAATTATTACTTATTTTCTTAGCAAAAAATGTCACATCTTAATTGTTGCCGTTATTTCATAAAATGTTTTAGAAAGATTTGATGTATAATAGATTAGAAAATTCACTTATATAAAATGGACAAGTTCCATGATTATTATTTTTTTTAATTTACTAACACAAACAAATAACAAATAGTGGTGATGGATAATTTATAATTGATCTTCACATGCAAACCATAAAAACATTAACTAAAAAAAAGATCATATTGAGTCATAATTATTCATACAAGTATGTTGAAAAAATATGTATAGAAGCATACACTAATATCAATCTTTTTCCACGTACTTTAACCCTCACTTTCCACGTACTTTTACCCTCACTTTGACCCTTTGAAGTAAATCTTATTCTCTTCGCAATTAGACTCAAGATTAATATAATATACATTACTCTCATCAACTTATTTCTGGAAGCACAAAAAGTTTCTCTTTGTATACAAATTGACCATCTATTGACCACATTGACTTACATTTTAGTCGTTCATTTATGACAACATGAGATCAGCTGCTAACTCATTATGTAGTTGGTTTATAAGAACACGGTTAAAAATCGAGACGCACCTTTTGAAAAAAGCATGAGCACTTTTTGCTCTGATCGAACCATCGACTACACAAATCATACACGTTTGAGGGAACTGTGTATATGAGACAGATTCGAATAACTTGGGGTCCAGATGAAAGCACATTGCTTGTTTTGCAGAAGTATAGGATCATTACAATACACGTCACAATCCAAGACTAGTGCAAATGCGCATTGCTCATTTGTGATACTTCGTTTGTAATCACTAATTTGTGATACTTCGTATGTTAAGCACTATTACTTTGAATATTATAGAATTTTAGTCAGCTGGGTTGGTAGAAGTTTTTAAGTTGAGACCAAAGTATACGAACCAGGGCATTGAGAGCTCTAGCTTTGAAGTGATGAGGGTAGGATTGTCTTTTTTTGCGGGAGACATAAACAACAAGTGATAGTTTAGATTCTTCATCAATTCTTCCTTCATTCTTGTTATCATATATCACCTGCAATTTAAATGGACAATGACTAGATTTTATTTATATAAAAAAAAAACTTTTTACTTAGACCCTCCTTTTCCCTTAAAAAATTGTATACAATTGTTTAGATCGAAATTCTAAACTAAAAAAATTAAATAAAAATATGGACGCCAAGATTCGTCAAGGTCGACCATTTGTCTTTCTATTGGCCACATTGACTTACATTTTAGTCGTTCATTTATGTCAACATGAGATCAGCTGCTAACTCATTATGTAGTTGGTTTATAAGAACATTGTTAAAAATCGAGACGTACCTTTTGAAAAAAGCATGAGCACTTTTTGCTCTGACTGGAACCATCTATAGAGTAATAAACAATATTGAAAATATAATTTCTTGATTAGTTGTAAAGGAGATTTACAATGGGTATTTATACAAGAGAGAATTAGGTCTAACCTAACCCTAATGGGCTTTATAAGAGAGCCCATAGGAAACTAAGATGGGCCTATACAATAAATAAGAATGAGAGTGTATTTACTAATATAGGTCCAATATGCCCCCTCAAGATGGAGTACCATAGGATAGTCCAATCTTGGTCATAAGGAGCTGAAGGCGAGCACCAGAGAGAGGTTTGGTGAGGGCATCGGCAAGCTGGTCGGCAGTTGAGACATGCGAGATGCGGAGCCGAGCAGTTTTGACTAGGTCACGAACAAAGTGGAAGTCGATGGCAATGTGTTTCATTCGTGAGTGAAACACAGGGTTTGAGCATAAGTAAGTGGCCCCAATGTTGTCACAGTAGATGACTGGCACCGGAGAATTGGGAAAGTGTAGTTCTTGAAGTAAGGATGTTAGCCATTGCACTTCAGAGGCCGCTGCGGCAATGGCTCTATGTTCGGCCTCAGTTGATGAGCGAGCAACAGACTTCTGCTTTTTGGACGACCATGAGATAGGATTGGCCCCCAAAAAGACGACATAAGCACTCGTGGAAGTGCGATCATCATGGTCGCCTGCCCAGTCAGCATCCGTGAAGCAGTGGAGCGAGGAGGATGAGGATGGGGTAATGTTGATTCCGACATCCCTTGTACCATTGAGGTAGCGGAGTAGACGCTTGACAGCATTCCAGTGAGTGATGGTGGGTGCATGCATGAACTGAGATAGCTTATGGACGGCAAAGGCGATGTCAGGTCTGGTGAGCTGGAGATACTGAAGGCTGCCGAGCACTTGACGATACTGAGTGGAGTCAGTGGGAGGGGTGCCATCTGATAGAGTAAGGCGAGCAGAGGTGGATAGTGGAGTTTGGACTGGTTTGGAGTCGATCATGTTGTATCGGGCGAGCAGATCAGTGATGTATTTGCGTTGGGAGAGCAGGCATGAAGTTTTAGAGCGAAGAACTTCCACTCCCAAGAAATAGGATAGAGGACCAAGGTCCTTGACTGAGAATTTGGCACTGAGGTCGGCAGCCACCCGGGCGAGCATGGGCGAGGAGTTGCCCGTCAGAATGAGGTCGTCGACATAAACAAGGAAGTAGGCGACCACCCCATTGTTGTTGTAGACGAACAGAGATTCATCAGAGTGAGTGGGGATGAATCCAATGTCTACAAGGAAAGAGCGAAGAGCATAGTACCATGTGCGAGGAGCCTGCTTCAGGCCATAGATGGATTTGCGAAGTTGACAGACATAAGTGGGAAAGGTCTTGTCTTTGAAGCCCGGAGGTTGAGCCATGAAGACTGTGTCTGAGAGCTTTCCATGGAGGAAAGCGTTGTTGACGTCGAATTGGCGAAGAGGCCAGTCGTTGGTAACGGCAATGCTGAGGACTGTTCGCACAGTGGCGGGCTTGACGACGGGGCTGAATGTTTCAGTGAAGTCAACACCTGGTCGCTGATGAAAGCCTTTGGCGACCAGACGAGCCTTGTATTTATCCAAGGTGCCATCAGGTTTTCGCTTAATACGAAACACCCACTTGGAGCCGACCACATTTTGAGATGTAGTGGGTGGGACTAAGTCCCAAGTGCCATTCTGAAGGAGGGCATCAAATTCAGCCGACATGGCTGCTCGCCAATTTTCGTTCTTGAGTGCATGGGAGACACAGCTTGGTTCAATGTCAGAAGCAACAGTGGAAGTAAGTCCATACCTTGGATTAGGTTTGAACACGTGATTCTGAGCCCGAGTAACCATGCGAGGTACAGAAGGTCGTGGGGGAGCATTGGTCGGCACAGGGATGTCAGGTGTGGGTGTGGCGAGCTGAGGTGCGGTTGGGATTGGATGGTGGAGGAGATCAGGTGCAGTTGTGTTCGGCTGGGGCGTGTTCGGCACTGGGTCAGGGGCGAGGACAGGTGTGATAGAGTTGGGTAGTGTAGGTGCTAGAAGAATGGGCGAGGAGTTGGAATCGGAGGAGGTGGGTGGCGAGGAGATGAAGGTCGCCAAGGGAGATGGATGAGGAGGGGGGGTGGAAAAGGGGAACGTATGCTCAACGAATTGAACATGCCGCGAGGTGTAGATTCTGTTTGAGGAGCGATCAAGGCAAAGGTAGGCGCTTTGCGTGGGCGAGTATCCAATAAAGATACATGGAGTGGAGCGGGGATCAAGTTTGTGATTTGTGTAAGGGCGAAGTAAAGGATAGCAGAGACAGCCAAATATGCGGAGTTTGGCTAGATTGGGTGGGCGAGAAGTGAGCTTTTCATAAGAAGATAACATGTTGAGGTTAACTTTAGGAAGACGATTTATGATATAGGCTGCCGAGCAGACAGCATAGGGCCAATAGATAAGGGGCATGGAAGCATGGTGAAGAAGGGCAAGAGCTGTGTCGACCACGTGGCGATGGCGACGTTCAGATAAGCCATTATGTTCAGGGGTGTGAGGCGGGGTGGTAAGGTGGGCGATGCCATGAGATTGAAGAAAGGGGCGAAGAGCAATGAATTCTCCCCCATTGTCAGAGTAAAAGGTTTTGATCGTGTTTTGGAAGTTGTTTTCAACAAGGGCTTTGAATGTGATAAAAGTGGAAAGAACATCCGATTTCCTTTTTAGGGGGTACACCCATACATATTTGCTAAAGTGATCAACGAAGAGCACATAGTATTTTAGATTGTCAGGAGATAGAATAGGCGACGACCAAACATCAAAAAAGATAACATCAAGTGGTTTAGTAGATATAATGCTTAAATCATAAAATGGTAGTTTGTGACTCTTGATACATGAGCATGAGTTACAATTGAAGTGTTTGGAAGGTGCACTGGATAGGCTGAGTGTAGAGAGAGTGTGAGCAAGTATTTTTGTTGATGGGTGGCCAAGGCGGGCATGCCAGGTGGTCGTCGTGAGGTGTTGAGTGGTGAAGGCTTGTGGAGGGGTGATGAACATTTGTGCCGGCCAGACATATAAATTATTGATACGACTCCCAACGAGGAGAATGCTCCCCGAGTGACCATCCCGTACCTGAAAGGAAGAGCGATAAAAAACAATGTTAACATTATTATCACGACAGAGACTGGACACTGAAATCAGGTTTTTCGAGATGTGTGGGACGACCAGGACATTCGAAAAACTGAGAGACTTAAGTTGAGGAAAGTGCATAGAGCCAGTGTGCGATATGCGTAAACCTTTACCATCACCAATTTCTACATTGTCAGACCCAGCGAAGGGCGAGTGAAGGGAGAGGTTGGCGAGGTCGTTGGTGATGTGATGAGAAGCGCCAGAGTCAAGGATCCAGTGCTCGGCAGGATGTGCCGAGGAGGCTGAGTGAGCCGAGTAGGTCGGGCGAGCAGCTGTCCGATTCAGACGGGAAGGTGGTGGGAACTGCCCATGCGGGCGGCGAGGACCTGTAGAGGAGGCAGGAGGCGAGGGTGAAGAAGGAATTTCAGGGCAGGTGCGAGCAGTGTGGCCCGGTGCTCGACAGTATTGGCATGTGCCAAGATAGGGTCTTGGCGAGGATTGGCGAGGGCGAGTATCAAAAGTTTTAGCCCTCGTGTCTGGCCGCGAGGAGCGATGATGACGTGTACCAGCAGTAAGTGCAGAGGCAGGCATTACGGCTGAGGATGGTCGCGAGGCAATTTGAACCTCGGCGCTGAGAAGCTTGTCGCAGAGCTCAGCAAAGGTGATGGGCTGTTCGCGAGCTTGGATGGCATTGGCTATGTCATTGTAAGATTCGTCAAGGCCAGTGAGGACTTGGAGAGTGAAGTCCTCGGCATCAGAGGAAATGCCGAGGAGAGCAAGCTCGTCGACTACAGAGCGAACTTCCATGAGGAAGTCGGAGACCGGGCGAGCACCTTTGGACAAAGAGCGAAACTTGGTTTTGAGGGCAAGAATGCGACCTCGCGAGGGCTTTCCATACATGCTCTCAAGCATTTTCCAGGCTTCGCAAGAGGTTTTTGACGAAGCAACAAAGGGTATTAGGTCCGGGGACATAGATCCGACCATGGCTGAGAAAATGAGGTTGTCCTGACACACCCATAGGTCGTGTGCAGGATTGGGAACGGTGACGGTGGTGTTAGTGGTGCCGTCGGCGGCTGGGGATGTGGACGAGGGGCATGGATGTGTGCCCAAGACATAGCCTAGGAGGTTGTGTCCAGTGAGGAGAAGGCGAAGTTGGAAGGACCAAGCACCATAGTTGGTGGAGTTGAGCTTCAGGGACATATTTGCGAGTCCTTTGAAGGTGATTGGCGCCGGCGATGGAGGAGGAGCGGCCATTGGTTGAGTGGAGCAGCGGAGAGATGGGAGGTGCAGCAAAGAAGAAGGCGTCGTAAGGCGGATGGCGACGGCGGCGCGTCGGAAATGAAGGCGGCGGCGGCGCTCCTGAGACGAAGGCGGCGGCGGCAAAATGTGTAGTGGCGGCGGCGGCTAGGGTTTGTAGCGGCGGCGGCGACTATGGTTTGGATCAGGCGTGAGCCAAATGACTCGATGATACCATATAAAGTAATAAACAATATTGGAAATATAATTTCTTGATTAGTTGTAAAGGAGATTTACAATGGGTATTTATACAAGAGAGAATTAGGTCTAACCTAACCCTAATGGGCTTTATAAGAGAGCCCATAGGAAACTAAGATGGGCCTATACAATAAATAAGAATGAGAGTGTATTTACTAATATAGGTCCAATACCATCGACTACACAAATCATACACATTCGGATAACTTGGGGTCCACATGAAAGCACATTGCTTGTTTTGCAGAAGTATAGGATCATTACAATACACGTCACAATCCAAGACTTTGCATTGCTCATTTGTGATACTTTGTATGTAATCACTAATTTGTGATACTTCGTATGTTAAGCATTATTACTTTAAATATTATAGAATTTTAGTCAGCTGGGTTGGTAGAAGTTTTTAAGTTGAGACCAAAGTATACGAACCAGGGCATTGAGAGCTCCAGCCTTGAAGTGATGAGGGTAGGATGGTCTTTTTATGGGCGAGACATAAACAACAAGTGGTAGTTTAGATTCTTCATCAATTCTTCCTTCATTCTTGTTATCATATATCACCTGCAATTTAAATGGACAATGACTAGATTTTATTTATATAAAAAAAAACTTTTTACTTAGACCCTCTTTTTCCCTTAAAAAATGTATACAACTGTCTAAATCGAAATTCTAAACTAAAAAAATTAAATAAAAATATGGACGTCTAGATTCGTCAAGGCCGACCATTTGTCTTTCTATTGGCCACATTGACTTACATTTAAGTCGTTCATTTATGTCAACATGAGATCAGCTGCTAACTCATTATGTAGTTGGTTTATAAGAACACTGTTAAAAATCGAGACGTATAAGCATGAGCACTTTTTGCTCTGACCGGAACCATCGAGTACACAAATCATACACGTTTGAGGGAATTGTGTATACGGAACTGTGTATATGAGACATATTCGGATAACTTGGGGTCCAGATGAAAGCACATTGCTTGTTTTGCAGAAGTATAGGATCATTACAGTACACGTCACAATCCAAGACTAGTGCAAGTGGGACAGGACATTGCTCATTTGTGATACTTCGTATGTAATCACTAATTTGTGATACTTCGTATATTAAGCACTATTACTTTGAATATTATAGAATTTTAGTCAGCTGGGTTGGTAGAAGTTTTTAAGTTGAGACAAAGTATACGAACCAGGGCATTGAGAGCTCCAGCTTTGAAGTGATGAGGATAGGATGGTCTTTTTTTGCGGGAGACATAAACAACATGGGGTAGTTTAGATTCTTCATCAATTCTTCCTTCATTCTTGTTATCATATATCACCTGCAATTTCAATTTAAATGGACAATGATTAGATTTTATTTATATAAAAAAAATACTTTTTACTTAGACCCTCTTTTTCCCTTAAAAAATTGTATACAATTGTCTAAATCGAAATTCTAAACTAAAAAAAATTAAAAAAAAATATGGACGCCTAGATTCGTCAAGGCCGACCATTTGTCTTTCTATTGGCCACATTGACTTACATTTTAGTCGTTCATTTATGTCAACATGAGATCAGCTGCTAACTCATTATGTGGTTGGTTTATAAGAACACTGTTAAAAATCGAGACGTACCTTTTGAAAAAAGCATGAGCACTTTTTTGCTCTGATCGAAACCATCGACTACACAAATCATACACGTTTGAGGGAACTGTGTATATGAGACATATTCGGATAACTTGGGGTCCAGATGAAAGCACATTGCTTTTTTGCAGAAGTATAGGATCATTACAGTACACGTCACAATCCAAGACTAGTGCAAATGGGACACTGCTCATTTGTGATACTTCGTATGTAATCATTAATTTGTGATACTTCGTATGTTAAGCACTATTACTTTGAATATTATAGAATTTTAGTCAGCTGGATTGGTAGAAGTTTTTAAGTTGAGACCAAAGTATAGGAACCAGGGCATTGAGAGCTCCAGCTTTGAAGTGATGAGGGTAGGATGGTCTTTTTTTGCGGGAGACATAAACAACAAATGGTAGTTTAGATTCTTCATCAATTCTTCCTTCATTCTTGTTATCATATATCACCTGCAATTTAAATGGACAATGATTAGATTTTATTTATATAAAAAAAAACTTTTTACTTAGACCCTCTTTTTCCCTTAAAAAATTGTATACAATTGTCTAAATCGAAATTCTAAACTAAAAAAATTAAATAAAAATATGGACGCCTAGATTCGTCAAGGCCGACCATTTGTCTTTCTATTGGCCACATTGACTTACATTTTAGTCGTTCATTTATGTCAACATGAGATCAGCTGCTAACTCATTATGTGGTTGGTTTATAAGAACACTGTTAAAAATCGAGACGTACCTTTTGAAAAATGCATGAGCACTTTTTGCTCTGACCGGAACCATCGACTACACAAATCATACACGTTTGAGGGAACTGTGTATATGGTGTGTCAAATCATACACGTTTGAGGGAACTGTGTATATGGTGTGTATATGAGACAGATTCGGATAACTTGGGGTCCAGATGAAAGCACATGGCTTGTTTTGCAGAAGTATAGGATCATTACAGTACAAGTCACAATTCAAGACTAGTGCAAATGGGGCAGTACTCATTGGGTAGGGCTGCTGTGTACTAAGTACACGGTACTTGAGTCCACTTGCAGCCCTACTTATGTGGATAAATAATATATTCCATGCAAATATACCAACTAGCCATTATAGCCTAGTGCTCGCCTTATTTACCATAAGGTCACGCGTTCGATTCCCAACTATAACAAATTTTGAATTTAATTTTATTTTATCATCTGTTTTTTTTTTCGCACCTAATAAATATTTTAGCACTCGTTTATATAGATTATAAAAGTGCAACACTAATAATCATAAGGTGTATCAACTCGTTTATATAGATTATAAAAGTGCAACACTAATAATCATAAGGTGTATCATTGATAGTCATAAAAGTCCAAGATTAAATAATAAAATTAGTGAAATTAATAACAATTTAAAAAAAAAAAATTAGGAACAGTTTATCTAGATTATAAAAGTGCAAGACTAATAACTAAAAGGTGTATCATTGATAGTCATAAAAGTGCAAGTTTAAATAATAAAATGTGTCACATTAATAACAATGTTTTTCAAAAAATTAGGAACAGTTTATATAGATTATAAAAGTGCAAGTACTAATAATCAAAATGTGTATTTTAATTGTCATAAAAGTGCAAGAATAAATAAAAAAATGAGTGAAATTAATAACATTTAAAAATAAAATTAGGAACAGTTTATTTAGATTATAAAGGTGTATCATTAGCATACACTTTTCAGTTATAATATCATACATTTTTCAATTATAATAATATACATTTTTCATTAATATATAACTTACACTTTTCATTAATAGAACATACATATTTCATTAAACAGATCATACACTTTGCAGTTATAATAACATACATTTTTCATTAATATATCATACACTTTGTAGTTATAATAACATACACTTTTCTTTAATATATAACTTACACTTTTCAGTTATAATATCATACACTTTTCAATTATAATAACATACACTTTTCATTAAAAACAATGTTGCATTTTTTATATAGGAACATACACTTTTAATTAAAAAAACAAAGATACACTTTTTTAAAAAAAAAAAACCGAAAAAAAAATCGAAAAAAAAATTGAAAAAAAAATTGAAAAAAAAATCGAAAAAAAAATCGAAAAAAAAAGGTCAAAGTTTGACTGTTGACTGGTCAACGGTCAACATTTGACTGGTCAAAGTCTACTGGGCTGCGGGTCGGGTCGCAAAAATTGGGCCGAGTAAAAGCATTTGGTAGGATAGGGCTACACATGGGCCTAGAGTACACCATGTACTCAGAAACATACAAGAATTTGGCTTACTCATTTGTGACACTTCGTATGTAATCACTAATTTATGATACTTCGTATGTTAAGCACTATTACTTTGAATATTATAGAATTTTAGTCAGCTGGGTTGGTAGAACTTTTTAAGTTGAGACCAAAGTATACGAACCAGGGCATTGAGAGATCCAGCTTTGAAGTGATGAGGGTAGGATGGTCTTTTTTTGCGGGAGACATAAACAACAAGTGGTAGTTTAGATTCTTCATCAATTCTTCCTTCATTCTTGTTATCATATATCACCTGCAATTTAAATGGACAATGACTAGATTTTATTTATATAAAAAAAAACTTTTTACTTAGACCCTCTTTTTCCCTTAAAAAATTGTACACAATTGTCTAAATCGAAATTCTAAACTAAAAAAATTAAATAAAAATATGGACGCCTAGATTCGTTAAGGCCGATTTTTCATCAAAAGCGTCTAGAGAGACAAAATTGTATTGGTCAGGAACAACCTAGGCCGATTTTTGCCATAGAAAAATAAAAATAGACTTCTATTGTCAAACTGTGTTACCAAAGACTGAACATATATTTTAACCGATAATATTAGTTGTCCATCAACGTTTTTGTAGTAGTGATAACAAGATAAGAAACTTAACACGTACTAATATTCTTAACAATTACAAGCTTCGTTCATATGATGAAGAAATCAAATGATATATTTGACCATTTCGTGAATAAGTCCTTCCAGAATGGGAAGACTAATAAGAAGAGCATAGGGTGTCAAAATCCCCTGTCCAAACATCGTCGTCGTGCCTCCGGAGACGATCAGCCTTGTAGCACCGCCGATAAAGCAAACCAAGTTGAGCAACACCAGCATTGGCAATGGTATCATGAACATCTTACCTCCCTCAAAATCGAATTTTCCTTTCTTGTATTTTTCGAGCTTTTTGTGATCGATTACCTTGTTAGTAAGCCTGAAACTTGCTTTTGCAATGCCAATATATTTCATCAACACATCCAAGCATCCGTACAAGCTTGCGGTCACACTTCTTATTATCCAAATTCTCTGTTCATTCCTCACTGTCCTTACTGAGCCACCACTCGAGACGACTTCGTATAAATGCAGAGCAAATGAGGAAGCGGAAACGGTTGCAAATGCTGCAAACCAGGGATTTGTAACCTGCAAGTGATCAACAATATTGTCATTAGCCTTGGAAAATTCTTGTTTTGAGTATGAGTAGTGTCAGTGCCTTATCTAGAATTGTTGTGAGTGTTATCTCATAATCTCACATCAGCTGACTAGGTCAGTTGATATGGATCAAATAAGATGACTTAGACCAAATCAGATGAGTTGAAGATTTCGAGACAAGTCTTATGAGAGACAGTTACAGTCAATTACAACTAACAAGGGAAGTTAACTGTCATTCAGGTTGGGCAATAACCAAGCACATGGGTTGTTACAAACGGTTGTAAACGGATTAACTACTCAACTGCTACATAACTGTTGCAATCACCATGATAGTATATATACTCTTGTAATTGTACTTTGTAAGGTTTCGATCTAGTACGAGCATTCGTCTTTGAGTTGTGTGAGTTCACGAGTGAAGTGAGGATAAGTTCCTATTCCGAGTGAATGAGTGTGTAAACATTCTTGATCAATCAAAGTTGAAGTCGTCTAGTTCAGTGGATATAGATCGCATTGATCGAATCACTTTGTTTATCTTGTTGATTTCTTTTCTGAGATTGGGTTATCAAATCTTTTCTGATTTCTACTTGGTTGGAGACGTCTAATCCAGTAGACTTCTTGACAATTGTCATGATCTCTGTTTGTCATGCTTTGTGACAAAATGATCTCATAAGTCGACTAGATAAAGATATAACAAATATATAGCACAAATTCAAAGAATAAGTCATTTGTTCCAAGTAAAAGTTTACCTTAGGAAACATAGAAGAAGCAGAGTGGAAGAACTATTCCATACAAGAACAAGGCAATGGATGCAAAGTGTGCAAGCGCCAAGTAACCATAACACAAGCTTTGTAGGACACACATCCTCGACGACATTCCATAAGTGAGAGGGCTAAAACTCGACAGCCCGACTTGAACCAGGCCCGAAACCCATTTCATTTGCTGAACTAGATCGCCCTTCATGTCAATGTTGGTGCATCCAAGAAAAGCGGGCCTGTCGGGGTAAAGATAGACCGATTTCCAGCCCTTGGAGTGCAAGAGATAGCCCGTGAACGTGCTCTCTAGTAAACAATCGTAAGAATAACCAATCTGTCCATATTTTCAAGGATAATTAATATATAGCAAACATGATGAAAAATATATATATATATATATATAATGAAATTTGTGAATACTCACATCTTTTCCCCATCTGGTGTTATGTTCATATGTGCAAGATGCCAGTTTCTTGGCTTCTAAAACAGTTGCATCAAATATATGTTGCACATTACTATTTTTATGAATTAGACTTTGTGTTAGTATAGATTAATTATATATGCTTATACTGTTATACATGATCGATCACTTGGTCAATCTTTATATATTAATTTGCCCATTCTTGAGAGAATATGGACTAGAACGTGTGGTGCAGTTTGTGCTATGCACATGGACTTTTAATTTGCATGGAAAAAACCCATATCAGAAAAATGCAAAGATGATTTAAAGAAATTGAATACTCCACTTAAAAAAAAGTCGCTGAAATTAATCGAGCAAAAAAACCGATTCCTGATTCCGGATATAATCTTTTTTCGTACCAAACCTTTTCAACTTTATTAAAATGGTTACAAAAAAACATAAATTATTGAATCTAGTCCAATTATATATATATTTTTTTTTGTTTGAACGATGCCGTTTTTGGTCTTGTGCTCAATACGTGGATGGTCAATTCTCATTACAACAAAATTAACATTTAAGGATATAAATTATGTCATTATAGTTTCTCTTGCTAGCTAAACATCTTTATTGATAAAAAATTGAGAATTAATGACCGGACTTGTTATTAAAAGTCAATTACCTGACATTAAATATTTTTTTAGCTAGAGAAGCTACTCTTTAATGACATAAATTTGAAAAGTTAATTTACTGACATTAAAAACTTTTAGCTAGAGAAACTATTATGATATGATTATCATTAAATGCCAATTAATTTTTTTTGTAGTGTCTTGCAAAGTTGTTGACAAAAACAACGTCGTTACTAGAATTTCGACATCTTTAGGATGAAAGTGGTACACATAAAAAATAATTAGGATTAGATTTGTACGTTTAATTCACTACAAGAAAACTGATTTTTAGTGACAACATCCTCTCATTATTGTTTCTCTAACTTAGTGACAAGAATTTGAGAATTAATGACATGACTTCTCACTAAAAGTCAATTAATGTTACTAAAGACTTTTAGCTAGAGAAACTATAATGACAAAATTTCTATCAGTAAAAGTCAATTTTTTTTATTGTGATTTTTTTAACCATTTTTAAAAGGTGAAAAGTTATGGAATGAAAAAAAAATCTATCAAAATGATATAAGAGTATCAAATAACATTAATTGCAAAAGATTATTTGATTGAGTTTAATGTTATGTGTCATGCTACCCCAGTCTAAAATGATGGTTCCATTTTATTTTTCACACAAATCAATAAAACATCATTTATTGTGTATAAGATTCTGAATTTTTTATCTATAAACTTTCAAATATGCCCTAATTCAAATGTTTTTGGAGTTGGAAAGCTCCATTCGTCCAAAATGATAGTTTCGTATTCCTTTTTGGTTGTCTCGTATATAATATAGTTCCATTTTCTTTTGTGGGTGTGTACAATGTCAAAATTGCCCCTAATTAATAAATATTTAAATTATTGTAATTTGTGGAAGAAAAAAGAGTTACAATTCTAAGATCATTTTTAAAAGAGAATATTTAGAAGTTTATAGGTAAAAATTCAGAATCTTGTGCATAATAAAATGATGTTTTATTGGTTTATGTGAAAAATGAAATTGGATCATCATTTTGGGAACGAGGGAATAAGATTTTTTTTTTTTTTGAAAAGCTTGATCTATCATTAGATCACAAGTCACAACCCATGATTAGTAGAAGATTTTAATTGCATCATTTCAAGGCTAAAACTAGAAAATTTGGGAATCTAAGTTGAAAATTTGCAGGGCATATATATTCCATAAGATAAAAGCTGTACGTTAATATATCAACTAAATAAGCAAGTAATGAAGCTAATAAAATGCTAGCTGGCATTTGTACAGATAATATTCATTTTTAAGCAAGCGAATAATTTTCAAATTACTTATAATCGAAAAGGGCAAATTGGCATATAATTATGCTGAAGGAGCAAAGACTTACTCATCATGGAATATATGTAAATCATGTCTGAGTTGAAAATTTGAATTTCTTTTTTAAATGTGCACAGACTATGTCATGCTACATTTGTTGCACTTCATCTTCTTTTCCTTCGTCGATTCCAACTTTTTTTTTTTTTTTTCATTTTAGTAAAACAATAATTCGAATTAAAAAAAAATGCACGCACTAGCAATTTCAAGATGCACGCACTAGCGACTTCAAGCTCCAAAACCACTGGTTCATGCATTCAAACAGTTAATTTTTTCATTGAGCTCTACCGTCCATCATGAAAAATATTACCGTTGAAAATAAAATAAAATAATTGGAATCGCCGATCCTGGCAAACCAGCAGTTTTGGTTTTTGGCATTGAGGAACCTTATCAATAAACATATTAAACCAAATGTAAAAAATACTTACCTTTGAAGTAGGCGCGGAGGCGGCACACTGTGAGTCCGCACAACTGTGACTCGTGAGAGAAACATGCGTACACGCAGTGAAATTACAGATTGGGAACCCAATTTGAAATAAAGTAGTTTTGATTGTTTTAGCTTGTGAAAAAGTATACAACTCCGATCATTGTTTAGACTTTAGCCACTATTAGTCAAATGTAGAACTTAAAATATACTTCCCCGTCCATAGAGATTTTTATATTTTGATTGACTCACTTCCTGTAATGAATCAATGAACTTTTTAGATAAACCAAACTTCTCTTCTGTTTCTTCAAGGTACTCATCTGTTCAATCCAAGAAACAAAAGAATTAAACTTGAGTCTTACATAAAAGTTAATTGAAATAAATACAGTACCTTGTTGATTACGAGTACAAAACAATGTCTTTTTCTTGACATAGTAACCCGTCCCCGAACAAACCGTTCCCCCGAGGCCAGCCATGCCTTGAAACATAGTCTGTGGATGGATTCAAAAATGATCTGATGGAGGAGTATATATTTTCTTCAATTAAAAAATGGGAGAAAAAGGTGTACCGTAAAAGCAGTTCTTGCATTGCCATCATAGATATCATTTGTACTAACATTATAGAACATTTGAGGGAACTGTGTATACGAGACAGAATCTGATAAGTTGGGATCCAGATGAAAAACACATTGTTTGTTTTGCAGAAGTTGGATCATTACAGTACACGTCACAATCCAAGACCAGTGCAAATGGAGCATTGCTCATGATCCCCCGAAACTCTAATCTGTAGAGTCATAGTATACTAAATAACAAAATCACTAATTTGTGATTCTTCGTATGTTGAGCAGTATTACTTTGAATATTATAGAATTTTAGTCAACTAGGTTCATAGAAGTTTTTGTTGTCATTAAAGTTGAGACGAACTAGGGCATTGAGAGCTCCAGCTTTGAAGTGACGAGGGTAGGATGGTCTTTTTTCGCGGGAGACATAAACAACAAGTGGTAGTTTAATTAGAAAATTATGTTTAATTTCATTATTTTTATATATGGATTGAAAATTTAATTTGGACATTTTTTTTAATCCAAAATTAGAAAACCTTTCTTTTCATATTATTAAATTCTTTAAACCAATGGAGTATTGTAGACGAATTTATACCTCGACATGAGGAGGTCTGTCTGTGCTGGCGCTCACAAATAATTCTGTTCTCACTGTCTTCTCCACATTTTCCTTGAAAGCTTTAAATTTTGACTGCAAAATGTAAATTGTAAATACCAGTTGCACCGTGCTTAGTAAACGGCCCACTTACCCTCTTGAATATTTTTTTAAAAATATATCTCCTGTTTTTTTTATGCAAAACATTATTATAGCTTTGTTTAGGTGACTTTTAACATCAATAAACAATTTTTACATTAAAATTCGTACAAACGAGTAATTAATTACCCGAGTTTATCTTTCTCTGCTTTTTTTTTTTGATGGAAAGTTAAATACCTATCCCTTTTTTCCCCTCCCCATGACTCGAACCCAGGACCTAAGGCCTAGGTAGTGGTGCTCTAACCACTTGAGCTATCCCACTTTCTCTTATCTTCCTCTGCTTTGAAGTCATGATTAAATTCCGTTGTCTCAGATGAAAAGAATGCCTGAGGGCACCGAGTCTTGATATCATATTTTCTACAAAACGGAACCCAACTCTTAGCAAACAAACATGCCTCCTTCATTGCACACAACGTAACGGCGGAGCCACCGCCATCCGACAAGTACACTTAATTTAATATTTTCTAAGAATAAAATCATCTCTTGTCAAAATTAGAGCTAAATTAACAATTTGAATAAAAGTTGCATTCAGTTTCGACATTGATAAATTTGGAGTATTTTTTTAGTAAGTAAAAATATGGAGTAGTACATTATTAAGCTTTGACATTCACTAAAACTGACCGAAGTCGAAAAATATTAAGTAGAATTAATATAGAAAATATTACATTCATACTATAACGTAACAACTATAAGCATAATTTCACGACACTAATAATCAAATAAATCAAATGGAGTCTTGCCATAGCACAAATCTCATACAGTGAGAAATAAAAGGTAATAATATTCTTGTGAAAATTGATATTTTTTAATTCAAAATTGTATGTTTAAAAGGTAAAATACATAAAAAAATATATTATATGAATAGTGAGAGTTAATATCACAAATCGCCACTTATGTTCGAGTGAATTCAAATTTAGTCTTATAATTTAAACTATATGACCCATCTATTTCACTTGATTTTCAGATGAAACAATGTTACAAAATATGTCTCAATAAATTTATAACTTATAAATAAAGTATTATTTATAAAAACCCTTAGATTGCGTTTGGATGAGGGGATTTGATTTGAGGAGGCATTTCAAATGAAAGGAGTTAAAAAGGAGTTAAAAATACATGGATTTCAATTAACATGGTTTTAGTGAGAATTTGAAATCTCTCTCAATTTTAACTAAAAAGTGTGTTGACACAAATCTAGTATTTGAAATCCATTCATAATCCAAACATGTAGAATGGATTTGGACTGTGGATTTGAAATCCATAAGCCCAAATCCACCCAACCAACCCCAACCTTAACTAAATTGAAATCTCACTTGTGGATTTATGAACTGCAACATTTATGTTTTTATTTAAAAAGGAGTAACGCCATATAGGTGTTATAATTTTGAAATTATTGAAAGCAAAATGTATTGCAATAAATTTCAAGCGTAACTCCCTTTTTTTTTTTTACCATGTGTAATATCATTTACACATTCTTTCCATCGAGTTATATATAAAGAACAAAATATATCTCCAATTAATCACATTTCAACTTTGATTTTAGCCTTTGAATTTTTTGGTAGGGCAATGGAGGCTAGTTTATGGAGGATGAGCCTCATGTTTGTGATTTTGATGGGCTTATTGTGCCTATCTCACGCTCATAAACACTCGGTTAGAACCTTAACTAGCGCACCGCTTGTCGAGCCACCTTCTCATTCTCCCATGTCATCTCCGACGGCTCAACCCAAACTACACGACATTGAGTCACATTTCGGTCTCTCTCCATCATCAATATCACCATCACCGGCAGCGGTTAGAACCCTAACACACACGCCTCTTGTTGAGCCACCCTCTCATTCTCCCACGTCCTCATCTCCAGCGGCTAAACCCCCTCTGCACGTTATTGAGCCACATTTTGGTCTCTTTCCATCACCATCACCGGTGGCTGTCAAAACTCCAACTCTTTCGCCATTTGTCGAGCCACCTTTTCATCTTCCTACGACATCATCTCCGGCGGCTCAATCCCCACTACACGATAATGAGCAACATGTCGGTCTCTCGCTATCACCATCACCGACTACGGCCAGAACCCTAACTCATGCTCCGCTTGTCGAGCCGCCCTCTCATTCTCCCACGTCCTCATCTCCGGGGGCTCAACGTCCACTACACAACATTGAGCCACATTCCAGAATATCTCCATCATCAATATCACCATCACTGGTGCCGGCGGCGGTCAGAACCCTAAATCTTGCGCCACTTGTCGAGTCACCCTCTCATTCTCCCACATCATCATCTTCGGCGGCTCAACCCCCACTACAGGACATTGAGCCACATTCCGATCTCTCTCCATCACCAACACCGAAAGCGGTTAGAACTTTAACTCACGCGCCGCTTGTCGAGTCACCCTATCATTCTGCCACATCCTCATCTCCGACAACACAACCCCCAACACAAGACATTGAACCACATTTCGGTCTCTTTCAATCACCATCACCATCACCGGCAGTGGTCAGAACCTTAAGCCACGTGCCGCTTTTTGAGCCACCCTCTCATTTTCCCACGTCCTCATCTTCGGCGGCTCAACCACCACTACACGACATTGAGCCACATTCCGATCTCTCTCCATCACCATCACCGACGGCGGTCAGAACCCTAACTCATGCGCCATTTGTCGAGGCACCCTCTCATTCTCCCACGTCTTCATCTCTAGTAGCTCAACCTCCACATCAAGATATTAAGCCACATTTGGATCTCTCTCCATCACCATATTCAGAGGCGATCAGATCCGCAGCTCATGCACCACTTGTCGAGCCATCCTCTCATTCGACGTCCCGATCTCCAGCTACTCAAACTCCATTTCAAAACATAGAACCAGATTTTGATAACTCGCCATCACCGTCTCCGGCAGCGACCACAACCACCTCTTAGGCGCTGCCATATCTGCCATACTAATAGTTGCGCAAGAAAGCTTCGGTACTATAGGAGCACATTGCTTTGCCAGCAAACACACATTCTTCAGCTTAAGCAATATTTGCTTGATGGATTTAGGGTTGGGTTTCACATGCAAACACACTTACTCTTATGTTTGGTAGCATTTTACTTTTACAATCATATGAAAAAATAAATATAATTAGATGAGTTCATAAACCTAAGGTTTTACACAGTTTACCACATCCCAACTTATCAAGAAAACAAGACCTTATAGAATTATATTATAACTAATTCAAACTCATTAAATAAATTTAAAAAAACTGACGAAAGATTCACAATTGCAATAACTTGCCAATTCGACCTAACGCGTTCATGGCAAAAGTTATTAACATAATAATATATATAGATATATACTCCCTTTGTTTAAAAAAAAAATAAAAAAAAGTCATTTTAGCATTCCATTCTTATTCACAATTAAATGTCTTTTTAGCCAATCTTGTAAAATTTCTATCAATTTTACCTTTTTTTAAAATATGAAATTTCTCTCCCGTTTTTCTTAAAACTTAAAAAGGTTTGAGACATTTAAAATGTTAATTTACTTGCATTAACGGAGAATTGAAGAGAATGGAAAAGATAAGACAAGAAAAGCTAAATTAATGGAATGTGTTAAAAAAATCAGTAATAAAGACAAAGTTTTCATAATAAAATCTCCCCGGAGATGAAATGCTGCCACAAGTGGACGTGTTTATATGCACGGCGGATCCGAAGAAGGAGCCGGTGGTGGAGGTGATGAACACGGTTATATCGGCCATGGCGTTGGAGTACCCACCACCGGCCTCAACCGGAAAGGCAGCCCCAGAATCCAAATGAAGGTGAAAATCACTTCGGAAATAGTGATCAGAGTCCAAGAAAGAAGTGGCACGGCGCTGTAAAGTAGGTTAGAGAATCTGTAGTAGAGAACGGCGGCGACCGCGGCGGAATGGAAGAGGATGTGGAGGCGGTTCAGAGCGGCGCGTGGCTGCTGGACGATGCATGTGTTTAGAGGAGTCATTCTTAGATTCATCATCAATTGGCTGCGACCTTATATTGTCTAATAATGCCTTTTCAGGGAATTTTTTTTTTTTTTAGGATTGTAACTTTGGGTAGCAAAAATGGAAACCAAACTTTACACGTTGATAAAATTAGATCAGTAACTTTTTTGCAATTTCAATCTCAATTAGTTCGATTAATTCAATATCGAACTAATTTTTCAAGTGACCCATTTTTCGAGCTAATTTCACACACCTTCACACTCACCGTCCTGCAGCCACCGCACCTTCACTATACCATCCTGTTGGTCCCAAAGTTGAGTTAAGATTGAGTAAGCTAAGAAAGTCTAGAGGGGAGGGGTGAATAGACTTTCAAAAATCTTTCAAAATATCAGAATATGCAATGCGGAATAATCAGATTACTAATGAGCCCAATCAAGTTTATACTCAACTTTTATCTAGATCTTTATCTTTGTTAATTCTACTGTTCTTGATTAAACAATTCAAACAAATATCAAACAGTAAAGTAAATAACACAGAATTTTATAGTGGTTCGACAAATGTCTACATCCACTCTCACAACTCCAGTTGTGAAGTTTTATTACTCTTCTTGAGCTTCTTGTGGCTTAAAGTCCCAAGATTAAGACTTTGATCTTTTCGATTATACCTCCAGGTATATCTTCGATCTACTAGTAATTCTACAAGTAACTAGCACACTTGTTTTACAACATACAAACTTAAACTTGAAAAGTAAAACTTCTCTTTGAATAGCCTTTGATTCTTCTCTTCAATTCAGTGGCTTCTTCTTCTTCAATCTTCAATCTCCTTCAACTCTGTGAGTTCTTGCTTGTAGACTTGCTCTTGAATTCTTTAAGATCAGTAATTGCTTCAGTAGTAACAGTAGTCTATTCAAGTAGGAGATCATACAGTATTTATAGAACTTAGTATGACAGCTAGCAGTTTGTGAACTAACTTTCAACTAACTCTAAAACTGTTTTTGTAACTTCTTCTTGTAACCGACTTTGTAACTTCCTTCCAAGTCAGCATATCTTCAATAAATCTCCAGTTACACTTTAAATAAGCTTTCCAAACTTATTCTTCAATTTCACTAAATCAGCACAGTAACTTACTGTTCTGATTTTTACTCTTCGGATTTTACTCTGCTGATTTTTTACTCTTCTGACTCAATCAGCACAGTAACTTAAAACTGTTTAAAACTTCTTCAGATTGCTTCTAAGCTCTTCTTCAACTCTTCTTGAAGTCTTCTTATTCTGAAGTAGTCCTCTGAGTCTTCTTTAGTCTTCTGATCTTCTTCTAATCTATTCCTAACCTAGTGTTCTGATTTTACTGTTCTGAGCTTTACAATGCTGAATACAACAAAATACAACTTTACATATATAAAACCTATCTATACATCAACTGAACTATATACAGATGAGTATTTCTAAGTCCTACACTATAAGCTGTCTATACAATACAAAACATCAGCTTAGTTCCTAACAGTTCATATATCAGATCAGTAAATAATAAGATCAGTAACTCATAAGATCAGTAACTCATGTAAGTTCAATAACTTCCATATAAGATCAGTAAATATCTAAGATCAGTAAACACTTAAGATCAGTAACTTACATATCAGATCAGTAACCATATCAGATTAGTAAGCATATCAGATCAGTAACTCAGATTTTCAAATATCTCATATAAGATCACTAAAAATATTCTCAGTTTCCACACTAAGATCAGTAATCTTATTTCACATGACTCAGTTAAGATCAGTAATTTTACTCTAAATATTACTCAATAAGATCAGTAAACTTACTTCAGTTAACATTAAGATCAGTAATCTCAATTTAAGTTTCGCATCAGATTAGTAAGCTTATATTCAGATGACTTAGTTAAGATGACTTAGAACCACATATATCACTAACTTTAAGTTGATTTTGGCCATCAAAACATACTTTCATCAACTAGAACATTGTTTATAGGATTCATATCCCAACAATTTCCCCCTTTTTGATGAAGCCAAAACTACTTAAATGTTAATAAATCAGTAGTTAAGTATGTAGTCTATCATAACAGTTCATCAAGTCAAAATTCCAGATTCATATTCAAATAAGATCAGATATTACAAATAATCACAGAATATGAAACACAAAAATATAGAAATAAAGATTAAGGATAGAAATGTTATCTTCTGAGCTTGTCCTTCATCTTCATTCTGTATCTTCAGATTCTGAATGCCACATACATTCTTGCCTTGATATCCATCATGTGTTGATGATCAGTTATACCTTCTTCCTTGATAATCTCAGCAATAATGTTGTTGATCTCTTTGTAATCAGGTTCTCCACTTTCCAGTCTTGGAGGTTCCCAATTAGGTTCTTCAGGGCACAAAATCTTTGTTCCAGCTCGTTCTGCAACTTGAGCTATATCTTCCCAGAATTCTTGATCAATATTCAACATGAATTCTTCAAAATCAATAAATTCTGCTTCCTTGCTAGAATGATCACCAAACTTCTTCACAATGAAGTTTGCAATCTGCCATTTCTTCTTCAAATTCTTCCAGTATTCCATATGTTCAGTCAACACGATGAAATCCACAAAGTTTTCATCTTGAAAATCTTTGTCAAACTGTTTTCCTTCAGCTTTCTTTTTAACATTCATCTTTTTCTTCAAAGCTGTGACTCGATTATCAAATCTTGTCTTCAAGAACTTGACATCCTTTTCTTTCTTCTTTTTCAAGTTTTCCTCTTCACTTGTCATAACAACTTTCATTTTGCTCTTTGATCTAGTCATTCTTTCAGCTTCTTCCTCTTGTTGTTCTTCATCAGACAGAACTAGCTTCCTTTTCCTTTGACTTGAACTTCCAGCAATGTCAGGTCTCTTCTCAACAATATCTTGACCTTGTTGCTTCTGTTGCTTTCTTTGCTTCAGCTTTTCATTTAAAATATGAATTTCTGCTCTTAATTCATCCTGACTTACAACCAACTGAGCTTGTTGTGACTGTGTTTGTTCCATCACTTGTCTTGTCCTGTCTTCCCCCTTTTTGGCTTCATCATGCCACTCCTTCAGGGAAGATATGTGTTGCTCCAGCTTCTTATGCAACACTTGAGACAAATTCTTCTCTTGTACTCTATGAAGGTCAAAAATCTTGGACATTGTATGCTCCATGACCTTTTCATAAGAGTGTTCAGAATGCATCTTGTTCATCCTTTCAGTAGCTTCTTGAAACATTTGAACAGCAGCCTCCAACTTTGCTTGAAGTTCAGCATTCTGCTTTTTCAGCATTTCAAACTCAGAAAT
Organism: Galeopsis tetrahit; assembly: GCA_963675135.1. NCBI lineage: Eukaryota > Viridiplantae > Streptophyta > Magnoliopsida > Lamiales > Lamiaceae > Galeopsis > Galeopsis tetrahit. Next base: position 70,489,772 of record OY776124.1, read on the forward strand.
CTCAGAATCCTTCTCAACATGACCTGTTCTGATCTGTTCTTGCACATCCTCAATAGGATAAGTAGAGTGAATAGGAATGCTTTCCAATTCTTCAGCATTTACATCCTGATTTCCAACAGCATCAGTTTCCTTAATCACAACAGTTTCTTCAAGTACAACAGTGTTCTCAAACACCTCTGTTGCATTGACAATGTCTTCATCTATTTCCATAAAATCTTCTTCAGCAGCAGTTTCATCAACACCCTTCTCTTCACTAAATAAATCTTCATCAGAGACAGGAGTTGCAATCTTCTCAACAGTGTACTTGATCCCTGTTAGTCTCTCAACAAGAAGTACAACAGCTTCTGGAGTGACTAACTCAAGAAAAGAGTTAACACCAGCTGCTTGCATTTGTTCTGCTTCCCAATCATCAAAGATTGAAGCACCTCCCATTCCTTCCATGATAGCTAAACTTTCCTTCAAAGTACTCCTCTTAAGATACACCCAAGTGCCTATCCTAAGGAGTTTCTCAAACTCAACAGAGCTTTCATCCAATCCAGGAAATTGTTTCAACAGTGCAATCCTTAAATCAATCCTGATTCTATCTTCTTTATCACATATAGTGTACTCCATCAAATCAGCAGGTTTAGGAGCAATAAATTCAGGTTCAGGAGATGATGAAATATCAATTGGCTCAGTAGAAGGTTCAAATTCATGTTCAGTAGCATGAACCTGTATTGGGGATTGATATGGTGAAGATTGATGTGAAGTGTGATGCTGAGGGGTAGGAATTGAAGTAGGCTCAAAGGTAGTGAGCTGAGGTGATGCATGGGGAGTGTTCTGAGTCTCAGAAAAGTAGTGATCTGATCCTCCAGAACATGAAGGTTGAGGATTTTGAGGTTCAGGTTGGCTTAGTTCAGAATCAGAAGGGGTAGGGGAGACAACAATCAACTTCCTCCTAACACTCCTTGACTTAGTCCTCTTATGAATAGCAATTGGACTAGGAACACTAACCTCTTGCTCATCTGAGCTTGATTGCACCACAGTTTCCACAAAACGAACTGTTGATTCCAAGGCAGCAGTAGCAGACCTTCCTCTTCTCAGTGTAGTACTGCTCGGATCATGCTTAGATTTTGATCTAACCTCAGTTTGATCGTCCTCCGATTGGTACATTGAAGCTCCAGACTCCTCTGCTTCAATTTCTTGAGAGTGTTCCAAGGGGTTCTCTTGTTCAAATTGAACAGACTCCTTCTTCATCAAGAACTTCCCATGATGGAATTTCTTGGGATTACTCCAATAAGGTTTCTTCACCAGCTGAGGCAGCAAGAAACTCAGGTTGTTTCCAAACCCTAACTTTGATTTCAGTGAGAATTCCAAAGTGTCCTCATCAAACAACACCTTTTCCTTTTCAGTCAATAACCTCTCCAGGAAGAATCCTTGCCAATCACCTTCCACTCTGTCAATGATCGCAGCCATAATTCTAATTTTAAAACTCGATAAGGCATCCTGGCTATGATGTTGCCCTAACACGCATTTTCCAGCAATATCCATTAAGAACTGCAACCCAGTAGGAAGTACATCCTTCTTCAAATTCGTCAAGGTCTCTGTTTCAACTCCTGACCATCTTCCTACACACTCCTTTTCTTCTCCGGCTTTGTAGGTCATAATATCTACTGGACCTTGTGGTAAGTCCAACATCACTTCAAGAATATCCCTTGTAATGGTGACTTTGTGTCCAGCAAGCATGGAGTGAACACCATTTTTGTCTCCTTGGAGTTGTAAATAGAATTCTACAGCTTCCGGTTCGTAGACATTCGCGGGAAATGACTCCAGAAACTTCCGTAGTCCGCATTCTTCACACATAGTTAAGATAGCTTGATTTTCTGCACTGTGTCTGCCATTGAAGTAGACAGCGTTCTCCACGAAAATTCCTTTCTTTCGCATCCACAAATTTGCATCAAAAGTTCCTGCCACTTGGTTAGCTTCATTGATAATATTGACAGTTGCCATTTGAGATTTTTGTAGAAATCAAATTTTGCAGAAGTTAAGAATTTAAGATATTTCCAGAAATGAACTCGTAAGAACGAAGAAGATGAAGTGTGATAGTTTTTATCAAATTCAAAACCAATCTAGGGCTAGGATTGAATTATATTATTACAAAGAATGGTTGGGATTAAATCTCGAAATTCGAGTTTAAACAATAACTGTTCACATTCTAGTAACATTCTTAATTTTTGGAGCCAACTAGTGTTTGATAAATACACCACAATTTTTAGGTTAGAAATAGAAGAGTGTATTAATCTTCTCTATTAGTAATCTAAAATTTGAACAATTTTTGACTTAGAGTAATCTAAACCAAAAGACTGTTCTGATGCAAATCAGCACAGTAGTTTCCAAAACAATTTCACTTCATTTTCTTACAAGTATATAAAGAAAATTTCACTTATCTGGATCAGCTGAGTACTGTGATCAGCTGAGTAACCTTTTTAGAAATCAGATCAGTAGATGAATCAGCACAGTAGATTTCAGATCAGTAGATGGGTCAGCACAGTAATCCTCAGACCAGTACCCAAATTCCCTGATTTCATCTTTTTGATATCAGCACAGTAATCCTCAGATCAGTACTGTGTCAGATTAGTAGATTTCTTGTAGACAGATTAGTAGTAAACATGTCTTTCTGTAGACAGATTAGTCAGTAATCAGATTAGTTCTGTAGAATAACTGAATTGCAATCAGATCAGTACTGTAGACAAAGAAACTTTGTAATCAGCACAGTTCTGTAGACAAGTCAATGTATTAATCAGAATATATCTGTAGACTGCTATAGCCTGTAATCAGATCAGATTAGTAGACTATTTAAAAACTGTAATCAGATCAGTTCCCCCTTCAATGGAGAATTCCTCTTCTGTGCCTGTTTCACCTTGGTAGAAGTGTTAGTTCATGAGATATAAGTGTAAAACAGTTCAGATTAGTAACAATATGTTTAATTTAATGACCACATCAAGATTTATGCTAAAGTGACTTAGTGATCTGAGTCAACAAAAGGATCTTTAAGAAATCACAGATTCCCCCTTAATGTATGTTCTCAGTGTCCCTCAGCTTTACCAGCTTCCTCATTGGGATTAAGGTCACTTTAGTAACCTTGTTACCTGTTTTAGTGATCTGACATAGGATTGTCTAGATACCACTTGAGTTTTGATGTAATGCTTCTTACTTTCTACTTTATCTTCCTCTTGGTATAAGATCAGTACCTGAAATGTTAGTACAGTTCTATATACAAATAGAATCCATATCTATCAATCCTAGACTAATGCACAATTCTCTGAATCTCACTTCAGCCAATGGTTTTGTAAAAATGTCAGCTCTTTGAATATCAGTATGAATCTTTTCCATTCTAATATTCTTCTTTTCAACATGATCCCTAATAAAATGATGCCTAATATCAACATGTTTGCATCTAGTATGTAAAACAGGATTTTGAGTGATGGCAATGGCACTATTACTGTCACAATATATAGGTACATTAGATTCTACAACATTGTAGTCTCTGAGTTGTTGTATTAGCCAAAGAAGCTGACTACAACAACTACCTGCAGCCATATATTCTGCTTCAGTAGTAGAAGTTGCCACACTTGTTTGTTTCTTTGAAAACCATGAAATGAGCTTAGTTCCTAAGAATTGACATGAACCTAAAGTAGATTTTCTATCTATTTTGCAACCTCCAAAGTCCGAGTCTGAATAACCACTTAAAGATATATCATCATCTGCAGGATACCATAATCCTCGATTAATGGTCCCCTTTAGATATTTCAATATCCTTTTAGCAGCTTCCAGATGACTTTCCTTGGGGTTTGCTTGAAATCTTGCACATACTCCAACAGAAAAAGCAATATCAGGTCTGCTGGCAGTTAGATAGAGTAGAGAGCCAATTAAAGCACGATAGTGAGGTTGGTCAGAAGACTTACCTCCTTCATCAGGATCCATTCTGTATGTAGGTTGCATGGGCACACCAACTGTCTTACAGGTTTTGATACCAAATTTATCTAGCAGATTCTTAGTGTACTTTGCTTGATTTATAAAGATACCTTCTGAAGTTTGTTTTACTTGAAGACCAAGAAAATATGTCATTTCACCCATCATAGACATTTCAAATTTACTTTGCATGAGTGTAGAAAAGCTTTCACTCAAGTTTTTGTTGGGTGATCCAAAGATAATATCATCCACATAAATTTGAACAAGTAATATATCATTACCTTCTTGTCTTCTAAACAAAGTTCTATCCACTTTGCCTTTTGTAAAACCATTTTCAAGTAAGAATAGAGAAAGAGTATCATACCATGCTCTTGGAGCTTGTTTCAATCCATAGAGTGCTTTCTTTAACCTGTATACTTGGTGACTATTCACTTCAAAACCAGGTGGTTGTTCTACATAAACTTCTTCAGCAAGTATACCATTCAAAAATGCACTTTTCACATCCATTTGATATACAGTAAATTTCATATGTGCAGCATAAGCAAGGAACAATCTTATAGCTTCTAGTCTAGCTACAGGAGCAAAAGTTTCATCATAATCAATACCCTCAGCTTGAGAGTAGCCCTGAGCAACTAATCTAGCTTTGTTTCTAACTACAAGATCATTTTCATCCCTTTTGTTCTTGAAAATCCACTTAGTGCCTACAACATTATGATTACTAGGTCTATCAACAAGTTCCCAAACTTCATTTCTAGTGAACTGATTGAGTTCTTCTTGCATGGCTATAATCCAGTTACTATCACTTAAAGCTTCAATCACAGTTTTAGGCTCAATAGATGATAGAAAACAACACCAGCAAAATAAAGACTTACTAGGTTCTTCCTTTGAATCAAACAATTGTTTTCTAGTTTTAACACCTATACTAGAATCACCTAGAATCAGATCAGTAGAATGAGCAGACTTCCATGTCCTTCTATTCTTAACAGTATCATCATTTACATCATGCAAATCATCATGCAGATCAGTATCATTTATATCAGCAGTTTTGTTCACAGGAGAGCAGTCATTCAATTCTTTTATTTCAGAAGTTTTAGATGACTCACCTTTGTCTTTTACCTTTTCTTTATCAGAATCTTGATCTAGAACATTCAGGAAAGGATTATAAGCTTGTACAGATTCATATATTCCTGTATCATCATCTTCATTGTTGATCTGAAGCTGTAGTTTGTCAACTTTCTTACTGAGCTGATGATCAGCAGAGTCCTGTACATTCTCATCAAAGACAACATGGGGTGTTTCTTCCACACATAGGGTAGAGTAATTAAACACTCTAAATGCTTTGCTTACAGAAGAGTATCCTAAGAATATCCCTTCATCAGCTTTTGCATCAAAAGCATTTAATTTACTTTTGCCATTGTTATGTATGAAACACTTACAACCAAAAATATGAAAATAAGAAACTCTTGGTTTTCTACCTTTCCATACCTCATAAGGTGTTTTACCATGTACCTTATTAAGAGCACTTCGATTTTGAGAGTGGCAAGCTGTGTTAATAGCTTCTGCCCAAAATTTCTGAGGTGTGTTGAATTCTGCAATCATGGCTCTGCAAGCTTCTTTTAGTGTTCTGTTTCTCCTTTCTGCAACACCATTTTGTTGAGGGGTTCTGGCTGCACTTGTCAAATGCTGCAATTTCTTCAATAGATCTGGAAGTAGTGTTTGTGTATCACTCTTTTTGTGTAGAAAGACTACCCAAGTGAACTTAGAATAATCATCTACAACAACTAGAGTATACCTTCTTCCATTCAATGTAGGAGGATTGATAGGACCATGAAGATCCATATGTAAGAGTTCTAAAACTCTGCTTGTTGAAAGAGTAGGAATGGACTTAAATGAAACCTTTACCTGTTTACCTTTTTGACAGGAATCACATACTTGTGACTTGGAATAGATTTCATTAGGAATGCCCTCAACAAGATGTTCTCTAGCAATCTTGTTAATTATCTTAAAGTTTAGATGGCAGAGGCGTTTATGCCAGAGCCAACTATTTTCTTTAGGACTCTTAGTAATAAGACAGGCATTCTTAGGACAACTATTCCAGTTCACAATGTATATACTTCCTTGTCTTGTGCCAACAAGTAGAACATTGTGAGTCCTTTTATCAATTATTTCACATTTTCTGGTCTTGAACTGAACCTTGTATCCCCTGTCACAAAATTGAGATACAGATAACAAATTATACTTCAAACCTTCAACATAGGATACATCTTGGATTTCAACATCTCCATTCTTGATGAATCCAAATCCTTTTGTGATTGCTATTGAGCTATCACCAAAGATGACTTTTGGTCCTTCCTTCTCTTGATAGTCAGTAAGTAAGGCCTTGGTACCAGTCATGTGGTGTGAGCACCCACTGTCTATGTACCAGGTCTCACCAACTGAACCACCTTTCTTGTATAAGTCCAGTCGATCCTGCAAAGTAGTGATCTTAATAATTTAGGTACCCTAGTTTATTGGGGTCCTTGGGGGTTAGTAGTAAGAGGTACCCAAATGAACATTGAGGATTTGAATAAGTGGGACCTCTTCAGTTTCCTTCCAAATTTATCACAGAACAGTACTTTATTAACCAGTTCAGAATTATCAGCAGACTTAGGATCTATTTTTCTGAGATAGCCTTTCCTTGGTTCTATCCCTTTTTCAGTAAGATCAGTATGTCTGTGATAGTTTGAATATGGTTTAAAAGCATGTGGACCATAAGGCTTATAAGTTTGCTTTGGTCTTTTCTCTCCATAGAAATCATAAGATAAAGGAGGAGGATAAAGAACAGGTTTGTTATGATAATGAGGCACAAATCTCCTAGGTTTAGTTGAATACAGCTGAGACTGCCTTATGAAAGGAGGTCTAGGCTGTTCCCAACTTACCTGTGCTTGTCTTGACCTACTGTTCTGAGTTTGTCTCTTCTGATTCCAGGACTGATCTGATCTGGTCAGAGGAGTATAGCTCTTCTGGTATGGTCTTGACTGTACTGGTCTTAATACATTCTTCATTTTACCATTCTTGGTAGTAGGAGGGATGTATTTAGACTGTACTTTGAGTTTTGGTTCATCATCATAAGTCATAGGTTCTTTTCCTTTATCCAGTTGCAAAGAACTTGTACTAGCTCCATTAGTGTTCTTAAATTCTGAAGTAGATGGACTAGGCAGATCAGTACCTATTCCTCTTTTATCATTTGGAGCTCTATATCTGTCTGAGATTGTTTGATTAATCTTAGTAGAGTTAATCATCCCAGATAGCTTTCGATCTAGGCTCACTACTTCAGATTCTAAGAATCTATTGCGCTCTTCAAGTTTTTCACATTTGATCTTTAAATCATTGAATTCATTAGTCTCTTTGGCTTGAGTTTTAAGCATACCCTGATATAGTTTGTCAATGGATGCATACTTTTCTTGGAGTTGAGACAACTCTTCTGATAGTCTTGCATTTATGACAGCTATATTAGGATCTACTTTTGACTGAGCTTCTTTTAGCCTAATGATTTCTTGCTTTAAAGATATATTCTCATCACTAATTTCAATGAATGCTTTGTTAGCTTGTAGAAGGTCCTCTTCAGTCACTCCTTGGGAATGGTGAAGACTACTTCCTACACTGCTAACAGCAGCATCACTTTCATCAGTGTCAGAATTGTCACAAGATTGAAATGAGTTAACAGATGATACCTCATCATTTATTTTGGCCATCATTGCCAGTCCATCATCTGCTATGAAAGCTTCATCTTCATTGCTAGAGGGGTAGTCAGATGAAGTCGATGGTAACTCTTCTGATTCCGAATCAGAGTCATTGTAAGCCATCATTGCCTTCTTACCCTTAGCATATTTTCGATCTCTTCTGGCTTTTCTTTCTTCTCGATCTTCAGAACTCAGATCAGGACATTCAAAAGCATAATGACCTGGCTTATCACAATTATAGCAAACAGGATTGTTAGAAGTTCTTTTAGGAGGAGAATGCTTTCTGTTCCTGTCATGCTTGTCAATTGAGTTCCTGTCTTTCTTGTCAGAATACTTTCTGTCTCTCTTTTCAGATGAGTTCCTGTCTCTCCTGTTTTCATTAGAGATCTCATCCCTTCTTTCAGAAGAGTTTTGATCCCTTCTGTTCACAGAAGAGTCCTTGTTATTAGAACCCTTAGATTCCTTGTAGAATCTTTTGTACCTGCCATACCTCTTGTTCAGTTTATCAAATCTTTTGATCATAAGGCTCATCTGATCTTTCAGACTTAGATCAGAACCATCTAGTTCATCTTTTATGCTTGAAGCCTTAGTCTTAGATGATCTAGACCCCTTTGAAGTAGAGGCTTTGAAAGCTATGTCCTTAGAGACATCCTTATCCTTATGGATCACAGAAATAGGATCTTCTTCATCTAACTCAAACTCATGTGCCTTAAGTGTTTGAAACATAGTTTCTGCTGGCCAAGAATCAATGTCTTGTGTGGTTTTAATGATCATCTTGACCATTTTCCACCTTTCATCCAATGCTTTCAAGATTCTCAGGTTAATCTCTCTTTCAGTATAAGTTTTTCCCAATACATCAAGATCATTCATAATTTTGGTAAATCGAGTATCTAACTCATCAATTGATTCTCCTGGCTTCATTTTAAATGATTCAAACTTTTGGACAGCAGTGGATAACTTGCTTTCTTTGATCAGAGTAGTACCTTCACAAAGAATAGCCAGTTTGTCCCACATCTGTTTTGTAGTCTTACATTTTAATACTTTACCAAGATACTCATTTGGTAAGGTATGTAAAATATAGTTCTTGGCAAGACTATCCAAATTTTTTTGTTTCATTTCTTCTGAAGTCAGTTCTGACCTGGGTTTGGGGACTAGTGCACCAACTGGTTTTGATGGATCCAGAACAGCAGTGTTTTCCACCATGATGACAATTGGTCCTTCAGTCACCACAGACACCATTAGATCATGGGTTGAGCTAAAGATGGCCTCCATCCTAAGCTTCCAGTAGTCATAATCTGCAATCTTGAACTTAGGCAGCTTGTTCACATTAGTGTCATCCATGTTTGTTTAGACAAATAGGATCAGTAGTATAGCAGATAGATTTCAAGTATTCAGATAGTAACAAGTATCAAGAAATAACAGTAAGATCAGTAAAATATCCCTCAAGATCTGTAAGGTTATCAAGAAACAGCAGTCCAATGAACTACTGCTCTGATACCACTTGTTGGTCCCAAAGTTGAGTTAAGATTGAGTAAGCTAAGAAAGTCTAGAGGGGAGGGGTGAATAGACTTTCAAAAATCTTTCAAAATATCAGAATATGCAATGCGGAATAATCAGATTACTAATGAGCCCAATCAAGTTTATACTCAACTTTTATCTAGATCTTTATCTTTGTTAATTCTACTGTTCTTGATTAAACAATTCAAACAAATATCAAACAGTAAAGTAAATAACACAGAATTTTATAGTGGTTCGACAAATGTCTACATCCACTCTCACAACTCCAGTTGTGAAGTTTTATTACTCTTCTTGAGCTTCTTGTGGCTTAAAGTCCCAAGATTAAGACTTTGATCTTTTCGATTATACCTCCAGGTATATCTTCGATCTACTAGTAATTCTACAAGTAACTAGCACACTTGTTTTACAACATACAAACTTAAACTTGAAAAGTAAAACTTCTCTTTGAATAGCCTTTGATTCTTCTCTTCAATTCAGTGGCTTCTTCTTCTTCAATCTTCAATCTCCTTCAACTCTGTGAGTTCTTGCTTGTAGACTTGCTCTTGAATTCTTTAAGATCAGTAATTGCTTCAGTAGTAACAGTAGTCTATTCAAGTAGGAGATCACACAGTATTTATAGAACTTAGTATGACAGTTAGCAGTTTGTGAACTAACTTTCAACTAACTCTAAAACTGTTTTTGTAACTTCTTCTTGTAACCGACTTTGTAACTTCCTTCCAAGTCAGCATATCTTCAATAAATCTCCAGTTACACCTTAAATAAGCTTTCCAAACTTATTCTTCAATTTCACTAAATCAGCACAGTAACTTACTGTTCTGATTTTTACTCTTCGGATTTTACTCTGCTGATTTTTTACTCTTCTGACTCAATCAGCACAGTAACTTAAAACTGTTTAAAACTTCTTCAGATTGCTTCTAAGCTCTTCTTCAACTCTTCTTGAAGTCTTCTTATTCTGAAGTAGTCCTCTGAGTCTTCTTTAGTCTTCTGATCTTCTTCTAATCTATTCCTAACCTAGTGTTCTGATTTTACTGTTCTGAGCTTTACAATGCTGAATACAACAAAATACAACTTTACATATATAAAACCTATCTATACATCAACTGAACTATATACAGATGAGTATTTCTAAGTCCTATACTATAAGATGTCTATACAATACAAAACATCAGCTTAGTTCCTAACAGTTCATATATCAGATCAGTAAATAATAAGATCAGTAACTCATAAGATCAGTAACTCATGTAAGTTCAATAACTTCCATATAAGATCAGTAAATATCTAAGATCAGTAAACACTTAAGATCAGTAACTTACATATCAGATCAGTAACCATATCAGATTAGTAAGCATATCAGATCAGTAACTCAGATTTTCAAATATCTCATATAAGATCACTAAAAATATTCTCAGTTTCCACACTAAGATCAGTAATCTTATTTCACATGACTCAGTTAAGATCAGTAATTTTACTCTAAATATTACTCAATAAGATCAGTAAACTTACTTCAGTTAACATTAAGATCAGTAATCTCAATTTAAGTTTCGCATCAGATTAGTAAGCTTATATTCAGATGACTTAGTTAAGATGACTTAGAACCACATATATCACTAACTTTAAGTTGCTTTTGGCCATCAAAACATACTTTCATCAACTAGAACATTGTTTATAGGATTCATATCCCAACACATCCAACTACATCCTCACGACACCGACGCAATCCAAAAAATTACACAAAGATCCCAAAAATTCACCATGTAATCTTATATCAAAATCCCTTCATTTTTAACCTCGTGCTATCGTCGGCCCCACCCCTCTTTTGCCACCACACCTTCACAAAGAATGATGGAGGTAGCAGTGACAAGAGGCTAAAGTGCAGCAGCTGTAGGGAGTGCAAAATTAATCTAAAGAATTAGTCTCACGTACGCGTTCAGCTCGAAAAATTGATTTCACTTGACTTACACGTACGAAATTAGCCCAAAATTGCGGAGGAAAAATTATGAATCTAATTTTGTCATCCCATTTTTTTTAAAAAAATGTAATATTGCACTTTTCATATGCGATATTTACATGCTTCCCATGTTTGCAGGCATTAGTCGATTCATTGACCATGGGAACAGTGGCGGACCCAGTAGAGCTGTAGAGGGACATGGGTTACAACGGTATTCCACCCCTAATTATTATTTTTAATATTTCATGCATTTTATAAAAAAATAAAATTAAATATATTTCATTTTCCTTATTTTACATGACTTAGTAGGAGAAAAAATAAACTCAATTTGGACCTAAAAATTGGATAAAATTACTAAGAAAATGACTTTGTAGGAAATATAAACTCTTATTGGCTTATTGGCCTAAAAGAATTAGTTATAATGAAAGCTTCCAATTAAATTTAAAAAATTAAAAGTGTGTTGGGAAAAAAATTAAGTTGTGAAAAAATAAAAATAAAACTAAACAATAAAGACATCAAATAATATATTTGTCAAAAATCCTTGTCCCATTATTATTGGAACATTTGCCACCTACTTCAATCTCCTTAAAAAAATCTCCCTTAACATTTAATTATTTACACTCTATGCCATGACTTTGTAGAATATATAAACTCTTATTGGCCTAAAAGAATTAGTTATAATGAAACCTTCCAATTAAATTTAAAAAATTAAAAAGTGTGTTGGGAAAAAAATTAAGTTGTGAAAAAATAAAAATAAAACAAAACAATAAAGACATCAAATAATATAATATACCACTGTTGTTTATATATAAATATATGATTGTATTCTTATGGTTAGGTCTCCTATAAATATGAATTTTATGAATTTTTCTCTTCAAAATATCACCTATTAGCATGCAAAGTATCACCCTTTAGGCCTTTATCATTTGAAATTACCACCATTTCAAAAAATGCTTAATTTTTTATGTATTTTTTCTTAAATCACTAAACAATTACATTATGCATTCTAAATAATATTAGTATTTCTTATACTAAACACGGATACTAAGTTTACGATAAAATTTTGTTGAATTAAGTTCTTAGAATTTTTTGTGTCTTGTACTATTAATTAAATTAGAAAATGATTTGAACTCTATATAACATCTCATCTATTTATATATAGGGTTAATTCTAAATAAATACACCACCTTTAGTCTTAGTATCAATTTAATCACGACCTTTACGATTATTGTAAAAAAAAAACCCCACCTTTCATCGTGTTGCAGTTAGATACACATTTTTTTTCTACGGTCAACAATTGATGATGTGGTTTGGCGAAGCTTGGTCTGATTACACATATTCTTTTTTGGTATTTCACCAATAAGTTCTTTTCACATAGAGTTTTTCAAATAAGAACAAGGTTCAAATTAATTTCAAATTAAGGTCAAAATCCAACTTAAATGTACCATCTTACCCTTATTATTTAAAATTGTGTTTTAATATAATATTAAGTCAACTAATTTTAAAATTTGAATGCAAATCTTTCTCTCTTTCTCAAACCCCTGATTGTTCTACCTCCTCAATTTTAGGACTTTCCCCAAATCTAATATCTGATATTCAAGTCTTTCCAAAATCTTTGATATTCAAGTCTTCTCCAAATCTCTCATTTTTAGATGCAGAAGTGTCCAGTAAATTATGTGCATAGAAAAACGATTTTAATACAAATTAGATCTGCATTAATAAAATCAGTCTATTAATGTGGGTCACATACCAGTGACTTGATTCAAGACTTCTAGAAACATTGAAAACTGATTAACACAAACAAACTTGGTTTTCATCGAATTCGATCTTGAGTATCACGAAATAATCCATTGATTGATAATCTGCTATTTATCAGAATAACCCTAAAATAATAACAAAATAACATGTACAAACGACTAACAATCAATCTGCATCTCTGTGTTTGGCCAAATATATGAACATATTAATACTTTTGAAACTGGAATCAATGATTTAACATAGTAATTGAAATCGTAAAAACAGTCACTTGCACCGCGTCTGTGTTGTCACATCGCCGCGAATGAGATTGGGTGGAGGGTTCGATCGTGGACGACGACGGCAAGGAAGATCTTCCATCGACAATGATTTTGTCTTCCATTCGGGGGTTTGATTGTATTCGGCGCCTATGTTTTTTATTTTAAACCATAAACAATGTCAATCGATTTGATAGTAGAATTTTATTATAGAAAGTAGGAATCAAATAATTTATTTTAAAAACAACGATCTTAATGTTAAGAACTTAAGAACGGATCATAATGTTGAAGAAAATTAAGGAATATTAAGAATGGATCCTAATGTTGTTGTTGAAGAAAGTGGCAAAAATTAAGGAATATTAGAATTGATTAATTAAATATTAAAATTTAAAATTACTCTTCAGATTTAAATATAAGGCATAATCGTTATTTATATTCAATTTTGACCTTATTTTAAATGATTAAAATTTTTGTTCTTTTAAAAATGTTTCTATAAATGACCCACGTAAAAATTCTCTTTCTTGTTTTTTTATTTTTTTTCACATCAGATTAAATTTTACATAAATAAAAATAAAAATTAAACTTCGCTTCCGCTTTTTATGCGTCTTTTTCAACTTCTCAAACTCCAGTTCTTCTTCTTATACGTCTTTCTCACCTCTCAAACTATGGCAAAAAGAAAAAAAAAAATCTAGGTACTTTGATAAGTTCTTCTTCTACGTCTTTCTCACCTCTCAGAAAAGAAAAATCTAGGTACTTGATAGGTCAAGCATTAACCCTTGAATGATAGAAGGATGTGGAAGATGAGGAAGAGAGGTCGTGAGAAAAATCCTAAAAATTATACAAAATTGACCAGTGGGATACAAATGACTTGTTTGGTATATAATGTAGTGGACCACAACAAAAAAAATTGTCCCTCGTGTGTAAAGACTTCAAAAGACAAAGAAATTGCATGTAAGATTTTGTTTTTAAAATGTCATGTTATTCCTTCAAAAAAAATAAAAAATGTCCTGTTATATGTTTGTCTTTGAAGAAAAATGGCAACCCAGTATTGATTTGCAAAGCCTTTGCACTATTATATGAGGGTAAGTTTCTTATTTTATTAAATATTTGTATATTTCTTATTACTATAATAACTGTGGTGAATGTGAGGGGTAGAAGGTGGAAGAAATGGTAGTGAAAGTGACTTGAATACTTATAACCTAACAATTGTAAATGTTTTGTACCGATCTAACTATGACTTTTAGTATGCTAAATATATTTTTTCAGAATATTTTCTAAAATATTTTTGTTGTACATTAGTGTTAAACACATTAATTACTAGAATATTTTTTTAAGAATATTTTCCTCTCCCATAAAGCATATAAATTGTAGTACTCGAATTAGTTGAATAAAATAACAAAATAATTCAATAATGGAAGAATTCCTAAGAAATAAACCACCAGATTTGGATGATTTTTGGATGATTTTTAGGTGATTTTGTTTTTTAGAAAAAGAACTCTATTGAGTTTGAGGAAGAATTGATTGAGTTTGAGAAAGACGCAGAGAAGAGCAGAAGTTTTATTTTTATAAAATTTTATTTTTATTTATATAAAATTTAATCTGGAAAAAAAAATGTGTAATTGGATGTAAACCACATCATCAATCGTTCACCAGAGAAAAAAAAAATGTATAACACAATGAAATGAAAGGCATAATTCTTATTAATATATTTTAAATATAATTTAAAACAAATATTATTCATTAAAATATATTTTAATTTTTTAATATCTAATTTCCCAACAAATCTTTCATCTGCATCACCCCCAACAATTTATTTTTCCTGGGAAAATCATCTTTCTCCCACGAAGCAAATCAAGTTTTCTACAATTATTACTTATTTTCTTAGCAAAAAATGTCACATCTTAATTGTTGCCGTTATTTCATAAAATGTTTTAGAAAGATTTGATGTATAATAGATTAGAAAATTCACTTCTATAAAATGGACAAGTTCCATGATTATTATTTTTTATAATTTACTAACACAAACAAATAACAAATAGTGGTGATAGATGACATAATTTATAATTGATCTGCACATGCAAACCATAAAAACATTAACTAAAAAAAGATCATATTGAGTCATAATTATTCATACAACTACAAGTATGTTAAAAAAATATGTATAGAATCATACACTATATCAATCTTTTTCCACGTACTTTAACCCTCACTTTCCATGTACTTTTACCCTCACTTTGACCCTTCCAAGTAAATCTCATTCTCTTGGCAATTACACTCAAGATTAATATAATATGCATTACTCTCATCAACTTGTTTCTGGAAGCACAAAAAATTTCTTTTTGTATACAAATTGACCATTTATCTTTCTATTGACCACATTGACTTACATTTTAATCGTTCATTTATGTCAACATGAGACCAGCTGCTAACTCATTATGTAGTTGGTTTATAAGAACACTGTTAAAAATCGAGATGTACCTTTTGAAAAAAGCATGAGCACTTTTTGCTCTGACCGGAACCATCGACTACACAAATCATACACGTTTAAGGGAACTGTGTATACGGAACTGTGTATATGAGACAGATTCAGATAACTTGGGGTCCAGATGAAATCACATTGCTTGTTTTGTAGAAGTATAGGATCATTACAGTACACGTCACAATCCAAGACTAGTGCAAATGGGACATTGCTCATTTGTGATACTTCATATGTAATCACTAATTTGTGATACTTCGTATGTTAAACACTATTACTTTGAATATTATAGAATTTTAGTCAACTGGGTTGGTAGAAGTTTTTAAGTTGAGACCAAAGTATACGAACCAAGGCATTGAGAGCTCCAGCTTTGAAGTGATGAGGGTAGGATGGTCTTTTTTTGCGGGAGACATAAACAACAAGTGGTAGTTTAGATTCTTCATCAATTCTTCCTTCATTCTTGTTATCATATATCACCTGCAATTTAAATGAACAATGATTAGATTTTATTTATATAAAAAAAACTTTTTACTTAGACCCTCTTTTTTCCTTAAAAATTTGTATACAATTGTCTAAATCGAAATTCTAAACTAAAAAAATTAAATAAAAATATGGACGCCTAGATTCGTCAAGGCCGATTTTTCATCAAAAGCGTCTAGAGAGACAAAATCGTATTGGTCAGGGACAGCCTAAGCCGATTTTTGCCATAGAAAAATAAAAATAGACTTCCATTGTCAAACTGTGTTACCAAAGACTGAACATATATTTTAACCGATAATATTAGTTGTCCATCAACGTTTTTGTAGTAGTGATAACAAGATAAGAAACTTAACACGTACTAATATTCTTAACAATTACAAGCTTCGTTCATATGATGAAGAAATCAAATGATATATTTGACCATTTCGTTAATATGTCCTTCCAAAATGGGAAGACTAATAAGAAGAGCATAGGGTGTCAAAATCCCCTGTCCAAACATCGTCGTCGTGCCTCCGGAGACGATCAGCCTTGTAGCACCGCCGATAAAGCAAACCAAGTTGAGCAACACCAGCATTGGCAATGGTATCATGAACATCTTACCTCCCTCAAAATCGAATTTTCCTTTCTTGTATTTTTCGAGCTTTTTGTGATCGATTACCTTGTTAGTAAGCCTGAAACTTGCTTTTGCAATGCCAATATATTTCATCAACACATCCAAGCATCCTTACAAGCTTGCGGTCACACTTCTTATTATCCAAATTCTCTGTTCATTCCTCACTGTCCTTACTGAGCCACCACTCGAGACGACTTCGTATAAATGCAGAGCAAATGAGGAAGCGGAAACGGTTGCAAATGCTGCAAACCAGGGATTTGTAACCTGCAAGTGATCAACAATATTGTCATTAGGCTTGGAAAATTCTTGTTTTGAGTATGAGTAGTGTCAGTGCCTTATCAAGAATTGTTGTGAGTGTTATCTCATAATCTCACATCAGCTGACTAGGTCAGTTGATATGGATCAAATAAGATGACTTAAACCAAATCAGATGAGTTGAAGATTTCGAGACAAGTCTTATGAGAGACCGTTACAGTCAACTACAACTAACAAGGGAAGTTAACTGTCATTCAGGTTGGGCAATAACCAAGCACATGGGTTGTTACAAACGGTTGTAAACGGATTAACTACTCAACTGCTACATAACTGTTGCAATCACCATGATAGTATATATACTCTTGTAATTGTACTTTATAAGGTTTCGATCTAGTACGAGCATTCGTCTTTGAGTTGTGTGAGTTCACGAGTGAAGTGAGGATAAGTTCCTATTCCGAGTGAATGAGTGTGTAAACATTCTTGATCAATCAAAGTTGAAAGTCGTCTAGTTCAGTGGATGTAGATCGCATTGATCGAATCACTTTGTTTATCTTGTTGATTTCTTTTCTGAGATTGGGTTATCAAATCTTTTCTGATTTCTACTTGGTTGGAGACGTCTAATCCAGTAGACTTCTTGACAATTGTCATGATCTCTGTTTGTCATGCTTTGTGACAAAATGATCTCATAAGTCGACTAGATAAAGATATAACAAATATATAGCACAAATTCAAAGAATAAGTCATTTGTTCCAAGTAAAAGTTTACCTTAGGAAACATAGAAGAAGCAGAGTGGAAGAACTATTCCATACAAGAACAAGGCAATGGATGCAAAGTGTGCAAGCGCCAAGTAACCATAACACAAGCTTTGTAGGACACACATCCTCGACGACATTCCATAAGTGAGAGGGCTAAAACTCGACAGCCCGACTTGAACCAGGTCCGAAACCCATTTCATTTGCTGAACTAGATCGCCCTTCATGTCAATGTTGGTGCATCCAAGAAAAGCGGGCCTGTCGGGGTAAAGATAGACCGAATTCCAGCCCTTGGAGTGCAAGAGATAGCCTGTGAACGTGCTCTCTAGTAAACAATCGTAAGAATAACCAATCTGTCCATATTTTCAAGGATAATTATTATATAGCAAACATGATGAAAAATATATATATATAATGAAATTTGTGAATACTCACATCTTTTCCCCATCTGGTGTTATGTTCATATGTGCAAGATGCCAGTTTCTTGGCTTCTAAAACAGTTGCATCAAATATATGTTTCACATTACTATTTTTATCAAGCTCTTGTAATGAATCAATGAACTTTTTAGATAAACCAAACTTCTCTTCTGTTTCTTCAAGGTACTCATCTGTTCAATCCAAGAAACAAAAGAATTAAACTTGAGTCTTACATAAAAGTTAATTGAAATATATACAGTACCTTGTTGATTACGAGTACAAAACAATGTCTTTTTCTTGACATAGTAACCCGTCCCCGAACAAACCGTGCCCCCGAGGCCAGCCATGCCTTGAAACATAGTCTGTGGATGGATTCAAAAATGATTTGATGGAGGAGTATATATTTTCTTCAATTAAAAAATGGGAGAAAAAGGTGTACCGTAAAAGCAGTTCTTGCATTGCCATCATAGATATCATTTGTACTAACATTATAGAACATTTGAGGGAACTGTGTATACGAGACAGAATCTGATAAGTTGGGATCCAGATGAAAAGCACATTGCTTGTTTTGCAGAAGTTGGATCATTACAGTACACGTCACAATCCAAGACCAGTGCAAATGGAGCATTGCTCATGATCCCCCGAAACTCTAATCTGCAGAGTCGTAGTATACTAAATAACAAAATCACTAATTTGTGATACTTCGTATGTTGAGCAGTATTACTTTGAATATTATAGAATTTTAGTCAACTAGGTTCATAGAAGTTTTTGTTGTCATTAAAGTTGAGACGAACCAGGGCATTGAGAGCTCCAGCTTTGAAGTGACGAGGGTAGGATGGTCTTTTTTCGCGGGAGACATAAACAACAAGTGGTAGTTTAATTAGAAAATTATGTTTAATTTCATTATTTTTATATATGGATTGAAAATTTAATTTGGACATTTTTTTTAATCCAAAATTAGAAAACCTTTCTTTTCATATTATTAAATTCTTTAAACCAATGGAGTATTGTAGACGAATTTATACCTCGACATGAGGAGGTCTGTCTGTGCTGGCGCTCACAAATAATTATGTTCTCACAGTCTTCTCCACATTTTCCTTGAAAGCTTTAAATTTTGACTGCAAAATGTAAATTGTAAATACCAGTTGCACCGTGCTTAGTAAACGGCCCACTTACCCTCTTGAATATTTTTTTAAAAATATATCTCCTATTTTTTTTATGCAAAACATTATTATAGCTTTGTTTAGGTGACTTTTAACATCAATAAACAATTTTTACATTAAAATTCGTACAAACGAGTAATTAATTACCCGAGTTTATCTTCCTATGCTTTGAAGTCATGATTAAATTCCGTTGTCTCAGATGAAAAGAATGCCTGAGGGCACCGAGTCGTGATATCATATTTTCTACAAAACGGAACCCAACTCTTAGCAAACAAACATGCCTCCTTCATTGCACACAACGTCACGGCGGAGCCACCGTCATCCGACAAGTACACTTAATTTAATATTTTCTAAGAATAAAATCATCTCTTGTCAAAATTAGAGCTAAATTAACAATCTGAATAAAAGTTGCATTCAGTTTCGACATTGATAAATTTGGAGTATTTTTTTAGTAAGTAAAAATATGGAGTAGTACATTATTAAGCTTTGACATTCACTAAAACTGACCGAAGTCGAAAAATATTAAGTAGAATTAATATAGAAAATATTACATTCATACTATAACGTAACAACTATAAGCATAATTTCACGACACTAATAATCAAATAAATCAAATGGAGTCTTGCCGTAGCACAAATCTCATACAGTGAGAAATAAAAGGTAATAATATTCTTGTGAAAATTGATATTTTTTAATTCAAAATTGTATGTTTAAAAGGTAAAATACATAAAAAAAATATATTATATGAATAGTGAGAGTTAATATCACAAATCGTCACTTATGTTCGAGTGAATTCAAATTTAGTCTTATAATTTGAACTATTTGACCCATCTATTTCACTTGATTTTCAGATGAAACAATGTCACAAAATATGTCTCAATAAATTTATAACTTAATTATAAATAAAGTATTATTTATAAAAACCCTTAGATTGCGTTTGGATGAGGGGATTTGATTTGAGGAGACATTTCAAATGAAAGGAGTTAAAAATACATGGATTTCAAATAACATGGTTTTAGTGAGAATTTGAAATCACTCTCAATTTTAACTAAAAAGTGTGTTGACACAAATCTAGTAATTGAAATCCATTCATAATCTAAACATGTAGAATGGATTTGGACTGTGGATTTGAAATCCATAAGCCCAAATCCACCCAACCAAACCCAACCTTAACTAAATTGAAATCTCACTTGTAGATTTATGAACTGCAACATTTATGTTTTTATTTAAAAAGGAGTAACGCCATATAGGTGTTATAATTTTGAAATTATTGAAAGCAAAATGTATTGCAATAAATTTCAAGCGTAACTCCTTTTTTTTTTTTTTTTTTTTACCATGTGTAATATCATTTACACATTCTTTCCATCGAGTTATATATAAAGAACAAAATATATCTCCAATTAATCACATTTCAACTTTGATTTTAGCCTTTGAATTTTTTGGTAGGGCAATGGAGGCTAGTTTATGGAGGATGAGCCTCATGTTTGTGATTTTGATGGGCTTATTGTGCCTATCTCACGCTCATAAACACTCGGTTAGAACCTTAACTAGCGCACCGCTTGTCGAGCTACCTTCTCATTCTCCCATGTCATCTCTGACGGCTCAACCCAAACTACACGACATTGAGTCACATTTCGGTCTCTCTCCATCATCAATATCACCATCACCGGCAGCGGTTAGAACCCTAACACACACGCCTCTTGTTGAGCCACCCTCTCATTCTCCCACGTCCTCATCTCCAGCGGCTAAACCCCCTCTGCACGTTATTGAGCCACATTTTGGTCTCTTTCCATCACCATCACCGGTGGCAGTCAAAACTCCAACTCCTTCGCCATTTGTCGAGCCACCTTTTCATCTTCCTACGACCTCATCTCCGGCGGCTCAATATCCCCACTACACGATAATGAGCAACATGTCGGTCTCTCGCTATCACCATCATCGACTATGGCCAGAACCCTAACTCATGCTCCGCTTGCCGAGCCGCCCTCTCATTCTCCTACGTCCTCATCTCCGGGGGCTCAACGTCCACTACACAACATTGAGCCATATTCCAGAATCTCTCCATCATCAATATCACCATCACCGGTGCCTGCGGCGGTCAGAACCCTAAATCTTGCGCCACTTGTCGAGTCACCCTCTCATTCTCCCACATCATCATCTTCGGCGGCTCAACCCCCACTACAGGACATTGAGCCACATTCCGATCTCTCTCCATCACCAACACCGAAAGCGGTTAGAACTTTAACTCACGCGCCACTTGTCGAGTCACCCTCTCATTCTCCCATATCCTCATCTCCGACAGCACAACCCCCAACACAAGACATTGAACTACATTTCGGTCTCTTTCAATCACCATCACCATCACCGACAGTGGTCAGAACCTTAAGCCACGTGCCGCTTTTTGAGCCACCCTCTCATTTTCCCACGTCCTCATCTTCAGCGGCTCAACCACCACTACACGACATTGAACCACATTCCGATCTCTCTCCATCACCATCACCATCACCGACGACGGTCAAAACCCTAACTCATGCGCCATTTGTCGAGGCACCCTATCATTCTCCCACGTCTTCATCTCCAGTAGCTCAACCTCCACATCAAGATATTAAGCCACATTTGGATCCCTCTCCATCACCATATTCAGAGGCGATCAGATCCCCAGCTCATGCACCACTTGTCGAGCCATCCTCTCATTCGACGTCCCGATCTCTAGCTACTCAAACTCCATTTCAAAACATAGAACCATATTTTGATAACTCGCCATCACCGTCTCCGGCAGCGGCCACAACCACCTCTTAGGCGCTGCCATATCTGCCATACTAATAGTTGCGCAAGAAAGCTTCGGTACTATAGGAGCACATTGCTTTGCCACCAAACACACATTCTTCAGCTTAAGCAATATTTGTTTGATGGATTTAGGGTTGGGTTTCACATGCAAACACACTTACTCTTATGTTTGGTAGTATTTTACTTTTACAATCATATGAAAAAATAAATATAATTAGATGAGTTCATAAACCTAAGGTTTTACACAGTTTACCACATCCCAACTTATCAAGAAAACAAGACCTTATAGAAATATATTATAACTAATTCAAACTCATTAAATAAATTAAAAAAAACTGACGAAAGATTCACAATTGCAATAACTTGCCAATTCGACCTAACGCGTTCATGGCAAAAGTTATTAACATAATAATATATATAGATATATACTCCCTCTGTTTAAAAAAAAAAAAAAAAAAGTCATTTTAGCATTCCATTCTTATTCACAATTAAATGTCTTTTTAGCCAATCTTGTAAAATTTCTATCAATTTTACCTTTTTTTAAAATATGAAATTTCTCTCCCGTTTTTTCTTAAAACTTAAAAAGGTTTGAGACATTTAAAATTTTCATAATAGAATCTCCCCGGAGACGAAATGCTGCCACAAGTGGACGTGTTTATATGCACAGCGGATCCGAAGAAGGAGCCGGTGGTGGAGGTGATGAACACGGTTATATCGGCCATGGCGTTGAAGTACCCACCACCGGCCTCAACTGGAAAGGCAGCCCCAGAATCCAAGTGAAGGTGAAAATCACTTCGGAAATAGTGATCAGATTCCAAGAAAGAAGTGGCACGGAGCCGTAAAGTAGGTTAGAGAATTTGTAGTAGAGAACGGCGGCGACCACAGCGGAATGGAAGAGGATGTGGAGGCGGTTCAGAGCGGCGCGTGGCTGCTGGACGATGCATGTGTTTAGAGGAGTCATTCTTAGATTCATCATCAATTGGCTAAAAAATTTGATATTATCTTACGGCTAATCTTGATACACCTTCCATATCTTTAATTCTTGATTATTGTAATTGATTATTTTCCTTTTCTAGTTAGCCTAATTTACGCTCAGATTATTGTTAGGATTATGCAGATTTGATCTGTAACTTTTGTATATATATCACCTATTCTACCACTATTAATATATACAAAATATTTCCCAACCTTCTCCTCTGCGTGTATGCCTAAATTCTTCATGGCACCAGAGCAGGTTAAAGATAAATTGGCTTCCGCTTAGTTTTTTTTCCAACAGTTCCCCACCATATTAAATCATGTCGAAGAAGGGTGAAGAAACGTCTGATTCAAAAACCACTAGTTCAATCAAGATAGATGTGATGTACCCATATTACATCTCCGGATCTGATAATCCAAACCTTGCTTTCACGAGTGATCCTCTCAATGACGGAAATTACGTTGATTGGGCTGATGAAATGAGTAACGCACTCTACGCGAAGAATAAATTTTGTTTTGTTGATGGGTCTCTTCTGGTACCGGATGAAGGTTCATCTGAATCATCATTATGGAAGAGGTGCAACGCTATGGTGAGGGGGTGGTTGCACAGCGCAATGGACAAAGAAATACGCAACAGCGTAAAGCATGCCAAAACAGCACGCGAAGTGTGGGAGGATCTCCAGGAACGATTCGGTAGTGAAAGCGCTCCTAGGGCATTTGAATTAAAGCGAGCTATCACACTCACTCGACAAGAGAATTTGTCGGTCTCTGCCTATTATACTAAACTTAAGGGTTTATGGGATGAATTTGAGTCCATCTGTTCAGTCCCTAAATGCAAGTGTAATGGCTGCACTTGTGACGTTCCCAAACAGTTAATGGCGATGAGAGAAAAGGAGCGCCTGTACGAGTTTCTTATGGGCCTAGGCGAGAATTATGGAGCAGTTAAAACCCAAATTCTGAGCACAAAACCCACAATGTCTATTGGAACATCATTCCACATTGTTTCTGAAGACGAGAAACAAAGGCAAATATCAGCCACTAGAAAGCCAACCGTCGAGGCTGCTGCTTTTCAAATGCAGGGGGCACGACGTCAAGACAAAGGCGGAGGAGAGCGAAGGGAGAATGGACATGAACCCTAGAAATGCACTCACTGTGGAAGGTTATATCACACGGTGGATGAATGTTATGAAGTTATTGGGTACCCGAAAAATCGTGAGAAAGGCGGACGTGAAAGCAACAAGAAATATGACTCATGGAACAAAGGCAAAAATTCTGGAAATCTGCTCATGTTGTAGCAGGAAATAGTCCCATTCCGGGATTAACAACCGATCAATATTCAAGTCTTGTGAATTATTTCAGTAAAGCTGTGGGTGAATTGGATGCTACTCGTGAAGAAGCTCCATCTACAATAAATATGGTAGGTAAAGTTGATGACTTGAGGCCCTGGATAATTGATTCTGGGGCAACTGAACATATTACATGTGATAGAAAGGTTCTTGAGAATGAAACAGGGACGAAGAATGAGACACCGGTGAAAATAGCAAATGGTGCAACTATCCCGGTCAAGAGTATTGGTGATGTGAACCTGCCAAATGGGTTGAGATTGAACCGTGTCCTAAATATTCCCGAATTCAAATGCAATTTACTTTCAGTTAGCAGATTAACGAAAGATTTGAATTGTGTACTCACATTCTTTCCCGATTTTTGTATATTACAAGACTTACCTTCGAGGAACCTGATTGGAGTGGGTAGACATTGTGATGGTCTTTACTACTTGGAGCCGGTGACTAGAGAAGGTATGGCCATGTCAGTAACCGTTGATTCAAAGATTTAGCATAAGAGATTGGGGCACGCTTCAAGTTTAAAATTACATGCTTTTGGTAGTTTTCACAATAATAATGTTGAATACTGTGATTCTTGTTTGAAGGCAAAATTGACTAGATTGCCTTTTCCTCGTAGTAGCATACAAACTAATTCATGTTTTGAGCTTGTTCACTGTGATATTTGGGGTAGTTATTGTACTGCTTCTTTTTCGGGTGCACACTATTTTTTGTCAGTGGTTGATGATTTTAGCAGAGGAGTCTGGGTTTTTCTCATGAAACATAAATCTGAAGTGGGTCATTTTTTGACATCCTTTTGCAATATGGTTCGTAATCAATATGGAAAAGGTGTTAAAAAAATTCGTACTAATAATGGGATAGAATTTCAATCAAAATATATGTTGGATTATTATAGTGATAATGGGATTGTGATTGAAACTTCATGTACTGACACACCCCAACAAAATGGAGCAGTCGAAAGAAAGCATAGACATATCTTAGAAGTTGCAAGAGCTTTGCGCTTCGAAGCAGGATTGCCTATAGAATTCTGGGGTGAGTGTGTGTTGACTGCCACTTATATTATAAACCGATTGCCATCTAAAGTTCTCAAAAATAAAACCCCCTATGAAGTTTTATTTAACAAAGAGCCACATTATCAACATCTTCGGGTCTTTGGTTGTTTAGCTTATGCTAAGGATAATCGGAAGGGGGGAGATAAATTTGGGATAAGAGGACGAAAATGTGTTTTCGTTGGATATCCTTACTCACAAAAAGGCTATGGAGTTTTTGATTTAGAGACCAAGCAAATTTACACTTCAAGAGATGTGAAATTTGTTGAAGGTGTCTTTCCATACAAGGAGGCTGCACAACTACTATTTGGTGGAACAAGCAATCAAGTTGCTATAGAATGGGAATCAAATGAGGACGTACACATGGGAATTGA
Source organism: Galeopsis tetrahit (assembly GCA_963675135.1). Lineage (NCBI taxonomy): Eukaryota > Viridiplantae > Streptophyta > Magnoliopsida > Lamiales > Lamiaceae > Galeopsis > Galeopsis tetrahit. Next base: position 70,515,604 of record OY776124.1, read on the forward strand.
AAGTAAGAGTTCCACTTTTACTAATGAGTCACATGAAGATGCAATTGATGATTCACGTGAGGAGGTAAGCCATGCAACAAATGAACCAACAAGTGCAACAAGAAATGAGATAGCACAACAACCTAAAGAAGCATTAAGGAGAAGCGATAGGCCAAAGAGGCAGCCGAAGCACTTGGAATCCTATGTCACCGAACTGCCTGACTCCGTTGACCATTCACAACCCACTACCAATTCAGAAACCTCTGAGGTATATCCTTTATCACATTTTATTGCTTATGATAAATTTTCTAATGCACATAAGGCATATCTTGCGGCCATCACCTCCCACGATGAGCCAAAATATTTTTATCAAGCAATAAAAGATGAAAGATGGAGAGATGCAATGAAGAGAGAAATTCAAGCCTTAGAAGAAAATGGTACATGGACCTTGGAACCATTGCCGCAGGGAAAGAAAGTTGTCGACTCAAAATGGGTGTACAAGATCAAATACAAATCCAATGGAGATATTGAGCGCTACAAGGCACGTCTAGTAGCGAAGGGCTTTACTCAAGTCGAAGGGATAGACTTCTAACTTGGATGTATTTTTGCACACTTTTTACAACTATACGATCCCCACAAGCGTATGGGTTCGTTAGTAGTACGATAAGTATACCAAGTAAAATTTCGTTCCAAGGACCTAATTGAGTGCTAGTGAATCCCTAAAGTTACGAGTATGCATGCTATTGTAGTAACTACACGTGTTTGTTTGGATTTTTGGAAATAAGAACAAAAATATTAAACTAGATTAACTAAAGTAATGAAAACTAGTGACAAAAATAACAAGTTATCTAACTTTCGTTGGAAAGTGCAAGGGAAGGGTATTGCCTCGGGTGTTTCCGTTTTGTGGGTAATTCAATGAGTTAACGAACCAATTGCATGAATTAAACTATGGTTTTGGATTAAGCTAAAGGCTATCACTCGTGTGTGTAGACCAATCCCTTGTGAGGCTTAGGTGAACACGTGCATCGATTAGCAATTATATAGTCTAATCAATACCATAAGCTCCTAAGATAGTGTCTCATAAACACGTTCAACACGGTTACTAATGTTTATGAGACGCCCTCTCACTAATCTAATAGACGACCTCTAATCGACTAGTGTCTAGTGTCGTCGATCTAAGCAATCAACCCCCGGTTGGTGTAGCTAATTACTATTTTAATTCTCATTGATTAATTCAAGCTCATACACACACTCTTAATCATGCAACCCAATACGGTCGTTGAAGTCGACAAAACTAACAATGCTAGCTAATAGGGTGAATTAATCAATTGAATCATGAAAAGTACAACACTAGAAACATATACACCCAATTCCTAAGCTAATCATGCAATTAATCTATAATTACACTAAACACCCATCAAAACATTCACACCCAAGGCAATAAGAGCTTAGCCCATGGTTCTAGAAGAGAATTCCATGGTTAAAACAACTAATAACATCAAACTCATAGTAGAATAACAAGAGATTGAAGAAATTAAGAAAATACCAAAATAAATTGCAAAATAGATTAATATCACCTTGATCATGAAAATGTAGCTACAAAACGATGTAATAGACGATGCCCGATGATAATCGTAGCTTGATTTGAAGTAAAAACCACTAATCTATCTAATTTAATGAAGAATCTAAACTAAAAATGAAGAACACCTACAACTATGTGAATGTGTGTGTGGAATTGCTTGTAAAAGGAGTAAGAGACTCCTTCTCAAACTCAAATTTGATCTATTTATAGTTGGGGTAGAAGTCTTGAATTAATTTTGCAATTAGGCCCTTGAAATATGGAGAAAATGGGCCAAAAACCCCGAAAATGAAGTGACCCGGCCGGGTGGCTCCCACCCGGGCATGCCACCCGGCCAAAACACGAACAAACACACTTTTGGGCCTTGCCCGGGTCGAAACCACCCGGCCGGGTGGGTTTCACCCGGGCAAAATACGAAACTACTTCATTTTTGGCTTTGCCCGGGTCGAAGTGACCCGCCCGGGTCGTTTCTACCCGGGCATGTATTTTTGTCTCTTCGTATCTCGAGCTTCCGACCTCCGATTGACTCGATTTTTTTTCCATTCCACTCCATTTTTCGAGACGAATCCAACCGTGCACTCCTCTTCCTGATCCAGTAAAGTATGGTTGGTGTTTTGCTCCAAATTCCATCGTATTTCCTACAAAATCGACAAAACACAACCTTTCTCTCATTTCGGCTTAAACAATCATATTCAATGTATAATTCAATGAAATCAACATCAAATGAGCTTCAAATATGCATCTAAATAGTGTAAATTCCACCCGAATCAACTCCCCCATACTTAAAGTGTTGCTCGTCCTCGAGCAACGAAAGAATTACAATGTGAGGGGAAATTTACAACTAGATGATCAATGAAAGATCCCACGTATCAAATGACATGAAATGAATTCTTCTTCCTCAAGATACATTCTCAAAAATGATCACAAGTTCAATATTGAAAATCAAACTAATTACCTCACACATGCTCAACATACAATAACAAGTGATGGTGATGACAATATCCAAATGCTCAAGTTCAACTCACAAGATATAGTGTTTCTCTCAAACACTCAAACAAATTAAGGACAATAGACACTCATCAATCAAATCACGCATTGCAATTGCCATAAGCTTGCCCAAGCTCTACCATCTTTCCACCACAAACATGTTCAACTATGAGATCAATAGGTCTTAACCAAGGACGTAACGTTGGCTCTTTGGACGGGGTATGATGAATATGGAGGAAGTGACTCGTCTAGTGGAGAACGAAAGTTGTTTTCAACACATCAAGCTTATGCTCATAAGGTTTACACACCTTCATTCTCACTTTTCATTTAAATTTCTCACATGCAATCATCTCCTCCTCTTTTTTAGCCAATCACTTCACCTTTCAATTTATTTTCTTCTCAAGCACTTGGGGCTCATTGTCCCTCTTTTCTTTCTCAATTTTTTTATTTTCTCATTTTCTCATCACTTCCAACTTTTTCTTTCGTTTCACACCCTTGCCAATTTTTCTCTTCAAACTAAAGGCATTTAAGCATATGTTTTACCACTTTCTTTTCGTTCTCCACTAGAATTGGACATCAAAGGCTCACAAAGCTAAATGGTTAAACATGGTAGGTTGCCAAGAGAATGGGAACTCAAGCTCAAACGGGCTAACTACGGAAGATTTCTTTGGTTATTGGAAAAATATGGCTAAGTGACTTGTAGTACGAAAGATGGCCTACATCATATCTCAAAGTATCACACAAGTATGATCTCAAGCAAGGACTTGGGCAAGTTCTAGAAAAACAAGCAATGAATTGATCCACTCAAGAATGAAATAAACCGGATTAATGTTCGGTTCAAAGCTCAACTCTCACCGGTTCATTCAATACTCAATCATTCATCAATCATCATCACACATAACTCATTGTGCATGCAAAACATCCATAAGCAACGAGATGACAACAACACAAACAAGATGATTCATTCCAATCATGTACACATTCAAGGAATCAAATTCACAACAAATCACCATCAAATGTGTCTCAATGATCATTTAAGTTCAAATTACACACATACACAGGAATACACATTGGTGTCAATAGAAAATGTAAAAACGAACATACCCCCCCAAACTTTTTCATTGCAAAGCAATTAAAAGTTTGGAAAAATAGTGTTGCATTGATATTGCCACCAAGTGCTAACCATACAAATCTACACACATGGGCCACTATCCCATCAATTAACACTAAGAGTAGCTAAGCAATCAATGTCATGAACAAGAATATAAATTCCACTACCCCCCCAAACTTAGTAATTGCTATGCAATTCCTAAGAATTGGGGTGGGCGTACCTCTTACGATTGCTATAGCTACACCTTCTTCTTAGCACAAAGTTCCACTTTCAATCTCCAATCGTCCATTTGATCCAAGCTTCTCCAACTAACATCAAAACTCACAAACACATCAAACTAAACTAACAAAGCAAATAAAATGAACAAAATTGAAATAAAGCAAGTAAAAATGGGTTGCCTCCCATTTAGCGCTAGGTTTAACGTCCTATGCCGGACGGAACTTAACAAGTTCATACTTCCCTTTCTTTGAATGGAGGGTGATAGTGCTTGACATTGTGCTCATCGGTGATGAACACTTCATCCTCCTCACTTTCCAACGCAATGCCTCCTCCATAGACCAATTTCTTCATGACCAACATTTTTCGTTCTTTGAGCTTCATCTTTCCATGGACTTCCATCACTCCCAAGGTGCCCCATACCACCGTATCTCCAATTTCAAATCCCTTCTCAATCTTTCTCTCCTTTGAACTCTTTCTTCTTCCCTCTTCATCTTCACTACCCTCAAGGAACTTATCAAAACTCTTCTCCTTATAAAACTCCCCCAAACTTGAGTTTTGCTCAAGTTTGGGAGTTTGCTTCAATTTGTTATCATCTCCCGGATCTTTCAATGGGATTTTTGGTAATGGCTCTTTCACATAAATGTCACATTCTTGGATGGAGGGGGATTCCTTCTTTCTTGGGGAACTCTCAATTGAGCCATACTTGGAGAAAATCACTTTCTCTCCATTCACCTCCAATGTTACCTCCCCTTTTCTCAAATTGATGTTTGCTCCCCCCGTGGCAAGAAACGGCCTCCCAAGAATCAATGGGATATTTGCATCTTCTTTCATATCTAACACCACGAAGTCGGCCGGAATGATGAACTTGTCAATCTTCACCAATACATCTTCAATGATCCCTTTAGGATGGGTGATGGAACGATCCGCTAATTGGAGAGTAATTGATGTGGGCACTACTTCTCCAAGTCCCAAACGCTTGAAGATTGAAAGTGGCATCAAATTGATGCTAGCTCCCAAATCACAAAGAGCTTTCATTATGGGACCATCACCAATCTCACATGGGAGAGTGAAACTACCCGGATCCTTGAGCTTTTCGGGAGGAGTTCGTTGAAGGATGGCACTACACTCTTCGGTCAACTTGATCTTCTCATCATCCACTAGTTTCTTCTTGTTTGCTATTGCATCCTTTAGAAACTTCATGTAATGAGGTACTTGCTCTAAAGCATCCGAAAGTGGAAGATCAATGTGGATTTTCTTGAAGATATCCAAAAACTTCCCAAACTTCTCATCCATTTTCTTCATGTATCTTCCCGGGTATGGAAGTGGCTCATATGTAATGGGCACCCCCCATTTATCACAAGGTACCTCAAGCTTCTTCTTCTTCTTCAAATCTTTTGCAATTCTCCACTTTGGAATTCTTGGAGCAACCTCTTCACTTCCAACTTTCTCTATCCTCTTCTTTTCCTCTTCCTCCTTTTCTTTTGCCTTCAACACTTCACCATCTTCCAATTCAATTGAAGAAACTCCATAATGTTCACCACTTGAAATTGTAATAGCATTACAATTCTCACGTGGGTTTACCTCGGTGTTTGAGGGCAATTTACCCTTTGTATGTTGAGATCCAATGGAAGTTGCCAATTGTCCCATTTGGAATTCCATCGCTTTTTGATTACTCAAGAGTTGAGCAAGGATGGACTCGGTTGCTTCGACTTTCTTCTCAATTGTTTCAAATCTCTTATCACTCATATCCATCCTCTTCATGAGGTGTGCAAGAAGCTCATCCGTGGAGGATTTCCCTTCTCCACTTGGTAGTTTTGCTCCGGGATCAAATCCGGGAGGATATTGAATAGCACCTTTAGGATTCGAATATGACAAATTCTCATTCCTCCGAAAATTCGGGTTTTGAGGGGATGGTCCCCCTTGACCTTGAGATGATGAAGATTGCCCTTGGAATCGGTTTTGAGGAGGAGCTTGATATCCTTGACCACGATTTTGATATGGTGGTTGGCCTTGATATTGTCGATTCCCTTGAAAATTTTGTGGATATCCTTGTTGACCCATGTATTGCACTTCTTCCATATGTCCCAATTGAGGATCTTCTTGCACAAAGGATAAATGATTATCTCTTGTTTGAGATAAAACATTTACCTTTTCAATGTGTGTAGACATCATTGCTCTTATGCTATCATTAGCATCCACTTGGGCTACCCGATTTTGTGCTCCACGGTCTACTCTCGTCTTAAAAGTATTGCTTGCTATCCCCTCTATTATGTCATTGATCTCCTCCACCGATTTCATCCAAATTGAACCCCCCGCACAAGCATCAATATGGTGTTGATCTTCCAATCGTAACCCACCAACGAACCAACATGTTGTTTGTTCTATTGGGAAACCATGATGGGGGCATGTGATGAGAAGACTCGTAAATCTTTCCCATGCTTCTTTGATTCCCTCATTTGGACCTTGTTTGAACGTAGAGATCTTTTGCTTGGCTTCCATCGTCTTTGAAGGAGGGTAGTACTTCAATAGGAATCTTTTCTTCAAATCTTCCCACGTCCTCACTTCTCCGGCGGGAATGCTTGATTGTACCCAAGTTTTTGCTTTCCCCGACAATGTAAACGGAAATAGCCTCATCTTTTTAGCATCTTCCGACACTCCATTTTGCTTGAGAGTGTCGGCTATCTCCAAGAATTGAGCAAGATGTTCATTCGGGTCTTCCTCAAATCCTTCCTCAGTCCTTCCTTCAAATTGTCTCTCCCTCAACATCCTTAATAGAGAGGCACTAATCTCGAAGTTGTTTGCTTCCACCCTTGGTCTTGCCAACCCATCGTAATGCTCCCTAGGTTGAGGCTCAAAATATTCCCTCATTGGCCTTCCATGGTAAACACGTTGAGGTTCTTCCATATGTGGAGGAGGAGGGATGTATTCCTCTTGAATTTGTTGAGGTGGAGGATATTGGTAAGGAGGAGGATATGGGTGTTGATGTAGTGGATAGTAGGCTTGTTGTGGAGGTGGATAAGGATAAGGATTGTATCCTTGATATGGAAAGAGGTTTTGAGGTGGATATTGTGGATTGGGAAATTGGAGATTTGGTGGTGGGTTTGGGTTTTGAAGTGGATTCCCTCCAACTTGATTTCCAACTTGATGATTCTCCCTTTGAAGCTCATCTTCTCCATTCGGTGGAGGATTCATCTCTTCAATGTTTTCCATCTCAAGTGGTTCTTCTATGACTCTTTGACGGTTTCTACTTCGATTCCTTCTTCTTGCGTGTGCTTCGATCTCAAGGTCTAATGGTTCAAGGTTTCCTCCACGTGATCTTGTGATCATGCACCTACAAAAGGAAAATGTCAAAGCCCACAAAGATGAACAAAAACAAACTAAACAAAAAGAAATGCTACTACCAATAACACTTAACAAACTCTAAGTTTCACTAATAACACTCGCTTAAATCCCCGGCAGCGGCGCCATTGACTTGGATGTATTTTTGCACACTTTTTACAACTATACGATCCCCACAAGCGTATGGGTTCGTTAGTAGTACGATAAGTATACCAAGTAAAATTTCGTTCCAAGGACCTAATTGAGTGCTAGTGAATCCCTAAAGTTACGAGTATGCATGCTATTGTAGTAACTACACGTGTTTGTTTGGATTTTTGGAAATAAGAACAAAAATATTAAACTAGATTAACTAAAGTAATGAAAACTAGTGACAAAAATAACAAGTTATCTAACTTTCGTTGGAAAGTGCAAGGGAAGGGTATTGCCTCGGGTGTTTCCGTTTTGTGGGTAATTCAATGAGTTAACGAACCAATTGCATGAATTAAACTATGGTTTTGGATTAAGCTAAAGGCTATCACTCGTGTGTGTAGACCAATCCCTTGTGAGGCTTAGGTGAACACGTGCATCGATTAGCAATTATATAGTCTAATCAATACCATAAGCTCCTAAGATAGTGTCTCATAAACACGTTCAACACGGTTACTAATGTTTATGAGACGCCCTCTCACTAATCTAATAGACGACCTCTAATCGACTAGTGTCTAGTGTCGTCGATCTAAGCAATCAACCCCCGGTTGGTGTAGCTAATTACTATTTTAATTCTCATTGATTAATTCAAGCTCATACACACACTCTTAATCATGCAACCCAATACGGTCGTTGAAGTCGACAAAACTAACAATGCTAGCTAATAGGGTGAATTAATCAATTGAATCATGAAAAGTACAACACTAGAAACATATACACCCAATTCCTAAGCTAATCATGCAATTAATCTATAATTACACTAAACACCCATCAAAACATTCACACCCAAGGCAATAAGAGCTTAGCCCATGGTTCTAGAAGAGAATTCCATGGTTAAAACAACTAATAACATCAAACTCATAGTAGAATAACAAGAGATTGAAGAAATTAAGAAAATACCAAAATAAATTGCAAAATAGATTAATATCACCTTGATCATGAAAATGTAGCTACAAAACGATGTAATAGACGATGCCCGATGATAATCGTAGCTTGATTTGAAGTAAAAACCACTAATCTATCTAATTTAATGAAGAATCTAAACTAAAAATGAAGAACACCTACAACTATGTGAATGTGTGTGTGGAATTGCTTGTAAAAGGAGTAAGAGACTCCTTCTCAAACTCAAATTTGATCTATTTATAGTTGGGGTAGAAGTCTTGAATTAATTTTGCAATTAGGCCCTTGAAATATGGAGAAAATGGGCCAAAAACCCCGAAAATGAAGTGACCCGGCCGGGTGGCTCCCACCCGGGCATGCCACCCGGCCAAAACACGAACAAACACACTTTTGGGCCTTGCCCGGGTCGAAACCACCCGGCCGGGTGGGTTTCACCCGGGCAAAATACGAAACTACTTCATTTTTGGCTCTGCCCGGGTCGAAGTGACCCGCCCGGGTCGTTTCTACCCGGGCATGTATTTTTGTCTCTTCGTATCTCGAGCTTCCGACCTCCGATTGACTCGATTCTTTTTTCCATTCCACTCCATTTTTCGAGACGAATCCAACCGTGCACTCCTCTTCCTGATCCAGTAAAGTATGGTTGGTGTTTTGCTCCAAATTCCATCGTATTTCCTACAAAATCGACAAAACACAACCTTTCTCTCATTTCGGCTTAAACAATCATATTCAATGTATAATTCAATGAAATCAACATCAAATGAGCTTCAAATATGCATCTAAATAGTGTAAATTCCACCCGAATCAACTTCCACGAGACTTTTGCACCGGTTGCGAAACTTAAAACAATGAGGTGTTTACTTGCCATAGCAGCAAAGAAGAATTGGGCAATCCATCAACTCGACGTGAATAACGCCTTCCTTCATGGCGACTTGGTGGAAGATGTTTATATGAAGATACCACAAGGCTTTGCAAAGGGGGGAGAAACTCGGGTCTGTAAGCTTCATAAATCTCTCTACGGACTTCGTCAGGCCTCGAGAAATTGGTACCATAAATTTACTCGAGCTCTTGTTGATATAGGGTTTCGACAATCAAGGGCGGATCATTCGTTATTCATCTACAAGAGAAGGGATACTTATGTTGCAGCCCTTATATACGTTGATGACGTAATATTGGTTGGCAACAACGACTGCAAAATCAGTCATGTGAAGAAGTATTTGGACAAACTTTTCAGCATAAAGGATTTGGACATTTGAAATATTTTCTTGGAATAGAGGTAGAAAGATCAAAGAGTGGAATCGTCCTTAGCCAAAGAAAGTATACTCTTGATATATTAGAAGAAAGTGGCCTACAAGGTGGCAGGCCATGTGAGTTTCCCATGGAGCAAAACTTACGTTTGAGCAATGAAGATGATAGCCCCCATGTTGACATGCTTCGTTATCGACGGTTAATAGGTCGCCTACTCTATCTAACTGTCACAAGGCCTGACATACAGTTTGCTGTGAATTATTTAAGTCAATTCATCAGCATACCACGACAAACACACATGGATGCAGCCATGCGCATACTACGTTTTGTCAAAACCACTACTGGGCAAGGACTGTTCTTACCGGCAAATGATGATTTTAAACTTGAGGCATATTGTGATGCAGATTGGGGAGGCTACCAAATGACAAGACGTTCTTGCACTGGGTATTTTATTTCATTAGGTGGAGCACCAATAGTTTGGAGGACCAAGAAACAATCTGTGGTCTCGCGTTCTTCAGCCGAGGCAGAATACAGGGCAATGGAAACAACTGTGAGTGGGGTCTTATGGCTCCGCTGGCTGCTCAAGGATATTGAAGCTACTCAATTTGCACCGACCTCACTATTTTGTGACAATCAAGCGGCATGCCACATTGCAAACAACCCCGTTTTTCATGAGCGAACCAAACACGTGGACATAGACTGCTACTTCGTTCGTGAAAGGGTTGAATCACGAGAGATCGTTCCATGTAAGATCTCCACTGAGCAACAAGTTGCAGACTTGTTCACCAAAGCCTTAGGGGCAGCTCGGTTTCGATTTCTAGTTGACAAGTTGGGCATTCGTAATCTCCATGCGCCAACTTGAGGGGGAGTGAAAAAATTGATATTATCTTACGGCTAATCTTGATACACCTTCCATATCTTTAATTCTTGATTATTGTAATGGGAAAATTGCATTTTTGGTCCTGTAAGAATGAGGATAAATCACTTTCGGTCCTTTTTCATACACTTTTGGTCCTGTAAGAATGAGATTAAATCACTTTCAATATTTTTTCATACACAAAGTCACGCATCTCTTAAAACACACTGAGATGCCTAATATTAGATTAAAATTTTGGTAATGTCACTAAAATTATAAAACTATCAAATGTATTTTAACAATTTATTTAAATAATTATTTAAAATCGATAAATTCACTTAAAAAAAATTATGATCTAAAAATTCAATCAATTATATATAATATTAAAATTAAATTATTCAATTAAATCTGAAACAATGTCTCAAATCAATGCAAAAAAAAAAAGTATTTGACTCGATTTTGATTTTTTTTTCTGAAATTATATGGAGTTAAAAACTAATTTAAATTTGGAGATTATATTTGAATATACTTTGTATATTTTTCAATTTGATTTTTTTTGTAGATTCAAATTACTTTTAAATTTGTATTTTTTTTTGTATATTTCAGTTTTAATACAAGAAATTTCTTCAAAACTTATTTAAATTTAAATTACATTATGTTTTTAGTGATTTTTTAATTATATTCAAATTCTTGAATTAAAAAAATAATATTTAGATTCTATAAAAAATCCAAATTATATAACTAGATTTCATCTAGTAAAAAAATTAATATTCTAAATTATATTGTATTGAATTTATTTATTTTGTAATTCTATAAGTATAGTTTATTATTAGTTTTAAAAATATTTTTTTATTTTTTAATTATAATTACTTTTTTAGGAATATTTTTTGGTCAATTAACGGTTTCCATAAAAAAAATTAACGGTTTCCATCCAAAAACAATCTTACAGAACCAAATCCGCAATAAACAGGACCATTTACAAACCTCAGGACCGAAAGTGATTTTGAAAAATTCCTACAGGACTAAAAGTGCAATTTCCCCTTATTGTAATTGATTATTTTCCTTTTCTAGTTAGCCTAATTTACGCTCAGATTATTGCTAGGATTATGCAGATTTGATCTGTAACTTTTGTATATATAACACATATTCTACCACTGTTAATATATACAAAATATTTCCCAACCTTCTCCTCTGCGTGTATGCCTAAAAATTCTTCATTGGCTGCGACCTTATATTGTCTAATAATGCCTTTTCAGGGATTTTTTTTTTTTTTTAGGATTGTAACTTTGGGTAGCAAAAATGGAAACCAAACTTTACACGTTGATAAAATTAGATCAGTAACTTTTTTGCAATTTCAATCTCAATTAGTTCGATTAATTCAATATCGGACTAATTTTTCAGGTGACCCATTTTTCGAGCTAATTTCACACACCTTCACACTCACCGTCCTGCAGCCACCGCACCTTCACTATACCATCCAACTGCATCCTCACGACACCGACGCAATCCAAAAAATTACACAAAGATCCCAAAAATTCACCATGTAATCTTATATCAAAATCCCTTCATTTTTAACCTCGTGCCATCGTCGGCCCCACCCCTCTTTTGCCACCACACCTTCACAAAGAATGATGGAGGTAGCAGTGACAAGAGGCTAAAGTGCAGCAGCTGTAGGGAGTGCAAAATTAATCTCAATTAGTCTCACCATGGGAACAGTGGCGGACCCAGTAGAGCTGTAGAGGGACATGGGGTACAAACGGTATTCCACCCCTAATTATTATTTTTAATATTTCATGCATTTTATAAAAAAATAAAATTAAATATATTTCATTTTCCTTATTTTACATGACTTAGTAGGAGAAAAAATAAACTCAATTTGGACCTAAAAATTGGATAAAATTACTAAGAAAATGACTTTGTAGGAAATATAAACTCTTATTGGGTTATTGGCCTAAAAGAATTAGTTATAATGAAAGCTTCCAATTAAATTTAAAAAATTAAAAAGTGTGTTGGGAAAAAAATTAAGTTGTGAAAAAATAAAAATAAACAATAAAGACATCAAATAATATATTTGTCAAAAATCCTTGTTCCATTATTATTGGAACATTTGCCACCTACTTCAATCTCCTTAAAAAATCTCCCTTAACATTTACTTATTTACACTCTATGCCATGACTTTGTAGAATATATAAACTCTTATTGGCCTAAAAGAATTAGTTATAATGAAACCTTCCAATTAAATTTAAAAAATTAAAAAGTGTGTTGGGAAAAAAATTAAGTTGTGAAAAAATAAAAATAAAACTAAACAATAAAGACATCAAATAATATAATATACAACTGTTGTTTATATATAAATATATGATTGTATTCTTATGGTTAGGTTTCCTATAAATAAGAATTTTGTGAATTTTTCTCTTCAAAATATCACCTATTAGCATGCAAAGTATCACCCTTTAGGCCTTTATCATTTGAAATTACCACCATTTCAAAAAATGCTTAATTTTTATGTATTTTTTCTTAAATCACTAAACAATTACATTATGCATTCTAAATAATATTAGTATTTCTTATACTAAACACTGATACTAAGTTTACAATAAAATTTTGTTGAACTAAGTTCTTAGAATTTTTTGTGTCTTGTACTATTAATTAAATTAGAAAATGATTTGAACTCTATATAACATCTCATCTATTTATATATAGGGTTAATTCTAAATAAATACACCACCTTTAGTCTTAGTATCAATTTAATCACGACCTTTACGATTATTGTAAAAAAAATCTCACCTTTCATCGTGTTGCAGTTAGATACACATTTTATTTCTACGGTCAACAATTGATGATGTGGTTTGGCGGAGCCTGATTACACATATTCTTTTTTGGGATTTCACCAATAAGTTCTTTTCACATAGAGTTTTTAAAATAAGAACAATGTTCAAATTAAGGTCAAAATCCAACTTAAATGTATTAAGTCAACTAATTTTAAAATTTGAATGCAAATCTTTCTCTCTTTCTCAAACCCCCTTATTATTCTACATCCTCAATTTTAGGACTTTCCCCAAATCTCTGTTATTCAAGTATATCAGATATTCAAGTCTCCCCCAAATATCTGATATTCAAGTCTTCTCCAAATCTCTCATTTTTTAGACTTAAAGATCTGCAGAAAAATCGTCAAATCAAATTAGATCTTTTCTTCAGAAAAATGTGTGACTTGATTATGCAGAAAGATCTGCAGAAAAATCTCTAACTATAATGCAGAAAAAAAAAATACTAAAGTTACATCAACATATTAATAATGCAGAAGTGTCCAGTAAATTATGTGCATAGAAAAACGATTTAGAAAAAAAAAATACTAAAGTTACATCAACATATTAATAATGCAGAAGTGTCCAGTAAATTATGTGCATAGAAAAACGATTTTAATACAAATTAGATCTGCATTAATAAAATCAGTCTATTAATGTGGGTCACATACTAGTGACTTGATTCAAGACTTTTAGAAACGTTGAAAACTGATTAACACAAACAAACTTGGTTTTCCATCGAATTCGATCTTGAGTATCAAGAAATAATCCATTGATTGATAATCTGCTATTTATCAGAATAACCCTAGAATAATAACAAAAGGGAAATTCTCAAATGCACCATGTGCACCAAACCTCAAACCAGGTTTGGTGCACATGCTTTTGTCCTTATCCTCCTATTCTAACTTATTATCTTTTTTTCTCTATTTATGTTTATAATTCTATTTTTTTCTATTAATTAATTAATTAATTTATAATCTATTACTTTATTAATTAATTAATAAATTACAGTCCTTTCAAACTTTTTTTTTTAGTTTTTTTTTTCGTTTTTTATTTAGTTTTTTTTTTCGGTTTTTTTTTTTTTGTTTTTTTTTTCATTTTTTTTTTTTCGTTTTTTTTTTTTAGTTTTTTTTTTCGTTTTTTTTTTTTTTTTCGTTACTCACCCCCACTTTTCAATAATAATAGTTGCTACTTTTCATTAATAAAATTCCCACTTTTCACTAATAACAGTTACCACTATTCAGTAACAAAATTTCCCCTTTTCACTAATAATAATTACCACTTTTCAGTAACAAAATTTCCACTTTTCAATAATAATAGTTACCACTTTTCAGTAACAAAATTCCCACTTTTCAATAATAAGAATTACACTTTTCAGTTAAAATATTTACTACTTTTCAGTAACAAAATCTCCACTTTTCAATAATAAGAATTACACTTTTCAGTTAAAGTGTAATTCTTATTATTGAAAAGTGTAATCTTATTATTGAAAAGTGGTAGATATTTGAACTGAAAAGTGTAATTCTTATTATTGAAAATGGTAGATATTTTAACTTAAAAATGTAATTTTTATTATTGAAAAGTGATAAATATTTTAACTGAAAAGTGTAATTCTTATTATTGAAAAGTGGAAATTTTGTTACTGAAAAGTGGTAGATATTTTAACTGAAAAATGTAATTTTTATTATTGAAAAGTAGTAGATATTTTAACTAAAAAGTGTAATTCTTATTATTGAAAAGTGGTAACTATTATTATTGAAAAGTGGAAATTTTGTTACTGAAAAGTGGTAGCTATTATTAATGAAAAGTGGTAATTTTGTTATGAAAGTGATAATTATTATTAGTGAAAAGTGGAAATATTAATTAATTAAAACGGGTATATTTAATTATAAATTGTACAGTTAAAATTATTATTAAAATTGAAAAAATGTTATTCTTATTATTGAAAAGTGGTAGATATTTGAACTGAAAAATGTAATTCTTATTATTGAAAAGTGGTAGATATTTTAACTGAAAAATGTAGTTTTTATTATTGTAAGTGGTAGATATTTGAACTGAAAAGTGTAATTCTTATTATTGAAAAGTGGTAGATATTTGAACTGAAAAGTGTAATTCTTATTATTGAAAAGTGGTAGATATTTTAACTTAAAAATGTAATTTTTATTATTGAAAAGTGATAAATATTTTAACTGAAAAGTGTAATTCTTATTATTGAAAAGTGGTAACTATTATTATTGAAAAGTGGAAATTTTGTTACTGAAAAGTGGTAGCTATTATTAGTGAAAAGTGGTAATTTTGTTATGAAAAGTGATAATTATTATTAGTGAAAAGTGGAAATTTTATTAATTAAAAGTAGAGACTATTATTATTAAAAAGTGGAAGTGAGTAACGAAAAAAAAAACGAAAAAAAAACAGAAAAAAAAACAGAAAAATAAACAAATTTGAAAAAAAAAAGAAAAAAAAATCAAAAAAAAAAAAAAACAGAAAAAAAACGAAAAAAAAAACAGAAAATAAAATGAAAAAATAAACAAGTTTGAAAAAAAAAATCGAAAAAAAAAAGAAAAAAAAACGAAAAAAAAAACAAAAAATGAAAAAAAAACAAGTTTGAAAGGGTTTGAACCAGTGACCTCAAGCTTTTAAAAAGATATCTATAACCACTAGATCATTCATTACTTAATTATTTATGTTTATCTTTATAAATAGATATAGGATTGGTCTGTGCATTAGTGTGCACAGGAGACCAACTCATAACAAAATAACATGTACAAACGACTAACAATCAATCTGCATCTCTGTGTTTGGCCAAATATATGAACATATTAATACTTTTGAAACTGGAATCAATGATTTAACATAGTAATTGAAATCGTAAAAACAGTCACTTGCACCGCGTCTGTGTTGTCACATCGCCGCGAATGAGATTGGGTGGAGGGTTCGATCGTGGACGACGACGGCAAGGAAGATCTGCCATCGACAATGATTTTGTCTTCCATTCGGGGGTTTGATCGTATTCGGCGCCTATGTTGTTTATTTTAAACCATAAATAATGTCAATCGATTTGATAGTAGAATTTTATTATAGAAAGTAGGAATCAAATAATTTATTTTAAAAACAACGATCTTAATGTTAAGAACTTAAGAACTGATCATAATGTTGAAGAAAATTAAGGAGTATTAAGAATGGATCCTAATGTTGTTGTTGAAGAAATTGGCAAAAATTAAGGAATATTAGAATTGATTAAAATTTTTGTTCTTTTAAAAATGTTTCTATGAATGACCCACGTAAAAATTCTCTTCTTGTTTTTTAATTTTTTTTCCACATCAGATTAAATTTTACATAAATAAAAATAAAAATTAAACTTCGCTTCCGATTTTTACTTTTAAGCGTCTTTCTCAACTTCTCAATCTCCAGTTCTTCTTCTTCTACGTCTTTCTCACCTCTCAAACTATGGCAAAAAGAAAAAAAATTAGGTACTTGATAAGTTCTTCTTCTACGTCTTTTTCACCTCTCAAACTATGGCAAAAATGAAAAAAAGAAAAGAAAAATCTAGGTACTTGATAGGTCAAGCATTAACCCTCCTTGAAATGATAGAAGGATGTGGAAGATGAGGAAGAGAGGTCGTGAGAAAATTCCTAAAAATTATACAAAATTGACCAGTGGGATACAAATGACTTGTTTGGTATATAATGTAGTGGGCCACAACAAAAAAAATTGTCCCTCGTGTGTAAAGACAAGACAAAGAAATTGCATGTAAGATTTTGTTTTTAAAATGTCATGTTATTCCTTAAAAAAATAAAAAATGTCCTGTTATATGTTTGTCTTTGAAGAAAAATGGCAACCCAGTATTGATTTGCAAAGCCATTGCACTACTATATAAGGGTAAGTTTCTTATTTTATTAAATATTTGTATATTTCTTATAAATATTGTAATAACTGTGGTGAATGTGAGGGGTAGAAGGTGGAAGAAGTGGTAGTGAAAGTGACTTGAATACTTATAATCTATAATTGTAAATGTTTTGTACCGATCTAACTATGATTTTTAGAAAAAGAACTATATTGAGTTTGAGGAAGAATTGATTGAGTTTGAGAAAGACGCAGAGAGAAGAGCAGAAGTTTTATTTTTATTTTTATAAAATTTTATTTTTATTTATATAAAATTTAATCTGGAAAATAAAAAAATAAAAAAAAATATGTGTAATCTGACGTGGATGTAAACCACATCATCATCATTGACCAGAGAAAAAAAATATGTATCTAATTGCAACACAATGAAATGAAAGGCATAATTCTTATTAATATATTTTAAATATAATTTAAAATAAATATTATTCATTAAAATATATTTTAATTTTTTAATATCTAATTTCCCATCAAATCTTTCATCATCACCCCCACCAATTTATTTTTCCTGGGAAAATCATCTTTCTCCCACGAAGCAAATCAAGTTTTCTACAATTATTACTTATTTTCTTAGCAAAAAATGTCACATCTTAATTGTTGCATTATTTAATAAAATGTTTTAGAAAGATTTGATGTATAATAGATTAGAAAATTTACTTCTATAAAATGGACAAGTTCCATGATTATTATTTTTTTAAATTTACTAACACAAACAAATAACAAATAGTGGTGATGGATGACATAATTTATAATTGATCTGCACATAACCATAAAAACATTAACTAAAAAAAAGATCGTATTGAGTCATAATTATTCATACTATGTTAAAAAAATATGTATAGAACCATACATTAATATAATATGCATTACTCTCATCAACTTGTTTCTGGAAGCACAAAAAAATTCTCTTTGTATACAAATTGACCATTTGTCTTTCTATTAACCACATTGACTTACATTTTAATCGTTCATTTATGTCAACATGAGATCAGCTGCTAACTCATTATGCATTGCTTGTTTTGCAGAAGTATAGGATCATTACAGTACACGTCACAATCCAAGACTAGTGCAAAAATTTATTTTAAAAACAACGATCTTAATGTTAAGAACTTAAGAACTGATCATAATGTTGAAGAAAATTGAGGAATATTAAGAATGGATCCTAATGTTGTTGTTGAAGAAAGTGGCAAAAATTAAGGAATATTAGAATTGATTAATTAAATATTAAAATTTAAAATTACTCTTTCGATTTAAATATAAGGCATAATCGTTATTTATATTCAGACCTTATTTTAAATGATTAAAATTTTTGTTCTTTTAAAAATGTTTCTATGAATGACCCACGTAAAAATTCTCTTCTTGTTTTTTTATTTTTTTTCCAGATTAAATTTTACATAAATAAAAATCAAAAGCAAAAAGAAAAAAAAAATCTAGGTACTTGATAAGTTCTTCTTCTACGTCTTTCTCACCTCTCAAACTATGGCAAAAAGAAAAAAAGAAAAGAAAAATCTAGGTACTTCATAGGTTAAGCATTAACCCTTGAATGTGGAAGATAAGGAAGAGAGGCCGTGAGAAAAATCCTAAAAATTATACAAAATTGACCAGTGGGATACAAATGACTTGTTTGGTATGTAATGTAGTGAACTGGACCACAACAAAATAAAAATTGTCCCTAGTTTGTAAAGACTTCAAAAGACAAAGAAATTGCATGTAAGATTTTGTTTTTAAAATGTCATTTTTGTCATGTTTGAAGAAAAATGGCAACCAGTATTGATTTGCAAAGCCTTTGCACTATTATATTATATGAGGGTAAGTTTCTTATTTTATAAATATTTGTATATTTCTTATAACTATATTGTAATAACTGTGGTGAATGTGAGGGGTAGAAGGTGGAAGAAGTGGTAGTGAAAGTGACTTGAATACTTATAACCTACAATTGTAAATGTTTTGTACCGATCTAACTATGACTTTTAGTATGCTAAATATTTTTTTTCAGAATATTTTCTAAAATATTTTTGTTGTACATTAGTTTTAAACAGATTAATTACTAGAATATTTTTTTAAGAATATTTTCCTCTCCCATAAAGCATATAAATTGTAGTACTAGTTGAACAAAATAACAAAATAATTCAATAATTGAAGAATTCCTAAGAAATAAACCACCAGATTTGGATGATTTTTAGGTGATTTTGATTTTTAGAAAGAACTCTATTGAGTTTGAGGAAAAATTAATTGAGTTTGAGAAAGACACAGAAGAGCAGAAGTTTTATTTTTATTTTTATAAAATTTTATTTTTATTTATATAAAATTTAATCTAGAAAAAAAAAATGATGTAAACCACATCATCAATAGTTGACCATAGAAAAAAAATATGTATGTAATTGCAACACAATGAAATGAAAGGCATAATTCTTATTAATATATTTTAAATATAATTTAAAATAAATATTATTCATTAAAATATATTTTAATTTTTTAATATCTAATTTCCCATCAAATCTTTCATCTGCACCATCTCCAACAATTTATTTTTCCTGGGAAAATTATCTTTCTCCCACGAAGCAAATCAAGTTTTCTACAATTATTACTTATTTTCTTAACAAAAAATGTCACATCTTAATTGTTGCCGTTATTTCATAAAATGTTTTAGAAAGATTTGATGTATAATAGATTAGAAAATTCACTTATATAAAATGGACAAGTTCCATGATTATTATTTTTTTTAATTTACTAACACAAACAAATAACAAATAGTGGTGATGGATAACATAATTTATAATTGATCTTCACATGCAAACCATAAAAACATTAACTAAAAAAAAGATCATATTGAGTCATAATTATTCATACAAGTATGTTGAAAAAATATGTATAGAAGCATACACTAATATCAATCTTTTTCCACGTACTTTAACCCTCACTTTCCACGTACTTTTACCCTCACTTTGACCCTTTGAAGTAAATCTTATTCTCTAGGCAATTAGACTCAAGATTAATATAATATACATTACTCTCATCAACTTATTTCTGGAAGCACAAAAAGTTTCTCTTTGTATACAAATTGACCATCTATTGACCACATTGACTTACATTTTAGTCGTTCATTTATGACAACATGAGATCAGCTGCTAACTCATTATGTAGTTGGTTTATAAGAACACGGTTAAAAATCGAGACGTACCTTTTGAAAAAAGCATGAGCACTTTTTGCTCTGACCGAACCATCGACTACACAAATCATACACGTTTGAGGGAACTGTGTATATGAGACAGATTCGAATAACTTGGGGTCCAGATGAAAGCACATTGCTTGTTTTGCAGAAGTATAGGATCATTACAATACACGTCACAATCCAAGACTAGTGCAAATGCGCATTGCTCATTTGTGATACTTCGTTTGTAATCACTAATTTGTGATACTTCGTATGTTAAGCACTATTACTTTGAATATTATAGAATTTTAGTCAGCTGGGTTGGTAGAAGTTTTTAAGTTGAGACCAAAGTATACGAACCAGGGCATTGAGAGCTCTAGCTTTGAAGTGATGAGGGTAGGATTGTCTTTTTTTGCGGGAGACATAAACAACAAGTGATAGTTTAGATTCTTCATCAATTCTTCCTTCATTCTTGTTATCATATATCACCTGCAATTTAAATGGACAATGACTAGATTTTATTTATATAAAAAAAAAACTTTTTACTTAGACCCTCCTTTTCCCTTAAAAAATTGTATACAATTGTTTAGATCGAAATTCTAAACTAAAAAAATTAAATAAAAATATGGACGCCAAGATTCGTCAAGGTCGACCATTTGTCTTTCTATTGGCCACATTGACTTACATTTTAGTCGTTCATTTATGTCAACATGAGATCAGCTGCTAACTTATGTAGTTGGTTTATAAGAACACTGTTAAAAATTGAGACGTACCTTTTGAAAAAAGCATGAGCACTTTTTGCTCTGACTGGAACCATCTATAGAGTAATAAACAATATTGAAAATATAATTTCTTGATTAGTTGTAAAGGAGATTTACAATGGGTATTTATACAAGAGAGAATTAGGTCTAACCTAACCCTAATGGGCTTTATAAGAGAGCCCATAGGAAACTAAGATGGGCCTATACAATAAATAAGAATGAGAGTGTATTTACTAATATAGGTCCAATATGCCCCCTCAAGATGGAGTACCATAGGATAGTCCAATCTTGGTCATAAGGAGCTGAAGGCGAGCACCGGAGAGAGGTTTGGTGAGGGCATCGGCAAGCTGGTCGGCAGTTGAGACATGCGAGATGCGGAGCCGAGCAGTTTTGACTAGGTCACGAACAAAGTGGAAGTCGATGGCAATGTGTTTCATTCGTGAGTGAAACACAGGGTTTGAGCATAAGTAAGTGGCCCCAATGTTGTCACAGTAGATGACTGGCACCGGAGAATTGGGAAAGTGTAGTTCTTGAAGTAAGGATGTTAGCCATTGCACTTCAGAGGCCGCTGCAGCAATGACTCTATATTCGGCCTCAGTTGATGAGCGAGCAACAGACTTCTGCTTTTTGGACGACCATGAGATAGGATTGGCCCCCAAAAAGACGACATAAGCACTCGTGGAAGTGCGATCATCATGGTCGCCTGCCCAGTCAGCATCCGTGAAGCAGTGGAGCGAGGAGGATGAGGATGGGGTAATGTTGATTCCGACATCCCTTGTACCATTGAGGTAGCGGAGTAGACGCTTGACAGCATTCCAGTGAGTGATGGTGGGTGCATGCATGAACTGAGATAGCTTATGGACGGCAAAGGCGATGTCAGGTCTGGTGAGCTGGAGATACTGAAGGCTGCCGAGCACTTGACGATACTGAGTGGAGTCAGTGGGAGGGGTGCCATCTGATAGAGTAAGGCGAGCAGAGGTGGATAGTGGAGTTTGGACTGGTTTGGAGTCGATCATGTTGTATCGGGCGAGCATATCAGTGATGTATTTGCGTTGGGAGAGCAGGCATGAAGTTTTAGAGCGAAGAACTTCCACTCCCAAGAAATAGGATAGAGGACCAAGGTCCTTGACTGAGAATTTGGCACTGAGGTCGGCAGCCACCCGGGCGAGCATGGGCGAGGAGTTGCCCGTCAGAATGAGGTCGTCGACATAAACAAGGAAGTAGGCGACCACCCCATTGTTGTTGTAGACGAACAGAGATTCATCAGAGTGAGTGGGGATGAATCCAATGTCTACAAGGAAAGAGCGAAGAGCATAGTACCATGTGCGAGGAGCCTGCTTCAGGCCATAGATGGATTTGCGAAGTTGACAGACATAAGTGGGAAAGGTCTTGTCTTTGAAGCCCGGAGGTTGAGCCATGAAGACTGTGTCTGAGAGCTTTCCATGGAGGAAAGCGTTGTTGACGTCGAATTGGCGAAGAGGCCAGTCGTTGGTAACGACAATGCTGAGGACTGTTCGCACAGTGGCGGGCTTGACGACGGGGCTGAATGTTTCAGTGAAGTCAACACCTGGTCGTTGATGAAAGCCTTTGGCGACCAGACGAGCCTTGTATTTATCCAAGGTGCCATCAGGTTTTCGCTTAATACGAAACACCCACTTGGAGCCGACCACATTTTGAGATGTAGTGGGTGGGACTAAGTCCCAAGTGCCATTCTGAAGGAGGGCATCAAATTCAGCCGACATGGCTGCTCGCCAATTTTCGTTCTTGAGTGCCTGGGAGACACAGCTTGGTTCAATGTCAGAAGCAACAGTGGAAGTAAGTCCATACCTTGGATTAGGTTTGAACACGTGATTCTGAGCCCGAGTAACCATGCGAGGTACAGAAGGTCGTGGGGGAGCATTGGTCGGCACAGGGATGTCAGGTGTGGGTGTGGCGAGCTGAGGTGCGGTTGGGATTGGATGGTGGAGGAGATCAGGTGCAGTTGTGTTCGGCTGGGGCGTGTTCGGCACTGGGTCAGGGGCGAGGACAGGTGTGATAGAGTTGGGTAGTGTAGGTGCTAGAAGAATGGGCGAGGAGTTGGAATCGGAGGAGGTGGGTGGCGAGGAGATGGAGGTCGCCAAGGGAGATGGATGAGGAGGGGGGTGGAAAAGGGGAACGTATGCTCAACGAATTGAACATGCCGCGAGGTGTAGATTCTGTTTGAGGAGCGATCAAGGCAAAGGTAGGCGCTTTGCGTGGGCGAGTATCCAATAAAGATACATGGAGTGGAGCGGGGATCAAGTTTGTGATTTGTGTAAGGGCGAAGTAAAGGATAGCAGAGACAGCCAAATATGCGGAGTTTGGCTAGATTGGGTGGGCGAGAAGTGAGCTTTTCATAAGAAGATAACATGTTGAGGTTAACTTTAGGAAGACGATTTATGATATAGGCTGCCGAGCAGACAGCATAGGGCCAATAGATAAGGGGCATGGAAGCATGGTGAAGAAGGGCAAGAGCTGTGTCGACCACGTGGCGATGGCGACGTTCAGATAAGCCATTATGTTCAGGGGTGTGAGGCGGGGTGGTAAGGTGGGCGATGCCATGAGATTGAAGAAAGGGGCGAAGAGCAATGAATTCTCCCCCATTGTCAGAGTAAAAGGTTTTGATCGTGTTTTGGAAGTTGTTTTCAACAAGGGCTTTGAATGTGATAAAAGTGGAAAGAACATCCGATTTCCTTTTTAGGGGGTACACCCATACATATTTGCTAAAGTGATCAACGAAGAGCACATAGTATTTTAGATTGTCAGGAGATAGAATAGGCGACGACCAAACATCAAAAAAGATAACATCAAGTGGTTTAGTAGATATAATGCTTGAATCATAAAATGGTAGTTTGTGACTCTTGATACATGAGCATGAGTTACAATTGAAGTGTTTGGAAGGTGCACTGGATAGGCTGAGTGTAGAGAGAGTGTGAGCAAGTATTTTTGTTGATGGGTGGCCAAGGCGGGCATGCCAGGTGGTCGTCGTGAGGTGTTGAGTGGTGAAGGCTTGTGGAGGGGTGATGAACATTTGTGCCGGCCAGACATATAAATTATTGATACGACTCCCAACGAGGAGAATGCTCCCCGAGTGACCATCCCGTACCTGAAAGGAAGAGCGATAAAAAACAATGTTAACATTATTATCACGACAGAGACTGGACACTGAAATCAGGTTTTTCGAGATGTGTGGGACGACCAGGACATTCGAAAAACTGAGAGACTTAAGTTGAGGAAAGTGCATAGAGCCAGTGTGCGATATGCGTAAACCTTTACCATCACCAATTTCTACATTGTCAGACCCAGCGAAGGGCGAGTGAAGGGAGAGGTTGGCGAGGTCGTTGGTGATGTGATGAGAAGCGCCAGAGTCAAGGATCCAGTGCTCGGCAGGATGTGCCGAGGAGGCTGAGTGAGCCGAGTAGGTCGGGCGAGCAGCTGTCCGATTCAGACGGGAAGGTGGTGGGAACTGCCCATGCGGGCGGCGAGGACCTGTAGAGGAGGCAGGAGGCGAGGGTGAAGAAGGAATTTCAGGGCAGGTGCGAGCAGTGTGGCCCGGTGCTCGACAGTATTGGCATGTGCCAAGATAGGGTCTTGGCGAGGATTGGCGAGGGCGAGTATCAAAAGTTTTAGCCCTCGTGTCTGGTCGCGAGGAGCGATGATGACGTGTACCAGCAGTAAGTGCAGAGGCAGGCATTACGGCTGAGGATGGTCGCGAGGCAATTTGAACCTCGGCGCTGAGAAGCTTGTCGCAGAGCTCAGCAAAGGTGATGGGCTGTTCGCGAGCTTGGATGGCATTGGCTATGTCATTGTAAGATTCGTCAAGGCCAGTGAGGACTTGGAGAGTGACGTCCTCGGCATCAGAGGAAATGCCGAGGAGAGCAAGCTCGTCGACTACAGAGCGAACTTCCATAAGGAAGTCGGAGACCGGGCGAGCACCTTTGGACAGAGAGCGAAACTTGGTTTTGAGGGCAAGAATGCGACCTCGCGAGGGCTTTCCATACATGCTCTCAAGCATTTTCCAGGCTTCGCAAGAGGTTTTTGACGAAGCAACAAAGGGTATTAGGTCCGGGGACATAGATCCGACCATGGCTGAGAAAATGAGGTTGTCCTGACACACCCATAGGTCGTGTGCAGGATTGGGAACGGTGACGGTGGTGTTAGTGGTGCCGTCGGCGGCTGGGGATGTGGACGAGGGGCATGGATGTGTGCCCAAGACATAGCCTAGGAGGTTGTGTCCAGTGAGGAGAAGGCGAAGTTGGAAGGACCAAGCACCATAGTTGGTGGAGTTGAGCTTCAGGGACATATTTGCGAGTCCTTTGAAGGTGATTGGCGCCGGCGATGGAGGAGGAGCGGCCATTGGTTGAGTGGAGCAGTGGAGAGATGGGAGGTGCAGCAAAGAAGAAGGCGTCGTAAGGCGGATGGCGACGGCGGCGCGTCGGAAATGAAGGCGGCGGCGGCGCTCCTGAGACGAAGGCGGCGGCGGCAAAATGTGTAGCGGCGGCGGCGGCTAGGGTTTGTAGCGGCGGCGGCGACTATGGTTTGGATCAGGCGTGAGCCAAATGACTCGATGATACCATATAAAGTAATAAACAATATTGGAAATATAATTTCTTGATTAGTTGTAAAGGAGATTTACAATGGGTATTTATACAAGAGAGAATTAGGTCTAACCTAACCCTAATGGGCTTTATAAGAGAGCCCATATGAAACTAAGATGGGCCTATACAATAAATAAGAATGAGAGTGTATTTACTAATATAGGTCCAATACCATCGACTACACAAATCATACACATTCGGATAACTTGGGGTCCACATGAAAGCACATTGCTTGTTTTGCAGAAGTATAGGATCATTACAATACACGTCACAATCCAAGACTTTGCATTGCTCATTTGTGATACTTTGTATGTAATCACTAATTTGTGATACTTCGTATGTTAAGCATTATTACTTTAAATATTATAGAATTTTAGTCAGCTGGGTTGGTAGAAGTTTTTAAGTTGAGACCAAAGTATACGAACCAGGGCATTGAGAGCTCCAGCCTTGAAGTGATGAGGGTAGGATGGTCTTTTTATGGGCGAGACATAAACAACAAGTGGTAGTTTAGATTCTTCATCAATTCTTCCTTCATTCTTGTTATCATATATCACCTGCAATTTAAATGGACAATGACTAGATTTTATTTATATAAAAAAAAACTTTTTACTTAGACCCTCTTTTTCCCTTAAAAAATGTATACAATTGTCTAAATCGAAATTCTAAACTAAAAAAATTAAATAAAAATATGGACGTCTAGATTCGTCAAGGCCGACCATTTGTCTTTCTATTGGCCACATTGACTTACATTTAAGTCGTTCATTTATGTCAACATGAGATCAGCTGCTAACTCATTATGTAGTTGGTTTATAAGAACACTGTTAAAAATCGAGACGTATAAGCATGAGCACTTTTTGCTCTGACCGGAACCATCGAGTACACAAATCATACACGTTTGAGGGAATTGTGTATACGGAACTGTGTATATGAGACAGATTCGGATAACTTGGGGTCCAGATGAAAGCACATTGCTTGTTTTGCAGAAGTATAGGATCATTACAGTACACGTCACAATCCAAGACTAGTGCAAATGGGACAGGACATTGCTCATTTGTGATACTTCGTATGTAGTCACTAATTTGTGATACTTCGTATATTAAGCACTATTACTTTGAATATTATAGAATTTTAGTCAGCTGGGTTGGTAGAAGTTTTTAAGTTGAGACAAAGTATACGAACCAGGGCATTGAGAGCTCCAGCTTTGAAGTGATGAGGATAGGATGGTCTTTTTTTGCGGGAGACATAAACAACATGGGGTAGTTTAGATTCTTCATCAATTCTTCCTTCATTCTTGTTATCATATATCACCTGCAATTTAAATGGACAATGATTAGATTTTATTTATATAAAAAAAATACTTTTTACTTAGACCCTCTTTTTCCCTTAAAAAATTGTATACAATTGTCTAAATCGAAATTCTAAACTAAAAAAAATTAAATAAAAATATGGACGCCTAGATTCGTCAAGGCCGACCATTTGTCTTTCTATTGGCCACATTGACTTACATTTTAGTCGTTCATTTATGTCAACATGAGATCAGCTGCTAACTCATTATGTGGTTGGTTTATAAGAACACTGTTAAAAATCGAGACGTACCTTTTGAAAAAAGCATGAGCACTTTTTGCTCTGACCGAAACCATCGACTACACAAATCATACACGTTTGAGGGAACTGTGTATATGAGACATATTCGGATAACTTGGGGTCCAGATGAAAGCACATTGCTTTTTGCAGAAGTATAGGATCATTACAGTACACGTCACAATCCAAGACTAGTGCAAATGGGACACTGCTCATTTGTGATACTTCGTATGTAATCATTAATTTGTGATACTTCGTATGTTAAGCACTATTACTTTGAATATTATAGAATTTTAGTCAGCTGGGTTGGTAGAAGTTTTTAAGTTGAGACAAAGTATACGAACCAGGGCATTGAGAGCTCCAGCTTTGAAGTGATGAGGATAGGATGGTCTTTTTTTGCGGGAGACATAAACAACATGGGGTAGTTTAGATTCTTCATCAATTCTTCCTTCATTCTTGTTATCATATATCACCTGCAATTTAAATGGACAATGATTAGATTTTATTTATATAAAAAAAATACTTTTTACTTAGACCCTCTTTTTCCCTTAAAAAATTGTATACAATTGTCTAAATCGAAATTCTAAACTAAAAAAAATTAAATAAAAATATGGACGCCTAGATTCGTCAAGGCCGACCATTTGTCTTTCTATTGGCCACATTGACTTACATTTTAGTCGTTCATTTATGTCAACATGAGATCAGCTGCTAACTCATTATGTGGTTGGTTTATAAGAACACTGTTAAAAATCGAGACGTACCTTTTGAAAAAAGCATGAGCACTTTTTGCTCTGACCGAAACCATCGACTACACAAATCATACACGTTTGAGGGAACTGTGTATATGAGACATATTCGGATAACTTGGGGTCCAGATGAAAGCACATTGCTTTTTGCAGAAGTATAGGATCATTACAGTACACGTCACAATCCAAGACTAGTGCAAATGGGACACTGCTCATTTGTGATACTTCGTATGTAATCATTAATTTGTGATACTTCGTATGTTAAGCACTATTACTTTGAATATTATAGAATTTTAGTCAGCTGGATTGGTAGAAGTTTTTAAGTTGAGACCAAAGTATACGAACCAGGGCATTGAGAGCTCCAGCTTTGAAGTGATGAGGGTAGGATGGTCTTTTTTTGCGGGAGACATAAACAACAAATGGTAGTTTAGATTCTTCATCAATTCTTCCTTCATTCTTGTTATCATATATCACCTGCAATTTAAATGGACAATGATTAGATTTTATTTATATAAAAAAAAACTTTTTACTTAGACCCTCTTTTTCCCTTAAAAAATTGTATACAATTGTCTAAATCGAAATTCTAAACTAAAAAAATTAAATAAAAATATGGACGCCTAGATTCGTCAAGGCCGACCATTTGTCTTTCTATTGGCCACATTGACTTACATTTTAGTCGTTCATTTATGTCAACATGAGATCAGCTGCTAACTCATTATGTGGTTGGTTTATAAGAACACTGTTAAAAATCGAGACGTACCTTTTGAAAAATGCATGAGCACTTTTTGCTCTGACCGGAACCATCGACTACACAAATCATACACGTTTGAGGGAACTGTGTATATGGTGTGTCAAATCATACACGTTTGAGGGAACTGTGTATATGGTGTGTATATGAGACAGATTCGGATAACTTGGGGTCCAGATGAAAGCACATGGCTTGTTTTGCAGAAGTATAGGATCATTACAGTACAAGTCACAATTCAAGACTAGTGCAAATGGGGCATTACTCATTGGGTAGGGCTGCTGTGTACTAAGTACACGGTACTTGAGTCCACTTGCAGCCCTACTTATGTGGATAAATAATATATTCCATGCAAATATACCAACTAGCCATTATAGCCTAGTGCTCGCCTTATTTACCATAAGGTCACGCGTTCGATTCCCAACTATAACAAATTTTGAATTTAATTTTATTTTATCATCTGTTTTTTTTTTCGCACCTAATAAATATTTTAGCACTCGTTTATATAGATTATAAAAGTGCAACACTAATAATCATAAGGTGTATCAACTCGTTTATATAGATTATAAAAGTGCAACACTAATAATCATAAGGTGTATCATTGATAGTCATAAAAGTCCAAGATTAAATAATAAAATTAGTGAAATTAATAACAATTTAAAAAAAAAAAATTAGGAACAGTTTATCTAGATTATAAAAGTGCAAGACTAATAACTAAAAGGTGTACCATTGATAGTCATAAAAGTGCAAGTTTAAATAATAAAATGTGTCACATTAATAACAATGTTTTTCAAAAAATTAGGAACAGTTTATATAGATTATAAAAGTGCAAGTGCTAATAATCAAAATGTGTATTTTAATTGTCATAAAAGTGCAAGAATAAATAAAAAAATGAGTGAAATTAATAACATTTAAAAAAAAAATTAGGAACAGTTTATTTAGATTATAAAGGTGTATCATTAGCATACACTTTTCAGTTATAATATCATACATTTTTCAATTATAATAATATACATTTTTCATTAATATATAACTTACACTTTTCATTAATAGAACATACATATTTCATTAAACAGATCATACACTTTGCATATATAATAACATACATTTTTCATTAATATATCATACACTTTGTAGTTATAATAACATACACTTTTCTTTAATATATAACTTACACTTTTCAGTTATAATATCATACACTTTTCAATTATAATAACATACACTTTTCATTAAAAACAATGTTGCATTTTTTATATAGGAACATACACTTTTAATTAAAAAAACAAAGATACACTTTTTTAAAAAAAAAAAAAACCGAAAAAAAAATCGAAAAAAAAATTGAAAAAAAAATCGAAAAAAAAAGGTCAAAGTTTGACCGTTGACTGGTCAACGGTCAACATTTGACTGGTCAAAGTCTACTGGGCTGCGGGTCGGGTCGCAAAAATTGGGCCGGGTAAAAGCATTTGGTAGGATAGGGCTACACATGGGCCTAGAGTACACCATGTACTCAGAAACATACAAGAATTTGGCTTACTCATTTGTGATACTTCGTATGTAATCACTAATTTATGATACTTCGTATGTTAAACACTATTACTTTGAATATTATAGAATTTTAGTCAGCTGGGTTGGTAGAAGTTTTTAAGTTGAGACCAAAGTATACGAACCAGGGCATTGAGAGATCCAGCTTTGAAGTGATGAGGGTAGGATGGTCTTTTTTTGCGGGAGACATAAACAACAAGTGGTAGTTTAGATTCTTCATCAATTCTTCCTTCATTCTTGTTATCATATATCACCTGCAATTTAAATGGACAATGACTAGATTTTATTTATATAAAAAAAAACTTTTTACTTAGACCCTCTTTTTCCCTTAAAAAATTGTACACAATTGTCTAAATCGAAATTCTAAACTAAAAAAATTAAATAAAAATATGGACGCCTAGATTCGTTAAGGCCGATTTTTCATCAAAAGCGTCTAGAGAGACAAAATTGTATTGGTCAGGAACAACCTAGGCCGATTTTTGCCATAGAAAAATAAAAATAGACTTCTATTGTCAAACTGTGTTACCAAAGACTGAACATATATTTTAACCGATAATATTAGTTGTCCATCAACGTTTTTGTAGTAGTGATAACAAGATAAGAAACTTAACACGTACTAATATTCTTAACAATTACAAGCTTCGTTCATATGATGAAGAAATCAAATGATATATTTGACCATTTCGTGAATAAGTCCTTCCAGAATGGGAAGACTAATAAGAAGAGCATAGGGTGTCAAAATCCCCTGTCCAAACATCGTCGTCGTGCCTCCGGAGACGATCAGCCTTGTAGCACCGCCGATAAAGCAAACCAAGTTGAGCAACACCAGCATTGGCAATGGTATCATGAACATCTTACCTCCCTCAAAATCGAATTTTCCTTTCTTGTATTTTTCGAGCTTTTTGTGATCGATTACCTTGTTAGTAAGCCTGAAACTTGCTTTTGCAATGCCAATATATTTCATCAACACATCCAAGCATCCGTACAAGCTTGCGGTCACACTTCTTATTATCCAAATTCTCTGTTCATTCCTCACTGTCCTTACTGAGCCACCACTCGAGACGACTTCGTATAAATGCAGAGCAAATGAGGAAGCGGAAACGGTTGCAAATGCTGCAAACCAGGGATTTGTAACCTGCAAGTGATCAACAATATTGTCATTAGCCTTGGAAAATTCTTGTTTTGAGTATGAGTAGTGTCAGTGCCTTATCTAGAATTGTTGTGAGTGTTATCTCATAATCTCACATCAGCTGACTAGGTCAGTTGATATGGATCAAATAAGATGACTTAGACCAAATCAGATGAGTTGAAGATTTCGAGACAAGTCTTATGAGAGACAGTTACAGTCAATTACAACTAACAAGGGAAGTTAACTGTCATTCAGGTTGGACAATAACCAAGCACATGGGTTGTTACAAACGGTTGTAAACGGATTAACTACTCAACTGCTACATAACTGTTGCAATCACCATGATAGTATATATACTCTTGTAATTGTACTTTGTAAGGTTTCGATCTAGTACGAGCATTCGTCTTTGAGTTGTGTGAGTTCACGAGTGAAGTGAGGATAAGTTCCTATTCCGAGTGAATGAGTGTGTAAACATTCTTGATCAATCAAAGTTGAAGTCGTCTAGTTCAGTGGATATAGATCGCATTGATCGAATCACTTTGTTTATCTTGTTGATTTCTTTTCTGAGATTGGGTTATCAAATCTTTTCTGATTTCTACTTGGTTGGAGACGTCTAATCCAGTAGACTTCTTGACAATTGTCATGATCTCTGTTTGTCATGCTTTGTGACAAAATGATCTCATAAGTCGACTAGATAAAGATATAACAAATATATAGCACAAATTCAAAGAATAAGTCATTTTTTCCAAGTAAAAGTTTACCTTAGGAAACATAGAAGAAGCAGAGTGGAAGAACTATTCCATACAAGAACAAGGCAATGGATGCAAAGTGTGCAAGCGCCAAGTAACCATAACACAAGCTTTGTAGGACACACATCCTCGACGACATTCCATAAGTGAGAGGGCTAAAACTCGACAGCCCGACTTGAACCAGGCCCGAAACCCATTTCATTTGCTGAACTAGATCGCCCTTCATGTCAATGTTGGTGCATCCAAGAAAAGCGGGCCTGTCGGGGTAAAGATAGACCGATTTCCAGCCCTTGGAGTGCAAGAGATAGCCCGTGAACATGCTCTCTAGTAAACAATCGTAAGAATAACCAATCTGTCCATATTTTCAAGGATAATTAATATATAGCAAACATGATGAAAAATATATATATATATATAATGAAATTTGTGAATACTCACATCTTTTCCCCATCTGGTGTTATGTTCATATGTGCAAGATGCCAGTTTCTTGGCTTCTAAAACAGTTGCATCAAATATATGTTGCACATTACTATTTTTATCAAGCTCCTGTAATGAATCAATGAACTTTTTAGATAAACCAAACTTCTCTTCTGTTTCTTCAAGGTACTCATCTGTTCAATCCAAGAAACAAAAGAATTAAACTTGAGTCTTACATAAAAGTAAATTGAAATAAATACAGTACCTTGTTGATTACGAGTACAAAACAATGTCTTTTTCTTGACATAGTAACCCGTCCCCGAACAAACCGTTCCCCCGAGGCCAGCCATGCCTTGAAACATAGTCTGTGGATGGATTCAAAAATGATCTGATGGAGGAGTATATATTTTCTTCAATTAAAAAATGGGAGAAAAAGGTGTACCGTAAAAGCAGTTCTTGCATTGCCATCATAGATATCATTTGTACTAACATTATAGAACATTTGAGGGAACTGTGTATACGAGACAGAATCTGATAAGTTGGGATCCAGATGAAAAACACATTGTTTGTTTTGCAGAAGTTGGATCATTATAGTACACGTCACAATCCAAGACCAGTGCAAATGGAGCATTGCTCATGATCCCCCGAAACTCTAATCTGTAGAGTCATAGTATACTAAATAACAAAATCACTAATTTGTGATTCTTCGTATGTTGAGCAGTATTACTTTGAATATTATAGAATTTTAGTCAACTAGGTTCATAGAAGTTTTTGTTGTCATTAAAGTTGAGACGAACTAGGGCATTGAGAGCTCCAGCTTTGAAGTGACGAGGGTAGGATGGTCTTTTTTCGCGGGAGACATAAACAACAAGTGGTAGTTTAATTAGAAAATTATGTTTAATTTCATTATTTTTATATATGGATTGAAAATTTAATTTGGACATTTTTTTTAATCCAAAATTAGAAAACCTTTCTTTTCATATTATTAAATTCTTTAAACCAATGGAGTATTGTAGACGAATTTATACCTCGACATGAGGAGGTCTGTCTGTGCTGGCGCTCACAAATAATTCTGTTCTCACTGTCTTCTCCACATTTTCCTTGAAAGCTTTAAATTTTGACTGCAAAATGTAAATTGTAAATACCAGTTGCACCGTGCTTAGTAAACGGCCCACTTACCCTCTTGAATATTTTTTTAAAAATATATCTCCTGTTTTTTTTATGCAAAACATTATTATAGCTTTGTTTAGGTGACTTTTAACATCAATAAACAATTTTTACATTAAAATTCGTACAAACGAGTAATTAATTACCCGAGTTTATCTTCCTCTGCTTTTTTTTTTTGATGGAAAGTTAAATACCTATCCCTTTTTTCCCCTCCCCATGACTCGAACCCAGGACCTAAGGCCTAGGTAGTGGTGCTCTAACCACTTGAGCTATCCCACTTTCTCTTATCTTCCTCTGCTTTGAAGTCATGATTAAATTCCGTTGTCTCAGATGAAAAGAATGCCTGAGGGCACCGAGTCTTGATATCATATTTTCTACAAAACGGAACCCAACTCTTAGCAAACAAACATGCCTCCTTCATTGCACACAACGTAACGGCGGAGCCACCGTCATCCGACAAGTACACTTAATTTAATATTTTCTAAGAATAAAATCATCTCTTGTCAAAATTAGAGCTAAATTAACAATTTGAATAAAAGTTGCATTCAGTTTCGACATTGATAAATTTGGAGTATTTTTTTAGTAAGTAAAAATATGGAGTAGTACATTATTAAGCTTTGACATTCACTAAAACTGACCGAAGTCGAAAAATATTAAGTAGAATTAATATAGAAAATATTACATTCATACTATAACGTAACAACTAAAAGCATAATTTCACGACACTAATAATCAAATAAATCAAATGGAGTCTTGCCATAGCACAAATCTCATACAGTGAAAAATAAAAGGTAATAATATTCTTGTGAAAATTGATATTTTTTAATTCAAAATTGTATGTTTAAAAGGTAAAATACATAAAAAAATATATTATATGAATAGTGAGAGTTAATATCACAAATCGCCACTTATGTTCGAGTGAATTCAAATTTAGTCTTATAATTTAAACTATATGACCCATCTATTTCACTTGATTTTCAGATGAAACAATGTTACAAAATATGTCTCAATAAATTTATAACTTATAAATAAAGTATTATTTATAAAAACCCTTAGATTGCGTTTGGATGAGGGGATTTGATTTGAGGAGGCATTTCAAATGAAAGGAGTTAAAAAGGAGTTAAAAATACATGGATTTCAATTAACATGGTTTTAGTGAGAATTTGAAATCTCTCTCAATTTTAACTAAAAAGTGTGTTGACACAAATCTAGTATTTGAAATCCATTCATAATCCAAACATGTAGAATGGATTTGGACTGTGAATTTGAAATCCATAAGCCCAAATCCACCCAACCAACCCCAACCTTAACTAAATTGAAATCTCACTTGTGGATTTATGAACTGCAACATTTATGTTTTTATTTAAAAAGGAGTAACGCCATATAGGTGTTATAATTTTGAAATTATTGAAAGCAAAATGTATTGCAATAAATTTCAAGCGTAACTCCCTTTTTTTTTTTACCATGTGTAATATCATTTACACATTCTTTCCATCGAGTTATATATAAAGAACAAAATATATCTCCAATTAATCACAATTCAACTTTGATTTTAGCCTTTGAATTTTTTGGTAGGGCAATGGAGGCTAGTTTATGGAGGATGAGCCTCATGTTTGTGATTTTGATGGGCTTATTGTGCCTATCTCACGCTCATAAACACTCGGTTAGAACCTTAACTAGCGCACCGCTTGTCGAGCCACCTTCTCATTCTCCCATGTCATCTCCGACGGCTCAACCCAAACTACACGACATTGAGTCACATTTCGGTCTCTCTCCATCATCAATATCACCATCACCGGCAGCGGTTAGAACCCTAACACACACGCCTCTTGTTGAGCCACCCTCTCATTCTCCCACATCCTCATCTCCAGCGGCTAAACCCCCTCTGCACGTTATTGAGCCACATTTTGGTCTCTTTCCATCACCATCATCGGTGGCTGTCAAAACTCCAACTCTTTCGCCATTTGTCGAGCCACCTTTTCATCTTCCTACGACATCATCTCCGGCGGCTCAATCCCCACTACACGATAATGAGCAACATGTCGGTCTCTCGCTATCACCATCACCGACTACGGCCAGAACCCTAACTCATGCTCCGCTTGTCGAGCCGCCCTCTCATTCTCCCACGTCCTCATCTCCGGGGGCTCAACGTCCACTACACAACATTGAGCCACATTCCAGAATATCTCCATCATCAATATCACCATCACTGGTGCCGGCGGCGGTCAGAACCCTAAATCTTGCGCCACTTGTCGAGTCACCCTCTCATTCTCCCACATCATCATCTTCGGCGGCTCAACCCCCACTACAGGACATTGAGCCACATTCCGATCTCTCTCCATCACCAACACCGAAAGCGGTTAGAACTTTAACTCACGCGCCGCTTGTCGAGTCACCCTATCATTCTGCCACATCCTCATCTCCGACAACACAACCCCCAACACAAGACATTGAACCACATTTCGGTCTCTTTCAATCACCATCACCATCACCGGCAGTGGTCAGAACCTTAAGCCACGTGCCGCTTTTTGAGCCACCCTCTCATTTTCCCACGTCCTCATCTTCGGCGGCTCAACCACCACTACACGACATTGAGCCACATTCCGATCTCTCTCCATCACCATCACCGACGGCGGTCAGAACCCTAACTCATGCGCCATTTGTCGAGGCACCCTCTCATTCTCCCACGTCTTCATCTCTAGTAGCTCAACCTCCACATCAAGATATTAAGCCACATTTGGATCTCTCTCCA
Source organism: Galeopsis tetrahit (assembly GCA_963675135.1). NCBI lineage: Eukaryota > Viridiplantae > Streptophyta > Magnoliopsida > Lamiales > Lamiaceae > Galeopsis > Galeopsis tetrahit. Next base: position 70,552,065 of record OY776124.1, read on the forward strand.
TCACCATATTCAGAGGCGATCAGATCCGCAGCTCATGCACCACTTGTCGAGCCATCCTCTCATTCGACGTCCCGATCTCCAGCTACTCAAACTCCATTTCAAAACATAGAACCAGATTTTGATAACTCGCCATCACCGTCTCCGGCAGCGACCACAACCACCTCTTAGGCGCTGCCATATCTGCCATACTAATAGTTGCGCAAGAAAGCTTCGGTACTATAGGAGCACATTGCTTTGCCAGCAAACACACATTCTTCAGCTTAAGCAATATTTGCTTGATGGATTTAGGGTTGGGTTTCACATGCAAACACACTTACTCTTATGTTTGGTAGCATTTTACTTTTACAATCATATGAAAAAATAAATATAATTAGATGAGTTCATAAACCTAAGGTTTTACACAGTTTACCACATCCCAACTTATCAAGAAAACAAGACCTTATAGAATTATATTATAACTAATTCAAACTCATTAAATAAATTTAAAAAAACTGACGAAAGATTCACAATTGCAATAACTTGCCAATTCGACCTAACGCGTTCATGGCAAAAGTTATTAACATAATAATATATATAGATATATACTCCCTTTGTTTAAAAAAAAAAATAAAAAAAAGTCATTTTAGCATTCCATTCTTATTCACAATTAAATGTCTTTTTAGCCAATCTTGTAAAATTTCTATCAATTTTACCTTTTTTTAAAATATGAAATTTCTCTCCCGTTTTTCTTAAAACTTAAAAAGGTTTGAGACATTTAAAATGTTAATTTACTTGCATTAACGGAGAATTGAAGAGAATGGAAAAGATAAGACAAGAAAAGCTAAATTAATGGAATGTGTTAAAAAAATCAGTAATAAAGACAAAGTTTTCATAATAGAATCTCCCCGGAGATGAAATGCTGCCACAAGTGGACGTGTTTATATGCACGGCGGATCCGAAGAAGGAGCCGGTGGTGGAGGTGATGAACACGGTTATATCGGCCATGGCGTTGGAGTACCCACCACCGGCCTCAACCGGAAAGGCAGCCCCAGAATCCAAATGAAGGTGAAAATCACTTCGGAAATAGTGATCAGAGTCCAAGAAAGAAGTGGCACGGCGCTGTAAAGTAGGTTAGAGAATCTGTAGTAGAGAACGGCGGCGACCGCGGCGGAATGGAAGAGGATGTGGAGGCGGTTCAGAGCGGCGCGTGGCTGCTGGACGGTGCATGTGTTTAGAGGAGTCATTCTTAGATTCATCATCAATTGGCTGCGACCTTATATTGTCTAATAATGCCTTTTCAGGGAATTTTTTTTTTTTTTTAGGATTGTAACTTTGGGTAGCAAAAATGGAAACCAAACTTTACACGTTGATAAAATTAGATCAGTAACTTTTTTGCAATTTCAATCTCAATTAGTTCGATTAATTCAATATCGAACTAATTTTTCAAGTGACCCATTTTTCGAGCTAATTTCACACACCTTCACACTCACCGTCCTGCAGCCACCGCACCTTCACTATACCATCCAACTACATCCTCACGACACCGACGCAATCCAAAAAATTACACAAAGATCCCAAAAATTCACCATGTAATCTTATATCAAAATCCCTTCATTTTTAACCTCGTGCTATCGTCGGCCCCACCCCTCTTTTGCCACCACACCTTCACAAAGAATGATGGAGGTAGCAGTGACAAGAGGCTAAAGTGCAGCAGCTGTAGGGAGTGCAAAATTAATCTAAAGAATTAGTCTCACGTACGCGTTCAGCTCGAAAAATTGATTTCACTTGACTTACACGTACGAAATTAGCCCAAAATTGCGGAGGAAAAATTATGAATCTAATTTTGTCATCCCATTTTTTTAAAAAAAAATGTAATATTGCACTTTTCATATGCGATATTTACATGCTTCCCATGTTTGCAGGCATTAGTCGATTCATTGACCATGGGAACAGTGGCGGACCCAGTAGAGTTGTAGAGGGACATGGGTTACAACGGTATTCCACCCCTAATTATTATTTTTAATATTTCATGCATTTTATAAAAAAATAAAATTAAATATATTTCATTTTCCTTATTTTACATGACTTAGTAGGAGAAAAAAAAAACTCAATTTGGACCTAAAAATTGGATAAAATTACTAAGAAAATGACTTTGTAGGAAATATAAACTCTTATTGGCTTATTGGCCTAAAAGAATTAGTTATAATGAAAGCTTCCAATTAAATTTAAAAAATTAAAAGTGTGTTGGGAAAAAAATTAAGTTGTGAAAAAATAAAAATAAAACTAAACAATAAAGACATCAAATAATATATTTGTCAAAAATCCTTGTCCCATTATTATTGGAACATTTGCCATCTACTTCAATCTCCTTAAAAAAATCTCCCTTAACATTTAATTATTTACACTCTATGCCATGACATGACTTTGTAGAATATATAAACTCTTATTGGCCTAAAAGAATTAGTTATAATGAAACCTTCCAATTAAATTTAAAAAATTAAAAAGTGTGTTGGGAAAAAAATTAAGTTGTGAAAAAATAAAAATAAAACAAAACAATAAAGACATCAAATAATATAATATACCACTGTTGTTTATATATAAATATATGATTGTATTCTTATGGTTAGGTCTCCTATAAATATGAATTTTATGAATTTTTCTCTTCAAAATATCACCTATTAGCATGCAAAGTATCACCCTTTAGGCCTTTATCATTTGAAATTACCACCATTTCAAAAAATGCTTAATTTTTTATGTATTTTTTCTTAAATCACTAAACAATTACATTATGCATTCTAAATAATATTAGTATTTCTTATACTAAACACGGATACTAAGTTTACGATAAAATTTTGTTGAATTAAGTTCTTAGAATTTTTTGTGTCTTGTACTATTAATTAAATTAGAAAATGATTTGAACTCTATATAACATCTCATCTATTTATATATAGGGTTAATTCTAAATAAATACACCACCTTTAGTCTTAGTATCAATTTAATCACGACCTTTACGATTATTGTAAAAAAAAACCCCACCTTTCATCGTGTTGCAGTTAGATACACATTTTTTTTCTACGGTCAACAATTGATGATGTGGTTTGGCGAAGCTTGGTCTGATTACACATATTCTTTTTTGGTATTTCACCAATAAGTTCTTTTCACATAGAGTTTTTCAAATAAGAACAAGGTTCAAATTAATTTCAAATTAAGGTCAAAATCCAACTTAAATGTACCATCTTACCCTTATTATTTAAAATTGTGTTTTAATATAATATTAAGTCAACTAATTTTAAAATTTGAATGCAAATCTTTCTCTCTTTCTCAAACCCCTGATTGTTCTACCTCCTCAATTTTAGGACTTTCCCCAAATCTAATATCTGATATTCAAGTCTTTCCAAAATCTTTGATATTCAAGTCTTCTCCAAATCTCTCATTTTTAGATGCAGAAGTGTCCAGTAAATTATGTGCATAGAAAAACGATTTTAATACAAATTAGATCTGCATTAATAAAATCAGTCTATTAATGTGGGTCACATACCAGTGACTTGATTCAAGACTTCTAGAAACATTGAAAACTGATTAACACAAACAAACTTGGTTTTCATCGAATTCGATCTTGAGTATCACGAAATAATCCATTGATTGATAATCTGCTATTTATCAGAATAACCCTAAAATAATAACAAAATAACATGTACAAACGACTAACAATCAATCTGCATCTCTGTGTTTGGCCAAATATATGAACATATTAATACTTTTGAAACTGGAATCAATGATTTAACATAGTAATTGAAATCGTAAAAACAGTCACTTGCACCGCGTCTGTGTTGTCACATCGCCGCGAATGAGATTGGGTGGAGGGTTCGATCGTGGACGACGACGGCAAGGAAGATCTTCCATCGACAATGATTTTGTCTTCCATTCGGGGGTTTGATCGTATTCGGCGCCTATGTTTTTTATTTTAAACCATAAACAATGTCAATCGATTTGATAGTAGAATTTTATTATAGAAAGTAGGAATCAAATAATTTATTTTAAAAACAACGATCTTAATGTTAAGAACTTAAGAACGGATCATAATGTTGAAGAAAATTAAGGAATATTAAGAATGGATCCTAATGTTGTTGTTGAAGAAAGTGGCAAAAATTAAGGAATATTAGAATTGATTAATTAAATATTAAAATTTAAAATTACTCTTCAGATTTAAATATAAGGCATAATCGTTATTTATATTCAATTTTGACCTTATTTTAAATGATTAAAATTTTTGTTCTTTTAAAAATGTTTCTATAAATGACCCACGTAAAAATTCTCTTTCTTGTTTTTTTATTTTTTTTCACATCAGATTAAATTTTACATAAATAAAAATAAAAATTAAACTTCGCTTCCGCTTTTTATGCGTCTTTTTCAACTTCTCAAACTCCAGTTCTTCTTCTTATACGTCTTTCTCACCTCTCAAACTATGGCAAAAAGAAAAAAAAAATCTAGGTACTTTGATAAGTTCTTCTTCTACGTCTTTCTCACCTCTCAGAAAAGAAAAATCTAGGTACTTGATAGGTCAAGCATTAACCCTTGAATGATAGAAGGATGTGGAAGATGAGGAAGAGAGGTCGTGAGAAAAATCCTAAAAATTATACAAAATTGACCAGTGGGATACAAATGACTTGTTTGGTATATAATGTAGTGGACCACAACAAAAAAAATTGGCCCTCGTGTGTAAAGACTTCAAAAGACAAAGAAATTGCATGTAAGATTTTGTTTTTAAAATGTCATGTTATTCCTTCAAAAAAATAAAAAATGTCCTGTTATATGTTTGTCTTTGAAGAAAAATGGCAACCCAGTATTGATTTGCAAAGCCTTTGCACTATTATATGAGGGTAAGTTTCTTATTTTATTAAATATTTGTATATTTCTTATTACTATAATAACTGTGGTGAATGTGAGGGGTAGAAGGTGGAAGAAATGGTAGTGAAAGTGACTTGAATACTTATAACCTAACAATTGTAAATGTTTTGTACCGATCTAACTATGACTTTTAGTATGCTAAATATATTTTTTCAGAATATTTTCTAAAATATTTTTGTTGTACATTAGTGTTAAACACATTAATTACTAGAATATTTTTTTAAGAATATTTTCCTCTCCCATAAAAGCATATAAATTGTAGTACTCGAATTAGTTGAATAAAATAACAAAATAATTCAATAATGGAAGAATTCCTAAGAAATAAACCACCAGATTTGGATGATTTTTGGATGATTTTTAGGTGATTTTGTTTTTTAGAAAAAGAACTCTATTGAGTTTGAGGAAGAATTGATTGAGTTTGAGAAAGACGCACAGAAGAGCAGAAGTTTTATTTTTATAAAATTTTATTTTTATTTATATAAAATTTAATCTGAAAAAAAAAAAATGTGTAATTGGATGTAAACCACATCAATCGTTGACCAGAGAAAAAAAAAATGTATAACACAATGAAATGAAAGGCATAATTCTTATTAATATATTTTAAATATAATTTAAAACAAATATTATTCATTAAAATATATTTTAATTTTTTAATATCTAATTTCCCATCAAATCTTTCATCTGCATCACCCCCAACAATTTATTTTTCCTGGGAAAATCATCTTTCTCCCACGAAGCAAATCAAGTTTTCTACAATTATTACTTATTTTCTTAGCAAAAAATGTCACATCTTAATTGTTGCCGTTATTTCATAAAATGTTTTAGAAAGATTTGATGTATAATAGATTAGAAAATTCACTTCTATAAAATGGACAAGTTCCATGATTATTATTTTTTATAATTTACTAACACAAACAAATAACAAATAGTGGTGATAGATGACATAATTTATAATTGATCTGCACATGCAAACCATAAAAACATTAACTAAAAAAAGATCATATTGAGTCATAATTATTCATACAACTACAAGTATGTTAAAAAAATATGTATAGAATCATACACTAATATCAATCTTTTTCCACGTACTTTAACCCTCACTTTCCATGTACTTTTACCCTCACTTTGACCCTTCGAAGTAAATCTCATTCTCTTGGCAATTACACTCAAGATTAATATAATATGCATTACTCTCATCAACTTGTTTCTGGAAGCACAAAAAATTTCTTTTTGTATACAAATTGACCATTTGTCTTTCTATTGACCACATTGACTTACATTTTAATCGTTCATTTATGTCAACATGAGACCAGCTGCTAACTCATTATGTAGTTGGTTTATAAGAACACTGTTAAAAATCGAGATGTACCTTTTGAAAAAAGCATGAGCACTTTTTGCTCTGACCGGAACCATCGACTACACAAATCATACACGTTTAAGGGAACTGTGTATACGGAACTGTGTATATGAGACAGATTCGGATAACTTGGGGTCCAGATGAAATCACATTGCTTGTTTTGTAGAAGTATAGGATCATTACAGTACACGTCACAATCCAAGACTAGTGCAAATGGGACATTGCTCATTTGTGATACTTCATATGTAATCACTAATTTGTGATACTTCGTATGTTAAACACTATTACTTTGAATATTATAGAATTTTAGTCAACTGGGTTGGTAGAAGTTTTTAAGTTGAGACCAAAGTATACGAACCAAGGCATTGAGAGCTCCAGCTTTGAAGTGATGAGGGTAGGATGGTCTTTTTTTGCGGGACACATAAACAACAAGTGGTAGTTTAGATTCTTCATCAATTCTTCCTTCATTCTTGTTATCATATATCACCTGCAATTTAAATGAACAATGATTAGATTTTATTTATATAAAAAAAAACTTTTTACTTAGACCCTCTTTTTCCCTTAAAAATTTGTATACAATTGTCTAAATCGAAATTCTAAACTAAAAAAATTAAATAAAAATATGGACGCCTAGATTCGTCAAGGCCGATTTTTCATCAAAAGCGTCTAGAGAGACAAAATCGTATTGGTCAGGGACAGCCTAAGCCGATTTTTGCCATAGAAAAATAAAAATAGACTTCCATTGTCAAACTGTGTTACCAAAGACTGAACATATATTTTAACCGATAATATTAGTTGTCCATCAACGTTTTTGTAGTAGTGATAACAAGATAAGAAACTTAACACGTACTAATATTCTTAACAATTACAAGCTTCGTTCATATGATGAAGAAATCAAATGATATATTTGACCATTTCGTGAATAAGTCCTTCCAAAATGGGAAGACTAATAAGAAGAGCATAGGGTGTCAAAATCCCCTGTCCAAACATCGTCGTCGTGCCTCCGGAGACGATCAGCCTTGTAGCACCGCCGATAAAGCAAACCAAGTTGAGCAACACCAGCATTGGCAATGGTATCATGAACATCTTACCTCCCTCAAAATCGAATTTTCCTTTCTTGTATTTTTCGAGCTTTTTGTGATCGATTACCTTGTTAGTAAGCCTGAAACTTGCTTTTGCAATGCCAATATATTTCATCAACACATCCAAGCATCCTTACAAGCTTGCGGTCACACTTCTTATTATCCAAATTCTCTGTTCATTCCTCACTGTCCTTACTGAGCCACCACTCGAGACGACTTCGTATAAATGCAGGGCAAATGAGGAAGCGGAAACGGTTGCAAATGCTGCAAACCAGGGATTTGTAACCTGCAAGTGATCAACAATATTGTTATTAGCCTTGGAAAATTCTTATTTTGAGTATGAGTAGTGTCAGTGCCTTATCTAGAATTGTTGTGAGTGTTATCTCATAATCTCACATCAGCTGACTAGGTCAGTTGATATGGATCAAATAAGATGACTTAGACCAAATCAGATGAGTTGAAGATTTCGAGACAAGTCTTATGAGAGACCGTTACAGTCAATTACAACTAACAAGGGAAGTTAACTGTCATTCAGGTTGGGCAATAACCAAGCACATGGGTTGTTACAAACGATTGTAAACGGATTAACTACTCAACTGCTACATAACTGTTGCAATCACCATGATAGTATATATACTCTTGTAATTGTACTTTGTAAGGTTTCGATCTAGTACGAGCATTCGTCTTTGAGTTGTGTGAGTTCACGAGTGAAGTGAGGATAAGTTCCTATTCCGAGTGAATGAGTGTGTAAAAATTCTTGATCAATCAAAGTTGAAGTCGTCTAGTTCAGTGGATGTAGATCGCATTGATCGAATCACTTTGTTTATCTTGTTGATTTCTTTTCTGAGATTGGGTTATCAAATCTTTTCTGATTTCTACTTGGTTGGAGACGTCTAATCCAGTAGACTTCTTGACAATTTTCATGATCTCTGTTTGTCATGCTTTGTGACAAAATGATCTCATAAGTCGACTAGATAAAAATATAACAAATATATAACACAAATTCAAAGAATAAGTCATTTGTTCCAAGTAAAAGTTTACCTTAGGAAACATAGAAGAAGCAGAGTGGAAGAACTATTCCATACAAGAACAAGGCAATGGATGCAAAGTGTGCAAGCGCCAAGTAACCATAACACAAGCTTTGTAGGACACACATCCTCGACGACATTCCATAAGTGAGAGGGCTAAAACTCGACAGCCCGACTTGAACCAGGCCCGAAACCCATTTCATTTGCTGAACTAGAGCGCCCTTCATGTCAATGTTGGTGCATCCAAGAAAAGCGGGCCTGTCGGGGTAAAGATAGACCGATTTCCATTCCTTGCAGTGCAAGAGATAGCCAGTGAACGTGCTCTCTAGTAAACAAAAGTAAGAATAACCAATCTGTCCATATTTTCAAGGATAATTAATAGGAAACATGATGAAAAATGTTTATATATAATGAAGTTTGTGAATACTCACATCTTTTCCCCATCTGGTGTTATGTTAATATGTGCAAGATATCAGTTTCTTGGCTTCTAAAACAGTTGCATCAGATATATGCTGCATATTACTATTTTTATCAAGCTCTTGTAATGAATCAATGAACTTTCTAGATAAATCAAACTTCTCTTCTCTTTTTTCAAGGTACTCATGATCTGTTCAATCCAAGAAATAAAAGAATTAAACTTGAGTTTTACATAAAAGTTAATGAAATATATACCTTGTTGATTACGAGTACAAAACAATGTCTTTTTCTTGACATAGTAACCCGTCCCCGAGCAAACCGTGCCCCCTAGGCCGTCCATGCATTGAAACATAGTCTGTGGATGGATTAAAAAATGAGCTGATGGAGCCTATTAATTATATATTTTCCTCAATTGAAAAATAGGAGAAAAGGGCGTACCGTAAAAGCAGTTCTTGCATTGCCATCATAGATGTCATTTGTACTAACATTATAGAACATTTGAGGGAACTGTGTATAAGAGACAGAATCTGAAAACTTGGGATCCAGATGAAAGCAAGTTGGGTTGGAATTAATGTGGGATTAATTGGGTTTTGATACCCTTGTCTAATTAATTAATTAGATGGACTAAACGTTAATTATAAAATAATTAAACGTGACATAGTCGATCTCCTCGCGGAGTAGATGAACGTGGTATATTTAATATCTCAAAACCGAGTTAAGGTGAGTGAGAAATTAATTGATGAAGTTGAATGGTTCAACTTGAGTTTGAGGTGTGGGAATGTGAAAGGTCACATGTCCCACATAGAAAGCCTACAAAATATTTAAAGGCTTTAAAGGCATTGAAGTAGGAATGGAATTAAACTATGTATAAGGGGTACACTCCCCAAAGGGCCACACATGCGCGCCCGTCCGGCTCGACTTCGGATTTGGCTTTGGCAATTGGTCTTTGGTGGCCCGCCTATCTTTTTGCAGACCTAAAAACTCCGAAAGCCCAACTCAGGAATTGGATTGGATCGACCCATTCGGTTACGGGTTTGGCCCACGAATTCTGCAACCACCTAGGGTTTCCTGCCTATAAATACAGACTCTTCCCTCATTTACGCTGATTTTCGCCCCCTTCTTCTCTCCTCTCCTCTCTCTACCGGATTTAGTTCCGTGTGTTGCCGGAATATTTCTTCCGTGTGTGTGTTCAGTTCGTACTTAGTACGTTCGCCGAGGCTTCGTATACAATGGTGCTACTGTGTACGAAGTAGAAGTCGTTTTACCTTTGGGGAACGAACGTCGTTACCAGTCGGGCACTACCTGGGCGTATTCTGTTCTGCGGGAAAAGGGTTTCCCTTGAATCGACTTGTGTTATCATATTCCTCTTCGATATTGCAGTATACCCTAACAGGCGTACAATCACCAACAATCGCAGAACAGAATATTATTAATCTACTTTCGAACTTAATTAATTAAATTATTTTCGGACCTAATTAATACGCTGCAATGTCAAAAACGAATGATAACATGGATGTTGACCCCACTGATACAGAGGTCGTTCACGGTGCTGAGAATATTGGCAATGATGCCAATAAGAAAACGTCTCCTGATCGATCAGTTTCACACAGCTCTGGTATGAAATCTCAATGAAGACAGAACGACCATGCTGAAAAGGTCAGAAATAGAAGCAATCCTTTTGCTGGAATTCCTCCTTTCGAGAATCCTAAGTTTACTTTCTCTGCACCCGGGCCGAGGCCGATGGTCGTGCAAGGAGAAAAACCTGAGAAATTCTCAGGGACTGAATTCAAAAGATGGCAGAGTAAGATGCTGGGAATAAAATGAGAAATGTTTTGATTAAATACCAAAACCCCTGAGACATGCCTAAGTCAAGATGATTGTGTTCAAATCTGTGTTAGAACACATAGCATAAGGCTAGATGAGAAGCTGATATGTTAGGCAGCTCTTAGATGACTAGATGCACAATGTGAGGGGGAACCTATGCTTTGAAGATGATCAAGATCAAGTCCCCTCAAGGCTCAAAATCTGGAACAAACACTAAGGACAAGAAAACTCTATAGAATATCATATGCTCTGATCAGGAGAGTTGTCCAGAAGAATTATCTCTATGCAAGAACTTGATTTCAAAGCTCAAAAGGACAAGATTAGTCAAATGCTCTGATCAGGAGAGTTGTCCAGAAAGGTTAACTTTGTGAAAACATCAGCTCTGAAGCTAAAAGACCAAATATGCTGATCAGGAGAGTTGTCCCAGAAGAGTTGTCTCAGCAAGTTTGAACCAGAACAAAGATTCCAATGTTTGAAGGTCAACCATGTTGAAGAGTTAGAGACAACCATACCCTAAAGAATCTCAATACAACATGCTAAGATCACCTTGAAGTGAAGGAAAGGGAAAGAGCCAAGTCATCTGAAGAAGAGCAAGCCAACTTTGCTGATAAGCAAAACTGCTGATAGTGATAAGGAGAGTTGTCCAGTTGATAAGGAATGTTGTCCTATCATTGGATCAACCTTCAGAAGCCATGTCCAAGTCCTAACTAGAAGTCAAACATTGGGAAAAGTGCTGCAGAATAAAGACAAAGTCTTAACAGCCGTTTATTACCCAAATAAGGACATGTCACTATCAAGAATCTGTCTTCCAGTTTGAAGAACTCAAGGAAGACATTTATAGCAATTTGGGGCTGCCTCTCCAACGGGCAAATCCTCAAATTTGTCTATAAATACAGGAAGTGTGAAGACCATTTGGAGCATCCATTCTACATCCAACTGAACAATCATACCGAAGCTTCAAAGTCCTCAAAATACATTCTTAGTCTTGAAACACTTCTTCTAAGATGAACATACTGTATATCCATACAAAGCTTAGAGAGATATCCTAATCCTTATACACTGATGTTCATTGTAAAGGATATCTCATTAGTTGGAACCTTACTTCAACCCTTACCCCTTTCAAGTGAGAAAGTGAGAAGGTTGTAGTAGTAGAAGTGGTAGGAGCTGACTGTTGAGAGAAGAACAGTTCAGTTCTGAGTTGAGAAGAGGGTACTAGGACTCTAGACATCCTAGGGGTCAATTCACCAAGGAGAGGTGTTATTGATCAAGTGCACCTTGGCACTATAAAACAAGTTAATTCCAAGGGTGAAGGAATTATCCTGTTAAATCAGGGAAAGTGGATGTAGGAGCTTGAGTCTCTGAACCACTATAAACCTCCTGTGTTGATTTGCTTTACAAGTACTTACATTCATTCAACACTGCACACAAAACTGATCTTTCATAGATACATATTCAAAGACTATGCAAAAACTGTATTGGACAAGTTCCCTGAAACTAAACTGGACTGCTTTGGATTGACTAAGTGATTTCAGAATCTTAAGGAGTCTAAACTTAAAGGGCCAACCACTATTCCGCACATATAACTCCCCTAGATAGTTATTCAACTAAGTACTTGTTGGGAATAAAATGATTTTGATCTAAGATACCAAAACCCCTGATTGATGATGTACAAGTTAGTTGAGATATGCTCAAGTCATTGTTCAGGCAAGTTGTCCCAGAACACTCAATGTGTAGTATGCTTAAGTTAAAATCTCAGAAATGTTATGAGATATTAGTAATCAGGATAGTTGTCCAAAGCTGAAATGTTAGGCAGCTTGATAGGTCTATAGGACAAAGTTGCTGATCTTTTCAAGACAAACTGATCAAATGGACAACCTGGCTGAAGAGTTCAAGAATACTGAAGCTGTGCTCATAAATGCAAATGATCAAGACAGTTGAAGTACAAATGATCAAATGGATTAAGTGTCAAAAGCTTACAGAAGACATATTCAATGAAGCATTTATTGCCAATCATGCCTGAACCAAGCATTAAAGACTTAGAGCATTAAAGAGTGAAGCATTGAATGAGTGTTGGAACATTCTAAACTGCAGCAGGAATGTTCAGGGAGCTTGTCCCATCTGACCGTTGGCTGTGTGTAAAGTTTGCCACAAATCAACCTAGGACAATGTGCAAAATTGGAAACTGACACAAGTCTTCTCAGCCGCCTTTGTCAGAAGTCAACACATTCACTCAAGCAACCATTGAAAACCTCTTTTACACAGTGGATAAAAGGATGTCAAGCTTCATAGCCGTTTCAATGGTGCTGCAAATAGACATATTTGAATTGCTAATCCCTCCAACGGTTAGTTGTTCAAATTGTCTATAAATACAGAAGTGATCAAAGGAATTCAAGTATCCAACTACAAGCTATCAAACTATCATCAAGCTTTCAAAAGGAAACCAAGCTGTTCTCTAGAATTCCAAGTTTCCTGAATCACTTCAAGTCAGCTAAGCCAATCTCTGTAAACATCCTAGCTTAGCATTGAGATATCCTAAGCCTTTACACTGTTCTTACTGTAAAGGATATCTCTATTAGTTGGAACCAAACCTCAAACCTTATCTCATTTAGTGAAGAAAGTGTTTGTTGTAGAAGTGAGGAGTTAAGGACTGTTAGTGTGAAACACAGCCTTAACTCAGAGAGATTGAGCACTAGGACTCAAGTTATCCTAGGGATCAAGACACTAAGAGAGTGTTGTTGATCAGTGCACCTTGGCACTATAAAACAAGCTAATTCCATTGAGAAGGAATTATCCTGTTCAATCAGGGAAAGTGGATGTAGGAGCTTAAGTCTCTGAACCACTATAAACTTCTGTGCCATTTACTTACTGCACTCTTTATTGCACTTATATTCAATCCCTTTTTAAAGAGCAAAACTCAGTAAGCTAAGAAAACAAGTTTTGGACAAAGTCCCTGATAACTGTGTTTTTCAGAAATCAACTTGGAGTATTTCTTTGAGTAAAGGCCAACCACATCCCGCACTTAGCAACTCTTTTAGATATTTAGCCAACTGATCACTTAATAGTAATCAGTAGGACAAGTATCTATCAAAGTTCACACTCAGGCCAGTTGTGAGACAACTTGCCTGATAAGACCAGTTTTTCAAAAAGAAAAGAATTTGCATACACAAGTGCATTCCCCCCCCATACACTTGTGTTATACTCCACCAAGGACCAACAAGTGGTATCAGAGCAGGGGTTCAAAGACCACTGCTTCTGAAAATCCATCTGATTTTCAAATCACATTTTCTGTGGTCACTGAACTGATCCAAATTTCTGAAAAACTTATCTGTGTTCATCTTATATTACATTTGTTGAAATGGCTAACAATGCAGTTCCAGGAGATGTTGTCAACACCATCAACAATATGGGTCCAAACCAAGTCAATCATATTTCTCATCACAAACTACCAATGTTCTCAATTGAGAACTATGATTTCTGGAAGATCAGGATGAGAGCACATCTTGCTTGCCAGCATGATGAGATGCTTAAAGTCATCACTAGAGGGCCATTCACATTCACTAAAGCAAATCCCAAGCTCACTGATGCTCAAAAAGCTGATCCAAGGGAGTTGCTGCCAAAAGATAAAGATGACCTTACAGCTGAAGAAAGAAAAAGGCACAACCTGAACTACATTGCAATGAACACATTGTACCAGACAATTCCAGATGCAGTGATGGGGAGAGTATACCACTGCACATCTGCTAAAGAGATTTGGGATACCTTAGCACTAATGTGTGAAGGTACTCAAAAAATCAAGGAGAACAAGCTTCAAGTGGCTATCCAAAAATATGAACAATTCTCCATGGAAGCCAATGAAACTATTGATCATCTTGATGGCAGGTTCACTGACATCATGAATGAAATAAACTCTCTTGGTAAGTTCTATGCCAAAAGAGAGGTTGCTTTGAAGATCTTGAGAAGTCTCACATCTAAGTGGGACATATATTTTGTCATGATGCAAAATACCAGCAATCTTGACAACATGCCAATGCAGCAAGTATTCTCTGAACTCAAAGCATATGAGTTTGATCTCAACAGAAAGAAGGTGCATGAAGAGCCATCCTCCTCAACCAAAGGTGTTGCCTTCAAAGCTGCTGAAACAGAAAAGAAGATTACTCAAAGACCCTCTCAATCTGTTTCAAAATCTGAAATAAAGGAGGAGCTGGCACTCATGGCTAGAAGATTTGAGAAGCTCAACTCCAGATTTGGTAGATACAAGAAGTTCTACCAAGATAACAGAACCAGAAGGAGATTCAGTTCTCCTGAACATAAATCAGAGGACAAAGTCTCTGATGAAAAGAAAGAAGACAGATATGCTGATAGGAAGAAATTCAGCAAAGGAGAATCATCATCATCAAGGAGGAAGGAGTCCTCAAGCAAGAAGAATGATGATGAAGATGTGTGTTACAACTGCCAGAAGAAGGGTCATTTCCAGTATGACTGTCCTGACCTCAGTGCAAAAGAAAGGAAGGAAAGACAAAACAAAAGAGATAAAAGGCTGAACAACAGAAAGGCTATGGTAGCTGGAGATTCAGCAAGTGAGGAGAGTGTCTACTCTTCTGATGATGGACTGTTCTCCAACAGTGACAGTGATGAGGACTGTCAAATGGCACTTGAAGATGAAGAGGTATGTTCAACTTCCAATTTGTCAATTAACACACATGAATCTAGTGAAATCCATCTTGACTTTGAAAAGTTGTTGGAAGATTTCACCAGAATGCAAGAAGTATGCAATATGGCTCTGAGAGAAAATGAAAAGTTGAGGTCTAAAGTCAAAATGTCCAATCCTCCTGAATCTGAAGTTGACATTAAATCAACTGAGTTGTATCAACAGATTGTGAGAGAACATGAAGAAATGTCTCTCAAAGTCTCTGAACAACAAAAGCTAATTGATGAACAAAATCAGGCTCTAAAGAAAAAGGATTTTGACTCTAGAACTCTTCAAGCTAAATTTGACAATCTCTCAAGAGAATTTGATACTCTAAAAATAAGTGAGGGGAGCTTGAAAATGAAAATGTCTGCCTTGAACAAATCTGCTAAGGCAATAGAAGAAATTCAAGGGTTTCAAAGACCATTTGCTCAAAGGGATGGATTAGGCTATAATCCATTTGAACCCTCACCTGGTCTTAGTATTGCCTCATCAAGCAATTCTAAGATGACTTTTGTAAGATCAGTGGCACAACAAAATGAAATTGAAGTAAATCAACCACTGATCAAGGATAAGGGTAAAGGGATCTTTATACCAACTCAGGTAAACAATGTACCTAAACCTATACCTTTGGAAAAGGTTAAAGGCATTGCTTATAGGAGAAATGAGGTTCAGAAAGGTAGAACCAATGGAAGGCCAATCTATCTGAATCATCATCAGAGGAGCTGTCCAAAACCTGTTCAGAAGAGGCCAACTCAAATGAGGCAACCTCAACTGAATGGATTAAGGCCAATCCCCTCTGATAGGTATAAGACATTCAGGAAGCCTGGACCTTACTTGCCAAATGGAAAAGGCCATCCAAAAACCCATCCTCAAAAGTCTTATCCAGCTGCACCTAAGCTTAGTAACTTCAGGAGAAATGTCACAAGGAAATTTACCAACTCTCCTGAACCCTACAAAGCTAACACTTATACACAGAAATCACCCAAGGCATTTAAAGGTCAAACTGTGTATATAGATGTAAATGGAAACCAAGTCAGTCACTTTGAATCAATCAGAGTAATCAGGCAGATTTGGGTTCCAAAAGGTACAGCTAACCCTCTAGGACCCAACACTCAAAGGGTACCTAAATTTTGACTTTGCAGGACTTCAAGGACCCCAAAAAGAAGAGAAGCATCAACAAGAAAATAGCATGGTACCTGGACAGTGGATGTTCAAGGCACATGACTGGAAACAAGGAGCTTCTCTCAGATTTCATAGAAAAAGATGGTCCTTCAGTAACTTTTGGAGACAGCTCTCAAGGCATCACAAGAGGCTATGGTACATTAAACATTGGTAGTGTTAAAATTACTGATGTCTCATATGTTCTTGGTCTAAAATATAACTTGTTGTCTATAAGTCAAATTTGTGACAAAGGATATTGTGTTGAATTTGCACCAAATGAATGTACTATAAAAAACAAATCAACACAACAGGTGCTACTAACAGGGGTGAGAAAGGGAAATGTTTATTTTGCAGATTGGAGCAAAACCCCTGAAGCAGTCTGTCTTGTTGCCAAAAGCACAAATGAGCAAAGCTGGCTATGGCACAAGAGACTGAATCACCTGAACTTCAAAACCATCAACAAGATTGCAAGAAACTCTCTAGTTAAAGGGCTGCCAAATCAAGTGTTCACCAAAGAACATATATGCCAGCCATGTCAGGAAGGAAAGCAGATCAAAGCCTCATTCAAAGGAAAACCTGTCATCTCAACTGAGAGAGTCCTTCAACTACTGCATATGGATTTATTTGGGCCAATAATCCCAGTAAGTTTAAATGGAAGAAAATATGCTTTAGTTGTTGTTGATGATTTTTCCAGGTACACTTGGGTAGTATTCTTGCTGAACAAAAAGGAGACCCAAGTCAAACTACCTGAATTGATGATGAGATTGAGCAATGAAAAGGGCCTAAGTATTGTCAAGATCAGATCTGACAAAGGCACTGAGTTCATAAACTCATACATCAATGAGTACTGTAGCAAGAATGGCATCACACATGAAACTTCAGCAGCAAGAACACCTCAACAAAATGGGGTTGCTGAAAGAAGGAACAGGACCTTGAAGGAGGGAGCTAGAACCTTGATTGCTGAATCCAAACTACCTAAAAGGTTCTGGGCTGAAGCCATTAGCACTGCATGTCACACTCAAAACAAGTCCTTAATCACCAAAGGACAAGGTAAGACTCCATATCAAATATGGAAAGGTAGATTGCCCACTGTTGCTTATTTTCACATATTTGGTTGTAAGTGTTTCATCCATAATAATGGGAAAGAACAATTGAAAGCCTTTGATAGCAAAGCTGATGAAGGAATATTTGTTGGATATTCACAAATCAGCAAGGCTTACAGAGTCTACAATTGCAAAACTCTTATTGTGGAAGAAACACCTCATGTTGTGTTTGATGAATCTATTAATGAGTTCAGGGATAGAAACCTGAATATTGATGAGATGACACAAAGAACAACCAGATTAAGGCTTCAAAGCAAGGAAACAGTGTTTGTGGATGTTGCCCAGCCTGAACTTCATGAAAATCAAAAACTGGACAACCTACCTGATGGCAATCAACCAGTAGACAACCATCCTGAAGGAGAAATTGAACTGACTGATTCCATCCCAGTTCAAAATCAGGTAACAACTACCAATGAAGAAGCAGGCAATGCTGAGGTAGTTAATGGATCCACTATTCAAGGGGGAACCAATGAAAATGTCAACCTATCTGACAATGAGGACAACACCCCTGAATATGATCCTGAACTTGATCCTTCAATTAACTTTCCTGAATTTAATGAGTCTAGTGATCCAACTTCAGATGAGGACAATCCTCCTGAAAGGATCAGGTCTAGAAGGACTTGGTTGCAAGACCACCCATCTAGCCTGATACTTGGTAATCCAAGTGAAGGGATCAAAACTAGAAGATTTCATGGAGAAAGTGCTCTGTTTTGTTGTTTTCTTTCAGAACAGGAACCTAAAGACATTGAGGAAGCACTACAAGACACCAACTGGATCATAGCCATGCAAGAAGAGCTGAATCAGTTTACCAGAAATGAAGTTTGGGAGCTGGTAGACAGGCCAACTCATCAAGATGTCATTGGAACTAAATGGGTGTTCAAAAAACAAGAAAAATGAAAATGACATCATTGTAAGAAACAAAGCAAGACTGGTGGCCAAAGGATATTGTCAATCTGAAGGGATTGATTATGATGAGACCTTTGCTCCAGTGGCCAGACTTGAGGCAATCAGACTCTTCCTAGCATATGCAGCTCACATGAGATTCAAGGTGTATCAAATGGATGTGAAGAGTGCATTTCTCAATGGGGTGCTCAAAGAAGAAGTATATGTGGAACAGCCCCCAGGCTTTGAAGAAGGAGACAAGGTGTACAGATTAAAGAAAGCCCTCTATGGCTTAAAGCAAGCTCCAAGAGCTTGGTATGACACCTTATCACAGTTTCTTCTAGATCATGGTTTTGTCAAAGGCACTGTTGACAGAACCTTGTTCAGAATCTGTGAAGGAGATGATATTTTGTTAGTCCAAATCTATGTGGATGACATTATATTTGGATCTCCAAATGAAAAATTATGTGAGAAGTTCTCTAAACTCATGCAAAGCAAATTTGAGATGTCCATGATGGGATTGATGAATTTCTTCTTAGGACTTCAAGTCACTCAATCAAAGAAGGGAATATTCATCAATCAGGCCAAGTATACAAGGGACATGATCAAGAAATTTGGATGTGCTACAAGCAAACCAGTCAGAATTCCTATGAATACTAACTGGAAGATGGATCCTGATGAAGGTGGAGAGTCAACAAACTCCACTAACTACAGAGGAATCATAGGATCATTGCTATATCTCACTGCAAGCAGGCCTGATATCACATTTGCAGTTGGAGTGTGTGCAAGATTTCAAGCCAATCCAAAGAAGAGCCATCTTGATGCTGCCAAGAGGATTCTAAGATATCTCAAGGGATCTGAGAATCTTGGATTATGGTATCCAGCCGATGATAACATTGAGCTTACTGGATATTCAGATGCAGACTATGGAGGATGTAGAATTGACAGAAAATCCACCTCAGGAACTTGTCAATTCTTGGGCAGCAAGCTTATCTCATGGTTCTCCAAGAAGCAAAATACAGTTGCAACTTCAACAACTGAAGCTGAGTATGTAGCTGCTGGAAGTTGCTGTGCTCAGATTCTATGGCTCAGGCAACAATTAAGAGATTACAAAGTAATCTCAAGTGAAGTGCCCATATTCTGTGACAACAATAGTGCAATTGCCATCTCACAGAATCCAGTGCTCCACACCAGATGCAAGCATGTGGACATCAAGCATCATTTCATAAGGGATCATGTGGAGAAGAAAGATATCAAGCTTGTCAAAATTCACACTGATAAGCAAAAAGCTGATATTCTGACCAAGCCTCTAGCTGAAGCAAGGTTCTTGGAACTGTCAGCTGAATTAGGGTTACTTGATCCAGGCAAAATGGAAAAATGAGGAAAGTAAAGCTCATATGAAGGGGGAAGTTCATCAAAGTTGAACTTCAGCAAAGTTGACCAACCTCACTGAAGCTGTCAGCCAAAGAGGGAAACTCAGCAAGGTTGTCCCTGTAGTTCTCAGCAATGTTGGTCAGGGAATTTGTCCAAGTGGGACCCAGTCAGCAACTTTGGGATCCACTCAGGCAAGGTGATCAGACAGTTTGACCTTCACAGAAACCAAAGCACATCTCAGGATGTTTGTCCGAATTAATTAGATAATCATTGCTATTTTTAGCATTGATTAGACATTTAAGAGGTTTCTTGGTCTAAGAGTAGGCCATTTTAGGATGGAGTGTGTTATAAAGATTTTTAAAACCAAAAAAAGGCAAATCAGCATTTAATGCAGAAATCTTAATAAGATTGCATGAATTCTTGAGCCTTCATCCAAACCATTAAATTGCATTCAAAACTCCATCGAACCATTGAAAGTCCACTACCCCACTATATTTAAACGGTTTTTCCAATTACCCACTGTTACATTCCATTAACCAACGGTTAATAAATCTCTGCCATATATAAACCTCTCAATTTTCACCACCATCCTTTCACACTCATAATTCCCAAATTCTTTGAAGTCTCAAAAAAAAAAAAAAAACCTCTATACCTGCAACTTTTCTTCAAAACTCTCTTACTCTCAAAATCTATCTATGGCTCCAAAACTCAAGAGAGAAGAACTCGTAGATTTCAATGATTCCTCTCTGGACATTGACTTCTCTTATCTTAGCAACCCAAATTCGCTTTGGTTTGAAAAGCTGGTAGCCTTTGATAGCCCAGATTCAGATGTTCAACAAGTCCTCCATTGGCTGAGGGAGGCAGGGCTAGAAAAATTCCTAGGCACCAAGCCTGATTCCTGCCTAAATCCATTTATGGCAGAATTCTTTGCCTATCTAAGGTGGAAGGGCAAGAAGGGGGATGTGTGCACAAAGCTCACATATGCAGAAGAAGATGAAGAAGAAGAAAGCCAACACACAGTCATCTTCACTGCAGAGGATTTAGAAGCCAGTTTTGGGCTACCTTCTGAAGGCATAAATCCAGAAGTATACAAGGAAGAGGATGATCAGGAATTCTATTTCTCTTGGATGATAGAACCTAAGAAACTTGTTAGTGCTCAAAACAAAAACACTTTAAAGCCAGTGTTTAGGCATTTGTTTGACTGTGTTGTAAAGAGCCTGTTGAGCCACTCAGGGAGTGTTGAACAAATCAGTATGCCTAAATTAAGGGTGATGGCTGCTGTGATTGACTCTGCTGAGAAGAGAGTCAAGTTCAACTGGAAGAAATTCATTCTTGACAAAATGATGAATGAAAAATTCAAGTTCAAGGAGGTGAAACACCACAAGGTGGTGGTTGAAGGAAAACTCCAGTTCTGCACAAGAGCAAGCCTACTCTTGGAAAGATTTGCACATTACACCCACCTCCAAGCTAAGCCAAAGCCTTTTCCAGCTCAAAAGGTGATGTTTAGGAAGCTGTCTTCTAAGACAGAGAAGAGGAAGCAGGATGCAGCTTCAAAGAAGGCCATCACAAGTGTACCAGCAACCAGAGCCTCTCCAAGAAAGAGGAAAGCCCAGCCACCAAAAGCTCAACCAAAAATGAAGAAGATAAAGAAAATTTTGCATGAATCCTCACCAGAGAATCAGTCAAGAAGTGGAGGAGCCACTTCTGAGGAAATAGAGAAGGTTGCTGAGGAAGGAGTCAACCCTCCTGAAGAAGGTGAAGAAGTCAGAGAGGTTGTCCCCTTACAGCCTGAGAGTATAACTGAATTCAGAGACCTTGACCAGCCAACAAGGTATGAAAGAAAAAGAAGAATCATCAAGACTTCTGAGAAGCAGAGGTTGATGGAGGAAGAAAAGCAGAAGAAAGAATTCTTCAAGGAGATTAGACAGGCAAGCAAGTCTAAATCCAAGTCCAAACCCAACAGCCCTGAAGCCAATTCTCCTGATATTCAATCTCAAAGAATATCTCCAAGGCAAGAAGAAGAGGAGTGCAAGACTCCTGAAGATGCACCAATCATTGCCAAAAAGGTGTACTCCCCTGAAGGTGCACCTGATAGATCAGGTATTGATGTGCTGGCAGATCTGGTCAATCTTGAAGATAGACCCTTTTCCCCACTTGATCCAAGACTTCTCTCATATACCAAACTTCTTGAAACTGCTCTTCAAGAAGGTGATCAAGTTATTCTCCCACCCATTCCAGCAATTCCAATTACCTCTTCAGGCACAATGCTCTCAAAAGCACCTGAATCCCAACTTGTTTTGACCTCTCCTGACCCCAACCCTTCTGAATCCAACCTACCTGAATCCCAGCCAAGCTTACTTGAATCCCATTCCAACCCTCCTGAATCCAACTCTTCTGGAGATGATAGTGGTGAAGACTATACTTATGAGGGGATGTTGAGACAGATTGCAAGAGCCAATGTGGATGAATTATATCCAGGTTTGAAGGATTATCCCAGGCTGCAACAACAGTTCTATGATCTCAGAGCTCTTGTTGAAATCAAAGATAGAACTATTGTGGAAATAGCTCAGGCTATTCAGGATAAGGGTGCCAACTGGTGGCAGGTTGAGGAAAATAGGCTGTTGCATTTTGCAAATGTGAAGAAGACCAGTGTTTTAACTACTGAGGCCCTATTTTGCACCATTGTCCATGAAAAAGTGCTTGCTGAAAGAGAGAGGGTAGCACAAGGAATCAAGCATCCTGACAGTCCATCTGATGATGATGATGATGATGATGATGATGATCACACCAATCCCAATCCCCCTGGTATTAACTCAGCTCAGGTACATTACTTGACTTTTCATTCTGTACAGGACTCTGATCATTCAGAGGAGTTGACCAAAGATGGTGACTCGGTCCAAGATGCATTGGCCAAGGATGGTTCCTTTGAACCTGAGGCACAGCTTGACAATGCTGAGACTTCCATAGGAGAAGCTGGTTTGACTAAAGCCTCATCAATGTCAGGCAAGTTGGACATTGACCAGCCTTTAGTCATTCAGGATGACTCAGTGGACTTGGGATGCCCAAGCACTGTGATCTCCCAACAACTGCCCTCTGTGGATCCTGTTGAGGATATAGAGGTGTCAGGTTTAAACATTGAAGGAGTTGAAAAGGCTGTGAGTGCTGAAAAATCAGAGGGAGGTGATGGTGAGGAATGTGTGTTCACTGGTTCCTTGAGTGCACCACAAATAGAGGGTGAGGAAGTAGAAATATTGGGTGCAGCCCAATATGAGAGTCAGGCTATTCTTCAAGTCAAATCTGAACTTGATGAATCCCTTGGTGAAAGGAGGCCTGATTCTCCAGTGAATGTGAGTCTATCTTTTGAAAATGAAGAAGAAAAGAATAAAGTTGAAAATGAGAGAGAAGGTGCTGATGTATCAGACCTTATGGGAGAAAAAGAAATAGAGGGTGCTGAGGGAGTTTTTACTAACACTGTTAGTTTTGCAGATTCAGTTGCTGTTACTCTTGAACAGATTTTTGCAGATGCCTCCCTGACAGATATACCAGTTGAAGCTGACACTGATCTTCAAGCAGTATCAGCAAATGTGTCCACACTTAACCAGATCTACTTTGAACAAGCCAACACCTCTGAGGCTCACTTTCAGATGGTTACTCAGACTGCATCCATCATTGAAGAGCAGTCAGGGAAGTTGGACACACTGGTCAGGGAAGTTGAGAAGGCTCATGCAACCACTGCTGATACCCTAGATGGGCAAGGGAAGACTCTAGCCTCTGTGGAGATGAGGCTCACAGGGTCTGAAGAAGTGATCTTACCTACTATTGATGCAAGACTTTGTGGAGTTGAAACTGGACTGCAAACAGTTTCAACTGAAGTGACAAAAGCCAAAGATGCTATGGGTATATTCACTAGATCTGTGAAGAAAGAGCAGCAGGGTCTCAAAACTTTGTACAAGCACAATGTAAAGGCATTGAGAAAGACAATCAAGGATGCTTTAAGGCAGAGAACAGCAGCCCAGAGAAAGAAGGCAGAAGAGTTGAAAGCTGCTATGGTGAAGGAAGCTGCTGAAAAGTTCACTGTTGAACTCATGGCCAAAGTATCTGATCAAGTTGTGGCCAATCTCACTGAACAACTACAGGCCAAACTTGATCAATCACTGAAAGCCACATTGGATGCCATAGTTTCCCAGAAGATGAAGCCTGTTCACACCTTTTTGAGCATGGCAGATGATAAAATGCAAAACATTCATGATGAGAATGTTTATCTACTGCAGGAATTGAAGTCCCTCACCCATTCCCACTCACATCTCTCTGTCACTATGAGTGAATTGAAGCCCCAGTGTTTTGATAATGCCAAAAAGGGGGAAAGACAGAGAGCAAGGGCAAAGGGAACCTTGGTGATTGGTGAATCCAAGGGCAAGGAGAAAGTCCCTGAAGTTGAGGAGGAAGCAGTAGAAGACATTGGGAAAGGCAAAGGCCCAATGAATGTTGAAGATTTAACTGAGGATGAGCAGATTCAAATAGCTGTCAAGGAATCAATGGTATCAGCTATGGAAAGTCAGGCAAGAAAGCTTCAAAGGCCAGGTGGTGAGTCTACAGGACTTGAACCTCAAGAGAAGGTTGCTGAAGTGAGGGGGAAGGTGACAAGGTCATCTGAAAGAAAGAGGAAGGAACTGCAAGCCTTCAATGAATTCCCAACCAGCCTGACTTTGCCATCAGAATTTCAATCTGAAGAATCTACTCGAGCAAGGAAATCAAAGAAAATGAAGAAAGCAGTCCTGATGCCTGCTATTGAAGAAGTTGAAGAGGAAGTACAGGACAGAGAGCCTGAAGAAGTAGTGCCCAAGCTTGCTGATGATCCTTCCAAATTGTTTGAAGAAGGATTTGGGAAAGATCCAGAAACTCAGGAAAAGCTAGCTCTCTTGAGAGCTAAAGAAAAAATGGATCAGTTGGTTGAGGCCAACAAAGCAAGAGATGGGAGAAGGGCAAACTTCAAAGCTCCAAGAAGGAGGGCTTCATACAGAAGGCTCAAACCTCAAATGCTGCAAAGATGGGACACTCAGTACCCTCACCATGATAAGTGGGTTCCAATCTCACTGAATGATGCATGGGAGGAGGCCAAGAGAAGTTTTGTTTATGACTTCTATGTCATTGGAAAGTGGCTTGGTGAGAGTGTGGAGGAAATCTTTGTTCAGTTCATGTTTGAGAACCACAGGGACCTCTACCAAAAGCTGTTTGCAGCAGCTGAGATGGCAAGAGTGGAGTTCAAGGCCCCTGGTCCAATTATGTACATGCCTCCTAAGTTCAATGGGAACTTGATTGATGAGGGAAAGATTCTGGAAGAGTTTATCAACATCATGAAGATGGAGAAGCTAAAGCCTGGCCCTAGAGGAACCAACAAGGAGATCTGGGATCTAAAGAAGAGAGTTTGGGCTCAGTATGGCATTGCTCCTCAAGATGATGGAACTCTATGAAGGATAAGTTCATTCCTTTCCCTAATTTGCTGTTATGAATTCTGTTGTTATCTTTTTTTTGCTATTCTAGATTAGTGAATCCTTTTGATTTTCAGCCCTGTAATGGTTTATCACATCTATAAAAGGATCACAGTGTTTCTATCAAAGAGGTAACAACTCATTATCTCAACTAACCTATCCTGACATATATTACTTGATTTATTGTGCTAACAGTTTCTTTTAGGCAAGTTGACCAGTTCACTCTCCCTGAAGGTAATATTTAGTCAAGGTCCCTTTGTAATAGGTTTTGGCATCATCAAAAAGGGGGAAATTGTTGGGAATAAAATGATTTTGATCTAAGATACCAAAACCCCTGATTGATGATGTACAAGTTAGTTGAGATATGCTCAAGTCATTGTTCAGGCAAGTTGTCCCAGAACACTCAATGTGTAGTATGCTTAAGTTAAAATCTCAGAAATGTTATGAGATATTAGTAATCAGGATAGTTGTCCAAAGCTGAAATGTTAGGCAGCTTGATAGGTCTATAGGACAAAGTTGCTGATCTTTTCAAGACAAACTGATCAAATGGACAACCTGGCTGAAGAGTTCAAGAATACTGAAGCTGTGCTCATAAATGCAAATGATCAAGACAGTTGAAGTACAAATGATCAAATGGATTAAGTGTCAAAAGCTTACAGAAGACATATTCAATGAAGCATTTATTGCCAATCATGCCTGAACCAAGCATTAAAGACTTAGAGCATTAAAGAGTGAAGCATTGAATGAGTGTTGGAACATTCTAAACTGCAGCAGGAATGTTCAGGGAGCTTGTCCCATCTGACCGTTGGCTGTGTGTAAAGTTTGCCACAAATCAACCTAGGACAATGTGCAAAATTGGAAACTGACACAAGTCTTCTCAGCCGCCTTTGTCAGAAGTCAACACATTCACTCAAGCAACCATTGAAAACCTCTTTTACACAGTGGATAAAAGGATGTCAAGCTTCATAGCCGTTTCAATGGTGCTGCAAATAGACATATTTGAATTGCTAATCCCTCCAACGGTTAGTTGTTCAAATTGTCTATAAATACAGAAGTGATCAAAGGAATTCAAGTATCCAACTACAAGCTATCAAACTATCATCAAGCTTTCAAAAGGAAACCAAGCTGTTCTCTAGAATTCCAAGTTTCCTGAATCACTTCAAGTCAGCTAAGCCAATCTCTGTAAACATCCTAGCTTAGCATTGAGATATCCTAAGCCTTTACACTGTTCTTACTGTAAAGGATATCTCTATTAGTTGGAACCAAACCTCAAACCTTATCTCATTTAGTGAAGAAAGTGTTTGTTGTAGAAGTGAGGAGTTAAGGACTGTTAGTGTGAAACACAGCCTTAACTCAGAGAGATTGAGCACTAGGACTCAAGTTATCCTAGGGATCAAGACACTAAGAGAGTGTTGTTGATCAGTGCACCTTGGCACTATAAAACAAGCTAATTCCATTGAGAAGGAATTATCCTGTTCAATCAGGGAAAGTGGATGTAGGAGCTTAAGTCTCTGAACCACTATAAACTTCTGTGCCATTTACTTACTGCACTCTTTATTGCACTTATATTCAATCCCTTTTTAAAGAGCAAAACTCAGTAAGCTAAGAAAACAAGTTTTGGACAAAGTCCCTGATAACTGTGTTTTTCAGAAATCAACTTGGAGTATTTCTTTGAGTAAAGGCCAACCACATTCCGCACTTAGCAACTCTTTTAGATATTTAGCCAACTGATCACTTAATAGTAATCAGTAGGACAAGTATCTATCAAAGTTCACACTCAGGCCAGTTGTGAGACAACTTGCCTGATAAGACCAGTTTTTCAAAAAGAAAAGAATTTGCATACACAAGTGCATTCCCCCCCCCCCCCCCCATACACTTGTGTTATACTCCACCAAGGACCAACAGTACTCAATAGTACTTAGTAGTTTGATTATCTTAGAAGAGTTAATCATCTTCAGCAGAGTTGTCCAAGACAACCTAGCTGAGCTCTGGTTTGATCAAAAGTTGAAAAGAATTGCATACAAGTGTATTCCCCCCCCCCCCATACACTTGTTATATACTCCTTTCAGGACCAACAAGTGGTATCAGAGCAGGGGTTCAAAGACCACTGCTTCTGAAAATCCATCTTGATTTTCAAAATTCACATAGTTGTGTGGTCACTGAACTGATCTCTATCTGAAATCTCCTATCTGTTGACTGACTGTTTACTCTTGGGATATGGCCAACAACAATGTTGTTCCTCCACCTACTGTTCAAGGATTGGACAACATGGCCACAAATCCAGTCAACCACATTTCACATCATAAACTGCCCATGTTTTCAATAGACAACTATGATTTCTGGAAAATTAGAATGAGGGCTCATCTTGCATCTCTTCACACTGACATGTTAAGAGTAATCACAAGAGGACCTTTTGTGTTTACTCAAACTAACCCCAGGGTGACAGATGAGCAAAGAGCAGATGTAAGGGAACTGATTCCCAAAGATGAGGATGACTTCACTGCTGATGAAAAGAGGAAAGATAATCTAAATTATCTTGCCATGAACACCCTCTATCAAACAATTCCAGATGCAGTCATGGGAAGAGTCTACCACTGCACCACAGCCAAAGAAATTTGGGATACTCTTGCTGAGATGTGTGAGGGTATAGAAAAGATCAAGGAGAACAAGCTCCAAGTTGCTGTGCAAAAGTTTGAACAATTCTCAATGGAAGCTGAAGAATCCATTGACAAATTTGCTGGTAGATTCACTGATGTGATGAATGAAATCAACTCTTTGGGCAAGGTGTACTCCAGGAGAGAAGTTGGATTGAAAACCTTGAGAAGCCTCACTCAAAAGTGGGATGTTTATGCTATGATGATGCAGAATACCAAAGATCTCTCCTCCATGCCCATGCAAAAAATCTTCTCAGAACTCAAAGCCTATGAGTTTGACCTCAATAGAAGAAAACCTGTTGAGGAACTTCCAAATCCTACTAAGGGAGTGGCATTCAAAGCCAAAGTTACTGAACCTGAAATGCAACCCACTCCCAGATCATCAAAGTCAGTCTCAAAGACTGAAATGAAGGAAGAACTAGCCTTGATGGCTAGAAGGTTTGACAAGCTAAACACAAGGTTTGGTAGATACAAGAAATTCTACCAAGACAACAAATTCAGGAGAAGATACAACTCCCCTGAAGACCAGGCCAAGGACAAAAAGCCTGAAGAGAAAAGATCAGAGGACAAGTACTCTGATAGGAGAAGGTCCAGTAGAGCTGACCCTTCATCATCAAAAGGAAGAGATGAATCCAAGAAGGATGATGATGAAGACCTATGCTACAATTGTAAGAAGAAAGGGCACTTCCAGTATGACTGCCCTGAATTAAGCTCTAAAGAAAGAAGAGAAAGGCAAGCTAAAAGAGACAGAAAGTTCACCAATAGAAAGGCCATGATGGCTGGTGAAGGATCTGATAGTGCTGAAAGCTTCAACTTTTCTGATGGACTGTTCTCAAATAGTGATGAAGATGATGATGTGTGCAACATGGCTCTTGAGGATGATGAGGTATCCTCCACTTCTAGCTCACCATCATTTTTATAACAGAACACTAGTGAAGTTAACTTGAAACTTTCCTTTGGGAAGTTGATGGAAGATTTCACTAGATTACAAGAATTTCATGATAATTGTGTGAGAGAAAATGAAAGATTAGCTATTGAACTTACCAAAAACTCTGAGGCAACTGTTGATGTTAAATCTACTGAGTTGTATCAACAAGTCTTGAGAGAGCTTAAGGAAGCAAATCTCAGGATAGTTGACCAATAAAGAGAGATTGATGATCAACTCCTCTCTCAGAAGAGAAAAGACTTTGAACTAAAAATTCTAAATGCTAAGTTTGAAAACCTCTCACATGAATATGATATTCTTAAATCAAGTGAAGAGAGCCTGAAATTAAAGATGTCTGCTTTGAACAAATCCTCTAGGGCAATAGAGGAAATTCAGAGTTATCAGAGACCTATGGCTCAAAAAAGTGGATTAGGTTTTGATCCATTTGAATCTTCACCTTGTCTTAGTGTTGCCTCCACAAGTAACACTAAGAAAATCTTTGTCAAATCAGTGGCACAACAAGCTGAAAATGAAGTAATTCAGCCACTGAACAAAGGAAAGGGCAAATTAACTAAAAAGCCTACTCAAGTGTTTCAGGAGACTAGGCCCAAACCTTTGGAAAAGGTCAAAGCCCCTGAACACAAGAGGAATGTTGGTCAGCAGAGTAAACCCAATGGAAGGGCAACTCTACTGAACAATGTTCAGAGGAGTTATCCAAGGTATAATCAGCCTAGGCCAACTCATCTGAGAAAGCCTCAGCTGGATAGACCTAAGGACAATTATCCTCAAAGGCAGAATAAAATGAGACAACCAAAACCCTTCATGCCAAAGGGTAATGGTCATAAAAATGCCTTTCCTCAAAGATTTCATCAAGCTGCACAAATAACTCATAAGTTCAGGAGAATTGACAACCCCCCTGAAACTTACAGAGTTAACACATTCACACATACTTTCCCCAAGACATTTAAGGGAAAGACAGTGTATGTTGATGCACAAGGAAAACAACTTAGCCACCTTGAATCAATCAGGGTGATTAGGCAAGTTTGGGTTCCTAAAGGTACAGCTAACCTCTCAGGACCCAAAACTCAAAGGGTACCTAAACCTATCTAATTGCAGGTACCATTGGGCCACAAAAAGAGGAGTATGAGCAAAAAGACAGCATGGTACCTTGACAGTGGTTGCTCAAGGCACATGACTGGAAACAAGGAACTCCTCACTGATTTTATTGAAAAAGAAGGCCCAAATGTCACTTTTGGAGACAGCTCACAAGCAACCACAAAAGGTTATGGTACTTTGATGATTGGTAACATCAAAGTAACCAATGTATCTTATGTAGCTGGTCTCAAATATAATCTCCTAAGTATCAGTCAATTCTGTGATAAAGATTTCAATGTTGAGTTCTCAAGTGGAAAATGTTTAATCAAGGATAAAACTCAACAAATTCTATTGACTGGAACTAGGAAAGGAAATGTGTATTTTGCAGACTGGGACAAGTCTACTGATGCTGCATGTTTCATTGCTAAGAGTACTAGTGAACAAAGTTGGTTATGGCACAAGAGGCTAAACCACCTGAACTTCAAATCAATGAATAAACTTGCTAGAAATGCATTAGTGAAAGGATTGCCTAATGAGGTTTTCATTAAAGAACATGTGTGTAAGCCATGTCAAGAAGGAAAACAGATCAAAGCCTCATTCAAAGGTAAACCAGTCATTTCTACTGAAAGGGTACTTGAACTTCTACACATGGATCTGTTTGGACCAATCACCCCTTCAAGCATAAATGGTAGAAAATACACATTGGTTGTAGTAGATGACTTCTCTAGGTTCACATGGGTAGTATTTCTCCTTAATAAGAAGGAAACACAAGTTAAACTACCTGAACTCCTTAAGAGACTATCAAATGAGAAAAGCCTTAGCATTATCAAGATAAGATCTGATAAAGGCACTGAGTTCATAAATTCATACATCAAAGAGTATTGCACATCTAATGGGATAGCTCATGAAACCTCAGCAGCTAGAACTCCTCAGCAAAATGGAGTTGCAGAAAGAAGGAATAGAACTTTGAAAGTGTGGTGTGGGGTGTATAAATGAAGTGTTTAAGTTTAAGTAGAATAATGTTGTACTAAATGTTGTGACAATTGGTACAACACTGACTCTAATAGAATATCAGAAATTATAACTAACACAGCGGAAGACTTGAAACACTAAAAACAAACGTGACACAATGGAAATAATTTTTCACATAGATTTTATAAATAAAAATTTATGCTAGCCTTACGGCGAAAACCAATACTTATCTTCAAGTATAAATGTTGTGTGAAATGTTACAGCATTAACATTCACAACAGAAACTACAAACGAGGAAGGTGCTTTGTTCTAAAAACGAACTAAGTGTATAATGTATACACTGTCGAAATGCCTAGTCTATCTAAAGATTACACTCTCAATAGATAAGAAGACACACAGCCATACGGGTGGGATACGAACGTATGATCTAAAAGGTAGTTCTACTGGCCACAATTCCTAACAGGGATATACGCTCGGTCTAGGAAGTTGATCGAATAGAGTACACTGATTTGAGAAGCCTTCCATCGGTATTTATAGTAGTGGGGTGCTGATTCTAGAGGCTTCCACAATGAGGTCCTATTTTTTAGGAACTCAACTTCCATGATCTTTCTAGATCTTTCTTGAATGCTCCAGGTCGTTCCAAATGGTTCCAGGCCGTTCTAGCATGTTCTCCAATGTTCTGGAATCTTCCAGGTTCCAGATCCTTGTAGAAGCTTCTAGATCCTGCCAGAAATGCGACAACATTTAGATCAACATTTAATGTAGCATTTCAGAAAAGACTTAGAAAAAATCTCGGAAGGTCAAATTAAGATGTTGTTGATAATGTTAAGGCATTTAAGGATTAACAACATCTACAATCTCCCCCAATTTGACCTTTCGACTACAACACACCTGATGCACATATATTTCTATACATACTCAGTATTATGTACTTAGCTGAGGTTAACATCATTGCTAAGCACTAGTCAAGACAATACCTGTTGTAACCGTTCGATCAAATCAAATGAAGATCAGGGATAATTTTACAATGATCCGTGCCATAAGATCAAGATAAATTTTATCCAAAATAGAAAAAGTATAAACACTACACTTATTCACAACATAAGTAACTTTACTAAGATCATAAGTTAAACTGGAAGAAATTAACTTAAAATCTAAGTAAGACACTAACAAAAAACAAAACAAAAAAAATCAGAGCAACAAACATAGAAAACAAAAACATAAACATAAACAAAACAGAAACTACACTATACACAACCTGCAATAGTAGACACATGATAATCTGCAAACAAATTAAGCAAGGCAGTAAACAAATATCAAGTGGAACCATTAAGCAAGTTGCAGTAATAAACATCCTACAATCTAGACAATAAATAACAATTGTATCAGAACTTCAGAATTCAAAAACTTAAACATTAATACAAAGGTAGAACTGAATAAATGGCTTATATTGCTGTGGTAACAGCTGCAGCATCATCTTCCTGCACCATAGCCATTGTGGAATTCAGATCTCCCCCTGTCTAGCAGCTTTCTCCAGGTAGATCACCATACAAGGTGTCCATCTCAGCAGTATCATCATCATCTCCTTCATCAACAAAGTAAGTAGATGCAAGGTGTGCAACTACATCAGTAATAGCAGCATCTCCTCCAGCATCAGGTCCATCACCAGCATCAGCAGCAGCTGGAACTCCATCATCAATAATCTCCTCAATGACCACATTGGAGTTGGATGGTGGTTGTACTCAATGACCACATTGGATGGATGTAGGTGAAAGTAGGTTGGTCCACCTGTTCTTCAGGAACTGAAGCTCATCTATTGTGTCATGCAAGTGTTGGAGTTGGAGTTTGATGAATTCCTGTGAAAGATACACATTACCAGAAATGTTGATACGGATGTTCTCAACATTTGGGGTTGCATTTCTCTGTCTTGATCTGGATGATTCAGGATGATCAGTAGTAGAGGGTCTGGTTGGTTCTGGTTGAGCAGAAGTAGAGGGTCTTTGTTGATGTTCAGTACCAGGAGCAAGCAAGGGCAGATCAATTACTCTATCCCCAGTGAGTAAGGCAGGAGATATGGCCAAAAGTGGAACTCTCCCCCTCAACACATCAGTGTTCTTGGTAACAAATCCATGATGTCTCAAATAATTAGAAATCAGAACAGGATAGGGTAAATTGCCTTTCTCAGAAACTCTCCCAGTAAACCTCATCATATGTTGGAATATTGTGAGACCCAAATTAAACTTCTTAAGCACAGAAATCCTATATATCAAAACAGCTTGATCCTTAGTGATCTTGGTAGTATTTGTGGTGGGAATCCAATTGTAGATGATGAGTTTGTATAACACAGAGTGTAGGGAAGTGAGGTCTTTGGCTAGCATGTGTCTAGTCCATTTAACTACCCTACCAGCAGTTATAACAGAAATGACCACATCCATGTCAGGTTCTTCATCAACCTCAACATTGGGAATTTCTAAAAACTCATTTATCAATTCAGGAGTAAAAGGTACATCCCCCCCTCTAAAATTAACAGTCCCATACCACTTAGAAGATCTCCTACCAGTGCTCTTTTTCAAACATGCATAGAATTCATATGCCCAATTTGTCAAGAAAGATTCACCAAAATTTACAGCATGCATCAAATTCCTTTCTTCTAAGAAACTAACCATGCCTTTACTATCAAAATCAGGTATATTGATCCTCTTCTCTATCAGCAGTTTTCTCTTAGAATAAATGGCCAATCTATTCTCTAGTGTATCAAGAGAATCAGAAATACCTCCCTCTTCAGAAGCAAGGTCATCTGAGCTTGGTGTAGAGCTTTTAGCAGAGCTTTGTTCAGGGCTGCTTGCTCCACTGAAAGAGCTATCTCCACTGCCACCATCTTCAGGTTCTGGTGCAGCTTCCTTTGCAACAGCAAAATGCTCAGCATTTTTCTTAAGAGAGTTCAGAATATCTCTTAAACATCTTTCAGAATCAGAATTGGACTCTGACTCATTTGGTTCATCTTCAGTGATCATCTTTTCTTTGCCTTTTGGTTCAGCAACAGACTTCCCTTTCCCTTTCTCTTCAGCAACAACCTTCTTTTTGGATTTTTCAGCAACAACAGTCTTAGTTTTCTTTGGTTTCTCAGCAACAATAGGAGCTTCATCTTCAGAATCTGTGAACACTTGAATAGGTTCACCAGCATCAGCTCCATCCTTCTTCTTCTTCCTCATGGATTCAGAATAATCCACACGAGTAAAAACGCGGTTTGATCTCCTCCTTCTTTGTATAGGGCTTCTCTGTCTTTTCCCTTTTTGTGCATTCTTCTTGAGAGGAATGGGGGCAGACTCATCCGAAACAGAGAGTGAAGAGTTTGTACCTTCAGAAATGTTTGCATCCTCTATTTCAACGTCTTCAGGGTCAGACGTGGCAGTGGCTTCTTCTTCAACAGAAGCTTCAACATTCTCAGTTTGCAGTTCGTGAACAGAGGGTGATTTGGGGCTTTTTGAAGCAGAAGCCATTTGGGCGGTTTGCTCAGTCAAATAGCTTGATATGTCCACCGTGATTCCTCCAAAAGTCATCACGGGCAAATGGCCTGTAGTTCGAAGAGTATCAGACACCTCATCGATAGCCCTAGTGACCTGTTCAACAGTTGCATCTTGAGGGAAGTTTGTTTGAGGAGCAGTTTGAGGAGTAGTTTGAGGAGTGGGAACAGTTGTTGATGGAGTTGCAGAGACATTCGAGTCAGCATTTGAAGCGATAGAGTTTTGTGAAGCCATGGAAGCAAGAATTTCGAGAGGATTTGTGCGAGAGTGAGATGAGGTTTTCGAATCAGAGAGAGATTGTGAGGAATTCGAGTTTGTTCCAGCCATTTAAGTTAGGCGGTTGGAATTTCAAGGTAAGGATGGAAATTTGCACACACTTCTTTGAGATGTACACAACCAAATAACAATTCTGCAATCTTAGTACTCAACACAATCAGAAATCACAATTAGCAAATAAATGGCATCTTATGTTCGATATTTATAGAGAGAGTAATGTAGTTGGAGGTTAAGAAAATAAAACAGAAGAATTAATCTAGAATTTTCGAAAGTGCTCCACATTATTAGCCACAACCTAGATCATGGTTAATTAGTGGGAAAAATCAATTGATTAAATTAATTAAATTATTTAGATAATTAGGAAGATTCCAGAATTAATTTCGCATAATCTGAAAAATAAAATAGATAAGGGTCAGAAATTAATTAAATAAATAAACTGAATCTCAATAAATAATTAAATAATTACACAGATAAAAATAAATTCGAATCAGGCAATGTTGTGCTCAAAACTGTTACAAACACCTCAACACGGTTTTTACATGAATTTGCTTCATTAGTGTTGCACCATATTTTTTTTTTTGTGTTATAGCATCTAATTTGTATTGATCCATTGTTCCTGTAGAGTACATCGTAGTAGCGAACTCCGTGCCCCATACTTACTTAATGGATTACAAATATGTTGATGTTTTTACCAAATATCACCCTTTGAAAAGAAGGCATCGTAGTAGTGAACTCCGTGCTCCATAGTTACTCAGTGATTTGGTACATCTTTTAGTATGCTAATAACATTCTCATTTTTATGCATTTGAGAGGTGTAAGACGTTTATTTTTGCACTCCAAGGTTCTTAGATTCGTAGATATTTTACAAAGGAATTATTTAACTAAGTAAGAAATAAATTCAACTTATAAAATTTATACAACCCATGATGTTGTCCCAAATGCTGACGCATTTGTGACACCATCCATCCGAATTCTTTTCAGATAGTGCTCATGCCAAGAGATTTCCTCAAGATAGAGAATCTCTCATGGTCTAAGGCTTTAGTAAAAATATCAGCATTCTGTTTTTCAGTAGGTACATACTCCAACTTAACAATATTCTTCTCTACTAAATCTCTCATAAAATGGTGTCTAATGCTAATGTGCTTTGTGAGTGAGTGTTGTACAGGATTTTTAGAAATGTTAATGGCACTAGTATTATCACAAAAGATAGTAAGTATACCATTCTCCATACCATAGTCATGGAACATCTTGCTCAGCCACAAGAGTTGTGTGCAGCAGCTTCCAGCAGCAATATACTCAGATTCTGCAGTGGATTGTGAAACACAATTCTGTTTCTTGCTGTGCCATGATACAAGATTGTTTCCCATGTAGAAACATCCTCCACTCGTACTCTTTCTATCATCTATGTCTCCAGCCCAATCAGCATCACTATAACCAATCAAAATGTTGTTGGTGTCCTTAGTATACCAGATTCCAAGGTCACTTGTTCCTGAAACATACTTGATGATTCTCTTCACAGCATTCAGGTGTGATTCCTTTGGATTTGCTTGGTACCTAGCACACACACACACACTGTACATAATATCTGGTCTACTAGAGGTTAAATACAGTAAACTACCTATCATGGATCTGTAAAGTGTTGGATCAACATCTGTTCCAGCACTGTCTTTGCAAAGTTTCAAAGAAGATCCCATAGGAGTTTTCATTGGTTTTGAATTCTCAAGACCAAATCTTTTAACCAAGTTCTTAGCATACTTACTCTGGGAGAAGAAAATACCATCACTGCATTGTTTGATTTGAAGACCTAGAAAATAGTTCAAGTCTCCAACCATACTCATTTCAAATGTTGCAGTCATTGCCTCAACAAATTTACTCAACATTTTATCACAAGTAGAACCAAACACAATGTCATCAACATATATTTGTGCAATAAGTAAATCTCCTTCAGTGTGCTTAATGAACAAAGTTCTATCAGCTTCTCCTCTAATAAATCCATATTCCAAAAGAAAGTCAGTAAGCCTACCATACCATGCTCTAGGAGCTTGTTTAAGACCATACAATGCTTTCTTAAGTTTATATACATGATCAGGATATAGTGGATCTTCAAATCCTATAGGTTGTTCAACATATGCTTCTTCATTCAATATGTCATTTAGAAATGCAGCCTTTACATCCATTTGATGAAGTTTAATATCAATAAAACATGCAATAGCTAGCAGTAATCTAATAGATTCTATCCTAGCAACAGGTGCAAAAGTCTCATCAAAATCAACTCCTTCAACTTGGGTGTAACCTTGTGCTACTAACCTAGCCTTGTTCCTAACAATATTACCAGATTCATCAGTTTTATTCTTGAATATCCACTTTGTTCCAATGACATTAGTATGACTAGGTCTTGGAACAAGTGTCCATACTTCATTTCTTTCAAACTGACCAAGTTCTTCATGCATAGCATTAATCCAGTTTTCATCAGTTAAGGCTTCTTTAGCACTCTTAGGTTCAATTTCAGATAAATAGCATTCAGCATTTACAATGTTACACATAGAAGACATGCATATTGTTCTTACCACATCTACCTTGTTTGATCTTACTCTTCCTCTTGTTTGCACTCCAACTGTAGCATCGCCTATGATCTGGTCAGAATGATGACTTTTACCTATTCTTGAAGAAGGATTAGTTTTGGGAACGTACTGGTCATTCTGTGAAGTTACAACTGTCTGTTCTGTAGATGTTGACCCAGATGTGTTAACATTTGGTGCAACATTTTCAGACTTCAGTCTATTCTCAGAAGTGTCAGTAACCTGTGATACATCTTCTTCATCTTTGTCATCTGTAAGACCTTTATCATCATCAAACACAACATTAACAGATTCTTGAACAGTGTTAGTTCTAAGGTTATATACTCTATAAACTTTACTATTTCTAGAATAGCCTAAAAAGAAACCTTTATCGCTTTTAGAATCGAACTTATGAAGTTGATCCCTATCATTCAAAATATAACACACACAACCAAATACATGAAAATATTTCACACTTGGTTTTCTGTTGTTCAAAATCTCATATGGTGTTTGACTTGTGCCAGAACGAATAAAAACCCTATTAATAACATGACATGCAGTATTCAATGCTTCTCCCCAAAATTTCTTAGCAAGACATTTGGATGTTAGCATAACTCTAGCCATTTCTTGTAAAGTTCTATTCTTTCTTTCAACAATTCCATTTTGTTGTGGAGTTTTAGGAGATGAATATTCTTGCAAGATACCCTTTTTATCACAGAAATCATTAAACATGCTGTT
The DNA here is from genome assembly GCA_963675135.1 of Galeopsis tetrahit. Lineage (NCBI taxonomy): Eukaryota > Viridiplantae > Streptophyta > Magnoliopsida > Lamiales > Lamiaceae > Galeopsis > Galeopsis tetrahit. The sequence goes on from OY776124.1 coordinate 70,590,101, forward strand.
TTTAAATTCCCTACCATGATCAGTTCTAATACGGCCAACTTTCAAGTTAAACACATTTTTGAACCTTTTATAAAGAATTTTAAATGCAGCAAATGCTTCAGATTTGTCTCTTAAAGACTCTACCCAGGTATATCTAGAAAAATCATCTACCACAACTAAGGAATACCTCTTTCCTCCAATGCTTTCAGTTTCCATAGGACCCATCAAGTCCATGTGCAGTAATTCAAAACATCGATGTGTAGTACAATGTGACAGCATTTTGTGCGACATTCTTACCTGCTTACCTTTTTGGCATGGTCCACATACAGTGTTGTTGTGAAGATTTAGTTTTGGAATTCCTTTTACTGCGTCTGCTTTGATTAGTCTATTCATTGCTCTGTAATTTGCATGACCCAATCTTTGATGCCATAGAACATTTTCATCATGTTTTGACAAGTTACACATATTTGTTCCAATAAGATAGCAATTATCAGCTGACCTAGTACCAGTCATGACACAAACTTCATCTTTATTAAGAACATAACATGAATCTTTATCAAATTTCACATGCAAATTATCATCACAAAGTTGACTAATGCTAATCAGATTTGCAAGTAAGCCATCAACATGTAATACATTTTTAAGCTTAGGAAAACCTTCAACATTCAAAGTTCCTTTACCAAGAATCTTTCCTTTAGAACCTCCACCATATGTAACATTACCACTATTCAAGGTCACATAATCAGATAAGAAATCAGTACGACCTGTCATATGTCTAGAACAACCACTATCAAAGTACCATGAGTCAGGTAGACATGCTTTTAAGGAGGTATGAGCAACATTACAGGTAGTTTTTGGTTTCCAAGCAGATTTCATAAACTGTTTACCAGAATGTGACAGTTTTTTATGCAGCATTTTCAAAGTTTTCTGTTCTTCAAACAATTTTACACAGTAAGGGCGAATATGACCAACTTTAGAACAGTAATGACAGATATACTTCCTTTTAACCTTGTGAGGATTTGATTGTGCAGATGTTGCATCAGATGTGACAACATTTGCCTTCACAAATTTCACAGGTTTTCTAAATTTCTCAGAAATAGAAGCAGTAGTACCATCATAACCTAAACCATGATTATTAGACTTACCAGTAGCTATAGCATTATTTACCTCAGAAGCACTCTTGGAATATTTCTTGAAACATAAGGTGGAATTTATCAATTTCTCCTTTAAGTTACAGATTTCCAGATCTCTTTTGGTAAGAATAACCTCTAGCTTGGTGATTGTGTCTTTCAGATCCTCATTCTCTTTATTCAAGGAATTAAGAGTGAGTTTCTGATTGTTCCAATCATCTAACAACTTTTGGTGTTCCTTGTCATCAGTCCTTTTTCCTGCATCATCAACTAAACCATTAAAACAGTTCAAATCTGGGTGACTCTGTTCTGATGTTGCTGTAGATGTTGAGACATCAGGTACAGCATCAGAATCTGTTTCATCCAGATCATCATCTGAAGAATCATTATAATCAATTCTGGTAAAATTAGAATATTCATTCTGATTTAATTCATCAAGATCATCATCATCAGATTCATCACTCAAGGTAGCACTAAAGTTCAGCTTTTTCTTAAGTCTAGTGTTGGCACATTCATTTGCATAATGGCCATAACCAGAACAAGCATTGCATTGAACTGATTTTCAAAATTCAGGATCATACCTTGGTTTACCTTCACTCTTTGATAGTCTTGGTGTGAATTGAGCTTTCCTCCTTTCTGGTTGAGGTGTTGATGTATTGATTTGAATCTTAGGCTGAATGTTTCTAGATTTGTTCACAGATTTCTTAAGAAACTTATTAAAGTGCTTAGTGAGCAAGGCAACGTTGTTCGGATTTTTGAGGCATACATCAAGCAATTCTTCATCAGAGTCAACTTCAGTAATGATGGGTTGAGCTTCAGAAGTGTTTGATGTTTCCCCTTTAAAAACTACAACTTTCTTATCAGCATTAGCTTCATCATCTTGATTAGTGTTTATTTCATATGTTCTAAGAATGCTCACTAACTCATTTTGACTTAACTTATCTGTATTTTTTACCTCTTCAATAGCACAAATTTTAGCATCAAATCTTTTAGGAACAGATCTTAATATCTTATGAACTACTCTAACATTAGAAATAGGGTCACCAAGAGAATGTGATTCATTGATAATCTCACTTAACCTTTCATTGTAGGCTGTAATTGTTTCATCTTCCTTCATTCGGAGATTCTCAAATTTTGTTCCCAACATTCGAAGCTTAGTCCTTCGAACACTTTCTGAACCTTCACAATGCTCTTGCAACCTGTCCCATGCATCTTTAGAAGTAGAACAATTAGATATAATTTTAAACATTGAAACATCAACAGAAGTAAAAATTGCATTTAAAGCTTTAGAATTGTAGCTTGCTGTTGTTATTTCATCAGCCGTCCAGTCAACTTCTCTCTTGAGTTGTATTTCACCATCTGCGTCTACTGGTCTTTTTGGAGCTTCCCAACCTGTAAGTACAGTCCTCCAAGCACGTTCATCAACTGACTTGATGTACATACGCATCTTAGGCTTCCAATAAGCGTAATTCGATCCATCTAATATGGGTGGCCTAAGTACCGTGGATATGTGATGTGTTTCCATTGCTAACCTACACTAAAAACACACTTGACCAAAGATCTAACCTAGTGTCGTCAGGTATCAGCTCTGATACCAACTGAAAGTGTGGTGTGGGGTGTATAAATGAAGTGTTTAAGTTTAAGTAGAATAATGTTGTACTAAATGTTGTGACAATTGGTACAACACTGACTTTAACAGAATATCAGAAATTATAACTAACACAGCGGAAGACTTGAAACACTAAAAACAAACGTGACACAATGAAAATAATTTTTCACATAGATTTTATAAATAAAAATCTATGCTAGCCTTACGGCAAAAACCAATACTTATCTTCAAGTATAAATGTTGTGTGAAATGTTACAGCATTAACATTCACAACAGAAACTACAAACGAGGCAGGTGCCTTGTTCTAAAAACGAACTAAGTGTATAATGTATACACTGTCGAAATGCCTAGTCTATCTAAAGATTACACTCTCAATAGATAAGAAGACACACAGCCATACGGGTGGGATACGAACGTATGATCTAAAAGGTAGTTATATTGGCCACAATTCCTAACAGGGATATACGCTCGGTCTAGGAAGTTGATCGAATAGAGTACACTGATTTGAGAAGCCTTCCATCGGTATTTATAGTAGTGGGGTGCTGATTCTAGAGGCTTCCACAATGAGGTCCTATTTTTTAGGAACTCAACTTCCATGATCTTTCTAGATCTTTCTTGAATGCTCCAGGTCGTTCCAAATGGTTCCAGGCCGTTCTAGCATGTTCTGGAATCTTTCAGGTTCCAGATCCTTGTAGAAGCTTCTAGATCCTGCCAGAAATGCGACAACATTTAGATCAACATTTAATGTAGCATTTCAGAAAAGACTTAGAAAAAATCTCGGAAGGTCAAATTAAGATGTTGTTGATAATGTTAAGGCATTTAAGGATTAACAACATCTACAAACTTTAAAAGAAGCTGCTAGAACCTTAATTGTTGATTCAAATTTACCTAAGAGGTTTTGGGCTGAAGCTATAAACACTGCATGCCATACTCAAAATAGATGTTTGATTACTAACGGGCAAGGCAAAACCCCCTATGAACTCTGGAAAGGAAGAATGCCTAAAGTGTCATACTTTCACATATTTGGGTGTAAGTGTTTCATTCACAATAATGGGAAAGAACAGTTGAAAGCCTTTGATAGCAAAGCTGATGAGGGAGTATTTCTTGGATACTCTCAAATCAGTAAAGCTTTCAGAGTCTACAACAAGAAAACCCTTATAGTGGAAGAAACACCTCATGTTGTGTTTGGTGAATCTATCTTTGAGATCAGGAATGATATTTTGGAACCTGAAGAAATCACACAGAGGACAACCAGATTGAGCCTAAAAGACAAAGACACTGAATTCGTAGATGTTGTCCAAGCCAACCTACCTGAAAAATTCACATTGGACAACAATCCTGAAGGCAACCTTCCTGAGACAAACCCCACTGATGGAAATGGTGAACTGAATGAGCCAATCCCAGTTCACATCCAGGTAACAACTACCAATGAAGAAGCAGTTCCTGCTGAGGTAGTTAATGGGTCAAATAATCAAGGGGGAACTCAAAATGTTGAAAATGCCAATGTCCCTGACATTGAGGACAACACCCCTGATTATGATCCTGAATTAGATCCTGCACTCAATTATCCTGAATTTTATAACACTAGTGACTCAACCTTAGTAGAGGATAACTCTACTGAAGGGATCAGAAAAAGAAGGACTTGGTTGTATGACCATCCTACTGACCTGATACTTGGTGACCCAAGTATAGGAGTCAAAACCAGAAGGTTTCATGGTGAAAGTGCTATGTTCTGTTGTTTCTTGTCAGAACAGGAACCAAAAGACATTGATGAAGCACTTCAGGATGCCAATTGGATCACAACAATGCAGGAAGAGCTCAACCAATTCACCAGAAATGAAGTATGTGAGCTGGTTGATAGACCTTCACATCAAGATGTTATTGGAACCAAGTGGGTGTTCAAGAACAAAAAGAATGAGAATGATGTGATTGTCAGAAACAAAGCAAGACTAGTGGCAAAAGGTTACTGCCAGCATGAAGGCATTGACTATGATGAGACCTTTGCACCTGTGGCAAGGCTAGAAGCAATAAGGCTCTTCCTAGCCTATGCAGCCCACAAGAGGTTAAAAGTGTACCAAATGGATGTCAAGAGTGCCTTTCTAAATGGAGTATTGAAAGAAGAAGTCTATGTGGAGCAACCACCAGGTTTTGAGATTGGAGACCAAGTATACAGACTGAAGAAGGCTCTATATGGACTCAAGCAGGCCCCTATGGCTTGGTATGATACACTGTCACAATTCCTCTTGGATCATGGATTCACCAAGGGAACAGTGGACAGAACACTTTTCAGAATCTCTGAAGGAGAGGACATCTTGCTTGTCCAAATTTATGTATATGACATAATTTTTGGATCTCCTAATGAGAAGCTGTGTGAGAAGTTCTCCAAGCTCGTGCAAAGCAAGTTTGAGATGTCCATGATGGGGTTGATGAACTTCTTTTTGGGTCTACAAGTCAAGAAATCTAAAGAAGACATCTTCATCAACCAAGCCTAGTACACCAGAGAAATGATCAAGAAGTTTGGGTGTACATCAAGCAAGCCAGTAAGGATCCCAATGAACACAAACTGGAAGATGGTTCCTGATGAAAGTGGTGTTCCAACCAACTCCACTGAGTATAGAGGAATAATTGGCTCACTCCTCTATCTCACTGCCAGCAGACCTGACATCACCTTTGCAGTAGGTGTTTGTGCAAGGTTTCAAGCAAATCCTAAGAAAAGCCACCTTGAGGCTGCAAAGAGGATCTTGAGGTATCTCAAAGGCACTGAGAATCTAGGCCTTTGGTACCCTGCTGATGACAACATTGAGTTAACTGGCTACTCAGATGCTGACTATGGAGGATGCAGAATTGACAGAAAATCCACTTTAGGAACTTTTCAATTCTTGGGCAACAAACTCATATCTTGGTTTTCCAAGAAGCAAAACACAGTGGCCACCTCCACCACTAAAGCTGAATATGTTGCTGCTGGAAGTTGTTGTGCTCAAATCCTTTGGCTAAGACAATAACTCAAAGACTACAAAGTCAACTCTACTGAAGTGCCAATATTCTGTGACAATAATAGTGCTATTGCCATATCACAGAATCCTGTATTGCACACAAGATGCAAACATGTGGACATCAAGCATCACTTCATTAGAGATCATGTGGAGAAGAAGGATATCAAGTTGGTGAAGATCCACACAGACCATCAAAAAGCTGATATATTGACAAAGCCACTTGCAGAAGCAAGGTTTCTGGAATTATCAGCAGAGTTGGGTCTTCTTGATCCAGGGAAATTGGATAAATAAATCCAAAGGAGTTTACTCATTAAGGGGGAACTAAGTTCAAACTTCAGCAGACTTGGTCAAGTCTACTGAAATTCAGAGAAGTTGACCTCACTTCTTCAGGACACTTGTCCCTTGAAATTCAGGACACTTGTCCACAGCACTTCAGGACACTTTTCCATGTAGGGTCAGATAAGTTGTCTTGGCTATCAAACCAAATCTTGGTCTGATAAGCACCTATTTTGGGCAATCATTGCCTATTTCGAAATATGTCCCATTCCAATTACAAATATCATCTTTTTGGGATTTAATTTGTCTCCCACCCAATAGGTCACTTTCCATGCATTAAATGCCAAGATTTAACTCTTGTTTGCATTAAACTTTTTGGGACATGATCTATCTCGAAAAACCCCCAGCCTTAAACAAACATTAAAACTCCACCCACGTTTTTGAACAAAACAGTTTTTCACTGTTACATTGGTTTTTGACCATTGGATCAAAACTGGCCAACTCCTCTGAAATCAATCCTAGCCGTTCATTTTGGATTTCCATTTTTGTTCATCTTTGAATTGCATCAAGACTTCACCAACTCATTGACAAACATTCTTTTTAGAATATTCACAAGTCTTAAGATCCCCACAAACACTTCTTCCCCAAGTATTCGAAACCCTAGCTCTAAATTTTCTTCAAACTCTCTCAATCTCTTTCAAAACTTTCTTCTGTAAATCTTCAATGGCTCCCAAAGTTAGACCAGAGATGATCATTGATTTCACCAACAAGGCTCTAGACCTTGATTTTGGTTATTTGAGCAACAAAAACAGTCTTCACTTTGAGCCCATAGTATCCTTTGAAAGTGAGGATTCTGAGATTACACCAACCCTAAGATGGTTGAGGAGAGCTGGATTATAAAAGTTTATGGAGGAAAGACCAAGTTCCTGCCTAGAAAGCTACATGGCTGAGTTCTTTGCCTTTCTCAAGTGGAGAGGTAAGCCTGAAGATAGTGAAGTTTCCACCAGATTGTCATATGTTGCAGAGGGAGAGGAAGAAGAGATATTTCATAGAGTGAAATTCTCTTCAGAAGATCTTGAAGGAGCCTTTGGATTGCCTTTTGAGGGAAGAAATCCAGAAGTTTATGGTACTGGACATGAAGATGAAATAGCTCAAGAATGGCTATTAGTACCAGGTCCTCTCTCTTCAACACAAAACAAGAAGACTCTCAAGCCAGAATTTCTCAACCTCTTTGAGGTAGTTGCTAAGAGTCACTTGAGCAACACTGGAAGCTTGGAGCAAATCAGCCATCCAAGAATCAGAATCATGGCTGCTATTATTGATGCTAGTGACAAAGGCATCAAATTTGATTGGAGAACCTTCATTATGTCTGAGATGATGAAGGAAAAGGCCAAATTTAAGGTGAGAGCCCACAACAAGGTTGTGTTAGAAGGGAAACTCAAGTATTGCACCAGGGCAAGCTTATTGATAGAAAGATTTTCCCACTACTCTCAAATGCAAACATTTGCAAAGCCTCTCCCAGCCCAAAAGATCCTGTTTAGGAAGCTCAGCAAGAAAACTGAGCAAAGGAGGATGCTTATGGCCAAACCTGCTGAAGAACAGGTTGAAGAAAAGCCTAAGATGAAGAAGAGAACTAAAGCCAGGGCTGTCAAAACAAGGAAAATGTCTCAATTATCCTCAAAAGAAGCCTCAGGAGCATCAGCTGAAGTTGATGAAGTGGCAGAAGAGGGAGTAAGTGTGCCTTCTGACCACTCAGAAGAGTTGAGGCTGAAATATAATGAGACAAGGCAAAAGCACAAGGGTGATAAGAGAATCAGGGAAGTTGTCCCTGAGAAGGATGGTGAAGGCAGTGGGAGCAGTAGGGCCAGCAAGAGAAGGGCCAAGCCTACTGAGAAAGTGTTGGAGCTGCAGGAAGAAAGGTCTCTTCAATTTGCTCTAAGAGAGAGCAGAGCTGAAAGCAGGACCAAATCCAAGTCAAGGACTAGCTCATCTGGATCTGGAACTCCAGAATCCAAAGTCCCTGAAGGTCAACCTAAAGAGGCCAACATCCCTGAAATCCAGAATCCTGAGCCCAACTCCCCTGAAACCCATGTTACCCCTTCCAACCAACCCATCACCCCTGTAGATCTCTCTAAGAGATATTCTCCAGAAGGAAGTGTGCAAAGAAGTGGCATTGATGTGCTTGCAGATTTAGCAGTAGATGAGACAAGGCTTCTGTCTCCCCTTGACTCATCCATGCTCAATTACTCAAAGCTTTTAGAACATGCACTCAATGAGCCAACTCCCCTGAGCAAAGCCCCTTCAGATTCATTGCTCTCTAAAGCAACTGAAGTACCTTCATTTGAGCCTAATCTTTCTAAAGCCAACCCTCCTGAACTTAACTTGCCTGAAGCTGCAATTAGAGAAACCACAGCCCACTCCCCTATAGCCCAAAGTTCTCCATCAAATGAGAATGAGGAGGAGTATACTTATGAAAGTATGCTCAGAGGTGGAGCTAAGGCCACTGTGGACAGTTTGTATCCACAACTTGCTGAATTTCCAAGAATTCAGAAGATGTTTCATGATTTGAGGATGCTTGTGGATGTAAAAGATAAAACCTTCATGGAAATATCACAAGCCATCCAAGATAAGGGTGCAAACTGGTGGCAAGTGGAGGAGAGCAGATTGCTACATTTTGCTGGAGTGATGAAAACAAGATTCCTCACTGATGAGGAAGTGTTTGCAAAATTGGTAGCTGAGAAGATCATTGAGGAGAAAGAGAGAAAATTTAAGGGCATCAAACACCCTGACAGTAGCTCAAATGATGATGATTCCCCTGATGATCCCTCAAACCCTTCAAATCAAAACCCTCCTGAAACCCCTCAAGCCAACCTCCCTGAACCCTCTCAACCCAAGTCTTCTGTAGCAGATAGACTCTCAAACCCTCCTAGAACCTACCATAGGAAAGGCACTGTTTCATCAGAGGTGTTGACCAAGGGTGGTAACACAACCAAAGACACATCTGCCATTGAAGGTTCTTCTGAACCCAAGGCACAGCCTAAAGATGTTGAGGTTCCTATGTTAGAGGCTAGTTTGATTAAGGCCTATTCAGTGTCAGATGAGTTGGACACTGATCAGCCCTTAATCATTCAGGATGACTCAGTGGCTGCTGAAATAAGCACTGTGATCTCCTCACAACTGCCATCTTTGAACCTTGTTGGAGGTGAAGATGCTGCAGGTTTAGGAGAAGGGGTTGAAAATGAAGATAGAATCAAAAAATCAGAGGGAGTTATGGATGAAAGAGAGGTAGTAATCACTAAGATTGTGAGTGTACCACCATATGAGGGTGGAATAAGTGAGGAAGGACAGGTTATTCTGGAAGTCAAATCTGAACTTCAAGAATCCCTTGATGAAAGGAGGCCTAATTCCTTGGGTGAGAACATTTTAAATGAAGGGAGAAAAGAACAAGTTGAAAATGAGAAGAAGACTGCTGATGTATCAGAGTCTTATACAAAAGAAATTGAGGGAGATGAGTGTTTATTCCCTAACTTGTTTGATTTGTCTAATATTGCAGGTATTTCCCTTGACCAAATTTTTGCGGATGAGTTCCTAACAGATGCACCTATCCAAGTAGATACAGGCTCAGCTGAAGCCTTGCTTGGAATGCAATCAGAGAAATTGGACTCCCTGGCTCATCAAGTCCAATCTGCTCATGCTGAAACTTCAGGAGCATTGAATGAGAAAGGAAGGACTCTAGCATCTGTAGAAATGAGGCTTACAGGCTCTGAAGATGTAGTACTTCCTACATTAGAAGCAAGGATTAGTGGTGTGGAAATGACTTGTTCGTATTTTTGGATAAGTTTTTCCCAAGTATATTTTCGTTCCAAGGACTTAATTGAGTGTCAATGAATCCCTAAAGTTGCAAGTTTTCATGCCATTGTAGTAACTAACCTCGTTTGTTTGGATTTTCGGGAATATAAAGACAAGTACTTAACTAGATAAACTAAACACAAAGAAATGAACTAAAGCAAGAACACGATATCTAACTTCCTTTCGAAAGTGCAAGGTGAGAAGGTATTGCCTCGGGTGTATCCATTTTATAGGTTGTGTGGTGAATTATGGGGCAAAAATACACAAATTAAACCTAATGTGTTGGGAAGGACTAAAGGCTATCACTCGTGTGTGTCGACCAATCCCTTGTGAGGCCTAGGTGAACACGTGCATTGACTAGCAATTATATCGTCTAATCAATACCATAGGATCATAGGATAGTGTCTCATAAACACGTTCAAAACGGTTACTAATGTTTATGAGACGCCCTTTCACTAATCTAGTAGACGACCTCTAATCGAATAGTGTCTAGCGTCGTCGATCTAAGCAACTAACCCCCGGTCGGTGTAGCCAATTACTATGTTAATTCTAATCGATTAATTCAAGCTCATACACACATTCCTAATCATGCAATCCAATACGGTCGTTGAAATCGACACAACTAAGAATGCTAGCTAATAGGGTGAATTAACCAATTGAATCATGCAAATTAGCACACTAGAAGCATATACACCCAATTCCTAAGCTAATCATGCAATTGATCCATAATTACACCACATAACCACCAAAACTTCAACACCCTAGGCAATTAATACTTAGCCCATGGTTCTAAGATAGAAATCCATGGCTAGAATGCAAGAAATCACAAATTCCATCACAATTAAGAAATCAAATGCAAGAAATAATAGAATTGGGAAATTGAAATGAGAATTAAAGAGATATCACCTTAAAACTTGAAATGTAGCTACAAACTTCAATTACTTACCTAGCCCGATGGAAATCTTCACTTGAATCCTCAAATTAAACTAGAATCTAAGCTAACTATGGAATGAAATTGCCAAAAATATGAAAACCCCTACAACTATGTGTGATTGTGTGTGAATTGCTCTCCAAGGTGTTGTGTCTCCTCCAAAACTGAAAATAGGGCCCTTTTATATGTTGCAATAATTCCAAAAATGAGTTTTTGCACTTTTGCCCTTCGAAAATGGAGAAATTGGCCGAAATACCCCGAACATGCTGTGACCCGGCCGGGTGGCTCCCACCCGGGCATGCCACCCGGCCAAATGACGAATTGAATAACCAAATTGGGCCTTGCCCGGGTCGAAACCACCCGGCCGGGTGGGTTTCACCCGGGCACAATACGAATGCCTTTCTTTTTCAGCCTTGCCCGGGTAGAATCCCACCCGGCCGGGTGGGTTCCACCCGGGCCAAATACGAAGTCATCCACTTTGCACCTCCCACCGGGTTGAGGCTACACGGCCGAGGCGATTCCACCCGGCCGGGTGATGTCTACCCGGCCGTGTGTTGTCTTTTGGCACGTCCTCTCGTTTCCTTGCATAACTTTCGCTTCGGATGTCGGATTGACTCGATTCCTTTGGCTAATCCACTTCGTTTTTCGAGACGAATCCAACCGTGCACTCCTATTTCTGGTCCGATCACTTGTGGTATGTGTTTTGCTCCAAATTCCATCGTATTTCCTACAAAATTGACAAAACACAACCTTTCTCTCATTTCGGCTTAAACAATCCAATTCAATGTATAATTCCATGAAATCAACATCAAATGAGCTTCAAATATGCATCTAAAACGTGTAATTTCTACCCGAATCAACTCCCCCAAACTTAAACCGTTGCTCGTCCCCGAGTAACAAAAGAATAAAAGCAAGAGGTTGTACGATTGCAAATAGATAATCAATGAAAGATCCCACGTCTCCAATGAATGAAATGAATTCTTCTTCCTCAAGATACATTCTCAAAATGATCACAAGCTCATCATTGAAAATCAATCTAGTTACCCCACGCATGCTCAACATACAATAACAAGTGATGGTGATGACAATATCCAAATGCTCAAGTTCAACTCACAAGATGTGGTGTTTCTCTCAAACACTCAAACAAATTAAGGACAATGGACACTCATCAATCAAATCACGGATTGCAATTACCATAAGCTTGCCCAAGCTCTACCATCTTTCCACCACAACATGTTCAACTATGAGATCAATAGGTCTTAAACAGGGACGTAACGTTGGCTCTTTGGACGGGGTACGATAAATATGGAGGAAGTGACTCGCCTAGTGGAGAACGTAAGTTGTTTTTCAACACATCAAGCTTATGCTCATAAGGTTTACACACCTACATTCTCACTTTTCATTCAAATTTCTCACATACAATCATCACCTCTTCTTTTTGTACCCAATCACTCACCCTTTCAATTTATTTTCTTCTAAAGCACTTGGGGCTCATTGTCCCTCTTTTCCTTCTCAACTTTTTATTTTATTTTCTCATTTTCTCATCACTTCCATCTTTTTCTTTCTTTTCACAAACTTGCCAATTTTTCTCCTCAAACCAAAGGCACTTAAGCATATGTTTTGCCACTCTCTTTTTGTTCTCCACTAGAATTTGGCATCAAAAGCTCAAAAGCTAAATGGTTAAACATTGTAGGTTGCCAAGAAAATGGGAACTCAAGCTCAAACGGGCTAACTACGGAAAATTTCTTTGGTTATTTGGAAAAATATGGCTAAGTGACTTGTAGTACGAAAGATGGCCTACATCATATCTCAAAGTATCACACAATTATGATCTCAAGCAAGAACTTGGGCAAGTTCTAGAAAAACAAGCAATGAATTGATCCACTCTCGAATGAAATAAACCGGATTAATGTTCGGTTCAAAGCTCAACTCTCACCGGTTCATTCAATACTCAATCATTCATCAATCATCATCACACATCACTCATTGCGTATACAAAACATCCATAGACCAATAGATGACTACAACATAAACAAGATGATTCATTCCAATCATGTACACATTCAAGGAATCAAATTCACCACAAAACATCATCAAATGTGTCTCAATGATTATACCATCTACAATTCACAACCCAATCACAATCTTTAACATTCATTCACCACACATCCCGACTCACACATAATTCAAAACAGGAACAATCATCCATCAAATATTACAAATCCCAAGGAATTACTTAGAGTACATATTGAACACAAATCATAAAGGAAATGGAAAAGATAAAGGGTAAGAAGAGCTTAACCACACATTCCTCTCAATGAGGTGGTGGTTGCATTCCCGGGAAACCATATTGCATGATCCACGAGTTGAAAGCTTGTTGTTGGTCTCGTAACTCTCTCATTCCATCCTCCACCGTGGTGCGCAAGCCTCTCGATTCGTTCTCCATGTTTGTGAATCTCTCGTCAAAGCTCGTTCTCATCTCTCTCATCGACGCAGTCAATCCATCAATACTTCGTACTAGATTCCCTACACCACTCGTACCCCTCGTGTAGACTTGACCAAGATTTCTAGGCACGTTCTGAGTAGGGGCTGGAGCTTCATGATCGAACTGCCTTGAAGACGATTCACCCCTATCACGATGTGGAGGACTAGGTGGACCCTCAATTGCCTCAACATTGGTTCCTCTCGGTGGTAACTGAATGAAAAGCTCCGGGACGTTTCGTCCACTTGCATATGCGTTCATAACTTGGTGGTGCTGTGGGGACCCCATGTCCCAATTCTCGACCCTCCGATGTGAAGTCAAGCCCCGATATGGCAATGGAAATACACTCTCGTCCTCTTGTATGAAAACGAAAGTTCTTCTCCTTTCGTCGAACTTCAAAATCCTCATCTTCTCCATCAATCCCAAGTCGAGGAGTGATCCACCTTTAATAGACTTTGATCTCTCAAGTTCCAACCCGTAACTCTCGGCAATAGTTGAGACAATGCCTCCCAACATGAAATTCGAGACATCTCTTTTGACATGCCTCAACAATTGCTCCATTACAAAGGCTCCCATGTTAAGAGGTTTCCCTCTCACCATACACCATAGTACGTACAACTCATCCCTCCTAACAGCACCCGCCTCGAACCTTCCAAATACAACGTTTGAGAGTATTCGGTGAGCGTATCGGAACACCGGGTTCCGGATGAGTGAAGCCTTTGAGTGACTCGGATCATACTTGGGCCGATCATTCATATCCCTCCGAGTCAATCTAATCCAAAAATCTTCTTCCCCAAATCCTTTCATTTCTTGAGGGGTGGTGGGAGCCACATTCATCACCGTTCCAAACATCTCGTTAATCTCATCAAATGAGAGTTCTTGATCTTCATTTCCCATCCGAAATGATATTCCGATGGGAGTTCCTCTTCTTTCCTCCTTCAGTTCAAGAGTGGACATGAACTCCACTATGAACTTCATCCACGATTCCCTTTTAATAAGTAGGATGTGCTCCCAACCTATGTTGTCGAACAACTCGTGCACATCGTCTTTTATGCCCATCCTCACCATGCACGCCTCATCCGGGTATCGTGTCGGCCTACATGTGGTGTTTATTATCTTAGCAAAGGCCTCCACGTATTCCATCCCTCTATCTCCAAAATCAATTCCTAGTTTCGATGGCCATACCCCACACTTTTCCTTACATAGATCATCCACACTCATCTCCCTTCTAGAACTCTCTCCTTTCGATCTTTTCCTAGACATCCTACAAATGAGCACAATCAACAAATTATCAAAGAATTATACATTGCATGTGACTTCTATCAAAACATCAAGTTTTCACACTTAATTCAAGTCAAGACATGAACTTTCCTATGCCCATTCACATACAACCACAATTCTTCTTTAATTTTTTCAGATACCAACAATTTTCTCTCACTTTCTTCACAAAAATCATGCTCACCAAGTGTTTGTAGAAATGCTTGAAAGAAAAATCTTCACCAAACCAAACAATAACACTTCTATTAACTCCAAAATAGCATGTGTAAGCATTCTTAAACAAAATCCAAGCTTTAGAAACTAACATGCTCATCAATTAAACACAACATGCTCAAGAACACCATTTTTCTCATGGAAGCATAAATTCACAATTCTACCTCTAAATCCTTCAAATTTCTCCATGGGTATTTGAAATTAAGACTTGTTATTCAACATTTATCAATAATTACCCATAATACACAAAGCCCATGGGAGAAATACCAAAGAAATCAACAAACCCATGTCAAATTTTGAATTTTCGTCACTTCCCAAAAACATGCAAGAAAAACCTTCAAAACCTTCTAAATCATGCTCATTCTTGCAAATAAATTGGGGGAAATGAGTTACATACCTTGGGTCTTGATTTTCTTGGTGAATTCCTCAAGAAAAATTGAAGAAAAGTGAGAAGAAAGCAAGGGAGGAGAGAGTGCCGAATTCTTGTGCCCTTTTCAAGAGAGAATGTGTGTGTTTTGAGTGTGGGGAGGGTTATATAGAGTATGTGAATGTGTGGGTAGGGTTTGAGTGTAAATGGGTTTGGGTGGAGAAAACTTACCCGGGTCAACATAGCCCGCCCGACTTAAAACGCGAACCGCCCGGGTCATGTGCGACATGGCCGGGTCACTCCCACCCGGTTACGCCTTGCAGCTTCGTCTTTCGGCCGGGTCACTCCCACCCGGCCGGGTCGCCTTCTACCCGGGCAAAACGATTTTTGCATTGGCTTCGACTTTTGGCCGGGTAAAACCCACCCGGCCGGGTCATCTTCACCCGGGCACCCCAATTTTTTAGTGCCCTTCGTGTTTTGGCCGGGTAACACCCACCCGGCCAGGTCGTTTCCACCCGGGCAATTCCTGAAAATGTCCCTTTTTGCCAAAATTTCACATATTTGCTCAATTACACTCAAAATTCCCTCAAATTTCTTCATTCATGACAAGTTCACACAACTTTCACCCTATACTAAATCAAATCTTCATTGATCATGCATAGTTCTTGGTATAAATTGAATTACAAAAACGAACATACCCCCCCAAACTTTTTCTTTGCAAAGCAAATAAAAGTTTGGAAACATAGTGTTGAAAAAGAGATTTTCACCAAGAACTTGCAATGATTTTCAATGGCAAACAATATTCAACCAATCACAAAATAGCTCAAAACCAATCATCAAAATCATTTCACCCAACAATCAATAATGTCAACAACCACATGCATCTATATTAAACACAAGTCAAGAATTATATGTCAAACCACTATTCATCAAGGACAAGTGTTCAAATTCATCACAACTCAAGTACAATATATCACAAGAAAATTTCCCTACCCCCCCAAACTTAAATATTGCAAAGCAATATTAAGTTTGGGACGGGGTGTACCTCATGATGGCTATCAACTCCAAACTTCTTTACTTCTCCAGCTTTTATCCACGACGTAGGACCTCCACCACATAGTATTTTGACCTACAAAAGAGCTCTTCACAAAGAGAACATCAACTACTCACACTTATTTAACAAAAAGAGAAATAAAGCAAGTAAAAAGGGTTGCCTCCCATTTAGCGCTAGGTTTAACGTCCTATGCCGGACGGAACTCCTTTAGTTCAAGGATCACGAAGCCCAATCACATGTACTACCCCCTTGTTGGGAAGAGAATAGTAATGCTTCACACGGTGCCCATTCACCTTGAATTCCTCGCCTTGCTCATTCACTAGATCAAGAAAACCCGTGGGATATACCCTAGTAACATGAAATGGCCCAAACCACTTGGACTTTAATTTCCCGGGGAAAACACTTAACCTTGAACTGTAAAGGAGAACCTCATCACCCACTTCGAAGATTTTCATGGACAAACGGGAATCATGCCATCTCTTAGTCTTCTCACGGAACAATTGTGAGCTTGCATATGCATCTTCACGAAACTCCTCAAGTTCATGCAATTGAAGTACCCTTTTCTCTCCACACAAGTCACTATCCAAATTCACCTTTCTCAAAGCCCAAAGTGCTTGGTGTTCCACTTCAACGGGAAGGTGACATGCCTTTCCAAAGACTAATTGGTAAGGCGACATACCAAGTGGAGTCTTATATGCCGTCCTATACGCCCAAAGTGCATCCGGAAGCTTGCTAGCCCAATCTTTCCGGCTAGTGCTCACCGTCCTTTCCAAGATTTTCTTGATATGTCTATTTGAAACTTCGGCCAACCCATTGGTTTGGGGGTGATATGGAGTTGCTACTTTGTGTGTGACACCATACTTTGCAAGTAGCTTTTCCATCAATTTGTTCACGAAGTGGCTCCCACCATCACTAATGAGAGCTCTTGGAACGCCAAATCTAGTGAAGATCCCCTTCAAAAAATTCATGACGGTGTTAGCATCGTTGGCCTTAGTAGCAATGGCCTCTATCCATTTTGACACATAATCCACTCCAAGTAGAATATATGTGTACCCATTTGAAGATGGAAATGGACCCATGAAATCTATCCCCCAAACATCAAATAATTCGACTTCCACAATGTTTGTCAACGGCATCTCATTTTTCTTAGAAATCCCTCCACTCCGTTGACATTTGTCACATCTCATTACAAACTCTTTACAACTCCGGAATACCCATGGCCAATAAAATCCGGATTGGAGCACCTTCAAAGCCGTCTTCTCACCCCCATAATGTCCACCACATGGAGACGAGTGACAATGATTCATTATATCTTCCCATTCCTCCTTCGGGACACACTTCCTAATAATGGAATCGACACCCCTTCTCAACAAATGAGGATCGTCCCAAATGTAACTCTCCACATCCTTCAAAAATTTCCTCTTTTCATAAGTGTTTGCCCCAAATGGCATGCTCCCACTTGCCAAGTAATTGGCGATGTCCGCATACCAAGGTCCCTCATCGTGAATCTTTCCCACAAATGCTCCATGGACACGTAACAACCTCTCATCCAGGAACTCTTCTTTTACTTCTCCAAATTCTTCCTTGAATTCCTTAGCTCTCTCAATCCGGGACAAGTGATCGGCTATCACATTGTCACTCCCCTTCTTATCTTTGATCTCAATGTCAAATTCTTGAAGAAGTAAGATCCATCGAATTAGCCGTGGCTTTGCATCCTTCTTTCCCATTAGGTAACGAATAGCGGTATGGTCCGTGTACACAATAGTTTTCGCACCTACTAGGTAGGGTCGAAATTTATCGAATGCATACACAACCGCTAGAAGTTCCTTCTCCGTAGTTGTGTAATTCACTTGAGCTCCATTGAATGTTTTTGAAGCATAATATATAGCTCGGAATACCTTCTCTCTTACTTGACCAAGAACTACCCCCATTGCCACGTCACTAGCATCACACATCAATGTAAACGGTTCCGTCCAATCCGGTGCTACTAAGATGGGAGTGTGGATCAACGCTTCCTTCAATGCACTAAAAGCATTCAAACAAGCATCATCAAAAACAAAAGGGACATCTTTTTCAAGTAAATGTGAAAGGGGTTTAGAAAGTTTAGAGAAGTTTTGAATGAACCGTCTATAAAAACCGGCGTGGCCCAAGAATGAACGAATTCCCCTCTCGTTTGATGGAGGAGGGAGCTTCTCTATTGCAACTATCTTTGCCCGATCAACCTGCAAACCTTTAGAAGACACATGATGACCAAGTACCACCCCTTCATTTACCATGAAATGGCACTTTTCCCAATTAAGGACAAGGTTGGTATCTTGGCATCTTTTAAGAACTAACTCCAAATGATCCAAACATGTGTCAAATGAGTTCCCAAACACCGAAAAATCATCCATGAAAACTTCCATCACTCTCTCAATCAAATCAT
This sequence comes from Galeopsis tetrahit, assembly GCA_963675135.1. NCBI lineage: Eukaryota > Viridiplantae > Streptophyta > Magnoliopsida > Lamiales > Lamiaceae > Galeopsis > Galeopsis tetrahit. The sequence goes on from OY776124.1 coordinate 70,608,687, forward strand.
GAAAAATAGACATCATGCACCTTTGGAATGTTGCCGGTGCATTGCATAACCCAAAGGGCATGCGTCTCCAAGCAAACGTTCCATAGGAACATGTAAAGGTTGTCTTCTCTTGGTCTTCGGGGGCAATCATTATTTGATTGTACCCGGAATAACCGTCGAGGAAGCAATAATAAGAAAATCCACCAAGTCTATCTAACATTTGATCCATGAATGGGAGGGGAAAGTGGTCCTTACATGTAGCCTTATTCAACTCTCTATAGTCCACACACACTCTCCACCCGGTTGCTACCCGTGTAGCAATTACCTCATTTTGATCGGTCGTGATGACCGTCATCCCCCCTTTTTTAGTTACAACATGCAATGGTGATACCCATGGACTATCACTTATGGGAAAAATCATACCCGAGTCTAAGAATTTGATAACCTCTTTCCTAATGACTTCTTGCAATATAGGATTTACTCGTCTTTGAGGTTGGACTATGGGTTTAACATCACTCTCGGTCCTAATCCTATGCATGCATATAGACGGATTAATACCCTTCAAATCATCAATGGTCCAACCTAAGGCTTTCTTATTCCTAGCAAGCACAACCAACAATTTTTCTAACTCAACATCATTCAACAAAGAGGAAACGATAACGGGGTACCTCATTTCGCTATCCAAGTAAGCATACTTGAGGTGCTCCGGTAATGGCTTCATCTTTTCCTTCTTTTCTTCCGGGCTTTGTCCTCCTTCAACAGGGATATGAAGTGGTAGGATTGGAGGTCTCCTTCTCATCTCCATGGCATCTACTTCTTCTATTGAATCCCTATGAGAACTTGGCAACAAATCATTAGAGACAATCAAAGAATCACATAAAAATGAAGAAATGGAATGAGTTAAAGAAGAGTTAGAGAAATCTTCCCATTCATTTTGCACCATGTTGTCAACAACATCTAGGAAATTGCAAGACTCCACTTCTCCAATCTCTTTCAAAGACTTGTAGATTGAAAAGGTGATTTCTTCATGATTGAAACTCAATTTCAATTCCCCTTTCTTCACATTGATCATTGCCTCCCCCGTTGCAAGAAAAGGTCTTCCCAAGATCAACGGGACATGCTCATCTTCCGCCATATCAAGGATGACGAAGTCCACGGGAAATATAAATCGGTCCACTTTCACCAACACATCCTCAACGATCCCTCTTGGTGTCTTCACCGATCGGTCGGCTAGATGCAAGGTCATAGTCGTTGGTATCAACTCCCCCATATCCAACCGTTTGTAAATTGAATAGGGCATGAGGTTGATGCTCGCCCCAAGGTCACATAATGCCCATATTGTTTCACTTCCCCCGATTTCACAAGGAATGGTAAAACTCCCCGGATCTTCCAACTTTTTGGGGAGGCTTCTTTGTAGTAGGGCACTACATTCCTCCGAAAGGTTTATTGCTTGATGACTTCCAAGCTTCTTCTTGTTAGCAATCAAATCCTTTAAAAACTTCATATAGTGGGGCATTTGATCCAAAGCATCAAGAAGAGGGAGGTTTATATGAATCTTCTTAAAGATTTCCATGAACTTGCTAAATTTCTCGTTCAACCTCTTCTTCATATACCTTTGAGGAAAGGGAAGTGGTACATGAGTAATGGGAATCCCCCATTTGTCACATGGTAAATCATGCTTCTTCTCTCTTAGCTCCTTAGCAATCTTCCACTTTGGAGTCCTTGGACTTTTCACTTCGTCGTCCCCACTTTCCTCCTCTTTCTTCTCTTTCTCTTCATCTTTATCATCCTTCCTTCCTTCAACTTCCACTTCCTCATCTTGCTTTCCTTCCTCAACTTCCTCAATCTCTTCATCGACTTTCTCATCATCAACATCCGTGGGCATTTTTGGTCCTTCATAAGAAGTGTCACTCCTCAACTTAATGGCTTTACAATGCTCTTTCAGATTCACTTCGGTTGTCGATGGAAATTTCCCTTTGTTAGGTTGAGATCCAATTGAAGTTGCCATTTGTCCCATTTGGAATTCCATTGATTTTTGATTACTCATAAGTTGGCCAATCATGGATTCCATTGATTTTTGGTTACTTGTGAGTTGAGCAAGCATCGATTCGGTAGATTTTTTGTTACTCACAAGTTGGGCAAGGATGGAGTCGGATGCTTTGGATTTCTTCTCACTTGTCTCCATTCTCTTCATGAGGAGTGCAAGAAGCTCATCCGTGGGGGACTTCCCTTCTCCACTTGGGAGTTTTGCTCCGGGATCAAATCCGGGAGGATATTGAATAGCACCTTTAGGATTCGAATATGACAAATTCTCATTCCTCCAAAAATTCGGGTTTTGAGGGGCTTGGTATTGAGGGGATGGTCCCCCTTGACCTTGAGATGATGAAGGTTGCCCTTGAAATCGGTTTTGAGGAGGAGCTTGATATCCTTGGCCACGATTTTGATATGGTGGTTGGTCTTGATATTGTCGGTTCCCTTGAAAATTTTGTGGATACCCTTGTTGACCCATGTATTTCACTTCTTCCATATGTCCCAATTGAGGATCTTCTTGCACAAAGGATAAATGATTATCTCTTGTTTGAGATAAAACATTTACCTTTTCAATGAGTGTAGACATCATTGCTCTTATGCTATCATTAGCATCCACTTGGGCTACCCGATTCTGTGCTCCACGGTCTACTCTCGTCTTGAAAGTATTGCTTGCTATCCCCTCTATGATGTCATTGATCTCCTCCACCGATTTCATCCAAATTGAACCCCCCGCACAAGCATCAATGTGGTGTTGATCTTCCAATCGTAACCCACCAACGAACCAACAAGTTGTTTGTTCTATTGGGAAACCATGATGGGGGCATGTGATGAGAAGACTCGTAAATCTTTCCCATGCTTCTTTGATTCCCTCATTTGGACCTTGTTTGAACGTAGAGATCTTTTGCTTAGCTTCCATCGTCTTTGAAGGAGGGTAGTACTTCAATAGGAATCTTTTCTTCAAATCTTCCCACGTCCTCACTTCTCCGGCGGGAATGCTTGATTGTAGCCAAGCTTTTGCTTTCCCCGACAATGTAAATGGAAATAGCCTCATCTTTTTAGCATCTTCCGACACTCCATTTTGCTTGAGAGTGTCGGCTATCTCCAAGAATTGAGCAAGGTGTTCATTCGGGTCTTCCTCAAATCCTTCCTCCGTCCTTCCTTCAAATTGTCTCTCCCTCAACATCCTTAATAAGGAGGCACTAATCTCAAAGTTGTTGGCCTCCACCCTTGGTCTTGCCAACCCATCGTAATGCTCCCTAGGTTGAGGCTCAAAATATTCCCTCATTGGTCTTCCATGGTAAACACGTTGAGGCTCTTCCATATGTGGAGGAGGAGGGACGTATTCCTCTTGAATTTGTTGAGGTGGAGGATATTGGTAAGGTGGAGGGTAAGGATGTTGAGGTGGTGGATATTGATGAGGTTGAGGTGGTGGATAGTAGGCTTGTTGTGGAGGTGGACAAGGGTAAGGATAGTATCCTTGATATGGAAGGTGGTTTTGAGGTGGATATTGTGGATTGGGATTATGGAGATTTAGTGGAGGGTTTGGAGGCGGATTTCCTCCAACTTGGTTTGCAACTTGGTTGTTCTCTCTTTGAGGATCATCATCTCCATTTGGTGGAGCATTCATCTCTTCAATGTTCTCCATCTCAAAATGCTCTACGACTCTTTGATGGTTTCTACCTCGATTTCTTCTCCTTGCGTGTGCCTCGATCTCAAGATCCAATGGTTCCAAATTTCCTCCACGAGATCTTGTGATCATACACCTACAAAAGACAAGTATCAAAGCCCACAAAGATGAACAAAAACAAAATAATAAAAAGAAATGCTACTACCAATAACACTTAACAAACTCTAAGTCTCACTAATAACACTCGCTTAAATCCCCGGCAGCGGCGCCATTGACTTGTTCGTATTTTTGGATAAGTTTTTCCCAAGTATATTTTCGTTCCAAGGACTTAATTGAGTGTCAATGAATCCCTAAAGTTGCAAGTTTTCATGCCATTGTAGTAACTAACCTCGTTTGTTTGGATTTTCGGGAATATAAAGACAAGTACTTAACTAGATAAACTAAACACAAAGAAACGAACTAAAGCAAGAACACGATATCTAACTTCCTTTCGAAAGTGCAAGGTGAGAAGGTATTGCCTCGGGTGTATCCATTTTATAGGTTGTGTGGTGAATTATGGGGCAAAAATACACAAATTAAACCTAATGTGTTGGGAAGGACTAAAGGCTATCACTCGTGTGTGTCGACCAATCCCTTGTGAGGCCTAGGTGAACACGTGCATTGACTAGCAATTATATCGTCTAATCAATACCATAGGATCATAGGATAGTGTCTCATAAACACGTTCAACACGGTTACTAATGTTTATGAGACGCCCTTTCACTAATCTAGTAGACGACCTCTAATCGAATAGTGTCTAGCGTCGTCGATCTAAGCAACTAACCCCCGGTCGGTGTAGCCAATTACTATGTTAATTCTAATCGATTAATTCAAGCTCATACACACATTCCTAATCATGCAATCCAATACGGTCGTTGAAATCGACACAACTAAGAATGCTAGCTAATAGGGTGAATTAACCAATTGAATCATGCAAATTACCACACTAGAAGCATATACACCCAATTCCTAAGCTAATCATGCAATTGATCCATAATTACACCACATAACCACCAAAACTTCAACACCCTAGGCAATTAATACTTAGCCCATGGTTCTAAGATAGAAATCCATGGCTAGAATGCAAGAAATCACAAATTCCATCACAATTAAGAAATCAAATGCAAGAAATAATAGAATTGGGAAATTGAAATGAGAATTAAAGAGATATCACCTTAAAACTTGAAATGTAGCTACAAACTTCAATTACTTACAAAGCCCAATGGAAATCTTCACTTGAATCCTCAAATTAAACTAGAATCTAAGCTAACTATGGAATGAAATTGCCAAAAATATGAAAACCCCTACAACTATGTGTGATTGTGTGTGAATTGCTCTCCAAGGTGTTGTGTCTCCTCCAAAACTGAAAATAGGGCCCTTTTATATGTTGCAATAATTCCAAAAATGAGTTTTTGCACTTTTGCCCTTCGAAAATGGAGAAATTGGCCGAAATACCCCGAACATGCTGTGACCCGGCCGGGTGGCTCCCACCCGGGCATGCCACCCGGCCAAATGACGAATTGAATAACCAAATTGGGCCTTGCCCGGGTCGAAACCACCCGGCCGGGTGGGTTTCACCCGGGCACAATACGAATGCCTTTCTTTTTCAGCCTTGCCCGGGTAGAATCCCACCCGGCCGGGTGGGTTCCACCCGGGCCAAATACGAAGTCATCCACTTTGCACCTCCCACCGGGTTGAGGCTACACGGCCGAGGCGATTCCACCCGGCCGGGTGATGTCTACCCGGCCGTGTGTTGTCTTTTGGCACGTCCTCTCGTTTCCTTGCATAACTTTCGCTTCGGATGTCGGATTGACTCGATTCCTTTGGCTAATCCACTTCGTTTTTCGAGACGAATCCAACCGTGCACTCCTCTTTCTGGTCCGATCACTTGTGGTATGTGTTTTGCTCCAAATTCCATCGTATTTCCTACAAAATTGACAAAACACAACCTTTCTCTCATTTCGGCTTAAACAATCCAATTCAATGTATAATTCCATGAAATCAACATCAAATGAGCTTCAAATATGCCTCTAAAACGTGTAATTTCTACCCGAATCAGGAAACTGGCCTCCAAACCATTTCCACTGAAGTACAAAAAGCCAAATCCACCATGGAATCCATATCAGAAGAGGTCAAGAAGGAACAAAAGCTGCTGAGAGACAATCATAATGCTAATGTCAAGGCTCTCAGGTTAACTGTCAAGCAAGCTCTTGGAAAGAAGACAGCACTGCAAAAGAAGAGAGCTGAAGAGCAAAGGATAGCAATGGTGAAAGCAGCCTCTGAAAAATTTTCCCAAGAGGTATTGGCCAACATTGCTGAAGGTGCAGTGGCCAACCTCACTGAGCTTCTTAAAGCCCAACTGGATGCATCCCTGAAAGCAACCTTGGAGGAGGTTGTTCAACAAAAGATGAAGCCTGTTCTAGCTTTTCTTAGCTTGAGCAGTGATAGGATGCAAAATATACATGATGAAAATGTATATTTGTTGGAAGATATGAAGTCTCTAAACCAGGCCCAATCCCTAATGGCCACAATAATGAGTGAGCTAAAACCCCAGTGTTTTGATGCTGCCAAAAAGGGGGAAAGGGAAAGAGCTAGAGCAAAAGGTGCCTTGTGATTGGAAGCCCAGTCAAAGGAAAAGACAAAGCTGCTGAAACAAAAGGAAAGGAACCAGAAGTGCTGAACTTGGAAGAATTGGATGAAGAAGAACAATTGGCACTTGCCTTGAAGAATTCAATGGCCTCAGCACAAGAAGAAAGGATGAGGCTACAGCAGAGACCAGGTGGTGAGGTGTCTGGTTTGGACAAAGATGCTGAAGGTGTCCAAACTAGAGGAAAGATCAAGAGGGCAAAAGGAAAGAAAAGACAAGCTGAGACATTTACTGACTTTCCCAACAGCCTTGATCTTCCACCTGAATTCAGAATTGATGAAGATGAGCCTACATCAAAGAAAGCCAAAGCTGCTGAAGAGCCCAAAATTGCTGAAAAGGAAAAGTCTTCTGAAACAGTCAATGTTGCTGAAGGTTCCAAGTCCACTGAAGATATTGAAGAACTGTTTGCTGAAGGATTTGGACCTGAACCTAAGAAGAAGACAACTGTCCTAGCTCATGATCTATCAAAGTTGTTTCATGAAGGGTATGGCAAAGACCCTGAAACACAACAGAAACTGGCCATGATGAGGGCCCAGGAGAAAATGGATTTGATGGATGAAGCACAAAGAGCAAGAGACAAGAGAAGAGCAAATTTTCAGAAACCAAGAAGAAGGAGAGCAACTTACAGCAAGATGAAGCCTCGGCTTTTAGTCCCAATGGACACCAAATATCCACACTTGGATAAATGGGTGCCAATTCAGCTGAATGATACATGGGAAGAGGCTAAAATGGAGTTTGTCTATGACTACTATGTCATTGACAGATGGAATGGAGGAGATGCCAACTCTTCCTTTGCTGAGTTCATGATAGAATACTACAGAGAGTTATATCAACAATTACTTGCAGCTGCTGACATTGCAAGAATTGAACTCAATGCTCCCAAGCCTATCATCTACATGCCTCCAAAGCTTGATGGATGGATTGACCAAGCAAGGATCCTGAGGGAGTTCACAGAAATTCTGAAGCTGAACAAGATGACCCTTGGACCCAAAGGAACCAACCAGGAAGCCATGGAACTCAAGAAGAGAGTGTGGGCACAATATGGCATGGTGCCACCTCCTGAGGATGATCTCTAAAAATAGCTAAGTCTTCTGACTCTTTCTGGAAAGAAAATTATCTTATCTGAAGATATTTCTTTTATGTGGTCAAATCTGCTGAAGTTTGGACAAGCCTGCTGATGTGATATGCCTTGATATGCTGTTTGCTCTAACATGATTTGGATTGCTCTGATACAAGAATTGATGTTGATATCCAGCATTCTACTCTGATATCTAGAATATTTTGTCTTAGCTCTGATATCTTAGATCCTATGTTTAGTATTTAGTAGTAATGAAATGTTCATTTTGTAATGTTATCTTGAATTCATGCTCTGATAAGTTATCTTCAACTATCAACATGCCTATAATGACTTTTATATGAATGATAGTTGAACTACCTTTGAATCAAGATACATTATTACAGAAATCTCTCTATGCCTATCTTTGAAACCTACTTGCAACAAAAACAGTAAATACACTAACACATTGTCTTTTCAGGAATATTGACCTTAGTCATGTCTTCTGAAGATATGTGTAATAGGTGTAGACAAGTCACTTTTGCATAGAATATGTAGGTTTTGGCATCATCAAAAAGGGGGAAATTGTTGGGAATAAAATGAGAAATGTTTTGATTAAATACCAAAACCCCTGAGACATGCCTAAGTCAAGATGATTGTGTTCAAATCTGTGTTAGAACACATAGCATAAGGCTAGATGAGAAGCTGATATGTTAGGCAGCTCTTAGATGACTAGATGCACAATGTGAGGGGGAACCTATGCTTTGAAGATGATCAAGATCAAGTCCCCTCAAGGCTCAAAATCTGGAACAAACACTAAGGACAAGAAAACTCTATAGAATATCATATGCTCTGATCAGGAGAGTTGTCCAGAAGAATTATCTCTATGCAAGAACTTGATTTCAAAGCTCAAAAGGACAAGATTAGTCAAATGATCTGATCAGGAGAGTTGTCCAGAAAGGTTAACTCTGTGAAAACATCAGCCCTGAAGCTAAAAGACCAAATATGCTGATCAGGAGAGTTGTCCCAGAAGAGTTGTCTCAGCAAGTTTGAACCAGAACAAAGATTCTAATGTTTGAATGTCAACCATGCTGAAGAGTTAGAGACAACCATACCCTAAAGAATCCCAATACAACATGCTAAGATCACCTTGAAGTGAAGGAAAGGGAAAGAGCCAAGTCATCTGAAGAAGAGCAAGCCAACTTTGCTGATAAGCAAAACTGTTGATAGTGATAAGGAGAGTTGTTCAGTTGATAAGGAATGTTGTCCTATCATTGGATCAACCTTCAGAAGCCATGTACAAGTCCTAACTAGAAGTCAAACATTGGGAAAAGTGCTGCAGAATAAAGACAAAGTCTTAACAGCCGTTTATTACCCAAATAAGGACATGTCACTATCAAGAATCTGTCTTCCAGTTTGAAGAACTCAAGGAAGACATTTATAGCAATTTGGGGCTGCCTCTCCAACGGGAAAATCCTCAAATTTGTCTATAAATACAGGAAGTGTGAAGACCATTTGGAGCATCCATTCTACATCCAACTGAACAATCATACTGAAGCTTCAAAGTCCTCAAAAGACATTCTTAGTCTTGAAACACTTCTTCTAAGCTGAACATACTGTATATCCATACAAAGCTTAGAGAGATATCCTAATCCTTATATACTGATCTTCATTGTAAAGGATATCTCATTAGTTGGAACCTTACTTCAACCCTTACCCCTTTCAAGTGAGAAAGTGAGAAGGTTGTAGTAGTAGAAGTGGTAGGAGCTGACTGTTGAGAGAAGAACAGTTCAGTTCTGAGTTGAGAAGAGGGTACTAGGACTCTAGACATCCTAGGGGTCAATTCACCAAGGAGAGGTGTTATTGATCAAGTGCACCTTGGCACTATAAAACAAGTTAATTCCAAGGGTGAAGGAATTATCCTGTTAAATCAGGGAAAGTGGATGTAGGAGCTTGAGTCTCTGAACCACTATAAACCTCCTGTGTTGATTTGCTTTACAAGTACTTACATTCATTCAACACTGCACACAAAACTGATCTTTCATAGATACATATTCAAAGACTGTGCAAAAACTGTATTGGACAAGTTCCCTGAAACTAAACTGGACTGCTTTGGATTGACTAAGTGATTTCAGAAACTTAAGGAGTCTAAACTTAAAGGGCCAACCACTATTCCGCACATATAACTCCCCTAGATAGTTATTCAACTAAGTACTCAATAGTACTTAGTAGTTTGATTATCTTAGAAGAGTTAATCATCTTCAGCAGAGTTGTCCAAGACAACCTAGCTGAGCTCTGGTTTGATCAAAAGTTGAAAAGAATTGCATACAAGTGTATTCCCCCCCCCCCCCCATACACTTGTTATATACTCCTTTCAGGACCAACAGTTGACCCCACTGATACATAGGTCGTTCACGGTGCTGAGAATATTGGCAATGATGCCAATAAGGAAACGTCTCCTGATCGATCAGTTTCACACAGCTCTGGTATGAAATCTCAATGAAGACAGAACGACCATGCTGAAAAGGTCAGAAACAGAAGCAATCCTTTTGCTGGAATTCCTCCTTTCGAGAATCCTAAGTTTACTTTCTCTGCACCCGGGCCGAGGCCGATGGTCGTGCAAGGAGAAAAACCTGAGAAATTCTCAGGGACTGAATTCAAAAGATGGCAGAGTAAGATGTTGTTCTATCTGACCATGCTTGGAATGGATAGGTTTCTGAAGGAAGAGAAACCTACACAGCCTGAGGCAAATGCCAATTAGAGGGAAAGGATCTTCAGTGGTCAAGTAGTGATTATCTGTGCAGAAATCACATAATTTGAGGACTTTCTGATAGCCTCTCCAGTGTCTACTGTGACATAAAATTTGCTAAGGAACTGTGGGAGTTCTTGGAGAAGAAGTACAGAACTGAAGGTGCTGGACTGAAGAAATTCGTTGTTGCACAGCTGTATGACTTTAAGATGGAGGATAACAAATCTGTAGTGGATCAAGTCCAGAAACTACAGATTATTTTCCACAAGATAGCTGCTGAAGATATGGTTCTGCCTGATGCCTTTCAGGTAGCTACTGTAGTTGAGAAATTACCTTCATCTTGGAAGGATTTCAAGTCATTTCTCAAGCACAAACGGAAGCTTATAAGCCTAGAGGATCTCATTATCCGTCTCAGGATCGAGGAGGATAACAGGAGAAGAGAAGGCAAGGGACCTGCCCTCCAAATTGAAGCCAAGACTAACTTGATGGAACAAGAGGGTCCATCAAAGAAAAGGAAACGTCCCAACGAGTCTGCTGCCAACACAACGAAGTTTGTGAAGGGAAAGGGTCCTGCCCCAAGGCAGAAATTCACTGAAAATTGCTAAAGGTGTGGGAAACCAAACCACAAGTCCAGTGAGTGTCGTCAACCCCGTCGTGACGACAAGGGAAAAGGCAAGCAGAAAGTACAAGATTTTGTGAACCTTAATGACTTGGACATGTCTGCAGTGGTGACAGAGGTCAACATGGTGGACAATAAGAAAGAGTGGTTTGTGGACACTGGTGCCACCTGCCACGTTTGCTCGGAGAGGTCTGCATTCTCCAACTACTCTCCTACTGATGGGAGAAAGTTGTTTATGGGCAACCAAGCCTCATCTGAAGTGGCTGGAACTGGGTCATGACCAAACTACCATTTAAACCTGTTGAAAGGAACACTGCCCCTCTAGAATTAATTCACACTGATGTATGTGATTTGAAGTTTGTACAAACTAGAGGAGGGAAAAAGTATTTTATTACTTTTATAGATGACTGTACAAGATTCTGCTACGTGTATCTTTTAAGAAGTAAAGACGAAGCTATAAAAGCTTTCAAACGTTATAAAAGTGAAGTAGAGAATCAATTAGACACTCGAATTAAATAAATTCGTAGTGATAGATGTGGGGAGTACGTAGCTCCGTTTGAACAATTATGTGTTGAAACATGAATAATTCATCAAACGACAGCCCCTTATTCACCTCAGTCTAATGGTGTTGCGGAAAGGAAAAATCGAACGTTAAAAGAGATGATGAACGCAATGTTAATCAGCTCTGGTTTACCTCAGAACCTGTGGGGGGGGAAGCCATTCTGTCGGCTAACCACATTCTGAATAAGATACCACATAAAACTAAGGATCAAACTCCTTATGAAGTATGGAGGAAACGAAAACCTTCATACAATTACCTCAAAGTGTGGGGGTGTTTGGCTAAGGTTGAAGTACCACTTCCTAAACAAGTTAAAATCGGCCCTAAAACCGTCGATTGTATCTTTATAGGTTATGCTTCAAACAGTAGTGCCTATCTGTAGGTCCCTAAGTTGAGTTTAATAACGAGTAAGCTAGTGAAAATGTCTAGAGGGGGGTGAATAGACTTTTCAAAAATCTTTCGATATATCAAAGTACGATATGCGGAATAACGAAATTAATCAATGAGCCCAATTCTAGTTTATACTCAACTTATTTCGAGAACTCTGTTTTAGTGTTTACTCAACTAGTCTTGTTCATACAAGTAATTTAATCAATCAAACAATAAACAAAACAGTAAAGTAAATCAAACACGAGATTTATAGTGGTTCGACAACTTGTCTACATCCACTCTCACAAACCCAGTTGTGATATTCTTATTAACTCGTCCAATAGAGTAATATGTTCATGTAGCTTTAAGTCCCAAGAAATAAGACTTAGATCTTCTCGACAACACTACCAAGTGCTTCTTCGATCTTACTAGCGATTTACAAGTATCTAGCAACTTGAAACACAGTAAACAAAAAATAAAACTTCTCTTCGTTCAGTGGTAGCCTTCTTTGATCTTCACTTGTCTTGTGTAGCTTCACTTTCTGAACTTCAATCTCTGAGAGTAATTTCTTCACTTGAATGTAGAATATTAATGCTTTTGTAGTTTTTCAGTAGTCTCTAAAGAATAAATACCTTGGGGTATATATAGACTTCCAATTCAAGAACTTTCAGTTGTGTAACCAACTTTTCTTGAAAACTAACTTGTAACTGATTCTTCTTATCCTTTCACGCATTTCTTCAGTTAATTAGTTATTCCTTAACTAACTCCTTCAATCTTTATCTTCAATACGCGTTTCTGTAACTAACTTCAGTCTTCTTGTCTTGTCTTGTCTTGTTGAGTCGCACCTGTCTTGTCTAGTAGTAGTAGACTTCTTCTTCTACCTGTCTTGTGCAGTAGACTTCTTCAGATTACAATATAGAACTAATCTAGTCCTATCATCTAATCCTAACAAGACTATTACATTACATTAAGCTCTTGTTACAAAGCTTAGTCATCTTAGAAAACTATACATCAATATATTTTTACATAAAACAATCATGAGCTTCTATAGAGTAATTAAATCATAGCTCAATAACAAACTAATCAGTTAATATACACAAATATGAAGTACTTATAATTCGTACTTATCTTTCAATAATACTTGTCTTTTAAAACTAGTACTTGTCTTGTGAACTAGTACTTGTCTTGTGAACTCTACTGATCTGTACAAGACGACTTCTTCTTAACTAGACTAGATCAGTCAACACTTATAAAATATTCAAGTCTACTTTTGGCTTATCAAAACTTCATCTTTTATCTTTTATCAACATTTAGGACTTGTTCTAGGATTCATATCCCAACAATTTCCCCCTTTCTGATGAAGCCAAAACTACTTGAATCTTTTCACAATAGTAGACTAGTTAAGTAGTTATCTTGTCTTAAACATCAAAATAGTACTTATCTTTTCATTCATTTCAAAATATGATCAGTAGATATTACACATACTAAATCAAAAAAAATAAGAACTACGAATCAGAGCAAACAAAAAACTAATCTGAAAGAGTACCTCCTTCTGGATTTGGAACACAGAATGCATCTAGGAGCCTCTTATGAATTACTGACATATGTTCTTCAGTCTCGATCTTCTCTTTATCCAGCAGATCTTCTTCAAATTTCTTGATATGGTTGAAGTCGATTCTCTTTCCCGAGCCTAACATAGGAGTAGTCCATTTCAGAAAGATAGGAACAAGAATATTGCAATTTACAGCAGCAGCTATCTTCATAATCAAATTCCACAGCTTCCGATCTTGAACTTCCATGAATTTTTCAAATATAACATAAAGTTCCTCAGAACTATCAGCTTCTCCATATTTACGAATAATCCAGTGATCTAACTCCCATTGCAACTTGACTTTGAACCAATCTTTACGATGTTCATCATCAATGATGTTGTCAATGAATGCGTCTTCTACTAGATCTGGATTTGCTTTCAGCTTCAGCAGTCTTCTAATATGCTTACCCAGCTTCTTCTTGCAAGCATACTTAGATTCATCATCATCTATCTTCTGCTTCTTCATGATTTCAGTTTCTTCTTCTTGCTTTCCTTCAATCACAAGTTTTCTCTTGACTTGTCTGGTCTGAGTCTCAACTTCCACAGACGCAATACTTTTGCCTTTCAGCAGTCTCTTCTGCTCTTCATCCTTAGCTTGTTCAAGATCTGCCTTCTTGACTAGCCTTCCTCTCTTGGGATATCTTAATTCTTCTATCGCAGAAGCAGCAGCCTTAACTTCAGGTTCTGCACTTGACTTTTCAGCGGCAATAATAACTCTACTTGTCTCTTCCCCCTTTTTGGCTTCATCACTTGCTTTAAGAGTGAATAGACTAGTAAACCGAGTCATTTCTTCTTTCATAGCTTCCTTCATCGCTTCAGCAGCTAGTTCGATTTGCCTTTGATGGGTCTGATCACGACTCATCTTATCTAGTCGATCAGCAGTGGATTCCAATTTGTTTGAGTTAATGGCCAACTCGTCTTTGAAATGAACAGCTGTCTGACGAAGGAGAGTGTTCTGCTTTGTTAGCTCAGTGAGAACAGCTTGAGAACGCACCAACTGATCTTGGGCTTCTCGTCTTTGCTCATCGGCTATCTCGATTTTAACTCTGTAGAGCCTTTCCATTTTGCTTGATTCTTCAGCTAATGATCTAGCAAAGTTAACAGACCTTTTCTCCAAGTAGTCAGCTTGTCTCTTCAAGAAATCTTCAATTTGAGTGTACATTTCTTGTCGAAAAGTAGAATCCATTTTATTCACTTCTCCAACTATCAATTCTCTGGAGCTGTCAACTAGTGACTGATTTTGTTCTACCAAGACTCCTTTCAACTTTGATTCCAAGAATACCTCAATAGACGACTTCACTACTTCCTTTAAGTCCGTCTTCAACTCCTCTATGAGGCCTTCTGGAAAAACATGAGTAGTAGATTGAGTCTCAGTTAACTCATCTTCATTAAACAAGATGGCTTCAACAAACTCATCATCTTCTTCACCAAGATCGACCGAGTTGTTGTCATCTTCTTCAACACTTACAGCAGCTTCCTCAGGCGGATCAGTCTGAACAGCAACATCAATTAACTCAGCTGTCAACTCTTCTTCCACAAGATCAGTTTGAACACCAACATCAAACTTGACCTCTGAAGACAAAATATCATCAGATATGTTCAACATTTTCTTCACCAATGCAGTCAACGCATGAGGTGGGAACAACTCTGAGTGGTCCTTGACTCCACTATTCTCCTTCTGTTCCATCTCCCAATCTTGAAAATTGGAGATTCCACCCATTCCTTGAATTACTTCAAACATATCTTCTGTCGGGGATGTCTTCAATGCATACCATGTGCATATCCTTAGAAGTTTCTCATAAGCTTCTGAAGATGTGTCGATGTCTACTGATGGTAGCATCTTCCTTAGATTGTGTGACATCTTCAAACGCAATCTCTTCTCCCTTAAGCACATCGAATAATACACCAGGGATTCGAATCTAATTTCGGAAGGGGTCTGAACAAGTGGGGTCCTTGTCTCAGTCGTTGCAGTGGCAACTGGTAGAGTTTCCGAAATAGATGGGTTGATGGGTGCAACATGTTCTGTTGAGGTAAGAGGGATTTGGATGGTGGTTTCTTGGGGCTTTAATGTGGCTTGGTTTGGTTCGACAGTTGTAGAAGTATCAACTGTATCGAATATAGTAGTGTGTGGGGTTATGTTGGCTCTAAGTGGTTGCACTGCTAACACTGACGAGGTTTTAGGAATAGCTTTGGCACGAGATCGAAGTGATCTGGCCTTGGTTTTGACGGGGAGAGAGAGAGGAATTGACAAAGCTCGAGAAGAAGTACCAACCTTTTCTTCAGTCGACTTGTCTGGTGAAGGACTCGACTCGACTTGCACCAGTCGATAAACATGCAACTCTTCCTCTTTCTTCTCAGGCTCCTTGTCCGATTGAGTTTCTTCCGAATCTCCTGCAGCCTCAATCATTGCCTCCTCTTCCACATACTGAACTAGTCTACCACTAGTTCCAGCCTTAACTTCCTCAGAACTTTCACTGCTCGACTCGTCTTCTGCAGAACTAGACGAGGCAGCATCATACATAGCATCATCAGGGTTGATATGGACTTGTCTAGGGGCAGCAGATCTAGCAGCAGCTTGCTTCGCCAGAGCCTCCTTCTTCAAATAATGCTTTAGAGGATGAAATGGCTTGCCTTTACTCCAACTGGTCTTGTTCGGCAACAAGATAGGTAGGATGATGCTCAACTTGTTTCCGAAACTTACATTTGCAGACACAACCCAGTTCACTGTACTGGTGTCAACTTGCACATACTTCTTGTAATACATCAACCTATCCAAAAGGAATTTAGACCAGTTTCCTTCAGTGATTCCATCATGAATCACAGCCATTACTCTTGCTTTCTGAAGCGTCACAGAGTCAAAACTCCCAGTGACTCCTAGCAACATCTTTGATGCGATATCAAGAAGAGTCTTGAATTTGTCGAGTAGCTCCTTCTTCTTGACCGCAGGAATTTTGCCATCACGATTCAACTTCAACTGCTTTCCACAGAAAATACTCAGATACCTCAACTCTCTACCTTCAGCATATCTCTCGATATCTATCGATCCTGATGGTAGCTGTAATGACTCAGTCAAAAACTCACGAGTAATTTCTACTCGCCTTCCTCCAACAAAAGCTTCAATCGTGTCGCCTTGTCGAGTGGCGGTGGCATAGAATTCTAACACCTCTTCTTCCAGCACTACCTCAGGAAATGCCTCCAAATAAGGTCTTAAACCGCATCTAAAACATTTCATCAGAATTTCTTTGTTATCATTAGTGTGATTTCCTTTGAAAAACACTGATCCCTCCACATGCACTCTTCCTTCGGTGGTGTACTTTCCGAGATCGAACCTTGCTTGCATGTTAGTACGAGCATCGAACATCGAAACAATCGACATAGTAGAGTGTTTATGAAAATCAAGGGATTTCGATAATGTTGAATGCTTGAGAAGTTATTAGAATCAAGAAGTAAAGAACTTATGAGCAGTTATGAGCGAGTAGTATGGGTTTTGTTAAACCTTGAATTTGGAATCAATGGTTAAGATTGAAAAGTTTTGATCCAATGGACAGATATGAAAGTCTTTTGAAATTCAGTTTTACGGAATCGAGGATATTACGTGATTTAATATCGTAAAATTTTGGAATCCGCCTCTTCTATTGGTAGGATAGAGGAGTGTACTCATCTGACCTAGCATAGTAGAGTTTTGGCGCGAACTGGTTATATACACCTCATTAAATGGAGTGTATAAATCCAATTCTAGGTTTTTCAAAATTTTCATTTACAAATTACATTTATATCCTTAATGTGTATTTTTTAAACACTTAGAGTATTTAAATCATGAGAACACTTATCTTGTCTGTTCGAGTCTATTCAGAACAGACGAGTAGACTAATGTGCACCAGACGAGTTCCCCCTTCGACTGTGCTTGTCTTCTTTGAACATCAAACGATTATTTGTACCTGTCTTATCTTGTGCAACAGATAGTCGAGTAGAATAAATAAGATGAATATCAATTTAGCTTAATGGTCAAGGATCAAACAAGATGACTATTAACAAACTTAAGAGTCAACATAAGGTTCTTTAAGAAATCAAAGATTCCCCCTTAAATGTTTATTCCCTTAGTATTACCCTCAGCTTTACCAGCTTCCTCGTCGGGTTGTTTGGTCAACTTGTCTGACCTTGTATACCTGTCTGTTGAGTGAGTAGACGAGTGCTCTGCTCTTTTGTGGTAACTTGTCTATTTCTCCTTTCTTCTTAGAAATGTACCTGTCTTGTTAGTACATTGCTACATACTAGTAGGGTCAAGATCAATTAGTCCTAGACTAATGCATAATTCACGAAAACGAGCCTCAGCTAATGGTTTTGTGAAAATATCAGCTCTTTGAAAATCAGTGTGAGTCTTTTCCATACGAATATCCTTCTTTTCTACATGATCACGTATAAAATGGTGTTTCACATCAACATGCTTACAACGTGTGTGCAGAACTGGATTTTGTGTAATGGCAATAGCACTGTTACTATCACAGAATATGGGAACATTTGATTCACAGATATTATAATCTCTAAGTTGTTGAATAAGCCACAATAATTGACTACAGCAACTACCAGCAGCCATGTACTCGGCTTCATTAGTAGAGGTAGCAACACTTGTCTGCTTTTTCGAAAACCATGAAATGAGTTTTGTGCCTAAGAATTGACAAGAACCAGATGTAGATTTCCTATCTATTCTACAACCACCAAAATCAGAATCAGAGTAGCCACTTAGGGATAAATCATCATTTGAAGGATACCATATACACGATTGATGGTTCCTTTCAAATATTTCAGAATCCTTTTAGTGGTTTCCATATGACTCTCTTTTGGATTAGCTTGAAATCGAGCACATACACCAACAGAAAATGCAATATCAGGTCTACTAGAAGTCAAGTACAGTAATGAACCGATAAGACCACGGTAATGAGTTTGATCAGCACACTTACCATTCTCGTCTGGATCCATCATGTAGGTAGGTTGCATAGGTACTCCAGAAGATTTACATGTCTTAATACCATACTTGTCTAGTAGATTACGAGTATACTTTGCTTGATTTATGAAAATCCCTTCTGGGGTCTGTTTTACTTGAAGTCCAAGAAAGTAATTCATTTCACCCATCATAGACATTTCAAATTTACTTTGCATGAGTGTTGAAAAGCTTTCACTCAGCTTTTTGTTAGGTGATCCAAAAATGATGTCATCTACGTAAATTTGAACGAGTAAAATGTCTTTCCCTTCTTGTCTTCTGAACAAGGTTCTATCTACCTTGCCCTTAGTAAAACCATTTTCCAATAGAAATTGAGAAAGAGTATCGTACCAGGCTCTTGGAGCTTGTTTTAGTCCATAAAAGGCCTTCTTTAATCTGTATACCTGGTTACCTTTGACTTCGAAACCTGGGGGTTGTTCAACATACACTTCTTCCGCAAGAATACCGTTAAGAAATGCACTTTTAACATCCATTTGATATACTGTAAATTTCATGTAAGCAGCATATGCAAGGAACAATCGAATGGCTTCTAGTCTAGCAACAGGAGCATATGTTTCATCATAATCTATGCCTTCAGCTTGTGAATAACCTTGGGCTACTAGTCTAGCCTTATTTCGAACAACTACATCATTCTCATCTTTCTTGTTTTTGAAAATCCATCGAGTGCCAACTACATTATGATGTTTGGGTCTATCTACAAGTTCCCAGACGTCATTTCGAACAAACTGATTCAACTCGTCTTGCATAGCGATGATCCAATTACTATCAGTCAAAGCCTCTTTGATGGTTTTAGGCTCGATAGATGAGAGGAAACAACACCAGCAAAACAAAGATGGACTAGGTTGTTCTTGTGACTCAAAGAGTTGTCTTCTAGTCTTTACACCAACAGTAGAGTCACCAATGATATTTTTAGTATCATGAGCAGATTTCCATGTTTTTCTAGTCTTAGTAAGCATCTTATCATCATCTAGATCAGTTATTGCATCATGCATTTCAATATCATTTACATCAGGAGATTTAATAGGAGTAGACGAGTCGACTAGTTCAGGCATGTCAACTGGTCTAGTGGATTTACCTTGAGCACTTACTTTCTCCTAATCATCTGACTCGAGAGATTTCATGAACGGGTTATAGCACAGATTCATAAACTTCTGATTCTTTGTCAGTTTGGATCGATAGATTAGTTAACTTCTTACTGATTTGGTCGGTAGACGAGTCCTGTAGAGATTCATCGAAAACTACATGTGGTGTTTCTTCCACACATAGGGTAGAGTAGTTGAATACTCTGAATGCTTTGCTAGTCGAGGAGTATCCTAAGAATATCCCCTCGTCTGCCTTAGCATCGAATGCATTCAACTTGCTTTTCCCATTGTTATGGATAAAGTACTTACAACCAAATATATGAAAATATGAAACTCTAGGTTTTCGACCTTTCCATACCTCATAGGGCGTCTTACCTAGTGCTTTATTGATAGCACTCCTGTTTTGGGAATGGCATGCAGTATTGATAGCTTCTGCCCAAAACTTCTGAGGAGTATTATACTCTGTCAGCATGGTCCTGCAGGCCTCCTTAAGAGTTCTGTTCCTTCGTTCTGCTACTGATACACGCGTTATGCAACACTAAATAAACAACTGCAAGTGTACGGCGTCTATCGTAGCGTGATAAGCACGAGGTCGATCCCACGAGGAGGTTAAGCGTAAAAGTAGTAGTTTGCTAGTCGAATTCTAAATAGACGTGATCGATAATTTGAGTGGTGTGAATTACTCTAATATTACCTAACAAGTGTCACAAATAAGTAATAAAGAGCAAAGACGAAATTGATCAAATACCAAGCAAACAAGTAAAATGAACGTAAAACGAATGTAACTCAAAGAGAAAAGGTGGGTTCCAAGGCAATTGTAGTTCTTAGATGTCCGTTTATGAATGTTGTCTCGTTTAAAGGGCCATTAAGGTTATCCCGTATAAGGTGATCACACAAAAAGAACTAATCGATCTCCCGATACAAATTAATCCAAAGACGCAATGTAATATAAGCTCGTATGTCTACATCACAAACATTACACCATCTAAAATAGCTCCTAAGATCATTCGATTCCCTCTCCGATAATTAATCCTCTCCCGAGATCATAATAATACCGGGTTGCATATTCGCATACGATTAAATGGAATAAATCTCCCGATACTACCCCAATTAACAATAAATCAAGAAAATCATTATGGCCACTAACAACATGCTTTACAATGAATAATTGAATATGCAAATACGAGATAAACACCAATTAAAGCAAGAAATTACTCATAAACATCAATCCAAGTCTTACAATGCCTTAGAACCACAAAGTTGTTTAGCTAACTACTAACATAATCAAATTACAAAATCCAAATGAAATAACTAAGTAAAAAGGAAAAGAAAGAGAAAGCTTAGTCTAGAATGTGGTGTGGAATGGAATTTGGGAGCTATTGCATCCTTTCTTCCTTGATTTGGTGAAGAATTGATGAAGATATGGCCAAAACACCTCCAAGTATGTGTAACTATGTGTGGATTGGGGGAGAATGTCTTGGGTTTCAAGAATGAGGCCTTATATAGTGTTGGGGTAGGGTTTAAGGATGAAAATTGCACTTAAGTCCTTGGAAATTGGACAAAATATGCAAAAGGCACCGAGAGCAGGGGTGACTCGGCCGAGTGGGACAGCTCGGCCGAGTTGGGGTGTTAAAATTGTGGCCAAAATCTTCAGGGCTCGGCCGAGTTGCCCCACTCGGCCGAGTGCAATTGATTCCAGCGTCCAAACTTTGTTCAGCAGCTCGGCCGGATGGAAATTGGTTCCAGATTCTGCCTTGATCAGGGGCTCGGCCGAGTTGCTGGGCACTCCAAACTTGTTTCGTGCATATCTTTCGCCTCGGTTGTCCGATTGTCTCGATTCTTTAGGCTATTCCACTCCGATTTTCGAGACGAATCCAACCGTGCACTCCTCTTCCTGATCCAGTGAGGTATGGTTGGTGTTTTGCTCCAAATTTCATCGTATTTCCTACAAAATCGACAAAACACAACCTTTCTCTCATTTCGGCTTAAACAATCATATTCCATGCATAAATCAATGAAATCCACATCAAAACACGCTTCACATGTGCCTCTAAAACGTGTAAATTCCACCCGAATCAGCTACTCCATTTTGTTGTGGTGTCCTTGCTGCACTAGTAAGGTGCTGGATGCCACGCTTAGAACAAAATTCTTTAATATAGCAGTTAATGAATTCAGTACCCTTGTCACTACGGATCTTGACAATGGACTGATTCTTCTCAACTTGAATTTTCTTCAACAGATCAGGCAGGAGTGTTTGTGTATCACTCTTCTTGTGTAAGAAGACTACCCAAGTGAACTTAGAATAGTCGTCTACCACAACAAGTGTGTACCTTCTACAGTTCAAAGTTGGAGGAGTTATTGGGCCATGTAAGTCCATATGTAGAAGTTCAAGAACTCTACTTGTTGAGAGGGTTGGAATAGATTTAAAGGAACCTTTTACCTGTTTACCTTTTTGACAGGCATCGCATACATGTGATTTGAAATAGATTTCGTTGGAATTACCTTCAACAAGGTAATCTCTTGCAATCTTATTAATTACCTTAAAGTTCATGTGGCAAAGGCGTCTATGCCAAAGCCAACTGACCTCTTTGGGTGTCTTAGTAAGAAGACAAGTGTCCCGTGGACAACTATTCCAATTCACAATGTACACACTACCTTGTCTAATGCCGACGAGTAGTACGGTGTGAGTCCTCTTGTCTATGATTTCGCACTTTTGACTTTTGAACTGCACTTTGTAGCCTCGATCACAAAACTGTGAAATAGATAATAGATTATATTTCAAACCTTCTACGTATGATACATCTTGTATCTCTACGTCGCCATTTCGGATATAGCCAAAGCCTTTTGTGATGGCTGTAGAGCTGTCACCGAATATAACCTTTGGTCCTTCTTGCTCATGGTAGCTTGATAAAAGTGTCTTAGTACCAGTCATGTGGTGCGAACAACCACTGTCTATGTACCAAGTTTCTCCTATTGAGCCACCCTTCTTGTATAGATCGAGTCGACCCTACATTAGATGATATTTCATAATTTAGGTACCCTCCTTGTTTATTGGGGTCCTGGGGGATTAGTCGAGTTTAATGGAATCCAAATGTACATTGTAGTCCTGAACAAGTTTGATCTTCTAAGCTTTCGACCATATTTGTTGCAAAATAAGACTTTGTTGTCCTTATCTGGCCTATCAGTCGAGTTCGGGTCTACTCTTTGGAGATAGCCTTTTGACTTAATCTCTACTTGAGCAGGCACTTGTCTATGATAGTCAGGGTAGGGTTTATATGCATTAGGTCCATACGGTTTATAAACATGTTTAGGTCTTTCTTCTCCTTTGATATCATATGACAAAGGTGGAGGATATAGGACAGCTTGTGTACGATATTTTGGACCTTCCTGTCTAGGTCTAGACGAGTAGAGCTGAGACTGCCTCATGAAAGGAGGTCTAGGCTCTTTCCATCTAGTTTGTACTTGTCTAGTACTTGTCTCCTCAGGATACCAGTCCTCGTATCTGACCTGATTAGGTCGTCCACGACTTCTAGTCCTTTGTTGACTTGTCTTAAACGGAACAGCCTTGTTGTTAACTTTCTTTTTACCTCCCTTGGTAATTGGAATGTTAACTTGAGTCTGTTTGGGTACATTGTCTTCGGATGGAGTTCCAATATCGTATATCATTGGTCCTTTTCCTTTATCATTAGTCAAAGAGTTTGAGATGAAAATAGTAGGGTTCTTAGAAACTTGAGTAGACGAGTTGGGTGTCTCAGCACCTATGCCTGTCTTGTCAGCAGGAGCCCTATACCTATCTAACAATTCAAGGTTAACCTTAGAGGAGTTAACCAGGTCAGTAAGTTTAAGGTCTAGAGTGACAACCTCGGTTTCTAAGAACTTATTACGTTCTTCAAGCTTTTTGCACTTGCTTTTTAAAACATTGAATTCATGTTTCTCAGTAGCATGTGTCTTAAGTAGGTCTTGATACAACTTGTCTGTCAATGCACACTTGTCTTTGAGTTGACTCAACTCTTCTTGCAAGCGTTCATTTAGGACTGTTATATTAGGATCTACTTTAGACTGAGCTTCCATAAGATCAATGATTTCTTGTCTTAAAATGATGTTTTCGTCACTGACTTCAATGATTGTCTGGTTGGCAAGTAGGAGGTCGTCTTCAACTGCACTAGTAGAGTGCTGAAGGCTACTCCCTACTTTGCTACTGGCAGTATCACTTTCATCAGAATCTGATTCATCACAAGATTGAAAAGAAGTAGCAGATGATACCTCTTGGTCGATTTTAGCCATGCAGCATAGACCATCATCTACTATGAAGGCTTCATCGTGATCTGGTTCAGACGGGTAGCTAGATGAGGATGATGGCAACTCGTCTGAGTCAGAATCAGAGTCATCATTGGCCATCATTGCCTTCTTGCCACGGTTGTATCTTCTTTCCCTTCGTGCTTTGCGTTCTTCTCGATCATCAGTGCTCAGGTCTGGACATTCATATATGTAGTGACCTGGTTTCTCACAGTTATAGCACAAGAGATCATTAGTAGCCTTTTTAATAGGAGAGTTATTCCTTCGTTTATCACGTCTATCAGAACAAGTAATCTTCCTACCATCAGACTCTCTATCTTGTCTATTACCTTTCGAGACTTCGTCTCTCCTTTCGGACGAGTTTCGGTCTCGTCTGGTTTCAGACGAGTTCTTAGAAGCAGACCCTCTATGATCTCTATAGAACTTCTTATATCTTCCGAAACGTTTATTCAGCCTATCAAACTTTCTAACCATGAGGCTTACCTGATCCTTCAGACTAAGATCAGTATCTAACTCGTCTTTCACAGAAGCAGACCTAGTCTTAGACTTTGACCTGTCTACCTTAGACGAACTAGCCTTAAAAGCAACGTTCTTAGATACAGCATGTTCTCTGTCACTACTTACTATGGGTTCATCTTCGTCTAGATCAAACTCATGGGCCTTTAGAGTTTGAAACATGGTCTTTGTTGTCCACACGTCTATATCTTGGGTATTCTTAACTAGCATTTTTACCATTTTCCATCGACTATCAAGGCTTTTGAGAATCCTAAGATTGATTTCACGTGGAGTATAAGATTTACCAAGGACTTCCAAGTCATTCATAATTTTGGTAAAACGAGTATCCAACTGGTCTATTGTTTCACCAGCTTTCATATGAAATTATTCAAATCTTTGGACTGTTGTAGAAAGCTTGCTTTCTTTGATTAGGGATGTCCCTTCACAAATGATAGCTAAGCGATCCCACATTTCTTTGGCAGTTTTACATTGTTGGGATATAAATTCACCCTAAGCCCCATTTGATGTTAGAATAGTTTTGATGGCCAAAACACTTAGAGTTTATAAATGTAATAGGATCAGCTGACTTGTATAGAACAGCTTAGACTAGTCTTGTGTGATCAACTGTATTGATAGCAGCTGATCAGCACAGTCATGGCTTACATGCCTATCCTCAAGATAAGAAGAGTAGAAGACATGAAGACTAGAAGATCCTTGAAGACCAGATATGTTAAGGTGCTTGTATACCTACTTATCTGATGGAGTCCCAGATTAAAGATGGCCTAAAGCATTACAAAGAATTTCCAGATCAGAAGAGTAGTACTCGTCTGATACCAGAAGACAGAAGACCTAAGGCCAGAAGAGCAATCAGAAGACTAGTAGTACAGATCAGAAGACTATGTGCTCTTTCAGGACTCGGCTGATTCCCAAGTCATCTTGCAATTCAAACGAAGACCTACCTTATTTAGAAGATTGACATGATCCCAGGATTGAAGCAATCAAGCGGCTGGAATCAAGGAATCAAGCTATTATGGGAAGATTGCTCAAACGGCTAGTCAACTCCAACGGCTAGTTGTACTCAATCTCCATTATAAATACAAGAGGTTGAACACAGAAGTAACACAAGAGAGAATTCACAAGCTAAGCAAGCCATCAAGCAAAAAGTCACACTGTTCTAAGAATTCTCAAAGAGCCTGAAATCCACTAGATTATCCATAGCTCTTAAGTACTTCTTATCCAACCCTTAAGAACCTGAAACCTGTTCATATTGTATATCAGTTGTTTTAGGCATAGTGGTTAAGCAAATTATAAGCTTGAACCATTAGTTGGATACATCTCAAAAACCCCAAACCCTCACCGAAAGGTTTAAGTTTTTGAAACCCCCCAAAGTGCAAGTGCTTACAATCACTTGTGGAGACCGCAGCTGTTAGGACGGCTCAGATCTCAAAGTCCTAACCTTGGGACTATAAAGGACAAGACCCTTGTAATTTGTGGAAATTAAAGGGATTAAACATCACGTTAGGACGTGAGAGTGGACGTAGGATCGTATATCCGAACCACTATAAATCCGGTGTTATTTACTTTCTGCACTTTACATTTCTGCTTTTACATTCATTATTATATAGTGCATACTGTGATTTCAACACTCTTCAAAAAGGGCCATAACTTTCAAACCAGCATCAGCTGAGTAATTTCACAAAGTACAAAGTAAAACAAGTTACAAGAACGAGTCTAAACCAGGGCCACCATATTTCCGCATATAACTTCTTCAGTCAGATCACTATAGTCATCTGGACCAGCAGACTTGCAGTCCAGTTGACATAGCAATCAGAAGAGGTTCCCAACTCTGTTTGAAAAAGTTTTAAAGTCTATTCACCCCTCCCCTCTAGACTTTAATCCCATTCACTACTCGTTCAGGGACCAACAAGTGGTATCAGAGCAGTGGTTCTAACGGACTACTGTCTCTAGATTATCAGAAGACTTGAGGGAGTCTTTCTGTAGTCCTCTTGAACAGATCTTTTTGAAAACTTGTTTTTGAAAACTCATACAGCATGAGTGCTAATATGCGTAAGTTGCCTAAGTTTTCAGTTGAGGATTATGATTACTGGAAGATCAGGATGAGGAAGAATCTCACATCAGTCCATTACAAGATGTGGTCTGTAATCACAGAAGGCCCGATCACCATCATGACAGTCAACACTGCAAATGGTGATCCAGAAGTTCCAGTTGGAGAACTGGTTCCCAAGCCCATGAAGGATCTCACACCAGAAGAGATGAAGCAATCAAACCTTGATAGCATTGCTCAAGATTACATAATGCAAACTCTTCCAAATGAGTACATTGCAAAGGTAATCCATTGTGAGTCAGCCAGAGAGATGTGGGAGGCATTGGCACTTCTCTGTGAAGGAACTGAGCTGATCAAAGAGTCCAAGTTGTCTACAGCAGTCAAGAAGTTCGAACACTTCAAGATGCAACCAGAAGAGTCTATTGATCAGTTAGACAACAGATTTACCAAGATCATCAATGAGATAGAATCTCTGGGCAAGAAATACACAAATAGAGAGAAAAATCTAAAGATCTTAGATTCTCTAACCAAGAAATGGAGACTCAAGAAGACCATCATCAAAGATACTCAAGATATCAAGAAGTGGTCTGCCCAAACTCTATTTCAGAACCTGAAAGCCCATGAATATGATCTTGAAAGAGAAGAGAACTCAGGAAGTGATGAGCCAACTGCAACCCCATCTACCTCCAAGACTGTAGCCTTCAAGGCAGCCAATACAAAAGCTGCAAACACCTCATCTGGCAAGACCTCTCTGAAAACAGAAGACTGTGAAGGATCAGACATGAGCCTAAAAGAGCAAATGGCTCTTATGATCAAAAGATTTGAAAGGATGAACACCCTCAACAGTAAATATAGAAAATTCTATAGAAACTACAAAGATAGAAGAGCAAGTTCACCCTCCAGAGGTTCCAGAGAAAGAACACGAGAAAGACATCCTAGAAAGGATGTGGAGTCATCTGACAGCCGAGGATCTAGAAGAAGAGATGCTACTCCTCCAAGGAGAGGCAACTCAAATCAGAAACCTGGATCTTGCTTCAACTGTGGCAAACCAGGACACTATGTCTATGAATGTCCTGAGCTGGATTTGGATGACAAGAAAGAAAGAAGGCCAAGAAGAACCTCAGACAAAAAGGCAATGGTGACTGAAGAATCTGAATATCAAAGTGATGAACTTCCTACATCACCAGACGATCAAATCTTTTCAGATGATTCAGACGATCTAGCTATGATGGCCATAGGAGAAAATGAGGAAAGGAAGGACCTATACAAAAGAGGAGGTCTAGCAGGAGAAACTTGGTACATAGATAGTGGATGCTCAACTCACATGACAGGAACCAAAACCCTGCTGACCAACTACATAGAGAAGAAAGGTCCAAAAGTTTTCTTTGGTGATAACGCGCACGGTAACACAAAAGGATATGGCACCCTTAAAAATGGTGACATTGAGGTACATGATGTATCATATGTAGAAGGTCTTAAGTTTAATCTATTATCTGTTTCTCACTTTTGTGACACTGGTTATTCAGTTAAATTCTCTAAAGATGAATGTCTCATAAGTGATAAAAGAACAAAACAAAACCTTCTAACAGGATCTAGAAAGGGAAGTATGTATCTTGCAAATTGGAACAGCTGTCCTAAGGATACATGCCTGCTTGTGAAGAGCCCTAAAGATGTCAGCTGGCTATGGCACAAACGTCTTAGCCATCTGAACTTTAAGACTATGAACAAGTTAGCAAGGGAATCCTTAGTTGATGGTCTGCCTAATGAACTCTACTGTAAAGATCAGGTTTGTGATGCATGTCAACAAGGAAAGCAAACAAAGGTCTCCTTCAAGACCAAGAAGACAGCATCAACAAGCAGAGCTCTTGAATTGCTTCACATGGATCTCTTTGGACCAATCACTCCAACCACTCTAACAGGAAGGAAGTACACTCTTATTGTTGTAGATGATTATTCCAAGTTTACTTGGGTTATCTTCCTATACAAGAAGAGTGAAACACAGCAGAAGCTACCTGAATTATTGAAGAGGATCCAAGTAGAGAAAGGAGAACCAATCGTGAAAATTAGAAGTGACAAAGGCACTGAATTCATTAACTCTTATATAATTGCCTATTGTACTTCTAATGGTATTCAGCACGAGACAAGTGCAGCAAGAACACCACAACAGAATGGTGTAGCTGAAAGAAGAATCAGAACACTCAAAGAAGCTGCCAGAACACTCCTTGCTGAATTCTCTACTCCCAAGAAGCTATGGGCAGAAGCCATCAACACAGCTTGTCACACTCAAAACAGGTCAGGTATTCATAAAATACATGAGAAAACCCCATATGAACTGTGGAAAGGAAGAAAACCTAGAGTATCTTACTTTCATATATTTGGTTGTAAGTGTTTCATTCACAACAATGGGAAGAGTAAGTTGAATGCTTTTGATGCCAAAGCAGATGAGGGGATATTCTTAGGATACTCCTCAACTAGCAAAGCATTTAGAGTACTCAACAAACGAACCCTTCTTGTGGAAGAAACACCTCATGTTGTTTTTGATGAATCTTGTGAAAAGAATGCAGTAGAAACAACCTCAGCTACAGAACAGATGAAGAAACTAGTGATCAAGAAGAGGTCTGATGAATTTATTGAAGTCAATGAACCATTCCCTGAAGAACCAGAGGAAGATAAGCCTCATAGACCTGTCACTAGATCTCAAACTCAAGCAAGGCAAGCTGACCAGAATCAAGATGCATCAATTCCAAATGCCAGGGGGAATGATCTCTTTGACACTCAAAATACAGAAGATGATCGAACTAATCAAGTCAACCCTCCTGATGACACTAGATCAAATGAGGATCCAAACTCATCCAATACAGATACTCCAGTGAGGCATACATGGAGGAACAACCATCCATCAAACCTCATCTTAGGAGGAGCAGAATCAGGTGTCAAGGCCAAAAGACAACTGAATCAGAATTCCCAATCATCTATGTTCTGCTGGTGTGCTTTCCTGTCCAACATTGAACCAGCTGACATAGAAGAAGCAATGACAGATAGCAATTGGATCACTGCTATGCAAGAAGAACTAAACCAATTCGAAAGAAATGAAGTCTGGGAATTGGTAGATCGTCCTGAAAACCACAATGTAGTAGGAACAAAGTGGGTATTCAAGAACAAGAAGGACGAAAATGATGTGATAACTAGAAATAAGGCAAGACTAGTTGCAAAAGGATACTCACAATCTGAAGGGATTGACTATGATGAAACTTTTGCACCAGTAGCCAGATTAGAAGCCATTCGACTATTTCTAGCTTATGCATCATATATGGGCTTCAAGGTATATCAAATGGATGTCAAGAGTGCTTTTCTAAATGGTATTCTGATAGAAGAAGTATATGTAGAGCAGCCTCCAGGATTTGAAAAAGGTGATCAAGTATATCGACTGAAGAAGGCTCTCTATGGTCTAAAACAAGCCCCTAGAGCTTGGTATGACACATTGTCACAATTCCTACTTGACAATGGATATACAAAAGGCAAAGTTGATAGAACTCTCTTCAGAATACAAGAAGGAGAAGACATTTTAATGGTACAAATATATGTAGATGACATCATATTTGGATCACCCAATCAAGAAATGTGCAAAAAGTTCTCTGAACTTATGCAAGGAAAATTCGAAATGAGCATGATGGGTGAGATGAATTATTTCCTAGGACTTCAAGTCAAGCAGAGTCCAGAAGGGATCTTCATCAACCAGTCCAAGTATACCAAGAGTCTGCTAGAAAGATTCAAAGCTCTACAAAGCAAGACTGCAAGGATTCCAATGATGACATCTTTCAAAATGGAACCAGATGAGTCTGGACAGGCAGTTGATCAAGCTGAATATAGAGCACTGATTGGATCTTTACTATATCTTACAGCCAGCAGACCAGACATAACATTTGCTGTAGGAGTATGTGCTAGGTTTCAAGCAAACCCAAAGCAAAGCCATCTAGAAGCAGCAAGGAAGATTCTCAAGTACCTAAAAGGATCAGTCAACCTAGGTCTATGGTACTCTGCTGATGACAATCTAGAATTGAGTGGGTATTCTGACTCAGACTTTGGAGGATGCAGAATTGATAGGAAGTCCACATCAGGAACCTGTCAATTTCTAGGAAACAAGCTGATATCATGGTTCTCTAAGAAGCAAACCTCAGTTGCAACCTCCACCACTGAAGCAAAATACATGGCAGCTGGTAGTTGTTGTAGTCAGCTGCTCTGGCTAGTTCAACAACTCAAGGATTACAATGTAGAGGCAAGAGAAGTCCCTATTTATTGTGATAGCAGCAGCGCCATTGCCATCACTCAAAATCCAGTCCTCCACACAAGGTGCAAGCATGTCGACATTAGACACCACTTCATAAGAGATCACCTTGAAAAGAAGGACATCAAGATGGAGAAAATTCACACAGATATCCAAAGAGCAGACATTTTGACTAAGCCCCTAGCTGAAGACAGGTTCAAGACCTTATGTTACAGCTTAGGACTCCTGGACCCAAGCACATGAAGAAGGAGAAAACAGCTGAAAACCTCAGCTGACCCAAGTGCAGCAGACTAGGAGAATCAGATGAGGTGAATAGACACCCTCATCTTCAGGTAAGTTCTATCCCAATGAAGACAAATAGAGCTGAGGGAAAACTTAGAGTTATCTAATCAAGGGGGAATCAATGATACCTTAAGAATCCTTGATGAAATACTCTAAAATCTGCATTGCATAATATACATATACATATATATAGCAGACTTGAACAAAGCTATTTGATCTTCCTACTCTAAGCAATGTATAACTATGTATATTAATAAACTATTCTTCATAAAATACTTTATTCATATACATAAATACAGTATACTAAGTGAGTCATACTTGGCTGGATTAATACACCATCCTCACCGACTCAACAGTATGCATGCACAGTACGGATTTCAAATAACTCATGGTCAAAATTCATAATTTCTGCATTCCATTAGATAAAGTCTGAATATCCTTAAATGTGAACCCTTGGATCAAGAAACTCACTGCTGATCTTAAAGAATCACTTTTCAGAAATTCAGACCTATCATCCCTATAGTTTTGTCATCTTTCTCTCCACTACCTCATTTCTACCTCTATAAAAGGAGAAGTTATGAGAACACCTAAGAACACAAAACACCTAACACTTTTCTTATTTCAGGTATGGAGACAGTTGAAAGAAGAGATGGAATGGAGATCATTCTTCAACCAAAATCTTGGGTAAAGGAGATGAAGATTTGTCCAGAAGATGAAGATGATGCAGATCCATGGCTTACTCAACATGAGTATGTTCATGAAAGCTAAAGGAAGAAGAGACGTTCTTGTTGAAAGCTAAAGGAGGAAGAGATGCAGAGGACAAAGTAGCAAACAAGCAGAGCTTCTTCTCCAGAAGGAAGTTCTACATGGAGAGCTTGTTATCAAAAGCTACTGTGTCTAAACAGAACATGAAGGCTGAGTCCATGGCCCTCTCTTCATCTCCATTGAAGCACCCCTCAACCTTCCTTCCCCTTCTAGAGAAGCGAAGAAATTCAACAAGAGCACATTAGATGCTACATCCCAT
Organism: Galeopsis tetrahit; assembly: GCA_963675135.1. Classification (NCBI taxonomy): domain Eukaryota; kingdom Viridiplantae; phylum Streptophyta; class Magnoliopsida; order Lamiales; family Lamiaceae; genus Galeopsis; species Galeopsis tetrahit. The sequence goes on from OY776124.1 coordinate 70,640,479, forward strand.
CTGATGATGAGGAACATCCGATGGTGAGGAACATTTAAATCAGTGGGACTACGTCTAGACTAGCTCCACTTGATTTGAAGAAGGAGCTGAAAGATCCATCAAACCAGGTTGGATCATCACTCACAATAAAGCTGGAAGGATCCATCCAGGTTGGATCATGAGAGCAAACACAGTTTCCTCTACTCAGCTGATCAGAAGACCAACTCAGCTGACCAGAAGACTTTTCAAAGACAATCAGCAGACATCTTGAAGAACTCAGAAGACCTCACTCTGCTGATCAAATCACACAAATTTAGAGTATAATGACTAGTCTTGATCATGTAATTCATTCTAGATTTATTCCTGAATGTAATTAAACAAATTGGCTTATATAAGGAATGCAATTTTCTTATAGAAAACGGCCTTGATGATCAATTCTTACCATAAATTAGTCTCAACGGCTATTTTTGGTAATGATGTCATTAATACTCAAGTATCATATCGCCAGCAAATCAACAATTGCCAAATGGCATAACCAGCCGGCAAATTTAAGAAATCAAAGAAAGAAATCTTGGGCTCTACTCCAAATTCAAACGCAAATCTGACCGTTAGATCAAATTCTGTGGAGTATATATATATCCACATCCCTAATCCCTGCCACTCTTATTACTCAATTACTCACATTACTCTCTCTCGTTCTGCAAATCTCTTTCAAGCCTTCAAACCCTAACACTCAGACTCTACTATGGCAATCATTGAAATTTACGACGAGAAGACCAAGAATACTGGCACCTTGGATGCTGCAAAGTGGTCCAAGGAAGGGAAGATTTTTACGGAGAATGCTCTGTTTTTCAAAGGCAAACACACAGATGAGAACAAGGAGATACTGCTTCGGTGCGTCAATCTTAAACTCAGGGACTTTTTGGAAGCAGCTCCGACTAATGTCTATGAACAAGACGTTCTGACATTCTATGCAAACGCCGTGATGAAGGGTTCTCATGTTGAAAGTGTCATGAACGGACACAAAGTCAAAGTTACAAGGGAAATTCTTCAGGAATTGTTTGGCCTTTCAAGGGGGAAAATAAATATCTCCAACTACATCATGAATAAAGAAAAAGAGTATATGGAGATGTTTACTGGTGGACGAATCAAGGCTACTGATGCAACTGGACTAAAGAAATCCCAACTTGAACCAAAATTCCAAACCTTGTTGGATATTGCAGGGAAGATGTTACTTGGTAACACATTCAGCCATGATGCTGTTACTACTTTAAAGGTTCGAGTAATGGCTGCAATCTGGGATCAGATCGATGGAGACTGGCAAGGACTATTCTTAGAAAGAATTGCTCTTGAGGCAAAGAAAGTCACTTTGGACTTACAATCAAAGGTATGGAAGGTAGCAGCCACAGTCAGCTTTGTCAACAAGCTGAGCATCATCCTTCCAGATATTCTCCCAAAGAAGTACAAGATGGGACCTCATAAGACCTTTCACATCTCCAAATATTATTTGAGAAAGGAAGCTCCTGCTGAGGCAGAAAGGTTAAAAGAAGAGAAGAGGAAGTTGTTGGCTGAGAAGGCAGCACAAGAGTCTGATCATGACTCTGCTGAAGAAGAGGAGCCAACCAAAGAAGAGGCTCAGAAGAAGGTTGCTAATGATGATGATGATGACAATCAGACCTTAGCACAAAGACGATATCTAATCAGATCTGGGCTCATCTCCCCATCTGATTCAGATGCTACTCCCACTGCCTCTCCCTTGAAGAAGGCAGGTACCTCTAAACCCTCTCCTTCTTTTACTCCTTCTAAATTATCAAAGGGTCAGAAGAGAAAGAAGAATAATTCTTCTTCCAACAAAAAGTCCAAGAAATCGAGGCTTCCTACTCCCATATTAATAGCCCCGATTGCATCCTTCAACCCTTCTGATGACTCCACCTCATCTGACCACTCAAACACTGATATCCAAATCCCTGCTGATACTCACACAGCAGAGGAACAAGCTCCACCTACCTCAACCCCAGAAACCCTATTGCCTAACCCTGCTGATGTTCAAGATCCACGTGTTCAAACTTCTACTGATCTTCATGAAGGCACCATACCAGACCAGCAGACCCAGACCCCTGCTGATGAACAGACGACTAAAGATCAAGAACATATCACTTCCCAAATCCCTGCTGATACTCACACAGCAGAGGAAACTACCCCACATACTCAAACTCCTACCATCATTATTTCTTATGTTCCAGAAGACATGGCACCAGCAGACCTTGCTCAAGCTGGTACCTCTCAACCTCAATCCAGAATGGTACACTATCCTATGTGCACAAGGGAGAAGATAATGAGGATGAAGATAGCAAATCTGCTCAAGTCTACTATTCCTGGTATTGATGAGGAATCAGTTCAGTTCGAACAAATTCTCAGAATCTGCACCTGGATTGAACTCAGGAGAGATGATGTGGATGACCTTATTGAAGTCATGGAAGGAATGGGAGGAAAAGCTAATTTCCTCGACTGGGAAATGGAGCAAAAGGAAGTTGCTCAAGTCACATCTTTTACTCAACTGCTACCTGAGGAAGCCTTTACAGCAGTATGCCACAGAATTCTAGGTATTCAACCTATCCCAGAAGACATATCAGATCATCAGGCAGCTGGCACAGCAAAAGTGATTGACTCAGCTGCGTCAGTTCCTGCAGAAGACTCAGCTGAACCAGCTGAGAGAACCGAGATTGAAAGAGAAGTAATCACTATTCCTGATCACTTCATGCCTAAGGATACTCTACCTCACTTCATTGACAAAGGAGACACCATCATGTCGCACCTGGTTAAGGCCACTACCACATTTCTCAATGAAGAGTACCTTTCAGCTGAAGAAAGAGGCAAAGCCCTAACAGTCCATCCAAAGCCTCAAAGTACAGCCTCAACTTCTACTCCAACAGCTGACTATACGGCAGACATATGCTCGCAGGTCAAGACTGCTATAGACCTACACTTTGAAAAGGGTTTAGGCCTACAGCTTGGAAGATATGTTGAAAAGGCAGTCAAGGAGCAGAGAACTCGTCTTCAAAACCAGATCATTGACATTGAGGACAAGTTTGGAGAATCTCTTCACGATCAGATAAGTGAGTATCTGACCAGCATTCTGAAGATGGCAGGTGAACATTCCACCAGGTTTGCTGATCTCTACACCAATGAGGTCAACCGCATGGAAAACACCTACAAGCAAAGAATTGAAGATGCTGAAGCAAGAGCTACTGAAGGTCGAGCTCTTCTCCAATCAGCTACAGCAGAGAATGAAAAACTTCAGATTCAGCTGCAGGAGACAGCAACAAAACTGGAGGCAATTACAGCTAAACTAGAAGCTGCCTCCTCCTCCAACTCTCATGCTCAGATTCTAGAACATAGCATCACACATCTGACTCATATTGGCAAAGTCAACGCCATGGCTCTTCAACAAACTCTTCGAGTGGAGATTCTGAATGCCATGAAGCCTTTTGCGGCTGCACTTGCTGAAGCCAAAAAGGGGGAAGATGTATTGATAAAAGCTCTAGAGAAGACTACTGCACAGCAAGCTGTAATGGTAGTATCTCAAGATGAGTTGAATGAAACCTTGGGTGATTTATCAAGCAAAGTCAAGAGCAAGAAAGGCAAAGGCAAAGAAATTGCTCAAGAAGACATCCAAGCTCCCACTCAAGCAACTGCCAAAAGTCTGCAGATCACTGCCTCTACAGAACAAGTTTCCAAGAAAAGAATGACTAGGAAAAGGAAGGCAGATGAGCTAACAGATGAGCAAGCTCAGAAGTCAACTCCAGCCGAGCCTACTGCAGAAGAAAAAGAGGCTTTAGAGTTGAAGAAAAGAAAAGAGCTTGAAGCTCAAGAGCTTAAACAAAAGAAGCTAAATGATGCGAAGGCAGTCAAAGCCAAATTTGACAGGAAGATAGCCAAACTCAGGAAAGCTCTCAAGGAGAAAGCACTGAAAGAAAATGCTCTGGCACAGAAAGATAAAGTTCTGGTGTTTGATAGCAACTATGTGGACTATCTAGCCCTTCAAGATGAACTACCAAGGTGGTACCCTCTGAAGAAGAAATGGCAAATTCAACACCACATTGTAAGAAAATTTGGCCCTCTCCCAACCTATGAAGATGAATTCTTCTAGTTCAATCAATTCATGAACATTGAAGATCCAGAGTTCTGGAAAGAAGTAGTCAAGACAGCCAAAGAACTTGATAACTGCAGAATCTTAACTCCTGAAGAACCCAAATGGGATCCACCCAAACTGGATTCTGGAAGAACTGACTCCATTGAAGTCAAAAAGATCCTAGAGAAGATCTATGAAGAGGAGAATGTTACAGACCTGCAGCACATGGAAGAAGTTCGATCTCGTCTGTACCTTGCCTTCCGCATCTGAAGATCAGAAGACCTGATGAAGACCACTTTCAAAGTCTTAAGAAACTATTACTTGTAATCTGTAAAAGTTATATATATATTCAAGTTTAGTTCTCTTTGCTTTCAAGACAAACTCTCATTGTCTTCATCAGATACTTCAGTTTTTATGAAGATTATAAACTCCTATCTTACCTTAGTAAGAGCATTTATCATAGATATAGTTTTGGCTTCATCAAAAAGGGGGAAATTGTTGGGATATAAATTCACCCTAAGCCCCATTTGATGTTAGAATAGTTTTGATGGCCAAAACACTTAGAGTTTATAAATGTAATAGGATCAGCTGACTTGTATAGAACAGCTTAGACTAGTTTTGTGTGATCAACTGTATTGATAGCAGCTGATCAGCACAGTCATGGCTTACATGCCTATCCTCAAGATAAGAAGAGTAGAAGACATGAAGACTAGAAGATCCTTGAAGACCAGATATGTTAAGGTGCTTGTATACCTACTTATCTGATGGAGTCCCAGATTAAAGATGGCCTAAAGCATTACAAAGAATTTCCAGATCAGAAGAGTAGTACTCGTCTGATACCAGAAGACAGAAGACCTAAGGCCAGAAGAGCAGTCAGAAGACTAGTAGTACAGATCAGAAGACTATGTGCTCTTTCAGGACTCGGCTGATTCCCAAGTCATCTTGCAATTCAAACGAAGACCTACCTTATTTAGAAGATTGACATGATCCCAGGATTGAAGCAATCAAGCGGCTGGAATCAAGGAATCAAGCTATTATGGGAAGATTGCTCAAACGGCTAGTCAACTCCAACGGCTAGTTGTACTCAATCTCCATTATAAATACAAGAGGTTGAACACAGAAGTAACACAAGAGAGAATTCACAAGCTAAGCAAGCCATCAAGCAAAAAGTCACACTGTTCTAAGAATTCTCAAAGAGCCTGAAATCCACTAGATTATCCATAGCTCTTAAGTACTTCTTATCCAACCCTTAAGAACCTGAAACCTGTTCATATTGTATATCAGTTGTTTTAGGCATAGTGGTTAAGCAAATTATAAGCTTGAACCATTAGTTGGATACATCTCAAAAACCCCAAACCCTCACCGAAAGGTTTAAGTTTTTGAAACCCCCCAAAGTGCAAGTGCTTACAATCACTTGTGGAGACCGCAGCTGTTAGGACGGCTCAGATCTCAAAGTCCTAACCTTGGGACTATAAAGGACAAGACCCTTGTAATTTGTGGAAATTAAAGGGATTAAACATCACGTTAGGACGTGAGAGTGGACGTAGGATCGTATATCCGAACCACTATAAATCCGGTGTTATTTACTTTCTGCACTTTACATTTCTGCTTTTACATTCATTATTATATAGTGCATACTGTGATTTCAACACTCTTCAAAAAGGGCCATAACTTTCAAACCAGCATCAGCTGAGTAATTTCACAAAGTACAAAGTAAAACAAGTTACAAGAACGAGTCTAAACCAGGGCCACCATATTTCCGCATATAACTTCTTCAGTCAGATCACTATAGTCATCTGGACCAGCAGACTTGCAGTCCAGTTGACATAGCAATCAGAAGAGGTTCCCAACTCTGTTTGAAAAAGTTTTAAAGTCTATTCACCCCTCCCCTCTAGACTTTAATCCCATTCACTACTCGTTCAGGGACCAACATACATTTTAACACTTTTCCCAGATACTCATTAGGAAGAGTGTGTAAGATGTAATTCTTAGCCAAGCTATCCAAATTATTCTGTCTCATTTCTTCAGAGGTTAGTTCTGACCTTGGTTTCTTGACGAGAGTACCCACGGGTTGGTCTTTGTCGAGGGCAGCAGTATTGGGGATCATGGTCACAATTGGACCTTCAGTGATGACGGAGATCATTAAGTCGTGAGTGGAACTGAAGATGGCTTCCATCCTTAGTTTCCAATAGTCATAGTCCTGAACCTGGAACTTAGGTAACTTGTTAGCGCTGATTTCGAGTGACATGATTCAAGAAAATACGTATGACACAGTATAGTATCAAGAAACCGGTATTTTCAAGTATAGTGATAAAGAACACGTAAGAGCACGTATAATCACGGACCAAGACTTCACCCAAGTCTTGAATTGGTTATCAAGAAACAACAGTTCGTAAACTACTGCTCTGATACCACTTGTAGGTCCCTAATTTGAGTTTAATAACGAGTAAGCTAGTGAAAATGTCTAGAGAGGGTGAATAGACTTTTCAAAAATCTTTCGATATATCAAAGTACGATATGCGGAATAACGAAATTAATCAATGAGCCCAATTCTAGTTTATACTCAACTTATTTCGAGAACTCTGTTTTAGTGTTTACTCAACTAGTCTTGTTCATACAAGTAATTTAATCAATCAAACAATAAACAAAACAGTAAAGTAAATCAAACACGAGATTTATAGTGGTTCGACAACTTGTCTACATCCACTCTCACAAACCCAGTTGTGATATTCTTATTAACTCGTCCAATGGAGTAATATGTTCTTGTAGCTTTAAGTCCCAAGAAATAAGACTTAGATCTTCTCGACAACACTACCAAGTGCTTCTTCGATCTTACTAGCGATTTACAAGTATCTAGCAACTTGAAACACAGTAAACAAAAAATAAAACTTCTCTTCGTTCAGTAGTAGCCTTCTTTGATCTTCACTTGTCTTGTGTAGCTTCACTTTCTGAACTTCAATCTCTGAGAGTAATTTCTTCACTTGAATGTAGAATATTAATGCTTTTGTAGTTTTTCAGTAGTCTCTAAAGAATAAATACCTTGGGGTATATATAGACTTCCAATTCAAGAACTTTCAGTTGTGTAACCAACTTTTCTTGAAAACTAACTTGTAACTGATTCTTCTTATCCTTTCACGCGTTTCTTCAGTTAATTAGTTATTCCTTAACTAACTCCTTCAATCTTTATCTTCAATACGCGTTTCTGTAACTAACTTCAGTCTTCTTGTCTTGTCTTGTCTTGTTGAGTCGCACCTGTCTTGTCTAGTAGTAGTAGACTTCTTCTTCTACTTGTCTTGTGCAGTAGACTTCTTCAAATTACAATATAGAACTAATCTAGTCCTATCATCTAATCCTAACAAGACTAGTACATTACATTAAGCTCTTGTTACAAAGCTTAGTCATCTTAGAAAACTATACATCAATATATTTTTACATAAAACAATCATGAGCTTCTATAGAGTAATTAAATCATAGCTCAATAACAAACTAATCAGTTAATATACACAAATATGAAGTACTTATAATTCGTACTTATCTTTCAATAATACTTGTCTTTTAAAGCTAGTACTTGTCTTGTGAACTAGTACTTGTCTTGTGAACTCTACTGATCTGTACAAGACGACTTCTTCTTAACTAGACTAGATCAGTCAACATTTAGAAAATATTCAAGTCTACTTTTGGCTTATCAAAACTTCATCTTTTATCTTTTATCAACATTTAGGACTTATTCTAGGATTCATATCCCAACACTATCGATTTTTTATTTATAAATCTGAAATACCTGATATGACAGAAGGTACTACTATTGAGTCAAGGAACGCAGTGTTCTTTGAAAATATTTTCCCGTTTAAGGAAAAAGAGGAAATAAGTTCGAATAAAAGAACTTATGAAGCAACAAATGACACTGTTGGTCCTTCCACTCAAGAGAGTGAAGAACCAAGACGCAGTAAGAGAGCTAGAATTGATAAGGATTTTGGTTCAGACTTCATCACTTATGTTTTGGAGGAAGATGAACCTAAAACTATCAAAGAAGCTATGGCAAGACCAGATGCACACCTCTGGAAGGAAGCCATAAAAAGGGAATACGAGTCTATTCTGCTAAATCACACATGGGAGTTGATTGATCTCCCTAAAGGTTGTAAGCCCTTAGGATGCAAGTGGATCCTTAAAAGAAAGTACAAAGCAGATGGATCTGTTGACAAGTACAAAGCTCGTCTAGTTGCAAAAGGCTTTAAACAAATTGAAGGGTATGACTTCTTCGATACATACTCACCAGTGACAAGAATCACCTCCATTCGTGTGTTAGTCGCTATTGCTGCTTTGCACAATCTCGAAATACACCAAATGGACGTTAAGACGGCGTTTCTTAATGGTGAGATGGATGTTGAAATATACATGGACCAACCTGAAGGATATGTTGCTCCTGGAAACGAGAAAAACGTGTGCAAACTCGTTCGATCACTGTATGGACTTTAGCAAGCTCCTAAACAGTGGCACTTGAAATTTGACAATACGATGTTGTCAAATGGGTTTCGAATTAACGAATGTGATAAGTGTGTATATGTGAAAGATACACCAAATGGGTTTGTTATCGTATGCTTATATGTCGATGACATGTTAATCATGAGTAACAATAACAATATCATAGTTAATACGAAGAACATGTTAAGTAGAAACTTTGACATGAAAGACATGGGATTAGCAGATGTGATTCTTGGAATCAAGATAGAGAGAACGTCTGATGGAATTTCCTTGACACAGTCTCACTATGTGGAGAAGGTACTAAAGCAATTTAATGCTTTTGACGATCAACCTGCTAAGACACCTTTACAACTGAATGTTCACTTGAAAAAGAACAGAGGAGCACCAGTAGCTCAACTGGAATACGCAAGGATCATTGGAAGTGTGATGTACATCACGAACTGTACACGCCATGATCTTGCATGTTCAGTAAACAAGTTGAGTCAATACACGAACAATCCAAGTCATGAGCACTAGAAAGCACTGAAAAGTGTATTAAGATACTTGAAGTATACCCTTGATTATGGGCTTCACTACACGAGACATCCAGTTGTAGTCGAAGGATACAGTGATGCAAATTGGATTTCAAACACTAAGGACTCGTTATCCACTAGTGGACATGTATTCACTATTGGAGGAGCAGCAGTGTCGTGGAGGTCCAAGAAACAAACGTGTATTGCCCGTTCCACAATGGAATCAGAATTTATCACTTTAGACCTAGCCGCTGCAGAGGCTGAATGGCTGACTTGGACGTATTTTTGAACATTTTTTGTACAACAATAACAATCCCCACAAGCGTATGGGTTCGTTATAGTTGAGTAAGTATACGACCTAGTAGTTATCGTCCAAGGACCTAAAGAGAGCGTGGAGCCCCAACACTATACGTCAAAATGTTGTTATAGAAGCTAAATGTGAGGAGTAAGCAAATACCAACTAAGAAAATAGAAAACTAATGCAATCAACTAAACTAACTCTCAATAATGAAAGTGCAAGGTGAGAAAGCATTGCCTCGGGTGTTTCCGTTTTGTGAGCAATTAAGTGAACTAGTGAACCAATTACATGATTTTACTACGAATTCGGGTTAAGCTAAAGGCTATCACAAATGTGTGCAAACCCCCTCGAAAGACATAGGTAAACAACGTGCATTGATTAGCAATTATAGGATCTAACCAAATACCATAAGCTCCTAAGATAGTGTTGCATAAGCACTTTCAACACGGTTACTAATGCTTATGAAACGCCCTCTCACCAAACTCCTAGACGACCTCTATTTGTTTAGTGTCTAAAGTTGTCGGTCTAGCCATTAACACCCCTCTCGGGTGAGCTAATTACTAATTAACTTCTATTCAATTGACCAAAGCTCACACTCACACTCCCAATCATGCTACCCAACTCTCGTTGCAATAAACATAATCGAACATGCTCGCTAATAGGGTTGATCAACCAAATGAATCAATCGAAGTACAACAATAGAAACAATTAACACCCAAATCCTAAGCTAATCATGCAATTACTCACAATTACACTCAATTCTCATCAAAACATCACACCCAAGGCAATTGAGGATTAACCCAGGTCTAAATTAACAACTAGAATAAAACTTATGAAAATTAAACTACAAAACATGAATTAAAATCAAATAATCAACCAATATTGAAATAAGGAAAGAAAGCACCTCTATTGTCTTCAAATACTTCAATCTCACCAACAATAAAATGAAATACTAAATTAAATCTATCTAAGAAATGAAATAACAAGCTAAACTAATCTATTGAGTGGAGTGGTGGGGAGGAGAAAAGATTTCTCCCCCAATGGAGTCGTGTACCCTCTGTTTTTGCCAATTCCAGCTTCTGCGTGTATTTTTTCCCGAATTGGCTGAATGGTTACTGCCCATGTAAGTGGTCAATGGGTTTGGGCCTTGCTGCCCACTTTTTCATTTAAGAAATGGGCGTGGCTCAATTAAATAGAGATGATGAAATGGGCCTAGGCCCATAATCATTTAAGAATTCCAGCAGCCCCCAATTTTAATTACGGGCGCGGCTAAAGGCACCCAAGGATACTATGAGTACACCCACGCGATGAGTACACCCACAAAACGGATGAGGACACCCACGTGTAAATGTCAAAAATAACCTCCTCATATCTCAAACCCTTTTATCTTCCTCCCCTTCTTACATTTTATAACACAGAAGGGTGAACCCACCTCCACCTCCCCCTCCCTCTCCCTCTCCCTCTCCCTCCCAATCGGCGCCGCCACCACCACCCCTCCCTCCCAATCGGCGCCGCCGCCCACCACCCCTCTATCCCTAGTGGCGCCGCTCCTCCCCTCCCCACGCGGCGACAGCCCCACTGCGCACCCTCTTCCCTCCGTCACTGCGGCGCAGCAGCGCCGCCCACCTCGCCGACTCGTCGCGGCGGCCCGCGCCGCCCACTGCGCATCCCTCCCCTCCGCTTCACCGCCCGGCTTCCCATCACCTGCGTCGCTGCCTTTCCCTCCCCTCACACCTGCGTCGCCGGCGACGCGTGAAGTCGATTTAAAAAAAAAAACACGTCGCCCTCTCATCGTCCGCCGCCAACCCTGCCCTCGTCCGCCACCGCCCCTCCCCTTCGCGGCCGTTCGCGGCCGCAGTTCCTCCCCCCTCGCAGCCGTTCGCGTCCGGCCTCCCTCCGTTCGTGCCTCTCGCCGCCGCCGCGCCGCTTAAGGTAATTTAAAAATTAGGTTTCTCAAAATTAGGGTTTTGTATGTTCGGGAATTTCTTTCGAACAATTTATGTTTGTTTTGTAAAAATTTTCGAACAACCTAAGTTTGTTCATGTAAAATTTTCGAACATTTTGGCTTTGTTTTGAAAATTTTTTCGAACAATCTGTGTTTTTCGAACATATTTACTTTGTTTTGGAAAAAATTTCGAACAAGTTGTTCGATTTTTTTTTTCGGACAAATTTAATTTGTTTTGAATTTTTTTTCGAACATATTGAGTTTGTTCGTTAAAAAATTTCGAACATCTCAACAATGTTTGGGTAAAATTTTCGAACATACTCCGTATTAAGATTTTATTTTTGTTGTTGAAATTTTGAGTTTTTTTTCGAACATATTGAGTTTGTTCGTTAAAAAATTTCGAACATCTCAACAATGTTTGGGTAAAATTTTCGAACATACTCCGTATTAAGATTTTATTTTTGTTGTTGAAATTTTGAGTTTTTATGATTTTTTTGGTGGTGATTTGGGTGAGAAATAATGAATCGTTGCGAAATGGAATGGTGGGTGTACTCATCCGTCCATTTTTTAAAAAATTTGCAAGAAGGGTACAAATGTCATTTCACGTACCCCTTTTGTTAAAAAAAAATTCCGGTGGGTGTACTCATAGGAAATCCGGGTGCCTTTAGCCGCGCCCTTTAATTACTCCCTCCTTTTATTTCTTCACGGCTGAGTTGGGCCCAGTGGCCTTGGGCCTTTTCTTTTCTTCTTGCTTTTAATACTCGAGCCCAATTATAATTTCTCCATTCTCGATTTATTTTTTCAATTGACTTTACAAAATAATCGAGGCATGTTTTGTTCCAAATGTGCTCTTTTTCCTATAAAAATAGCAAACAACACCCTTTCTCCAAATCAAGAGCAATGAGTCAAATTAGTGTAAATAATGTATGAAATCCTATAAAATTATGCAAAATAAATCCATGAATTTCAAGCAATTTTCACACTAATCAACTCCCCCAAACTTAAAGTGTTGCTCGTCCCCGAGCAACGAAAGAAAAATAGAACAAGTGGAAGAATTGTGAAGGAATTCATTCAAGACAAAGAAATGAGTAATTGTCAACTTTTTCAATTTAGTCAAGCTATGAGATACAAATATCCACAAACAAGTTCACAAGCTATGCTCAAATCCATGCAAGCTTAAGTGCTCAATTCACAATTTCCTCACAAGTAAGTGTATCACTCATCACTCAAAGTGTATATCAAGGAAGTGTATGCTCTCAACATCAAATCACACAAATGCACTACCATATGCTTGCCAAATGTCTAAGTTCTCCACCACATGTTATGTGCTCAATCAATGAATCAATAAGGACTTCACATTTGGTTGTAATGTAGGATAAAGTAACTCATAAACTAGTGGAGTGAAAATGAAAGTTACAATTGATCAAGTTGCAACTCAAAGTTCCCAATATCACACAATTTACTTGCTTCTTTTATTTTTAAGCACATTCTTCACCACCAAAACTTTTTGAACACTTTTGAACTTCAAGCTCTACCAAATTCTTGTGCACAAGGGAGTTTTCTTTTTCGATTTTTCTTTTCTTTTCACATCAACTCAATCTTTTTTTATGCACAACTCACAATTCATTTTTTTTTTCTTTTCAATCTCTTCACTTTCCAACCAAACAACAAATTCATATTTCACTTCAATTCAACCACATTTGTCAACATTCAAGCTCCACTAGTTCATAGGGAAAATTAGGCTCACAAAATATGGACAATGGCTAAATATGTAGGTTGCCAAAGAATATAAGTCAATAGGCTCAAAGTGGCTAACTACGGAAAAATCATTTGGTATGGAACATTTGGTCAAGTGACTATTCAAAACAAAGATGGCCTTATATCACTTCCAAAGATTTCACACAAATAGTAGTCTCAAACAAGACAATTGGCAAGTTCTAGAGCACACAAGCATGAATGATACTCACATGAAGGAAAATAGACCATAATATATGAAAGTCTAAAGGCTCTAAAGCTCACAAGCTTGTCTAATCATGAATTGAGAGCACCAAACCAAGCACAAATCTTCACAAAATCAAGTGAACATGCAAGGATCAATCAATACCAACAAGCTCAACCAAATCTCAATAACCAACAATCACCATCAATTATGCCTCAAATACCAACCATCCACAATAAATCTCATCCAACAAAGCTACACAATATAGTAGGACAAATGGTGTAATAAAAATGAAGGTAAACACACGAAATCTCCCCCCAAACTTAAATGAAACTATCTAGTTGAATGCAAAGTTTGGGAATGAGTGTGTTACCTTAGAATTTTGCCACCAACTAAGCTCACTAAAGAAGCAAGCTACCGCAACCAATTGTCCCTTGAACCTTTAGCACCAAAACACGACTACCCGTGAGCTCCACCATGCATATCTCTCATCCTTGACCACCAATATAACACTCAACCTACAAAACAAAAACTAAACAAAAGATCAAACAAGCTACAAATCTAAAAATAAAAAAAAGCAATAAAGAATGGGTTGCCTCCCATTTAGCGCTAAGTTTAACGTCTTCAAGCCGGACGGAAATAAAAGAACTCATCGGAAAGGCCATGGATATCGGTCTTCCTTCCCATTGTATTTCAACCTTTGAGCTTCAAACTCAAAGAAGCTCTCATGAATGGAAGACCAATCATCCATATGTTTCTTCCATCCTCTCATCAAAGAATGTTCCTCTTGCTCCTTCCACATCTCTTGCCATTCCTTTCCCTTTTTCCAAAGGATGCCCAAGCTCTTCTCAACTTCTTTCTTAAGATCAAAGTGATTAAGAGGCAAAATGAAATCAATAGAAGCATCAATATCAAGTAAAGTGCAAATTGAAGAGTTTAAAGATTTAGAAATGCTCATTCCGCTCTCCAACTCATCTTGGGATGCTTCTTGATCTTCTTGTTCTTTGTTGCTCGTGTCCATCAAAGGACATTCCTCTTTATCATCTTCAATCACCATTAAGCTCATTCCCGTGCTCATGTCTTCAAGTGGATATCTTTTTGCATCCATTCTCTTCTTCATGTTTGCAATAAGGAGCTTTTCGATAGTAGTCTTACCCTATGGCCAAAACTCATTGCTTTCCCACTCTTGATAATGAGAGGGGGCTTGTTGCATTTGATAATCATACTCAAAGCTCCTCTCACTATCATAACAATCTCCTTTCGAACCTCCATGGAATTCAAATCTATTGTGTGCATTATATTCTTCCAAAAAATCATACCCCAAGAGGTTGTTGAATTTTTCTAGAAGAACAAGCAACATTTCTTTCAATTCATGATATTGTCCTTGACGAAGCTCTTCCATAAGTGGGGGAGGTGGACGATACAAATCTTCAGATGGTGGAGGAGGATATGGATATGGTGGATAAAAGTGTTGAGGAGGAGGGTATTGATGTGGAGGTGGAGGGTAATATCCTTGAGGAGGAGGTGATGCTTCTTCATTCCTCCAATCTTGATAATAGGAGGGAACTTGTTGCATTTGATAATGGTGATCAAAGTTCCTTCAATCATTGTAACTCACATCTCTATGTTGTGGAGGATAAATCATGCCACGTTGATCATAACAATGATTCAACGGGTATTGATTATATTCATCCATCTAGTCAATGAAGTGCACACCTACAAAATAACAAAGTATCAAATTCAAAGAAAACAAACTAAACACATGATAACAAAAATAAAATGCTACTAGTAACACCACTCAACAAGTTTCAAGTCCCACGTAAGACTCTCAACTAGATCCCCGGCAGCGGCGCCATTGACTTGGACTATTTTTGCACATTTTTTGTACAACAATAACAATCCCCACAAGCGTATGGGTTCGTTATAGTTGAGTAAGTATACGACCTAGTAGTTATCGTCCAAGGACCTAGAGAGAGCGTAGAGCCCCAAAACTATACGTCAAAATGTTGTTATAGAAGCTAAATGTGAGGAGTAAGCAAATACCAACTAAGAAAATAGAAAACTAATGCAATCAACTAAACTAACTCTCAATAATGAAAGTGCAAGGTGAGAAAGCATTGCCTCGAGTGTTTCCGTTTTGTGAGCAATTAAGTGAACTAGTGAACCAATTACATGATTTTACTACGAATTCGGGTTAAGCTAAAGGCTATCACAAATGTGTGCAAACCCCCTTGAAAGACATAGGTAAACAACGTGCATTGATTAGCAATTATAGGATCTAACCAAATACCATAAGCTCCTAAGATAGTGTTGCATAAGCACTTTCAACACGGTTACTAATGCTTATGAAACGTCCTCTCACCAAACTCCTAGACGACCTCTATTTGTTTAGTGTCTAAAGTTGTCGGTCTAGCCATTAACACCCCTCTCGGGTGAGCTAATTACTAATTAACTTCTATTCAATTGACCAAAGCTCACACTCACACTCCCAATCATGCTACCCAACTCTCGTTGCAATAAACATAATCGAACATGCTCGCTAATAGGGTTGATCAACCAAATGAATCAATCGAAGTACAACAATAGAAACAATTAACACCCAAATCCTAAGCTAATCATGCAATTACTCACAATTACACTCAATTCTCATCAAAACATCACACCCAAGGCAATTGAGGATTAACCCATGTCTAAATTAACAACTAGAATAAAACTTATGAAAATTAAACTACAAAACATGAATTAAAATCAAATAATCAACCAATATTAAAATAAGGAAAGAAAGCACCTCTATTGTCTACAAATACTTCAATCTCACCAACAATAAAATGAAATACTAAATTAAATCTATCTAAGAAATGAAATAACAAGCTAAACTAATCTATTGAGTGGAGTGGTGGGGAGGAGAAAAGATTTCTCCCCCAATGGAGTCGTGTGCCCTCTGTTTTTGCCAATTCCAGCTTCTGCGTGTATTTTTTACCGAATTGGCTGAATGGTTACTGCCCATGTAAGTGGTCAATGGGTTTGGGCCTTGCTGCCCACTTTTTCATTTAAGAAATGGGTGTGGCTCAATTAAATAGAGATGATGAAATGGGCCTAGGCCCATAATCATTTAATAATTCCAGTAGCCCCCAATTTTAAGGGTGGGACTATTTACACCTCCATTTCGGTTTAGAACACTCCCCCTTTTGAGTTTAATAATAAAATAATGAGGTAAAAAACCAAAAATATCCTTCAAGTCATATTAAACTACTAAATGCACCCCACCTTTAAATCTAAGTTTTATCCATCCTCCGCCGCCACCAAACACCAAAATTTCTCCCCAAACAAAAATAATTCAAATTAAAAAATTTCAACTTTTTTTTTAAGATTTCGACAAACCAGTGTCGACCATATTCACTCCCGTCGACACTGGTTTGTCGACAAGATTGTATATGCTCGACATTTGTTGATCGAAAAAAAAAAAAAATTTTAAAACTCGTCGACAACTTTAGGTCGACCAAAAATACACTCGTCGACACCCTGTTGTCGACGGAGTGTATTTGGATCGACCTAAAGTGGTCGAAAGGTAAGAAAAAGAAGGAAAAAAAAAAAGGCAAACCTGGATTTTTGGCCGATGGACGGGAGCGGGGGCGAGGGCCGTTGAGCGGGGGCGGCGGCCGTTGGGCGGGGTCGGGGGAGGCGGCGGCCGTTGGCCGGGGTCGGGGGCGGCGGCGGCCGTTGGCCGGGGTCGGGGGCGGCGGCGGCATTACTGTAAATTTTTTTTTTTTTACAAATTGAGATGGGAGAAGGAGGGGACTGGCTCGGCGAGGGAGGGAGGAGGAGGGGAGAGGGAGGGGACGGCCACGGCGGCCGATGGACGGGGCGGCCGCGCGCGGCCACGATCTGGTTTTTTTTTTTTTTTTTTACAGGCGGGGGGTGGGGTGGGGCGGAGGGGGGAGGGAGGGGACTGGCTCGGCGAGGGAGGGAGGAGGAGGGGGGAGGGAAGGGACGGCCGCGGCGGCCGCGCGCGGCCACGATCTGTTTTTTTTTTTTTTTACAGGCGGGGGGCGACGGATTCGGCGAGGGAGGGAGGGGGTGGCGTCGCCGGCGACGGGTGGTGGAGGAGCAGGTCGCCGGCGGTGGTGGTGAGGGAGAAGATGAAAGAAGAATTGGTGGAGGAGGAAGAAATGGAGGAGGAAGAAGATGGAGGATTTGGGGGAGAAAGTAGGGTTTAGGGGGGGTGTGAGTAGTAATTGAAATTATATAAGAGAAGGGCATTTATGACAATTTGAGGGGGTGCATCAGATTTTATGGGGGGGTGCGTCCAGAGGGGGAGTGTTCTCAACGCAAATGGAGGTGTAAATAGTCGGACCCAATTTTAATTACTCCCTCCTTTTATTTCTTCACGGCTGAGTTGGGCCCAGTGTCCTTGGGCCTTTTCTTTTCTTCTTGCTTTTAATACTCGAGCCCAATTATAATTTCTCCATTCTCGATTTATTTTTTCAATTGACTTCACAAAATAATCGAGGCATGTTTTGTTCCAAATGTGCTCTTTTTCCTATAAAAATAGCAAACAACACCCTTTCTCCAAATCAAGAGCAATGAGTTAAATTAGTGTAAATAATGTATGAAATCCTATAAAATTATGCAAAATAAATCCATGAATTTCAAGCAATTTTCACACTAATCAATGGCTGCGTAACTTTCTGGAAGACATTCCATGTTGGAACAAACTAGTACCTTCTGTGACGGTACACTGTGACAGTCAAACTGCTATTGGTAGAGCTATGAATGTCATGTACAACGGAAAGTCGAGACACATACGTCGTCGACACAACTCCGTTAGAGAATTGGTCTCAACTGGAGTAATGTCCATTGACTATGTGAAATCAAAGGACAATATAGCGGATCCGCTCACGAAGAGTATAAACCGAGATCAATTGAACAAGCTAGTAGAAGGAATGGGTCTAAAACCCACAAGAAAAACTAAAGCAGTGGAAACCCAACCATGATGACTGGAGATCCCAAGAACTTAGTTCAATGGGAAAACGAAATTGTGGAAGTTAGTGATACAACACTTGTAAAACATGATTATTCCTGACAGCACTATCTCAAGTGTTAACGACCCGTACGATGTGGTAAAGGTTGAGTCTTCGACTCTTAATGATTCCTAGAGTATAACGGGATACTCGAAAGGAGATTACCTATATAAATGAGAAGTGAGGGCCGCTTCGACCAAACATTTATGGACACAAAGGACGTCCGTGGCCAAAACGGACAAAAACGTGAGAACGTTACGAAGACGAGATTGAAGTGTGCTGACACTGTTGACTAAGTATACACTAAGGAGGATTAGTTCAAGGCACTGCGTCCACTAAGCCGCCGGTATACCCGATAGTGTTTGGCTACGGAAAGTTCAAAGCCGAAAACTACTTTTCCGGATGCACGGAGATCTCAATCGAACTGAACACAGAGTTTGATGTTGTATAGACACGATTTTCACTCATGTGGGGGATTGTTGGAATTAATGTGGGATTAATTGGGTTTTGATACCTTGTCTAATTAATTAATTAGATGGACTAAACGTTAATTATAAAATAATTAAACGTGACATAGTCGATCTACTCGCGGAGTAGATGAACGTGGTATATTTAATATCTCAAAACCGAGTTAAGGTGAGTGAGAAATTAATTGATAAAGTTGAATGGTTCAACTTGAGTTTGAGGTGTGGGAATGTGAAGGGTCACATGTCCCACATAGAAAGCCTACAAAACATTTAAAGGCTTTAAAGGTATTGAAGTAGGAATTGAGTTCAACTATGTATAAGGGGTACACTCCCCAAAGGGCCACACGCGCGCGCCCGCCCGTCCGGCTTCGGCTCGGCTCGGCTTCGACTTCGAATTTGGCAATTGCGGCCCACCTATCTTTTTGTAGACTCAAAAACTCCGAAAGCCCAACTCAGGAATTGGATGGGATCGACCCATTCCGTTACGGGTTTGGCCCATTTCGAAATGCTTCAAAGAACCTTCCAAAATTCTCTGGAATTCCTCAAACTTGGTCTTCAAGACTTTCCCTCATTCCTCATTTACGCACGAATTCTGCAACCACCTAGGGTTTCCTGCCTATAAATACAGACTCTTCCCTCATTCCTCATTTACGCTGATTTTCACCCCCTTCTGCTCTCCTCTCCTCTCCTTTCTCTACCGGATTTAGTTCGTACTTAGTAAGTTCGCCGAGGCTTCGTATACAGTGGTGCTACTGTGTACGAAGTAGAAGTCGTTTTACCTTTGGGGATAGAACGCCGTTAGCAGTCGAACACTACTTGGGCGTATTCTGTTCTGTGGGAAAAGGGTTTCCCTTAACTCGACTTGTGTTATCATATTCTTCTTCAATATTGCAGTATACCCTAACAGGCGTACAATTACCAACACATTGCTTGTTTTGCAGACGTAGGATCACTACAGTACACGTCACAATCCAAGACTAGTGCAAATGGGGCATTGCTCATGATCCCCGAAACTCTAATCTGCAGAGCCGTAGTATAGGAAATAACAAAATCACTAATTTGTGATACTTCGTATGTTAAGCAGTATTACTTTGAATATTATAGAATTTTAGTCAACTAGGTTCATAGAAGTTTTTGTCGTCATCATTAAAGTTGAGACGAACCAGGGCATTGAGAGCTCCGGCTTTGAAGCGGTGAGGGTAGGATGGTCTTTTTTCGCGGGAGACATAAACAACAAGTGGTAGTTCAATTCTTCCTTCATTCTTGTTATCATATATCACCTGCAAATTAAATGGAGAATGACTCAATTATGTTTAATTTCATTATTTTTATATATGGATTGAAAATTTAATCTGGATATTTTTTTTAATCCAAAATTAGAAAACCTTTCTTTTCATATTATTGAATTCTTTAAACCAATGGAGTATTGTAGACGAATTGATACCTCGACATGAGGAGGTCTGTCTGTGTTGGCGCTCACAAATAATTTTGTTTTCACTGCCTTCTCCACATTTTCCTTGAAAGCTTTAAATTTTGACTGCACAACGTAAATTGTAAATACCAGTTGCACTGTGCAACTAGTAAACAGCCCACTTACCCTCTTGATTTTTTTAAAAAAATATATTTCCTGTTTTTTATGTAAAACATTATTATAGAGTTTAGGTGACTTATAATACCAATAAACAATTTTTACATTAAAACCCGTACAAACAATGGGACGAGGGATGGGACAAGGGAGTAATTAATTACCCGGAGTTTATCTTCATGTGCTTTGAAGTCATGATTAAAATCCCTCGTCTCAGACGAAAAGAATGCCTGAGGGCACCGAGTCTTGATATCATATTTCCTACAAAACGGAACCCAACTCTTAGCAAACAAACATGCCTCCTTCATTGCACACAACGTCACGGCGGCGCCACCGTCATCCGACAAGTACACCGCCAATTTCTCCGGTGGGTACTCCAACGCCATGGCCGATATAACCGTATTCATCACCTCCACCACCGGCTCCTTCTTCGGATCCGCCGTGCATACAAACACGTCCACATGTGGCAGCATTTTGTCTCCGGGGAGATTCTCCGGCACCACCAGCCTCAACCGGAAAGGCAGCCCCAGAATCCAAATGAAGGTGAAAATCACTTCCGAAATAGTGATCAGAGTCCAAGAAAGAAGTGGCACGGCGCCGTAAAGTAGGTTAGAGAATCTGTAGTAGAGAACGGCGGCGACGGCGGCAGAATGGAAGAGGATGTGGAGGCGGTTCAGAGCAGCGCGTGGCTGCTGGACGGTGCATGTGTTTAGAGGAGCCATTCTTAGATTCATCATCATTGGCTGGGACTTTATATTGTCTAATAATGCCTTTTCAGGGAATTTTCTTCTATTTTAGGATTCCAACTTTGGGTACCAAAAATGGAAACCAAACTTTACATGTGCATAAAATTGGATCAGTAACTTTTTGCAATTTCAATCTCAATTAGTTCGATTATTTCAATATCAGACTAATTTTTCACGTGACCCATTTTTTGAGCTAATTTCACACACCTTACAATCACTACACCTTCACACTCACCGTCCTCCAGCCGTCGCACCTCCACCACACCATCCAACTGTATCCTCACGACACCGATGTAATCTAAAAAATTACACTAAGATCACAAAAATCAAGACATAATTTTATATCAAAATTCCTTCATCTTTAATCTTGTGCCATCTTCGCCCCACCCCTCTTTTGCCACCACACCTTCACAAAGACGGATGGAGGTAGCAGTGGCAAGAGGCTAAAGTGCAGTAGTTGTAGGGTGTGCAAAATTAATCTGAAGAATTAGTCTCACGTACACGTTCAGCTCGAAAAATAGACTTCACTTGACTTACACGTACGAAATTAGCCTGAAATTGCGGGGGAAAAAAATATGGATCTAATTTTGTCATTCCAACTTTTTTAAACAAAAAGTAATGTCGCACTTTTCATATGCGACATTTATATGCTTCCCATGTTTGCGGCGTTAGTCGATTCATTGACCATGGGAACAGTGGCGGACCCAGTAGAGCTGTAGAGGGAGAAAAAATAAAATTAAATATATTTCATTTTTTTTATTTTACATGACTTAGTAGGAGAAAAAAAAGTCAATTTGGACCTAAAAATTGGATAAAAGGACTTTGTAGAAAATATATACTCTTATTGACCTGAAAGGATGAGTTATAATGAAAGCTTCCAATTAAATTTAAAAAAAATAAGTGTGTTGGAAAAAAAATTAAGTCGTGAAAAAATAAAAATAAAAACTAAACAATAAAGACATCAAATGACAAAGTGGAATAGCTCAAGTGGTTAGAGCACCACTACCTAGGTCTTAGATGTTCGAGTCATGGGGAGGGGAAAAAAGGGATGGGTATTTAACTTTCTATCAAAAAAAAAATAAAAAAAATAAATAAATAAAGACATCAAATTAGATAATATACAATTGTTGTTTATATATAAATATATGATTATATATCACCTATTAGCCTGCAAAGTATCACCCTTTAGCATATGAAATTACCACCATTTAAAAAAATGCTTAATTTTTTATGTAATTTTTTTCAAATCACTAAACAATTATACTGTGCATTTTAAATAATATTAGTATTTTTAATACTTAACATTGATACTAAGTTTACGATAAAATTTTGTTGAACCAAGTTCTTAGAATTTTTTGTGTCGGGGTACTATTAATTAAATTAGAAAATGATTTGAACTCCATATAACATCTTATCTATTTTTACTTTTTTTTTTTTTTTAGTAAATCTATTTACATATTTAATTTATTTGATTATATGGACATTAAATATAAGATAATGAATATGTAAAATATTTAAAATTATATATCAATGATCGTACATCATATTTTTTTTATTTGAGCAGTGCGAGTGAGATAAAGAGGAGTTACAGTGACATTACTAAATATATGAAATGTTTGATTTAAAGATGAATAATAATGACACTTGCAAAATAAAGTTAGAACATGGATATTACACATATTTCAAAGCAAATACCAATTAACACCAAATGATGGAGACTGTAGAAAGAAAAGAAAAAAAAGTCACACACATACATACATTGTTTCATTATTGAGGAAACTCTTCGCAAAATGAAAAGAAAGGAAGCTGTTTTAATTAACTGCTGCCAAAGGATATATATCTTTCTCTTTATTAGACATTAAATCTTTGCCTTGAGCTCCACACCTCTACTAGCAAATTCACTGTTGTGAGTGTTATCTCATAATCTCAAAGTCAGCACACTAAGTGAGTAGTGAGCTGATAGAATCAGATAAGATAACTTAGGCTGAAATCAGATGAGTGGAATGGTTTCAATCAGCTGAGGAGGTGATGCTTAGATTTCAGCACAGTACTTCAGTAGAGTGTACCAAGATCAGTACTTCAGCAGAGTGTACCAAGATCAGTACTTCAGCACAGTACTATCAGATCAGTACATCAGCACAGTAAAAGATCAGCACAGTATGGAGTCTATCAGCAGAGTTAGCTTTTGATCAACAGAACAGAAGAGTTGAGTATCAGATCACTAAGTAGTGTTCTGATCTTTATGGACAAGTCTTCTGATATGGAAGTTAGTTAGTTTAACTAACTGTATTACAGTTACAACAACTTGAGGGCATAACTACCATTTCAGTTGGGCAATAACAGAGCACATGGGTTGTTACAAACGGTTGCAAACGGTTGATAACTAATCAAAACAGTTCCTAACAGCAGCAACTACCTTTGGTCTTTATACACTCTTGTTTGTGTACATTGTAAAGGTTGGATTGAGAGATTTAGTACGTTATTGTATTCTTTGAGTTGTGTGAGTTCACGAGTGAAGAGAGGAAATATCCTATTCCGAGTGAATGAGTGTGTAAACATTCTTTATCGATCAAAGAAGTACTAGTCTGGTCCAGTATATGTAGATCACTTTGATCGAACCACTTAAATTCTTGTGTGTTGTTTGTCTCGTTGCTTACTTTTGGAATTACTATCCTAGAGCAGTTATTTCTTCTATATTCAAGTGTTCTACTTGGTTGGAGACGTCTAATTGACTCGAATTACTTGACAATTGGCGCCATCTGTGGGAAACCGAAGTAGCTGCAGATCTAAGATGGGGAATTCTACCAAGTACAACATAGAGAAGTTTACAGGCACAGGAGATTTTGGGCTGTGGAAGGTCAAAATGCAGGCCCTCCTTGAACAGCAAGGATTATTCGAGGCTCTCGAAGAATCCGAAGAAATTGCAGAAGAAATTGCAACAGCTGCGGCTGAAAGGAGCAAGTTGTTCAGGAAAGCTCGAAGCACGATCCTATTCTGCCTTGGAGATAAGGTCTTGAGGGAGGTTGCTAAAGAGAAGTCAGCGAATGAGGTTTGGGATAAGCTTGAGAAGTGACTTGAACGAATTTTTGGTCACTAAATGTTGACTAACTACTTCCCCTCAAGCATAAGGGTTCGTAGTAGCAATGAAAGTATTCGACCAAGTAGTATCGACCTAGGAGGTGGGTTTGTGCAATGGATCCCTAGAGTTTTGTGTCGGCATAACTAATGTAACTACGGGCTCGGTTTTGGATTTCTAAAATTTAAGCTAACTTACTACAAAGATGCAAGAAATTAAATCAAATACCAACCTTGAAACTAACAAATGATTTATACTACTAAAAGTGAGAAAAACACCAATAAGAGAAACTATCACAACTTAGCAAAGAAAATTACTAATAAAGAAAGAGATCAACAATTAAAACAAAGAACAACTACGAATATAATTCGGAGAAGTGCAAAGGTGAGAGAATGTTTCGGGTGTTCTCTACCTAGTGAAATGGCAATGAATTGTTTTTACTTTGTTATTGCTTCAATTACGACTTGCTAAGAGCACCTAAATGCTAGGACGATAACCATTTCCCTTCGGGTAATATAGCCTTAATTCTAAGGTGTTCCCAAACCCGGTAATACGACCTCTTCCTAATCCTCATCAACTACCCAAATAACCATTCAAGTAATTAATGTCTCTTAATGAGGTTCTAATACAATTAACTCTCTCTCGACGAATTAAAAGTATAATAAACGCATTTGTATACCAACAACTCACACCATAAATTAAAACATGTTCATGTAACTCTCGTCTACGCTAAACATGCCTCAAAATATGGATTAATAGAAGCTAATACACAAAGCACCAATAAAACTCAATAAAATAAGCAACAATCCAAATATCAACAATATTCAAAGCATAAACTATTCCAACACTAAATATTCACATGGTTTTAAACACCCAAAGCATAAAAACCTTAGTCCATGGTGTTTGAGAAGACACCCATGGCTAAAACAACAAAATAAAACATGAAAATGAAATTTACCAAACAAAGCTTAAACAAAAGAAAATTAGCACCTTGAGAGTCTTGAAATTCTTCCATTCTTACATGAAAATGAAATACCCAAATGATTCTAAACTAAAAGGCATAAAAACTATCTAACGGATAGTGTGTTTGAGGAGAAAAGCTCCTCAAACCCTAATCTATTTACTCTTCTACTTATCTCATGTTGTGTGTGTGAAAAATGAGTTAGAAGTTTGAGTGGATAAAAGTGAGGCAAAACCCCCTAAACAATGTGATTGGGGAGCTATTTATAGCTTGGAAGAGTGTTGGAGACGAAATTTGCACTTAGGCCCTTGAAATCCTTTAAAATTCTCGAATTTCCGCGTAGAAACGGGTTCAAACGGTCGACCTAGTGACCTCAAACGGTCAACCGAGTGAGATGGAAGTCCAGAAAATGTTCTGGAAGTAGATTTCACTCGGTCAACCGAGTGGGTTGACTCGGCTGCCCGAGTGGATTCTGCTGCAATTTCGCATTTTATCGTTTCGATCATATCTTGAGCTTCCGACCTCCAATTGACTTGATTCTTTTTTTCATTCCCCTCATTTTTTCGAGACGCATCCAATGGTGAAATTGTCTTCTTGACTTCATGAATGCTCAGACACGTATTTTGCTTCCAAATAAGTTCAATTTACCTAAAAAATAGCAAAATACATACCTTTCTCATTTCAAGTGCAATTGGTCAATTTAGTGTGAATAATGCAACAAAATCCTCAAAATTATACAAAATAAACACATGAATTTCAAGCAATTTTCACACTAATCAAGAAGTTATATATGGTGAAAACTCTTGCTAACCGACTTTATTCGAAACAGAAGTTTTATGCCTTTAGAATGGGAGATGACAAACCCATTACGGAGCAGCTAGATGAGTTCAACAAGATACTTGATGATCTGGAGAATTTGGATGTCAAGCTTGAAGAAGAGGATAAGGCTCTGATCTTGTTGAGTGCTCTGCCTAAGTCCTTTGAAATCTTAAAGGACACCATCTTGTATGGTAGAAAGGAAGCAATCACATTGGAGGATGTGATCTTGGCTGTCAAGTCCAAGCTGTTGCATAATAAGACATCTCAAGGAGATAAAAGTAGCAGTGGGGAAGGATTGGCAATCAAGGGATGTTGGTCCCTGAGACGAGTGTAAGATCAGCTGACTTGATGTCTGCTGATTGTGTGGAAAATAAACTAACTCTTCAAAGTAACTAGTCCGCTGATTTCACTAGGGGCCTAGGACTAGTTAGTCGGCTGATTAATTACCTATCAGAGTTAAGTGCGGAATTGTAGTGTGCCCATAAAGATTATACTCGTCTATTATTTAAATACAGTGTGTAAAACATTTTATGCACAAATATGTATGAAAAGACTTGAAATGTAAAGTGCAGAAATGTAAATAACACATTAATTTATAGTGGTTCGGATATACGTTCCTACGTCCACTCTCACGTCCACACGTGATGTTTAATCCCTTTAATTTACCCAAAATTACAAGGGCCTTGACCTTTATAGTCCCAAGGGTAGGACTTTGAGATCTGAGCCGTCCTAACAGCTACGGTCTCCACAAGTGATTGTAAGCACTTGCACTTCCCCACAAGTGATTGTAAGCACTTGCACTTGCACTCCACAAGTGATATAGAGCACTTGGACTCTTTACAGTGATAAACACTCAACTTGACTTCTAAGGTTTTATGGTAGAAGGTGGGTTTTGTGTATATGAACTAGGTGAGAATTTCCCTTACAATCTGTTTTAGCCTCATGCTAGGATTGGGAAATTCTCTCTAAGCTATGGATATATATGAGTGGTTGCACTGGTTTAGATGGTATGAGTTCACTCACTGGGGATGAGGTGATGCTTGTTGAATCTTCATGAACGATCTTCTTGAGCTCTTCTTATTTCTTGACTTTAAGCACTTTGCTCGACCTCTGCATCTCACACCTCTTCTCTCCAAATGATGTAAGAACTGAACTCATTTATATAGTGTTGAGTTTGAATGTTACCGTTGGATGATGGCATTCAAAACTCCACTAATTGAGGAATTGGCAATCTCTTGATATGATATGATTGAATATTACCATTGTCATGTAATTTCAATCATATCTTTGACTTTCCTTTCTTGTGTGTATCTTGTCAATCCTTGACTTCAACTCTGATTGGCCTTCCTTTAATTGGGTACTCATCTGATCTTTCTTTTAGGCTTCTGCTGTCTTTTATTCAGCTGCTGTCTTTACCCCGCTGCTGTCTATACTCAGCTGCCTTTTACTCAGCTGTCTTTACTCAGCTGTCTTTACTCAGCTGCTGTCTCTTCTCAGCTGCTGTCTTTACTGTGCTGTCTTTACTCAGCTGCTGTTTCTTCTCAGCTGCTGTCTTTACTGTGCTGTCTTTACTCAGCTGTCTTTACACAGCTGCTGTTTCTTCTCAACTGCTGTCTTTACTCTGCTGTCTTTACACAGCTGCTGCTTCTTCTCAGCTGCTGTCTTTACTCTGCTGTCTTTACTCAGCTAGTTGTAAGATGACTTCTACTCAGCTTGTAAGAAGACTTGTACTCTGCTGGTCAGAAGACTTCTACTCTGCTGGTAAGAAGACTTCTACTCATCTTACTCTTACTCTTCTTATTCTATAAGATGAGTTTAACTCATCTTATCAGGAGACTTCTGGTCTTGGTCTTCTCTTCTCTTCTTGAGCATTGGCATGTCTTCTCTTCTAACCAGAGTCCTATCTATTACAAGATGTATAATAAAGTTGTCTATACAATACAACTTATCCTATTACATGTTTGATTTGGTTTATCAAAACTAAACTAGGGATATTCATATCCCAACAAGGGAGGACAGAAGAAATCTGCCTCCAAGAAGGGGTCTAGTCAACCCAAGGGAGCTGATAAGGGAAAATCAGCAGTGTCAAATCAAGGGAAAGTAGTGTTCCACCACTGCAACAAACCTGGGCACTATAAGAGTACTTGTTTCAAGTACAAACAGCTTATGAGAAAATCTGGTCATAAGAACCATGTTGATAAGAATCAAGCAAATCAAACCCAAGATGATAAGGAGCAGAAAGGCTATGAGTCAGCTCAGTCCCTATCCATCACTTCCACTAAAGAGCAGCAAGATTGGATTTTAGATTCAGGGTGTTCTTTCCATATGACTCCAAGAAGAGAGTGGTTTCATGATTTTAAGCATCAGAATGGAGGTTCTGTGTTGTTAGGGAATGATCACACTTGCAAAGTCAGAGGTGAAGGTACAGTACACTTGAAGATGTATGATGGAGTAGTGAGGATTTTCAAGAGGGTCAGGTATGTTCCTGAACTCAAGAGAAATTTGATATCTCTTGGTATGCTGGATTTATTGGGCTATAAATTCCAGTTAGAAGATGGAGAGCTCAGAGTTTCAAATGGGAAGCTTACTGTTCTTAAAGGTGAGAGAAGAAATGATCTCTACTTTCTTAAGGGGGGAACAGTTATTGGCAGATCAGATGTGGCAAGAGTGCAAGACAACTCAATGTTGTGGCACAGAAGACTAGGTCATGTAGGAGAGAAGGGCCTACTTGAGCTAAGTAAGCAAGGATTGCTATGTGGTGACAAGATCACAAAGCTTGATTTGTGTGAGCACTGCATTCTTAGGAAATCCAAGAGATTGAAGTTTGGAAAGAGTTCACACTCTACCAAAGGAATTTTGGACTATGTCCATTCATATTTATGGGGGCCAGCTAGGAATCAGACCAGAAGTGGTGGGAGATATTTCATGTCTATCATAGATGACTACTCAAGAAAGGTATGGATCACTATCTTGAAATCCAAGTCAGAAGCATTTGAAAAGTTTAAGGAATGACTCACTGAGATTGAGAATGTCTCTGGAAAGAATCTCAAGCATTTGAGAACTGATAATGGGCTGGAGTTCATATCAGAAGAGTTCAATATTTTCTGCAAGAAGAAGGGTATAGTAAGGCATAGAACAGTACCAGGTACACCTCAGCAGAATGGAGTAGTTGAGAGAATGAACCATACTTTGCTTGAGAGGGTCAGGTGCATGTTGAGCAGCTCTGGATTGCCTAAAATATTTTGGGGAGAAGCAGTGTCAACATCAGCCTATTTGATAAACAGAAGCCCTTCCTCAGCTGTGCAATTTAAAACCCCAGAAGAGTTATGGTCTGGCCATGCAGCTGAGTACAGTAATTTGAAGGTGTATGGTTGTTCAGCATATGTCCATGTCAAGCAAGATAAGCTTGAGCCTCGAGCCTTGAAATGTGTGTGCATAGGGTATCCTTCAGGTGTGAAAGGATACAGATTGTGGTGCCTAGAAGCTGGAATGCAGAAGTGCATTATCAGCAGAGATGTAACTTTTGATGAGAATAGAATGCCATTGAAAGAGGAGGCAAGCTCCAGTACAGCACACAACAAACCAGATGAGACACAGGTGGAGGTGGAGCATGGTGACATCAGAACACTAACTGAAGAGCAGATTGATCCAGATGAGGAGGAAACTACTCATAGTGATACTGATCTTCATGACTATCAGCTGACTAGGGACAGATCAAGAAGAGAAGTCCACCCACCTCAGAGGTATGGTCAAGCTAACATAGTATCATTTGCATTATGTGCAGCTCTTAAGGTGGAGTCTTTGGAGCCTAAAACTTACACAGAAGCCATCAACTGGCATGACAAAGAGAAGTGGTTAGTTGCTATGGAGGAAGAACTGTTATCTCTAAACAAGAACCAGACTTGGGAGATTGTTGAGAGGCCTAAGAACAAGAAACTTGTTGGGTGTAAGTGGATCTACAAGAAGAAGGTGGAGGCTCAGAGAGGTGGCAAGATTAGGTACAAGGCAAGACTTGTAGGTAAAGGATTTACACAGAAAGAAGGTATTGACTTTAATGAAATCTTCTCACCTGTTGTAAAGCATTGTAGCATCAGAATCTTGTTGGCTATGGTTGCTCAATATGAATTGGAGCTGCATCAGATGGATGTAACCACATCATTTCTTCATAGGACTTTAGATGAGAAGATCTACATGAAAATACCAGAAGGGTTGGACATAGAAGATGGAGAAGACAAAGTGTGCTTACTCAGAAAATCACTCTATGGCCTCAAACAAAGCCCTAGACAATGGTACTTAAGGTTTGATGAGTACATTTGCTCAACTGGTTTTGCAAGAAGCTTGTATGACAGTTGTGTTTACTTCAGGAGGGTTGGGAGTTTAGTTACCTATCTTCTGCTGTATGTAGATGATATGTTAATAGCAGGAGAGTCTATTAACAGTATCAATCAGGTTAAGGAGATTCTCAAAAGGGAGTTTGAGATGAAAGATCTTGGTGAAGCTAAAGTGATTCTTGGGATGGAGATCAGTAGAGTTGAGGGAGCAATTCAGCTTAGTCAGTCTACCTATCTGAGGAAGGTGTTAGAGAGATTCAGGATGAATCAAGCTAAGTCAGTTTCTACACCAATTGGTCAGCATCAGAAGCTATCAAATCAGATGTGTCCCAAGAACAGCCAAGAAAGAGCTCAGATGAGTAAGGTTCCTTATGCCAGTGCAGTAGGGAGTTTAATGTATGTTATGGTATGTTGTAGACCAGATTTAACTCATGCAATGAGTGTAATCAGCAGATACATGAGTGATCCAGGTTTAAGTCATTGGGAGACAGTTAAGTGGGTCATGAGATATGTTCTAGGATCAGCTGAGAAAGGTCTGAAATTTCAGAAAATATCAGATGAGGCAGAAGCACTTGTGGGATATGTTGATGCCGACTATGCAGCCAATGTAGACACAAGAAAGTCCTTGACAGGGTATGTATTCACCTTATTTGGTACAGCTATATCGTGGAGGTCAATACATCAGTCCGTAGTTACATTATCTACTACAGAATCAGAATATGTAGCCTTGACTGAGGCAGTTAAGGAGAGCATGTGCCTTAGGGGGATCTTGAAGGAGTTTGGTATATCACAAAGAAGTGTGATTGTCTTCTGTGATAACCAAAGTGCAATACATCTTGCAAAGCATCAGGGGTATCATGAGAGAACTAAATGTTGGGATATGAATCCTAAAACAAGTCCTAAATGATGATTGAAATATAAAAGATAAAGTTTTGATAAGCCAAAAGAAGTTTGAATTTTTCTAAGTGTTGACTAATCTAGTCTAGTTAAGTTGAAGTCATCTTGATCAAGATCAGTAGAGTTCACATGAGTTAACATATGAAAAGACAAGTACTTATAATTGATATCGTATTATTACTTCATATGTGTTTATATTAACTGTTTAGATTGTTATTGAGCTATGAATAATTGTTGTATAGAGCTCATGATTTTGAATGTAATAGATAGATTCTTTGTATAGTTTTCTAAGTTGACTAAGCTTTATAACAAGAGCTTAATGTAATGTAATAATCTTGTTAGGATTAGATGATAGGACTAGATTAGTTCTATGTTGTAATCTGAAGAAGTCTACTGCACAAGACAAGTAGAAGACGCGGTCTACTACTACTGGACAAGACAGGTGCGCGACTCAACAAGACAGGTCAACTTGAAGTTAGTTACAAAAGCGTGGTGAAGATAAAGGCTGAAGAGTTAGTTAAGGAATAACTAATTAACTGAAGAAACGCGTGAAAGGATAAAAAGAATCAGTTACAAGTTAGTTTTCAAGAAAAGGTTGTTACACAACTGAAAGTTCTTGGAATTGAAAGTCTATAAATACCTCATGGTATTGATTCATTAAAGACTACTGAAAATACATATACTGAAGCTACATATTGAAGAATTGTTCGAAGTTTCTCTCAGAGATTGAAGTTCAGAAAGAAGCTACGCAAGACAAGTGAAGAACAAGGAGGCTACTACTGAACGAAGAGAAGTTTTATATTCATTTACTGTTTCAAGTTGCTAGTTACTTGTAAAATAGCTAGTTAGATCGAAGAGGCACTTGGTAGTGTTGTCGAGAAGATCTAAGTCTTATTTCTTGGGACTTAAAGCTACAAGAACATATTACTCCATTGGAAGAGTTAATAAGAATATCACAACTGGGTTGTGAGAGTGGATGTAGACAAGTTGTCGAACCACTATAAATCGTTTGTGTTGTTTACTTTACTGTTTTGTTGGTTTTAATTGCTTAATTGTTTAATTGCCTAAATACACGTCTAAACTAGATTAGTTGAGTATAGAACAGAGTTCTTGGAGTTTAAAGGATTGAGTATAAACTTTAATTGGGCTCATTGTTAATTTCGTATTCCGCACATTGTAATTCTGATATATCGAAAGATTTTAGAAAGGTCTATTCACCCCCCTCTAGACATTTTCTTTAGCTTCCCTCGATATTAACTCAACCTTTGGGACCTACAAGTGGTATCAGAGCAGTAGTTTACGAACTGCTGTTTCTTGATAACCGACTTAAGACTTAGGGTGAAGCTGTGGTTGTTAATCATACTTGCTTACGTGTTCTTGACCAATATTCTTGATATATCTGTTTCTTGTTCCTTGTTCTTGAACTGACTGCTTCTTGATCATAAACCTGCTTAATACATATCTTCTTGAATCATGTCACTTGAAATCAGCGCTAACAAGCTACCTAAGTTCCAGGTTCAAGATTATGACTATTGGAAGCTAAGGATGGAAGCCATCTTCAGTTCCACTCACGACTTAATGATCTCCGTCATCACTGAAGGTCCGATAGTGACCATGATCCCTAATACTGCTGCCCTCGATATAAATCAACCCGTGGGTACACTCGTCAAGAAACCAAGGTCAGAACTAACCTCAGAAGAAATGAGACAGAATAATTTGGATAGCTTGGCCAAGAATTACATCTTACACACTCTTCCTAACGAGTATCTGGGAAAAGTGCTAAAATGTAAAACTACCAAAGAAATGTGGGATCGCTTAGCTATCATTTGTGAAGGGACATCCCTAATCAAAGAAAGCAAGCTTTCTACAGCAGTCCAAAGATTTGAATCATTTCATATGAAAGCTGGCGAAACTATAGACCAGTTGGATACTCGTTTTACCAAAATCATGAATGACTTGGAAGTCCTTGGTAAATCTTATACTCCGCGAGAAATCAATCTTAGAATTCTCAAAAGCCTTGATAGTCGATGGAAAATGGTAAAAATGCTTGTTAAGAATACCCAAGATATAGACGTATGGACAGCAGAGACCATGTTTCAAACTCTTAAGGCTAGTTCGTCTAAGGTAGACAGGTCGAAGTCTAAGACTAGGTCTACTTCTGTGAAAGATGAGTTAGATACTGATCTTAGTCTAAAGGATCAGGTAAGCC
This sequence comes from Galeopsis tetrahit, assembly GCA_963675135.1. Classification (NCBI taxonomy): domain Eukaryota; kingdom Viridiplantae; phylum Streptophyta; class Magnoliopsida; order Lamiales; family Lamiaceae; genus Galeopsis; species Galeopsis tetrahit. Next base: position 70,673,878 of record OY776124.1, read on the forward strand.
TCATGGTTAGAAAGATTGATATAGGCTGAATAAACGTTTCGGAAGATATAAGAAGTTCTATAGAGAGCATACAGGGTCTGCTTCTAAGAACTCGTCTGAGACCAGACGAGACCGAAACTCGTCCGAAAGGAGAGACGAAGTCTCGAAAGGTAACAGACAAGATAGAGAGTCTGATGGTAGGAAGATTACTCGTTCTGATAGACGTGATAAACGAAGGAATAACTCTCCTATTAAAAAGGCTACTAATGATCTCTTGTGCTATAATTGTGAAAAGCCATGTCATTACATATTTGAATGTCCAGACCTAAGCACTGATGATCGAGAAGAACGCAAAGCACGAAGGGAAAGAAGATACAACCGTGGCAAGAAGGCAATGATGGCCAATGATGACTCTGAGTCTGACTCAGACGAGTTACCATCATCCTCATCTAGCTACCCATCTGAACTAGATCACGATGAAGCATTCATAGTAGATGATGGTTTATGCTGCATGGCTAAAATCGATCAAGAGGTATCATCTGCTACATCTTTTCAATCATGTGATGAATCAGAATCTGATGAAAGTGATACTGCCAGTAGCAATGTAGGGAGTAGCCTTCAACACTCTACTAGTGCAGTTGAAGATGACCTCCTACTTGCCAACCAGGCATTCATTGAAGTCAGCGATGAAAACATCATTTTAAAACAAGAAATCATTGATCTTAAGGAAGCTCAATCTAAAATAGATCCTAATATAACAGTCCTAAATGAACGCTTGCAAGAAGAGTTGAGTCAACTTAAAGACAAGTGTGCATTAACAGACAAGTTGTATCAAGACCTACTTAAGACACATGCTACTGAGAAACATGAATTCAATGTTTTAAAAAGCAAGTGCAAAAAGCTTGAAGAACGTAATAAGTTCTTAGAAACTGATGTTGTCACTCTAGACCTTAAACTTACTGAACTGGTTAACTCTTCCAAGGTTAACCTTGAACTGTCAGATAGGTATAGGGCTCCTACTGACAAGATAGGCATAGGTGCTGAAACATCAAGCTCGTCTACTCAAGTTCCTAAGAACCCTACTATTTTCATCTCAAGCTCTTTGGCTAATGATAAAGGAAAAGGACCAATTATATACGATGTTGATACTCCATCTAAAGGTACTGTACCAAAACAAGCTCGAGTTAACATTCCAATTCCCAAAGGAGGTAAAAAGAATGGTAACAACAAGCCTGTTCAACCTAGAACTAATCTTCTAAGGACCACTAATCGTAGACGACCCAACCAGATCAGATACGAGGATTGGTATCCCGAGGAGACGAGTACTAGACAAGTACAGACTAGACGACAAGAGTCTAGACCTCCTTTTATAAGGCAGTCTCAACTCTACTCGTCTAGACCTAGACAGGAAGGCCCAAAATATCGTACACAAGCAGTCATATATCCTCCACCTTTGTCATATAATATCGAAGGAGAAGAAAGACCTAAACATGTCTATAAACCGTATGGACCTAATGCATATAAACCCTACTCTAACTATCATAGACAAGTGCCTGCTCAAGTAGAGATTAAGTCGAAAGGCTATCTCCAAATAGTAGACCCGAACTCAATTGATAGGCTAGACAAGGACAACAAGGTCTTATTTTGCAACAAATATGGTCGAAAGCTTAGAAGATCAAACTTGTTCAGGACTCCAATGTACATTTGGATTCCGTTGAACTCGACTAACCCCCCAGGACCCCATTAAACAAAGAGGGTACCTAAATTATGAAATATCATCTAATGCAGGGTCGACTCGATCTATACAAGAAGGGTGGCTCAGTGGGAGAAACCTGGTACATAGACAGTGGTTGTTCGCACCACATGACTGGTACCAAGGCTCTCTTATCAAGTTACCATGAGCAAGAAGGACCAAAAGTAATATTTGGTGATAGCTCCACTGCTGTTACCAAAGGATTTGGTTACATTCGTAATGGAGACATAGAGATCCAAGATGTCTCATATGTTGAAGGCTTGAAATACAATTTACTCTCTGTTTCACAATTCTGTGATCGTGGATACAAGGTGCAGTTCAAGAGTCGCAAATGTGAAATCATTGACAAGAGGACTCATACCGTACTACTGGTCGGCATAAGACAAGGAAGTGTGTACATAGTAAACTGGAACAGTTGTCCGAGGGACACCTGCCTACTTACTAAGAATCCTAAAGAACTTGGCTGGCTCTGGCATAGACGCCTCTGTCATCTAAACTTTAAGGTTCTTAATAAGATAGCCAGAGACTACCTTGTGGAAGGTATTCCCAATGAAGTCTACTACAAGTCACATGTATGCACGTCCTGTCAGAAAGGTAAACAGGTAAAAGGTTCCTTTAAATCTATTCCATCCCTCTCAACAAGTAGAGTTCTCGAACTCCTACATATGGACCTACATGGCCCAATAACTCCTCCAACTTTGAACGGTAGAAGGTACACACTTGTTGTGGTAGACGACTATTCTAAGTTCACTTGGGTAGTCTTCTTACACAAGAAGAGTGATACACAAACACTTTTGCCTGATCTGTTGATGAAATTACAAGTTGAGAAGAATCAGTCCATTGTCAAGATCCGTAGTGACAAGGGTATTGAATTCATTAACTGCTATATTAAAGAATTTTGTTCTAAGCGTGGCATCCAGCACCTTACTAGTGCAGCAAGGACACCACAACAAAATGGAGTAGCAGAGCGAAGGAACAGAACTCTTAAGGAGGCCTGCAGGACCATGCTGACAGAGTATATCAATACTGCATGCCATTCCCAAAACAGAAGTGCCATCAATAAAGCACTAGGTAAGACGCCCTATGAGGTATGGAAAGGTAGAAAACCCAGAGTTTCATATTTCCATATATTTGGCTGTAAGTGTTTTATCCATAACAATGGGAAAAGCAAGTTGAATGCATTCGATGCTAAAGCAGACGAGGGGATATTCTTAGGATACTCCTCGACTAGCAAAGCATTTAGAGTATTCAACTACTCAACCCTTTGTGTGGAAGAAACTCCACATGTGGTTTTCGATGAATCTCAACAGGACACGTCTGCCAACAAGATCAGTGAGAAAGTTACTGAGCTATCTATCGAATCTGACAAAGATTCAGAGGTATATGAATCCGTTCAAGCATACAATCCATTCATGAAAGCTCTCGAATCTGATGACAAGGAGAAAGTAAGTGCTCAAGGTAAGTCTACTAGACCAGTAGACATGCCTGCTCTAGTTGACTCATCTACTCCAGGTAAATCTGTTGATGATACAAATGATGTTGACATGCATGATGCTGTACATGATATAGATGATAGTGCTACTGTTAAGAATAGAAATACATGGAAATCTGCGCATAATACTGAAAATATCATTGGTGACTCTACTGTTGGTGTGAAGACTAGACGACAACTCTTTGAGTCGCAAGAACAACCTAGTCCATCTCTGTTTTGCTGATGTTGTTTCCTTTCATCTATCGAACCTAAGACCGTTAAAGAGGCATTGGTTGATAGTAATTGGATCATCGCTATGCAAGACGAGTTGAACCAGTTTGTTCGAAACGACGTCTGGGAACTTGTCGATAGACCGAAACATCATAATGTAGTTGGCACTCGATGGATTTTCAAGAATAAGAAAGATGAGAATGATGTAGTCGTTAGAAATAAGGCTAGACTAGTAGCCCAAGGCTATTCACAAGCTGAAGGCATAGACTATGATGAAACCTATGCTCCTGTTGCTAGACTAGAAGCCATTCGATTGTTCCTTGCATATGCTGCTCACATGAAATTTACCGTATATCAAATGGATGTTAAAAGTGCATTTCTTAACGGTATTCTTGCGGAAGAAGTGTATGTTGAACAACCTCCTGGTTTCGAAGTCAAAGGTGACCAAGTTTACAGATTAAAGAAGGCCTTATATGGACTAAAGCAAGCTCCAAGAGCCTGGTATGATACTCTCTCTCTCTCTCTCTTTCTATTAGAAAATGGTTTTACTAAGGGCAAGGTCGATAGAACCCTGTTCAGAAGACAAGAAGGGAAGGACATTTTACTCGTCCAAATTTACGTAGATGACATCATTTTTGGGTCACCTAACAAAAAGCTGAGTGAAAGTTTTTCAACACTCATGCAAAGTAAATTTGAGATGTCTATGATGGGTGAAATTAATTACTTTCTTGGTCTTCAAGTAAAACAGACCCCAGAAGGGATTTTCATAAATCAAGCAAAGTATACTAGAAATCTACTAGACAAGTATGGTATTAAGACATGCAAGTCCACTGGCGTACCTATGCTACCTACCTACAAGATGGATCCAATTGAACAAGGTAAATGTGCGGATCAAACACATTATCGTGGTCTTATTGGTTCATTACTATACTTGACTGCTAGTAGACCTGATATTGCATTCTTTGTTGGTGTATGTGCTCGTTTTCAAGCTAATCCAAAAGAGAGTCATATGGAAACCACTAAAAGGATATTGAAATATTTGAAAGGAACCATCAATCGTGGTATATGGTATCCCTCAAATGATGATCTATCTCTAAGTGGCTACTCTGATTCTGATTTTGGTGGTTGTAGAATAGATAGGAAATCTACATCTGGTTCTTGTCAATTTTTAGGCACAAAACTCATTTCATGGTTTTCGAAAAAGCAGACAAGTGTTGCTACCTCTACTACTGAAGCCGAGTACATGGCTGCTGGTAGTTGTTGTAGTCAATTATTGTGGCTTATTCAACAGCTTAGAGATTATAATATCTGTGAATCAAATGTTCCCATATTCTGTGATAGTAATAGTGCAATTGCCATTACACAAAATCCTGTTCTGCACACACGTTGTAAGCACGTCGATGTGAAACACCATTTCATACGTGATCATGTAGAAAAGAAGGATATTCGCATGGAAAAGATTCACACTGATTTTCAAAGGGCTGATATTTTCACAAAACCATTGGCTGAAGTTCGTTTTCGTGAATTATGCATTAGTATAGGATTAATTGATCTTGATCCTACTAGTATGTAGCAATGTACTAATTAGACAGGTACATTACTAAGAAGAAAGGAGAAACATACAAGTTACCACAAAAGCACAGAGCACTCATCTAATCACTCTACAGACTGGTATACAAGGCTAGACTAGATGACCAAACAACCCGATGAGGAAGCTGGTAAAGATGAGGGTAATACTAAGGGAATAAAACATTTAAGGAGGAATCATTGATTTCTTAAATATCCTTATGTTTACTCTTATGTTGGTTAACAGTCATCTTGGTCGAAACCTTGATCATTGTTTTACATTGATATTCCTCTTATTTAGTTTACTCTATCTGTATCTACGATTACACGCTACAAATAAGACAGGTACATAAAGGTGTTCGACGTTCAGAATAGATAAGCACAGTCGAAGGGGGAACTCGACTGGTGTTTATAAGACTACTCGTCTTGTGCACTTAAGCCTACTCATCTGTTCTGGATGGACTCGAACAGTCAAGCTAAGTGATCTTGTGATTAAAATATGTTAAGTGTTTATTCGAAATAAATTAAGAGTGTTAAGTGATTTGATATTACTAAAATTTGAATATTCTAGAATTGGATTTATACACTCCCATTTAATGAGGTGTATACACTCAGTTCGCACCAAAATTCTACTATGTTAGGTCAGATGAGTACACTCCTCAATTCTACCAATAGGAGAGGTGGATTTCAACTTTTACAATATCAAATCACATTATCTTCTCGGTTCCGTAACTGAATACCAAGAGTCCCAACCGTTGGATCATTTGGCTTCAATCTTCACCATTGATTCAAAAATTCGAGTGTTAACAAAACTCAACACTTACACACTACTCATCCCACGTTTTCTTAATTCTCCAATTCTAGTTTTCACAATTCCTTGTGATTCTCAATCTTTGATTCTTACTCAAACTATCACTATGACGATCATCTCTATTTTTGATGTAAGGACTAACATGCAAGCTAGGTTCGACCTCGGCAGATTCATATCAGAAAACAAAGTGCATGTTGAACCTTCAGTGTTCTTCAAAGGCAAACACACTGATGGAAATTTGGAGATCTTGACCAAATGCAGCAGATGTGGCTTGAAACCTTACTTGGAGGCGTTTCCTCAAGTCGTCTTGGAGGAAGAGGTTCTTGAGTTCTTTGCCAACGCCACTAGACAAGGAGATGTGATTGAATCGTTTCTTGGAAGAAATCGGGTGGAAATCACTCGAGAAGCCATGTTTGAGCATCTGAAGTTGCCCATTGGAACTATTGATGTGGAAAATTACGCAGCTGGTCAAGAAGCAAGATATATAGGTATATTTTGTGGAAGGAAGTTGAGGTTGAAACCGGATGGCAAGCTCCCCGCAGTCAAGAAGATGGATCTTCTGGAGAAGTATCGAACTCTACTGGACATAGCCAGCAAAATTCTGCTATGTGCCACTGGTTCTCATGATTCTGTTACTCTTGTAAAAGCAAGGGTAATGGCTGCGATTTTTGATGCTATTACTGAAGGAAATTGGTTCAAGCTGATTGCAGATCGAATCATGTACTTTGAGAAAAGTGTTCGAGTTGATACTGATACTCGAAATTGGGTGGTTTCAAATGTTGTTGGATATGGAAACAAGTTAAGCATTCTACTTCCCTTGTTAATGCCAAACAAGACGGAATGGAGTAAAGGAAAACCATTTCATCCCTTGAAGTTCTATTTGAAAAAGGAGGCCATGAGGAAGCAAGTCGCTGCTAGATCAGCTGCTCCTAGGAAAGTTGAGATGAATCCGATGGATCTGATGCCGTATGCTGTTTCGTCTAGTTCTTCAGAAGACGAGTCAAATGATGAAGAATCGGAAGAGGTTGTGAAAGCCGAGTCCAGTGCATATGACTCAGAAAAGACTCAGTCAGATGAAGAGTCGCAACAAGAGAAGGAGTCGAGTGATCAAATTCCTGAAATGTACACTCTCGTAAGAGTTGGATCGCCTACTCGTCCAGTCGAGTCGAGTTCGCAGCTTGGTACTTCTACTCAATCTGTTTCAATTCCTCTCTCTCTCCCATCTATTCGAACCAAGGCTAGGTCACATCGATCTAGGCCTCGACCTGTACCCCCAACCTCTCAAGTACTGGCAGCATTACCGCTTCGAGCCAGTCATCCTGAAAACACTCCCATAAAGGATACAACTGATACTTCGACAGTTGTCACACCAAACCAAGATACATTAGAGCCCCCAGAAACCACAGTCCATATTCCCTCTACCTCAACAGAAAATGTTGAACCCCCCAACCCATCTACTTCAGACAAGACGCCAGTTGCCACTGCAACAACTGAGATAGGGACCCCACCTGCTCAGACCCCGTCTGATGTTAGATTTGATTCCCTGGTATATTATCCTATGTGTTTGAGGGAGAAGCGAATTCGTGCCCGGGTGACCAAGAATTTAAAGAGGAAGCTCTCAACTCTCGAGGTTGATTACGAGTCAGAGCGGTTTGAGAAACTTCTCAGGATATGCACCTGGTTTGCACTTAAGAAATCATCAACCGACGATCTTTTCGAGGTTATTCAAGGCATGGGAGGAATCTCCAATTTTATGGATTGGGAGATGGAACAGAAAGAAAATAGTGGTGTTCAAGACCACTTAGAATTATTTCCTCGCAAAGCCTTAGTTGATCTGGTAAAGAGGCTATTGAATATTCCTGATGGAATTCTGGTTGAAGAGTTCTCGTCTGATATTGGAACTCAGACTGAGCTAGTGGAAGAAGAGAAGGCAGAACTTGTTGATATTGCTGTTCAAACCTCGGAACCTTCTGAAGATGAGGCTGGCAGTTCAGAGGAAGTTGATTCTTTTGAATTTGGAAAATAAGATGATGAATTCATGGAAGCGGTTATGTTTAATGAAGAGGAACTTGTAGAAAAAGTTCAGGAAGATGTGGTTGTTGAAGCTCAGTCGTCTACCCAAGGATTCCCTATAGGCTATCTTGCCGAGCTAAAGACAGACTTGAAAGAAGTTGTTCATTCTGCGATAGAAGAGTTCTTGCACTCGAAAGTGAAGGATGTGTTAGTAGAACAGAATCAATCACTTGTAGACAGCTCAAGGGAATTGATTGTTGGAGAAGTCAACAAGATGGACTCAGCTTTCCGCGCAGAGATGTATGCTGAAGTTGAAAGGTTTCTCCAGAATCAAGTGGATGCTTCTGAGAAAAGATCTATCTCATTTGCTAGATCGTTAGCTGAAGAGTCGAGTAAAATGGAAAGACTATATAGGGTGAAAATTGAGATTGCTGATGAGCAAAGGCGAGAAGCACAAGATCAGTTGGTGCGTTCTCAAGCTGTTCTCTCTGAGTTAACAAAGCAAAACACTCTTCTACGTCAGACAGCTACTCATTTCAAAGACGAGTTGGCCATTAATTCAAAGAAGTTAGAGTCTACTGTTGATCGACTAGACAAGATGAGTCGTGATCAAACCCATCAAAGACAGATAGAGCTCGCTGCTGAAGCAATGAAGGAAGCAGTAAAGGAAGAAATGACTCGTTTTACAAGTCTTTTCACTCTTCAGGCAAATGATGAAGCCAAAAAGGGGGAAGAGGCAAGTAGAGTAGAGAAAGTTAGCTTGGCTAAAGTAAGTGCTGAACCAGAAGAGAAGGATGTTGCTACTGCTATGCAAGAGCTAAGGAAGCCTAAAAGGAGGCTTGTTAAAACTGCTGAGCTGGAGCAAGCTGAAGCTGATGAGCTCAAAAGATTGGAGAAGGGCAAGAATGTTGCATCTCCAGAAGCTGAGATTCAGACCAGACGGTCTAAGAGGAAGATAGCTTTTGAAGAAACTGAAGGAATTGCTGCAGTTGAGAAGAAGCAGAAGATTGTTGATCCCAATGATGAAAGTCATTATGCAAGCAAGAAGAAAATTGAAAAACATATTGAAAGATTACAGAAGCTGAAGGCTGATGAAGAAGAGACGGAAGACCAGTTCATTGACTATTTCATTGACAAAGAGCATCGTCAAGAATGGCTCAAAGTGAAGAGGCAATGGGAACTGGATCATTGGATTATTCAAAAATATGGCGAGGCTGAAAGTCCAGATGAGTTGTATGCTATGTTTGACAAATTCATGGAAGGTCAAAACAAATTGCTTTGGAATTTGGTTATGAGGATATCAGCCGCCGCAAATTTCAACATTCTGATACCGATCTTTCCGAAATGGAAGACACCTATGACCAGCTCAGGAAAAAGAGTTGATTTCAATCAGATCAAGAAATTCGAAGAGGAGCTGCTAGATAAAGAGAAGATTGATGATGAAGACCATATCAGAGTCATTCACAGGAGACTCCTTGATGCATTCTGTGTTCCAAACCCAGAAGGAGGTACTCTTTCAGATTAGATTATCTGCTCTGATTACTTAGTTTTTTTTTATTTAGTATGTGTAATATCTACTGATCATATTTCGAAATGAATGAAAAGATAAGTACTATTTTGATGTTTAAGACAAGATAACTACTTAACTAGTCTACTATTATGGAAAAAATTCAAGTAGTTTTGGCTTCATCAAAAAGGGGGAAATTGTTGGGATATGAATCCTAAAACAAGTCCTAAATGATGATTGAAATATAAAAGATAAAGTTTTGATAAGCCAAAAGAAGTTTGAATTTTTCTAAGTGTTGACTAATCTAGTCTAGTTAAGTTGAAGTCATTTTGATCAAGATCAGTAGAGTTCACATGAGTTAACATATGAAAAGACAAGTACTTATAATTGATATCGTATTATTACTTCATATGTGTTTATATTAACTGTTTAGATTGTTATTGAGCTATGAATAATTGTTGTATAGAGCTCATGATTTTGAATGTAATAGATAGATTCTTTGTATAGTTTTCTAAGTTGACTAAGCTTTATAACAAGAGCTTAATGTAATGTAATAGTCTTGTTAGGATTAGATGATAGGACTAGATTAGTTCTATGTTGTAATCTGAAGAAGTCTACTGCACAAGACAAGTAGAAGACGCAGTCTACTACTACTGGACAAGACAAGTGCGCGACTCAACAAGACAGATCAACTTGAAGTTAGTTACAAAAGCGTGGTGAAGATAAAGGCTGAAGAGTTAGTTAAGGAATAACTAATTAACTGAAGAAACGCGTGAAAGGATAAAAAGAATCAGTTACAAGTTAGTTTTCAAGAAAAGGTTGTTACACAACTGAAAGTTCTTGGAATTGAAAGTCTATAAATACCTCATGGTATTGATTCATTAAAGACTACTGAAAATACATATACTGAAGCTACATACTGAAGAATTGTTCGAAGTTTCTCTCAGAGATTGAAGTTCAGAAAGAAGCTACGCAAGACAAGTGAAGAACAAGGAGGCTACTACTGAACGAAGAGAAGTTTTATTTTCGTTTACTGTTTCAAGTTGCTAGTTACTTGTAAAATAGCTAGTTAGATCGAAGAGGCACTTGGTAGTGTTGTCGAGAAGATTTAAGTCTTATTTCTTGGGACTTAAAGCTACAAGAACATATTACTCCATTGGAAGAGTTAATAAGAATATCACAACTGGGTTGTGAGAGTGGATGTAGACAAGTTGTCGAACCACTATAAATCGTTTGTGTTGTTTACTTTACTGTTTTGTTGGTTTTAATTGCTTAATTGTTTAATTGCATAAATACACGTCTAAACTAGATTAGTTGAGTATAGAACAGAGTTCTTGGAGTTTAAAGGATTGAGTATAAACTTTAATTGGGCTCATTGTTAATTTCGTATTCCGCACATTGTAATTCTGATATATCGAAAGATTTTAGAAAGGTCTATTCACCCCCCTCTAGACATTTTCTTTAGCTTCCCTCGATATTAACTCAACCTTTGGGACCTACACTAAACATATAGATGTAAAGCTGTACTTTGTAAGAGATATTGTAGAGAAGGGGGTGGTCCAGGTAGTGAAGATTGCTACAGAGGAAAACCCTGCTGATGCGTTCACTAAGGCATTGCCAAAAGAGAAGTTTGGCTTGTGTCTTAGACTTATTGGACTGCATTAATTCCTCTGAGGAGAAGGCTATTGTTCTTGAGGCAGAAGATCAGTAGTGGAGGCTATTCTTTGAGGATGGTGTTTTGTTTTTGGTGGAGATTAGTTCGATTATGAGCTAAAGGTGGAGAATTGTGAGTGTTATCTCATAATCTCAAAGTCAGCACACTAAATGAGTAGTGAGCTGATAAGATCAGATAAGATAACTTAGGCCGAAATCAGATGAGTGGAATGGTTTCAATCAGCTGAGAAGGTGATGCTTAGATTTCAGCACAGTTGGTCAGATCAGCACAGTACTTCAGCAGAGTGTACCAAGATCAGTACTTCAGCACAGTACTATCAGCACAGTACTATCAGATCAGTACATCATCACAGTAAAAGATCAGCATAGTATGGAGTCTATCAGCAGAGTTAGCTTTTGATCAACAGAACAGAAGAGTTGAGTATCAGATCACTAAGTAGTGTTCTGATCTTTATGGACAAGTCTTCTAATATGGAAGTTAGTTAGTTTAACTAATTGTATTACAGTTACAACAACTTGAGGGCATAACTACCATTTCAGTTGGGCAATAACAGAGCACATGGGTTGTTACAAACGGTTGATAACTACTCAAAACAGTTCCTAACAGCAGCAACTACCTTTGGTCTTTATACACTCTTGTTTGTGTACATTATAAAGGTTGGATTGAGAGATTTAGTACGTTATTGTATTCTTTGAGTTGTGTGAGTTCACGAGTGAAGAGAGGAAATATCATATTCCGAGTGAATGAGTGTGTAAACATTCTTTATCAATCAAAGAAGTACTAGTCTGGTCCAGTGGATGTAGATCACTTTGATCGAACAACTTAAATTCTTGTGTGTTGTTTGTCTCGTTGCTTACTTTTGGAATTACTATCCTAGAGCAGCTATTTCTTCTATATTCAAGTGTTCTACTTGATTGAAGACGTGGCGCCTATATCCGCCCAAAACGGAGGATTTATAAGAAATTCAATCAACACGTTGCAAAAATCGGCCTGACCGGCCACCAAATAATTGGTTACAAAGAAGATAGGCCGGTTTTTGCAACGGACATACAGTATTGAGACATGTATATTGTGAATTGTTACGCGGTATAGTAAACTGGTCAATTTTTTTTTTAATTTGTTGTAGGTGTGTATACAAGGGTGCACAAGAAAGGAATTTGTGTTAGACATTAGCAAAAAAATTTTTTTTAAAAATAGTAAAATTGATTCACTGAAAATTGATAAATAATTTTATTATATAGAAATTCTAGAAGAATTAATAATTTTCGTTAAAATATTACAGTTATCTTAATAATAGAGGGGATATAACTTGAGATTATTTATTTACTAGTGTAGAACCGTGTATTACACGGAATTTTAAATATATTTTTAAATATTTAATAATAAATTTATATTTATTTACTTAATTTAATTTTTCATATTTTTATAATTATATTTTTTAAAAAAAATCGCAAAATTATAATTATTTTGTTAAAAAAATTTAACATTTTTTCTCAATTATATTTATTATAACGTTGTATTATAATATAAAAGTTTAACTAAAATAATATTTTGAATTATACAAAATAATTACACTTATGTTAGTTAATTTTATAAAGTAAATTTCAAAGAAAATTTGTGAGAATCAAACGAAATGAGACGTTGACATTTAATAAATATGATGAAAATAATTTTTAAAAAAATTATAAAATTTCAAAAATAAATAATTTAAATAATATTAAAATAACTCTTAATAAATTGTAAGTCAACCTTCAATATCAACCACAACACCTTAAATAAATAAATATTTTAGTTAATTGCAAATTAAATCATAACATTTTCCTCATTTACAATCTAATCTAAACTTTAAGGTAATTGCAAATAAATCACAAACTTTAAATATAGTTGAAATTTAGTCTTTTTGACAATTTTAATTGTGTTCGAATCTAAAATAATTTAGACTTTTTAATGACATAACAACACCTTAATAAAATAATATTATTTTTCAATCAAATCAAATATCAAAAGGTATGATTTAGGGACAAAGTAGACTTGTAAGAAGTCTAATTTACAATAATATTTAAAGTTTGTGATTTATCTGCAATTCTTTTAAGGTTTAGATTAGATTGCAAATGAGCGAAAAGTCGTGATTTAATTTGCAATTAACTCATTTTAAAATTAACAACTTCATTAAATTATGACACATAAGCCAAATCAACCACAAAATGACACATAAGTCAAATTAACCATAAAATGACATGTCATCAATTTAAACTCTCTATTAGTATATAAGGAGATTCTATATTATAGAAGTAGTGTATTATATATATATATATATATATATAAAATAAATTTGTTAATCTTGTAAAATAATATAATTATTTATAGGATGGTCTGAGACCGTCTCATGGATCTCAATCCGTTAGACGGATCTTTATTTTAACCCATTAAACAAACAACCGTATTTGAAGCCGCACCGCACTTGCACTCCATACACTCCAAATTAAACAGCCGTATTAAAAGCCCACGCTTGCACTCCAAATTCCTGCGCCTAAGGCCCACCCTGAATACTTGCTATTTGGGTTTGTCAAATGTCAAGCCCATATGTGATCATTAAAAGAAATTAAAGTAAGTCTTATTTTTTCTTATAAATTAATATATATATATATTTAAATAAAGTAAAGTATAAAATGTAAAAATAAAATTAGTTAGTGAATAATTTTATTAAAAATAAAATAGAAACAATATTTTATGTACTTATTAATTGAGTTAATGCAAAATAGAAATAATATCTTATCAATTAAATATTATTTTACTTATATTTATCACTTTTAATTTGGATATTATCACTTTCTAAATATATTGATAGTTCTATCGAATAAGAATAAAAAGTAACAACAATTCACTCTAAAAACTAAAATAATTAGTAAAGATATTCATGTATACTAATAAATAATATCATTCATTAACTCATCACAAAAAAGTGATAATGTTTATTTAAAAAGTGATAAAGTTTAAATAAAAAGTAATTGTCACTTTTGATAAAATTATTATCACTTTTAACTAAATTTTTATCACTTTTTAAATGTAAGTAATTATATCAAGTAAAAATAAGAACAACTAACTCTGAAAACTAACATAATTAATAATCATATCAACTAACCTATAATATCATTCATTAACTCAAATATGAAAAGGGACTATTTATACAAAAAATAAATAAAAAAATACTCCAACATTTAAGTAAAAAGTGGTATATAATCACGTTTGATAAAAATATTATCACTTTTAACTAAATATTTATCACTTTTTAAATTTGTTATGTGATTTTTAGAATTAATTGCTATCACTTTTATTTGATATAATTATCATTATTTAAAAAGTGGCAAAAATTAACTAATTGACACAATTAGTAAAGATAATTATATTCGCTAACATATAATTTCAATTAGTAAGTAACAACAATTAACTCTAAAAACTAAAATAATTAGTAAAGATATTCATGTATACTAATAAATAATACCATTCATTAACTCATAACAAAAAAGTGATAATGTTTATTTAAAAAGTAATAAAGTTTAAGTAAAAAGTGATTGTCACTTTTGATAAAATTATTAACACTTTTAACTAAATTTTTATCATTTTTTTCATGTAAATAATTATATGAAGTAAAAATTAAGAACAACTAACTCTGAAAACTAACATAATTAATAATCATATCCACTAACTTTTAATATCATTCATTAACTCAAATTTGAAAGGGACAATGTTTATACAAGAAAAAATACTTCAGCATTTAAGTAAAAGGTGGTATATAATCACTTTTGATAAAAATATTATCACTTTTAACTAAATATTTATCACTTTTTTAATTTGTTATATCATTTTTAGAATTAATTGCTATCACTATTTTTTTTATACAATTATTATTATTTAAAAAGTGGCAACAATTAACTAACTGACACAATTAGTAAAGATAATCATAGTCACTAAAATATAATTTCAATTATTAACTCAGATTTAAAAAGTGACAATGTTTATGCAAAAAGTGATAATATTTAAGTAAAAAAGGATAGCGACTTTAAAACAGATTAATAAAAAGAGAACTAACACAATTCGGCAACATCAATGGACTAAAGAAAGTAAGTGGGCCAAAACTATACTGGGCCTCATGTGGGAAACGTAAAATATGAACATAAATTTAAGGGTTGGGGTATATACCCCTCCAACTTTGTTAGATACACGCCCTCCCCCTTTTAATAATTAAATATTCATTTACAATACCTATTTTACCCTTTATTCAAATTAAAAAAGATAGATAATATTATATTTAAATTAACCCTAATATTAACTTTAACCCTAATTTGAGGGATTAACCCTACTATTAACTTTAACACTAATTTGAGGGGCAGCCGCCGCCACTCCACAACCAGCAGTCGCCGCCGCAACCAACAATCGGCAGCAGCCGCCACTCCACAACCGGCAGCCGCCGCACCTCCGACGGCCACTATCCCACAAAATAAATTTAGAAAATTTTCGACGACAAACCAGAGTCGACCAAAAATACTCCGGTCGACACTGGTTTGTCGACCAAAATTACTTCGGTCGACACTGGTTTGTCGACCAAAAATACTTCGGTCGACACTGATTTGTCGACCAAAAATACTCCGATCGACACTGGTTTGTCGACCAAAAATACTCCGGTCGACACTGCTTTGTCGACCAAAAAATACTCCGGTCAAAATTTTCAAAATAAAAAAAATGGAATTTGTTGTCGAAATTAAAAAAAAAAAAAGAATACCTTCGCGCGGCAGAGGCTGGGAGAAGTGGCGGCGCTTCTTGGGGTAAGGGCGAAGGGCGGCGGCGCTGGACAGAAGACGGCCACTTGTTATAGAATAGAAACAGAAAAAAAAAATTATCTGCGTGTGCGGCGGAGACGGGCCATGGGGAGGAGGGGCAGCTGCTTGGGGTGGGAGCGAAGGGTAGCGGCGGCGCTAGGCAGAGGGCGAGGGGCGGCGGCGACGCTGAGGCAGAGGGCAAGGGACGGCGACAAAGGGCAAGGAACGACGCACTGGCGTTTTGAGGAAGGAGAAGGGCGGGGAGGAAGGAGGAGGAAAATTAGGGCTTTAATGGTAAAATTAGGGTTTTAATGTTAAAATTAGGATTTTTGCAAGGAGTGTATTTATCCATAAAATTTTAAAATGAAGGGTATAAAAGGTAATTTGGGGGAAGTGCATCTATCTTTCACCTGTAAAGGGGGGAGTGCGTATATCGGGGGAGTGTATTAAACAAAGTTGGAGGAGTATATACCCCAACCCTAAATTTAAATGGGTTGAATAAGCGCGGCCCGCAACCGCATTTTACTTAGAAAAATTAAAAGTCGTTAAACCCAAGATTGAAATATGGGACAAATAGAGATCCTTCTCACAAGATGAGATCCGTGAGACGGTCTCACACAAGTTTTTGCCATTATTTATATAATAAATAATTATGTATAAAATTATATAATAAGTTTTACATATATATTTTCGAGCTCTATTTTTTAAATATATTAAACTTATAATAAATTTAAAATAATTGAAGAAAAAATTACTTGAGATATAAGATAAAAGTAATTATAAAATACAATTTAATAACCAATTAAATAAAGAATTGTACACCCCGATAAAAATACATTTTAGATTGTATTTTACTCAAAAGTACATTAAATAGTTAAAAAATAAATTAAACTAAAGAATAAAATGAATACTACAATAAAGTTAAGTAAATAAAATAAAAATTAATTTAATTATTCAATGTTAAAATAATAAGAAATAGTTAATAAGAATATAATATTTGAAAAGAGTTTATGAATCATATCTTCCTCAACCAATAACTTAATTACACATCATACTTTTTTAAAATTAACAACTTCATTAAATTATGACACATAAGTCAAATCAACCACAAAATGACATATAAGTTAAATTAACCACAAAATGACACATCATCAATTTAAACTCCCTATTAGTATATAAGGGGATTAGATACATGGAGTACGATATAAATACAAATATATTTTTGCAGCTAAAGTAAACCTAAATTCAAAATTTTCGACTCAATATTAGATAAAGTCAGTGTAGTATTGATTTATTTTTGTATTAATATATTAACTGTACAAATATTAATATATAATAAATTAGTTGACATCAGTATTACTTAAGGGGGTGTTTGTTTTGGAATTATGTAGGACGAGAAAAATTCGGATGGAAAAATCCTGGATGGAAAAATTATCATGAATATTGATTATGTGTGTTTGTTTAGAAATTTTGAGTAAGATGAGATGTAACTTTATATCAAATCAATTGTGTAAGAGTGAGTGATGTTGTATTATAATATTATATAATGTAACTTTATGTCAAATCAATTGTGTAAGGATATATGATGTTGTATTATTATAATAATATAATATATGTGTATTATTTAGGGGTGAAAACGGATCAGATACGGACGGATAATGCTTATACCGTATTCTAAACCATTTTTTTTCTCGAATTCGAAGTCGGATACGGAAAAGCCGGATTCGGATACGAATTCGGAATATTCGGTATACGGATATGGAACGGATATCGGACGAATCCGGGCCGGATTCGAATAACTATAATTGGATAATATATTTCAAATGGAAATCATCAAAATGTGATTGAAACACATAAAAATCAACAAACATGAAATCATCAAAATATATCTTTCGTAAACATCACCACTCCAGCACAACATAACGCCTAAGAGGACATATATAATATTATACCCAAGCATGAATAAAGCAATCAACAAACTACTCCTAAGCCAAAGAATCATCCACTCATGAAAACATTAAAATCATACGCAACATACTTACTCTATTCATAGATTTTCATGTAGTTTAGTGGGTAATATAAGAAATTAAAGAAAAAGTAATGTACAACAAAATACAAGCACACTAAGAACCACCTCCTCAATTTTCCTCCATTTCATTTAATGGAGTTTCAACAATTTGTACCTTAAATTTTCTCTGAATCTAATCGGGGCTCGGGATGCAGGGTGACAGCGACGTCAAGATGGGGGCTGGGACGGGAGGTCGACGACGGGGGTCGGGGCTGGGGGTGCAGCCGTGCAGGGGCCAAAAAGGGAAGGGAAGGAGGAGTGGGCGGCGGACGCTAGGGGTGAGGGTTTAAGCTTTTTAGTTTTTAATAAGGCCCAATAATGTTATAAGTTATAATAGAGCTTTAATAAAATTAATATAAAATAAAATATATTAAACAATCTGGGTATCCGGATTTATTATCCGGATAATATCCGATAAAATATGGGAAAACTCGAATACGGTCGGATATTATGTATTCTGAATCCGAATCCGAAGTCAACTATCCGTATCTGAATCCGTATCCGTCCGGATACTAAATTTTTATACCGAATTCGTATTCGATCGGATACGGTTCCGGATCGATCGGAAAATATCCGATCCGTTTTCACCCCTAGTATTATTAGAGATGGATGGAGTTGGATGGTGAAATTCGAATGTAAAATTTTAAACTAGAACAGAACAGGGGACGTAACGTGTGAGTCCCAAAATAAACACTTCCTAAAGGTATGACAGTTGCGCACTTGAGTCCAGCTTGCATTGTATATATATAATAATTCACGCGTTGTTACATATATTGACTTACGGAGTATAATTTAGTGGTAGTGTCTACCGTCTTTTACACTAGTGTTCTGTGTTTGATTCCCTTAATTTTATTTGATTTTATAATTTTAGAACTTATATTTTTAGATTGTAAAGGTGCAGGTACTAATTAACAAAAGTGTAAAATTAATAATAATAAAAATGCAAGTAATAAAAATGAGTAACATTAATAATATTTTTTTTATAATTTTAGAACTTATATTTTTAAATTGTAAAAGTGTAAATACTAATTAATAAATGTATAAAATTAATAATAATAAAAATGTAAGTAGTAAGTAATAAAAATGAGTAACATTAAAAATAAAAATAAAATAAAAAATAACCAACACTTACTTTTAATATACTTTTCAGTAATAGAGATTTATATTTTTTAGTAATAATGTTACACTTTTAAGTTAAAGTGAATTATGCTTTACAGTAATAATTTTGTTGTACTTTTAAGTTAACTTTCTTGCACTTTTAAGTTATAAATACTTACACTTTTCAGTGACTTACATTTTTTAGTAATATTGTGTTGCATTTTATAGTTATTTTGACTTACACTTTTTAGTTATATTGTGTTGCACTTTTCGGTTATATTGACTTGCATTTTTTTATAATATTGTGTTACACTTTTCAGTAATATTGGCTTACATTTTTTAGTAATATTGTGTTGCACTTTTTTACAATATTGTGTTGCAGTTTTCAGTTATATTGACTTACACTTTTTAGTAATATTGTGTTGCATTTTTAGTTATATTGACTTACATTTTTTGTTAATATTGTGTTGCACTTTTCAGTTATACTAACTTGCACGCTTCATAAATATTGTGTTTCACTTTTTAGTTATATTAACTTATATTTTTAGTAAATAATATTGTATTGCACTTTTCTATTATATCAATTTGCATTTTTAATAATATTGTGTTACACTTTTTACTGAATCAATTTTTTTTTCAGATTCAAATTTTATTCCTTTTACACATTTTTTTCATTTTATTATAATATACATATAAAATAAACTCAATATTTTAATAAGTACGTTAGTAGGTGTAAAAAAAATTTAAGATAGAGGTATATAGTTTAAACCTCCCTCTATCCGTTTTTTTTTTTTTTAAATATTAACGAAACTAAAAGAAAAAAAAATTAAAAAACATGCGAAAAAAGGAAAAAAAAAACTAAAAAACATGCAAAAAAAAAAAAAGAACAAAATAAAGGGGGAAAAAAAGATAAAATCGGACTAGCGTACACCCGTGTGTATATAAGTCAAAACCAGTACTTAATATTACTAGGCAGATGGATGATTTTCACAATACAATGCATTATAATTTATTCCCACACTCCATTTATTGTCCAGTGTCTCATTTTCCCAATGCATTAAAATTCATAGGTTTACTGCTCTTGATTGAACAAAGTTACACTAACAACAAAGTCAGAATAAGAAATTTGAGGTTAAACTGTTTCTAATCATCTGATGGACGCACTTGCTTTGGTAACAGAAACTCCCATTTAGGCTTCTCAGTCTCACCATCAGAAGACGAAATCCCGTCGTCATGCATCTTTTTCAACCATTTTATCTTCTCCATACATTCCACCAACATCATCACTGCTTCATCCATTGACAATTCTGCACTCTGTTCATCATCCTCACTCGTGCATTCTTCCCCTTCTTCATCAGACTCTTTCACTTCACACGAGGCAGCAGAGTTGGACGAACCTGATGGACATTGAGCTGATCTGGCGGACCCCTCAACAGCATCGATTTGGATTCCGCCAACTGCAACGACTTAATGTCAGTGTTACCATTAAACAGAAAGCAACACTAGAAAATTATAAAAACTTGTATAAACCTAGTTCACAGATCTAAGATCCACCAACTCCATTCACCCTACCCAATAAATCCTAAATGGAATGGACAGAGACAGATCACACAAATCCTAACAAGGATTAACCAAATACCATCTATCACTATGTCTTCAAACTCTACCTTAATCTCAATGGGTGTATTGAAAAAAATGCCCACAAACATTGGCAGATTTTGAAAATGGCCACCAATTTTGCAATTATACAAAATGCCTTCTTATCTTTAAAAAAGTTGGTAAAAGTACCCCGTGACCAGCTATATACAGCTACTCAACCAGTAAACGACGAGGCAAAAAACTTGACAAAAATACCCGGTACTTGATACAAATGGTCGCAGGACATTTTTACCAAACTTTTTGAAACTAAAATGTATTTTCATATAATTGAAAAATTCGTGCGCATTATCATAATAAGTGCAAAGTTAATGAGCACTTTTTCAATTTACCCTAATTTCAACTAGTACTGTTTTTACTCCAAAACTTAAGTAATTAATCAAAAGCTCAAATACAGAAAGAATATATAAAGTCAAGGAGCCCAGACAAAACAATGGTTATAACAGTATAACATATATATAAACCCAACTCCGGTGGATGACTTGTCATGTTGTAGGCAAAGGTTTGTTCCGCATGATAAGTGAGGTTTAACAGAAATGCATACAACAATTTATGGCCACACCTTCAATTCAGCTCAATACATTCACTTAAACAAACTTATTGTGTAGTGCTGATCATACCTTGATTAGCAGGTTCCATAAGCCAAGCACAAGGGCTACCACCTTCCTGCAATGTTCGACAAAAAAATACATCAAAGACAGGATCTACCGATGCAAATCAGGCATCTGTTCGTTCATGCATCCACGATCAGGAAATCAATTTACTTATGTCTCTTAAATGAGCAACAACACACGATAAATCAACACAAATATGACGGAGAATATAAAGACATGGGTTCATACAGATGGAAGTTGGGAAGTGAATTTGTGGTGGGAAAAGATGTGTGATTAGAATAGAAGAGATGACAAACCTGAGTAGGCATAGGTACTGTCCAACCATGTTCTAGAGACCAATCTAATGACGGGCGTAAATCCTTGAGAAATCCATCATAATCTGAACCTTCACCAAGAGGTGGTGGTTTCAGCTCAATCTATAAAAAACAACCACCAAAGAAAGAAACCAGTTAGTAATATATATGTAAAGCATCTCATTTTTAGCATAGTCTATTACAGTTGAAAATTCTACCAAAACTAGCAGACGACATACTCATATTTTCATGATTACTTTCATTCACCATACTCAGATTAAGGACTTGTACATAAATGTGTTGCATTGCACCTCTGTAAACGTAATGCAGCAGTTGTCCCAGAAATACTTTCATAGGTAGTTAGGTGGGCATGCATATTAAAAAAGTGTAATAATGAGGGGAATTTTTAGGGGTAATTCTGTAAAATTTTATGTATAAAGTAAATAAATGAGTCGACTTTTGTGTATGTGTGGAGAAAAAGTAATAGCATTTGTGTAAAATTGAGAATATTGTGAGGGTGGAGTTTATAAAGGGTTTTCATTTTAAGGGTGTGAAAGTTATTGTGGGATATCCCAAAAAGGAAAGTGTGAGGGACGGAGGGAGTACAAATTAAATTTAACAAGCCCTTTTTTGAAAGGACAAAGGAAAAACCAACACATGAGAGTTCGTTGAGATAGTAACGACCCAGCTCTCATTATAATCATTAGAAACACATGTGTTTGAAGTTTGAACACGGTAAAAAGATAATAATAACCAACAAGTTCAGGATAGCCACACAAATGGTGACAAATTACATTATAATATTTTTAAAGGTTAATTGCAAAATAAACCATGATCTCTTAACGTTTTTTTTTTTTTTAAGTTTTTAAGTTTTGTAATTCGACACAGGACCTTTTAAATTGGTGCAGTTCTATCACATGACTATTTTCAAGCAAGTCTTGATGACGTGGCAGTGTATGAACTTGCAAAAAAATTAAAAGGTTGTGATTAAATTGAAACAATAATAAAAGGTTGTGAATTTAATGCAACTTAAAAAAAATGAAAAAATGGCTGACACGTCAGCAAAAGTTTCAAATAAATAGTCATGTGATATAATTGCAATATTAAAAAACATATGATGTAATTGAAAAAATGTGAAAATGTAGTGATTTTAATGCATGGAGAATCAATGATTAGAGGTTTCTAAACCATTTCTAGTGGGCTAGGTGATCATAGAGTAGCCAAACAAAACGATCCTCCAGGAATTATTACCTTGGCTTTGTCATCACCCAACAGCTCTTTTATTCTTCCAGACCAAAAACTGTCATTAGAACACCAGTCCACCAAATCACCCACCTTCCAGGAATTATTTACCACTACTGTCACCTCTGAGATCTCACTGACATGCGGATTTTGAATTTTATAAGGGTAGTGTGGTCTCAGCATCAGTTCTCTATGTTTCTGTCTTGCATCCCCAACGAGATACGAAGGCACCTGATACACCCTCATATATTCCAAAGCTGCAGAAAATGAAAAATCCAAAATTGTAAGAAGTGGTTGTGTATTATCTTTAAAAAAAATTAGCACCCCCTAAATAAAGAGAAATATGTAAAGAAATTGCAGCTTCAGCATGAAGATCTGATATCAGAATTTTTCAACAAGGAAATTCACAATTTTATCTGGCCTGGAATGTGACACAAGACCAATAAAGGAATTTTTTAAGAACGGTGGAAAGTATCATTTAAATATACAAAATCGAGGAGACTGATAGCATGCATGAGTGTCTCAAATTGTTGATCAGTATCTATCCAAGAACCCCGGTTCTGCTTATCTAAACAAGCTTCAGTTATCTATTGAGTTTGGATCGTATGTCGAATTTCTCGCCTCGTTTGCTTTGCATTTAAAACAGAAAACACTTGAACTATATAACTTTCTGATTTGAGACTACAGCAACAAGAAAAGAAATTGAAGCATGAGCAGTCTCAAATGAAATGAAATTATATGCAGAGCAAGTTGCACAACTTTTAGGTTTTAGCAACTAAAAAGAATTTGAGGTTGCAGTTGCTGATGGGGAAAAGTTCCATGAGTGTAATATTAATTAACATTCCATGAGCGAAATATAATTATGCTTACTCCCTCTTCCGAAAAAATCTAAACAAAATGGCCTAAATCCAAAAAAGTCTCCTTATACGCACTTTGATAATAAATAAAGTCAACTAAATCCATATTCAGATTACCGGAGGCCAATCTAAACAGCAGCATAGTTCACACAACAAATTACCGTTAAATTTAAGGAAAGTGTGTCACTCTCACTTCATGACTTGAGAGTCATAAGTATGCAGGATCAAAAATATGTAAAAGAAACAAAATCTACTGGAGAATTTGCTATGATATTTAGGGAAATAAACAAAATCTTTTTCTAATAACAAACTGATTCAAAAAACGTGGAGCAATAACAAAAACCACAGAAACTTTATCAACCAAAGGTGCAAAGCAAACTGGAGAGACTTACGTTCGTCTGGGAAGTCAAAATAGTCTAAGGCATATACAAGCCTTCCTTCTCTCTCGGTAATATCTGTAATCTGATAAAAGAAAATGGATATCCATGTAATTACCAGAAAAGAAATGCAGCTCTGTGAAATTAACATTGTTCAAAGGAAATACTATTGAGTTTTTGGATTTTTTTCCAGATTTCATCCATGCATACCAACATTGTTACATAACTGAGTAACTCATACAGGTAAAGAGTTACATGTTATTTAATTTGAAATTCAAAAGAACTAGTCCAATACGACACACAATTGGTAAATATGAAGCCCAATGCAGAATGATTAAACACATCCAGGTAAAGAAAGGTTTGGAAGTTCTGATTGAATGATGGATGAACAATTTTTATATTATAAATGCAATTTTACAATCTAAAAGGATGCAGAAGTAGTGTGATTTATGGTCTAGGAATGATCAGACCTACTAATCAAGCACAAGTACCCATTAGGCCACGAAATATGGCAAAATCTGAACATTGCTCTGAATTACAGAATGTTAGAGATGAAATATGTAACAAGGCCCTACCCAAGCAATTGATCAGTCAAAAAACCAAAAAAAGATTGAAACACAATTAGAAGGCAATCTTATTAAATGTAACTGTATTAATAACTAACGGGAATTAGCCAAACATCTAGCATTAACTGAACTACAGAACATTAGGCAACAAATTTAAGAACAAACAAATGTGAAATGTGTACAAAGCTACAGAATTCACACCCTGCATTACCTTGCATCGAAACCATGCTCCTCGATACCCTTTTACAAAACACTTAGCTTCAGCCAGATCTCCAACTTTAAAAGGTAGATTACTCTCACTCTCCATCACAAATTTGTAGCCCTGTTTAAACACAATCAACACAAGCGCATGAATATCCATTCCATCATCTATTTCATTTCTTCAGAATGAAGTTCTACTACGATCAACCAAAACTAAACTAAAACCTATTCCTACAATCCCACTGCCAGTAGACAGGGACCCGTTAAAGGTAGAGCTTTTGCCCTGGACATGCCCCGTAGAAATTATTTGCACTTAGGGTTTCGAACATACTAGAGGAGCACAATTTAAGTCACAAGGCTACACCACTATCTATCAAAAGGGTTACCTATTCCTACATTTGTTTGATAAATTTCAATACATTTTTTCCTTTTCAGTGAATAAATAATACACGAAGAAAGGTGATAGAGATTATAAACCTTGATTCCTTTTCCTTTTCAAATGAGGAAGAAAAACAGGCCAACTTCTGCACCGCCGTAGTTGAGAGAGGAGAACTTCACCAACACTGCACTGATAGTGAATGACAGTGACATATATATATATTGTAAAAGAAGGGTTTTCAAAACACCGTGTGTGACAAAAAAATCTTAATAAAGAAAATGAAAACACATTTCCCCATCAAATTATCGAATGTTGGCACTAGTTAAGAGTGTCGGAATGAATGATCGATTGGAATAATATACTATTAGTACAAAACCCGCGTAACTGAATGAATGATCGAATATTGTACTACTAATACAAAACCCGCGTAATACGCGGGAATTAAAGACAATTTTATATACTCAGTATTACTTATTTTAAATTACTATAAAATATTTATTTATAAATTTAATTAATATTTATATTTTTTTAATTCGTACATATATTAAATTTACAGTAAAAATAAATAATTAATAAAGAATTAATATAAATTAAAGAATAAGAGGAAAAAATGAATAAGAATATGAGAAATATTGGTGAACAGAGAGAATAGAAAATGGGAGAAAAAAAAAAGAATTAATAGAGATAATGCAGTAGAAAAAGAGAGGCAAAGAAAAAATAATGTAAAATTCTTATAAATTGAAAAAAAACAAACTGAAAGAATTTGGGGTGACATATGGGAGAGAAATTTATAATTAGATATTGTGGGTCGTGTAATTATTTAAATTAAGAGTTGCTTATGTAAAATATTTGACATATGAAATATGTCTAATTGTGAATCTGTGATAGTTTTTAAAAACTCATTATTTTACATATTATTATTTTATTTTATTTTTTTGCTCATTTTAACTTAATTACTTATATTTTATGCATGAAATATTTTATATAAGTTTTTGTGTTAAATTATTGCTCCTCGGATAAATTATTATGTCTATTTTGTTAATTTGATTTTTAATAAATATTGATTAGTTTATGTGTGAAATGGATATATTAAGTGTATAATAAAATATTATATGTCTACTTATAAATAAATTGATTGTTTATAAATAAAATGATAGCAATTTAAATAATGTAAGATAATACACTCGTTCCATTCTGCAATAAATGATGTTTAGGAAAATTATTATTTCATAAAGAAAGTATTTATAGATACACTAATTAAGAAAAATAAAGATATATAAAATATATTATACAAGATATATATTATATCTCCTAATATATTTGTATATGTCTAATATCACCATTCTATTTTTATAAATAATTAAATGATGTTTTATTTTATTTTTTGCATGCTTTTTCCCAATTTTACTCTATTTTAACTTTACAAAATACTCTTAATTTCTAACCTACCTTCATGGTAAGTTAAAATTATGTAATGTGATTAGTGGATCTCATCCACTAATAAAAGGTCAAAATTATCAATATTACCCCTTAAAAAAATATACTCCATCATTTATTGTAGAATGTAAGGAGTATTATTTTAAAAGGAGAATGAAAATAAAGAAATTGGACGATAAGTGAGAATAATGAAAATAATGAAATTAAAGGTAGTATATTATAAAATTGGTATTTCAAAATAGTTAAATAATAAATAAGCGTTCGCGTATTACGCGAACTGTTAATAAAAATTACTAGTATTTATAATATATTGTATATTTAAATTATTTTAAAAAATAAAATCTAAATTTATTAGTATAATTTAATAATTGAGTAATTCATCATCTTTTTTTCTCAACATACTAAATATTTACCATATATTTAACATATCATGATAAATATTTAAAATTAACTCAACATTAGCTATGATGACACCTACATAATTACACATCATATAAAATCAAGAAGAGACTAAACTTAGTAAAAAAAACTCCCTCGTGGGATTTGTACAAAATAGTTAAATTAATTTGAAACTCAGGATAAATTAATCAAAAAAAAAAAAAAATCTCTCCTCCTACAATTTTTTATCGCCAAATTTTTTATTCCTCAATCAATAATTTTTTTTATCTTCACTTATTCACTTATAGTAAAATTAGAGTAAAACATCAACATTGAATTAGCATTCTTATAATAATTTACTTTGCAATTATTCTCAATATTATATTTATTAAAGAATATAAATCAAACACTCGAATAAATTTAAGAATTGGCGGTTATGTGAGAATCGGAATAGAATATTTTTCTGGTTCTTGAATAGTTTTACGTTTTAGAATATGTGATGGTAGAAGTGAATAAAAATCGAGATCAACTGTTAACTCATTATGTTTATAAGAACACTGTTAAATAAAAATTCGAGACGTAACTTTTGAAAAAAGCATGAGCACTTTTTGCTTTGATCGGAACCATCGACTACACAAATCATACATGTTTGAGGGAACTGTGTATATGAGACAGATTCGGATAACTTGGGGTCCAGATGAAAGCACATTGCTTGTTTTGCAGGAGAAGGATCATTACAGTACACGTCACAATCCAAGACTAGTGCAACTGGGGCATTGCTCATGATCCCCGAAATAACAAAATCACTAATTTGTGATACTTAGTATG
Source organism: Galeopsis tetrahit (assembly GCA_963675135.1). Taxonomy (NCBI): domain Eukaryota; kingdom Viridiplantae; phylum Streptophyta; class Magnoliopsida; order Lamiales; family Lamiaceae; genus Galeopsis; species Galeopsis tetrahit. The sequence continues at coordinate 70,701,695 of OY776124.1, forward strand.
TTCGTATGTTAAGCAGTATTACTTTGAATATTATAGAATTTTAGTCAGCTGGGTTCGTAGAAGTTTTTAAGTTGAGACCAAAGTATACTAACCAGGGCATTGAGAGCTCCAGCTTTGAAGTGATGAGGGTAGGATGGTCTTTTTTCGCGGGAGACATAAACATTCTTCATCAATTCTTCCTTCATTCTTGTTATCATATATCACCTGCAATTTAAATGGACAATGACTAGATTTTATTTATATAAAAAAAAACTTTTTACTTAGACCCTCTTTTTCCCTTAAAAAATTGTATACAATTGTCTAAATCGAAATTTTAAACTAAAAAAGTTAAATAAAAATATGGACGCCTAGATTCGTCTAGGCCGATTTTTCATCAAAAGCGTTTAGAGAGGCAAAATCGTATTGGTCAGGGACAGCCTAGGCCGATTTTTGCCATAGAAAAATAAAAATAGTCTTCCATTGTCAAACTGTGTTACCAAAGACTGAACATATATTTTAACCGATAATATTAGTTGTCCATCAACGTTTTTGTAGCAGTGATAACAAGATAAGAAAATTAACACGTACTAATATTCTTAACAATTACAAGCTTCATTCATATGATGAAGAAATCAAATGATATATTTGACCATTTCGTGAATAAGTCCTTCCAGAATGAGAAGACTAATAAGAAGAGCATAGAGTGTCAAAATCCCCTGTCCAAACATCGTCGTCGTGCCTCCGGACACGATCAGCCTTGTAGCACCGCCGATAAAGCAAACCAAGTTGAGCAACACCAGCATTGGCAATGGTATCATGAACATCTTAGCTCCCTCAAAATCGAATTTTCCTTTCTTGTATTTTTCGAGCCTTTCGTGATCGATTACCTTGTTAGTAAGCCTGAAACTTGCTTTTGTAATGCCAATATATTTCATCAACACATCCAAGCATCCGTACAAGCTTGCGGTCACTCTTCTTGTTATCCAAATTCTCTGTTCATTCCATACTGTCCTTACTGAGCCACCACTCGAGACGACTTCGTATAAATGCAGAGCAAATGAGGAAGCGGGAAACGGTTGAAAATGCTGCAAACCAGGGATTTGTAACCTGCAAGTGATCAACAATATTGTCATTAGCCTTGGAAAATTCTTGTTTTGGTATAAGTCATTTTTTACAAGTAAAAGTTTACCTTAGGAAACAAGGGTACCCTGTAGAAGAAGCAGAGTGGAACAACTATTCCATACAAGAGCAAGGCAATGGATGCAAAGTGTGCGAGCGCCAAGTAAGCATAACACGAGCTTTGAAGGACAGTGACAGACATCCTCGACGACATTCCATAAGTGAGAGGGCTAAAACTCGACAGCCCGACTTGAACCAGGCCCGAAACCCATTTCATTTGCTGAAGTAGAGCGCCCTTCATGTCAATGTTGGTGCATCCAAGAAAAGCGGGCCTGTCGGGGTAAAGATAGACCGATTTCCAGCCCTTGCAGTGCAAGAGATAGCCCGTGAACGTGCTCTGTCCATATTTTCAAGGATAATTAATAGGAAACATGATGAAAAATGTATATATATAATGAAATTTGTGAAAACTCAGATCTTTTCCCCATCTGGTGTTATGTTCATATGTGCAAGATATCAGTTTCTTGGCTTCTAAAACAGTTATGCACATTACTATTTTTATCAAGCTCTTGTAATGAATCAATGAACTTTCTAGATAAACCAAACTTGTGTTCTGTTTCTTCAAGGTACTCATCTGTTCAATCCAAGAAACAAAAGAATTAAACTTGAGTCTTACATAAAAGTTAATTGAAATATATACAGTACCTTGTTGATTACGAGTACAAAACAATGTCTTTTTCTTGACATAGTAACCCGTCCCCGAGCAAACAGTGCCCCCTAGGCCGTCCATGCCTTGAAACATAGTCTGTGGATGGATTCAAAAATGATCTGATGGAGGAGTATATATTTTCCTCATCAATTAAAAAAAGGGAGAAAATGGTGTACCATAAAAGCAGTTCTTGCATTGCCATCATAGATGTCATTTGTATTAACATTATGGAACATTTGAGGGAACTGTGTATATGAGACAGAATCTGAAAACTTGTGATCCAGATGAAAGCACATTGCTTGTTTTGCAGAAGTAGGATCATTACAGTACACGTCACAATCCAAGACTAGTGCAAATGGGGCATTGCTCATGATCCCCAAAACTCTAATCTGCAGAGCCGTAGTAGTAGTATACGAAATAACAAAATCACTAATTTGTGATACTTCGTATGTTAAGCAGTATTACTTTGAATATTATAGAATTTTAGTCAACTAGGTTCATAGAAGTTTTTGTCTTGTCATTAAAGTTGAGACGAACCAGGGCATTGAGAGCTCCAGCTTTGAATTGATGAGGGTAGGATGGTCTTTTTTCGCGGGAGACATAAATAACCGGTGGTAGTTTAGATTTTTCATCAATTCTTCCTTCATTCTTGTTATCATATATCACCTGCAATTTAAATGGACAATGATTCAATTATTTTTATATATGGATTGAAAATAAATTTGATGCAACATAATTATTTTTTAATCCAAAATTACAAAACCTTTCTTTTCATAATATTAAATTCTTTAAACCAATGGAGTATTGTAGATGAATTGATACATCGACATGAGGAGGTCTGTCTGTGTTGGCGCTCACAAATAATTCTGTTTTCACTCTCTTCTCCACATTTTCCTTGAAAGCTTTAAATTTTGACTGCACAATGTAAATTGTAAATACAAGTTGCACCGTGCAATTAGTAAACGGCCCACTTACCCTCTTGAATATTTTTTAAAAAATATATCCCCTGTTTTTTTTATGCAAAACATTATTATAGCGTTTAGGTAACTTTTAATATCAATAAACAATTTTTACATTAAAATTCGTTTGTAATTCGTACAAACGAGTAATTAATTACCGAGTTTAATCACTAAGAAGGACATTCCTATAGACCAATATTCAAATAAAGGAAACAAATTAAAACAATATAATTAAGGTCAAATTAACTTGTTAATACCCAATTATGCCCCTTATCTTATAAAACAATATTAATTCATTAATATAATTAAATTTGAAATTGAAATACCATTTTCAAGAATTTGATATTATTCAAATTCAAACTAAATTCCATTTCCCAACTTCCGTAAATTACTCAAGATTTACCAAAATTCCAAAACTACCAAAATTTCCTAAATAGAAAAATTTCCTTTCGTATGCCCATTGACAACTAATTTCCATTCTTATTTTCACCGATTCCAAAATCATAACCCTATCTTGCTCCCACCATGGCCGCTCCGTCTTGCCACCGTAACTCTCACCGGAGTTGTTCACCGGATCGTTGTATGTCGCCCGCCGACTTTGTGGGTTGAAATCGTCGTCGATCTGTGGGCGATATTACGGGTTTATTCGGAGCCCTAATCGAAGGCCCAAGAATTGACCGCTTCAACCATTCGATGTGGGTCGTCGCTCTTCGCAGGCACAGCACGGTGGCGGCAGCGCGGGCCGATCTGTTCAAAAATGTGTCGATCTCGGCGGATTTGTGGTTGCAGAGGTGAGGAGGACGAGTTATCTAAAAATTTGACTAATTTCGTTGGCCTTGATTTTGTTTCTGTATAATTTTCTCGAGATTCATTTCCTGTTAGATTTATTCACTGTATAATTTGACATAATTGTTCTTGTCTGTAGTTGGTGTTCTCTCCATCTGTTACGGTTTATGATCAACCAGATGAAATTCCTTGTCTAGAAGATTCTGAATTGAAGGCTATGAATTATGATTGGGAGAGAAGGAATTCATTAGACCAGAATTCATACGATTTGATTGGAAGAGAAGCTAGAACTGACAACAATCTACCTAATTATGATTCAGAAGAAGGGCTTTGGGATGCAGATTTAACATTGGAGTAGATTTTTTTAGAAGGAGAAGATGAAATATTCCTAAGCTTACCATGTGATCTTAATTTTTTTTTATTCATTTGTATTTTTATTATATATTTGAGGTGTTTATCTCTTAGTATTGTTCATATTATCTGTAATATTTCTTATAATTTTTTTTTTTTTTTGGTTTCGTATTAAATGCCCTTATCCCCCTCCAATCGAAACGAACACAATTATTCTATTATTTTACTAATATACATTTATAGATGTAACTTTATTTCCACATCCAATTAATCCTCCGCACATATGCAATCAATTAATATTATTTTCGTATTTATTCAGATGCAAAATGGACATATGCAGAATATATGATGCACATATTCAAATGTGCATTTTTATTTAGCATATCACCAAACCTATATTATTTTAATCAATAAATAATAAATTAATTAGTTTAATAGAATAATATTATAAGTAGATTTTATCTAAAAAAATCTTTTTATATATATAAATTATAAACTGATATAAATTCTGCAAAAAAATTATGTTGATACAAAATATTTAGTTTTCTTATATTAATTATATTATATATTTTTTTAGGTATAACACATGTTTATATAATAATACTATGATTATATAAATTATAAATGAAGATAAAATTCGTGGATTTTGCATATATAAATGTGCATATCTTTTTAGCATATCACCAAGCATATATTCTGTTAAGTTTGTGCTTCTTTATTTTTGGTTTGATACGGTTTTATATCAAACTTATTTAATTTTGTCGATTGTTGTGCTTAAACGGTTTTTTTTAGTTTCCCTAAAGATAACATTAATTCATTTTAATTTAAAATTAATGCTTATTAGTAGTTATTCCTAATTTAATGGAGGAGTTACAATCATTAACATGACAATAATTTATTATTAATATTTTATTGATAAATATAATTTAATTCGAATATTTACTTTTCTTGTATATTAAATTATATACTATTATATTTTGATTTTAAACTCTTATTTGTTTATATATATATATATATCATCGGTATAAGATTCATGGTATGTTTATATTTCAATTTATTTAAAACTTTAATATTATAAGTAGATTTTTATCTAAAAAGTCTTTCGATATTTCTGTAATTTAACTTCTCCAAAACTCCAGCTCAATTTTAGGAATGTTTTGAATTTTGAGAGTGTAGTTATTACCGTGATTTACGATGATTTGGTATTTATGAAATCTTATTTAATTAATATAATTTCATATTATTCAAATTATGAATTTTCGGATGTAATTATAAAGAAAGGGTACAATTGTACATCTATCCACCATTTTGTTCTTTTTTTTAACTTTCAAAAATGTTGTTTCTATTTGTTGTTTCTATAGGTGAAATGACTCTTATAACAACTCCCCCTTAATTACCCGGAGTTTATCTTCCTCTGCTTTGAACTCATGATTAAATTCCTTTCTCAGACGAAACTCAGACGAAAAGAATGCCTGAGGGCACCGATTCTTGATATCATATTTTCTACCAAACGGAACCCAACTCTTAGCAAACAAACATGCCTCCTTCATTGCACACAACGTTACGGTGGCGCCACCAGATTAAAATATATAATTGTAAATGTTTTGTACCGATCTAACTATGACTTTTAGTATGCTAAATATATTTTTTCAGAATATTTTCTAAAATATTTTTGTTGTACATTAGTGTTAAACACATTAATTACTAGAATATTTTTGGGAAAATATCACTTTTGATCACTGAACTATACCACTTTTCAGTTTTAGTCACCCACATTTAATCACTATCAAAATTGGTCACTCACTTATTCTTTACTAACTTATTCTTTTTTTATCAATTTTGATGTTGTTGTTAGTGAATCCGTCATGTACTAACGAAGAAGAGGTTTTGAGTGCGAACTTTTATTTTCCCTCTTTTAATTCCTTAACCCTAAACTCCCAAACCCTTTTTTTTTTTTTACTGAATTTATCTTCAATTAATATTACTACTGTTTGGTTAAAAATAGATTATCAAGTCCTAATAATTATAAATTGAGAAATGCATTCTAATAATTAACTATTTTAAAATAATTTTATATTTCTCATCATTATACAAATTCAATATGAAAATCAGTAATTGAAATATTATTAAAAAAAGTCTGAAAAAACAGAGTACAAAAGCAACAAGTCTAAATAATTTTCAACCACAGTGAATACAATAATTATAAACCATCGAATTACACACTATAATTATAAAAACATAGTACATAACTAGTACATGACCAACACAATTTAACTAATTATTAGGACTTGATAATTTATTCTTAACCAAACCGTAGTAATATTAATTGGAGATAAATTCAGTAAAATTTAAAAAAAAAAAAATGGGTTTGGGAGTTTAGGGTTAAGGAATTAAAAGAGGGAAAATAAAAGTTCGCGACTCAAAACCTCTTATTCGTTAGTAAATGACGGATTCCACTAACAGCAGCATCAAAATTGATAAAAAAAGAATAAGTGAGTGACCAATTTTGATAGTAAAGAATAAGTGAGTGACCAATTTTGATAGTCAGTGACCAAAAGTGATATTTTCCCAATATTTTTTTAAGAATATTTTCCTCTCCCATAAAGCATATAAATTGTAGTACTAGTTGAACAAAATAACAAAATAATTCAATAATTGAAGAATTCCTAAGAAATAAACCACCAGATTTGGATGATTTTTAGGTGATTTTGATTTTTAGAAAAAGAACTCTATTGAGTTTGAGGAAGAATTGATTGGGTTTGAGAGCAGAAGTTTTATTTTTATTTTTATAAAATTTTATTTGGAAAATAAAAAAAAAAAATATATATATGTGTAATCAGACGTGGATGTAAACCACATCATCAAATAGTTGACTATAGAAAAAAAACAAATATAATTTTTATTAATATATTTTAAATATAATTTAAAACAAATATTATTCATTAAAATATATTTTAATTTTTTAATATCTAATTTCCCATCAAATCTTAATCTGCACCACCCCCAACAATTTATTTTTCCTGGGAAAATCATCTTTCTCCCATAAATTATGTTATCCATCACCACTATTTGTTATTTGTTTGTGTTAGTAAATTAAAAAAAATAATAATCATGGAACTTTTCCATTTTATAGAAGTGAATTTTCTAATCTATTATACATCAAATCTTTCTAAAACATTTTATGAAATAACGGCAACAATTAAGATGTGACATTTTTTGCTAAGAATCTCATTCTCTTTGGCAATTAGACTCAAGATTAATATAATATGCATTACTCTCATCAACTTATTTCTGAAAGCACAAAAAGTTTCTCTTTGTATACAAATTGACCATCTATTGGCCACATTGACTTACATTTTAGTCGTTCATTTATGTCAACATGAGATCAGCTGCTAACTCATAACTGATTATGTAGTTAGTTTATAAGAACACTGTTAAAAATCGAGACGTGCCTTTTGAAAAAAGCATGAGCACTTTTTGCTCTAACCGGAACCATCGACTACACAAATCATACACATTTGACGCAACTGTGTATATGTAACTGTGTATATGAGACAGATTCGGATAACTTGGGGTCCAGATGAGAGCACATTGATTGTTTTGCAGAAGTATAGAATCATTACAGTACACGTCACAATCCAAGACGAGTGCAAATGGGGCATTGCTCATTTGTGATACTTTGTATGTAATCACTAATTTGTTATACTTCGTATGTTAAGCACTATTACTTTGAATATTATAGAATTTTAGTCAGCTGGGTTGGTAGAAGTTTTTAAGTTGAGATACGAACCAGGGCATTGAGAGCTCCAGTTTGAAGTGATGAGGGTAGGATGATCTTTTTTTGTGGGAGACATAAACAACAAGTGGTAGTTTAGATTCTTCATCAATTCTTCCTTCATTCTTGTTATCATATATCACCTGCAATTTAAATGGACAATGACTAGATTTTATTTATATAAAAAAAAACTTTTTACTTAGACCCTCTTTTTCCCTTAAAAAATTGTATACAATTGTCTAAATCGAAATTCTAAACTAAAAAAATTAAATAAAAATATGGACGCATAGATTCGTGACCATTTGTCTTTCTATTGGCCACATTGACTTACATTTAAGTCGTTCATTTATGTCAACATGAGATCAGCTGCTAACTCTATGTAGTTGGTTTATAAGAACACTGTTAAAAATCGAGACGTACCTTTTGAAAAAAGCATGAGCACTTTTTACTCTAACCGGAACCATCGACTACACAAATCATACACGTTTGAGGGAACTGTGTATATGAGACAGATTCGGATAACTTGGGGTCCTGAAAGCACATTGCTTGTTTTGCAGAAGTATAGGATCATTACAGTACACGTCACAATCCAAAACTAGTGCAAATGGGGCATTGCTCATTTGTGATACTTCGAATGTAATCACTAATTTGTGATACTTCGTATGTTAAACACTATTACTTTGAATATTATAGAATTTTAGTCAGCTGGGTTGATAGAAGTTTTTAAGTTGAGACCAAAGTATACGAACCAGGGCATTGAGAGCTCCAGCTTTGAAGTGATGAGGGTAGGATGGTCTTTTTATGCGGGAGACATAAACAACAAGTGGTAGTTTAGATTCTTCATCAATTCTTCCTTCATTCTTGTTATCATATATCACCTGCAATTTAAATGGACAATGACTAGATTTTATTTATATAAAAAAAAACTTTTTACTTAGACCCTCTTTTTTCCTTAAAAAATTGTACACAATTGTCTAAATCGAAATTCTAAACTAAAAAAATTAAATAAAAATATTGACGTCTAGATTCGTCAAGGCCGACCATTTGTCTTTCTATTGGCCACATTGACTTACATTTAAGTCGTTCATTTATGTCAACATGAGATCAGCTGCTAACTCATTGTGTAGTTAGTTTATAAGAACATTGTTAAAAATGGAGACGTACCTTTTGAAAAAAGCATGAGCACTTTTTGCTCTGACCGGAACCATCGACTACACAAATCATACACGTTTGAGGGAACTGTGTGTACGGAACTGTGTATATGAGACAGATTCGTATAACTTGGGGTCCAGATGAAAGCACATTAGTATAGGATCATTACAGTACACGTCACAATCCAAGACTAGTGCAAATGGGACATTTCTCATTTGTGATACTTCGTATGTAATCACTAATTTGTGATATTTATGTTAAGCACTATTACTTTGAATATTATAGAATTTTAGTCAGCTGGGTTGGTAGAAGTTTTTAAGTTGAGACCAAAGTATACGAACTAGGGCTTTGAGAGCTCCAGCTTTGAAGTGATGAGGGTAGGATGGTCTTTTTTTGCGGGAGACATAAACAACAAGTGGTAGTTTAGATTCTTCATCAATTCTTCCTTCATTCTTGTTATCATATATCACCTGCAATTTAAATGGACAATGACTAGATTTTATATAAAAAAAAACTTTTTACTTAGACCCTCTTTTTCCATTAAAAAATTGTATACAATTGTCTAAATCGAAATTCTAAACTAAAAAAATTAAATAAAAATATGGACGCCTAGATTCGTGACCATTTGTCTTTCTATTGGACACATTGACTTACATTTTAGTCGTTCATTTATGTCAACATGAGATCAGCTGCTAACTCTATGTATGTAGTTGGTAAGAACACTGTTATAAATCGAGACGTACCTTTTGAAAAAAGCATGAGCACTTTTTGCTCTGATCGGAACCATCGACTACACAAATCATACACGTTTTAGGGAACTGTGTATATGAGACAGATTCGGATAACTTGGGGTCCAGATGAAAGCACATTGCTTGTTTTGCAGAAGTATAGGATCATTACAATACACGTCACAATCCAAAACTAGTGCAAATGGGGCATTGCTCATTTGTGATACTTCGAATGTAATCACTAATTTGTGATACTTCGTATGTTAAACACTATTACTTTGAATATTATAGAATTTTAGTCAGCTGGGTTGGTAGAAGTTTTTAAGTTGAGACCAAAGTATACGAACCAGGGCATTGAGAGCTCCAGCTTTGAAGTGATGAGGGTAGGATAGTCTTTTTATGCGGGAGACATAAACAACAAGTGGTAGTTTAGATTCTTCATCAATTTTTCCTTCATTCTTGTTATCATATATCACCTGCAATTTAAATGGACAATGACTAGATTTTATTTATATAAAAAAAAACTTTTTACTTAGACCCTCTTTTTTCCTTAAAAAATTGTATACAATTGTCTAAATCGAAATTCTAAGCTAAAAAAATTAAATAAAATTATCGACGTCTAGATTCGTCAAGGCCGACCATTTGTCTTTCTATTGGCCACATTGACTTACATTTAAGTCGTTCATTTATGTCAACATGAGATCAGCTGCTAACTCATTGTGTAGTTAGTTTATAAGAACACTGTTAAAAATGGAGACGTACCTTTTGAAAAAAGCATGAGCACTTTTTGCTCTGACCGGAACCATCGACTACACAAATCATACACGTTTGAGGGAACTGTGTGTACGGAACTGTGTATATGAGACAGATTCGTATAACTTGGGGTCCAGATGAAAGCACATTGCTTGTTTTGCATAAGTATAGGATCATTACAGTACACGTCACAATCCAAGACTAGTGCAAATGGGACATTGCTAATTTGTGATACTTCGTATGTAATCACTAATTTGTGATACTTCGTATGTTAAACACTATTACTTTGAATATTATAGAATTTTAGTCAGATGGGTTGGTAGAAGTTTTTAAGTTGAGACCAAAGTATACGAACTAGGGCTTTGAGAGCTCCAGCTTTGAAGTGATGAGGGTAGGATGGTCTTTTTTTGCGGGAGACATAAACAACAAGTGGTAGTTTAGATTCTTCATCAATTCTTCCTTCATTCTTGTTATCATATATCACCTGCAATTTAAATGAACAATGACTAGATTTTATTTATATAAAAAAAAACTTTTTAGTTAGACCCTCTTTTTCCCTTAAAAAATTGTATACAATTGTCTAAATCGAAATTCTAAACTAAAAAAATTAAATAAAAATATGGACGTCTAGATTCGTCAAGGCCGACCATTTGTCTTTCTATTGGCCACATTGACTTACATTTAAGTCGTTCATTTATTTCAACATGAGATCAGCTGCTAACTCATTGTGACTTACATTTAAGTCGTTCATTTATGTCAACATGAGATCAGCTGCTAACTCATTGTGTAGTTGGTTTATAAGAACACTGTTAAAAATCGAGACGTAACTTTTGAAAAAAGCATGAACACTTTTTGCTCTGACCGGAACCATCGACTACACAAATCATACACGTTTGAGGGAACTGTGTATACGGAACTGTGTATATGAGACAGATTCGTATAACTTGGGGTCCAGATGAAAGCACATTGCTTGTTTTGCAGAAGTATAGGATCATTACAGTACACGTCACAATCCAAGACTAGTGCAAATGGGACATTGCTCATTTGTGATACTTCGTATGTAATCACTAATTTGTGATACTTCGTTTGTTAAGCACTATTACTTTGAATATTATAGAATTTTAGTCAGCTGGGTTGGTAGAAGTTTTTAAGTTGAGACCAAAGTATAAGAACTAGGCTTTGAGAGCTCCAGCTTTGAAGTGATGAGGGTAGGATGGTCTTTTTTTGCGGAGACATAAACAACAAGTGGTAGTTTAGATTCTTCATCAATTCTTCCTTCATTCTTGTTATCATATATCACCTGCAATTTAAATGGACAATGACTAGATTTTATTTATATAAAAAAAAACTTTTTAGTTAGACCCTCTTTTTCCCTTAAAAAATTGTATACAATTGTCTAAATTGAAATTCTAAACTAAAAAAATTAAATAAAAATATGGACGCCTAGATTCGTGACCATTTGTCTTTCTATTGGCCACATTGACTTACATTTTAGTCGTTCATTTATGTCAACATGAGATCCGCTGCTAACTCTATGTAGTTGGTTTATAAGAACACTGTTAAAAATCGAGACGTACCTTTTGAAAAAAGCATGAGCACTTTTTGCTCTGATCGGAACCATCGACTACACAAATCATACACGTTTGAGGGAACTGTGTATATGAGACAGATTCGGATAACTTGGGGTCCAGATGAAAGCACATTGCATGTTTTGCAGAAGTATAGGATCATTACAATACACGTCACAATCCAAAACTAGTGCAAATGGGGCATTGCTCATTTGTGATACTTCGTATGTAATCACTAATTTGTGATACTTCGTATGTTAAGCACTATTACTTTGAATATTATAGAATTTTAGTCAGCTGGGTTGGTAGAAGTTTTTAAGTTGAGACCAAAGTATACAAACAGGACATTGAGAGCTCCAGCTTTGAAGTGATGAGGGTAGGATGGTCTTTTTATGCGGGAGACATAAACAACAAGTGGTAGTTTAGATTTTTCATCAATTCTTCCTTCATTCTTGTTATCATATATCACCTGCAATTTAAATGGACAATGACTAGATTTTATTTATATAAAAAAAACTTTTTACTTAGACCCTCTTTTTCCCTTAAAAAATTGTATACAATTGTCTAAATCTAAATTCTAAACTAAAAAAATTAAATAAAAATATGGACTAGATTCGTCAAGTCCGACCATTTGTCTTTCTATTCCAGCATGAGATCAGCTGCTAACTCATTGGTTTATAAGAACACTGTTAAAAATCGAGACGTACCTTTTGAAAAAAGAATGAGCACTTTTTTCTCTGACACGAACCATCGAATACACAAATCATACACGTTTGAGGGAACTGTGTATATGGAACTGTGTATATGAGACAGATTCGGATAACTTGGGCCAGATGAAAGCACATTACTTGTTTTGCAGAAGTATAGGATCATTACAACGTCACAATCCAGTGCAATTGGGGCATTGCTCATTTGTGATACTTCGTATGTAATCACTAATTTGTGATACTTCGTATGTTAAGCACTATTACTTTGAATATTATAGAATTTTAGTCAACTGGGTTGGTAGAAGTTTTTAAGTTGAGACCAAAGTATACGAACCAGGACATTGAGAGCTCCAGCTTTGAAGTGATGAGGGTAGGATAGTCTTTTTTCGCGGGAGACATAAACATTCTTCATCAATTCTTCCTTCATTCTTGTTATCATATATCACCTGCAATTTAAATGGACAATGACTAGATTTTATTTATATAAAAAAAAACTTTTTACTTAGACCCTCTTTTTCCCTTAAAAAATTGTATACAATTGTCTAAATCGAAATTTTAAACTAAAAAAATTAAATAAAAATATGGACGTCTAGATTCGTCAAGGCCGATTTTTCATCAAAAGCGTCTAGAGAGACAAAATCGTATTGGTCAGGGACAGGCTAGGCCGATTTTTGCCATAGAAAAATAAAAATAGACTTCCATTGTCAAACTGTGTTACGAAAGACTGAACATATATTTTAACCGATAATATTAGTTGTCCATCAACGTTTTTGTAGTAGTGATAACAAGATAAGAAACTTAACACGTACTAATATTCTTAACCATTACAAGCTTCGTTCATATGATGAAGAAATCAAATGATATATTTGACCATTTCGTGAATAAGTCCTTCCAGAATGGGAAGACTAATAAGAAGAGCATAGGGTGTCAAAATCCCCTGTCCAAACATCGTCGTCGTGCCTCCGGAGACGATCAGCCTTGTAGCACCGCCGATAAAGCAAACCAAGTTGAGCAACACCAGCATTGGCAATGGTATCATGAACATCTTACCTCCCTCAAAATCGAATTTTCCTTTCTTGTATTTTTCGAGCTTTTTGTGATCGATTACCTTGTTAGTAAGCCTGAAACTTGCTTTTGCAATGCCAATATATTTCATCAACACATCCAAGCATCCGTACAAGCTTGCGGTCACACTTCTTATTATCCAAATTCTCTGTTCATTCCTCACTGTCCTTACTGAGCCACGACTCGAGACGACTTCGTATAAATGCAGAGCAAATGAGGAAGCGGAAACGGTTGCAAATGCTGCAAACCAGGGATTTGTAACCTGCAAGTGATCAACAATATTGTCATTAGCCTTGGAAAAAAGATCTTGTTTTGGTATAAGTCATTTTTTACAAGTAAAAGTTTACCTTAGGAAACAAGGGTACCCTGTAGAAGAAGCAGAGTGGAACAACTATTCCATACAAGAGCAACGCAATGGATGCAAAGTGCGCGAGCGCTAAGTAACCATAACACGAGCTTTGAAGGACAGACATCCTCGACGACATTCCATAAGTGAGAGGGCTAAAACTCGACAGCCCGACTTGAACCAGGCCCGAAACCCATTTCATTTGCTGAACTAGATCGCCCTTCATGTCAATGTTGGTGCATCCAAGGAAAGCGGGCCTGTCGGGGTAAAGATAGACCGATTTCCAGCCCTTGGAGTGCAAGAGATAGCCCGTGAACGTGCTCTCTAGTAAACAATCGTAAGAATAACCAATCTGTCCATATTTTCAAGGATAATTAATATAAACCAAACTTCTCTTCTGTTTCTTCAAGGTACTCATCTGTTCAATCCAAGAAACAAAAGAATTAAACTTGAGTCTTACATAAAAGTTAATTGAAATATATACAGTACCTTGTTGATTACGAGTACAAAACAATGTCTTTTTCTTGACATAGTAACCCGTCCCCGAACAAACCGTGCCCCCGAGATAAACAATGATCTGATGGAGGAGTATATATTTTCTTCAATTAAAAAATGGGAGAAAAAGGTGTACCGTAAAAGCAGTTCTTGCATTGCCATCATAGATATCATTTGTACTAACATTATAGAACATTTGAGGGAACTGTGTATACGAGATAGAATCTGATAAGTTGGGATCCAGATGAAAAGCACATTGCTTGTAGAGTCGTAGTATACTAAATAACAAAATCACTAATTTGTGATACTTCGTATGTTGAGCAGTATTACTTTGAATATTATAGAATTTTAGTCAACTAGGTTCATAGAAGTTTTTGTTGTCATTAAAGTTGAGACGAACCAGGGCATTGAGAGCTCCAGCTTTGAAGTGATGGTCTTTTTTCGCGGAGACATAAACAACAAGTGGTAGTTTAATTAGAAAATTATGTTTAATTTCATTATTTTTATATATGGATTGAAAATTTAATCTGGACATTTTTTTTAATCCAAAATTAGAAAACCTTTTTTTCACATTATTAAATTCTTTAAACCAATGGAGTATTGTAGACGAATTTATACCTCGACATGAGGAGGTCTGTCTGTGCTGGCGCTCACAAATAATTATGTTCTCACTTTCTTCTCCACATTTTCCTTGAAAGCTTTAAATTTTGACTGCAAAATGTAAATTGTAAATACCAGTTGCACCGTGCTTAGTAAACAGCCCACTTACCCTCTTGAATATTTTTTTTAAAAATATATCTCCTGTTTTTTTTATGCAAAACATTATTATAGCTTTGTTTAGGTGACTTTTAACATCAATAAACAATTTTTACATTAAAATTCGTACAAACGAGTAATTAATTACCCGAGTTTATCTTCCTCTGCTTTTTGAAGTCATGATTAAATTCCGTTGTCTCAGATGAAAAGAATGCCTGAGGGCACCGAGTCTTGATATCATATTTTCTACAAAACGGAACCCAACTCTTAGCAAACAAACATGCCTCCTTCATTGCACACAACGTCACGGCGGAGCCACCGTCATCCGACAAGTACACTTAATTTAATATTTTCTAAGAATAAAATCATCTCTTGTCAAAATTAGAGCTAAATTAACAATTTAAATAAAAGTTGCATTCAGTTTCGACATTGATAAATTTGGAGTATTTTTTTAGTAAGTAAAAATATGGAGTAGTACATTATTAAGCTTTGACATTCACTAAAACTGACCGAAGTCGAAAAATATTAAGTAGAATTAATATAGAAAATATTACATTCATACTATAACGTAACAACTATAAGCATAATTTCACGACACTAATAATCAAATAAATCAAATGGAGTCTTGCCGTAGCACAAATCTCATACAGTGAGAAATAAAAGGTAATAATATTCTTGTGAAAATTGATATTTTTTAATTCAAAATTGTATGTTTAAAAGGTAAAATACATAAAAAAAATATATTATATGAATAGTGAGAGTTAATATCGCAAAACGTCACTTATGTTCGAGTGAATTCAAATTTAGTCTTATAATTTAAACTATTTGACCCATCTATTTCACTTGATTTTCAGATGAAACAATGTCACAAAATATGTCTCAATAAATTTATAACTTATAAATAAAGTATTATTTATAAAAACCCTTAGATTGCGTTTGGATGAGGGGATTTGATTTGAGGAGGCATTTCAAATGAAAAGAGTTAAAAATACATGGATTTCAAATAACATGGTTTTAGTGAGAATTTGAAATCTCTCTCAATTTTAACTAAAAAGTGTGTTGACACAAATCTAGTATTTGAAATCCATTCATAATCCAAACATGTAGAATGGATTTGGACTGTGGATTTGAAATCCATAAGCCCAAATCCACCCAACCAAACCCAACCTTAACTAAATTGAAATCTCACTTGTTGATTTATGAACTGCAACATTTATGTTTTTATTTAAAAAGGAGTAACGCCATATAGGTGTTATAATTTTGAAATTATTGAAAGCAAAATGTATTGCAATAAATTTCAAGCGTAACTCCCTTTTTTTTTTTTTTTACCATGTGTAATATCATTTACACATTCTTTCAATCGAGTTATATATAAAGAACAAAATATATCTCCAATTAATCACATTTCAACTTTGATTTTAGCCTTTGAATTTTTTGGTAGGGCAATGGAGGCTAGTTTATGGAGGATGAGCCTCCTGTTTGTGATTTTGATGGGCTTATTGTGCCTATCTCACGCTCATAAACACTCGGTTAGAACCTTAACTAGCGCACCGCTTGTCGAGCCACCTTCTCATTCTCCCATGTCATCTCCGACGGCTCAACCCAAACTACACGACATTGAGTCACATTTCGGTCTCTCTCCATCATCAATATCACCATCACCGGCAGCGGTTAGAACCCTAACACACACGCCTCTTGTTGAGCCACCCTCTCATTCTCCCACATCCTCATCTCCAGCGGCTAAACCCCCTCTGCACGTTATTGAGCCACATTTTGGTCTCTTTCCATCACCATCACCATCACCGGTGGCTGTCAAAACTCCAACTCCTTCGCCATTTGTCGAGCCACATTTTCATCTTCCTACGACCTCATCTCCGGCGGCTCAATCCCCACTACACGATAATGAGCAACATGTCGGTCTCTCGCTATCACCATCACCGACTACGGCCAGAACCCTAACTCATGCTCCGCTTGCCGAGCCGCCCTCTCATTCTCCCACGTCCTCATCTCCGAGGGCTCAACGTCCACTACACAACATTGAGCCACATTCCAGAATCTCTCCATCATCAATATCACCATCACCGGTGCCTGCGGCGGTCAGAACCCTAAATCTTGCGCCACTTGTCGAGTCACCCTCTCATTCTCCCACATCATCATCTTCGGCGGCTCAACCCCCACTACAGGACATTGAGCCACATTCCGATCTCTCTCCATCACCAACACCGAAAGCGGTTAGAACTTTAACTCACGCGCCGCTTGTCGAGTCACCCTCTCATTCTCCCACATCCTCATCTCCGAAAGCACAACCCCCAACACAAGACATTGAACCACATTTCGGTCTCTTTCAATCACCATCACCATCACCGGCAGCGGTCAGAACCTTAAGCGACGTGCCGCTTTTTGAGCCACCCTCTCATTTTCCCACGTCCTCATCTTCGGCGGCTCAACCACCACTACACGACATTGAGCCACATTCCGATCTCTCTCCATCACCATCACCGACGTCGGTCATAACCCTAACTCATGCGCAATTTGTCGAGGCACCCTCTCATTCTCCCACGTCTTCATCTCCAGTAGCTCAACCTCCACATCAAGATATTAAGCCACATTTGGATCTCTCTCCATCACCATATTCAGAGGCGATCAGATCCCCAGCTCATGCACCACTTGTCGAGTCATCCTCT
Organism: Galeopsis tetrahit; assembly: GCA_963675135.1. Taxonomy (NCBI): domain Eukaryota; kingdom Viridiplantae; phylum Streptophyta; class Magnoliopsida; order Lamiales; family Lamiaceae; genus Galeopsis; species Galeopsis tetrahit. The sequence goes on from OY776124.1 coordinate 70,719,627, forward strand.
CATTCGACGTCCCGATCTCCAGCTACTCAAACTCCATTTCAAAACATAGAACCAGATTTTGATAACTCGCCATCACCGTCTCCGGCAGCAGCCACAACCACCTCTTAGGCGCTGCCATATCTGCCATACTAATAGTTGCGCAAGAAAGCTTCGGTACTATAGGAGCACATTGCTTTGCCACCAAACACACATTCTTCAGCTTAAGCAATATTTGCTTGATGGATTTAGGGTTGGGTTTCACATGCAAACACACTTACTCTCATGTTTGATAGCATTTTACTTTTACAATCATATGAAAAAATAAATATAATTAGATGAGTTCATAAATCTAAGGTTTTACACAGTTTATCACATCCCAACTTATCAAGAAAATAAGACCTTATAGAATTATATTATAACTAATTCAAACTCATTAAATAAATTTAAAAAAAAACTGACGAAAGATTCACAATTGCAATAACTTGCCAATTCGACCTAACACGTTCATGGCAAAAGTTATTAACATAATAATATATATAGATATATACTCCCTCTGTTTTTAAAAAAAAATAAAAAAAAGTCATTTTAGCATTCCATTGTTATTAACAATTAAATGTCTTTTTAGCCTATCTTGTAAAAATTCTATCAATTTTACCTTTTTTTTAAAATATGAAATTTCTCTCCCGTTTTTCTTAAAATTTTAAAAGGTTTGAGACATTTAAAATGTTAATTTACTTGCATTAACGGAGAATTGAAGAGAATGGAAAAGAGAAGACAAGAAAAGCTAAATTAATGGAATGTGTTAAAAAAAATCAGTAATAAAGACAAAGTTTTCATAATAGAATCTCCCCGAAGACGAAATGCTGCCACAAGTGGACGTGTTTATATGCACGGCGGATCCGAAGAAGGAGCCGGTGGTGGAGGTGATGAACACGGTTATATCGGCCATGGCGTTGGAGTACCCACCACCGGCCTCAACCGGAAAGGCAGCCCCAGAATCCAAATGAAGGTGAAAATCACTTCGGAAATAGTGATCAGGCTCCAAGAAAGAAGTGGCACGGCGCCGTAAAGTAGGTTAGAGAATCTGTAGTAGAGAACGGCGGCGGAATGGAAGAGGATGTGGAGGCGGTTCAGAGCGGCGCGTGGCTGCTGGACGGTGCATGTGTTTAGAGGAGCCATTCTTAGAATCTTTAATCATCAATTGGCTGCGACCTTATATTGTCTAATAATGCCTTTTCAGGGAATTTTTTTTTTTTTTAGGATTGTAACTTTGGGTAGCAAAAATGGAAACCAAACTTTACACGTTGATAAAATTAGATCAGTAACTTTTTTGCAATTTCAATCTCAATTAGTTCGATTAATTCAATATCGGACTAATTTTTTAGGTGACCCATTTTTTGAGCTAATTTCACACACCTTCACACTCACCGTCCTGCAGCCACCGCACCTTCACTATACCATCCAACTGCATCCTCACGACACCGACGCAATCCAAAAAATTACACAAAGATCCCAAAAATTCACCATGTAATCTTATATCAAAATCCCTTCATTTTTAACCTCGTGCCATCGTCGGCCCCACCCCTCTTTTGCCACCACACCTTCACAAAGAATGATGGAGGTAGCAGTGACAAGAGGCTAAAGTGCAGCAGTTGTAGGGAGTGCAAAATTAATCTAAATAATTAGTCTCACGTACGCGTTCAGCTCGAAAAATTGATTTCACTTGACTTACACGTACGAAATTAGCCCAAAATTGCGGAGGAAAAATTATGAATCTAATTTTGTCATCCCATTTTTTTAAACAAAAAGTAATGTTGCACTTTTCATATGCGACATTTACATGCTTCCCATGTTTGTAGGCATTAGTCGATTCATTGACCATGGGAACAGTGGCGGACCCAGTAGAGCTGTAGAGGGACATGGGGTACAACGGTATTCCACCCCTAATTATTATTTTTAATATTTCATGCATTTTATAAAAAAATAAAATTAAATATATTTCATTTTCCTTATTTTACATGACTTAGTAGGAGAAAAAAAACTCAATTTGGACCTAAAAATTGGATAAAATTACTAAGAAAATTACTTTGTATTGTAATATTGTGTTGCACTTTTTATTTATATTGACTTACACTTTTTAGTAATATTGTGTTGCACTTTTATTTATATTGACTTACACTTATATTTTAATAAGTATGTTAGTAGTTTAAATGGTGGGTATAATAATTTTTAAGATGGAGGTATATAGACTATAGTCCAAACCCTCTTCTTATCCATTTAAAAAAAAACGAAAAAAACTACAGCAATAAATAATTAAAAAAATTTAATCACAAAAAAAAAAAAAAACTGAAAAATAAGTTTGGTATTAATATGAAAAAAAAGGCTTATTGGGCTGGGCCAACATCACGGCAAAAAGGCCAACAAACGAAAAAAATATATATGACATGGGATGGCGCTGACTATATACCCCTCCAGCTTTGTTAAGTATACTCCCTCATTCCATTTATTAATTTAATATTCATATAAAATACCAAATTTACCCTTTAATTAAAAATTCATTAAATAGATACACCCTCCAAATTTAAATTAAAGTTTAGATTAACCCTAACCCTAATTTAAGTGCAGCCGCCGCCATCACGCATCTTCAGCTGCCGTCGCTGCCACATCTTCGGCCGCCACCGCCACCGCACCAGAAATAGTTAAAAAAAAAACATTTTTCAACACTGATTTGCCGACGAAAAACACTTTTATCGACACTGGTTTACCAACGAAAAGCACTCTTGTCGACACTGGTTTGCCGACGAAAAGCACTCATGTCGACACTGGTTTGCCGACGAAAAGCACTCTTGTCGACACTGGTTTGCCGACGAAAAGCACTCCTGTGGAAAGATAATTTTTTTTTTAAATATTAAAATTTTCGACACCTCTTGGTCTACGATATACACTATCGTTGATAATTATTTATCAACGATAGTGTATATCGTCGGTCAAGAGTTGTCGAAAATAAAAAAAAAAAGAAAAGAAGAAATTGTTGATGTAGCGGGAGAGAATGAAAAAAAAAAAAAAAAAATTGGCGGCCGCCGGTGTCGCTGGGGAAGGAGGGGCGGCGACGCCGTGAGAGGGAGGAAGCGGCGACGGAGGGAGGGGGCAGCAATATTGGAGAAGCAGTGAAAAGGGAGAAAAAAAGAAAACAAAAAATTGTAGATGGTGGGAGTGAAGGAGGAGGGGGCGGCGACTGTGGCCGAGAGAGGGAAGATGGGCGGCGACGGTGGCCGAGAGAGGGAGGAGGGCAGCGAAAATTTACAGAAAAAGAATAAGAAAGAAAAAAAAAAGGAGTACCTGGCGGCGACGGCGGTGACGACGCTGTGTTCGGCGGCGCCGAAGAAGAAGGTGGCACTGTCGCCGGCGGCTTAGAGGGGTGGTGGAGGGGGAGAGGAATTAGGGTTTTAGTTTCTTTGGAATTTAAAAGAATGGGGAAGAAGAATGGGGAATTAGGGTTTTAATAGGGGGAGTGCATTTAACATGTCATTTAAGAGAGAAGAGGGTAATCTGGGTAATTAGGGGGAGTACATCTAACATATATCATTTTAAGGGGGAGTGTATGAATCGGGGGAGTACACTTAACAAAGCTGGAGGGGTATATAGCCAGGGCCCATGGGATTAGGGTGTATAACATACACTCAGGTGTATGTTATGGTTGTGTTTGGATGAGAGGATTTCAAATGAAATGATTTAAAATTAGATGAATTTCAAATGACATGGTTTTAGTGAGGATTTAAAATCCTCTCAATTTTAATTAAAAAAGATGCTAAATATTTAAAATTCATTCATTTAATCCAAACAGGTGGAGGGATTTAGATCATGGATTTAAAATCCATACCTAAATCCCCCATCCAAACACAACCTTATATTTTTAGGTCACAAGTAATATCAACCATGGTTCACCCGCCGGCCCTCTTTTATCAAAAGCAATTAGAACCCAATTTCCAATTTATACATTACACTTTTAAGTATTTATAACTTAAAAGTGCAAAAAAAATTAATAATATTTTTTTTATAATTTTAGAACTTATATTTTTAGATTGTAAAAGTGTAAATACTAATTAATAAATATATAAAATTAATAATAATAAAAATGTAAGTAGTAAGAAATAAAAATGAGTAACATTAAAAACAAAAAAAAAATAAGCAACACTTACTTTTAATATACTTTTCAGTAATAGAGATTTATACTTTTTAGTAATAATGTTACACTTTTAAGTTAAAGTGAATTATGCTTTACAGTAATAATTTTGTTGTACTTTTAAGTTAATTTTTTTACACTTTTCAGTGACTTACATTTTTTTAGTAATATTGTGTTGCATTTTTTAGTTATTTTGACTTACACTTTTTAGTTATATTGTGTTGCACTTTTCAGTTATATTGACTTTCATTTTTTTATAATATTGTGTTACACTTTTCAGTAATATTGACTTACACTTTTTAGTAATATTGTGTTGCGGTTTTTTACAATATTGTGTTGCAGTTTTCAGTTATATTGACTTACACTTTTTAGTAATATTGTGTTGCATTTTTAGTTATATTGACTTACACTTTTTGTTAATATTGTGTTGCACTTTTCAGTTATACTGACTTGCACGCTTCAGAAATATTGTGTTTCACTTTTTAGTTATATTGATTTATATTTTTAGTAAATATTGTGTTGCACTTGTCTGTTATATCAATTTACATTTTTAGTAATATTGTGTTACACTTTTTATTGAATCAATTTTTTTTCAGATTCAAATTTTATTCCTTTTACACATTTTTTTCATTTTATTATACTAATATACATATAAAATAAACTCAATATTTTAATAAGTATGTTAGTAGGTGTAAAAAAATTTAAGATAGAGGTATATAGTTTAAACCCTCCCTCTATCCGTTTTTAAAAAAAAAAATTTAACGAAACTAAAATTAAAAAAAAAAGGAAAAAACATGCGAAAAAAGGAAAAAAAAAAAAAACTAAAAAACATGCAAAAAAAAAAAAAAGGCCCAAAATAAAGGGGGAAAAAAAGATAAAATCGGGCTAGCGTACACCCGTGTGTATATAAGTCAAAACCAGTACTTAATATTACTAGGCAGATGGATGATTTTCACAATACAATGCATTATAATTTATTCCCACACTCCATTTATTGTCCAGTGTCTCATTTTCCCAATGCATTAAAATTCATAGGTTTACTGCTCTTGATTGAACAAAGTTACACGAACAACAAAGTCAGAATAAGAAATTTGAGGTTAAACTGTTTCAAAGTCAGATGGACGCACTTTCTTTGGTAACACAAACTCCCATTCAGACTGCTTCTCAGTCTCACCATCAGAAGACGAAATCCCGTCGTCATGCATCTTCTTCAACCATTTTATCTTCTCCATACATTCCACCAACATCATCACTGCTTCATCCATTGAAAAATCTTCACCATCCTCACTCGTTTTGCTTTTTCCTCTATCCTGGCTCGTGCATTTTTCCCCTTCTTCATCAGACTCTTTAAGCGTCTCCGTTGTTCCTGTGCTCACTTCACCCGAGGCAGCAGAGTTGGACGAACCCGATGGACATTGAGCTGATGATCTGGCGGACCCCTCAACAGCATCGATTTGGATTCCACCAACTGTAATGACTTAATGTCAGTCTTACCATTAAACAGAAAGCAACACTGGAAATTTATAAAACCCTGTATAAACAGCTAGTTCACAGATCTAAGATCCACCAACACCCCAATAAATCCTAAATGGAATGGACAGATCACACAAATCCAAACAAGGATTAACCAAAAACCATCTCTCACTATGTCTTCAAACGACGACGAGGCAATTTAAGAATAAGTCACGCAAGGCAAAAAACTTGACAAAAATACCCAGTACTTGATACAACTGGTCGCGGGCCATTTTTACCAAAAAAAAATTTAAACCAAAAGGTATTTTCATATAATTGAAAAATTCGTGCACATTATCATAATAAGTGCAAAGTTAATGGGCGTTTTTTGTCAATTTACCGTAATTTCAACTAGTACTGTTTTTACTCCAAAACTTAAGTAATAAATCAAAAGCTCAAATACAGAAGTAACAGAAAGAATATATAAAGTCAAGGAGCCCAGACAAAACAATGGTTATAACAGTATAACAAATATATAAACCAACTCCGGTGGATGACTTGTCATGTTGTAGGCAAAGGTTTGTTCCGCATGATAAGTGAGGTTTAACAGAAATGCATACAACAATTTATGGCCACACCTTCAATTCAGCTCAATACATTCACTTAAACAAACTTATTGTGTAGTGCTGATCATACCTTGATTAGCAGGTTTCATAAGCCAAGCACAAGGGCTACCACCTTCCTGCAATGTTCGACAAAAAAATACATCAAAGACAGGATCTACCGATGCAAATCAAGCATCTGTTTGTTCATGCATCCATGATCAGGAAATCAATTTACTTATGTCTCTTAAATGAGCAACAGCACACGATAAATCAACACAAATATGACTGAGAATATAAAGACATGGGTTCATACAGATGGAAGTTGGGAAGTGAATTTGTGGTGGGAAAAGATGTGTGATTAGAATAGAAGAGATGACAAACCTGAGTAGGCATAGGTACTGTCCAACCATGTTCTAGAGACCAATCTAATGACGGGCGTAAATCCTTGAGAAATCCATCATAATCTGAACCTTCACCAAGAGGTGGTGGTTTCAGCTCAATCTATAAAAAACAACCACCAAAGAAAGAAACCAGTTAGTAATATATATGTAAAGCATCTCATTTTTAGCATAGTCTATTGCAGTTGAAAATTCTACCAAAACTAGCAGACTGACATTCTCATATTTTCATGAGTACTTTCATTCACCATACTCAGATTAAGGACTTGTACATAAATGTGTTGCATTGCACCTCTGTAAACATAATGCAGCAGTTACTCATGTTATATATTATATAAAGAGGACTGAAATTTGAATGAATACCTAGTATAACAGGCATTATAAAATTTACTCAGAAGGAGGCACAGATGAAGTAAGAAAACTAATATGATCTGATATTTTCAACAATATATGCATGATCCAATTTGCTTTCTACAAGCAATGGTAACATTCTTCAAGTATAATATAATACTCCCTCCGTCCCAGAAATACTTTCATAGGTAGGTGGGTACGCATATTAAAAAAGTGTAATGAGTGGAATTTTTAGGGGTAATTTTGTAAACTTTTATGTAAAAAAGTAAATAAATGAGTTGACTTTTGTGTATGTGTGGAGAAAAAGTAATAGCACTTGTGTAAAATTGAATATTGTGAGGGTGGAGTTTATAAAGGATTTTCCATTTTAAGGGTGTGAAAGTTATTGTGGGACGGAGGGAGTACAAATTAAATTTAACAAGCCCTTTTTTGAAAGGACAAAGGAAAAACCAACACATGAGAGTTCGTTGAGATAGTAACGACCCAGCTCTCATTATAATCATTAGAAACACATGTGTTTGAAGTTTGAACACGGTAAAAAGATAATAATAACTGGCAGTGTATGAACTTGCAAAAAAATTAAAAGGTTGTGATTAAATTGAAACAATAACAAAAGGTTGTGAATTTAATGCAACTTAAAAAAAATGATAAAATGGCTGACACATCAGCAAAAGTTTCAAATAAATAGTCATGTGATATAAATGCAATATTAAAAAACATATGATGTAATTGAAAAAATGTGAAAATGTAGTGATTTTAATGCATGGAGAATCAATGATTAGAGGTTTCTAAACCATTTCTAGTGGGCTAGGTGATCATAGAGTAGCCAAACAAAACGATCCTCCAGGAATTATTACCTTGGCTTTGTCATCACCCAACAGCTCTTTTATTCTTCCAGACCAAAAACTGTCATTAGAACACCAGTCCACCAAATCACCCACCTTCCAGGAATTATTTACCACTACTGTCACCTCTGAGATCTCACTGACATGCGGATTTTGAATTTTATAAGGGTAGTGTGGTCTCAGCATCAGTTCTCTATGTTTCTGTCTTGCATCCCCAACGAGATACGAAGGCACCTGATACACCCTCATATATTCCAAAGCTGCAGAAAATGAAAAATCCAAAATTGTAAGAAGTGGTTGTGTATTATCTTTAAAAAAAATTAGCACCCCCTAAATAAAGAGAAATATGTAAAGAAATTGCAGCTTCAGCATGAAGATCTGATATCAGAATTTTTCAACAAGGAAATTCACAATTTTATCTGGCCTGGAATGTGACACAAGACCAATAAAGGAATTTTTTAAGAACGGTGGAAAGTATCATTTAAATATACAAAATCGAGGAGACTGATAGCATGCATGAGTGTCTCAAATTGTTGATCAGTATCTATCCAAGAACCCCGGTTCTGCTTATCTAAACAAGCTTCAGTTATCTATTGAGTTTGGATCGTATGTCGAATTTCTCGCCTCGTTTGCTTTGCATTTAAAACAGAAAACACTTGAACTATATAACTTTCTGATTTGAGACTACAGCAACAAGAAGAGAAATTGAAGCATGAGCAGTCTCAAATGAAATTATATGCAGAGCAAGTTGCACAGCTTTTAGGTTTTAGCAGCTGAAAAGAATTTGAAGTTGCAGTTGCTGATGGGGAAAAGTTCCATGAGTGTAATATTAATTAACATGAATAAAGTCAACTAAATCCATATTCAGATTACCGCAGGCCAATCTAAACAGCAGTATAGTTCACACAACAAATTACAGTTAAATTTAAGGAAAGTGTGTCACTCTCACTTCATGACTTGAGAGTCACAAGTATGCAGGATCAAAAATATGTAAAAGAAACAAAATCTACTGGAGTATTTGCTATTATATTTAGGGAAATAAACAAATCTTTTTCTAATAACAAACTGATTCAAAAAACGTGGAGCAATAACAAAAAACACAGAAACTTTATCAACCAAAGGTGCAAAGCAAACTTGAGAGACTTACGTTCGTCTGGGAAGTCAAAATAGTCTAAGGCATATACAAGCCTTCCTTCTCTCTCGGTAATATCTGTAATCTGATAAAAGAAAATGGATATCCATGTAATTACCAGAAAAGAAATGCAGCTCTGTGAAATTAACAATGATGGATGAACAATTTTTATATTATAAATGCAATTTTACAATCTAAGGATGCTAGTGTGATTTATGGTCTAAGAATGATCAGACCTACTAATCAAGCACAAGTACCCATGAGGCCACGAAAAATGGCAAAATCTGAACATTGATCTGAATTACAGAATGTTAGAGATGAAATATGTAACAAGGCCCAACCCAAGCAATTGATCAGTCAAAAAACCAAAAAAAGATTGAAACACAATTAGAAGGCAATCTTATTAAATGTAACTGTATTAATAACTAACGGGAATTAGCCAAACATCTAGCATTAACTGAACTACAGAACATTAGGCAACAAATTTAAGAACAAACAAATGTGAAATGTTTACAAAGCTACAGAATTCACACCCTGCATTACCTTGCATCGAAACCATGCTCCTCGATACCCTTTTTCAAAACACTTAGCTTCAGCCAGATCTCCAACTTTAAAAGGTAGATTACTCCCACTCTCCATCACAAAATTGAACCCCTGTTTAAACACAATCAACACAAGCGCATGAATATCCATTCCATCAAACATATTACCAACTAATCATCTATTTCATTTCTTCAGAATGAAGTTCTACTACGATCAACCAAAACTAAACTAAAACCTATTCCTACTTTTTTTTCTTTTTTGATACCACGGTATCCGATCCTTGGATCGACTAGACAGGGCCCGTTAAAGGTAGAGCTTTTGCCCTGGACCATGGCCTCGTAGAAATTATTTGCACTTAGGGTTTCGAACATACTAGAGGAGCACAATTTAAGTCACAAGGCTACACCACTATCTATCAAAAGGGTTACCTATTCCTACATTTGTTTGATAAATTTCAATACATTTTTTCCTTTTCAGTGAATAAATAATACACGAAGAAAGGTGATAGAGATTATAAACCTTGATTCCTTTTCCTTTTCAAATGAGGAAGAAAAACAGGCCAACTTCTGCACCGCCGTAGTTGAGAGAGGAGAACTTCACCAACACTGCACTGATAGTGAATGACAGTGACATATATATATATTGTAAAAGAAGGGTTTTCAAAACACCGTGTGTGACAAAAAAATCTTAATAAAGAAAATGAAAACACGTCTCCCCATCAAATTATCGAATGTTGGCACTGGTTAAGAGTGTCGGAATGAATGATCGATCGGAATATTATCCTACTAGTACAAAACCACCCGCCTAACGGTCGGAATATTATACTACTAATATAAAACCCGCGTAATGCGCGGGAATTAAAGACAATTTTATATATTATTAAGAATATGAGAAATATTGGTGAACAGAGAGAATAGAAAATGAGAGAAAAAAAAAAGAATTAATAGAGATAATGCAGTTAAAAAAGAGAGGGAAAGAAAAAGAAAAATAATAATATAAAATTCTTATAAATTAAAAAAAAACAAACCGAAAGAATTTGGAGTGACATAAGGGAGAGAAGATTTATAATTAGATGTAAGGGGAATTAATATTGTGGGTCAGTGTAATTATTTAAATTAAGAGTTGCACTTATGTAAACTATTTCACATATGAAATATGTCTAATTGTGAATCTGTGATAGTTTTTAAAAACTCATTATTTTACATGTTATATATATATATATATATATATATATATTTTTTTTTATTTTATTTTTTTTATTTTTTTTTTTTTGCTCATTTTAACTTAATTACTTATATTTTATGTATGAAATATTTTATATAAGTTTTTGTGTTGAATTATTACTCCTAGGATAAATTATTATGTCTATTTTCTTAATTCGATTTTTAATAAATATTGATTAGTTTATGTGTGAAATGGATAGATTAAGTGTATAATAAAATATTATATGTCTACTTATAAATAAAGTGATTGTTTATAAATAAAATGATAGCAATTTAAATAATGTAAGATAATACACTCGTTCCATTCTGCAATAAATGATGTTTAGGAAAATTATTATTTTATTGAAAGAATGTAAAGAGTACATGAAAGAAAGTATTTATAGATACAAAATGGTATATATCATAAATCTCTAATTAAAGGAAATAAAAATATATAAAATATATTATACAAGATATAATATCTCTTAATATATTTTGTATATGCCTAATATCAACATTCTATTTTTATAATTAATTAAATGATGTTTTATTTTATTTTTTGCATGCTTTTTCCCAATTTTACCCTATTTTAACTTTACAAAATACTCTTAATTTCTAACCTACCTTTATGGTAAGTTAAAATTATGTAATGTGATTAGTGGATCTCATCCACTAATAAAAGGTCAAAATTATCAATATTAGCCCCTTAAAAAAATATACTCCATCATTTATTGTAGAATGGAAGGAGAATTATTTTAAAAGGGAAATGAAAATAAAGAAATTGGATGATAAGTGAGAATAATGAAAATAATGAAATTAAACGCGGACTGTTAATAAAAATTACTGGTATTTATAATATATTGTATATTTAAATTATTTTAAAAAATAAAATCTAAATTTATTAGTATAAGTAATTGAGTAATTCCTCGTCTTTTTTTTTCAACATACTAAATATTCACCATATATTTAACATATCATAATAATTATTTAAAATTAACTCAACATTAGCTATGATGACATCTACATAATATACCATACATAATTACACATCATATAAAATCAAGAGAGGCTACACGTAGTAAAAAAAAAAAAAACTCCCTCGTGGGATTTGTACAAAATAGTTAAATTAATTTGAAACTCAAGATAAATTAATCAAAAAAAAATCTCTCCTCCTACAATTTTTTATCGCCAAATATTTTATTTCTCAATCAATAATTTTTTTTTATCTTTCACTTATAGTAAAATTAGAGTAAAACATCAACATTGAATTAGCATTAATTTGTTAGGATTAATGCAATATTGGATGTCATCTAATATCTATCTATCAGAAAAGTTGCTATTGTTCTGATCTTGGAGTTCAGCAAAGTTGAGTTAAGGAGTAATTCAACTGATAAGGTTTAGTGGTCTTATTAGGAGTCAACTAATCTGAAATTATTGAGTTTGGACAACTCTGCTGGTGAGTTTGGACAACTCTGCTTATGAGTTTGGACAACTCTGCTAGACAAGTTATCTGAAGTCAGTTCAGGAGAGTTGGCCAAGTCTGCTGAAGACAAGTCTGCTTATCCCAAGTCTGCTGAGACAACTCCGCTGGGTCAAGTCTACTGAAATCTAGTTTTCAGAGTTAGTTAATTCTGTTATTTCTGTTAGTTAGTTAGTTGGTTAGTGGCGGTTATCCAATGCATTGTACATTTATAAATACACCATCTAGTGCATAGGTTGTAGGTTACTGAATTTGAAAGTTTTGAGAGATCAAGCTTAGTGAATACTTGTAATCTGTAACTTTCATTTGTGATTAGTGAAGAGAGTCTTCTATCCTCCGTGGACGTAGATCATTTGATCGAACCACGTAAATCCCGTGTTCTTTCTTTGAGTTCTTTATACGTTTCAATTCATTGCATTTCTAGTTGTCTTGATTTATCATTTGTAAGGAGTTGCTTTGTGGATACAATTCCGTAACAGCATTCTTATAATAATTTACTTTGCAATTATTCTCAATATTATATTTATTAAAGAATATAAATCAAACACTCGAATAGATTTAAGAATTGGCGGTTATGTGAGAATCGGAATAGAATATTTTTTTGGTTCTTGAATAGTTTTACGTTTTAGAATATGTGATGGTAGAAGTGAATAAATGTCTATCTGTTTCTAGAATAATAGGCCTCAGGTTATTAATTAAGTCAAGATTATTACAAGGGAAAAAAAATTAATGAAGAGGAAAATTGATCTCTAATTAATTAATCGAAATAAGTACTCCGTAATAGGTTCCTTAAAAGAAATGTAATTAGGTGCAAAGTTGTCCTTTAACTTTTGTTCCAAAAAATAGATAATTAAAAAAATCAAATTAGTCCTAACTCCTAAGTCGATAAAGTCCTTATGTGGGTACCAAGAGATTTCCTAATAAAGAATTTAGAGTTTTCCAATAAAATTATGCATCATCTGAATATTCATACAAATCGGCTTATTCTAATTTATTTATTTTATTACAACACATTTGTATAAATCAGTGTTGCAGAAATCGGTTCTAGTCGGCGCCTAGTCGCTAGGCGGGAGGCTTCCGAGGGGATTTCATGCAAATCGGCCAACAAAGTCGGTTGGGCCACTAGTCGCCGCCTAGGCGGCTGATTCTGACTAATCGCGTTTTTTTTTTTTTTTTTTAATTTTAAATTCCAAAACGACGTTTTATACTTAGTAAATAAAATAAAAAACAAAAATTACCATTACATTTTAATTTACCTTACAACAAATTGTGAAACATTAAAAAAAATGAAGAGATTACTACCGACAATCAACCAAATGCCTAACTTAATTAATTTAGTTAATTGAATATTTTGACCATTTCATGTGAAACATTGAAACATGATTTTTTTGTGATGTGAATTTGGGATGTTAATTTGAAACATGTGGAAATTAGTTGTTTTATCTTTAATTCTTTATTATGAACTGTTTTTTTTAGTATTAATTATTCTGTATTTTTTAGTTTTGTCTTTATTATGAACTTTTTTTTAGTATTAACTATTAATAATTCTTTGTTTTAAATTTTTTTTTTTAAAAAAAAAAAAAAAAAATCGGATTTCCTAGTCGGCGCCTAGACGGCCTAGGCGCTAGGCGGACAGAAAACGCCCGATCAGCGATTTCCGATTTCTACAACCTTGGTATAAATAAATAAAAACTTGGGATTAGAGAGGGAGTAAAATATTGACTAAACCAACCAAGTCAGGCAACTCAAGCGTCCCCTCTATTTTTTTAATCTAATGTTTTTTTTTAATGTAATGTCTGAATGTACAAGTTGCACTTTATAAATTTAATAAAAAAATATATTTTCCCATATTTAAAATATATATCATTGTTTATGCACACATATTAAGAAAAATATTATTTTCTCCGTTCATGAATTGTAGTCTCATTTGTTTTTTATAGTCTTTGTCCATGAAATGTAGTCTTATTTGTTTTATAGTCTTTGTCCATAATTGTAGTCTCATACACTTTATGGAAACTATCACCCTTCAACCATCACTTAATTACTCAATTTGACATCAACTTTATTCACAAAAAATCATTTTATTATTCATAATGGACTCCACAATACCCTATAATACCCTTACTTTATCTACTTTACATATATATTTTTTAAAACTTGTGTCCACCTTCCATGGGACTACATTTGGTGGGATGGGGGAGTATTTTTTACTATATCCTTAATTAATTATTTTGTAATTCTTTTAGAATTTTAAAAACTATCACTATCTAAATAATTATTAATGTGTTTAATGATAAATTGGAAAGAAACACATTTAATTGACATTGAAAAATGCAAAGCGAAATTGAAAATAAAATTAAAACTGACATTTGAATTTATACACTCATGTAAAAACAAGCATATCAATTCATTATTTTATTTAAAATGATACTCCATATGCACCGGGACTTGTGTGTGCATGGGTAGAAGTGCTTGAATTGCACAGTGTAAACAGGCATATTTGTCATTTTCGGTAACACTTTAATTAGACCACTAATGCACCTTACAACAAGTGTCGTACAGCTAATAACATTGTATTGTAATACTTTCATAGTAAAACGACTAATATTATTTTAAAATAAACAAAATTAATTGCACTTCTAATATATAAAAGTATTTACTGAAGAATTTAAATCTCATTCAAAACTAATTGAATTGACGTGTATATTGAAAATAGTTCAATGTAACTTTATTATAATGATAGGTAGTATATTTTACATGTCTAGCTAAGTCTAATTAGTTGCACCATTGAAATCAAGTGCATTTTGACCTACTCAAGAAAAATAATCGCAATTATTCAGTAAAATTACTATTGTTTAAAAATGCAACATGAGTTGCACGATGCATCTAACCTAGGGGTGTAAGTGAGTCGAGCCTACTCGCGAGCTACTCATACTCGACTCGAAAAAAGATCGAAATCGACTCGAAGCTAATCGAGTCGAGTCGAGTTTCGAGCTACTCGAGTAGCTATCGAGTCGAGTTCGAGTTCGTAAATACTCGGCTCGAGAGGCTCGCGAGCCTAATCGAGCTTCTTAGTATTTACTAATATGCCATTATTATTTTTAAATATATACTTATTATATTTAATTATATATAAAAAAAAAAAACTTAAACTCTAAATCTAGTATTGCGTATCTCAAACACAGATTCACAGAATTAGATTACCTCTCAGCGGCGCAACCAACGAACTGAAAACACTCCATGGAGGTCGATCTCGTCGTCTAGCGGCGAAACGCCGGCGAGAATCTCGTTCAACGAAAGATACTAAGGTTGATACTCTTCTAACTTTACTTATAATGCTTCATACTTCAATTCGAAGCTTTGTATGATTATTTTAAGGATTCTTATTATCTCAATATGGTGGAGTATAATGGAATTTTATTGTGTATAATAGTAATTCTATGAATTTGGTGGAATGATGAAAAACACACATATCTGCTGATAAATGCTCAATTTTATGATGACAAAACTCATTAAGTAGGATAGAAAGGGTTATTCTTGTTTTGTATTTTAAAATCTTAGTCTAATAGATTTTCATGTTTCCAGTGGAAAATAGGATATGTTGAATTCTGCATGTTTGTGCTAATTTGAATAGTAAATCGGTTACATCTTATATTTGCTTCGAAGGGATTTAGCATTTAGCTGTATATCATCTATTCTTTTGTATGTATATCCATTATATGCTATATTTGCTAGCTCTTACAGGTTTAAACGGTAAGAAAGTCTATAATTTCTTACTCTTATGGTTTTATGTTTTGTATGGTATGTTCATTCTATGGTATATTTAGTGTGTTAGCTGTGGAATTTTAAGTTATGTATGGTATCTTCAATTGATCTAATCAGCATGCTTCCTGATGCATTATGGTAAGAAGTGTCATTTATTTGGATTCCAGAAAATAAAAAAGGATCTAAAAGTAAGAAGATGCAGTAACTAATTAAATTAGGTTTGATATTTTTCCATTATTTTCCTTCTGTCTCGACTCCATTGTCCACATGATTGAGACTCATATTCTGTATTTGTTTAATGATGTAGATTGTAGTCTGTTTAATTTGTTTAATCATTACTTATATCTTGAAAACTAATTAACATTTTCTGTTTAATTTAGATATGTCGATCTCTCCACCGGCAGTTTCCTCACCAATGTTTGGTGAATCTCCTACGCCTAATAATCAATCGTCTTGTAACGTTGCAAATTCAAATGACAATGCTCCTGCTAGAACTGAGGGTGATACTCTTGATACCACAGAAGATGAGTCTCAATTTCAAGTGAAAAAGAGACAAAAGACTTCTAAGGTTTGGTTGGAGTTTAGAGAAGTTGATACCCCGGATGGTATAAAAGCAGAGTGTAATCATTGCAACTCCAAGCTTTCAATACTCAAAAGTAAGAGTACTACCCATCTCTCAAGACATTTATCCGGATGTGTTAAGCGAAGGATTTATGAGAGGCAACAAAGACTGATTAATTTTCAATCAAGTGAAGTAACAAATGAGGATGATCGACAAGTAATAACACCTGCACTGACAGATGGGAAGTTGGATATGGCAAAAATGAGAGAGGCAATGGCACATTGGATTCTAATGCATGAGCATCCCTTTACAATTGTGGAGGAAGAAGGTTTTAATATGATGCAAAGGCGTGGCATGCCCATGTGGGAAAAGGTTTCACGAAACACAATTAAGAAGGATTGTGAGCAAGTGTATGAAATCGAGAAGAAGAAATTGAAGTCTCTCTTGAAAAATATCGATAAAATCAGTTTGACAACGGATATGTGGAGGTCTTCCAACCAAAAGTTAGAGTACATGGTTCTAACAGGGCACTTTATTGACTCTAATTGGAAATTGCAAAAGCGGGTGCTTAGTTTTGTTCATCTACCTCCTCCTCATCGTGGTGTTGAAATAGCTGATAGTATTTATAAATGCACAAAGGAGTGGGGGATTGAGAATAAAGTGTACACACTTTCGGTGGATAATGCTTCAAACAATGATTCGGCAGTCAGATATCTAAGAGAAACTTATTCAAGAAATAAGAAACTACTTTGTGGAGGGAAGTTGTTTCATGTGCGGTGTTGTGCCCACATTTTGAACCTTATGGTTCAAGATGGACTATCAAAAATTGAAAGTATTGTCGGGCAAATACATGACAGTGTGACTTTCATTAACTACAATGAAGGAAGGTTGATGTTGTTTTCAGAAATTGTGCAGCAATTACAGTTACCCCATAGGAAGCTTATTCTTGAATGCAAAACAAGGTGGAATTCTACATACGAGATGTTGTCTACTGCAGTCTTGTTCAAAGAGGTGTTCCCGAGGTATAAGGAGCGAGAGCCACGTTATCAAAACTGTCCAAGCAATGAAGATTGGTTGAAGGTAGAAAAACTAATTCCCATTTTGAGAGTGTTCAATTCAGTCACTCATATCATTTCTGGGAGTGAGTATCCAACTTCGAATTTGTTTCTTAATGAAATATGTCGAATCAAAGTTTTGTTGGATAAAATCTATCAAGATGAATATGAAGATGCATTTATTCATGAAATGGTTGGGGTTATGAATGAGAAATTTGATAAGTATTGGGGGAGTGTAACTTGGTGATTCTAACCTAACTAGGACTTAAAAAACATACTCATTTTTAACTAAAACGAAAAAAGAATTTATAATTTAATTTATATAATCTACACAAAATATAAAAACATTTATTAATTTAGTTCAAATCTCATTCGTTTTACAGAAATTTGCAAACTACTACACTAGTCATATTTTGAATGTCTCATTCTAATTTTTGCACACCCATAAAAGAAAATATTTGCATAACCTTTAATTTACCCTCAAAATATATACATATTTACCCATATATCAGTTATTTTTTTACACTCAGTCTACTTTTTTCTTTACTTTATTTATAAAAGTTTACAAAATTACCCCTCAAAGCATCACTCATTACTAGGGGTGGAAGTAGGTCGGGCTACCCGATAGGGTCCTACGGTCTAGCCTATTAAGGGCCTTGTTAGGCCTAGCCTATTTATAACATGAGTCGGGTTAAGGCTTTTTAAAAAGCCTATTTAGTTAAGTAGGCTAGACTTAGGCTTTATATAAGATCTAATAAGTCTTACAGGCCGACCTATTTAAGATTATATATTATATTTATATATATTTTATAATAAGCAATTCTTAAAATTTAGTACTAACATTTATATTATATTAAATTAAAGTAAGTTAAATTTATTTTAGTACTTGAGAAATCGTTATAATGTTTGTATTTAAAATCATCGTTGTAATGCATTTGTTTTGGTGGTGAATTTTATTTGCAACTTTGAATATTGAACTACATTAATATTTAACATATTTAATAGGCTTCTAAAAGGCTCGTAGGTTTGGCCTATTTACTTAAAATGTTATTTACTGAAAAGGTCAGACCAAGACTATAAAAAAAATCTATCATAAATAATAGGTCAAACTCAAACTCAATATTTATAAATCAGGCCCAGACTTTTTCATGTAAAGCCTAGCCTAGTTCAGCCTATTTCCACCCCTACTCATTACACATTTTTTTAAATGTGTGTCATCCCAATGGTGCAAATTCTCTTAGGAAGGCGAGTATATTATAGTAAATTTATAATAGTTGTGCATGTTGTTATTTATTACTCCATCTCCTTTTAATTTCAAAAAAAGAAAAGAAAAATTGTTTAATTTACTTGGTGTTATTATATTAAAGAAAGATTTGTTATTCTAAAATCGTTGGCTATATATTCTCCATACCATCAATTAGGTATAAAAAACGTTGGTCGTAAAGTTTAAATCCCAATCATTTAAAACTCTAGCTTAATTATAAACTTATCTTATGATCGATGATGACTCATTCAAATAACTAATGCCAAGTTAATTAAGGATTTTTTAAGTCAATGTCAAAACCTATCAACTCATAGAAAATGACTAATCCCTCATGGGCATATATAAATACTCGTCAGCTCTACCTTCAAATCATCACAAATTTAATTAATTTCCATACAAAATGAAAACACACAATCTTTTATTAATTTTAGTTGTAAGTATTCTTTTATGTTTTCAACATGGCAAAAGTGGGAGATTATTGCATGAAGCTGAAGGAGAAACTCTTCTAATTCATAATTCACTTCAAAGGGGTCCTGTCCCTCCCTCTGGTGCATCAGGCTGCACCAACATCCCCGGCACCGTCGGCAGCGCATGTCCGATCAAGGAAATGCACTTTGCCGGTGATGCACAACCTCGTCGTGGCGCAGCTCCGACGCGTCCCCGCCTTCAAAGGTTGTTGGTGGGGTGATGACTGCATCATTTTTTTGGGAGAGTTTTAAACATGGTTTAAGAAGAACTTCCAAGTGGATTAGGATATATCATACTTTTTTTTTGTTATTTAATTTGTTAATTCATTTATTAAAATTGATATGGCTAGGTTTCCTTTCCTATATATTGTAATTAATTAGGCCTTGAAGCAAATTACGTCTTATTACGCAATTATGAAATACGTACGTGGTGTGTATTGGAATATATATTGTATATTTGTATGTATTTTCACATTTGTGTTAATTAGTCTACTAGCTAGTATCCTATCTAATTTGATACTCTTTCACCCCCACAAAGATACCTTGTTGGGAAATTTTAAAAAACGTTATTTATGGTGCTTAAATTAATTTTTAATTTTATCAATGAAGTTTATAATATACTCCTACTTATTGAATACAAAAATAATATGAGTATTTAATAGAGGTATTTTCTATAGAGAAACAATGAATTACTAAATTATAATTTTATTGAGTGAATGTAAAGGATTACATGAGGGAGTATTTATAGATACAAAACATATCTAATATATATCTCAAATCTAGGTTAATAAGGAAAGTTAACATAAATACAATATATAATATATATGAAATATATTATATATCCAATACGCCCCCTCAAGATGGAGCACCGTAGGAGAGTCCAATCTTGATCATAAGCAATTGAAGACGAGAGGGGAAGCGAAGCAGGCCGGGCTGTGAGGGATTGAGATGCGTGTGCCAAAGAAGATGGCGTCGCGAGCGGTTGTTCAGGCCGAGGAGGACAGACGACCATCAAGACTGCTGGATGGTGGAGTTGCAGCGCTGCCATGGAGGAGGGATTGTATACCGGCGGTTGGTTGGAGTTCAACCAAAATTGGTTACCGTGAGAGGGTTGTAACCGGGAGTTTGGACGACGCCGGGCGTCAAGCAACAACTATAGGGGAGGGTTGGATCGAGGCGGCACCCATCAATTTTCTTCGCCGGATCTGCCATGGGAGGATGAGAGTTTGCAGCGGTGAAGGAAGTTGGGTGGGTTGATCGTAGAAGGCACGCTACATAGTGGGTTACATTGATGGTAAGTGAATTCAAGAAGAAGGAAAAAGGATAACCACCTGGGAGTTTGTTGCAACCGCTGAGGGTGATCGGCGGTTATGAGGGATAAGGGGGTAGTCGAAGGGGGAAGAAGAAACTTGTCTTCTTGAGGTTGGGGTAATTGTGGATTTTGTACGACAAGAACATCGAACAACAATTACGAGGAAGAAGAGACGTGTCTTCTTGAGGTTGGGGTAATCGTGAGTTTTGTACGACAAGAACATCGAACAACGATTACTAGGAAGAATAAACTTGTCTTCTTGAGGTTGGGGTAATCGTGAGTTTTGTACGACAAGAACATCGAACAACGATTACTAGGAAGAAGAAACTTGTCTTCTTGAGGTTAGGGTAATCGTGAGTTTTGTACGACGAAGAACGTTGAACAACGATTACAAGGGTTTTAATAAGGAAAGTTAACATAAATACAATATATAATATATATGAAATATATTATATATCCAATATTTTCAACAATTTCACACTTTTAATATAAAAGTAACTATAATTTGGAACATATAAAAAAGAAATTCAGGACTATATATGTAGGGCGGAGGTAGTATATTAAACTTGATCACTGATTAAAACACTTGGGGCATGTTTGTTTTGGGACTTACACGTCTGGATGTGATCATACGTAATGTTCCCCATTTTGTTTTAGTTCGGAATTTCACATCAGGATTTCAACATTCAGTTACATCAACCCCTAAAAATACCTATGGAGTATATATTTTACTATTATAATAATACAACATCACTCATTTTTACTAATTGATTTGACATAAATAAGTTACATCATATAATACAACATTACACACTCTTACACAATTGATTTTACATAAAGTTACATCATATCTTATTTAACATCCCAAAACAAACATACACAATCACTATTTATCAAGATTTTTCCATCCGAATTTCCTACATCCTACATAATCCCAAAACAAACACCCCTTGATGTTGATGGTATATATATATATATATATATATATATATATATATATATATATATTAATACAGTATTACATACGAGATGGTCAACACAATCAGTGCTGCATTTGAAGGGTTTCATTAATAATTATCAGAAAATTAAGAAAAATGCATGATGTATAAGATGAACATATATGAAAAAGTTCTTTAATTGAACATTTATAAACTCATCTATAATGTTTGGTGATGTTTAATTATAACTAGTATTATATACTCCCTTCATTTTTAATTAAGTGTCATTTTACCTTTTTAAATATTTTTAAAACAAGTGTCATTTTACACTTTTTTTTTCTTGAATTTTGACAATTTTATCCTTATATATTATACTCCCTTCATTTTCTTTACCTTGATTTAAGATTTTTTTCTTTTGAATATAGTACTATAACATAAATCATGGATAAACCTTAATTATTGTATACATGAATATCACCTACAATATTGACCTAATTCATTACTAAACATAAATTTAATATTAAAATTAGTTATTATTAATAAAGGATAAAATAGTCTGTGATTATATATCTTAATTTGTTAAAAATTATTAGAATGACACTTAATTAAAAGTGGGGGAAGTACTAAATAAAAAGTTATATTATGTGCAGATTTTTGTAAAAGGCCGGGTCTCAATTTTGTTAATAAGTTTTTGTTTTAACGTGCCCAGGTTAGTTACAAAAATGTAACAAAAGCTCTAAAAAGGTAGATCTAATTTAGCCAATATATAAACTCTAAGTTCACTTTCCACAATATTATTGTGGAGAGTTTAAAATTCATAAGTTATAAAAAGAAATTAAAACTAGATATATAAGAGATTCACGGCAAAAAAAATTATATATTGCAATTTTAAAATGAAATATTGCAATTACGGTAAAAACTAGATTTATTTTCAATTTAAGCATAGTTCTGTCTACAACTTGTCACTATTTAAGAGTTATGTTTTCAACCCGTGACTATAAAATTGTTTAATTTAAAAAACGAAAAAAAAAATATAAATATTTTCAATTTTGTCTTTTATAAGGTTCCCTCTGTCAAGTGTGCGACTATGTCAGGCATGAAGATATTGACGCGACAACACAAACATTCAACATGCTTGACAAGAGATAATACAAATTTTGTCTTCAAACAAAGTTCTTCTTGGTAGGCGCGATTATATGGTCTTTCCCGATATTTGACCGTTCAATGTGTCCTTCTCAACAATTATATCTTCCCTCTTCCCGAAGTTTGACCAAGCTTTAAATGTTTGATTTGAAGAACCTTATAACGTTTTGTAAGCATATCATCGTGGATAAAAAAATAGAATTAAATACACTTTTAATAAAGATAGAGTGTATAATTTAAAATTTTGTACTTTGAGTTCCAAAACAAATAGGGGTTTGAGAGTACAAAGTGCAAAATCCGGACGTGGTAGTCTCCAAACAAAATTCTCTAGAAGTGTGACATAGAATTCAATACGCACATTTAACTAGCAAGGTAAAATTATTTTACCACAAGGATAACAGACGTGCATTATAACACAAAAGAGACTCAATACGTAACTAAAAGAAATTAACATCAGTATATTAATTGTATTTATTCCGTATACTTAACGTGTAAAAAGTTAGGCTAATTATATTTTAAATGCATAATGACTAAGCATGCATGCTGCAATGTGTAATTAAAGACCAGTTAATTAATTCAAAATATTGCGTATAAAACTTGTATAAATTAGTACTCCAATATTGAGACTTTAAAACCATCAAAGAAACTAGCTAGGGAGCCGGTCAACTCTTACCGTAATGCAAAAGTTGTTTACTTTCAAATTTAGGCTACCATTAGTTCATATTCTTCGTATGCTATTAAATTTTAATTTTGTATCCCATTTCGTCAACAATATCATATTTATAAGGAGATATTCATGAATGAGACATAATACCGGGCCTTGAATGTTTTTATGATATTTTTTAAGTTAAATTGAAGTTTTGTTTGCAATATATTCAAATTGTTCAAAGTCTAAACTGCAATTGAGTTGTTAAATTCTAATTATAGTTACAATTATCCAAAAGTTGGATTACAATTGCAATTAGACCTAAGACATTCATATTTAAGCAATTTTAATCAATAATATTATGTTCATTTTGTTCAGTAATATTATTACTAAAAAAATTAATATTATTTAATTTGTTGGCTTAATTTAAGATAAAAACCACGTAAATTGGAATTTAATTTAAATTTTAATTTAATTTAATTTTTTTAATGTTGGTAAACAAAATCATAAAAAATGCAATTGTTTACTTTTCGTGCCACATAAGCAAACATCGCATACCCAATATGTAATGTTCAATATGTATGAATTGTATATCTAATTTTCAAACATCGCATTCATAAAATGCAATTTTTATACTAATACGTTTATATGAGTCATGAAAATTATATATATGAGTAACTGATTTTATTAAAAATTAATAAATTATTAACGTACGGTAATTAATTATATATATAATATGGAGTAGTAATTTTTACGAGTTATGAAAAATAAATTTCGAATTTACTCTTTAAATTACTAATCTTATATATTGTGTGCGCACTCCAATTACCATTTAAAAAGTCCAATCAAGTTTCAATATAGTATTCAGAATGATTGGAATATAAAAACTAAGAAAAAAATCATACATCAGTTTTCAGATTGATTGGAATATAAAAACTAAGAAAAAAAATGAAAAGTAAAAATATTGTATTCCTTTTTTAACTTTATTAAAGTAATAAAATAAGAGTATTGTAAAAACATGTAATAACATATATGGTAAGGTAAATAAATGAGAATTTTAAGGTCCGTCGTTGTATAAAAAAAATAAAAATTCATTCTTTTAATGCATGGAACATACTAAAAACAAAAATGTGAAACTGAAAGTACTCCCTCCGTCCGTCTATAAAATTTTCATTTTGACATTTTGGTTCGTTCGCCTAGCTTCTCATATTTTTTTTGGTAAATATCTTTTAATTTTTTATTATTACACTCCACTGTATATTTTACTTTTCCTCTTTATTTCAATATTATTTAATTTTTTCAATTACATCACTTATACTATATCTATAATTTTAATCATTTTTCTTAATGTATATGTCCAAAAGTAATGTGAAGCTCATGGACGGAGGGAGTAGTATATAAGGAGAGCAAACTAACTATTACAATAAATCTATTTTTTTTTTTTTTTTTACGGGGGAATAGAGAAATTTCATTAATGAGAATTAGGCAAAAACCTTACATCTTTTTGAAAAACACTGATACAACTTTGAGGGATCTCCTCCATCCAAATTTCTTCATATGGTGCTTCAGTGCCTAAGTGAGCCAGAGTGTGAGCTACAGAGTTTGCTTCTCGGCGAACTGCTTTGAAAATACAGGAATTCAGCAAAGAGGCCACTTGCAGAATGTCTTTGATTAGTTCAGCCATGTAGGAGTCCACCAGATTTGGTTTTCTCAGCAAATTTACCAGGACTTCAGAGTCAGTTTCCACCATCAAATCGTGAAAACCCGCCTCAATAGCTCGATTCAGTGCCAGACGGAGAGCTAGGCCTTCGATTAGTGTGTTGTTTCCGGCCGCCCAGATTCTTGCAGCGCCCGACATCATGACTTCAGCTCTGTCATTCTGAATGACAAAGCCAATTTCTGTTTGACCATCTTTGAATAGGGCTGCATCCGAGTTAAGCTTAAGAATCCCAGCCGGAGGGGGGGTCCAAGTGATTAAACGATTGTTTGAACGAGCTCCATCTGATGAGGCTCTCCCGTGAGCTCTAATATCCTGAAAGAGTTGAAGGGATCTCTGAACAGCATCTCTAAGGTCAGTGGCTTTTTCCTCAAAAAGGGCTTTGTTTCTGTCCTTCCAAATATTCCAAGCCAAGATCAAGAAGAGGGAGAGACCCTCTCGAGGGAGGTGTTCAATCATAGAGAAGCATACCTGTTTGAAGTCGAGCCTCGGGTGCTCGGGGGGAAGGCGAATCGGGCTCCGTCTCCAGGTTTCAAGGGCAGCGGGGCAGCAGAGCAGAATGTGAGTCGTGGATTCACTCTCAAGCCCGCACCGAAGGCATGTTACATCCGTACTCAGGCCCCTCTTCTTAAGGTTTATATTCGATGGAAGAGTGTCGGAGTAAGCCCTCCAAGCAAAATGTCTGATAGACGGGGGAACATCAAAGTGCCATAACAGTTTCCAGAGCTTATCAGGGTGACTCGGCGAAGGGAGGTTTACCGCCACTGGAGAGAAGTGCTTGATTGCCAAGAAATAGGCAGATTTAACCGAAAACAAACCGTCCTTTGTGCCTCCCCAAATAACGCGATCCTCCGGGCTTCTCCAACTAAGAGGCAGGCTCTTAATGGTGGATGCGTCCTCTGCTGGAAAGAATTGATCTACTTTTGAGGCATCCCAAGCATGCGAAACTTGATCAATGAAATCAGCCACTTTCAGTTGAGTGTCTGGAATGGGCAGATTCATGGAGGGTCTTCTTTGGTCATGAGTTCCAATCCATCTGTCTTTGAGGCAATCAATGTTGTTTCCATTTCCAACTCTCCACACCGAGCCTTCAAGCACAACGGGTCGGGCCTTGAGTAAACTTCTCCAAAGGTAGCTCGGTTGGTAGCCAATCGGTGCCTCTCCGAGGCTACATCGTGGGAAATACCGAGCTTTCAGAATCTTCGAAATAGTAGCTTCAGGGTTGTTAGAAATCCGCCAGTACTGTTTAGCAACCAAAGCCAAGTTGAAAAAATAAATCTCTCTAAATCCCAAACCACCATTTTCCTTTGATCTTGAAATTTTCTCCAAACTTGCCCAATGAATTTTCCTTTCATCACCTTGGGCTCCCCAGTAGAATCGAGCAATGGCCTTTTCTATGTCATGACAAAGTGACTTGGGGAAGACGAAACAACTCATTGCATACGTGGGTATTGCTTGTATCACACTCTTGAGGAGGATCTCTCTACCCGCCTTGGATAGGGCCTTTTCTTTCCAAACTTTAATTCTTTGAATTACTCTTTCGTAGATTATTTGGAAAACTTGTCTTTTGGATCGACCAATCAGTGTAGGCAAGCCCAAGTATTTGGAATACGACCCCACCGTACGAGCACCCAACAAGTTGCCCATCTCCTCTTTCACCTCCGAAGACACACACCCGCTAGTGAATAACTCAGATTTCTCAAGATTAACTTTCTGCCCAGATGCTGCTTCATATGATGCAATAATGTCCATGACTTTTGAGAGTTCTCTTTGTGTTGCACGGAAGAAAAGGACGCTATCGTCCGCAAAAAATAGATGCGAGATCGTGGGGGCTTGCCTTGCAACTTTAACGCCCGTGATCTCTCCTCTATTCTCCGCTCTCTGAAGAAGAGATGAAAAACCCTCTGCACATAACAAGAACAAATAAGGAGACAAGGGATCTCCTTGACGGAGACCCCGTTGGGGATAAAACCGATCTGTTGGTGAGCCATTCACTAAAATAGAGTAAGATATGGAAGTGACACATCTCATGACAAGATTGACCCAACTATCACAAAAACCCAATTTCAAGCACATGCTTCTCAGGAAATTCCACTCCACTCTATCGTATGCTTTACTCATGTCAAGTTTTAGGGCCACGTGTCCTTTTTTTTCCAGTTTTCTTTTTTCTCATAGCATGAAAGGTTTCAAAGGCAATCATTGCATTATCAGTAATGAGGCGGTTTGGGATAAATGCACTTTGGGTAGGAGATATCACTTTGTCCAGGATAAATTTAAGCCTATTTGCAATCACTTTAGATATGACACGGACAATCACGTTACACAAACTGATGGGTCTAAAGTCTTTTGGGAGTTCAGGCTTTTTGACTTTAGGGATGAGAGTGATGAAAGTGTGGTTAAGGGGGGAGGGGTCTGTATTGTTATTCAGCACATCAAGACAGGTTTTCACAAAAGAAGGTTCAACAATATTCCAGAAATTTTGAAAGAAGAGAGGAGGCATACCATCAGGTCCAGGAGATTTTGTGGGGTGCATCTGCTTGAGCGCCTTTTTGACCTCCTCCTTTGTGTACGGTTGGGTTAGCGACTCGTTCATCTACCCTGTGACTCTAGACTCAACAGACTCAGTGACTAGGTGTATCTCTTGGGGGTTATCAGAGGAAAACAGATCCTCGAAAAAACGTTGAAGAACACGGCCCACTTCCTTTTCATTTCTCGTCCACTCACCGTTTGCATTTCTCAATTTTTTTATAGAATTTCTTTCTCTTCTCTGGGAGGCTTTCCTATGGAAGAAGGTGGTATTCTTGTCTCCATCTCTGATCCAAAAAGTCTTAGCCCGTTGGAACCAAAATGATTCTTCCAGCTTCAGCAGGTCATCAAGCTCGGATGCCAGAATCTTAAGTTCTGAGATAGTCTCCTCAGATTGGGG
Source organism: Galeopsis tetrahit (assembly GCA_963675135.1). Taxonomy (NCBI): domain Eukaryota; kingdom Viridiplantae; phylum Streptophyta; class Magnoliopsida; order Lamiales; family Lamiaceae; genus Galeopsis; species Galeopsis tetrahit. The sequence goes on from OY776124.1 coordinate 70,747,592, forward strand.
CTTTTCCTGGAGAGTAGCAATTTTGTCCTTTGTTTCCTTGATTTTTTTCCCCGTATTGCCAAATGTCGATTGGCCCCAATCCTTAAGAAAAATCCCGCAACTGTTGGTTCTCTCGGTGAAGTCAGCGTCCATGGTGTCACGACCCCAACCCCTTTGGACCATCTCCCTACATTTTTCGTGCTCCATCCAAATCTTTTCGAACCAGAACAAATGGTTCGACCTTCTATCCTTGTTGGTCTCAATCTCTTGCACCTCCGTGCTAAATTCTGTGGTTATCGGGGCATGATCCGATGAGACTCTAATCTTATGAGCAACCTTGTGATTCTGGAATATAATTCTCCATTCTGGGGTGGCCACCACACGGTCTAGACGAACTTGGATATTTTGCTCATCACTTCTTCCATTTGTCCAAGTGAATCGATTTCCCCTATACCCCAAGTCCTGGAGATTCAGCTTGTTCAACGTGTTACGAAAGTCCTCCATTGAGGGAGTTCTTCGAGTCTGGCCTCCAATCTTCTCTGAGGACCAAAGAATTTCATTAAAATCACCCATACACAACCATGGTTTTTCTTTTCCGGGGCCAGCTTGCATAAGGAGTTGCCAAGTGCGGTTTCTCAAATTCTGTTCAGGCCATCCGTACACACCAGTGAGGAACCAATTGCTATCCTCTCCATTTTCCACTTCCATGGAGATGTGCTTCCTAGAGAAAGAGCACAAAGAAAGTTTCACATAATTACTCCATAACATGCACAATCCTCCTTTTCTTGCCTTTTCGTCTCCCTCACAGTCAACAGGGAAACAACACGAGTATCTCAGTGAGTGCATGTTCAAAATTTTCATTTGAGTACATTGAAGCTTGGTTTCCATGAGGAAAACTATACTCGGTTTTTCCTCATGTAGGAGCTTTTTGAGAGCTCGAACTGTCGCTTGGTTCCCAAGCCCGCGACAGTTCCAGCTTAGGGCGATCATTGGGTTCGGCGGGGCTGCATCGCAGCCTCCACCGTTTTTTCTTCAAGAGTTTCAACTTTCACTTTCTTTAATGCTTTTGTATTCGCCTCCCCGATTTCTTCCTTTCTTTTGCGGGCCAATTGCTGGATTCTGGTGTGTTGGGTGCTCACTGATTGTTGTGGGGTACTGGTGTTTGTATGTGTTTTTGTGAAGGTAGATTGTGTTTGGTTTTTTGGTTTTGACTCAGGCGTTTGGTTTTTTGTTTGAGTTTTGGAGTGAAAGTTTCGATGTGGTTTTACTTGGGTGGTGGTTGGGTTTATTTTTTGAGGGAAGTGGGAGGGGGGCTCTTGCAGAGGGATTTCAGTGGGCTTTGGGTTGAGCTGTTTTCCAGGGGTTAGGGACTTTTGGTTTCTTGTGTGGGGCGGTGTATAGGCAAGGTTTACAGGGGAGGAGGGTTTCCGGAGGTGAGATGGTCCACACATTTTAATGAGTGTGGTGGTTGGGGTAAGTGGTAGGTAATTGATTTGGTGGTTTGAGGGGGTTGGGGTAGGAGTGGTAGTGGTAGTTGAGTTATTTTGGATCTCGTAGTGGGGGATTTTAAGAGATGGAGTGGGTTGGTAGTCAACATTTATTTTTTCCTCTGCCTTTTTAACTTCCTTGTTCCCCATTTTGTTCTCTCCCAGAAACTCAATTTCCATTCCATCGTTCTTCTCACTTGTGATTTCCTTCTCCTTTAAGCTCTCTTGATCTGTGCTTACTTCAATCTTCTTCAAAGTTTTTCTAATGACTGAAACTTCAGCTTCCTCTTCCTTCATTGTGTTCTCCTCTGCTTGTTCCGGCCCTGTTTTATGCGGATTTTCTGCTTCCTCCCGGATCTTTTTCTTGAACTCCTCGAAGAGTTGTCTTCTAAGGGAGTCTGTTTTAGTCTCTTTTTGGTTTGAGTCGGAGGAGACGGCCGCTTTTTTAAGAGGGGAGGCTCGCATCCATTCGCCAAAGGGCAGTTTGTCCTCTTCAAAATTCTGGATCTCCTCTGCTTCTTCAAGGAGATCACATTCTCTCTTTATGTGGCCCAATGTTCCGCAAAGATAGCAGAACGACGGAAGGCGTTCGTATCGGAATGGGATCCAAGCCGGTTCAGTCTCTTCTTGCTCGATGTTAACTCCAGCCTTTAAAGGCTTGGTTATGTCAATCTGAACTCGTGCTCGTATGCTCCGACCGAGGCCTTCAATAGAGCTTACATCGATTTCCTTGACCTCTCCACACTGCTCTCCAATCTTTCTGATACATGGCTCGTTCCGCAATCCCATCGGCAAGTCGTAGATCCGGACCCAGAGCCCCACATGTTCGAACTTCACCGTCGATGGCTGGTCACCATGATTAAGTTCCTTCAGGATGAGGAGTTTTTTCTCAAGATGCCAGGGTTCACGAGTAAGAACTTCTTCGAGGTCGCTTCTAGCCCTGAATTGGAAAGAGAAGAGATTATTTCCTATTTCTTTGGCTGTAAAGCCCCTTTTTGGCTTCATTGCTTCAAGAAAGCCATAAGCATTGAAGGGTCTGCTGGTCAAAACTTTTCCAAGAAGGCATAAAGAGGGGTTCTCTGTTTTTTCCTATTTCAGACCTGCCGAAGAATAAAACATTATTTCTTTTGTCCATGGGTTCTTTTCCTTTACTGCTAGACGCCATTGAGAGGTTTCAAACATGAACAGAGGGGTTCTATTGAGATACACCAAGTCACTTACATCAGTTGACTAAAGAGGGAACAAGAGGGGAAGACAAGACACTAAGGACAACTACTACACACCGGGGAGGGACAAAAAGCTAATCTGGCAGATCCATACCACCTAAGACAAGACAAAAGGACGAAGAGGATAGAGGGGGGAGGGGTGAAAAGGGAATAAAAAAGAGACGGTGGAGCGGTGAGTTCAAAAGAGAAGAAGAAAAAAGTCGCCGGCCGACACTAGGACAGGTAAGCTCACTGAGCTACCGACGGAAACTCACACTGAGTGAGAGGAAACCCTAATCTAGAGGGAGAAATTTTGTAAAAACGTTTTACCTCTCTTTAGTTGAAGAAAGTTACAATAAATCTATACTTGAGTTCAAGTAGATCAATTTTCCTATTCCACTTAATTTTAGTGTTCCCTTGGTGTTCTACCACATTGGATCTTTAACGTGTATCGCCTTCACGATATAAGACATTAATTAATTTTTTTGACATATCATACATCAATAAATCAGATAGTAAAACATAATTTAAAATACTAAAAAGGGTACAAGTGATCTCATACCTCCTTGATTCAACTCAGTATAATACACTTTTAATCGGAATGGTACTTAAAAATTGACTATTTATATTTTATAGAACTCGTACGTAATTAGAATAACTAAGGGTATACGAATTGTGAAAGGTAAGTATTGTCATCGAAATCATTTATTAATTTGAGGCTAATTGGCCGCTAATTAAAGGTCTCAAGTATGGGTAACGCTTGTGTACTACTCCCAAATTTTAATTTTATTTTTTTATTTATATTTTACATACACGGCTACACCCATTAATTTTAATGAGTTCACCTTCAAATCATATTTTTACTACAATTATCTGTACCCACTCATTTTATAAATTCACCCACAAATCTTATTTTTAATACTACACCCGTTCATTTTATGAATTCACCCCAAAATTATTATTTTAGCATAATTATCTGCACACGCTCATTTTATGAGTTCACCCTCAAATTATATTTATACTATAGTTATCTGCACCCACTCATTTTATGAGTTCACACCCAAATTATTTTTTACCACAGTTATCTGCACCCGCTCATTTATGAGTTCACCCCCAAGTATATATTTTTTAAATAATTACATTTAAAAGACTATATTATCTTTTTATTTAATTTACACAAAATATAATAAAACCAACTCTAATTTATACATTTACAATCTGCAGTGGAGTTACCGTCGATTCAACACTAAATCACCCATATTTTTAAAAATAAAATCGTAAAAACATAATTTAAAAAAACTATCGTAATTGGGCACAAATCTCAATTTTATTTTTTTTAATTTTTCTTTCCATTTTTCAGTTTTTATTCCAAACTTTTTATTTCTTCGTTTTTTTTTCCTTTTTTTTTTCCTTTTTTTTTAATTAGTATTTTATTAAATTTTAATATAAAATAATATTATATGTATAATTTTATTATAGTCGATAATATAATAAGTAATAACCAGTAATACCATAAACAATAATCAGTAATATCATTAACAATAATTAGTAATATCTTATACAATAACAAATAATTGCACACATCTAATTATATTCAATAATACCGAAAACAATTATTAGTAATAACACGAACAGTAATCGGTAATACCATTAATATTAATAAGTAAAATTTTATACAATAAAAAATAATTTCACACATCTAATTATATTCAGTAATACAAAAAATAATTATGAGTAATACCATTAACAATAATTAGTAATACCATGAATATTGATCAGTAATATCTTATACAATAACAAATAATTCCACAAATCAAATTATATTCAGTAATACAAAAAACAATTATCAGTAATAACATAAATAATAATATATAATACCATAAACAATAATAATAATCAGTAATACCTTAAGCAATAATAAATAATTTCACACAATCAGTAATACCACAAACAATAATCAGTAATACCACAATTAATAATCAATAATACCGTAATCAATAATCATTTATATTAATTCAATAGTGTATTAATAGTAATACCACAATCAATAACTAGTAATATCAGTACCAATCCAATAATACCACTAACAATAATACCATAAAAAAGTGGAGGGAATGTAGATCGGGGTGTACTGAAGAAAATAGAGGGTGCACATTACCAAGTCCAATTGAAGAGAACCCTAGCCAAATAGAAGGGCACCCTAGGTCAGCAATCGTCGCCTACGATTTCATCGACAAGGTCACCGGCTCTGAATGCTGGCCAATCATAGATCCATCGGTAACATACTCACAGTCCTCCGTCGGACCGTCGTTAGCCAGAGGAAGAGGCTACGCAGGAGCAGGGTGAAGAAGACGAAGCAATGTAGCTTCGATTTGGGCAGAGATGAACGACGAGAGAGAGGCGACGTGATATGAGTGTTGTTGGCGAGCGTCATTGATGCCGGAGAAGCTCCTGGATCGCGAACACAAGGGAGATTGATCGAAGCAGTCGCGTCGGTGGTCGAAATGAGCAGATGTTTTCGGTTGCCATGGATCGTGGCCGAGATGGAAGATGATGTCGATTGTCATGGAAATGAAGAATCACGATTGTGATTCGAGGAGGGGTCACGGGCTTCAGCGGTAGGGATGGAAGTGCCGCAGTCACCGTCGAGGGGGTGGTTGGTCCACCCGCCGACCGTCATGAATTTTCGGCTGGTCCTTTACTCATTAAATTAAAATTGAAATTTAGGTGCACCGCCGATCGACTATAATAAAATCATACATATAATATTATTTTGTATTAAAATTTAAAAAATACACATGAAAAAAATGAAAGAAAGGCAGGAAAAAAAAAGTAAAAGGAAAAAAAATGAAGAAAAAAAAATTGAAAATTGGAAGAAAAATGGAAAAGAGGAGGGGGGGGGGGAAAAAATTAAACAGAAAAAATCGAGATTTGTGGCTAATTTCGATAGTTTTTTATTAATTATATTTTTACGTTTTTTTTAGAAATATGGGTGACTTGGTGGTGAATCGACGGTAATTCGACAATGATTCGGTTGCATATTGTAAATATATAAATTAAAGTTTATTTTATTATATTTTGTGTAAATTAATAAAAAGATAATATAATTTTTTTAATTTGATTATTTATTTAAAAAAAAATTGGGGTGAACTCATAAAATGAGCGAGTGCAGATAACCGTGGTAAAAAAATGATTTGGAGTGGACTCATAAAATGAGCGAGTGCAGATAAGCATAGTAAAAAATGATTTGGGGTGAACTCATTAAATGAACAAGTCTATATAATTATAGTAAAAAATGATTTGTGGATAAACTAATTAAATGAATAGATGCAGAAAAAATATATAAAAAATTAAAATTGAAATTAGGGGTACGGTGCATTAGGGGGTATAGGAGAATTTGGCCTCAAGTATTGTTCTTAGATAGTGAAAAGGTTGGTAATGACTTGGGGCATCATGCACTTGTATTAGAATTAGTCAATTAGAGCGTTGACAAAATTAAAATGGAATTGAAAAAAAAAGAAGAAGAAAAACACAAAAAGACCACAAAAACGTGGAATTGAGAATCCAAATATCGGTTTGACCCGCAAAAGAAATGACTTTTTTCCAATAATAAGAATCTTTCAATCCTCGTACTTGACTTGCAAGTTCTTATTCTATGTTAGTGAACAAGTTAATATGAAAAACCCACTTATTCTATTTCTACGGCACTCGGCACACAATGACTTTTTCTATTAAACAAAAATAACAATATTTGTACTATTTACGTTTTAAAAAATTGTGATAAATTTGAGGATAATGATATATTTCAATTTGACGTGGATTAGGACATTAGGTAGAGACAGAGATACAGTATCTTGATCTAATTGGTGGTACATGAACCCTGATATTTTTACATGTGTTTTGTGATATTTTTAAAATTAGAGTAATATAAAAATAAGTAACTATCACGTCTCTTGTATATATGAAACCTGTTTCATACAATTTTTTGTATTTTTAGAAAAACCAAAACAAATTACAAGTACATGGACCAAGAGTTGATGAAACTAGCTATATAATGTTGATATATCAACACCTATGAAAAGAAAAATTAGAATATATTTTGTCATGGAAAAATTATAAGTAATAGAGAATTACTTATAAATCTACCTATATGTTAATAGGTAGTTTTGGTGATCATACAAGTTGTATGACTACTTCTAATAAAGTGTCGGTAATTAATTTGTAGGTTAATTATAGTTTTACGTGCCATAATTTTGTTGAGAAATAATCCAACACAATATAAAACATTGTACATATATATATAATATCTAGTACAAATTTTTGTAATGCACCATTTCAATTGATACATTTGGACTTTTCAACACAATACTATAAAATTTAGTGTATTTGTTTAATTGGTTTGTAACTTTGTATTATAAAATAACGTCTGAGCTCTTATTATAAATTACTTTCGAGTAATTTCATTTGAACTTTTTCTATGAAATGTAACTTTGAGTTCATCTTGAATTAAAATATTCAACTTCAGAGAATAATTGAAAGGATGAATTGCAAGTAAAACGATGTATATATATTCCTAAAATGGGAAAATGGTATGTTGCTTTATATCAACCAGCAGGAAGCTTAAAACCTACATTAATCATCCTAACTAATCATAGTCTTTAAACATTAAAGCCGAAGAGTAAGTCTCTATGAAGCCGGGTTCATACGAACTCTTTTTTTTTTTTTTTCGAGTACGAAGTGCCACTATTTAAAAATTAAGTATACATTTTTTAATTTAATATATATACATAACAACAAAAGCTATATTTGAAAAAAAAATCATGTGAATCCAAGTACATAGAAATTGTACTTGCTAAAGATGAAACAAATTAAAAGAGTTATGGATTTCAAAATTCGCCATGGAATTTGAACTCATCCAACAAATTAATTAATCTAAATGAATATATATATGTGTATCACTCATGACCTGAATGATGAATTGTTCCGAGTGGGGTATTTAATCGTGAACTAACTCCACATTCTTGCTCTCAACTCCTTCTTGACTTTTGTGATCGAGAAGGTTTCATTTTTGAAGAGTACTGCGTTTCTCTATTTTCATATTCGAGTGGGGTATACAAGAATGTTTTTACATGAATTGACTGGCTATGTGATTTGTGAACCACATTATGGTAGAAATTTCCTCCGACCGATTCAAATTTGTTGCTTTACCTAGCTTAGTGGCAAACAACAAATATAAAATCCTTTAATTCCAACGAGATTACGAGAATATATAATTAATCTTAAAAGAGTTCAAGAAACTAAAACAAGTAACAGGCACAATATATATAATGGTATATATATTATTCAACAAATTAAAAATATACAAGTATAAAATTAATGGTGAAATAATAATTAAAGCAAATAAGCACGATCGATTCATATCTAAAATAATTGGTACTGAATTAGAACCTAATACATCAAAAAATTAATATTCAAGGAGAGCTGACTCTTTCTCATCCTCTTGATTTAGCCCATGAAAACCTAGCTAGCTAGCTCTTGGAGAAGTTAGGCGGTGCACGGGCGGAACCACCACCGGAAAAATGTTTTTCATTCAACGTCGTCGGACACTTTCCAGTACTTCCACCATTACTCGGGATGTTCGTGCAAGAAGAACTCCCCGACGGTGGCACTTCTCCTCGCGGCAATCGCTCCAAGCCCAAAGGTCTCATTGCATTTGCTTCATTAATAAAGGATATCGATACCAAGAATATGGTAAGAACAACAAACGTATTAAACCTAAACGATGCCATGATATTGTAAAGGAGATTTTTTTTTTCCTTTTGTATCCCCTTTAAGGTGCAATAAGAAAATGTGCAAGGAAAAGTATGGATATATTTTTTCTCTTTTTTGAGGACAAAAGTATATATGGATATATATAGGAGAGTATATATGTTGGAATTTCAAACCACGTTTTGCACAAACGCAGCGTGTTTCTTGAATTTGTGTTGTGTGTATTGTCCCTTATTCTAGGTAATTACATGAAATAATATAGAATAAATTAATTTGATCTTACATCATCTTAATGTTTGCGTCATTTTAATTAATTCAAAGACGCGGATTTTTGGAAGTTTTTTGTGATACTTAGTACTAGTATTCAATAGAGAAAGGTTGAAAGATGTTAAATAAATGATGATTTGTATATAAAACTTTGACTAAATCAAGTTGAAAGAAAGTGCATACCACAAAAATATTAAACGAAGACATGCAGAAAATGAAAAATATTGAATTCAAGAACAAACAATATATTCCTCCTCCAACAAAAATAAAAAATAAAATTATATAACTATATAAAAAAAAAAACGAAATGGTTCGAAGATATACATTTTTTTTTTTCGATGGACCATGTAATTAATCCCCAATTATTTTATTTTTTTAGCCGAAGACGGATTTAAACGTGAGACTTTCCTTAACGTACATGACTATGCACTATTTGAGTCAATGAAACATTTTTTTTTATTTCAATCAAATTATATCTTCAAAGTCAATTTTTTATTTTTTTTAAAGCAACAAAGTCAAATATATAGTTCCATTCAAATGGAAAAACAATTAGTATGAAAAATCCACATGGAGTCTTGAAATAATTCTTGTGTTATTGCAATATTCTTGGCGCCTCTAATTTCCAGCAGCTATTGTAAGGGGGAGAAATCATAAAGTAAAATATTTATAGGGAGACAAGATTAACAACAAATAATGTCTCTTCTATTTATTTACACCTTCATGTTTTAAACAAATTCATGTTTTGAGACTTTGTTGTATGAAATCATTTAATTGAGGCTAAGCCTCAAGATTTTACAGTATGAGTCTTAATTAGAAGTGGTTGGTAAGGCGTGTTTCCTATCTGCACAACAATTGACTTTGCATCTTTTCCACTTATTATACTCTTTATTTTATATTATACCGTACATAAAAACTTATATAATTATTTATTAAAACTTTACTCATTATTACACTTTCTTAATATGTGTCTGTCGTTATTTTATAATGGAATGAGTATATTACTGTTCATCAAGATTTCAAAACCTCAAAATTTCTAAATCCACCCAAAGTCCAAAATCACCTTAGAGTTTTCTCCGAGTCAGGATTTCTTACTTGATATACAAATGTAAATGTTCTTTATTTTTTTAACCATAGGTTAATATTTGCACACATTTGAATAATGTTTGTTTATATTTGATGTTTGTTCATACTATTGTTGTTTGTTTGTATACATTGGTGTTTGTTTGTATGATTAAAACAAATACTCTATTTGTTTACGTACAATGTGCTTGTTTTTCTTTTTAAGTTGTCAAAATATAGTGTGACGGTTCTTTTTAAAAAAAATATACTCACCACACTTATCTATTTTATTCTCTACTTTATATATTGTATTCATAAAAAAACAATATTCCTAATCTGTGTAAAAAAAAACAAACACACTATACTTGGACAGGAGAATATATATATGTTGACTGAAGTTGGTTCCTGAGTTGTTTTTCTTTTTTTTTAATTCGCGAACTGCAAAATTTCGAGTCTGGTGTACTGAAATTTTACACAATTCTCGAATATTATTGTGAGTTCTCTGAAAATTTTCAAAAGTTCTTTTCACAAAAATTATATATTTTCGAAAAGAATTTGCTCAAGACCTGTGTATATCCGGAAATTTCGGCCGAAATGTATGGGGAAGTGTAAAATGGGCAGAACGTGAGCAAGTGAAGGCAGGATAGTTCTGATAGTTTAGGAGGGTGAACTCAATGCTCAGTGGTGAACTCAACGGAGCGGGGAACTCATAAAATTATGGGGCGTAAATAACCGTGGTCAATTCTTTTAGGCTTGTATTGAGTTTCTTTAGCACTATATTTTGGACCGGTTTGTTTTTGTAATGCTAGGGGATTTTTTTTATTGTTGTTCAAAGGCCTCTTGCCTTTTATTTTTGGTCTATGGTGGCTGATTTTTTTGGAGGTACGGTTATTTGCACCTCTAGCTTTGTTAAATATATCACCTCATTTAGTTAATTCTTTGTAATTGTCATGATTTCTAAATACACTCCTCATAAACTACATATTATACCATTAACAAACAAAACCTAGTTCAAACCTTAATTAGTAGATACACACCCCTCCTCCTCCTTCTCCTCCATTTCCGCAACACCCACCCATCTCCTCCTGCCCCCGATGCAACCCGCCCCATAACCCCTGCAACCCCCTTGTTTCCACCCTAAACCCTAAGTTGCGGCCCAAGAAGAAGAAGGACTCCATGCGCATTCTCAACAAATGAGTGCTGATGATGCTGACAAAAGAGGATAATATGTGAACGCTGCAATCTAATATTTCCTTTCATTTTAAAATTTTTCTTTCGATAAATCTTGAGAAAAAGATATTTTCGATTCATTTTTGTCGAAACATATAAAGGTTTTCGATTAAATGTTGCCGACATATGTGTTTATATTCATAAAATTTTCTAATTTTTTGTTTTTCAAAATTTAGCATTTTTCGGGAAATAAAAAATCAAAATCTGACAGTTTTTTTTTAACCTAGTTGATTGAAATTTGTTTATTTCGATTGAATTTTTTTCTCGAAAAACTTGCATTTTTTGAATGTATAATTCTTCTGGCATTTATGTTATTTTTTTGGTATAAAATTTTCATATTGGATAGTAATTTTTTAATTGGGTTGCTTTTTCTACCAATTTTGATTACATAAGTAATCCTCCTCATTTTTTAGTCTACCGCCATATTTTTAGACTTTGAATCTACACTAATCAAATTAAATGATTCACATTACGAGGGAGATGTAGGTGTATCTACTAAACATAGGATTCTTTCTCTCGTTAAATTAGAGCGTTTAAGACATTTTATAATTACATACTCCCCCGTTTCACGAATTGTAGTCTCATTTGTCTTATATTCTCCGTTCCACAAATTGTAGTCTCATTTGCCTTATATTCTCCGGCCACAAAATGTAGTCCCATACACTTTATTTCAACCATCACTTTATCATTACCCTTCAACCATCACTTAATTACTTAAATTGTCATCAACTTTATTCACAAACAATCACTTTATTCACAATGGACCCCTGTTGTGTAAAAAAAAAAAACACACAACGAAATGACAAAACTAACCTCGATCTACCGGTAAGGAAATTGATCAAAACGGTGTCGTACAAAGCTGCCTTGTAGCTGGCGTTGCTCCAACACCTACAAAACACGCCGGAGGGATCTCCGGCGCGGGGACTCCGACGCTCACAAGTCAGATTACCGGTGATCTCCGAAATAATGTGTGGACGGAGAACAGTCGAACGAGGGTTAAACCGTTCTCCACAGTAGTGTGCAATGCTATGATAATACTGATAATAATCTTAATAATAAATAAGATGTGTATTTAAAGGGTACCTTGGGGGAAGGGTTATCCACTTCCCCAATTCTCTCAACGGCAGGTAGTGGGCTTGAGTCCAAGTAGTGGGGCAAGTAATTTTTCGTCTAAGGCTCATCTGCCTCAGTCAGCCCACCTGAGCTCCGAGAAAGGCGGAAATGGGCGAATTCCTCGGGCACACTCTGTTATCCGCATTGTGGGATCCAACTAACTACGTGAATCTCGTATTTCAAATCTCGAGCTCCTTTAGGTGCTTGAGCGCCCCTGTAGGTTTAAACTCCGCAAATTCAGCTTTTGGCTCAACAACCCACCTAAAAGGTGGAAGCCTTAAGACTTTTTCATACCAGGGCCGATCCTCGTTGGGCCTCAGTCCGATTCTCTATAAACCTGTGCAAATGTGGGCTTGGGCCTTCTGTTAGGTCCTGGGCCTCAAGGCTCAAGGAAGGTCCTAGCCCATATAACATGGCCCACAATCGGGTATCAACTAACATGGACCCAACTTACCATAGTATGGGCCTTAATCACATAATTTAAGCATAATTAAAGGAATAAATAGACGAATAACATATAATAACATTGCCCGTATATTACACATGTCTTTATTTTATAGGACGACACATTTTGATCGCATCGGACTCCATAATACCTTTACTTTATTTACTTTATCTTTTATTTTTTTAAAACATTTGTCCACCACTCTCAATAGGATTACTTTATCTTCCATTTTCTTAAAATATACTTATTGTGGACGGAGGAGTAGTTTTTGTAGTTGTAAGGCCTCGGGCCATTTTTTGCTTTCACTGTGGCCCGGGTTGCGGTCCCTTTTTATTTTTTTATTTGGGCGCTGACCCGGGTTTAAGAAAACTTAAAAAGAAAAAAAAAAAAAACAGCAGCGCTCTTCCTCTGAGCCCAACGCATTACCGACCTCCGACGCGCCTCCACCAGTCTATCCCGACATCGCCGATGCTCTGCGGTGGTTCTCTCTAGGTACTTTTCGTTATTTTATTTTCTGTTGAATCCTTCTTCTGAATTTCGATTACCTACTCGATTTGGTACTTGCCGCTCGGGATGGACCGAGGGTGTAGCCGCCTCTTATGGCCGTCGTATATATGTTAACGTGCAAGGTGTTGAATTAGTTGAATTTGAACCACCACTGCTTGCTATCTGTTTAATTGATGGGAAAAGGGTTTTCTAGGGTTGCTTCTGTTGTTTTAACGGGCACGGCCATGGGTATAGATACGTTGAGCAGAGAATATATATCATTGGTTTTCTTAATTAATAGTATATGATTCTATACTTCTATTTCCACTTGGTGGGAATTTTGGCAAATGTTTATATTCCTAATCCTGAATAGCTTCATTGATTCTGAACTCTGAAACATGGCAAAATTTTGTATGATACGATGTAATATCAAATGGGTCGTGAGATGGATTTAAATTATGTAGAGTTTGTTTAGTTTTGAGTTCTTTTGTCAACCAAAAACATAGAGCCATGTTTTCAATCCTGTAAAATTAACATTTGGAAATGAGTGGGCAATAAAACTGTTTTCTTTTCCCTCATGAAATAGCTGCGGATGAGGGCATATTAATGGACAGTAATAAAGAAAAATGAAAGAAACTTCTACTAATTGCTGTATTTTTTGTTAGAAAGAGAGAACAGTTTTGGTGAGTACCTGTAACTTCACTAGTTCAGTAGTCACAAAATTTGATTTTTGAAACTCAAGCAGATTGAATATAAAGCAAAGAATGAAGCCTGTTTCTTATTTGGAATCTGACATTTCCTAAGTTGATATTGAACTGTTTGAAGTGACTTGGTTCTTTGCTTGCAGTTTTCTGAATTCTGTGAATTTGCGAAGAAACTATGCTTTCAGGATTGAAGTTTATACCACGGGATCATATTGACAAAGTAAGTCCTGTAGCTTGTATAGGTTTTGTACTTCTGTTTCTTATGTGCATCTGTGAAGTTCATACTGCGGGATCTTTGATGAAGTTATGTTAGTTAAAGGTTTAGGTGCTTTCTTTCTCCTAGCTTTTAGAAAAACATTCACTTTTCTGTCTGCTTACACTTGCTGCTGGGGTTTTATTTTAAGGAAAAAGATGAAACATCAAATGATTCCAAAAAAGGGACAAAAAAATCAGGGCATATAAAGGAAAAGCTTGGGAAGAGAAATAAGCATTCCCGCAATAGTAGCTCTGACGACGAAGGTCTTGAAAAAATAAAAAGAGGGTCTCGAAAGAAAAATAAGTGGTATGATTCTGAAGAGGGCCTGTCTTCATCTTCCGATAGTGGTAGCCAAAGAGAATTAGAAGGTGATCAGAAGAGATATAAGAGTCGGAAGAGAGAAAAGAAAAGGCGTGATGATAAATCTGACACTGAACGTAAAAGTAGGTCCAAGAAGAAGGCAAAGAGTAAGAGAAATAATTATTCATCGGAAAGTGGGTCGTTGACTGGTTCTGAAAATGAAAGGTCTAGTGGAGAAGGGAGTCATCATAGAGGTATGTAGTACTTTATGTATCTACTCTTATAATATCTTTTTGATTTTTTATGATCTTATTTAACTCTTTTTTGGCATGTTAAATCAGTTGGTAGTAAAGTATCTCAATCAAAAAACTTCGACATTGCACGGGAAGAAATGGGACTGGAGTGGATGCTTCGTCCAAAAGACAATAAGGATAACATTTCTAATATATCTTCTCATATTGAGCTAGAGGAAGCTCCTGCTGAAGAGGTATAATTTCAAAATCCTAGTATGTGTTTCTCCCAGCACCAATGATATAACAATTAAATAATGGAATGCGTAGTTAATGATATGGTTTGCAAGTCCAATCATTCTGTAACGTCTGGACCCACCCCCGGTTACAAATTAGACCCAAGATAATTTATGGTTCATATATATTTAAGGTTATGCTTTATAATCTATTTTTGGTGCCTTTTATGTTACACGTGGATAATTATAATTTTCAGTTCTGTTAGAAAGAATATACCTTTAACACTCTTAAAATTATTTGCACCTAATCCAGATATCCTATATGAATTTGTGATTGTATTTTGTCATTTGGTCATCAAGAGTGTGGATCCCTGTCTTTATCAGGAAGTTTTATCTTCATGTTCAATAAATAGAATCCTTGAATGGAGTTCGTTGTTGATAATTTGAGTCTCACAACTTCTTTGTTCTGTGGCTTACTTTTTATTTTCATTTTCTAACTGAACTTTTTTTGCTCGGAAGGTAAAGAAGGATAATCCTAGAGAATTAAATCCATATCTGAAAAATAATGGAAAAGGCTATCCAGAAGAGTCTGATGGAATGAGGGCTGGGGATAGACAACTTCTATCTACTGCAGTTGTTGGTGATGGAGGTGCCAGCTGGCGGCTTAAAGCTTTGAAAAGAGCACAAGAGCAAGCAGCTCGGGAAGGACGGAAGCTTCAGGAGGTATGAACACATTGGCCAGTGATTTTGCTATTTATTGAATTGTTTTATACCACATTCATTTTTAATTTTGCATTTTCTGAACAGGTGGTTGAAGAACGTTGGGATTCTATGGGTAATCTTGCAGCTTCTGTGGCTGCTCGTGGTGTTGCGCCAACTCATGCCCATCTTCATGCCATAAATAATAGGAGGAAAGGGATGAAGAATGAGCCGAGCCAACCGAAAAAATTGAATGAGGAGAATGATAACACCGAGAAGGTAATTGTTGGCATTTGTATTACACCATTGAAGCAATGTTTTGCTGTTTGGGATAAAATTTAAATCTCTTTCTACCATTTTTGCAGTCAGTAAAATCTAGACCTAAACCTAAACTGAATAGTTTGATTATAAGATGATTTCACGAGAAATGATTCTGAAAAAAATTACATTGTTTTCATATTGACTTTATATTTTGTTTGCCTAAGGATATTGGTCAGAGAAGCATAAAGGACATTAAAAAAATGGTCTTTTCATGACTTTATGTTTAGAAGAATAATGGACACTGATTTCCTTTTTAATTTTTGGGAAAAATATAATGGTCTTTTAAACTGACTTTGTAGTTTATTTGTATAAGGATATTGGTCAGAAAAGCATTAAGAGCGTTCCCCCACGGCATCCTAAAATGAAAGTGCCGAAAGTTCACGATTCTTTATCTTGGGGAAAGCGGGGTAATAATAAACTGTCAGCTGAAGACACTGCCCTCGTCTCTGCTGCTCTGTCCAGTTTGAATAAGTTCTCCAATGATGGAAATTTCATGACTCAATTTGAGAGTAAGGAGGAAAAATGTGGTGATCATAGCAAAATTTCAAAGTCCGAAGCAAGACTAGAGCCAAAATCTGCTGAGTTTGCATCTGGTGGACAAAATGAAGATCCTGGCCCATTGGAGCCCACCATGAGTGCGAACCAGTTAGCTGCCAAGGCCTTGCAACTTCGTATGAAAGGAAAACACGAGGAAGCAGAAAAACTGATGGTAATAACTTATACTCTATGCAATAGGTTGAATATGATTATTTCTCTTGATAAATTGTAAATTTTGTGTCTCAATATGCTTCTGTAGATACATGTAAATCTGATTTTGATCGAGAGATGTAGCTTAAGTTGAAGATTGCCTTATAAATTTTATGTTGATTTAATTATTATCAATAAGATCACAGCTTTGATTGCATTCTTGTCTCTTGATTTACAGCAATTCTTTGTTTAATAGTGTTTCCTTGAATTCTCTATCAAATGCAAATCTTATATTTTCATTTGTAACAATATATGATATTATGATCATGGATGCATTTACATTTTGCTTCTTTCTTTTTCTATCTTAATGTTGCTTTTGATAATTGAGAATAAATAGTGACCCACTCCCTCTCTGTGGTCTTATCTTGTGTTCCCCCTTATTAATTCAGAAGGAGGCTGAGAGTATTAGAGAAAGACAGAACATTGGTACTGAATCCAGTAGACAGCAAATTGATGGGACCACAAGCAGGTTCTTTCCCTTTTTCCCCCTAACTCCTACTATTTACAATTGGTCTCATCCTTTTAATCTGCCTCTTATTCATTCCATTGGGTCATTTTCAATTAGGCTCATTATGCATGATGTCTCTGCAAGACAAAAGAAAAAAGAGGACGATGGTGATTTGCATCTAGCTCAGAAAATCACGCATAATCATCGATACAACGTTTCCAATCAAGCTGATGAAGAATATGACTATGACGATGGTCCTCGGAGAAAAACCCGAAAGAAAGGAGGGGGTGGCAATCACGAGTCATCTGAAATATCTAATTCAGCAAACCGATTCTTGACTCAGCAGGAGCGTTGCCAATTTTGTTTTGATAATCCAAAAAGACCCAAGCATCTAATCATTGCCATTGCCAACTTTACGTATTTGTCCCTACCTCATCAGCAGCCTGTTGTCCCAGGTCACTGTGCCATTATAACTTTGCAGGTGAGTTTATTATTTGTCCTTTCCATCTGCCTTTCAGTTAGAAGAGTTTTTTTATTTGTATTAAATATACTTAATAATGATTTGGGGGTTGCTAAATGTAATTAATAATTTTCAAATAGTTACATTAGTGAAGTCAATTAACACTGAGGCTAAGTGCGGGAGTAAAAGTGTACTTCCAGGAACAAGTTTGACAGTGTGTGAAAGTGGGTACTAAAACTGAAAAGAAGTAAACTTTAGTGACCAAAAATGATATTATCCCTTTTTTGCCCGTACTATCTGTCAGTGTCAATACAATGATTCCCTAGTATTTTGTGGAATGCTTTATTTGAGTTCAGCTGTTAACTTCATTTTTGCCTCACTACACAATAATCTGCTAGTACATGATTTTATGTCAGGTGACATTTTGTTATGTTTGCTGGTTTCATTATTTTCTACCTGAGCTGCTTAACTAATGTTTTAGGATAGGATATATTTAGGCATAATGGATAAAAGGTCCCCAAACAATCCACTTTTGTTTTGATAGGTCCCTAAAGTATTTTTGTTTTAAAATGCCTGTAAGTGTCAAAAATTTATTTTAAGAGCTCCATCGAGATGAAAATTGACAGGATTCTTCGATAATCCTTAATGGTCCAGTTAAATAATATAAATGTCA
This sequence comes from Galeopsis tetrahit, assembly GCA_963675135.1. Taxonomy (NCBI): domain Eukaryota; kingdom Viridiplantae; phylum Streptophyta; class Magnoliopsida; order Lamiales; family Lamiaceae; genus Galeopsis; species Galeopsis tetrahit. Next base: position 70,765,706 of record OY776124.1, read on the forward strand.
GCTTCATTTAATTTTAATTACGTACATGAATATTTTTCGCAAACCATTTTAGGTACCCATCATCTGAAGATATGGATTGAAATATCTTGCACAAAACGACTGTGGATATTATTAAAATCAACATTTATATAATTTAATGAGACAATTAAGATGAATCATAAAATTTTGTCAATTCTCGTCTTGAGCGAGCTTGTGAAATAAAATTTCGATACTTAAAAGGCTTTTTGAAACAAAAAATAGTTTAGGGACCAGTTGAAACAAAAAATTGTGCTGATATTTTTTTTATTGTAGTTTGTCAACTAATCTTTGTTCTTTTCACCTCTACAGCATGAACCTTCCACAAGAAGCGTGGATGATAATGTATGGGATGAGATTCGTAACTTCAAGAAATGCTTGATAATGATGTTTGGAAAGCAGGAAAAAGATGTAGTCTTCTTTGAGACTGTAATGGGGTTGGCACAACAACGGCGACACTGCTTGGTGGAGTGCGTCCCCTTGCCCCGAGATATTGCAAAGCAGGCCCCTGTTTACTTCAAGAAGGTTTGATCATCTGTTATGAAGTCTCTTTTACATGATTCTTTCCTCGTAATTGCAGATCTGAGCCATTGTTTGTATTAACTTGCTGATTAAAATCGGGATAAGGTATATTCAATTAAACCCTTAATGTATTTTTGGTGCAAATAAACCCTTTAATTTTTAAAATTGAACAAATACGACCTTGATGTATTTTATTGGTGCAAATAAACCATTATTCCTCTTAAAATTAAATAAAAACACACTTCTATTAATCCAACATAAAGATACATTTTCTTATATGTATACTGCTAAAATTTTATTTTTTATTTTTTAAATTTAGTGTTTCTTGAACTTTTTGTATGTTTACAATAGAAAAATATGAAATTTTGTATTTATTATTTATGTGCTTTTTTTATGTTGTTAGGTTTTTTTGAAATAAAATTTTTATTATATGTTTTTCCTCTTAAAAAATATGTTTTTTTTTCAACTCAATAGAAGTGTCTTATTGTTCAATTTTGAAAGGATAAAAGACTTATTTGCACAAAGAAAATACTTTGGGTTTACTTGAGCCTGGAAAACTACTTGAGAGGTTTGAAATGCAACAAAAAAACAAAACTCTAAGGGTTTATTTGGACCTGAGGTAACACTTCAGGGATTTGGATTTACCTTTTCCCATTAAAATCAGCAGCATAGGCACCTACGTTATTTAAGGGTGCTGAAGCTGAATTATGAGATCCTGATTAGCATAGAAAAATTCCTGCTCGATATGAAGATTAAATGTAGATACCATTACATCTTTTTGATATTGAAATACTTAATTTTTAAATGTATAATTACTGTAGGCAATTGATGAAGCGGAAGATGAATGGAGTCAGCACAATGCAAAGAAGCTGATCGACACAAGTGAAAAGGGGTTGCGTGGTTCGATCCCCAAGAATTTCCCGTATTTCCACGTTGAATTTGGATTGAAGAGGGGATTTGTTCATGTAATAGACGATGAAAAAGAATTTAAAAGCAGTTTTGGCCTGAATATAATAAGAGGTATGCTTGAGTTGCCTGCTGAAGACATGCATAGACGTAGGAGACATGAGTCTGCGGAGGTGCAAAAGCAAGCAGTTACTACTTTTGCCCGGGATTGGGAACCGTTTGATTGGACAAAGCAGCTCAACTAATTTGGTAAGCAGTTGGTTTTGTCGATATAAACGGGAGTGTAATGAACTGGCTGTTGTATTTTCTTGGCCATTGAGTTTCATTTTATTGCCGGCTTATTAAAGGGTGTAACAAAGTGATGATGTGGAAGAATGGCAGGTAATTTGAATGCATGTGCTATATTAGTCACTCTTGACTATATATATGTATATTATTATTTTTGTTGTGTGATTTTATCAATTCAAGTCAGGTATGGTGGAGATTATCAATTCACTCATGTAATGCAATGGTGGATTGGAACTTGAGAGGAAATGTTAATAAAACATGGGATAATCGTCATTTTACTCTCAAATTAGAAGAGGAATATTGCATTTTATATGTTGAAAAAGTGAGTGGTTTCTTTTGGGAGAAGCAGCAACATAGTACACACTTTGTGATAATAGGTTCTACATAATTTATCAAAAATTTTACAATCCACTTGCACGTTACTGTAACGCTCAGCTCGAAGTGTCCAAACTTCTGATGAAATTTTATAAATATGATGTCTAGAGATTTTATTTTATTACCCTCGATACAAAAATTTCGTAACCAAGATCTTTGTGGTAAAACTCAGTATCATATTCACCCGATTCCTCACATTTCAGTTAAAGCTAATGTCATGTTTCATTTATCCGTGATTGTAAATATTAATAATGTTCATTACATCGACTTACACGATTTAGGTAATCATTTCAGTCAAATTTATGTTTCACACAAAATTGGGATGAGAAACAACTGGAGTTGGTCTCAGTTCGTAAGGCATGAGTTGGTCTCAGTTTGTGTGCAAAAGACTGATTGTAATTAGGACGTTTTTACAAGTCTGCAAATGAGTTGAGTAGAGTTATGTCGTGTTAGTTTTGAATTCGACCCGAGTAAAAACTTGAAGCTTGTAACTCAATTCAATTGAGCTTAATTCTTTTGCACTCAAACAACTCAACTAATCGAATTCATATCTTACCTAACATTAATTTACTTTTTATAGTCAAATTTTCATTTCATCGTATGCTTTACTAACTTACAAAATAGCTCGAGAACTACTAGTTCGAGCCCCATAGTTAACTTCGAGTTGAAGATACAAATGATAGTAGTAATGGGCTTATAAGTGGGCTCTTTAAAGCCCAACAAATATATGGCCACGGATAAAGTGCACCCCCGTTTTTACTGATTTCACCCCGGGTGAGTTCACCCCATATTTGAGTTAACCCCTTTCACTTCATTCAGCCCCTTTTCCCTCATACCTCCTTCCTCTCCCTTCTCCCTCTTCAAGCCGGCGCCGCCATCAAACCCAGCGACGCCGCAGCCCAACCTCCGTCGAAGTGCGACGCCTCCACTGCTCCCCGCCGCACGCAAAGGCGCAGCTATACTCCTCTTACAAATTACATTATAAATAATTGGCCTCTGAACTGCTGCAGTTTTCTTGAAGCTGTAAAATTTGGAGGGAGGAAATCAAGTAATTAGGCATAGGCAGGGGCAGAGGTGAGTTTAGCTGAGCTCATTGACCTCTAATGACAAAGATGTTACCTTTTTTCTGGTTATTTTTAAGTTTCATTCTTATGCTTTCTTGGCTCCGCCTACATCTACTTGTGATTTTCAATGTATTTGGTCATCAAAACTCGAATTCTACTGATTTTATGCTATTTGCTTGTGTAAAGTTGTAACTGTGGAGATGCCTTGTCATGTTTGTTTCAACATTTTCTCTGTATGTTTGCTATATGTTCGATGAAATGCCTGATAATACGTTAGATAATTCTTATAAAACATTCTCATCAAATTCGATGAATATTTTTGTATGCTGGGGCATTTCGTTTAAAATTGATTGAGGATTGTTGCAATGCAGTGAGTTGCATCTTCATGATTTGAAATGTTGATGCTGTATAAATTTTGCTGCAACTCATAGCATTATTCTAACTCATTCAAATTTGCAGAAACTCAACACTTGTGCTGTTCAGATTGTGTACAAAACAAAAACCAATGTCACGAATAACCTTAGTTACAAGGCTGGCCAGATTATCGAACTTTCTAAAGATAGAAAGGGCTCAGCCTCTTTCTTTCAGTTACTGTTCCATACCACACTCTTCAATCTCAAGACAAAACGAAGAAGACTCGAGTCAAATTAACGATTCTAAAATCGTACCTCGACACCAAATAGGAGAAAATGTTCCTAGAAGGGATAAGATCAGATTTCTTGTGAACAATCTTATGGATCTCCAAGATAATAAAGAAGCTATATACAGTACCCTCGATGCTTGGGTTGCATGGGAACGGAACTTCCCAATTGCATCCATCAAAAACGTATTACTTGCTCTTGAGAGAGATCAACAGTGGCATCGTGTAATTCAGGTTATTAAATGGATGCTGAGCAAGGGACAGGGCAGGACGAGGGGAACATACGGGCAATTAATTCATGCTCTTGATAGGGACCATCGGGCGGAAGAAGCACACGAGATTTGGATGAAGAAACTTGGTTTTGATCTGCATTTAGTTCCGTGGAAGCTGTGTGATCTTATGATGTCTGTATATTTTCGAAACAGTATGTTTGAGGAACTTGTGAAGCTGTTCAAGGGCCTGGAATCGTTTGATCGTAAACCACCAGAGAAATCTGTAGTGCAGAAAGTAGCCGATGCGTATGAGCTACTCGGGTTGCCTGAAGAGAAGGAACGAATACTGGAGAAGTATAAAGATCTGTTTGCTGAGTCCTCGTTTAACAGGAAAACCAAGAAAATAAGTCGTGATCATTCTTCCAAGAATCGAAAATCAAAGCCAATAGGGGGTGAGATATCTTGAATTTCAATATGGGATTTCATTTTGTTATGTAGCATTCTAGTTGATAAGATAGATAACTTTCTTGAATACCTTGAATTTCAGTATGCTTTGATTACCTAGGAATGTTTAAACTTTGAGCAGCAACTTTTTCTTATCCATATTATCAAATTCAAAATCACAATTCGCCATTCGGTTCATCCATGTATTGCTGCAAAGCACACACGGTTTTATTAGCAAATTTTCGATCTGATTGATAAGATCAAAGGTGCATTTTAACTAGCTTGTATGGCAATCGATTGAATGAGTTTTGGTTCGTGTAGAGTAAAAAAGAAGTTGAAAGAGAGCTGATTTGATTGGAATTGGTGCACTTTGCATTTTGTGGGATTTTGACAAGGGAGAACTCATAACTGGGATAGTATAGTCTTTTTATCTTATACTTCAAAAAATAAATTGTCTTTAATATGTTAAACATTTTTTCTAATTTTATGCAAATTCAAACTCTTCTACCAATTGGAAAACGTATGAATGTAATTGAACTGAGTCGAACTTGAGCTTAGTTTGTTTATTATTGATATATTGTTGGTTTACAAGCATTTTCGAGTTGTCACTGTGAGACGGTCTCATAAAAGATTATTTTATTTGAGTGTAATCGAGCCTAAACAAGCTTATAATTTCTTTTTTGTGCTCATTTAGATCAAGAACTTACAGATCGATGTCAAAAAAAGCAAAAAAAATCTAAAAAATCTTGTTGATTGAAAAAGTATTTGTTGACAGTGGGATTCGAACCCACGCCCTTTCGGACCAGAACCTTAATCTGGCGCCTTAGACCAACTCGGCCATATCAACTTATATTAACAAATGTGAGATGTACAATATTTAAACCTATAAATCGAATATGGTAGTTTAAAAAAATTGTATTTGTTGACAATGGGATTCGAACCCACGCCCTTTCGGACCAGAACCTTAATCTGGCGCCTTAGACCAACTCGGCCATATCAACTTATGTTAAAATCTCATATATCTATATATATGTTAATACTCTAAGGTGCAATTTTTTTTTTATATATATGTTGAAATCTCTTGTGCTTTTCAAATTTGTAATGTGCATTTATATTTTATAGCCAATTGTATTTAAGATTTTTGCACTAGAATGTAAATCTTGGTTTTTTTTTTTTTTTTTTTGTGAAAACAGAAGTAAATCTTTTTTTCAAATTACACTTAAAAGTAATATCCCTTACTTACTTTGCTTCAAAATACGAAGACAAGTTTTTGCTTCATCACCATCTAATGATTTGTACATCGATGTCAATCAAGAAAATAAAGATCCTTAAATAGATGGGATTTATATATATCCACACTCTGCTACAAAATGAAACTGATCCATCATGCACACGACCTTTTAAAATGAATTAAAATTCATTAAGCAATTTCATTGATTGAAAGAACTGAAAAGACTAATTCGACTCTATAAATATCCACTCTTTTATAGATCAAAATTCATCTCAAAGACTTTGAAGGTTTCAGACAAAATACATTATTTTGTGCTTAAAAAACATTGAGAGATGGATACCGGGAACTGTTGCGGCGGATGTGCTGGGATGAATAATGTTATTTTTCGAACCCCATCACGAGAGCCTTGACTCATACACTTGTAGAAGTTGCCGCGATTCCAAGAATTGTTGTTACCGTTAAGAAAGAAGAGAAAGTTAAAGCTTGAAACGGTTCAAATCTTCAAGGTCTAAATGTTTTTTGTCCAAAATTAATACTAGTACTATATATGATTATATAGCAAAGTTAATAATAGAATGCGTCTTTGGTATAACATTAATAGTGTTCTATCCCTCTGTTTCCCATGCATGAATGTTCAATCATCTTATTGAAATTAAGCCATCAATACACTAAATTGACAGAAAGATTGATAAATTATAATCTAATCAATTACTAAAAACTAGCATATGATGGCAAACAAGTATAATATACAGATACATTCATAGTAAAACAAATCACCACAAAAGTATGTATGAGAAGAGACGAAACAATAATAAAATTATGTCAAAATCAAATATATTTCCATACTATATTATATTAAAAAGAAGGCACAAGCTTCTTATTTAAATAGCTATCTATTTCCCCTTAATTTTACTTTACATTACATGTTGAACAGAGCCAAAGAATATATAATTCCGTAAATAATAGAGTATGTATAGTATGCGACATATAATTAATTATATTACAAATCCCCGTCGTGAGTATCCTTGGGTGCAGAATTTTGGTTTTTGAGCAAGGAGAGTGGGGTGTGCTTGGTCCAACGTCGGATGTCGTACGCCTTTTTGGCGGGCTTCTTGACGTGTCGCGATTTCTTGGTTATGGCGATGGCGAGGTCGTTGGGGAACAAGGTTTTCCAGTAGAAAGCGTGGACAAGAGTGGAGACAAAGAGTATGGAAACCATTGTTGAAGACATGAATGAGAGTGATAAGGCCAAGCCTTTACTAATGACACAGGGCACCTCCTCTGCATATTTGATTGTTGCAATTGAAGCTGTTGTCATTGGGAACGTGTAAGACCACCATGCCACTGAAAACCTGCACTCAACAATCATCACAGGCCTTAATCTATAATATGATTTTGCTTTAAGGACCTTAAATCTTCATATAAGAATAGAGGATGTAACTCAAAATTTGCATCAATTGCAATGTTCAATCATACAAAAAACAATCGAAACGTACTAGTTTATGTAACGAAAAATATAAGTCATATGAGGAAAAAGTATTAATATTGTTCAGTTTGCAAGATATATTTTTCTCTTGTATGAAGTAATACTTTTCTTCATATAAATTAATACTACTCCTCATTTTATATTTCAGTGTTTGTGAATGCATCAAAGTTTGGTCAAAATTGCACTAATTGTCAATCAAGACCACTTATTGGTGATGTCATTTATTAAAAACAGTAAAACACTGTGAAACATCAAATGAAATAGAAAATATGTTGACCAGTTTCACAGTCCAACTGAGCATAGAAGTACCTGAAGCCTCTAAAGAAGTTGATACGCACAATGAGGGAGCAATAGAGAAACAGGGCAATGAAGAAGCAAGTCCTGGCCAGCCCATCAAATTCACCATAAATAGCTCCCCAAGCAATGCTCGCCGCGGCCGGAGTTGCAATAAACATGCAGTACACCGGATGCAGCTCCTTAGGCAACGCCTCACTCGTCGGCAACCTCTGATACAAGGTCACAAACACCACCAAATAATGCGCAAACCCGATCGCCCACAAAAACTTCCCCGCCTCGTTCCACCCCACCTTCGCAGCCAAAATCGCCCCCACAAAATTCCCCACAACAGACAAATGTGACGACGGGTTCGCAACCTTGGAAAGCCGCCGCTTCCCTCCTGACAGCCATTGCCCGTATATTTTCAAGTCAAGGAAGACGATGGGCGCTATGAAGATGCACCATATCGAGGGGTGCAGAGTGGTGGGTGCAATTCTTGGTGGTACGCCGATGGCTAAGAACATGCAGACGACCCACGGGGCGAAAAAGAAGTTGACTCGAATCGGGTGGAAGTATTCTCTTTTTACGGCTTCTAAGTAAAATATGCATTTTAAGGTGTAAGTGATGAAGACTGCGATGAGAATGGCTAAGGCTAGGAGCCATATTGAGAAGTTGATGAAGGGTGGAATGTGTAGGAATTTGGTGGCTGGGCTTGTGGCTAGGGCTCGCCATAGGATGGCTTGGCTGCTTAGGCCGAGGCATATGCCGAAGCAACCGATGGGGAAACGGAGGAGGAACGGCCATGTCTCGTCTTTTGGGAGAAGTATGTCCTCGAACTCCTGTATAGTGTAGATGAATGACAAGTAAAATTATCGAGGGGTTAAATATATATAATTAAGAGGAAATGTATAAGACTATATATGCATCTAAATTTCTTTAATTAAAAAAGTTTTTGAGAATAACTTATATGCAATAGCAGTATTATTTAAGGAAGATGTTGAATATTTATCGATTGAAAACGGATTAAACAGATCTTCTCATAATATTCGCACAAAGGCAAAAGGAAAAACTTGTTTCTAGATCTGTATTGCTATAAGGGAAATTGTGTGTTACTGTATTGTATGACGCAATTTTCTTTATAGTAACACAGATCTGTGAGCAAGTTTTTCTGTTTGTCTTTGCGCGATTTTTATTGAAAGATTCATTTGACCTGCTTTCTACCACGAGTTATTATGTCTCTTTTATAATTTGTGCTAATATTATAGGAGTTTGAATCTACTTCTCCCATTTTACAAAACTTTGAGAATAAATAAAGAGCATTCATGAGTAGAATTGTAGAAACCTAAATCGAAAAATCAAATGAAAGATTAATTAAATCCATACTCATATCATGACAATTGTTCTAATATTAAAATTAAATCTTATGGTACAAAATTAACTCGAACTCTATGATTAACTCAAATATATAGCAATAAAATGATGCAAATTAATTACTAATTAATACCCGTAGCTCCCTCTGTTTATATATGAATGGGAATGAGAGTAGCTATATGTATACCTTGACTTGGTCTAGTTCAGGGCCTGTAAGAGCAGCAAAGTATCTTCCAGCGGGCACACTATTGTTAATAGATTCATCAACATGATGATCATTGAATTGGGCACTATCTAATATCCCACTTTCCTTTCTCAAGGGAAACTTGGAGTTTTGTCTCACAAGGCTTGATTTTGTCCTAAATATACTGAAATCTCCTTTCCTTGCTTCTGCTGCATGAGAATGAGAAGATCCAAATCCTGCAAAACTCTTGCCACTTCTCGGTAATGCCGCCGCCGATTTCTCTCCATTCTGCAGCACCGAAAAACCCGTTTCGAGCGACACTTGCTTCTTCAAGCTCCGGCTATACGATCTCTTCAACTCTCGGCCTTTGATCGGCTTGTTCACCCGTTTCTCGTGTTTTTTACCCGTTGATTTGTCCTCCACTTCTTCTTCTTCTTCATCTTCTTCGTCGATGTCCACAAAATGTGTGCCGGGAGGCTTTCTTGAGGTTTCTCTCATCTCCATTTCCCTAGTGAATTAGGAACAGTGAAATTGATCAAATGTAACGTTTTATATGTAGGAGTATGTTACAATTTTTTTTAATTAAGGAGATCACGAGAATGCAGCTAGTAGGTCTATTAGTTAAAACTTTGCTTGGGTGGTTGGTTGTTATAGGTTATTTTATTTATGTGGTTCAAAGACAGAGTGCATGTATTAATACTATCAACTCACTTTCTTGTCATTCAGGTTTAAGAGACACGGGTCCGAAAGTTACCAAAGCTCAAAGTCAATAATTAGTAGAGGATTTTTAAATCTGAGCCCTCTAATTTTGAAAGATTGTGATCAATTTTCTTATTAACTGTCTCATTTTAATTAAACTAATGTTTCTATTTATCTATCATATTATATAAATTTATATTTTTTCTTTCAACAAATGAATAATATTCGTCTTCCTATACACAAGAAATAATAGGATAAACATTAATTGTTGTATACATGTATTCATAAGAATACAAAGAGCCTTTTGATACTTTAATTAACACAAACATTAGTTTATTGCAAACACTCACATACGCACAACTTATTTTACCATACATTGTCTATCAAGAGACCTAATTTTCCCCCACCAAACCAACCTCCTACCTCCTCTTGCCCAATTTTCTTAAGACTCCCTTTTTGTCCGTCAGCTCGATTTTTCTGTTACACTTAAATATTTTAGGGTTCCATCCAACTGCGAAACTACGTTGTTACTGAGGTGGCCTTGCCCCCCGTGATTTTTTGAATTTTTTTACGATTATATTTGCGTTGAGTATGTAGTTTAATAGCTATGGACACATAATTGTGCCATTGCCTCCCCTTTATATATTTTGTTTTAATTGTAAGCCCATTAAAAATTAGACTCAGCCCATTTTAATAATAATTATTCCATTCACTTGAATACGTACTTGATCAACACTTTTGATTTTCCTCTATTTAATTTTTCTTAAAATACTAGTAGCTAGTTTTTTGTATTAATGGAGTATTTTTTATCTCAATTTTAGATCATTGTAATTTTAGGGTTTTAGGATTTGAACAAAATTTCATCAAAGTTCCCCCTTAGTATAATATTAATTTGAGGTACAAATTATTTAACTTGTGAACTAGTAATGTTATTGTAATATTTATAAATTAAAATATTAAATTGTTTTTAATGCTCTATTTTTTGTAGATGAAAAAAATAAAAACAATTGATTCATTTATTAAAAAAAAAAAGAATGTTAAAGGCTAAACGTCTCAGTCATATTTACTAATTGAAAACGATTCTCCAAATTTTGAAAAACGTACAAAATCACTAGGTGGAAATTAGTGAGAATTTTAATAAAGTAAATATGTAATTTTCTAAACCTTTGTCAATAAAGTAAATAAATTAGTTGGATTGAATGTAAAAGTAAGAATTTTGTATAAATATGTAAATATTGTGAGGGTAGAGTTTATGAAATAGTTTTTTTTTTGTACAAATTATAAGACGAAAACAATTATAGAACAAAGAGAGTATTAAATATTAAATTAATCACTACTTAATTTTTTGGCCCCTCTCTATTCAAACATGGGTCCGCCCCTGTTTCCACCTCCCATGCAAATATTGATTCACACCTAAAAAAGTTATAACAAGAACAAAGAAGACTAATGGTGTTAGGAGGTTATATTTTTCACACTTAAAAAATAGATTTAATCGGTTCATTTATCTACAATGATATAGATAATTGAACTGAATTCAAAATTTGAGTCAATTTATGTGATCAAAATCAAAATGTATATTCCATCATAATCAAATTCAAAATTAGTCCAACTTAAAGGATTGCTTAATCCCTTTTTTGTATAACTGATCGAGAAGTGCAAAATAAGTTCACTTAATAGAATTGTATTTTTTCTACTTATATTTGATGGATTATTTGGTAATTTTGCATCTTGATGAATCAAATATATTATTTTCGGGTCGAACGAGTATTTAATAATATTCAAAATCCCGATTAGCAATTTAATCAAATTCGACCAAATTCTAGGTTTAATTTTTTACGATTCAACCCAATGCAATTTATTACTATATAAAGGGCTGGGTCTACATGTATGTTAGATACACCTCCCCTTTATTTATTAAATTAATATTATTATAAAATACTCATACTGCATTTTTTTTTTTTAGTAAAATACCATTAGTAGATACACTATTCATTTGACCTAAACATAAATTTTAATGTAAGAATTGTTTAATATTATTTAAAGTTAAAAATTAGATTAAATAAATAATATCTTTAATAATATTTAAAGTGATAATGTACGTAAACATGATAAATTGTTTTCTTTTTTAAAAAACGGTTAATCTAGTGAAAATTAAATTAAAAAAGAAAATAAGTAATCTAGTAAGATACCAAGGAAGTACCTCTAAAAATGCCTACGTAAAGTCTGGGTTGTTTAGGTAAATGAGTTTTTTAAAAAGTTTGACTATACTCTTTTATTAAATGAGTCGAGTTCCATTCAAACTTTAGTAGTGCGATTCTGTTTTATTTATCAACATTTATTTGCCATATATTGGAGAAACGTTTTTTTCCTCTCTTTTTGTATACCTACCTTTATTTGCCATCTATGGGAGAAATTAGAGATGTTTATCCGGGCCCGGGCTAATCGGGCTGGCCCGTTTAACTCTGAAAAATAAAGGGTTAGTGTTCATGAATTATAGGCCCGTTTAAAACCGGGCTTTTTTGACCTGAACTGGTTAGCCCGTGGGCTAAACCGGGCCAGCCCGCAGGGCTAGCCCGCTAGCCCGAGTTGTTACATTTTTTTCTTTTTTTTTAATAAATAACCTAAGAACAAATTTTGGGTCATTTGACCAATAACCATAACTATAAGCATTAAGAAGCCCATTACCATCCATTAGCCATTATTACTATTTTTTATTAGATTATGATATTTGTTTAGCTTTATTTGGTCATATTAAGGACCAATGAGTCCTAAAATTGTGTTTAAATTATACTTTTTTTTTCCCATTTACTGATCATTAACTAATTATGTATTTTTCTATTTTATTTGCTTGTTGTACGTGTCAATTGAGACATTTAATTTTAAAAGAAAAAAAATTATTGTAGCCCGTTAGTGGCCCGTTTAGCCCGTGGCCCGCTAGGGTTAGAGTTAGGTCCCAACAATTGTAGGCCTGTTAAATATGAACCGGATAAGGCCCTAACCCGTTTAGCCCGTAGCCCTGTAGGGCTGGCTCTATAGGGCTAGGGCCAGCCCGATAGACATCTCTAGGAGAAATGATTGTCTTGATAATCAATTGGCTCACCCCTTTTATTAGGGATGGAAATAGATCGGGTTATCCGACATGGATTTACGACCTAATCTATTAAGAGTCTTGTCAAGTCTAGCCTATTTAGAATACAAGTCTGACTATGACTTAAAAAAAAATATATTTAGTTAAATAGGCTTAGGCTTTATATGAGGTCTTATAAGCCTAACAGACTGGCCTATTTAAGATTATATATTATATTATTTTTAAAATATAGTACTAACATTGTAGGTCCCTAAGTTGAGTTAATATCGAGGGAAGCTAAAGAAAATGTCTAGAGGGGGGTGAATAGACTTTTCTAAAATCTTTCGATATATCAGAATTACAATGTGCGGAATACGAAATTATCAATGAGCCCAATTAAAGTTTATACTCAACTTAATTCGAGAACTCTGTTTTATGTATACTCAGCTAGTCTAGTTCAGTTATGTAATTCAATTAACTAATCAATTAATCAATTAAACAACAAACAAAACAGTAAAGTAAATCAAACACGAGATTTATAGTGGTTCGACAACTTGTCTACATCCACTCTCACAAACCCAGTTGTGATGTTTCCACTAAACTCTTCCAATAATGCTTCACTTGAGTATGAACATCAGTGTATCAGTAGTAGTCAATTGATCACCATCATGAAGTATTTATAGACTTCAATCTTCAAGAACTTAGTAAGTTGTAACCAACTTTTCTTGATAACTACCTTCAACTGAATCTTCTTATCAATCCACGCGTTTTCTGTTATGAATTAGTTATTCCATAACTAACTTCTATATCTTTATCTCTTCACGCGTATTTGACTAATCTTCACGTTGACTTGTCTTGAGTAGACTTGTATGCACTTGTCTTGTCTTGTAGTCTTCCTATCTTGAGTAGTAGACTTCGACTCTTCTTATCTGATCTTCCTTCTTCAAATAGTAGAGTAGACTATACTAATCTTATCAAGACTATTACATTACATTAAGCTTTTATAATACAAGCTTAGTCAACTTAAAAACTATACAAACAACTAATCTATTACAAAGACATATCATAAGCTCTATACAATATTTAAATAGCTTAGTAACAATCTACCATATATGAAGTACTTATAAATCGTACTTATCTTTTAATGAATACTTTCTTTTTAAACTGTACTTGTCTTTTGAATTCTACTGATCTGTGCAAGATGACTTCAACTTAACTAGACTAGATTAGTCAACACTTAGAAAATATTCAAGTCTTCTTTTGGCTTATCAAAACTTTATCTTTTATCTTTTATTCATCATTTAGGACTTGTTCTAGGATTCATATCCCAACACTTCACCCTAAGTTTTAAGTCGGTTATCAAGAAACAGCAGTTCGAAAACTACTGCTCTGATACCACTTGTAGGTCCCTAAGTTGAGTTAATATCGAGGGAAGCTAAAGAAAATGTCTAGAGGGGGGTGAATAGACTTTTCTAAAATCTTTCGATATATCAGAATTACAATGTGCGGAATACGAAATTATCAATGAGCCCAATTAAAGTTTATACTCAACTTAATTCGAGAACTCTGTTTTATGTATACTCAGCTAGTCTAGTTCAGTTATGTAATTCAATTAACTAATCAATTAATCAATTAAACAACAAACAAAACAGTAAAGTAAATCAAACACGAGATTTATAGTGGTTCGACAACTTGTCTACATCCACTCTCACAAACCCAGTTGTGATGTTTCCACTAAACTCTTCCAATCGAGTACAAGTGTATGTTCCTGTCTTTAAAGTCTCAAGAAGAAGACTTAGATCTTCAACAGACTATACCTCCAGATATGTCTACGATCTAACTAGAAATTTTACAAGTATCTAGCACCTTGAAAGAATAACAAAACAAAAACTAAAACTTCTCTAATCTTCAGTAGTAGCCTTCTTGATTCTTCACTTGTCTTCTGGCTTCTATCTGAACTTCAATCAACTCTGAGAGTAAATTTCGAATATATCTTTACTTTTAGTATGTAGATTTTCAGTGTATCAGTTATCTTCAACTGATCACCACCATGAAGTATTTATAAACTTCTGAAATCAAGAACTAATAAGTTGTAACCAACTTTTCTTGATAACTACCCTCAACTGAATCTTCTTATATCCATATATGCGTTTCTTGTTGTAAATTAGTTATTCCATAACTAACTTCTATATCTTTTTCTTTTCACGCGTTTCTAACTTTCACGTTTTACTTGTCTTGAGTAGACTTGTATGTACTTGTCTTGTCGTGTAGTCCTTCTGTCTTGAGTAGTAGACTTCAACTCTTCTTGTCTGGTCTTCCTTGTTCAAACAGTAGACTATACTAAACCTATAAAGACTATTACATTACTTTAAACTTTTATAATACAAGCTTAGTCAACTTATAAACTATACAATAAAACTAATCTATTACATATAAAAACATCATGAGCTCTATACAACATTTAAATAGCTCAGTAACAAACTTAAACAAATACTGTTAACACATATGAAGTACTTATAAACTGTACTTATCTTTTCATGTGAACTTATGTGAACTCTACTGGTCTTGTACAAGATGACTTAACTCAACTAGACTAGATCAGTCAACACTTAGAAAATATTCATACTACTTTTGGCTTTATCAAAACTTCATCTTTTATTCATCATTTAGGACTTGTTCTAGGATTCATATCCCAACAAACATTAATATTAAATTAAAGCAAATTAAATTTATTTTAGTACTTGAGATATCGTTATAATGTTTGTATTTAAATTTATCGTTGTAATTTATTTGTTTGAGTCGTGAATTTTATTTGCAATTTTGAATAGTGATTTGCGTTTCATATTGAATACTATATTTTAATAGACTTCTAAAAGACTCGTAGGTCTGACCTATTTATTTAAAAGGCCTGACCAAGACTATAAAAAAAACCTATCATAGATAATAGGTCAAACTTAGGCTCAATATTTATAAACCAGGCTCAAGTCTTTTCATGTAAAGTCTAGCCCAGCTCAATCTATTTCCACCCATACCTTTCATACACTCCTCCTCTCCACACGGTTACAACCACCGCACAACAACCTTGTGCGATTGTAACCTCCACCGAGCCCAAGCACCGTCGAGAGATCTCTCTCAACAGTATAACCACCGTCGAGCATACTCCCTTCTCCTTATTGCTACTCATTTATCGTGCACTCCCACACGCTGCCATAATCTCTTTGTCAATCTTGGCCACTCCGGCAAACCCCAACGATGGCATGCCCCGAGTCGGCTACTCGCCCAAGCCTCAACCCCACTCGTTCACTATCCGTTTTCAATCTGCCGACCACAAGCCCTACCTAGGTAAGTGTCAATTGTGCAACATCACCGGCCACACAACCAAGAGGTGCCCTGACTACAACTCAGTCTGTCTCGTTTCGACAGGCCCGTCCCCTATAGAATCGATTCCTTATAAGAAAAAGTCAACCCATTGACCGTTGACTTTTTTATTTTTTCTTTTTGTGTTATACTTTTCAATTGTAGTGACTTACATTTTTCAAAATAATATTTTCAGTTATATTGACGTATACTTTTTGGTAATGTTATATTGCACTTTTTAGTTATATAGACGTGCACTTTTCAGTAATATTTTGTTGTACTTTTCAGTTATAATAACTTATACTTTTCATTAAATATTGTGTTGCACTTTTCAATTATACTGATTTGTACTTTTTAATAATATTGTGTTGTACTTTTCAGTTATACTAACTTGCACGTTTTAGTTATAATGACTTACACTTTTAATTAAAAACTGTGTTGCACTTTTCAATTATAGTGACTTACATTTTTTAATAAAAAAAGGCAAAAACTTGTGTGAGACCGTCTCACGGATCTCATCTTGTGAGACAGATCTCTATTTGACCCATATTTCAATCTTGGGTTTAACAGCTTTTAATTTTTTTAAGTAAAATGCGGCTGTGGGCCGCGCTTATTCAACTCATTTAAATTTAGGGCACGGCTAAAGGCACCCAAGGATCCTATGAGTACACCCACCAGAATTTTTTTTAACACAAAGGGTATGCAAAATGACGTTTTTACCCCTCCTGCACTTTTTAAAATAAAAGGACGGATGAGTACACCCACTGTTCTATTTCACAACGAATCATCACCACCTCCACCAAAACACAAAAAATCAACACCATTCTTCAACAAAAACACAAAAACTCAACAAAAATAATAAAAAAAAATTCTTAAGATGTTCGAAAATATTAACCGAACAAAGTTAAGATGTACGAAAATTTTTACCCAACAAACTCAATGTGTTCGAAATTTTTTAATGAACAAACTTATTATGTTCGAAGAAATATTCAAAACAACTTACATTTGTTCGAAAAAAAAAATCGAACAAGATGATCGGATTTTTTTCCAAAACAAAAACAGATTGTTCGAATTTGTTTCCAAAACAAACATAGATTGTTCGAAAATAATCCCAAAACATCCAAAAAAAACTCTAATTTTTTCACAAACTTAAATTTCCTAATTTTCAGAAACCTTAACTTACTTGAAACGGCGGATGAGGAAGGAGGCGATGCGAACGGGCGGCGTGGGGGACGACGTCGCTGCGAACGGGCAGCGTTGATGGTGGAGGCGTCGCTGCGAACAGGCGGCGTGGCGAGCGGCGTTGGTGCGAACAGGCTTGGCGGGCGGCGTCGGTGCGGACGGGCTTCGCGGCGTGAGTGGGGAGGGAGAAGATGGGTATCGCGGCGTGAGTGGGGAGGGAGAAGGGCGGCGGCGGCGGCGTGAGTGGGGAGGGAGAAGGTGGGCGGCGCGGCGTGAGTGGGGAGGGAGAAGGGCGGCGGCGCGGTGTGAGTGGGGAGGGAGAAGGGCGGCGACGACGGCGGCGTGAGTGGGGAGGGAGAAGGACGGCGGCGTGAGTGGGGAGGGAGAAGGGCGGCGACGGCGATTGGGAGGGAAGGGGAGGTGGGTGCATGTGAAAATGTGAGAAATGAAGGAAGGTAAAGAATTTAATTAGGGTTTGAAATGGGGGATTATTTTTGACATTTCCACGTGGGTGTCCTCATTCGTTTTGTGGGTGTCCTCATCGCGTGGATGTACACATAGGATCCTTGGGTGCCTTTAGCCGCGCCCTTAAATTTATGTTCATATTTTACGTTTCCCACATGAGTTCCAGTATAGTTTTGGCCCACTTACTTTCTTTAGTCCATTGATGTTGCCGAATTGTGTTAGTTCTCTTTTTATTAATCTGTTTTAACTTTGTTATCAATTTTTAAAATTAATTGTTGTCAATTTTATTTGATATAATTATTATTATTTAAAAATTGATAATATTTTTATTAAAAGTCGCTATCATTTTTTACTTAAATATTATCACTTTTTGCATAAACATTGCCACTTTTTAAATCTGAGTTAATAATTGAAATTATATTTTAGTGACTATGATTATCTTTACTAATTGTGTCAGTTAGTTAATTGTTGCCACTTTTTAAATAATGATAATTGTATAAAAAAAAAGTGATAGCAATTAATTCTAAAAAGGATATAACAAATTAAAAAAGTGATAAATATTTAGTTAAAAGTAATAATATTTTTATCAAAAGTGATTATATACCACCTTTTACTTAAATGCTGAAGTATTTTTTCTTGTATAAACATTGTCCCTTTCAAATTTGAGTTAATGAATGATATTATAAGTTATTGCATATGATTATTAATTATGTTAGTTTTCAGAGTTAGTTGTTCTTAATTTTTACTTGATATAATTATTTGCATGCAAAAAATGATAAAAATTTAGTTAAAAGTGTTAATAATTTTATCAAAAGTGACAATCACTTTTTACTTAAACTTTATCACTTTTTAAATAAACATTATCACTTTTTTGTGATGAGTTAATGAATGGTATTATTTATTAGTATACTTGAATATCTTTACTAATTATTTTAGTTTTTAGAGTGAATTGTTGTTACTTTTTATTCGATAGAACTATCAATATATTTAGAAAGTGATAATATCCAAATTAAAAGTGATAAATATAAGTAAAATAATATTTAATTGATAAGATATAATTTATATTTTGCATTAACTCAATTAATAAGTACATAAAATATTGTTTCTATTTTATTTTTAATAAAATTATTCACTAACTAATTTTATTTTTACATTTTATACTTTACTTTATTTAAATATATATATATATATTAATTTATAAGAAAAAAATAAGACTTACTTTAATTTCTTTTAATGATCACATGTGGGCTTGACATTTGACAAACCCAAATAGCAAGTGTTCAGGACTCAGGGTGGGCCTTAGGCGCATGAATTTGGAGTGCAAGTGTGGGCTTCTAATACGACTGTTTAATTTGGAGTGTATGGAATGCAAGTGCAGTGCGGGTTTCAAATACGGTTGTTTGTTTAATGGGTTAAAATAAAGATCCGTCTCACGGATTGAGATCCATGAGACGGTCTCACACAAGACCATCCCATAAAAAAATGTGTTACATTTTTCAGTAATATTGTATTGCACTTTTATGACTTACACTTTTCAATATACACATTTTCGAAAATAAAATTACAAAATATATATATATATATATATATATATTGAAAAAGTTGACTAGTCAACTCTATTCCTTCTTTATAAGAAATCTAGTTTATACAATACTATTCCATAATTATTTTATTTTGGAGTAGTTGTGTCATTGATTATTTTTTATTCCATTAACCACAATAATTACCCTGCTCATTCTCATTTCCATTGAACACTTTCTACATAATGCCACTTTAAATTATTTACTTTGTGTAATTTCAAGGGGTATATGGAATTCTCATATATAAATGTAGTTTTATTGGAGTGATACACACGTTTTAGGGGAAAATATAGATAAAGTAAGGATATTGTGGAGTCCATTGTGAATAAAGTGATTGTTTGTAAATAAATTTAATGATAATTTAAATAATTAAGTTATGGTTAAAGGATGATGTTTCTAAAAAATGTATGTGACTACATTTTGTGAACGGGGAATATAAATCAAACGAGACTACATTTAATGGACGAATGTATTAATATCCATCAAAATTGCATGGTAGGTTCGCTGCAAAAATATATTTTGCATTTTCTAAAACACATAAAAAAATTATTAAAAAAATTCAAAATATATACAAGGTGTTTTGTCCTTCCTAAAGCTGCTTTGTCCTTGTAGAAAAATTCAAAATTAAAAAAAGTAGAAAAATGCAGTGGCCTACCTAAAGCTGCTTTGTCCTTGTTGAACTAGAATAAGGAAATACGAATGCCAATATCAATTTGGTGGGATCCTAAAGTACAGAAATTGTTTTTGAACAAGAAATTAACGTAGGAGTAGAAGGTATCGATTCGTGGGATTCTAAAAGTATAATAATTGTTTACCTCAAATGAAAATTGATTCTAAAGTATTATTGTTTACCTCAAACTAAAAATGTACAATAATTGTTACAGAAGCACTCAAGTTTACAAAACATATATGCTAGATGGATTAGGGTTACTTAGTATTAGAGATGTTAGAACATAGGATAGGATACCGGACTAGAATTTTCCTAATTTGCAATTGCAAGATTTATAATTTTGTATGTCCTGAATTATTTAGTTTGGAATATAATTAGATATAAAAAATTACAATTTATAAAGAGAAAAATTACATTTGCAATTTTTTAAAGTTACAAATTAAATAAATGAAATAAATTAGAATTTACAAAGTAAAAAAAAAAAAATTACAAAAAAAGAAAAAAAAAAACTTTACAATTTAGAAATTAAAAAAAAATTACATTACAATTTTAAAAAGTTATAATTTAATTATTAAAGAAAACGGATCAAATATATTTTTATACATACAAATTTACAAAAATACCCCTCAAAATCCCCACTAATTTTTTTTTCTTATTTTGTATGTTATTTCACATGTGAAAGTAATCACGGAATGAAGGAAGTAATGAGGGAGTAATAAAATATTTGCTACGGACTAATTCATCGCAATTTACGATGAACATATTTCCATCGCAAATCAACAATAAAATTTACGACGATATTTTGACCCATCAAATTATGGGTCACGACCAATTTGGAGTGAAACTTATGTAAATTAGCGACGGAAACTTCAGTCATAAATTAGCGATGAAGTTCAATTTTTTCATAGCAAATATTTGTGACCAGCTTTTTAGTGACCCCTCAAAATTCGAGCAACTGCATTTTGATTCCATCGCAATACAATGTCTGTTTTGTAGTGACGGGTCTCACACTAAACCTTATCTATTACTCCGTATTACAGTATATTTTTTATTTATGTTAGATCAGACTGAATTTGTATATGTATTCTTAAATCTTGTGAGCAATAAATTAAAATTAGCTGACTCCTTAATTAGTTTTAGTGGAGGTAACTTAATTAATAATAATGTTTAATAAATGGGTTCGAAAAAATAAAGTACTAACGTTTAAAATTTTCAAATTGCGTCTGATGGAATACAATATTACCACTTAACAGCCAGGCGTATCCGCGTATGCATGCTAAAACAATCGTTGAGCTTGCACCTTTGCAGGAGAGGCTTTTAACTTTCAGTAGACAAAAGTGGAAATTTACTTGACTAGAGTACTGCGACAGACCCATAAATTTTGAATTGGGGTGCCCGATTTGTATTACTATAAATAAAAAATAATATTATAAAATTTTATACCTACAAACAAAACTTCATTATAAAATTTTCAATAGACCTCATTTTATTAATTTAAATTTAACGAGTTTTGTTATGTTTTAAAGAAAATTAATTTTAACTTTCAACTCATAATAAGTGAGTATTTTGAGTGATTTAGTGAGATTTAAAGGGAATTTAGTGAGGTTAAATAAATGAGAAGTATTTTGGTTGATTTAGTGCGTTTAAATGTGATCTAGTGAGGTACAGAAAGAATGTGGACCCAAAATGAGTGACAATTTTAAAAATAAAATAATGTAGAAGAGTATATTTTTGGGTTGTTTAGTGAGGTTTAAATGTAATTTAGTGATGTGTAAAAGATAATTTAATGAGGTGTAGGAAAAAATGTGGACTCAAAATGAGTGACAATTTTAAAAATAAAATAATGTAGTAAAAATATTAATTTTGTAGTACAAAAAACCTTCAGACGTCTCAATAAAATAGTTTACGAATAATTACGAGACGGAAGAAATATATATACATAAAAAAAAAAAATCAGTGGGAAACCCATTGGCCCCGGACCCTACATGCCATGTCCATAGTGTACTGATCGAGTATGGTTAGGGTTAGGGTTGCTCTCTCTCTTCCACCCCCACACTGCAGAAAACGGAGCAACACCAGCTGGTAATTAAATGTATGGTTTGATTTACAATTACAGAATATCAATTGAGACGATTTTCGGTTTTTGTGGTTATGAAGGAATACTTAGCTATAATTAGTTGCACCCTACAATTAGATTTGAATTTCAATAAATTGAGTCAAATGTTAAATCAAAGATTAAATTGAACATTAAAATTCAAATGTATTTTATAAGAATTTATCATATTTATTAGTATTTTATTATATTTTTTAATTTAAAAAAAATTGGAATGCATGGAGTACATAAATAAAAAAATAAATTAATTTAATTAAAATACTATATGAGTAGTAGTACTTTATAAGAAACTCTAGCAACTCATTTCCTTACCATTCTTCACTTTCACTCGCCGTCTATCCTTCTTTCTTCTGAGTTGGGCCGACTTCTTTTTCTCCCAATCTACCATCTAACTCTACTTTTCGATTTTAGATTACATATACCACATTTCTAGTTTAGATTATGCAGATTTTTTTTTTTTTGGTTTAAACCGAACCCACCAAAATTTTAATTGGGTTCAGTTCAATTGCCGATTATCTTTTAAAAATTCCGGGTTGCTTTTGAAAAAGATCCAAAATGTCCACCCCTCTTCTCCCATTTCTTTCCAAGTCAGTTTTCTCTTTTACTAGTTGAAACTTAGAGCAGAGGTATTGCATTTTTTTTTTCTTCTATACTTGAAATTGTAATACCTTTTTCACCCACTTTATTCTTTTTGTTTATATTAATGTAATATGCTCTGTTTTTTTTTGCATAGGTATACACACACAAACACATCCACTTAAAGCTGGTTATATATATGCACTATTATATTTATTTTGTCAAGGAGACAGATAGGATATATATAAAGGTAAATAGGTAATTGAATTCAGTCTTCTTTTCGTGAATTCACCAGTATTTTAGTTTTTTTTATTATTCCACATATGGTTAGGCATTTGAGGTAATTAAATGTATTGTTTGTTCTTGTGTACATTTACAGAATAACAAGTGATACAAAGATTGAAGAAAAAGGATTACTACAAGAAAGAGCAAGCTAGGTAGTTAGAGGTAAGTAAATGAATCTTTTTTCATATAGTACTAGTATATATTTCTCATGTTTATCAATTTATCTCAACATTTATTTCAAATATGAGTAATTCACTTTAAATGAGGAATACATATAGAACTTTGGTTCTATACTTAACTATTTGTGTTACATTTTCTTCTTTGAAGAAGATAATGTAATATTTCTTCTTTGGGGATAGATTTAGTGATATTATTTCTCTCTCTAAAACCCTCTTGAAGAAACCCAAATCCCCACCCCAAGTCGCCGGAAAAACTCCCTCCTCCCATATCCATCCGCTATACCCGCCCCTCTTTAATGTAGATCGCTTTCACGTCGTCGAGATCGGGGCCCTCGTGGCCACCGCTGTCTAGCACCACCCATCACTCTTCCTCCCCCCTCATCCTTTTGGTCCCTCATACCTTGTTTTTAGATTGAAAAATAAGTAGATCGGTTGAATCCCTCTAGAAATAGAGTAGCCCTGCCGAACAGTCGCCGGACCACCGCGTCGCCACCGCCGAACCACCGCGTCGCCACCGCCAGACCACCGCGTCGCCGTCCCTTTCTTCCGCTTTTCAACTGGATGTAGGAGTTCTTTCAAGAATTTAACTGGGATCAACGGATATACCTCCCCGACGGAGCCACGGTGACCGTTTGGGGGAGTATCCGTTGCTCCCATTTTATTTAGCTTTCTGCTTTCATTATGTTTTGAGTTTTCTGCTTTAGATTCTGCATTTACTTTCTGGTTTTTTGTTGCATGTTACTTTCGTTTATTTCCTTGCTGGGATCTGTTGTTGTTTTCTCCTTCCCCTTGTATTTGGGTTTTTCTCCCCGGTTACGGGTAATTTTCCCCATGATGGGTAGCTGTTGCACTGGATAGGAACTGGCTGTCCTCGGGGCAGTGCTCTTATGGTTTGGGAGGTTGTAGCGCGTGTCGTAGTGGGCGACAATTTGTTTCTTATGGAGCAGATTTGCTATTTTCTTAGATCAGTCTCGATGGACGCTTGTATGCCTATGTTTCTTTCCACTCTCTCACGATTGAGTTTGGAGAATGACTCTTCTGATAGAATTTCCTCTATATAGATAGGTGAGCGAGAAATGTATTCAAATATTCGTATCTGTAATTCAAAAAAAAAAAAAAAAAAAAAAAATTTAAAATTTGCATAAAAAATTTCTCTGTTTTTGTACCAAAAACTGAACCTATAAACCCTCAAATGCATTCTACATTCCATAATGAATGTCAAAACTAACATTATTGTTGATTGATCAAAATTATCTTTTTGTTACAAAGTTTTTTTTTTCTTTTCAGATTTCATCTCTGTTTCCCTTCATTTCTTGAAGAGAAACAGTGACTTAATTTATTTATTTTTCAAATATATTTATTTTAATTTTTAACACATAACTTAATATGGAGTATTTTTTATTCTATTTTAATACATGACTTTATTAATTTCTTAGTTAGTATGTTGAGTAATCCATAGATGATTTCTTTTCTTAATTTAATCTAGAAATTATATTATACTTCCACTGTTTTTTAATAGATGATATTTTCGTGAATTTGTTGGAATGCACATTTTCCATAATGCACATTAATTCCCTTAAATAATAAAAGTAAATTAGAAATTAGAAGATTTTTTAAAGTTAAGGGAAGACATAATTGAAATAAACAGTGTAAAAAATTCTAAAATACTCAGTATTATTTAATTGTGTACAAAGAAAAAGTCTAAAACATCATCTGTTAAAAAATGGAGGGAGTATAGAATATCTTGCAATTGTGTTCCTAGGATCCAACGCTAACTCTGTTATTTCGTATTCAAGTAATTGTCTGCCTAGAACTAGAAAATGAAATGAACATGTGAAGGCTTCATATGTATGTTGCCTTATGAAAAATTCTATTTGAAAAACAACTACTTAAACAATATGTTGTTACATGAAAAACATCAAGACACATCAATTATCCGATTAGTTTCAAGCCTCTTAATTTGAAAAATGACAGTGCTAAATATCCAAATTCGGGTAAATATTCATAACTAAATATTATAATATTATCTTTAACCAAGGTATTACGATAAAATCACATTTTCTTTTAAAAAAAATTAATCAATTTTGGCTATCCAGATTTTTCGTTTGAAAATTTGCATGATCGGTTTAATACCACACCTTGCTTTATAGCGTCTAACTTGAAATTAATTTAGTAACTTGATAAGGGGTCTGTTGTTGCAGGCCGTCAACGATTTTCATAAAATACAAGAACTAGATTATGAAAATTAGTTGTTGGCCACAAAAGTTGTACACGAACAATTTCTTATCGTCTATCACATTTATTAAATCAAATCGATGACTTTAAAGATCTTGTGACAATAATCATTCTCGAGCTATTCCATGTGTTTTATGAAAATCATTGACTACTTCAACATAACATTTATCAAGTTATTACATTCATATGTTACTGTTCACGCATTCCACCCCAAGGTTAGATGTTGTCAAGTACAATATGGTGTTAAACCTGTCATATGTAACTTTTCAAATCAGAGGACTTGAGGATAATCAGTCAACTAGTGTGTCTTGATGTTTCTCATGCATCAACATTTTTTTTTCATGAAATTCTACGGCAACATAAAATTGAAGCTCCACGTGACTATCTCTCTTTTAATTCTGGACGAACATCTTGAATACGAAATAACGGAGTAGCGTTTTTTGAAAGAGTTCCACTTCTATCTAAGGGTTAGGGTGGAGATTGACGAGAACTTTATGCATGATTATAGCCCTTTGATGAGAATCACGATCGTAGCTCAGGCCAGCATCATAAGAAGGTTTGCAAAACAAGAATTTGCAGAAATGAATTCTATTTTTATAACTTCTCAATTGAGCTTCTCACCTTTTATACAGGTGATCCACCTTTCGTAATGGTGTTGGCTATATACCCCTCCAGCCTTATTAAATATACCCCCTGGATACATGTACCCCTTTAAATATAAAATGTTAGATATACTCTTCCGTAAAATGCCTATTATACCACTTGCACATCTTAAACATATTTATAGATACACTCCTACTCAAGACAACTTTCCATATTCCATCAAATCCATTTCATTTTCGCGTCTGTGAGATACCACAAAAGTCGACGGGAATGGCACTGCGGTGGCGCGGCGTGTGGGCACCTGAGAGCGGCAGCGATCGCGGCGGCCTCGGTTTTGTAATAGAGCCGCGTATGGAGCCGCCCACTCCCAACACAAAAGGTAAGTTTTTCATTTCCTTTCTTTATAATAGGTTGTAATTTTTTGCAATTTGTTGTAGTTATGGTTATATTTAGGTGTTTTAATGTATTTATTTTAGTTTGAATTAGCTAAGTTTGAAGCATTTGAAGGTTTTAATGTTAGGGATTAGAATGTAGGGGTTTCTAGTATTGATTTATGGTTTATTATTTTTTATTTTGAAATTGTATAAACGGAAAAACCTGTATTCTTGCGTTTTTTATGTGCGGTGATGACGAAAAAGAAATGTGTTCGTCGACGAACCAGGGTCGACGAATCAATTTTTCATCGACACTGGTCCATCGACGGAAATACTCTCTGTCGATAACGGGGTGTTGATGGACCCCAATTCCATCAATATCATGTTTTCGATGGAAACCAATTTCATCGATAACATGTTGTCGATGGAAGCCACTTCTGTCGATAACATGTTGTCGATGGAACCTACTTATGTCGATAACATGTTGTCGATGGAACCCAATTCTGTTGATAACATGTTGTCGATAGAACCTATTTCTGTCGATAACATGTTGTCGATGGAACCCAATTCATGTCAAAATAAGCATTACAAATCATGTTAAAATAAAGCATTACAAATCATTTCAAAATAAGCCTTACAAATCATTTCAAAATATTGTTTGCACTAGGTGTGTTCGTTATTTCGATACACATCCATCCATCCGCTAGCCACTGAAAGCTTGTAAGTCGTCCATGAACATGCAACCGGTGGCAATGGACAGGAAGCCCGTAGAAACACCTACACACAACAACTAACATATTCAATACGCAATATCAAATGTATGACAAATCAATTTACAAGCATACGATGTTGTTTCACTTTATACTATGCATGCAGTGGTTTTCATTCACAAGTCCAATGCAAATCAATTTAGGATTTTCTAGCGGAGCGGTTCTTAGAGGCAAGTATGTAAGTGATTGAGATGCTCTACACACAACAAGAGTGGCGTTGTTTGAATAGTTGTTTGTTTCCTCAACATATTCTGGATCGTTGTTTGAATCGTCCAACAAATTCTGGAAAAGACTTTCTGTCGTTAACTAGTTGATGAAAATTGGACGATATGATTATATGTGTAAATAAACTTTCAGCATAGGTTGGTCGATGAAACATAACTTCATCGATATCATCATGTCGACCATAAGCGTTCCCGTCGACCACCGGCTTGAAAAATTTGAACGGACAAAAACACCATAGCCAAACGCGCGAAATGTTTTGTCCGTTCAATGGTCGACATGACGATGTCGATGAAGTTATGTTTTATCGACCAACCTATGCTGAAAGTTTATTTACACATATAATCATATCGTCCAATTTTCATCAACTAGTTACCGACAAAAAGTCTTTTTCAGAATTTGTCGGACGATTCAAACAATGATCTGAAATATGTTGAGGAAACAAACAACGTCACCCTTGTTGTGTGTAGCGCATCTCATCACTTACATACTTGCCTCTAAGAACCGCTCCGTCAGAAAATCCTAAATTGATTTGCATTGGGCTTGTGAATGAAAACCACTGCATGCATACATGTATAAAGTGAAACAACATCGTATGTTTGTAAATTTTGATTTATCATACATTTGATATTACGTATTGAATATGTTACTTGTTGTGTGTAGGGGTTTCTACTGGCTTCCTGTCCATTGCCATTGATGTTCATGGACGACTTACAAGCTTTCAGTGGCTAGCTGATGGATGGATGTGTATCGAAGTAACGGATACACCTAGCTAGATATATTTTTGTAGTGAAAGTCCACATTTTGACGGTAGTGCAAACAATATTTTAACACTAAAATCCATATTTTGACATGATTTGTAAGACTTATTTTGACATGATTTGTAAGACTTATTTTGACATGAGTTGTAATGCTTATTTTGACATGATTTGTAATGCTTGTTTTGACACGATTTGTAATCAAAGTGAAAAAT
This sequence comes from Galeopsis tetrahit, assembly GCA_963675135.1. Taxonomy (NCBI): domain Eukaryota; kingdom Viridiplantae; phylum Streptophyta; class Magnoliopsida; order Lamiales; family Lamiaceae; genus Galeopsis; species Galeopsis tetrahit. Next base: position 70,794,070 of record OY776124.1, read on the forward strand.
ATTGTGTGTTTCTTGAGGAATAGCTAGGGGGTGCGGGTGCTTCTTCAGGAGTAGGAGGAAAGAGTGTTTCTTGAAGTAGAAGGGGTGCAGGTGCTTCTTCAAGAGTAGGAGGGATGAGTGTTTCTTGAAGTAGAAGGGGTGTAGGTGCTTCTTGAATATGAGGATTTTGTTGTGTGAGAGACTCCACATTTCTCTTTCGATTAGAGGCCGTAGGCCTTCGCTTATACTTTGCAAAAAAAAGAAGACGAAAACATTTCAGTCGACAATAAACAATTTTGAAGGAAAATAAATAATTTTCGATGAATAATTTGATGAAAATTGTGGTTATAATGGACCACCAATTTTTGATAAATATTTTGATGAAGTTTGTGGTTATGATGGACCACCAATATTCGATAGAGATATTGATAAAGATTATGGTTATTATTTACCTCCAATTTCTGTTGAGAAAAAGAAGGAAAATATTTTTGTAGTTGAGGGTGTTCATCCTAATATGGAGGTTGAGAATAATTATTTTGTGGTTTTTACCAATGATGATGGAAGTTACACTGCTTTGACGACATCATATCAAGTTGTTAGTGTTTTGTGGTCAAAAGAATACAAAGATGTTCCAGCTCGTTTTCGTACCTTTCCGATGAGAACCAACATGATTCGAGTGTTTTGTGGCCAAAAGAATACAAAGATGTTCCAAGATGTCCCAGCTCGTTTTCGTACCTTTCCGATGAGAACCAACATGATTTGAGGGCGAATCTTCTTCAAGAAGAGGAGAATGATGGAGATATTGATGGAAATCAATATCAAATATTTAATTAGATATTTATGCTTATATTTAGAAAATTTGTTTTGATTTTATTATATTTAGATTTATTTATATGTTTCTTATTCTCCAAGTATATTTCATATTATAAATAGACGAGTTCTAGAATGTTATTAGGGAGTTGAATTGATTAATAAAATAGGTAGTTTTGTACCTTCGGTTTATTGTCGTCCCTTCGGTTTATGTGTTCGTTGTTCTTGATCGTTGATAAGATTGAGGTTTATTATCGTCCTTTCGGTTTATGTGTTCGTTGTTCTTGATCGTTGATAAGTTTGAGGCTTGCGCCCAGAACTGAAACCCACAAGTAACCCACTGAATTAAATTCTTTCATCAACCAACATATCAACATCATAACCACAATTTTCATCAAAATATTTATCGAAAATTTGTGGTCCATCATAACCACAATTTTCATCAAAATATTTATCAAAAACTAGTATATCACCCGTGCGATGCACGGTTTATAAAAATAAATGGAAATCCACATAAATTTTGAAAAAAAATTGTACACTTAAAAAATAAAAAATATTTTTCATTTCTGTTAAACATATAAAGAGTGTAGTTATAGCTACAATATTTTGAACATTTTCTAAAGCAAAACGTTAATTGTTATTTTTTTTTTATTATTTAATATTTTTCCCCTTGCATGTCAAAATTGTGTAATATTCTTGATACAACATATAATTATTCCTAAATTAAACATACTTTCTTAATAAAAGGCCTATTAACATCTGTACAATACACTTATTAACATCTTTACAGTGAAATAAATAAACACTAAAAAATAATGTATAAAAAACATCAATTAGTAAAATACTAAAATTTGACTCAATAATTTTTCGTTCAACTCGAAAGAATCATATGAATGGAAAATACCACAAAAAAGTGATTGACAAACAAAAATAATAGTATAAAATTACAGTATACTATTTTAAACTCTCAATACTGTCATAATATTTTTCAAAAAAATCATCCTAAATCATTTACATCGCACCATATCTAAAATAATACAGTAGTTCAAATTTTGCCTTTGGTCTTCGGCCTTGTCAATGGAGCTCATGGCCAAAGCTAAAAGACAAAAACACAGGCCACACACTTACACACGTTCTCTCAAGTACTGAACGCACACTAACACTTTTCTCATCCATTAAAAGTTAGGACAACTAATCTCAAGTTTAAATTCCAACCTATCAAATCCCAGGCGTAGTTGTTATTGTGGGATCGGATTTGGATCAGTGATACACTATACAACCACACTTACATCACAAAATCTGAATCTCGTGAGACCACCATCACTGCCAAACAGAAATTCATACTATTAATTAATAATATGTGCACAGTAAAATTAGAATGGACTTTTTTTTTTTTGAATCAGCCAAAACTTTTATTAATAATTGAGCTATAAGATATACCTCAAAGAACAAAATACAACACTGAGAATCCAGTGCAACAGAGGAAAAGACAGTAAACACAACCTCTATTTGATGCACATCACTGGTTCCCTAATCCATTCATCATGAGTGCACCAACTATTGATAAGTGAGTTTGCCTTGAGCCAACTAAAAGATACAGTCCGAATTCTGTCTGCCAAGCCTTCTGCATCGAACTCCTCGCATCTAAGCACTGCTGTGTTCCTGCTATTCCACACGTGCCAAACTGTGCAATGTCAAACTGACGACCAGGCTACTCTCCATCTCGGATCTGCTTTCTGACGATGAAATCTGAAGTGCACTATTCCTACCTCCCCATTGTTGTACCCACTACCAAACCAACTATATATATTTTCCCATACCTCAATAATCCTCAGACACTTAAAGAAAAAATGATTTGATTCCTCGTCTTCCTTAGAATGGATAGATATGAAGAGGTTAACATAATTTAAAATCTAGAAATTTAATACTTTTTAACTATTAAAACATCCATAGAGATATTATTACAGTAAGATTTAATATTTTTTTTAAGTTTTAAAACACCTATAGAGATATAAATAGATAAAAAATAAATATTCACTGAGATAGTTTAGAATAAATACGATGCAAAGTTTTAGAGAAGGATGCATGGATAGACAACATTTGAAACATTATATAATTTTAGCATCTATATCACATAGTTGTGAGATAAAAAAATCATTTGTCTCCAAGTGTATTGACAATGACCATCTAAGACTATCTAAGAAGCAAATAATTAAGAAAATATAACTTCAGTCACAAAACTCAAAAAATAAATGCAGTTAGGTACATATTTCTGAAATGAGAAACATAAAGAATACAAAACAGAAAAAGATATTGCACATTATGCTGACACTACTCCTTTAGTAGCATAAGTTTGAGAGACATTAAGAAGTTATAACCTAGTTGTAAACAATGTCGTCAAGAAAATTAAATTCACCAGTTAGGTTTACTATAGCACCCATCACAGGGGTATATAGTAGAGCACTGAGTTAAAACATTTATTTATGTACACAAAATATCATAAGATCATTATGTTTCAAACAAATAACATTTATTAGTGATTTGGTAGTCAATTCCATGTATCTTGCTTTACTTTTGACTTATGAGACTACGTATTTGATAACTTCATTTCTTGATTTGCTTGAGAATTTTTATATGGATTCTTGGTGCAGCATTTGCATCATACATGATTGAGACATATAATTAGCAATACACCTTGCTACAGCTAGTTGGGATTTATAGTTTCACAAATTTTCATGACATTTAATAGATGAATGAAATGTAAGATGAGAAAGAGAAAAATCATATAAGGATAATTAATTACACCTCTTACGTAAGAGGATATCCCAATGCCATTTTAATATACTAACAACGATTCAACCTCTTAGTTTCCAACTTCAACCAACAATGGTTTACTTTGTTGTGATGTAGAAGTAGGTAAATTAAGATTAATACCAATGTTAGAAATCAAACCGTTGAAGAATTTTATTGAAGAAACAATAAACAAATAGAAGCTGACAATGAGCATTAGAAAAAAAGTAAGTGAATAATTAGAGATCATTGTCACTAAATTACCTCTCTGGTGAATCATGCATCTTTTTCTTTCTTGACACCACTGTTGTCATAGTTTTTCATTAAATTAACCTGCAAACATGGTGGTGTCTGAACTTTGATAATTAGAAACAAAATTCTTAGACAATTGAGTTATCTATCATACACAACACACAGTTTAATCTATTGAAATACCTCAAGAAAATTGAATAACTACTTGGGATGAAGAAGCTAAAATAGGTACTAATGCAATATATGATTTATCAATGAGGTAGAAACTCTCACTATTGCATAATAGGTATTCTATAAATCCATAAAAAAGTTAAGAATTAGTCAAAAAAACCAAAGAACAGCATATCTGCAAAGAATCTATAGAAAATACTATGTAATCCTTATTCGATTTATCAATATAGTATAAACTCCCAACATTCTAGAATGAGTATGCTGTAACTCGAAAAGGAAAATTAAAAATCAGCAACAAAAAAATTATTTGTAATTTGATAAACATAAGCCACTTAGGAAAAAAAAAACTTTGATCAGTTCGTTTACCTGTGGGGTTATTCATTTGCACCATAGATGAAGACTGATGGAAGAAAGAAATCTTCGATATGACACAGAATATCTACAAAATAAAAAAATAGGGCAAAGACAGCTAAAATGAAAGTTTCAATAAAATAAAATCTTAAAAGTAGGTTTAGGAAAATTGTGTAGATAAGCACCATCGAGAAAGCGGTGGATCCATCACAGCGATTGTCAGGCCGCCGGTGATTCTAACCTCAGACCTCCATTTCTGCACACTCATAGACCTTAGTTAGAGACTACTCCATTGTTATTCTTAGAGAATATTAAAGAAGCCACAACACATTCTGCAATTCAAAGTAAAATCGAGAAGAAATATCATCCAGGAAAACAGAAACCAACACAAACAATATTAGTGAAATGATGAATATACGCTTTCCCTTTTGCTGCATCTTTGTTTTATTTTTTATGATGGCTAGAAGCTTTCGGCTTTCCCTTTTGCTGCTGGGTCTTTGATTGGAATTCTTGTACTTCTTGCACCCAACGTTTTCTTTGGTTTTAAAATAATTGCTCTTTACCGACAAAAAAAACAAAAAATGAATAGACAAAAATGAGCAGAAAGAGAAGAAGAGCCACAGTGAAAAACCCTAGACTGAATATTGAAAAGGGGGTAAGTCCAACGGGCAGAAATCGAAAGGGCAATGAACATTTTTCTGAATTGAAAATTCTGGAATGAGAATAATGAGATCTGCGAATTAGTGGTGGTCCTTAAAAAATAATATTTTAATATTCTAACATTTAGGCGGGAACTTCTCCAGCAAGTCACTATTCTGTTATTATATATATATAGATTGGTGGTCCATCATAACCACAATCTTCATCAAAATATTGATCGAAGATTGGTGGTCCATTATATTCACCATGACAGATCTGCATATTATCATCTTCATACGTTGATTACTCATCACGAATAGTATCGTAAACCGATTGAAATCTCGGAACCATCATCGAGAATCGTACCTAGTCTCTGATTACCAACTGACGCAGCGCAAGCTTATGATCTTATCAACGATCAAGAACAACAAATTATAAAAACGATCAAGAACAACAAATAATAAACCGTAGGGACGATAATAAACTGTAGGGATGATAATAAACCGAAGGGACAAAACCATCTATTTTATTAATCAATTCAACTTCCTAATAACATTCTAGAACTCATCTATTTATAATATGAAATATACTTGGAGAATAAGAAACATATAAATACTAAATATAATAAAATCAAAAAAAATCTCCTAAATTAAATATAAGTATAAATATCTAATTAAATATTTGATATTGATTTTCATCAATATCTCCATCACTCTGTCTCTTGAGCCTCTTCTCGTGCAGCAGCCTCTTCTCGTGCAGCAGCATTGTGCTCGATTAGATGCGCTCTTTAGCCCATGACCTTCATTCATATCACCCCTCCCCGCCACCCCCAAAAAGCAAGAAAGTTAAAAAAGAGAATAGACAAAGACATGTCCAACTTAAAATGAGGAAATTTTACATTTTTCATTGGGATATCTATGGAATTCTCTTTCTAACAATTTGAAAGTGTACTAAGTGGCGAACAATAAATACATATTTCAATTAATAAGGCATCAGAGCCATGTTAACTGCAAGTTAATCAATTGCTCTATTTTATAGTAAATTATTCCTACAAGCATATATAGACTGAATTTTCCAAATTAGAAACAATACTGCATGTCTCTGCTAAAAACAAAAACAAAAGGACTAGTCTTGGGTGAGACCGTCTCACAGAATGAGATCCGTGAGACGGCTTTTATATATAAAAAGTGATAATGTTTGAGCAAAATGTGATATTATTTAAGCAAAAAGTGATAGTCACTTTTGTTAAAAATATTATCACATTTTACTTAAATATTATCACTTTTTTTACACACCAGGAAAAAAAATATGAGTTATCCTACCCAAAATTTTGAAATATGGGTTAAAAGGATCCGTCTCACAGAAAAAGATCCGTGAGACGGTCTCACACAAGTTTTTGCCAAAACAAAAAAAATTCTCGAACACAATAGAATAATAATTATATAAATTAAGTATATATATATATACTTAATTTATATATATATATATATATATAGCTCAACTGAATTTTTGACCCCACATTACTTGTATATTAAAAAAGTATTAATATTGTTCAGTTTACAAACTACTACGGAGTACTCCCTCCATCCCAGTATTTTGTGCATGGTTTGACCGACACGAAGATTAAGAAAATAGAATATAGTGATGTGTATGGTCAGTGACGGCCCCAGAAAATTTCGGTAGGGAGGCCCGATTAACATTATTATAAAGATAAAATAATACGTACTCATTATTTTCACCAAAATTTCACATTATAAAATTGTCAATACGTCACATTTCATTAAATTAAATCGATCGAATAAGTTGATTGTTGCTATGTTTTGGTAGAAGTTAATACTCCATCCGTTTCATGATAACTTGCACATTTTAACCGATTCACTTTAAAAAAAAAAAATTGAATTTAGTGGTGTAGAGTCAAATAAAAAAGCATATTTTGAGTGATTTGATAAGGTTTGAGGAGGATTTAGTAGGATGTAAAATAGATTTAGTGAAATGTAGCTTAAAATGTGACTCAATGTGTGACGATTTTAAAATAAAATGATGTTCGAATATATATTAATTTTGTGGATTATTTTTATATCAGGGGTGTGCAAATAATTATAGGAGATGGTATTAATTTTAATATGTGTGAAATTACCAAAATACCCCTAACAAATTTACAAAATTAGTGGGGGGCCCACGCCCCATGGTCACTGTGTATGGTGGAATAAAGGAGGGGTATTATTGGTAATTTATTTACTAAAATGAATGAGATTTAACTAAAGTGAAGGGAGATATTAAATTGTGGGCCCCATATAGAGTGACATTTTTTAAATTAGATGAATGTTGTAAGGATAAAATTTATGTGAGTTATTTTCTTTTTTAGAGTGTGCAAATAATGTTGGGACGCCCGTTAAGTAAAGTGTGTAAATAATCACGGGACGCCCGTTAAGTAAAGTGTGTAAATAATCACGGGACGGAGGGACGGCGGGAGTACTATATATTTTACTTACATATAAACTAATACAACTCTTACTTCTCATGTCCTATTTCATTGATTTTTTTTTTGTAAATGCGTTAAACCTTTGGTCAAATTTGAGTCAAAGTTTCATCAAATGTCAATCAAGATGAATAATTATTCCACTTTGATGTTTCATTTTGTATACATGATTAGTATAATTAATGATAATTCGCGATGTCATTTATTAAAAATAATAAAACACGAAATAAATCATCAAATTAAATATAAGATCTGCTCACCAGTTTTAGGAATATTAATGGTGATTTGTGATGTCATTTATTAAAAACAGTAAAACACTGTGATAAAACATCAAGTGAAATAATAAAGGGAGGGAGGGAGGGAGAAACAAAGCAATTAAGAAACAAGTCATGACCAACCCATCAAATTCACCATAAATAGCTCCCCAAGCAATGCAAGCCGACAACCTCTGATCTGATACAAGGTCACGAACACAACCAAATAAAACCAAGTTTATTCATGTACGGCATGATCGGGTCATCAAATATAAAATTTATTTATCATTCCTTCATCTATACATTTTACATCATAATCAAAACTCATCTTTTTTGACACTTTATTTATAACCACCACAACCACATCCAACATTTAATAAATTATTTCTTTTATAATATAATAATTATATCTATTATTAAATTTTTATAATATTTTCACAATATTTAGAAAATATATACACTTATTTAATATTAAAAAATTAATAACTATAATAAAAAATTACCATACACTTAAAAAAAATTACAACATTCAATAATAAAATTAAAATTAAAAAATTTGAAATACAACTGAAAATAAATGAATCGAACTACAAATAAATGCCTAATTACAACAAAGCAAAAGATGCAAATTACATATTTAATTATTTGATGCAGGCGGAAGGACGATACACACGTAAATCCGTTGATTCTACGAATACCCGGAATATACGTAAACGAGATTAAAAGTGAAAATCCATTGATTCAAAATGAATACTGGAAGAACACAAATAAAACACGTCAAAAAGGGATAAAACTCAATATTTTTCTATTCAAATCCACTCCCTTACAATGCAAAAATACGAACTATAAATAAGGTTCAAAATCTGAAAACCCTAAAAAGACTCATAAGTATCTGTGGGCTTTATTACAATAATTGAACAATAAATAAGGAAATAAATTAACAAAATAAGTAAATGACGTAATTGGAGCATAATCCCATTGATCTGCATGATTATCTCCATCAATCTGCATGATTATCTCCATCATTCTCTCCCTCTTCGAAAAGATTCGTCCTCGAATCTGCATGAATCTTATCTCTAGCAGTATGACAAAAAAAACCACGACGGGATCATCTTCAGAGAAAGCAAAATTAATTAACGCCTCAGGAAATTTGACGTAAAAAACATCTGCAGTTCGTACGTTGCCCAGGGTCTTGAGTCTATAAGCAAATGTTGGCTTAGAAGTGCCAAAATAACTATCATTATTAATAAAAAAAACAATTATTACTAACTCTAGGTCCACTATTTCCCTTATAAAATACAGGACCAAATTCTCTCAAAATATTAGTTGGCCCAACTTGATTAACATCTTCCACGGGCTAAACATGTACAAAAAAAGCCCCATCCTGCCAAATAAAATTCCCAGGCCCATTTTCCACATAATTTGGCAACCCATTTCGGCCACATTGAAATGGCCCAACATTACCAATTATACTCAAAAACTCATATGTTCCAAAATCAGCACAAGGTCCAAAAAAATGAATTAGGGAATCTGACTTTTCTGACCTTTCAACTTCGTTACCACGCAGCTTTGAGTTGTTGCTCTTTTGCGCAGAAAAGAAGATCGACGGTCGATGGCTGCTTTCATATTCTTCCTCAACGTGAAATTCTGCAAAATGGAATCGCACAAAGGAGGCAGCAGGGCATGTCGGCATCTTCCTCAATGTGAAACTGGTGGAATGAGTTTCTGGAACGGGGGGCGGCACTGTGGCGGCGGCGACAAGGGCTGCCAAAACTGGAGATGGTGGTGGCGCTGACGTTTCCAGTGCGGCAAGTTCGTCTCGTTGGCTATAGTTGTCGAAAATTCCATCGATGGTGGTGGCCAATTGAGACCAGAGAAAATCAAATTTCTCCTCCGTATCGTAATTTTGCTTCATCGTTGATAAACGATAAACCCCACGAAATCGTTATGGCTCTGATTACCAACTGATGCAGGCGGAAGGACGATACACACGTAAATCTGTTGATTCTACGAATACCCGGAATATACGTAAACGAGATTAAAAGTGAAAATCCATTGATTCAAAATGAATACTGGAAGAACACAAATAAAACACGTAAAAAAGGGATAAAACCCAATATTTTTCTATTCAAATCCACTCCCTTACAATGCAAAAATACGAACTATAAATAAGGTTCAAAATCTGAAAACCCTAAAAAGGCCCATAAGTATCCGTGGGCTTTATTACAATAATTGAACAATAAATAAGGAAATAAATTAACAAAATAAGTAAATGACGTAATTGGAGCATAATCCCATTGATCTGCATGATTATCTCCATCAATCTGCATGATTATCTCCATCATTATTAGTGCCGATTTTTTGTCATATATGCTCAATCAAGTCGTTCTTCAGAGCGCCATTAACTTCTCTATTACGAAGTTGTTCCCTACTAGTCATATAGGAGGATAATTGTACTAAAATGACTGATCATCATTTGCGGGGCAATCCACTAAAAATTAAGTGGGATCATAATAATTTTGGTATGTGTTTCGTTCATCCTCCACTATCATATTGTGCATGATGATACAAGCCATCATTATTTTTCCCATGAAAATTTTATCCCATACAAGACATGGGCGTTTAAGAAATGCGAAACGTGCTTGTAGAACTCTAAATGCTCGCTCAACATCTTTTCGTACAACCTCTTGGTGTTGAACAAACAATTTGTGTTTTTGATTTACTGGAGATGTAATTGACTTATCAAATACAGCCCATGAAGGATATATGCCATCAGTTAGATAATAAGCTCTATTATTTTCCCGACCATTTACGACATAACTAACCTTTGAAGTTCGACCTTGCAAGACATCTGTAAAAATTGGAGATCGTTGGAGCACATTGATATCATTGCACGTGCGTGGAGTTCCAAAGAAAGCATGCCATATCCACAAGTCATATGATGCAACAACTTCCAAAATGATGGTTGGTTTTCCACTTCTCCCTGCTTACAGATTTTCTCATGCGAAATCTGCGTCGAAAGATCTCAGGAGTATACGTCGGCCTATCGACAAAATAGTCATTCATCAAGCGTGCATCACCAAGCTCGCGATCCCTCTCACAATGCCTTCTTCTTGATCTAGGATTGGAACCTCTTCTGGTCATATTGAGATTGCTTAAGACCATATCCTCGATCATGCGATCATACTCAGCATTCCGTTCTTGCCATTCACCAAGATCATCCAAATTTAAATAATCAGAACTTGAGTTTGAATCTGAATCTACCGAGGTATTTTCATTGAGAGATATCTGTAAAATGGAATAGGTAAGACAAATAGATAGTAATTTTATTTGAGAGGAATCTTAAGAGCAAAGTTAAGGATTTTGGTGTAGGTATGATGTTGGTTGAAGTGTGATTTATAGGAGCCTCAAGAGTGGTATAAGTTTTACTTTAATCATGGAGATTCTCAATCATTCACACGGTAAAATAAGGAGTGGTATGAGTTGTCATGGTGATTGATTCCCCACTTGATATGAGTTGTCATGATGATTGATTTCCCACTTGGTTATGCATATTATTTTTACTGTTGAACACACTTTGCTTTAATAATGGAGATTCCCAACATGATGATTTTAAACTTGAAAATTCAGAGCGAATTCATTTCATAATTAATTGAGATTACATGAAATTAAATATCATCACACAAATTTAAAATACAACAACAACAACAAAAGCATAATGTAAAAGTACTTTAAAATAAATGACATTGATTACTTGAACAACCCCAATAGATACTGTTTCAGCTCTTCTTCTTCTAGTGTTAAGTGAGTTTTCGCCATCAATGTTCGTAAAAGAGCCAGTTGACACTCCATTTTCTTCTCTGCTTTCTTCCTTTCTTCTCTTTCTTTTTGTATTTCGAGATGACGATTAACAAATGCAAGTACATTTTCTCTAGTGATTCTCATTGCACGGATTTCTTCAACAACTACACCTGAGACCACCTTCCCTTTTCCTTTTTTCGCCTTGTCTCTACCTATAGAACGCTGAATAGTTGAACTGCCACAGATTGGTGTTTCTAAATTAGTGGGGTTGAAATACTGCCCTTCTTCACTGGTCCTTGATCTCTTTGAGCTGCCACCACTTTCTTCAGTTTCCTCTTCATCTTCAAGACGGGGACGTGTTGGAGCATGATGTATTTGCCACTTGGGATGTTTACTCAAAACTTCATTAAAAACAAACTCTTCAGTAAACTTATATTTGTTTCTAGTGGCACGACAATAAATTTCATGAGCTTATTTCTCAATGTCACTTTAGCTCCTCCGGGTTTTCCCTCCGAGCTTGCTCGTACATATCATGTACTCGTCCCCATAGCCTTGACGCTTTTTGATTGGTCCCAACCGCGTCATCTCCACTGATGAAATAATAAGACGACATTAATGCAACATCTTCCTTAACAGACTACCTTATTTTTTGCACCTTTTTCTTTTGTTTTCCAAACAAATCGCGAGGAAGACTTTCCGAAATTTGAACTGGTTCAGAGATAGGAACTTGATTCAAATTCGGAGAAAATCGAGAATTTTGATAATATTGAAAAAATTGGGAGTTATCAATATTAAAAAACGATTGAATTTTTTTTGAACTTGACTGGTTTTGGAAGTCGTGATGATAATTGGGATCATTTGGATCCATGTTAGAAGAAAAAGAAGATAATTAACACAATTTAGAAGAGAAAAAAATTAGGAGGAGAGAAAAGGGGGTGTATGAAATTGTGATACAAAATATATCAAGATTGATCTCTATTTATAGAGAATTTAATTTTATGAATTTTTTTTTTTTTTTAAGTAAATAAGTGAAAATCGAAAATTATCTAAATAAAATATAACCGACGAGTAAAAACTGGACACGTGGCATACTTAGATTTTTTGAGATAAAAAAATACTACTACCTCACAATATTTTGGTTGTTGTTGGTTGTTGTACAATTATGATCGTCCATAATAATTGAATTTTCCTTTTTTTTTTTTTTAGTATATTGACGCCATGGGCGTCCAAGGTTGGATAAACATAGCCTAATGTGCAATCCTGATCGCCCACAAAAACTTCACTGCCAAATTCCACCCCACCTTCACCATGAGAATCGTCCCAAAAAAACCCGAGTGTTTTGAGTGCATGTTGTGCACCCTAATACATGTTGCACTTTTCAATTTTACTGACTTGCCCAACATGCACTCGAGTGCATACTAGACTTTATGTTTTTTTAAATAACCATATTTATAAAAAAAAGGCAATTTTTTTTTAGAGGACAGTATATTAAATTTCATCCATTGACGAATAATGAATAAAGGAAAAATGATATTGCAAGCGCTAAATTTTATAGAGATTATTTACAACCATTCCACACTTTGGCCAACATATAGCAAAGGACTCCCATTGACTTTTTGGCCTAAAATTAACTCCCAAATACTTCATGAATTGTCCCTTTTGCCCTTTTCTTTATTTCAATTTTGTATTTATTTTATTTTAATTATTAACTTCAAATCAATAATTTAATTTTCATTTCACATCTCCCTTTCTCTCTCCACTCCCCCACATCTGCCTTTCTCCACTCTCCTCTTTTCATCATTTCAGCCTCCATTCTCTCCCCCTACCTTCTGCAAACGACCGCTGTCGCCCCAATTCTGATGCTCGTCGTCCCCCTCCCATCTAATTCCTCTCCCTTCTTCCTCAACAAGCCGCCGCCCCCCACATCCCCTTCCGGCCGCCGCGACACCCGTCGTTCAGCACCCCGTCGCCTACCTTGAGTCGCACAACCTACCCCAGCCGTGACCAGCCCATCACAGCCGCCGCCGCGATCACTCCAGGTGAATGGGGTTTGATTTTTTGTTTCTAGATCTGTACATATACCAAATAAATTATTAATGAGAAAATTATTTAGAAACTCTCCGTCCAGTCTCGAATACATTCTTGCTGAATTGATGTTTGTTGCAGATCTTCAATGTTTTCTTTGGCTTGGATTTTGTCAAACTTGGCCGAATAACAAGAGATTTAACAGAGTAGTGTGTATTTCTTGAGGAAGTTGAATCATTATGTATTCGAATGTGAAATCTAGGTTTGTTAAATTGCACGATTGAAATTGAAACAGAGTAGTGTGTATTTCTTAAGGAAGTTGGATTAAGTTAATAGTGTTGTTCGTTAGTTTGAATAATGTGTCAATAACATGACTTGTGCAAAAAAATTTATCCCACTGGTGATTAATTTGATTCAATTTTAAGCATTTGGATCATATTTATTTATCATAATTGTGTTTGTTCTCTTGGAAAGGTTCAATGAATGTCCTCTGTACTTTCAATTCATCAGGTTTTATTAGTGGGGGGTTTTAAGAGTTAAAAGGGGGGGCCATGTGATCGATTTTAGGCGATTTGGTTTTGGTGCTATAATGAGAGGAGAGGAAGAATGTTGTACACATGGTGTTTAATTAAAAAGGGTTGTTGTCTTCATACTAATAACTTTGATATAGCGTTTAATCGAAAGTGTTGAGTTGAAACTAACAGCTTTGACAATTCATTTCGTGTTTAATCTTACAACCCTCAGTGTTCAAATAGTTTAATGGTTAAATAATCAATTTTAGCCCATACTTTTCTTTTTGTTATCAAATTATACTCATACTTTTCATTTTGTTATCAAATTTAGCACAAACTTTTTCTTTCATATCTATACTTTTTTTTTAATCAAATGTACCACAAACAAATTGTAGTTGTAATTTCAAATACTTTATCTATATCCATAATTATTGTTATTGATCTTGTGGATAACAAATTGTAGTTGTAATTTGAAAAAAAAAAATTATGTTTTGTCTTTCAAGATTCTTGTGGGCGGTAGTGGAGAGTATTGCTTAGGTGTTACCTTTTCTTTTTCTTTCTTGTGTGGGCATTTTAAGATTTTGATTTGCAGATGTGTTACTTTTTCTTTGTATGGGCGTTTTAAGATTTTCTGATTGCAACGTATGTATTTTGTTTAAATTTATGCAATTGTCTTATTGACTTTCAACTATCTTTTTTAGCGGTAAGGCTCTTCTTGCTACATTTTCTATAGTTAGTCTCTTGTTCTTGTGAATAGTTATTGGAGCTTCAGCATGGCTCCTGAAAACCCAGTTAGATAGATGCTCAATAATTTGTAGCAAACGATTTCCATATGTTTTCACTTTCTAATGAAAACCCACCTATCTTACTAATTTAGATGCTCAATGATCTCCATATGTTTTTGCTCAATGATTTGTAGCAAACGATCTCCGATGTAATTCACTAGCTTAATTACGTAAGTGAAACAAAAAAACAATAAACACCATGCATCTAAATTATTAAGATAGGTGGAAATGTACAATCATATATTATAACCATTGTCAGATATATTTTGCCTAATCAATAACTACAACATAGACACAATTCTCATTTTCAATCTCTATAGCTTGTGGTGTATTTTTAAGACGATTCAATCTCTATAGCATGTGGTGTATTTTTATGTCATTGCTCTAGATATCAATCTTAGGGTTTAACTTTAATGTTTTATTTTGTAGTATAATTCAACAATTATATTAGTGTTCAACTTTACCAACCGTAGTGTTCAAATATTTTATCTTCGTGTTCAATCTTACAACCCTCGATGTTCAAATATTTTAGAAGTTAACTTATCATTTTGTTATCAAATTTAGCACAAATTTTTTCTTTCATATTCATACTTTTCTTTTTTTAATCAAATGTAGCTTATATGCAATTTAAGGTTGTCTTGTCTACTACTTTATATACAATTTAAGTTTAGTAACTTATTTAATATTTTAATTCATTTTATATATTCAAATGCAATTTAAGGTTGTCTTGTCTACTACTTTATATACAATTTAAGTTTAGTAACTTATTTAATATTTTAATTCATTTTATATATTCAAAGCCTCAATTTAAGTTTTAGTAACTTATTTAATATTCAATTTTCAATTTACGTTTTATTAACTTATGTAATATTAAAAAAAAAATCAATTTATATTTAAGATTTATGTAACTTATATAATATTCAAACTCAATTTATATAATATTATATAAGTACTAAACTCTAAATTCTAAATTTTAAATTAAATTTAAATATTATAAGGTACTAAACGTAAACTTAAATTAAAATTGATTTGCTCATTCGTTAAATTTACTGAAGGTCAATAAGGTATTGAACATAATTTAACCTAAGGTATTGAACTCTAAATTCAAATTCGAAAATTCTTATATTATAGTATAAGTTACTAAACTTAAATTGTATATAAGGTACTAGACATAAATTTTAAACCTAAATTGAGTTTGAATATTATATAAGGTACTACACATAAATTTTAAACTTAAATTGAGTTTGAATATTAAATCAGTTACTAAACTCAAATGATACTACTTTCATCCATGAAAAGTTTGTATATTAACCCTCACACTACAATATACACATATTTACACTTAATCTAATATTTACTTTATATAAAATGTTTTTGGGATTCTTCATACACTCAATCAAACTACGTTATTTACTTTATATAAAATGTTTTGTCCCTTGATAGAGGAACAAAGTGAAAGATTATCAAAATATTGTTCATTGAATTTACAAACACCTTATAATCTACCTAAAACTTAGTATTCATAGTAGTTCCATTAAAACTTACTATTCATAGTAGCCCCATTAAAATGCATAAATTTGAGTCCAAAACTTCAAGCTCAAATGTATGTTTATGGTTACATGTGAGACCTTATACAATATAATCCTTATTGAACGATGGTGATCTAATTAATCCTAAGAACATCAACAAAGTTTTAGAATCAAACATAATGTATTAAAATAAAATATATAAAAGGAATTGAAATATTATATAAGTCTCTAAACTAATTGTATATACTACACATTAACCTTAAATCTAAATTGAGTTTGAATATTATATAAGTTATTAAAATTAGTGGTAATACATATAAGATACCAAACATAAATCTTAAATCTAAATTGAGTTTGAATATTATATAAGTTATTAATCTTAAATGGTACTTCCTCCGTCCCAAGGAAAGCTACCAAACTTTTCTTTTTCGTCCGTCCCAAACAAAGCTATCCATTCCATTTTTAATAACTATTCCTCCTCACATTTCATTATATTTTTTTTCTCTCTCATTCACATCACCTCTTATACATCTACTTATTATATTGATACTTCTTAACCTCCGTGCCCGGAGCTCATGTGGAGCTTTCCCTGGGACGGAGGGAGTACTACGTATAAAATATCTAACATAAATCTCAAATCTAAATTGAGTTTGAATATTACATAAGTTACATAAATCTTAAATTTAAATTGAGTTTTTTTTAATATTTTATAAGTTAATAAAATAAGTTATTAAAACTTAAATTGAAATTGAGTGTGAATATTATATATGGGTCAATATTTGAACATTCTTATATTGCATAACGTACTAAAATAAAATAATTTTTTTATTAAATTTAAATATATAAAATGACTAGACATCAATTTTAAACATAAATTGAGTTTGAATATTACATAAATTATTAAACTTAAATTATATATAAGATAGCGTTTGAATATTAAATAAGTTACCAAAACTTAAATTGAAAATGGAATATTACGTAAGTTAATAAAAAAATTAATTGATTTTGAAATTGAAATTTGAACACAAAATATGAATATTTGAACGTTATGTGTATTTTTTTGAATTTTTTCCAAATAATAATAATGGAAAATTTTGAATTTAAATATTAAATAACATGTAAAATCCTAAATTAAATTTAAATATTATACTAAACTTAAATTAATTCAAATTAAATTTATATAAATTAAATATTAAGTTTAAATTAATTCAAATTAAATTTATATAAATTAAATATTAAGTACATGAGTAGTGATATAGAACCAACCTTCGGGTTTTTTATGGAACCAGATTACTGACGTGTTACGCCACATCATTATCCACCTCATTCTTTTTAATATATTTTAAATCTAATTTAAAACAAATATTTTCATTTTTTAATATCTAATCAGAAAACATCTCCACCAAAACAAATCAAACCAAATTAAACCTTAATTTTATCGTCTTATTGCTCCAATTTGAACTCCACCCACATAACTCCAATCTTGAATGTCATGTGTCATGTGTCATGTCACATCTTAATTGTATCTTAGATTATCTCCTTGTATATGTATAATTTTCTAGCAGTTATTTTAAAAAATATTTTAGAAAGTAGGAAATTCACTAGTATATAATGGACAAGTTCTTCGTGGTGAAATATTGACCTAATTTATAATTTAGCAATAAAATGATAATATTGAATCAAAACAGGGTCATTCATACAAGACCACATGTATGATCATTTACGCGCAATGTCGAAAGCTATATTCAGAGACACTTCATGCTATTCATGTGGAGTGGATGACATAATTTAATTTGAACAAAAATGAGATGAGGTGGATGACATAATAAAATAATTAAAAAAATTGATAATATTGAAATTAACATAATTTAATTTGAACAAAAATGGGATGAAGTGGATGACATAATAAAATAATTAAAAAAATTGATAATATTGAAAATTAATTTGCACAGATCATTTCAAAATTATTATATGTTGAAAAAATATGAGACCATCTCTAAAACTATGTTGAAAAAAATATGAGATCATCTCTAAAACCATCGTTATTGGGTATATAGAAGTTATTGGGTTTTTACTAACGGATTAAGAGGGAGGTTAGATATTAAAAAATGAAAATATATTTTAATGGATAATATTTATTTTAAATTAGATTTAAAATATATTAATGAGAATGATGCGATACTGATGTGGCGTAACACGTCAATAAGAAGGTTGGTTCTATATGAGTACTCTTAAGTAGATACTTCCTCCGTCCGCCTATAAATTTCTCATTTTACCATTTTGGTCTGTCCGCCTATAAATTTCACATATCTTTTTTGGTAAGTACCTTTTCTTACCCATCACTTTATATTTTACTTTTTCTCTCTATCTCTCTCCTCTCTCAATCACATCACTTGTACTATATCTATTATTTAATCACTTTTCTTAATGTATGTGCCAAAAAGTAACATGAAACTTATAGGCGGACGGAGGGAGTAATATTATGTGTTATTGGACTTATCTAAATATAAATATAAGGCCCAAATGTGAAATGCCCAATAAATGATCTAATTCCCATCCGCATTAACCAACTAAAATTAGGCATCCCTCTTTTCAGATCCAATTCTTCTCTTCCTCCCTAAAAAGATGCGTTTTCCTCTCCTATGACAGAAGCTGCGTTTTCTTCTCCTATGGCAGCGAGGCAGTACGAACTTGACGGCGGCGAACGGACAACAGTTGCACCCGACGACGAGATTTCTAATTTTTTTTTTAATTGCTCGCAACTCGTTGGCGGCCGGCGACGGAGGGGAGGGTAAATACAACTTAAAAAAATGATATTCCTTTCTTATCTATTGACGAGCCTTTTCGAAGATATATAGTCGGTCATCGGATTTCTTCCCTGCCTTTTCAAAAATATATCGCCGGTCATCGGATTTCTTCTCCAAGTGAAGTATTTGGCCGATTTTTCCGGTCGATCTGCACAAATCGGTAAAAAAATCTAATAATTTCATTCTAATTCAAATACAAAGACAAACATTTCAGAATGAAAGTCTTCTCTTTCAATGAAGTTATTGATCTTTCCCAAAATCAAAAACTCTGAAATTTAGTTGAGAAAGAATGAATAACCTTGTCGAAAATATGTTCCAACACCTCGGATTTCTTCACCTTCAATTTCGAAATCATGTCGTCGGCATCGGAAGAAATCAAGCTCGAGAAAATTTAAGGGATTTGTCATCGGAATTGTCGCCGGGCCTGATTTTCGATATGATGCTTCAGCGAGAATATGAAGATTTTGCATCATTTTGAATAAATGATACAGGAAAAAGATGTATGCAATAAATGGTAGTTTAATTCAGGGGTAAATTGGTCTCTTTGCTCTCAAATTCAGGAGCTTGTTGCTAAAAAATTTCGGAGGGAGTGGGTTGCTTTAGCACCATCCCCAAGGGACCTCATGGTGAGGCACCCAATTTTATACTTACGTATGGTATCAAAATCAAGGCAGGTCATAAAAATTGTGGAGACTCGAGTTTAAAAATTAAACCGTCGCAATCTTTTTATAATATGAACTTAAAATATATATATATATATATATATATATATGTATTTTAATAACATGGCCAGGGCAGACTTTTATGTTTAATAAATAACGAATATTTTCAATATGATTATTTAAATACTTGTATTATTTGGATTAAAATATCTATTGATATCATTTGGATTAAAATGTCCGTTCTTGCACTTTTTTATCAAATCTAGCTAAAATCACAATTTTAGGTTAATTTCATCTCTACGTTAATCAATAAATATTGAAGATGAATGGTAATGCTGGGTTTTGAAATTTGAAGATACCTTCTTTTCTGTCAAAAAAAAGATACCTTCTTTCTCCCTTCCAAAATTTAAGACGAATATGTCAAATTTATACACCTTTCATCATGAACTAATGCAACATTTACTATTTGCATGAATTTTAATTTTTTTTTTTTTTTTTTTTTTTTTATGGAAGTTAAATACCCATCCCTTTTTTTACCCTCCCCATGACTCGAACCCAGGACCTAAGGCCTAGGTAGTGGTGCTCTAACCACTTGAGCTATCCCACTTTGTCCATGAATTTTAATTTCTGAGTTGTTTTATTAGTTTTAGTACATAGCTTATTTTAGGCATTATAGATACAGAATTGTCATGTTTTACATTTTTTCGGATGTAATTTTTTTGTATACGTGAATGGGATGGAAAATAATACTCCCTCAGTTCCGGTATAAGTTTTCCACTTTTTTTGGGTATTTTGATTAAGGAATATGATAAAATAATAGATGTAGTACAAGTGATGTGATGGTGGGAGAGAAAATAATAAATTAATATGAGATGAAAAATAATAAAATAATAGATAAAGTATAAGTGATATGATTGGGAGAGAGAAAATAATTTAACAAAAATGGAATTGAAAAAGTGATGTTTGTGAAACTGTGAAAGAAAAAGTTTGAAGTGATGTGTGCATGCAATTTTTTATTTATTTTCACTTTTATGTTGTTTGTCATGACTTGAGTTGGAGTTCTCCATTATTTAAATTTAGTACTCTATCTATTAACTATTCCCTCAAATTCTCAAAACATCTCAATATTTGCATTAAAAAAAAAATCATTACTACTTATAAAATTAAAAAGTATTACCATCACTTTTATCTTATGTAATACTAATAAATAATTTATACATTACAATTTGTGTCGAAAAGTTTTGAATTTTTAGGTAAGCCCGGGAGTACAACTTTTAAGTTTTTAGTTGCTGCTCTTGCATGCATGTCAATGTTTTTATTTTATTTTTGTTGCTGCTAAAAAAGTTTATTTTAAAAAAAGATGCATTCTACCTTCCAAAATTAAGAGGAATATATTAAATTTATACATCATCCTTTACAAACTAAATGCAATATTTATTTCACTTTGATATTTAATCTTATTTTTTCATTATTTAAAAACATGACACATGTAACATGTGAGTAATAATTTACAATACATCACATGTGTGATTATTAAAAATAGTAAAATCCCAAGGTCTATTTATAAGTTACTCCTCCACCACTCACACTCACTCTCTACTTCCAACCATGCCTTCTTCTTCTTCATTTACCATTTTCCTCATACTTTCTCTCTCCCTGCTCTCCTCTTCCCTGTCAGAAAAATGCAACCCAAATGACAAAAAAGCCCTCATGAATATAAAGAAATCCCTCAACAACCCTTACGCCCTCACTACATGGAAAGCCAACACCGACTGCTGCGAATGGTACGTGGTCAAGTGCCACCCCAAGACCAACCGCATCGTTGAACTCAACCTCTTCAACACCGAAGTCCCCGGCCAGATTCCGGCCGCCGTCTCCGACCTCCCCTACCTCGAAACCCTAATGTTCCACAAACTAAACTTCTCCGGCCCAGTCCCACCCTCCGTCGCTAAACTCACTAACCTCAAAACCATCGACTTCAGCTGGAACCACCTCTCCGGCCCAGTCCCTCCGTTCCTCAGCCAACTCAAGAAACTCACATATCTCGATTTATCATTCAACAAATTCACCGGCTCAATCCCGCCCTCTTATTCCCTCTTCACTAACCTCGAGGCCATTCACTTAGACCGGAACTTGCTCACCGGAACCATCCCCGAATCTTTCGGAAAATTCACCGGAAGAGTCCCCTCCCTCTTCCTTTCCCACAACCGCCTCACCGGCCAAGTTCCCAGATCTTTGGGGAATTTGGACTTTGATACCCTCGACTTCTCCAGAAACGACCTTCGTGGAGATGTATCCTTTTTGTTTGGAAGGTAAGTCTAACAATTTCATTTTCAGAATAATTGTCATTTTTGTTATTTTATACCTCCGTTAATAATTTTATACCTCCGTTAAAAAATACACTCCAATATTTACCGATTTGATCACCCACATTTAATCACTGTCAAAATTGATCACCCACATTTAATTACTATCAAAATTTGTGGAACCCTAGAATAATTTCTTTAATATGTGACTAAATAATTTAAATTTAAATATTTGAATGGAGTTTTATATAATTAATTCATTTTTTGGGTGGCAGCAAGAAGAAGACGTTCAAATTGGATTTTTCAAGGAATGTGTTGGAGTTTGATTTGTCGAAGGTGGACTTTCCGGCGAGTTTGGCGGTGTTGGATTTGAACCATAATCGGATCACGGGGAGCTTGCCGGAGAAGATGGTGAAGCTGGTGAAACTTCAGCAGTTGAATGTGAGTTACAACCTCCTTTGTGGGAAGATTCCGGCCGGCGGAGAGTTGCAGAGGATGGGTCCCTATGCCTTCGCTCATAACCGGTGCTTGTGTGGCGCTCCCCTGCCCAAATGCAAATGATGTGTCATTAGTAATGTACTAATGGTTATTAGTACTGTTACTATTGTATTTTGTTTGGAATAAAAGAACTCACGGTTAAGATCATAAAATTACTTTGTTCCGGTTAAGTTACTTATTTACTACGTTTGGTTGGACAAGTCACAAGTGTAAAAAATACACTCCAATATTTAACAAGAAACGTAGAATGGTAAAATGAAAATGAACAGACTAACAAAAAAAAAACTCGGTAAAATGAATAATTTAACGAGAAATCTAGAAAATGGTGAGGATTAATCACTGTAATTATAGAAAAGTACTATAAACGAAAATAAAAGAACACTTTGTTGTTCCCTTGTTCTTACTTCTTATTCATCCGGAATAACTATGTGAAGATTTATGATTTTGTGTGAACATAGTTATATACTCCATAAGGCCTAGTTTGGTTTATTTGATTAGGTTGGATTATGATTGATTGACTTTTTATTCCCAATCAATCAAAAGTTTGGTTTGATTGATTATGACCCGGAATTAATGCAAGGCCCGACAATTTTGTACTATTTTTCATGCATATGTGGAATTATTAATCATAGGGGAGGGGTGAGTTAATTTATTCCACATTATCACATCCATCAATTCAAACTAGCCATAAGGTTTATTATGATTATAAGTTTATATAAAGGTTTATAAAGACATATTTTTTAATCCGTTCGTCTATAAACTTCTCATTATTTTTGAACACATGAATTAAGAAAGGTGATTAAATAATAAATATAGTACTAGATGTGATTGAAATGAAGGATGGCATACAGAGAAAAAGTAAGATATAAAGTGAAGTATTAAAATAAAAAATTAAAAGTATAAAAAAGTTTATAGACAAACAAACAAAAATTACAAAATGAAAATCTTATAGTATTTGATAGAAGATAATAAAAGTGGTACTAAAACACTCATAATAGGAGTAATATATTATGTTAATTCTTGTCTGATACTCCATCGTTTTTTTAATAAGTGAAGTTTTCGTGAAATTTATTGAAATTAAGAAAGGGTATATATTGATAAATATAGTCTTAAATAATAAATGAGGTTTATAATCACATTAAATTCATAATGCACATTATATTTCAAATCTTTCCAAATTCTTTTACCTTGAGGTGATTATTTAATAAAAGTAAGGTAGAAATTATGAGATCCTTTAAAGTTAAAGGGAGTACATAATTGAAATAAACGGTGTAAATTATTTTAAAATGTCATTTAATTGTATATAAGAGAAGAATGCTAAATTCGTCAAAAAAAAAAAAAAAAAAGAATGCTAAAACATCACTTATTAAAAAATGGAGGAAATATGATTTATTAACATGTTTATAAAGTTCATCAAATTCTATACTTCTTTCATTCTACAATAAATTATATTTTACTCCCTCCGTCCCGGAGGAACTTGCACCATTTGACCGGCACACATTTTAAGAAATGTGTAAGAAAAGGTGTAATGATTGATGTTTTGAGGGATAGTTTTGTAAACTTTTATGAATAAAGTAAAGTAAAAAGTAGATTGAGTGTGGAAAAGTAATGGCATATGGGTAAATATGAGTATATTTCAAGGGTGAGGGTTGTGAAGATATTTCCTTTTATGGAGTGTGCAAATTGATATGGGACATCCATATATGGAAAGTGTGCAAATTCCTGTGGGACGGAGGGAGTAGTTTTTTTTAGTGAAATTAAGAAGTGGTATGTATTGAATTTTCCCTTAATTAATAAATGAGATAATCTAATTAAATTTCATAATTTTAATTTATCATAAATGTAAGTTAGAAATTAATTATGAGTATTTTTTTTAAAATTAAATGAATACTAGTGATGTTGGGAGAAAGTATGAAAAAAAAGGACTAAAATATCATTTAATTTTATACAAGAATATAATATTTTATGCAGTGGATGAAATACTTTTTAAAAGAAAAAATTGTATCCACAGCCCAATAAATAACAAGAAAAATATTGCATTATAACAGTCAACATGTGATATTCTTCTATGGTTATAGCCTTATATAAGGAGATGAATAACTAATGGAGTAATGATTATTTTAATTTAGATGATAAAATGATCATTTTTTATTTCAAATAACTACAATAATTATTATATGCTCGTTCTTAGACCTTGTTTATCGGCGTATGGACGCCAGGTCATACATGTAAGCCAAAAAAAAAAAAAAAGAAAAGAAAAATGTAATGCATTTTGATGACCATGGTTGTTTATCAACCAGGAACAACCGAGTGTGTGTGAATGTGTGTGGGGCCAAGGTTTTATCCCCAAAAAAATCTAAATATGCCACTTGTCAAAATTTTACTAGTCGGTTATATTTTATTTAGATAATTTCTGATTTTCACTTATCTACTTAATAAAAAAAAACTAAAATTCATAAAATTAAACTCTCTATAAATAGAGACCAATCTTGATATATTTTGGATCACAATTTCATACACTCCCTTTTCTCTTCTAAATTGTTTTAATTATCTTTTTTTCTTTTCTAAATTGTTTTAATTATCTTTTTTCTCTTCTAACATGGATCCAAATGATCCCAATTATCATCATGAGTTTCAAAACCAGTCAAGTTCACAAAATTTTCAATTGTTTTTTAATATTGATAATTCTCAATTTTCTCAATATTAAATAACGGTATATATTTTTTAAATATTGTGAAAATATTATAAAGAATTAATAATAGATATAATTATTATATTATAAAAGAAATAATTTATGAAATGTTGGTTGTGGTTGTGGGTGGTTATGGATAAAGTGTGAAAAAAGATAAATTTGGGTTGTGGTGTAAAATGGGTAGGTGGAGGAGTGAGAAATGAATTTTATATTTGATGACCCGGTCATGACCGGGCATGGATAAACATAGTCTTAGGGTTGGCAATCGGGCGGGTAAAAACCCGGACCCGCATAAAACCGGCCCGTACGGGGCGGGTAAATACCCGGTCAAACAGGTCCCGGGACGGGTAAATACCCAGTCAACGAATACCCGCCGGGTATGGGACGGGTAATGGGATTGCATATACCCGCCCCGACCCCGACCCGTATATATATATATATATATATTAAAAATTAATATATATATATATATATGTAATATTAATTTATTAATTCTCCCCTCTCCATTGTAAGGCATCTAACAATTCTAACTAATTAGATTATATAGAGTGGTGGTAGGATTTAGTGATTTACTATACTCTATTTCTGCCGATTTAGGATGGCTTCTAAAATTGCAGCCGATTTACTCTATTTTCAAAAAATACTTAGATCTTTAGATTATTTATTTATTTTGTGATTAGTTGTTTATGAATAGGTAAAGTCTAGTATGCACTCGAGTGCATGCTGTGCACCCTAGTCCATGTGCACTTTTCAGTTTATTGACTTACACTTTTTGTAAATGGTGTTGCACTTTTCAATTATTTACTAAAAATATTATTATACAGTTTAATAATTGAAAAGTGCAACACCATTTACCAAAAAGTGCAACATGGACTAGGGTGCACAACATGCACTCGAGTCCATAGCAGACCAACCCTTATGAATTATAACTTTATGTTATATTTAAAATTTTATGTTTTATTTGATGTTGGAATTGATGTTTTATTGTAGTTTTAAGAGTTGATTTTAATGTGCTATTTTATTTAAATAAATAGATTTTAAAAAAAATGATGGCGGGGCGGGTTTACCCGCCGGGTTCACTGGACAAAACGGGGCGGGTTTTAGCGGGTATTTAGGCGGGGTGGGGCGGGTAACGGGTCTAAACAATTTTGACGGGGCGGGTCTTGAGAAAGGTCAAACCCGTCTCATACCCGCCCCGTTGCCAACCCTACTCGTTCTCTTTTCAATTAAAAAATTTATAACCGAAACGCGAACTTAAATTATCTACTTTAATTTGTGTAATTGCAAGGGGTAGTATATGGAATTTTCCTATATACCCAAGAAATAGATCATATCTATCAAAATTGCATTGTAGGAGGGTGCTCTTCAGCGTTATTAATTTAAATCATTACAAGTGTGGGTTCGCTGCAGAATAAAACAAAAAAGTGTAGAGATATTTTGTGCATTTTTTAAAACACATAAAAGAATTACTCCGTATTAAACAAATCCAAAAATATATATATATACAGGGTGTTTTTGAATTTTACTTGCTGAAAAAGTAGAAAAATTCAGTGGCCTGCCTAAAAGCTGTTTTGTCCTTGATATGCAGGGATAAAAAGCATATCAATTTGGTGGGATCCTAAGTTACAAAAATTATTAGGAACAAGGAAACGTAGGAGTTAGGACGTATTGGCATGAGTGTCGATTGGTGGGATTCAAAATTTATAATTCTCCCTCCATTTTGAAATAATACTCTTTCACACGTAGGAGTAGGACACACCTTTTTTTAGAAAGTTACTTTAGTAAAAGTTAGATTGAATTCTACAACTTTAAAAATAATGACATTTGACAGAGTGGGATAGCTCAAGTGGTTAGAGCATCACTATCTAGGCCTTAGGTCTGGGTTCGAGTCATGGGGAGGGGAAAAAAGGGATGGGTATTTAACTTCCATCAAAAAAAAAAAAAATGACATTTTGTGTAAATTTATAAATATTGTAAAAGTAAAATTTATGAAAGGATTTTAATTTTAAATGTTCAAAAATATAAAGTGTAAAATTTATTACCACACTTATGGAATAATTATTTAATTTAAGGTCATGTTTGATAGTCAAGATACTCATGTTAGTTGGATTATCTGAATTAATTGGTGTTTAATGCAGTTAAGAGTGGAAATAGATCGGGCCTTTCAACAAAGATCTACAGCTTGACCTATTAAGAAATAAAGAATTTATTAACAATATGAGCTAAAATTCATACCCCTACAACAATTAAAACCAAAAAATTCTAGTAAAGCAATTAAAGTCAAATTCCTACTTAATATACCTAATGTAAACAGGGTAGAATTCCCAAAATCTCAAAGATGTTTTATTCCTAATTAAATTCGATTCTCTCAGTCTTCCCTTTTCTACCTAATTAAATGCAACATTCCAAATTAAATTACACTCATAATTAAAGGGTGGGGCTAATAACACCCCATAAAATGTTATAGCCACCCCAAATGTTAAACACACCCCATTAAAATTTAAAATTCTATTTTTATTACTATACACACCCCAATTATTTCCTATTTACCCTTCAACCCTCATAACTAATAAAAATTAACTAAATCTTTAAAACATATAAAATTTAAATTTAATTAACAGAAAAAAATTAATAATACAATAAAATTACATGTAAACGTTGAAATTAATAATACAATAAAATTACATGTAAACGTTGAAAATATTTTAAAAAATCAGCTAAATTTTAAAAATCATTTAAAAATGGAACAATCAATTAAAAAATTAAGAAAATAAAAAAAAATGAAAATAATAATAATAATTAAATCTAAATAAAATCTGAAAAATAAATCAAATAAAAAAATTAAGAATTAATGATTTTTTTTAATTAAATAAAATAATAAAGAAAAATCAACTCAATATTAAATAAAAAAATAAAATCTTTAAAAATAAAATAAAGCTAAATAAAATTTAAAATTTTCAACTAAATTTTAAAAAATAATTAAAAAATTATATTTTTAATATTTATAATTAATTTAATTAATTCTTAAGATTTAGGTGATTTTTAATTTTTTAGATTTTATTTATCATTATTCGAATTCTTAATTTTAATTAATTGGAGTTTTTTTTTACGATTTATTAAAATATTTACGAATTTATTTATTTTTAATTGATTTTTGAATTTTTTATTTGAAAATTTTATTTATTTTCTTTTTAAAAAATATTTAATTTTTTCAGATTATTTTTAAAAAATATTTGATTTATTTAAATTAATTATTTTTTAAGATTTTATTAATCTTTTAAAATACTTTTCAGATTTTAATTCCATTTTTTAAGATTTATTCAATTTTTTTTAAAAAATTGTCTTTAATTTGTTTAAGGGTTACTTAGTCATTTTACAATTATCTATTTTTATTTTTAAATTGATGGGGTGTGTATAACATGTTTTGGGGTGTTAGTAGCGGTACCCTTATTAAAATTTAATATTTCTAACCTCTAACATAAATATATAAACTCTTAGTTGACTCCTAATTTTTCAAAATTGAAAACGTTTCTACCTAATTAAATGCAGCATTCCAACAAACTTATCATTTCGAAATCTGTCCAATTCGAATTCTAAATTGAGGACAATTTTTTTTGGATGTACAACTATACCTTTTATCTAAATAAATTTCGAATTTTAAATATTGAATTCCATTAAAATTATTAATATATAATTTTTTTTAAATACAAATAAAGTCAAAATCTGTAAATATATATATATATATATATATATCGAACGTCCATTTATTATTTTTTCAAAATTCAAATATACTTCTGCATTTATGTTATTTGTTATTTTTAGATATGCAACAAAAATTGCATGCTGTAATTGCATAAATATACTTCTGTATTTATGTTATTTATTATTTTTACATATGCAACGAAAATTGCATGTTGTAATTACATAAATATACTTTTGTATTTATATTATTTATTATTTTTTCAACCATTTATACACATTACATTTCGGGATCAACATCAACATGCACTCGAAATTCTATCTAAGGTGATTGAATTTTATACATCCAGAATGCATTTTCGATTTCTACAAACTGCATTTTTTTATCACACTTCTGAATTAGTGTTGCCTGATGCAATTTCCAGGGCATTTTTTAGTATTGTTATTCAATCTTAACTGCATTTGTTATCTCATCTGTCAATTTTACAAACTGCCATCATACGACATATAATTGTATCATGTGAATTTTTATGTGTGCAACCCATTACACCAATACATTTCATTAACCTACTAATATCACTTCAAAATTATCAACTGTAGATTCGCCAAATAGATATAACAAACTTTTCATATAAAAAACAATGAAATTGCATAACCTCAGTCAACATTTTTTTCAAAACCAGAATTCAAAACAAATATCTTTCAAAGCAACCACAATTAATCCAAAAAACACAAACGATAACAACATGGAGTTCGTTCATAGGTAATGAAAGAACCATATTAAATCCAATAAATATATAATCAAGCAAAAACATACGTTAACAGTTTTAATATTAGGTACTATATAAGCGACACGACACACAATCTCTACATATTCAATCCCACGTGGTTCGAATCGGATCAACGAATGTCTTTGCCATTCTGATACGCATCTTGCTTGCATCATCTCGACCAAACGCTGCATTCGTTGGTTCTGCCCCTCTAAAAAAATGTCAATTAATCTGCAAACAACCACACCACAATCCAGCGTACCGTGTGTTTGCTGCATAAATTATTCATCTGCATTAGTTCATAGCAAATGCAGATTTATACTTTTACACAAATTACGGTAATTAAGAGCAATTTTACCGGAGTCTGAAAGACATTATGACTTTCTTAATATCATTATCCACTACATTTGACACAAATTTTTAATTTTAATTACAATGAATTATTTATGAAAAGTATTCTAATTACACAGTTACAGTAATGTAAAATTAATATGCTTATACAGTTTGTCGAACCTTTTCGCTTTCCTTTTTTCTTTTCAACTGACTTGCACTTGGCTGAAGACCCTTCAACAGTAATATGACAGAAATTGTAAACAAAAAAATGTGTTATATGCAATTGCCCCCAATAAAAACATAATATACTATGATGAACACATGTCGTAACCATCTATAATATACATTTCAGTTAAAGTAACAACACGAACATCATTATATAAAAAGTGTATTCATTCAATTCACCATACTCTGGATGTCAAATGTAGATATGTACATATACTGTGCATCCATTGTCTATGAAACATCATATAAACTCTAAATGAAATGACTCACTTCTCAAACTATTTTGCATATTGTTGCACAATGTTTTAAATGCAGTGATGTACATGTAATGTGTATTAATGTTTTGCTACTATGCACTTAAACACCAGCCGAATGAAATCAGCATACATATGTGCAGCTTCATCCGCAACTTGCAATACTTATTACATTAAATTCATTTTTCACAATTACATCGTACCTCTGGTTTTGTAGTTCCTTGCATGTTCACTATCATCTTTGGTTCTCTTCCTCTTTCGACCCCCTTATTCTCCATCAATACGAACCGGAGTATATTTAATTCTGGTCATCTACCCAATAAGATGCAAAACACAAGATCATCTCTTCAACTGGTAAATTCAAAGTTCACAATAACAAACTCAAAAAACGATTACCTAAAATTTCTAAACTATTAAACATACGAATCTGTAAATAACCCTAAACTATTACGGATTTCAGCCAAAATGCAAAATATATTCAACTCATCTAAACATTAAGACGATCAATAGGCATTATATAAAAATAAAATTAGTTAATAACTGTAATACTCCACCCCACACCGATCGCACACACATCGACAACGATCAAACACCAAACAAATCAAGAAACTTATGCAGTTCATACGCGCGTTATATAAAAAACTAAGAGGCGAAATACTAACCTTCACAGTTGTCTGCAGCCGTCGACTATTCTTTGTCTCCGCGAAAACTATATTCCCGTGCAGAGAAAACCCTTCTTCCTTGAACTCATTTATGCAGAGAAAATCCTTCTTCCTTCTTCGTAGGATGAGTGTAATTTTGCTCAAAGATTCTGTAGAATTAATTGCATTCAATGCACAAAACCTTTTAGGAAGGTAGGGAATTAAGGAAGGTAGCTATCTTGAAATGCGGGGAAAGTTTTGTGCATTTGAAATTTAAATTTTAAATTCATTTGACTAATTATGCATTATCAAAATATAAGACAATTCAAGGGTATAGGTGTCATAAAATTTTGAATTTAGTTCTAATTGTTTTATTAAAAGTCAAATGGATTAATTAGCCTAAACACTTAGTGGGGTGTCTTTAGGTGCAACTCCCCCATTAAGAAACTGATCCAACCTAACCTATTTATTATATGAGTCGGAGTAAGATTTTTAAAAAAAATTAGTAATTACTTAAGTAGGCTGAACTTATATTTTATACTCCGTATTAAACAAGACCTTATAAACCTAACCGATCAGGCCGACT
Organism: Galeopsis tetrahit; assembly: GCA_963675135.1. NCBI lineage: Eukaryota > Viridiplantae > Streptophyta > Magnoliopsida > Lamiales > Lamiaceae > Galeopsis > Galeopsis tetrahit. The sequence continues at coordinate 70,825,920 of OY776124.1, forward strand.
TATTTAGAATTATATATTATATATATTAAATATATTATAATAAAATAATTCTTAAAATATAATACTAACATTAATAATTAATTAAATCAAATTAAATTTATTTTAGTACTTGAGAAATCATTTTTATGTTTTTATTTGAATTTATTATGAATTTAATCGTGAATTAATTTACAATTTTAATTAGCCTAAACACTTAGTGGGGTGTCTTTAGGTGCAACTCCCACATTAAGAAACTGATCCAACCTAACCTATTTATTATATGAGTCGGAGTAAGATTTTTAAAAAAAATTAGTAATTACTTAAGTAGGCTGAACTTATATTTTATACTCCGTATTAAACAAGACCTTATAAACCTAACCGATCAGGCCGACTTATTTAGAATTATATATTATATATATTAAATATATTATAATAAAATAATTCTTAAAATATAATACTAACATTAATAATTAATTAAATCAAATTAAATTTATTTTAGTACTTGAGAAATCATTTTTATGTTTTTATTTGAATTTATTATGAATTTAATCGTGAATTAATTTACAATTTTAAATATTGAAATGCGTTTTCAAATTTTCGTATTAAATATATTTTAAATATGCTTCTAAAAGGTTCATAGACATGACCTTGTTATTTAAAAGGTCGAGTCAAAGCCAAAAAAAAAATACTCCGTATTATAAATAATAGTTTAGACTTAAAGCAATTTTCTTGTAAATACAGTAGAACAATTTTTTTTCATACGAACATTTTCACCCCTAAGTGCATTATTTGATGGCCTACGTCAGATTATGCGCCTTCTCTAAAGTATAATAATTGTTTGCCTCAAATGAAAAATGTACGATAATTTTTATTTTATTTTTTGAGAGGAAAAATGTACAATAATTGTTAGCACTCAAGTATACAAAACGTGAGAGACGTTATATATAAATGAAGTAGCTCAAAATTGATTAGGATATAGGGATTTACTATGTCAGTGATCGTATAAAATATGTAATTTGAATTATGTTTGATTTTTTTATTTTTAAATCTTCGAAATCAATTTTTTTTAATTTAATTTTTCAGTATTTTCGTTTTATCATAATTATATAGTTTTAAAATTTTATTTATTTTTTTAAATTAATTTTGTATTAAACTGTTAACTCAACGTTTTGGGGCAAAATTAAGTCAAAATTGTGAGGCGAAGTTTGGGTTGTTATTGTTATTATTATTTTGTCTTTTATCTTAGGCTATGTATACTTTGAATTTTGGGTGATTTTAAAAACTAGATTTTTGAATCTTTAGTTTTTGAAATTCTGATAAATAGTAATATGAGTGTTTCTTTTGAATTTTAGAATAGTGGAGAATTTAACTATGTCAAATTAAATTGTAAGATTGAATAAGTTTGTATTATTATATTATTGTTTGGTGAGATTATAAGATCATATTTATCGGTCATCTTCATGACCTAGTTGTCCATGAAATAAAATAAAATAAAAAGAAAAATTCAGTGTTTAGGCGTAAGAAAGGATGACCACGGTTGTTGGTACCAAACAATTGGATGGGTTAAATATGCCACGCGTCCATTTTTTATTCGTCGATTATATTTTATTTAGATAATTTTTTATTTTCACTTATTTACTTAAAAGAAAATAATAATAATAATAATACCAAAATTCATAAAATTAAATTCTCTATAAATAGAGATCAATCTTGATATTTTTGGATCACAATTTCATACACTCCCTTTTCTCTTCTTCTAATTTTTTTCTCTTCTAAATTGTGTTAATTATCATTTTCAATCAATTTTTAATATTGATAATTCCCAATTTTCTCAGTATTATCAAAATTCTCAATGTGTTAATAAGTTAAACAAATGTGATAGGTTAGACAAATTTAATAGATATGTTAGAGAAATTTAATATTTCATGCATCCAAATGCTTGTTTATTATTATTATTTTTCAATTTCGTATTTTCAAATCTTGTAATTTTAATTTTGTTATTGAGTTCATTATTTATTTTAAGTGTGTGATAAAAAAATTCCTATTATAATTAAAAAATTAAAATATTAAGTAATTTTCATATACCAATTTACACATTAAAATATAGCAAAAATTAATAATATAATATGTATTTATAAAAGAAATAATTCATTAAATGTTGGTTGTGGAGGTTATGAATAAAGTGTGAAAAAATATGAGTTTTGGTTGTGGTGTAAAATGGGTATGTGGGGGAGTGAAAAATGAATTTTATATTTAATAACTCAGTCATGACTGGGCATGAATAGACATAGTCTAATGATTAGTTGATGGTATAATGAATGAATGTATTATATTATTGTTGAGAAAGATTATAATGATTGAAATGATATTATATAAATATAACTTTATGTTAAATCAATATATTTAATAAGGATGGTTTTGAGTGGATTTTAAAAACCAATTTTTAAATCCCGAAGTATTTTGATTTTGAAATCCAAAACCTAAATTAAACATAACCTTATACTTGTTAGGTACTTAGAAACCAACATTTGTTATGCTCCCCTCAAAAAAAAAAAAAAAAAAAAGGTTATGAACCCAACCCTATAGATTGGTTCGGTGTAATTTTTTGTTGATTGAATAGTTCATATACTACATTGCTCTCATTTTAATTGACACTTCGTTATCGAACAATGAGATTCATCATTTGATTAGTCGATCTTTAAACTTGATATCAAGACTTTAAAAGTGGAGTATTACATCCGTCAAACTTTGTATGTATAATTTTTTTTCACAAGTTTTAAAAAATATTAATTACTTATGTACTATAATGTAGACAAGTGGAAGGATATTATACAATATTAATAGTATTGCAGGATCCCCTTGTAAATAAAATAATTTTGTACTTTTATAAATAAAGTAAATGACAATTTAAATAAATAAGTAATAATTTACAGGGCAATTATATAAATATTATTTTTAAATTTGAATCAAAAGTTTAGGAAAAACTACATTCAAAATTACTCCCTCCGTCCGCCTATAAGCTTTCCGTTACTTTTTGACACATAGATTAAGAAAAGTGATTAAATAATATATATAGTACAAGTGATGTGATTGGAAGAAGGAGAGAGATAGAGAGAAAAAGTAAGATATAAAGTGATGTGTAAGAAAAAATATTTACTAAAAAAGGTATGAAAAACTTATAGGCGGACGGACCAAAATGTTAAATGGAAAACTTATAGGCGGACGGATACCATTCAAAGTTTGCAAAGGGCATTGCCTTGCCTCATTCATGATTATCAGAAATTCGGAATACATTAATGAAAAGCTATTTGCAGCTAATTTTTTTTTTATCTAGAAAGTACTACTCTAACCATTTGAGTTATTCTACTTTATCCCAAAAACTATATTTAAAAAAAAATACTATTAAATAATATAAAAAATCTCCCACCAAATTTTGCCCCAAGGTTGAGCACGTTTTATGCAGTTAATCATTTACTCCCTCCGTCCGCCTATAAGCTTCCCGCTACTTTATGACACAGAGATTAAGAAAAGTGATTAAATAATAGATATAGTACAAGTGATGTGATTGGAAGAAGGAGAGAGATAGAGAGAAAAAATAAAATATAAAATGAAGTGTAAGAAAAAGTACTTACCAAAAATGTATGAGAAGCTTATAGGCAGATTGACTAAAATGGTAAAATGGGAAATTTATAGGCGGACGGAGGGAGTATATTTTTACCTTAGTTTTAAGTTGGTTAAAAAGGGTGTCTAATTGCAACTTACTCCCTCCGTCGCCTTATAAGTTTCCCACTTTCCTTTTAATGTCCCACAATAAGTTTCTCATTTCATTTTTTTACATTTTTGTCATATGATTTTCTCTCTCTCAATCACATCATTTAAACTTTATCTATTATTTAATCATATTTCATCTCACACCCACCTATTATTTTCTCTCTCATCATCACATCAATTGTACTACATCTATTATTTTATCATATTTCTTAATCAAAACAACCAAAAGAATGGAGAAACTTATAGCGGGACGGAGGGAGTATTAATTATACTCATTTAAATATGTGGCATCAATTATTTTATTCCAAATTTATGTTGTACGTACACTGTGTAATGGAGTGAGTTGTTTATACTTTACAGAGGTGAGGTGATAAGACATGAATTCACAATACTTCCAAAAGTCGACTTGATGAATCTCTCTCTATTGCATGTGATGAGGATACGGATTCAGACTTTCAGTGATACTACTCCGATATTTTATTTTAAAAGTTAAAAGTTGCAAAAACAATTGAGCTTGCAAGAACTTTTAATTTCGAGTAGACATAAGAGGAAATGTGATTGACTGGTGAGTATGGTTAGGGTTTAAGTTTATGTGTATAAGATTGCTCTCCCTCCACTCCACAATGCATATCCAAATAATAGCGCAACTGTTGAGATAGGCGTGTTTGTTTTAATTAAAAAAAAAAAAAAAGAGCCCAATCAAACAGGCCCATAACAGATATTAAATGGCCCATGCATACTACATTAGGCGACGTCGTTTTTGTGAGACAGGACGCTCCTGTACAGGAGCTGATCCGCTCCCGTGTTTGTAGAAACGCTAACACGACTTAGCGGTTTCTCTTATATTAACGTCGTTTTGAATGTAAATTGATATTGATTCATATCTCTTATAATAATACATTGAGCAGAGCTCTATTCTTCTGAATGTCTATTGACAAATTCAACAGCAATAATATGCTATCATTTCGCCGCCTCCCTCCACGGCGAGTTTCAGAACGCAGATCGAGATTGCGGTGCAGTCGTGGCTATGCCGGAACCCTAGCAGCCTCCGTCCCTGTTCCAGATCTGTCCACCTGTTCCTCGCTGTCCAGTCAGGCTGTGCTCTATCTTTCTGCTGCAGTATGTAAGTCTTCTTAGTTTTCTTCCTATTTACTTTAAATTTATTAATTGTTACGTGGTGCTGCCCAATTTTCACCAATGATGAAACAAAAAAGAGTTCAGATATGAACCTACTTTTAAAATGAATAAGATGTGGCAATACCTAGTTTGATCCTTTGGGAATCCTTTGATGTTGCTTGAATAATCAAATGGAGGTCCGGAAATGGTGGACCTGCAGCAAAACCGGGCCGGAGAGGGTTCCGGCGATGGCCCTCCGACGCTCAAGTCAGTGGATATTCAAATAAACAGATTAAGTGCAAAAATATAGAGAGAGAGAGAGAGTTTTTGGGAAAAAGTGAGTTAACCTTTTGAAATGATAGAATTACATTATTTATACCTTGAGGGCTTAAGGGTAGTATCGTAATTTTTGGAGCTAGGGTTTTGGCCTAGGGGGACCACGCCAAGTCATCGTCCTTTTCTGTTATTTGAATGAAGGAAAAGGGAATTTCCGCCTGTCACCAATTCTGTTATGGACAGAAATAGTACATGATGTGGACCACCAAGATGAGCTTTTTAAGGATTTGAATCCACATGATGAAAGTCTCAGCTCTGTGAATTCAAGGTTCTAAATTAACATATTTGAAGATATGATCATGAAAATATCTTAGTTCTGCATTGATATTTTCTATTACCCTGACCCTGAACTCCGGACTGAGTCTAATCAATATAGTCAGAAGAGGTGATCTTCAGATCTGAGAATCTGAAGAATGCTTACAAAATTTGGAGATACGATATCATTCAGACCTCGATAGTGTCTTTTCTGAAAATATTATGGACCTAAAAAGGGAGAGAATCTTTTAGACAATTGTTCTCCAGTTGATATGACACCATTATGTCCTATCAACTACTCCCCCCTTTATAGAGTATCAGTTCTGATAAACTGATGCTCTAAAGCGATAGATGATTCTTATCGTTCCCGCCTTTTTCTTATTTTTGAAATCTTAAGATTTTACTGTTGATCTGGGCCGTCTATTTCCTTACCACCTTTTATCTCCCCCCTACACGTGGACCTTTTGGAATTTCAACCGTCCTTTTATTACGGAGTATAAAAGGAGGTGAAATGTTTCATTTCTTACTGTTTGATTTTTAGAGAGCTAAGTGCTTTGACTACCTACTCCGCCGTGAATATTTCTCTCTCTATGTCTTTGGCCTATCTTTCGGCGACCTTCTCAGATCTTCTTCCTTAGGTCCGGTTTCTCTCTATAACCAGGTAATTCTTTATTCCTTTTCTTGTTTCTTATCCCCCTTTCTTTTTTATTTTTTCTTCTAGGGCATGTCCAATTCAGCTCTGACATCTTCATCGATTCTGTCTAGTTCTAAGAATCGTGTTAGGGTTGGGACCTCTACTCACCAAGAAAACCAAATCCCAGATGATTTGCTCAGATCTGGATTTACAGATCCGTTAACCAATCAACTCTCGCCTTCTTATTCCGAGCCAGTTCGTATGTCGTCAACTCGCCCCTCTTCTGAACCTTCTTCTTCTTCCCATCCTTCTTCAACTCCCATTTCTGATTTACACGTTCGACCTACCAGGGTGACTACTACTCAAGATCTGTGTAATCCCGAATGGAATGCAGTTTGCCGAGCTAGTACTTTATCCTCCTCAGAATTACGGACCATAAAGAAGAGACTTCATTACCCTTCAGATCTGTTAATTGACTTAGCTAACCCTGATGAACGTCCTAATTTTGCCAAACATCCCTCTCTAGCTTTCTTCAAAGCTCACATAGATGCTGGCATTCGCTTCCCTATTTGCCCTTATTTGGTTCATATCTGTAAACATTATAGGATTTCTGTCAACCAGATTAATCCTTCTTCGATTAGGACAGCTTTGGCTTTCTTCGTCTTAATGAGACACTATGGTGGTCATGAGGTTTCAGCGGAGAAATTTATAGCTTGTCATGAGCTGAAATTAACGGAGGGTTTCTTTTACTTTAGTTCTCGTCCTGGGGGTCCTGCTAAGTTTCTGAAAAAACCTAATTCCGTAGATGGCAAGTGGAAGCCTAAGTATTTTTGGGTTACTCCCAGGAGAGGGGGATGGCCTTTTCCGACAGGATGGAAAGGTCAGCTTCCCGATTATCTTCGCCTTCACCCATCTCTGATCTCTGGAGAGGAAAAAAAACTTATGAGGGGTCTGAATAAGATGACAGTTCTGAACTTTAGGATAAACGAGATGCTTAAAGATCCGGGTGTGTTAATTAGATTCGGGTTAGACAGCTCTGGAGCGGTACTAACCCCCAGAGCCGGTATGTTCTATTTCTCTAAGAAATATTTATCTTCTCCTTTTCCCTCCATTTTTTCCTTGTTTAACTTTGCTTTCTTCTTTTTCAGAGATGGATTTCGATTTTCTGGATTATGTGGATCTTCCAGAGACGAACCCCCAGAATCAAACAGATGTGACCATTGCCGTATCTGCAGATGAGGTATTGTCTATTCACTCGGATGAAGATCAGGCAGATCTGTCCATTCCCGAAGCTGTTCCTGTAACTCCTCTAGAGCCCAAGGTAAGCGTGTTGCCGATCCATCTTCTTCGCCTACTCTTAAGCGGCGAAAAACCCGCAATGCTCCTCCTACAGAAAAGGAGAGTGCCGAGACTTATGTGCATCACTCCTCTAATACTCCACTTACTTTAGAGCTCCCCGATACCCTTTCTAACTTGAAAGGTTCAGCAAGTTTGTCTTTCATTGCTTCTGCTCCTTCAGCCACTGACGTGCTTCTCCACCAAGATACCTCCATTCCACAGCTTTATACCGATATTTCCGAATCTATCACCCAGGTACTTATAATCTCATTTCTTTTCCCATTTTATTCTTCGTCTTCTAGATTCTTTATCCATATTTGTCATAATTTTCAGATGATGCTGAAGCATGGTCTGTTGGTGCGCCGTTTGAGAGAGACTTCAGACCCCACCGAGCTGCAAAAGGATCTGATACAAAAAGATGACCAACTTCAGAAGTCAGTGCTGGCAGTCAGCCTTCTGACCGCAGAGGTCGAAGATTTGAAGAGGCAGGTTCAGTGCTTGAGCAATTCTCTAACTGAATCAGAAGGGAAACAGGTAGAGACGGAAGCTCGTTTAGCTAAGGAAGTTGCAGAGAGTCGAGCCCAAGGTATCAAAGTTGGTGTAGATACTTGTCGTCAGAGGCTGTTTGCTACTCCTGCTGGCCAAAAGTTTCTCCATGATTTTCATGAGGGAATGGTGAAGGCCTATCTCCTGAGCCCTGCTTCGGTACGAGATATGGGACCCCACATCCTTCACTACTTAAATCATGGTTTCGATGCTGCAGTGCTTCAGGCTAGAGAACAAGGGTGTTCTGGCCCCTTTGATAGGACTCATGCAAGGAAGGACTTGAAGGTTTCCCGCCTTCAAAGGAGATGAGAAGCTAGGCTATAATCATGCTTGGTGGTTGCCCGTTATGGAGAAAGTTGTTAAGGATTTTTACTATGACACCTCCTTTGATCTGGATCTCTCTACTGACGTGAATCCTACCTATAACATCTTTCCTCCTCGCATTCCAGTTCTGGCACCTGATGCTTTGCCTTCTGCTTCCACTGCTCCTCTGGTCATCTCCTCTGCTGCAGCTGCTTCATCTGTTGTTGATCAAATTGAAGCTTCAACTGATACTTCCACTATCAGATCTCAGAATGCAGAGCTCACTCCTCCTTCTTAATCTAGACTCGTCTTTTTTTGTTTTCTTTTGATTTAGATGCTATTGTAAACTTTTGTTAATTCTACTTTTTGCTAATGAAGATGTTTTGCAATTTTCTCCATTGTTCTATTTTCATTTCTGTTTTTATGCTGATCTTGTGAAAAAATTTCTGAGGAAAATTATCTCAAGAATCTAATTTCAGATCTGAGTTGAGAGTCTTCTCTCAACTCATATTCATCCTCCTGAAATAATTTTCTGAGGAAAATTATCTCAAGAATCTAACTTCAGATTTGAGTTGAGAGTCTTCTCTCAACTCATATTCATCCTCCTGAAATTTTTTTCTGAGGAAAATTATCTCCAGAATCTAACTTTAGATCTGAGTTGAGAGTCTTCTCTCAACTCATATTCATCCTCCTGAAATTATTTTCTGAGGAAAATTATCTCAAGAATCTAATTTCAGATCTGAGTTGAGAGTCTTCTCTCAACTCATATTCATCCTCCTGAAAAAATTTTCTAAGGAAAATTATCTCAAGATTCTAATTTCAGATCTGAGTTGAGAGTCTTCTCTCAACTCATATTCATCCTCCTGAAATAATTTTCTGAGGAAAATTATCTCAAGAATCTAATTTCAGATCTGAGTTGAGAGTCTTCTCTCAACTCATATTCATCCTCCTGAAATAATTTTCTGAGGAAAATTATCTCAAGAATCTAATTTCAGATCTGAGTTGAGAGTCTTCTCTCAACTCATATTCGTCCTCCTGAAATAATTTTCTGAGGAAAATTATCTCAAGAATCTAACTTCAGATCTGAGTTGAGAGTCTTCTCTCAACTCATATTCGTCCTCCTGAAATAATTTTCTGAGGAAAATTATCTCAAGAATCTAACTTCAGATCTGAGTTGAGAGTCTTCTCTCAACTCATATTCATCCTCCTGAAATAATTTTCTGAGGAAAATTATCTCAAGAATCTAATTTCAGATCTGAGTTGAGAGTCTTCTCTCAACTCATATTCATCCTCCTGAAATAATTTTCTGAGGAAAATTATCTCAAGAATCTAATTTCAGATATGAGTTGAGAGTCTTCTCTCAACTCATATTCGTCCTCCTGAAAAATTTTCTAAGGAAAATTATCTCAAGAATCTAACTTCAGATCTGAGTTGAGAGTCTTCTCTCAACTCATATTCGTCTTCCTTCTATCTAGTTATGTTCTTCTCTCTAGTTTTGTTTGTATCCTTCTTTCTTCGAGTTCTGGATTCGTTTATGCTCTAAAGAGTTGTAGGTGTTGAGTTTTTATACTCCGGGGAGTTATTTATACTCCGAAGAGTTATTTATACTCCGAGGAGTTTAGATTCTGCATTTTATACTCCTAAGAGTTATTTATACTCCGAAGAGTTATTTATACTCCTAAGAGTTATTTATACTCCGAAGAGTTATTTATACTCCGAAGAGTTATTTATACTCCTAAGAGTTTAGATTGTGTAGAGACGCTCGTAGAAGAGAACTGCATCTCACCAGTTCTCTGTTTCATTGAAATAGAAAATGTAAACTATTACATGATTCAACTGAATCTCATTTAGGTAAAGTAAAGAAATCCTCCAGCTCAGATTTGCTTCATTCTTCTAACAATAGTATTTCTTCAAGTTGCTAATATTCCACGGACGAGCTACCTCTTTTCCTTCTTCATTCATGAGCTTATATGCTCCTCCTTTCAATACTTTGCTTACTATATAGGGTCCTTCCCAGTTTGGATCTAGCTTTTTGGTTGGTTTCAGAGCATCTGCTCTCCTTTAGACCATATCCCCCACTTCGAACTTTCTAGCATTGACTCGTTTGTTATACCCTGGTCGCACTTGACTCTTGTAAACTTCAGATCTGAGGCGAGCTATCTCTCTCTCCTCTTCTAACAGATCCAGATTCTCTTTCATCAGAACTGAGTTCTGCATCTCATCGTAGTTCTGGATACGCTGAGATTCAGATCCAATCTCCACTGGGATTACAGCCGCTGTTCCATACACTAGATTAAATAGGGTTTCTCCCGTTGCAGTTCTGGGACTGGTTCGATAGGACCATAAGACTGAATCCAACTCCTCTGGCCATGCTCCTTTTTTCTTTTCCAACCTTGTTCTAATTCCCTCCACAATGGTTCGGTTAGTGACCTCTACTTGTCCATTGGCCTGAGGATGAGCCACGGACGTGAACCTCTGTTCTATCTTCATTGTTGAGCACCATTCCCGGATCTGTCTTCCACAAAATTGAGTACCGTTGTCAGAGATCAATATTCGAGGTATTCCGAATCTGCAGCAAATATTCTTCCATAGAAATTTCTGAATATTATCTTCGTCTATTTTTGCCAATGCTTTAGCCTCAACCCATTTACTGAAGTAATCGATAGCTACAATCAAGAATGCTCTCTTTCCTGATGCTTCTGGAAATTTCCCAACAATGTCTACTCCCCATTTATCAAAGGGACAAGGAGAATACATAATCCCCAACTCCTCTCCTAGAACATGAATAAGTGGTCCATGCTTCTGACACTTGTCACATTTTCGGATCAATTCCTTAGCATCCCACAACATTTTTGGCCAGTAGTATCCAGCTCTGAGAATGCGTCGCACCACATCTCTGAATCCAGTGTGACTTCCTCCACACCCTCCATGTATTTCTCGGATAACATAGTTTCCTTCCTCGTCTGAAATACATTTCAGATACGGGTGTGAAAATGACCTCTTGTATAGATCTCCTCCGATTAAGCAGTACTTTGCATATATAGCTCTTTTAGGCACTTCAGGTCCTTCTAGCCTCTCCCCTGTTTTTAAGTAATGTTCGGTGGGGGCCCTCCAATCTTCCTTTTCCGTTGTTTGTGCGATAGAGAGAACCTCCAGATCTGTCATTCTATCCTCTGTCGCAAGCAAAGTGATTGATCCCTTAACTCCTTCTTCTGCAGAACTAGCTAACTTAGCCAAATAATCAGCTTTCATATTTTCGGTTCTAGGGATTCGTTCCAAGATGAACTCAGTGAACTTGGATTTCATGCCTTCTATCACCCTGGCATACTTGATCATCTTCTCATCTCTTACCTCATATGATCCAGCCACTTGTTGAGTCACCAACTGAGAATCAGAGAAAATCCTCACCTTTTGGGCTCCCAGATCAGCTAGCATCTTCATTCCTCTAGCCAAAGCTTCATACTCCGATTCGTTGTTAGAGGCTTTGAAGCCTAACCTGACAGCAAATTGTAATTCCTCCTCTGCTGGAGATATGATTACAATCCCTGCACCGCTCCCTGAGATAGTAGATGAACCATCTACATATGCCCTCCACTCTTTCACTTCTAAGGGTCGAATAGTTTCTTGAATGAAATCTGCTAAGGCTTGTGCCTTGATAGTAGTTCTGGGCTCGAACTCTATATCGTATTCTCCTATCTACACAGCCCACTTCACCATTCTCCCCGAAAGATCTGGTCGCCCAATTGTCTGCCTCAATGGGAGATTGGTTCTCACCAACACCTTGTGTGCTAAGAAGTAAGGCCTGAGCCTTCTGGCTGTTACCATCACTGCCAGTGCTGATTTCTCTAGTTCTGAGTATCTTTCCTCTCGTCCTTGTAACATCTTGCTCACATAATATATAGGCCTTTGGTGACCCCTTCTTCTCTGAGGAGAACAGAGCTCAACGACTGTTCGCCTACAAAGAAATACAAGAACAAATTTTCTCCCCTGACAGGCTTGGTCAATAGGGGCAAGGTGGAAAGATGGATCTTTAGCTCCTCAAAAGCCTTTCCACATTCTTCAGTCCATTTAAATTGAGCTCCTTTCCTCAAGATTTTGAAGAAGGGGAGGCTCCTTTCCGCTGATCGAGAGATGAAACGACTCAATGCTGCAACACGACCATTTAACCTCTGAATTTCTCTTATGTTCCGAGGTTCTTGCATCTCGAGAACTGCTCTCACTTTCTCCTTATTTACTTCAATTCCCCGAGGAGTTACCATGTAACCCAAAAACTTGCCCGACTGTACCCCAAAGGTACATTTTGTTGGATTAAGCTTCATTCCACTCATTCGTATTACCTGGAAAATCTCCTCCAGATCTCGAATGTGATCAGTTTCCTTCAACGTTTTGACCAGCATATCATCCACGTATACCTCCATACTCTTACCAATTTGCTCTTTGAAAACCAGATCCACCATCCTCTGATACGTGGCTCCACCATTCTTTAGCCCAAAAGGCATATCCACATATCCATATGTGCCACAACACACCACAAAGCTTGTTTTGGGCACGTCTTTTGGATCCATGCGTATCTGATGATATCCCTGATACGCATCCATCATAGAGAGTAGTTCACATCCTGATGTGGAATCGACTAGCTGATCAATTCGGGGAAGTGGATAATGATCTTTAGGACAAACTTTGTTAAGATCTCGAAAATCGATACACATCCTCCACTTTCCAGCTCCTTTAGAGACCATAACTGCATTAGATAACCACTCCGGGAACTGGATCTCCACAATATGTTTAGCCATCAACAACTTCTCCACTTCCTCCATTATGATCTTGTCCTTCTCAGCTCTGAACCTCCTCAATTTTTGTTTTATGGGTCTCTCTTTTGGACTTACGTTGAGGCTATGCATAGCCAACGCAGTGTCGATTCCCGTGAGATCTGCAGAGTGAAATGCAAAGATATCTGCATTGTTTCTCAAACAATGGATCAAGCTCTGTGATGTCTCATGGTTCATTTGACTTCCAATTTTTGTAGAACATCCAATCTTGTGTGGAAGGAGTTCTACTATTATAGTCTCCTCTTCTGGTCGGATCTGCATGTGTGGATCCTCTTCCATCATCTCTTCAGCCTTCATTTTTTTCCCACTAGGGTCATCTCCCCGACCTTGATCTCCCTTGAATGCCCTATCTGCTTTAATGATAGTATCCACATAACACCTCCTGGAACTAATCTGGTCTCCAGAGACTTCTCCTACATCTTCTCCTACAGGGAATTTCATCTTCATGTGATATGTAGATACTACCGCTTGTAGTGAATTGAGTGCGGGTCTTCCGATGATGACATTGTATGATGAGGGAACGTCTACGATCAGAAAATCCACCATTCTAACCTTCTGCACTGGATACTCTCCGACCCTCAACTGCAGAGTAACTTGCCCCAGAGGTTGGATCGCCCCTCCTACAAATCCATACAAGGCCGTCTTGACTGGGACCACCTTGACGTTCAGATCCATTTTCTCAAAGTACTCTTTGAATATTATATCGCACGAGCTGCCAGTGTCGATAAAAACACGGGCCACATCATATCCCCCAATCTCTGCTGTGATCACAAGGGCATCACTATGAGGCTGCATAATATTCCCCATATCCTCAGGTCCAAAATGAATCTCGGGCATCCCACTTACTTCCGTCACTTTGTGAACTTCTGCTCCCCAAGTGTTGGCTTCTCTAACGAAAGCTTTACGAGCTCTGTTAGAATCTCCATTAGCCGGACCACCAGTGATCATTGTTATGTTACCTCTCTTGGGAGGAGGAACATCTTTAGGAGCTGGACCAGCTGGCTCCTTGCCCTTTCCTCTATCATATCTTTTTCCATATTGCTTATCTCTTTCTGCCCTCACATACTCGGCTAACTGCCCTTCTCTAATCATCCTCTCAATAGCGTCTCTCAGATGACGACACTGATCTGTATCATGACCATAGTCGTTATGATACTTGCAGAAGGTAGCAGATCTGGGATTCTTTGGCCCTCCCTTAGCTGAGTAAGGGAATTTGAACCCAGGCTGGTTTTGCACTACCTCCAGCAGCTGTGAATGTGGTTTGGTCAGAGGAGTGTAATGACTAAAGGATCTAGAATCAGATCTGAATCCCTTCTCCTCATATCTCCTTCTCTTTTCTCCTCCGATCTCTCTCTTCGCACTAGAGGACTTGTCCTCTCCTCTCTTAGTGTTTTGGATTTCCTCCAGATTGATATATTTCTCAGCTCTGGCTAACAGTTCGTCAAAAGTCAGAGGCGGACGTTTAGCCAATGATTTGAATAAATCTCCTTCTATCAATCCTTGGGTAAGGGCATTGATTTTCACTTCTCCTGTGGCATTGGGGACCTCCAGAGCTGCTCTGTTGAATCTACTCAAATAAGCCCTTAACCCCTCGCCTGTTCTTTGCTTCAGGCTCATCAAAGACAACGAGGTTTTCACTTGTCTGCGAGCACTCGCGAACTGATGCAGAAATAACGAGCTCATCTCTTCAAACGAGCAGATAGAATTGGGGTAGCAGCTGAGCAAACCATTGTTGAGCTGCTTTCGTCAAGGTCGTCAGAAACACCCGACACATGACCCCATCGGTGTATTGATGGAGTATAGCCCCATTTTGGAATCGTAGGAGATGTTCCTGAGGATCAGAGGTGCCATCATACTCGTATGATAACGTCTTGAAATTTCGTGGCAAAGGATCTAAAAGAATCTCTGGTGAGAAAGGCGAACGGACTCCCCTGCCTCCAGAAGTGACCTCCTTACCACACATCTTTCTCATCTCCTCCATCTCCTTTCTAAGAGCAATGATCTCAGTATTCACAGTATCTTGAGTCGAGGACTGGACATATTCTTCTCCTGAGCTATCCTCCTCCTCCCTCGTCACCGGAGGTGCTGCTCTCTCCTTCCTCTTTCTTGGACTCGGAGCTCCAGGAGGTGGGATAGATATTACCTCTGTTGATTCTTCTCCAGGAGAGACTTTTTTCAGACCTGGATTAGGGACAGCTTTCTTCGGATTGGGTGGCTTCTCTGCGACATTAACGGTTCCTGGAGTGATAGGAGTGCCTATGGTGGGAACTTCTCTGTTAGTTAAAGCTCGCGCCACCTCCGAGTTGATTAACTCTCTCAAACTTTCAACTGTCATCGTGATAACAGGGCCCATGGAAGAGGATGGAATTGTGGGTGCTCCCTCTGGTGCTAAGGCCTCTCCCGCTACACCCTTATCAGCAGCGATGGCTACGCCCTCAAATGCCTCATTCAGGTTCTTAGACACTTGACCGTCCATGACTAGTTTGACAAGAAGAAAACAACCAAACATTCAAACTAGATACATTCACATCATGTGAGTTCTTTAGGGGAACCTCATTTTTCTTTTTGAGAAAATAGATATATAGAGAAACCTCACGCCTCAGCTCGAGTTTCCCACAGATGGCGCCATTTGATGAAACAAAAAGGAGTTCAGATATGAACCTACTTTTAAAATGAATAAGATGTGGCAATACCTAGTTTGATCCTTTGGGAATACTTTGGTGTTGCTTGAATAATCAAATGGAGGTCCGGAAATGGTGGACCTGCAGCAAAACCGGGCCGGAGAGGGTTCCGACGATGGCCCTCCGACGCTCAAGTCAGTGGATATTCAAATAAACAGATTAAGTGCAAAAATATAGAGAGAGAGAGAGTTTTTGGGAAAAAGTGAGTTAACCTTTTGAAATGATAGAATGACATTATTTATACCTTGAGGGCTTAAGGGTAGTATCGTAATTTTTGGAGCTAGGGTTTTGGCCTAGGGGGACCACGCCAAGTCATCGTCCTTTTCTGTTATTTGAATGAAGGAAAAGGGAATTTCCGCCTGTCACCAATTCTGTTATGGACAGAAATAGTACATGATGTGGACCACCAAGATGAGCTTTTTAAGGATTTGAATCCACATGATGAAAGTCGCAGCTGTGTGAATTCAAGGTTCTAAATTAACATATTTGAAGATATGATCATGAAAATATCTTAGTTCTGCATTGATATTTTCTATTACCCTGACCCTGAACTCCGGACTGAGTCTAATCAATATAGTCAGAAGAGGTGATCTTCAGATCTGAGAATCTGAAGAATGCTTACAAAATTTGGAGATACGATATCATTCAGACCTCGATAGTGTCTTTTCTGAAAATATTATGGACCTAAAAAGGGAGAGCATCTTTCAGACAATTGTTCTCTAGTTGATATGACACCATTATGTCCTATCAACCAAGGATTTTGATATTCTTCCTACCTTTTCTTACTCTACTTTTTGATAATAAATACTCCAGTACTATTTGATTTCTTCAAACAAGCTACCTAGGCTGCCTACATTTGTTTGGATTAATTTTTTTTGTGTTAAAAAAAGCTGAATTAAAAATAAATTCACGATATACCTTTGTTCTGATTTTCTACTGTTACTTTTCTGTATCTTTCTTCTGTAACTATCAACTTGGATATACCTTATTCCCAATTTTTTAATAAAGTTAAAAAAAAAATGCTGAATTAAAAATAAATTCACGATAGTTTTAAAAATGAGGAGTATGTCTTCGAAAAGTTTATGTTATCTTCGTGGTAGTGGTATGAAATCTGATAGGACATAATGATGTCCTATCATTCATAACTGATTTCTCTCATTTCAGACCTCTAAAGGGGTTCAGATTTTCAGAAGAGAGAATATGAAGATCTGATTCAGACCTGATCTATCCCTTTTAAATAACTGATCTATGGAAATTCAGATCTGAAAGTCCTCTCATGTGTCTATGGTTATTGCTCTAGAAACAATGTGAATAGTATGCTCTTTCGAAGGTGTTCTTCGCTTCTGCCAGCTCATTTCAGTGGTCCCATTGTACTGATGTACCTTCTCTGCAAGACATTCAAATATCCCCTGAGAAAATCGTATTCCTTTCACTCAAAAATAACAGAATGTCAGTAAAGGACGATGAGGTGGCTTGGTCCCCTCGGAGTAAAACCCTAATTTCTGCAATTACGACATTACCCCTGAGTCTTGAAGGTATAAATAATGCCATCTTCATCATTGTAAAGGTTAACTCATTTTTTCCCAAAAACCCTCTCTCTCTCTCTATTTTTACACTTAATCCGTTCATTTGAATATCCACTGACTTGAGCGTCGGAGGGCCGTCGCCGGAACCCTCTCCGGCCCGGTTTTGCTGCAGGTCCACCATTTCCGGACCTCCATTTGACCATTCAAGTAACATCAAAGGATTATCAAAGGATCAAACTAGGTATTGCCATATCTTATTCATTTTAAAAGTAGTTCATATCTGAACTCCTTTTTGTTTCATCAAATGGCGCCGTCTGTGGGAAACCGAGCTGAGGCGTGAGGTTTCTCTATATATCTATTTTCTCAAAAAGAAAAATGAGGTTCCCCTAAAGAACTCACATGATGTGAATGTATCTAGTTTGAATGTTTGGTTGTTTTCTTCTTATCAAACTAGTCATGGACGGTCAAGTGTCTAAGAACCTGAATGAGGCATTTGAGGGCGTAGCCATCGCTGCTGATAAGGGTGTAGCGGGAGAGGCCTTAGCACCAGATGGGGCACCCACAATTCCATCCTCTTCCATGGGCCCTGTCATCACGATGACAATTGAAAGTTTGAGAGAGTTAATCAACTCGGAGGTGGCGCGAGCTTTAGCTAACAGAGAAGTTCCCACCATAGGCACTCCTATCACTCCAGGAACTGTTAATGTCGCAGAAGAGCCACCCAATCCGAAGAAAGCTGTCCCTATTCCAGGTCTGAAAATTGTCTCTCCTGGAGAAGAATCAACAGAGGTGATATCTATCCCACCTCCTGGAGCTCCGAGTCCAAGAAAGAGGAAGGAGAGAGCAGCACCTCCGGTGAGGAGGGAGGAGGAGGACAGCTCAGGAGAAGAATATGTCCAGTCCTCGGTTCAAGATACTGTAAATACTGAGATCATTGCTCTGAGAAAGGAGATGGAGGAGATGAGAAAGATGTGCGGTAAGGAGGTCACATCTGGAGGCAGGGGAGTCCGTTCGCCTTTCTCACCAGAGATTCTTTCAGATCCTTTGCCACGAAATTTCAAGACGTTATCATACGAGTATGATGGCACCTCTGATCCTCAGAAACATCTCCTACGATTCCAAAATGGGGCTATACTCCATCAATACACCGATGGGGTCATGTGTCGGGTGTTTCTGACGACCTTGACGAAAGCAGCTCAACAATGGTTTGCTGAGCTGCTACCCAATTCTATCTGCTCGTTTGAAGAGATGAGCTCGTTATTTCTACATCAGTTCGCGAGTGCTCGCAGACAAGTGAAAACCTCGTTGTCTTTGATGAGCCTGAAGCAGAGGACAGGCGAGGGGTTAATGGCTTATTTGAGTAGATTCAACAGAGCAGCTCTAGAGGTCCCCAATGCCACAGGAGAAGTGAAAATCAATGCCCTTACCCAAGGATTGATAGAATGAGATTTATTCAAATCGTTGGCTAAACGTCCGCCTCTGACTTTTGATGAACTGTTAGCCAGAGTTGAGAAATATATCAATCTGGAGGAAATCCAAAACACTAAGAGAGGAGAGGATAAGTCCTCTAGTGCGAAGAGAGA
This sequence comes from Galeopsis tetrahit, assembly GCA_963675135.1. NCBI lineage: Eukaryota > Viridiplantae > Streptophyta > Magnoliopsida > Lamiales > Lamiaceae > Galeopsis > Galeopsis tetrahit. Next base: position 70,844,817 of record OY776124.1, read on the forward strand.
GATCGGAGGAGAAAAGTGAAGGAGATATGAGGAGAAGGGATTCAGATCTGATTCTAGATCCTTTAGTCATTACACTCCTCTGACCAAACCACATTCACAGCTGCTGGAGGTAGTGCAGAACCAGCCTGGGTTCAAATTCCCTTACTCAGCTAAGGGAGGGCCAAAGAACCCCAGATCTGCTACATTCTGTAAGTATCATAACGACTATGGTCATGATACAGATCAGTGTCGTCATCTGAGAGACGCTATTGAGAGGATGATTAGAGAAGGGCAGTTAGCCGAGTATGTGAGGGCAGAAAGAGATAAGCAATATGGAAAAAGAGATGATAGAGGAAAGGGCAAGGAGCCAGCTGGTCCAGTTCCTAAAGATGTTCCTCCTCCCAAGAGAGGTAACATAACAATGATCACTGGTGGTCCGGCTAATGGAGATTCTAACAGAGCTCGTAAAGCTTTCGTTAGAGAAGCCAGCTCTTGGGGAGCAGAAGTTCACAAAGTGACGGAAGTGAGTGGGATGCCCGAGATTCATTTTGGACCTGAGGATATGGGGAATATTATGCAGTCTCATAGTGATGCCCTTGTGATCACAGCAGAGATTGGAGGATATGATGTGGCCCGTGTTTTTATCGACACTGGCAGCTCGTGCGATATAATATTCAAAGAGCGCTTTGAGAAAATGGATCTGAACGTCAAGGTGGTCCCAGTCAAGACGGCCTTGTACGGATTTGTAGGAGGGGCGATCCAGCCTCTGGGGCAAGTTACTCTGCAGTTGAGGGTCGGAGAGTATCCAGTGCAGAAAGTTAGAATGGTGGATTTTCTGATTGTAGACGTTCCCTCGTCATACAATGTCATCATCGGAAGACCCGCACTCAATTCACTACAAGCGGTAGTATCTACATATCACATGAAGATGAAATTCCCTGTAGGAGAAGATGTAGGAGAAGTCTCTGGAGACCAGACTAGTTCCAGGAGGTGTTATGTGGATACTATCATTAAAGAAGATAGGGCATTCAAGGGAGATCAAGGCCGGGGAGATGACCCTAGTGGAAAAAAAATGAAAGCTGAAGAGATGATGGAAGAGGATCCACACATGCAGATCCGACCAGAAGAGGAGACTATAATAGTAGAACTCCTTCCGCACAAGATTGGATGTTACACAAAAATTGGAACTCAAATGAACCATGAGACATCACAGAGCTTGATCCATTGTTTGAGAAACAATGCAAATATCTTTGCATTTCACTCTACAGATCTCACGGGAATCGACACTGCGTTGGCTATGCATAGCCTCAACGTAAATCTAGAAGAGAGACCCATAAAACAAAAATTGAGGAGGTTCGGAGCTGAGAAGGACAAGATCATAATGGAGGAAGTGGAGAAGTTGTTGATGGCTAAACATATTGTGGAGATCCAGTTCCCGGAGTGGCTATCTAATGCAGTTATGGTCTCTAAAGGAGCTGGAAAGTGGAGGATGTGTATCGATTTTCGAGATCTTAACAAAGCTTGTCCTAAAGATCATTACCCTCTTCCCCGAATTGATCAGCTAGTGGATTCCACATCAGGATGTGAACTACTCTCTATGATGGATGCGTATCAGGGATATCATCAGATACGCATGGATCCAAAAGACGTGCCCAAAACAAGCTTTGTGGTGTGTTGTGGCACATATGGATATGTGGATATGCCTTTTGGGCTAAAGAATGCTGGAGCCACGTATCAGAGGATGGTGGATTTGGTTTTCAAAGAGCAAATTGGTAAGAGTATGGAGGTATACGTGGATGATATGCTGGTCAAAACGTTGAAGGAAACTGATCACATTCGAGATCTGGAGGAGATTTTCCAGGTAATACGAAAGAGTGGAATGAAGCTTAATCCAACAAAATGTACCTTTGGGGTACAGTCGGGCAAGTTTTTGGGTTACATGGTAACTCCTCGGGGAATTGAAGTAAACAAGGAGAAAGTGAGAGCAGTTCTCGAGATGCAAGAACCTCAGAACATAAGAGAAATTCAGAGGTTAAATGGTCGTGTTGCAGCATTGAGTCGTTTCATCTCTCGATCAGCGGAAATGAGCCTCCACTTCTTCAAAATCTTGAGGAAGGTAGCTCAATTTAAATGGACTGAAGAATGTGGAAAGGCTTTTGAGGAGCTAAAGATCCATCTTTCCACCTTGCCCCTATTGACCAAGCCTGTCAGGGGAGAAAATTTGTTCTTGTATTTCTCTGTAGGCGAACAGTCGTTGAGCTCTGTTCTCCTCAGAGAAGAAGGGGGTCACCAAAGGCCTATATATTATGTGAGCAAGATGTTACAAGGACCAGAGGAAAGATACTCAGAACTAGAGAAATCAGCACTGGCAGTGATGGTAACAGCCAGAAGGCTCAGGCCTTACTTCTTAGCACACAAGGTGGTGGTGAGAACCAATCTCCCATTGAGGCAGACAATGGGGCGACCGGATCTTTCGGGGAGAATGGTGAAGTGGGCTGTGGAGATAGGAGAATACGATATAGAGTTCGAGCCCAGAACTGCTATCAAGGCACAAGCCTTAGTAGATTTCATTCAAGAAACTACTCGACCCTTGGAAGTGAAAGAGTGGAGAGCATATGTAGATGGTTCATCTACTATCTCAGGGAGCGGTGCAGGGATTGTAATCATATCTCCAGCAGAGGAGGAATTACAATTTGCTGTCAGGTTAGGCTTCAAAGCCTCTAACAATGAATCAGAGTACGAAGCCTTAGCTAGAGGAATGAAAATGCTAGCTGATTTAGGGGCCCAAAAGGTAAGGATTTTCTCTGATTCTCAGTTGGTGACTCAACAAGTTGCTGGATCATATGAAGTAAAGGATGAGAAAATGGTCAAATATGTCAGAATAATAGAAAGCATGAAATCCAAGTTCATTGAGTTCATCTTGGAACAGATCCCCAGAACTGAAAATATGAAAGCTGACTACCTGGCTAAGTTGGCTAGTTCTACAGAGGAAGGAGTCAGGGGGTCAATCACTCTGCTAGCATTAGGGGATAGAATTACAGATCTGGAGGTTCTCTCTATTATGCAAGTAGCAAAGAATGAAGATTGGAGAGCCCCCATCGAGCATTACTTGAAAACAGGGGAGAGGCTAGACGGACCAGAAGTGCCTAAGAGAGCCATATACGCAAGATACTGCCTAATCGGAGGAGATCTATACAGGAGGTCATTTTCACACCCATACCTAAAATGTATTTCAGATGAGGAGGGAGATTATGTTATTCAAGAAATACACGAGGGGTGTGGAGGGAGTCATACGGGATTCCGTGATGTGGTTCGACGTATTCTTAGAGCTGGATACTATTGGCCAAAAATGTTGAGGGATGCTAAGGAATTGATTCGGAAATGTGATAAGTGTCAGAAGCATGGACCACTTATCCATTTTCCAGGAGAAGAATTGGGGGTTATGTACTCTCCTTGCCGTTTTGATAAATGGGGGGTAGACATTGTTGGGAAATTCCCAGAAGCAGCAGGAAAGAGAGCATTTTTTATTGTGGCCATTGATTACTTCAGTAAATGGGTGGAGGCTAAGGCATTGGCTAAAATAGATGAAAGTAACATCCAAAAATTCCTATGGAAGAACATTTGCTGCAGATTCGGAGTACCTCGAGTGTTGGTCTCCGACAATGGTACCCAATTTTGTGGAAGACAAATCCGAGAATGGTGTTCAAAGATGAAGATAGAGCAAAGGTTTACGTCCGTGGCTCATCCTCAGGCCAATGGACAGGTAGAGGTCACTAACCGAACCATTGTGGAGGGGATTAGAACAAGGTTGGAAAAGAAAAAAGGAGCATGGCCAGAGGAGTTGGATTCAGTCTTATGGTCTTATCGAACTAGTCCCAGAACGGCAACGGGAGAAACACCATTCAATATAGTATATGGGGCAGCAGCTGTAATCCCAGTAGAGATTGGATCTGAATCTCATCGTATCCAGAACTATGATGAAGTGCAAAACTCAGTTCTGATGAAGGAGAATCTGGATCTGTTAGAAGAAGAGAGAGAGATAGCTCGCCTCAGATCTGAAATTTACAAGAGTCAAGTGCGAGCTGGATATAACAAAAGAGTCAAGGCTAGAAAATTCGAAGTTGGAGATATGGTCTTAAGGAGAGCAGATGCTTTGAAACCCACCAGAAAACTAGATCCGAACTGGGAAGGACCATACATAGTAAGAAAAGTGTTGAAGGGAGGAGCATACCAACTCATGAATGAAGAAGGAAAGGAAGTGGCTCGTCCATGGAACATCAGCAACCTGAAGAAATACTACTGTTAGAAGAATGAAAAAGAGCAGAAGAAATACTATGTAGAAGAATGAAAAAGAGCAGAACTGGAAACTTTCTTTGCTTTACCTAAATGAGATTCAGTCGAATTATGTAATAGCTTATATTTTGATATATTTCAATGAAACAGAGAACTGGTGAGATGCAGTTCTCTTCTACGATCATATCTATACAATCCAAACTCCTCGGAGTATAAATAACTCTTCGGAGTATAAATAACTCTTCGGAGTATAAATAACTCTTAGGAGTATAAATAACTCTTAGGAGTATAAATAACTCTCCGGAGTATAAAAAACGAAGAAGATAAACTCTTAGGAGTATAAATAACTCTTAGGAGTATAAATAACTCTCCGGAGTATAAATAGCGAAGAAGATAAACTCTTAGGAGTATAAACAACTCTATGGAGTATAAAATTCAGAGCATAAACAAAATCTGAAATTAGCAATGTAAAATCCAGCAGAGGAATACGAGTTGAGAGAAAACTCTCAACTCCGATCTGAAGAGTAAGTCTTGAAATAATTTTCCTTAGAAAATTTTTTCAAGTGGATGAATACGAGTTGAGAGAAGACTCTCAACTCAGATCTGAAGTTAAGACCTTGAAATAATTTTCCTCAGAAATTTTTTTCAAGGGGAAGAATAAGAGTTGAGAGAAGACTATCAACTCAGATCTGAAGTTAAGACCTTGAAATAATTTTCCTCAGAAAATTTTTTCAAGAGGAAGAATAAGAGTTGAGAGAAGACTCTCAACTCAGATCTGAAGTTAAGACCTTGAAATAATTTTCCTCAGAAAATTTTTTCAAGGGGAAGAATAAGAGTTGAGAGAAGACTCTCAACTCAGATCTGAAGTTAAGACCTTGAAATAATTTTCCTCAGAAATTATTTTCAAGGGGAAGAATAAAAGTTGAGAGAAGACTCTCAACTCAGATCTGAAATTAAGACCTTGAAATAATTTTTCTCAGAAATTTTTTTTTTCAAGGGTAAGAATAAGAGTTGAGAGAAGACTCTCAACTCAGATCTGAAGTTAAGACCTTGAAATAATTTTCCTCAGAAAATTTTTTCAAGGGGAAGAATAAGAGTTGAGAGAAGACTCTCAACTCAGATCTGAAGTTAAGACCTTGAAATAATTTTCCTCAGAAATTTTTTTTCAAGGGGAAGAATAAGAGTTGAGAGAAGACTCTCAACTCAGATCTGAAGTTAAGACCTTGAAATAATTTTCCTCAGAAAATTCATTTTGAACAAAAACAGCATAACAACGGAAATAAGAATAAGATAGTGGAGAAAACTATAAAACATCTTCATTAAACAGGTAATCAGAACTGACAGAAAATACAACACCATTCATTCAAAAAGTGCAAAAAACAAAAAACAAAATACAAGGTAAAATTGAAGAATTTCCTAAAACTAAGAAGTAGTGGTCTCAACATCTTCAGTATTGGAGACAGAAGAATGAGCCAGATGTTCTGTTGGACCGGAGGTAGAAGAAGCAGCAACTGTTGAGGGAATGGCCAATGGAGCAGGTGGAGCCGAAGGGACTGTATGAGAAGGTGGAGTTGAAGATACTGAAGAAAATAGGTCATAGACAAGATCCTCAGCAGTGGGCAAATCCATATCAAAAGAACTGCTGAGACAGAGCTCACGAGCAGCCTTTTCCATAACAGGCAACCACCAAGCATGATCATAGCCTAACTTCTCATCTCCTTTGAAAGCAGGAGAGACCTTCAAGTTCTTCTTAGCTAAGGGCCTATTGAAGGGTCCAATACACCCCATATCTTGAGCTTGGATAACAGCAGCTTGGAAACCATGGTGAAGATAATGGAGATATGAGGACCCATATCACGAACAGAAGCAGGGCTGAGAAGATAAACCTTTAGCAGCCCATGATGAAGGTCACGAAGAAACTTCTGACCTGCAGGAGTATTAAACAGTTTCTGGCGACAGGTATTGTTGCCAGCTCTAAAACCTTCTGTTCGGCTCTCTTCCACTTCTTTGGCTAGGCGAGCCTCCATTTCTGTCTCCCTTTTCTTTGATTCAATTAAGTCATCACTCATACCTTGCATCCGCCTCTTCAAAGCCTCTACCTCTGCAGTTAAGAGACTCACATTTAGAACAGACTCTTGGAGCTCTGTATCTTTCTGGACAAGGTCTTTTCTCAGCTGGTCCACATCAGCAAACTCCTGGTACTTCTTCACTAAAATACCATGCTTTGATATCAGCTGAAATAGATTAGAGAAAATGAGTTTAGATTACATTTAAACTTACCAGTTCCTGTTATGAAAAGAGGAGAGCATACGTACTTGAGTTAGAGATTCGGACATATCCGTGTGAAGTTGAGAAATAGAAACGTCTTGATGAAGGAATACGTCATTAGTAGTAGGAATAGAGGTGACAAAAGATAAACTAACCGAGCCCTTGAGTTCAGAAACTGCTTTGGGCAATTCCAAAGTGAACAAATCCTTAGAAGACCTACGGACTTGAGCTCTGGGACTATCATTACCGCGAGAGGACTTACGAGTTTTCAACCGCTTTGCAGGTGGGTCTGGAGAAAGGTCAATTTCGACACGTTTGCCTTTATCCTTGGCAGATGGTACAACATCAGATGTGATGGGAACAGCTTCAGGGATGGGTGATCCAGTAGGAGAGGACTGTTCTTCATCAGCTTCGATAGCTACAATCACCTCCTCCTCAGAGCCTTCAGGTAATTCTACTCGATCAAGGAACTCAAAATCCATCTCTGTAAAAAAAAATAAAAATAATAATAATAAAAAAATAAAAAAATATATCAGTTCTGATATTAGCAAGAAATGAAGGAAATTAATACAATAAGAAGTCATTTCTTCAGAGGAAATAAGCATACCGGCTCTGGGGATTAGAGCCGCTCCAAGACTGTCTAACCCAAATTCAATTAACACCCCCGGGTTCCTAAGCATCTCAACCACTTTAAAAACATGTTTCTTTCTAGCCGCCATCCTACTCAGATCTCTCATAAGAAGCCTCTCAGACTTAGAAAGAATGGATTTGTGAAAGCGAAGGTAATCAGGAATTTGGTTTTTCCATCCTGTGGGAAAAGGCCAACCTCCTCTCTTTGGAGTTACCCAAAAATATTTAGGTTTCCACTTCCCATCTACAGAGTTAGGTTTTTTCAGAAATTTAGCAGGCCCCCGTGGGCGAGAACTGAAATAGAAAAATCCATCTTTCAATTTTATTTCATGGCACGCTACAAACTTCTCAGCAGAAGTTTCGTGGCCATAATGTTTCATCAGAACAAAGAAAGCCAAAGCAGTTCTGATGGAGGAGGGATTAATTTGGCTTGTAGAAATCTTGTAGTGTTTACAAACTTGAATCAAGAAAGGACATAGAGGGAAGCGAATTCCTGCATCTAGTTGAGCCTTAAAAAACGCTAGAGAAGGATGTTTGGCAAAGTTTGGACGCTCATTAGGATTGGATAAGTCGATAAGAAGATCTGAAGGATTATGAAGTTTTTTCTTGATAACCTTCAGTTCTGAAACGGTCAAGGTGCTCTCACGACAGACAGAATTCCATTCAGGATTAAGCAGATCTTGAGATGAGGTGACACGAATGGGACGAGAGCGCAGATCAGAAACAGGAGTAGAGGACGGACGTGAAGAAGAGGGGCGTGTTAAAGACATATAACTCGAATCGAGGTAAGAAGGGGAGAGTTGATGGGTTAGAGGATCTGTGAAACCAGATCTGAGAAGCTCTTCTGGTGTTTGGCTTCTGTGGAGACTCGAATGATGAGTCCCAGAACTGGATTGCCTCCCAGAACCAAAGAAGGTAGAAGAAGGTGTCGGAGCTGAGTCTGACATGCCCCAGAAAAGAAATAAAAAGAAAAGAGATGAGAATTACCTCGCTGCGAAGATATCGGATCTAGAGAAGATAGATCGGAGAAGCTCGCCGGAAACAAGGTCGGAGATTTAGAGAGAGAAATATGTGCGGTGGAACAAAGGAGGAGACTCTTCACTCAAATGTTGAAATGGTAAAAGTGAATGAATCTCTTTTTCCCCTTTTTATACTCCGTAAAAAAAGGGGACAGTTGAAATTCTTGAAGGACACGTGTCCGGTTGAGATCTAAGAAGAGGAAAAAGCTGTAAACAAATAAAGGGCCTGGATCAAAGGTAAAGATTTCACAAATTCAAAAAAAAAAAATGAAAAGAAAGAAGCGGGAAAGTACCCTACTTTAGAGTTATCAGATCTGAAGAAATGATAACTCTAAAATAGAGGGGGGAGTAGATGATAGGACATAATGATGTCCTATCATTCATAACTGATTTCTCTCATTTCAGACCTCTAAAGGGGTTCAGATTTTCAGAAGAGAGAATATGAAGATTTGATTCAGACCTAATCTATCCCTTTTAAATAACTGATCTATGGAAATTCAGATCTGAAAGTCCTCTCATGTGTCTATGGTTATTGCTCTAGAAACAATGTGAATAGTATGCTCTTCCGAAGCTGTTCTTCGCTTCTGCCAGCTCATTTCAGTGGTCCCATTGTACTAATGTACCTTCTCTGCAAGACATTCAAATATCCCCTGAGAAAATCGTATTCCTTTCACTCAAAAATAACAGAATGTCAGTAAAGGACGATGAGGTGGCTTGGTCCCCTCGGAGTAAAACCCTAATTTCTGCAATTACGACATTGCCCCTGAGTCTTGAAGGTATAAATAGTGTCATCTTCATCATTGTAAAGGTTAACTCACTTTTTCCCAAAAACCCTCTCTCTCTATATATTTTTACACTTAATCCGTTCATTTGAATATCCACTGACTTGAGCGTCGGAGGGCCGTCGCCGGAACCCTCTCCGACCCGGTTTTGCTGCAGGTCCACCATTTCCGGACCTCCATTTGACCATTCAAGTAACATCAAAGGATTCCCAAAGGATCAAACTAGGTATTGCCATATCTTATTCATTTTAAAAGTAGTTCATATCTGAACTCCTTTTTGTTTCATCAAAATCCTAAGGGACCTAAGGGTTCAAATCTTGTAGTATAATGGAACTCATATCTTTTACTGGGTTTGCACTTGTTTTAATTCTTCTACTCCTTCAAATCGCTCGTAATACCCTTTAAAATCAATGTTAAATTTACAAATCTTCATTTTAATATGCAATATTATATTCCTTTTGTTTTGTGATAGTTGTAGATCAAATCATGCCTTTATATAAAAGTAGAATTCTTCCAACCTTGTGTCCAAGTCCCAACAATCCAAACGCTTGTATTCGAGATGTCTGTCTAGAATTAGAAGAAGGAGATCGAGGAGTTCATGTGTGACTTCTTTTAAAGAATTTCATTTGAAAAACAACTCCATAAACTACATGTTTTGTTCCTTATCAACACACACTAGTGTTTGGTTAACCTCACTCAAGTCCCCTGATTTGGAAAAACGTTATATATAGGTTTAACACCATTATCTTACTTGATATCGTTTAACTTGAATTTTACAGGGTAAAATGCGTGTATACCAACACGTGAATGTAATAACTTGATAAGGAGTCTAATGGATGTTGTCAATATTTTCCATAAAATACAAGTATTAGGTTATAAAAATTTGAAAAAGAAAAATAAATTTATTTTTCTTGACCTGTTCCTTGTATTTTGTGAAGACCCTTATCAAATTAGTATATTCTTGTGTTAGTTTACATGCACTTGTCAATTATGGTGTATTATTAAACCCTAACTTACCAAATCTGTGGAGTTGAGTTGAGGTAATCTATCAAGTGTCATGAAGTTATTGTTTTCCAAATGTAATTCTCCAAAAGATGACAATTTAGAACTGAAGTTTCCACATGACAACTCTCATTTTTCTGGTTCTAAACAAATATTTCAAATACGAAATAAAGTTGTGTTTGAATTATAGAAACACACGTGTTGAAAGAATTACACTTTGTCTAAGGTTATGATGGTGGTTGACGAGAACTTTTTGCATCATCGTTCTTGTTGCTTTTTTAAGGAGTTTTAGGTCTTATTTTTTCCGTTGGCATGCTTAATAGTATTACCTAAAATTATATATTTTCTACATTAGATTTAGCTATGAAAAGAAAGCATCGATAATTATTAATTTAGAGTACTAGCATAGTAGACTAAGAAATTAAGTCATGCTAAAATAATATATATGAAAATTTGAAATTAAGTCACTGGTTCACTGTTGAAGAAATAACCCGAAGCAAATATATTAGCACAAAGAACAAATATGTTATTTGTAAAAATTAAAAGCTTTTATTGAAACAAATATGTAGAATGTATTTGGTGAGGTTATTGAGTCATTTTTTTTTTGTAAAAAACAGATAAGATTTAATATGCTCTAGGTTTTAACAGATAGAATCCCATTATACCACTGAATTTAAAGGTGGTGACATTTTTTCTCTCTATTTGTGCGCAAATTCAAGAATTTTTTAAATTTTTTTTGAGGCTTTTAAGTGCAAAATTCGTCATAAGCACTCCTCAAATTATAAATAACACCCACAATCAAATTTTGAAGCCCTAGATTCATTCCCTACACAACCAATAACTCAATTTTACACACGTTAAATGGGTTAGGGAACTAGATTAGAGTTTGAGGAGCTTCTCTCCTTAAACAATTTTTATTTGTATGCTTCTTTAGTTTAGAATTATTTGGGTATTTTACTTTGGGTAGGGCTGCTGTGTACTCAAGTACACGGTGTACTTGAGTCCACTTGCAAACCGCTAGATGTGGATAAATAATATATTGCACGCTTATATACCAACTATCTGTTACAGCCTAGTGGTTGCTCCCTCTATTTTTTACCACAAGGTCACGCGTTCGATTCCCACCTTCATCAAATTTTGAATTTTATTTTATCACCTGTTTTTTTTATTTTCGCACCTAGATTATAAAAGTGTAAGACTAATAACCAAAAGGTGTATCATTGATAGTCATAAAAGTGCAAGTTTAAATGATAAAATGTGTCAAATTAATAACAATGTTTTTCAAAAAATTAGAAACAGTTTATGTAGATTATAAAAGTGCAAGTACTAATAACCAAAAGATGTATTTTAATTGTCATAAAAGTGTAAGAATAAATAAAAAAAATGTGTGAAATTAATAACATGTACCTTTAATAGTCATAAAAGTGTAAGCTTAAATAATTAAATGTGTGAAATTAATATATAATTTACACTTTTCATTAATAGAACATACACTTTTCAGTTATAATCATTAATAGATCATACACTTAATTTTCAGTTATAATAACATACATTTTTTATTAATATATAACTTACACTTTTCATTAATAGATCATACACTTTTCAGTTATAATAACATATACTTTTCAGTTATAATAACATACATTTTTCATTAATATAACATACATTTTTAAGTTATAATAACATACACTTTTCAGTTATAAGAATATACACTTTTCATTAAAAACAATGTTGCACTTTTCAATATAGTGACGTACACTTTTCATTTAAAAAAAATAAAGATGCACTTTTCAATATACTAACATACACTTTTTCAAAATAAAAATCGGAAAAAAAAATATCGAAAAAAAAAATTCGAAAAAAAATTCAAAAAAAAAAAGTCAAAATTTGACCGTTGACCGGTCAACGGTGGTCAACGGTCAACAGTTGACTAGTAAAAGTCTACTCAAGTACATGGTGTACTTGAGTACATACAAGACTTTTGCTTTTACTTTTATTAGAAATTAATATATAATAATTAATTATCCACCTCTCAACAAGTTCGGACTTTCATATAAGACTGAAAGCATTGTAAGACTCAACTCTTAGCTATTTGTTTGGTAAATTTCATTTTTATGTCTTATTTTATTATTTTAGTCATTGGTGTTTCATTAAACATTATGGACTAAGCTTTTTGTTTTGAGTGTTTGAAACCATGTGATTATTAAGTATTGAAATTGTTTATGCTTTTATTATTGTTGACATTTGAATTGTTACTTCTTTTATTGGGTTTTATTGGTGTTTTATTAGCTTATATTAATCCGTATTTTGAGTAATGTTTAGCTGAACGAGAGTTGAATGAAATGGAATTCTTTTTTTAGTGAAAGTATACTCAGTGGTGAAAAATAAGTACATATATCAATCAATAAGGCATCTGATTCACGTTAAATGCAATTTAATCAATTGTTTTATAGTTATGATCTCTTAATTATTCATACAAGCATATATGTGTACTGAATTTTCCAAATTAGAAGCAAGTACTGCCTGTCTACTAAAACCAAATATTTAAAAAAACAAAAAAATCAATCTCTTACACAACTAGGATAATAATAATGTTAGCTAATTAATCAATTTTGCATGCAAAGAAAATTAGAAACATATAAGTTGGGGAGCATATGAAAGTAAGACTTCAATATACTAAATTCATATCCTAACTTCTGAGTTGGGGGATATATTTCACAATTGATTTCCATATTGCAAGAACTAAGGAGCAGAGGCACTTGCCACCCGAGGAGAGGAGAGGAGACATAAGAGCATCAACACAAGCACGTCGACACTTGCCACTCCAGGGGCAACAAGAATTACGAGACCAAAGTGTTGCCTCGAATTTTGCAAAATTTGAGGTGACCCTTTGGACTTTGAACTAACGCTCAACCTTCATTCTGAGTCAACGTTGAAGTAATCTCAACTCAACACCCCACATTACAGTTCGAACCACGACTCACATTGGTGGTTCATAGCCGATTGGGTCGCCCACAATCATGAGCTTCTCAACCGAAACCACGTACCTTCGCCAGTACAACAAAGGAAATAAGCGAGTTCGAGGCCTCAACCCAATTCGGACCATCGAAGGTTAGAGACTCGCTGACCTCTCTAGCTCGATGGGCTCATTAAGACCTCACATTAAAGACAGAGTCTCCACATTCATATAGAACTCAAGAGCATTTAAGTGGGAAATTCATAAATTTTCTAAACTCTTGTATTGTTATGTAGATTCCATCATTTATTACTCGTTTGTTTGATTGTTGGTTAATTGAAAAATTACTTCAACCACACATTAATTACGCAACCTGTCCCAACAAATCGGTATTCAACATGCAATACATTTATATATAAAAAAAAAAGCTATATATAATATATACTCGCTCTGTCCTATAAATGTTTTCACTAAAAAGTGGGCACACAAACTAAGAAAATAATTACAAAATTACCTTACTTTTACAAAATCTCATTTTGGGCAATATTATTAATTATAGGACAGATTATCAAAATTAAAATAGAGAATTGTGTCTTGGAGTGTTGATTATGTCCCCTTGGTAGGCTCAGAAGGTTTATCATATCAAATCTGATAATTTCCAATATGATAATAATGTTGAGTTGTCCTTACTTCGAGAAATAAAAGATATTAATTAATTAAAGCATTCAGTAGTTTAAATTAATTGATGGACATTGAATCTTAAACACGGAAAATAATAACCGGGAGCCATATTTCGTAATATGGGTTAGGATGGATAATGCAATATTAATTCTATAGTGGAATGAATTAATGTTAATGGGCTGGAAAAACATTGTGTCTCAATATTGATTTCTGGGCCCCATTGGGAGGTAGGGAGAGATATTTATGGAAAAAAGTATATGGAAATAAGATATTATTTCTATATTGGTACTCTAATTGAACAATAGAAAAAAGAGAGATCTAATTTTCGAATGTGCAACAAGATAAAATTAATTTTTCCTTGATAGTTAATAGTTCGTGAGATCTCCCACCGGATCAATGGACTAGGACTTAGGGAAGACTTGAGAAGGCAATTAGGTTGAAGTTGTTACTCTTCTCAACGGTATCTCTCCGATTCAACGTAATCCCTTGTTTAGAGATTTAATTATTTTACCATACATTCATTATATGAATTAGTTGATTTAATTTGTTTAAATTACGAAATTTATGATAATTCATATTTAAATAGATAACAGTAAGGGAAAATATCACTTTTGATCACTGAACTTTACCACTTTTCACATTTGGTCACCCACATTTCATCACTATCAAAATTGGTCACTCACTTATTCGTCAATATCAAAATTGGTCACTCTTCTCTATCAATTTTGATGCCGCTGTTAGATAATCCGTTATTTACTAACGGATAAAAGGTTTTGAGCGCCAACTTTTATTTTTCCTCTTTTAATTCCTTAACCCTAAACCCCCAAACCCTTTTTTTTTTTTTAATTTTACTTCAATTAATATTACTGGTGTGTGGTTAGGGTTGGCAACGGGGCGGGTATGGGACGGGTTTGGCCTTTCCCAGGACCCGCCCCGCCAAAATTTTCTAGACCCGTTACCCGCCCCAACCCGCTTCAATACCCGCCAAACCCGCCCCGTTTTGCCCCGTCAACCCGGCGGGTAAACCCGCCCCGCCCCGCCATCACTTTTTTTTTTAAATTTATTTATTTAAAAAAATAGCACATTAAAATCAACTCTTAAAACTACAATAAAACATCAATTCCAACATCAAATAAAACATAAAATTTTAAATAAAACATAAAGTTATAAACAACTAATCACAGAATAAATAAATAATCTAAGGATCTAAGTCTTTTTTGAAAATAGAGTAAATCGGCTGCAATTTTAGAAGCCATCCTAAATCCGCAGAAATAAAGTACAGTAAATCAATAAATCCTACAACCACTCTATATAATCTAATTAGTCAGAATTGTTATATGCCTTACCAATGGAGATGGGAGAATTAATAAATTAATATTATATATATATATTAATTTTTAATATATATATACGGGTCGGGGTCGGGTATATGTAATCCCATTACCCGTCCCATACCCGGCGGGTATTCGTTGACCGGGTATTTACCCGCCCCGAGACCCGTTTGACCGGGTATTTACCCGCCCCGTACGGGCCGCTTTATGCGGGTCCGGGTTTTTACCCGCCCCATTGCCAACCCTATGTGTGGTTAAATTACTAGTGTATGGTTATGAATAGATTATCAAACCCGAATAAGTATAAATGAGGAAATGAATTCTAATAATTAACTATTTTGAAATAAGTTTCTATTCCCAATCATTATACAAATTCAATATGAAAATCAGTAATTGAAATATTATTAAAAAAAGTTTGAAAACAGAGTATAAAAGCAAGTCTGAATAATTTTCAACCACAGTGAATACAATAATTATAAACCATTGAACTACACACTATAATTATAAAAACAGAGTACATAACTAGTACATGTATTGTATTCACTGTGGTTGAAAATTATTCAGACTTGCTTTTGTACTCTGTTTTTCAGACTTTTTTTTAATAATATTTCAATTACTAATTTTCATATTGAATTTGTATAATGACTGAAAATTAATTGAAGGTAAATTCAGTAAATTTTTTTTTTTTAAAAAAGCTTATAATTATGGTGTGTAGTTCGATGATTTATAATTATTGTATTGGTTGAAAATTGTTCAGACTTGCTTTTGTACTCTGTTTTTCAGACTTTTTTGAATAATATTTCAATTATTGATTTTCATATTGAATTTGTATAATGACTGAGAATTAATTGAAGATAAATTCGGTAAAAATTAAAAAAAAAAAGTTTGGGGGTTTAAGGTTAAGGAATTAAAAGAGGGAAAATAAAAGTTGCCGCTCAAAACCTTTTCTCCGTTAGTAAATGACGGATTCTCTAACAGCACATCAAAATTGATAGAGAAAGAATAAGTGAGTGACCAATTTTGATAGTGACGAATAAGTGAGTGACCAATTTTGATAGTGACGAAATGTGGGTGACCAAATGTGAAAAGTGGTAAAATTCAGTGACCAAAAGTGATATTTTCCCTAACAGTAATTTTAAAGAAGTCTCAAAAGATTCACTAAAGTCTCTTGGGTATTGGAATAATACCCCACATATACTACAACTATAACTTACTGCAAAATCATAATAAAATTTGAGATATTTAAAATATATATATATATATATATATATATATATATATATATATATATATTTAAGAGTTTTTTTTGCAAACAACATCTTACGATGGCTATTCTAAGCTAAGTGCTTAAACAAAAGTGTTTGCACACTCCTTAAACATCTCCAAAATTAGAACTAAAATGGTAAAACCTTTTTGATGATGTTGGGTGCAAACTCAGAATCAATAGTGTGTACCAAATTTTACTTCAGACGAGATATTACCAAACTAAAATGGTAAAATTTGTACGTGTCCAGTTACATATTAAAAAAAAAAGGTAAATTTAATGACGTGTAAGATCAAATAAATGAGAACTGTTTAAGGTGATTTAATGGCGTGTAACAAAAATGTAGTAAAATGAATTTTGTGATTTATGTGGTTCCAAAATAAATGATAATTTTAAAAATAAAATAATGTTATGAAAGTATTAATTTTGTGTATTATTTTGAAAGTGGACAAACATTGAGTTATGTCTGCTTTCGCCAAACATTATTTTGCTGAGAAAAAAACTAGCCGTTGGGTTAAAAGCAACGGCTACCAAATTAAACTCCATCTCTACAAATCTTCATCTCCTCGCACTCTCTCTCTCTCTCTCTCTCTCTCACACTCTGCCAATAATTTGCTAATCAGATTTTCATCTCTCTATTCAAGATGAACGATTTGATGACAAAATCTTTCACAAGCTATGTCGATTTGAAGAAAGAAGCCATGAAAGACGTCGAATCGGGCCCGGACCTCGAACTGGGCATGGCCCAATTAGATCAAAACCTCACTAAATTCCTGGAAGAAGCAGAGGAGGTAAAGAAAGAGATGAGTTCAATCAGAGAAATCTTGGCCCGATTACAGCAATCCAACGACGATGGCAGGACACTTCACAGGCCCGAAGCCCTCCAATCGCTTCGGGCCGGCCTCAATGCGGACATTTTGTCGGTGCTGAAAAGGGCACGGGCCATAAAGGCCCGATTGGAAGATATGGACCGGGATAATGCGGCCAACCGAAGACTGTCGGGCTGCAGAGACGGAACTCCCGTGGATCGAACCCGATCCGCGGTGACAAACGGGCTGAGGAAGAAGCTGAAGGAGCTGATGATGGATTTTCAGGGGTTGAGACAGAGGATGATGACAGAGTACAAGGAAACTGTCGGAAGGAGGTATTTTACGGTCACCGGAGAATATCCCGATGATGAAATTATCGACAAGGTCATCTCAACTGGCCATGGAAATGGAGGTGAAGAACTGCTTTCTAGAGCCATTCAGGTAAAAAAACTTGAACAATTCCTATGGGTAAAATAGTAAATGTTATTCGTTTATTTAAGATGTGACAAATGGTTGATTGTAATTAGGAGCATGGGAGGGGAAAAGTGGTGGAGACTGTGGTGGAGATACAGGACCGCCACGACGCGGCCAAGGAGATCGAGAAGAGTCTGCTGGAGCTCCACCAGATATTCCTCGACATGGCGGTAATGGTGGAGGCACAAGGCGAGCAAATGGACGACATCCACCACCATGTCATAAATGCAGCTCACTACATCGATGTTGGAACTAAAAACCTCAAGGTTGCTAAGAAACATCAGAAGAGCCGCAGACGATGTCTCTGTATTGGAATCGTACTTCTTCTACTTCTCCTACTCCTCGTTGTCATCCCAATTGCAACCAGTTTCAGTAAATCATGAACTTTTTGTAGGATGAAGAAGATTCTTTAATTCTTTTTATGCTTCACTCTCGTGAGTTGATATCAATGTTTGTAGTAGTAAACCTTCAGTGTGGACTGATACTTTATAGTTTTTGAATCTACAAGTATTATTTCTACTAACCATTCAAGATTTTTCCATCATGTTTCATATTTTATTATATAGATGTATAGTTTGTTGTAAAGGCAAAAACTTGTATGAACTTAGTTTACGGATGAGGATCAGTGAATTCCGTTGAACCAACAAACTCCAAATGGATACATACAAACAAAGTTTTATGACACTGAGAGATATTCAACAAAACCTGGGGATCTGATTTCCTAACAAAGATGTCAACATTTACAAGTGTGACATTAGTTTCATGTAAATAATATGAATATCATGTGAGACTGACTGTCTTTTGCAAGATTCTTATTTCCTTTTCCTACCACGTGGCTTACTAGTTGGGGCATTTTTAGAGGAGGAACCAATACCGTCATCATCGCTTCCTTCATCGAAGCTCTCTGTCCTATCCGTTGAATCTCCTTTTTCTTCCTCGTCTGGCAATTGATCAGTTGTTAGTTGTTTGGAGAACTGATCACGGAGCTCTCTAAGTTTTGCTTTCTTGGAGTTCAACACCATAACAAACTGGAAACAGTAGTACAATGACATGTTATAGCTTAAGTTTGGAAAACATTGCAAAATCCAAATTTGAGTTGAGTTGTACATTCTTGGTGTTCAAGACCTTAACCAAAAGGTAAAATGACAAGGTAACGATAACATTGTAAATGTCAAGTTAGAATCACCAAGACAGAGAAAAGCATACCTTTGCATAGATTTCAGATTCGAAATCCGACTTCTCCTTGTTGAGTTTTTCACTTTGTGCTAAACATTTGTCAGCCTCCAGTTTGAGCTTGTCAAATGATTGTGCTTTCCAGACAACTTCCTCCTATTCATTCATATATATCCAGTGAGCGCATGAATGAAGGACTCAGTTAGAAACACAGATACTATCAAGAAATCGTATGAAAGTCTTAGAGATCCAGTCGGAGAGAAAAGTTGAGAACACCACAAGATTATTAAATCTGGTCATGCAGTTTGAATTCTAAAGTACCAAAAGTTATCAATTGATAAACATCCAGAATCTAACAAAGCACGTTATATCAATTTTCCACGCTGATGACAGATAACACAGAAGTTCAAAAAGAAAAAAGAAAATGTGATTTGTTTAATCTTGTGACTTACACTCAGCCTTATATTGGCATCCATTAGAAAATCCAAGACCTCTGCTGTAGTTTTCTTGCTATCAGATGAAGGTTGGCATTTCCAACGCCATTCCAGTTTCGTACCTTCCTTCTCAAATGTCCATGATAACTGAACCAAGAACATCAAAAGAAAAGTTACATCTTAAATTCATCAAACGATGAACAACAGCACATCTTTGATTTGCATTTGCCAACACCCACCCCCTCCCCTTCTTCTACAACACATTGAAACACATTCAGATTGTTCGATACATTTTCCTACTAACACACCACATTTTTCCAATAATAATCTTTTAATTCTTCTCCCAACACTCAAAAGTCATCCGAGTATTCCCACAAGAATTAGCCAAAGTCAAGATTATTGGAGCTATAAACTTCGTATCTTGACTATCTTCTTGTTAGGTCAGCCTAATTAGTAAAAACCAGCTCCAACTGTGTTTAGCTCATGTGTATGAAAATTGGAAAGCCCATGAAACATGTATGAATATATATACACATATATATCAAGATATACACATGCTTAGATATACTATAGTCTATATTGAGTGTAAATCATTGCAAAAGATTGTCACACAAATATTCACATCTTAAAGCTCCACTTTTATATCCATAATCTTTTACCAAATTCATTTTTTACACTATCTACAAAGGAAGTTACACTAGAAAATGCAAAAGAAGATACATATATATCCACTTCTACCTCTTGTTCCCAGGAATAAAACCACTGACTGCTATAAATCAATTTAACCTCCGACAAAATTGGAATAATCGGGGAAGGGTTAAAACGTGGACCTACAATTCAATACAGAAAGCGTCTCCTAATTACATTGACATTAAAATCACATTTTGTTCAGTAATGACCTAAAATCCAGTATATACAATCACTCCCACTAAATTAAGCACATGTTTTCATTCATGTTAAGTAAACCTTCCATTTTAAACTCATGTAACACTAATTGCACAAAAGAAATTAAAGAATTAGAGATCTCACTAAACCACACTCTAAATTCGAAATACAGAAATGCTTAAATTCACTAACTACTTCAACCAATAATTTCGCAACTATCTAAATAAAAAGTCTAATTATCCATACAAACCCGTTTGCATCCGTTTCCAGCATCGGAGAACCCGTAAACCGACCCGGGTTGCTGAAAGCCGAGATACCTCTCGGCCAAGTCAATGTAATCCGACGCCGTTTGGTCCCAGTACGACGCTCTCTCGTTTACCTCCTCCTCAGTAGCTTTTCCATAAGAAAGAAATTAAAGTTAAATTACAGTGTCACTAATAATCAACAACCGCAATCGCCATTATCCCACTTACCGTGGCAATTCCAAGCTTGGAGCCCGTCAGTTAAGGAAAGATCGAAGTGGGTCGGGTACCACGTTCCCTTCACGAATACGGGTTCGGATTCGGTTCCTCCCATCGGTATTTCCAGTTTCAAGCATGTGTGCTTCGGCGTGTCCATTTTGTTGGTCGTGAGTTACTGCGTGTTGTGTGTGAAGGAAGCTTAGAGAGAGAGAGTTCCCGCACTCGGAATTAAATATGAAAAGTGAACATGGGCTATACTATGTCCAAGTCCAACCAAA
Organism: Galeopsis tetrahit; assembly: GCA_963675135.1. Taxonomy (NCBI): domain Eukaryota; kingdom Viridiplantae; phylum Streptophyta; class Magnoliopsida; order Lamiales; family Lamiaceae; genus Galeopsis; species Galeopsis tetrahit. Next base: position 70,865,536 of record OY776124.1, read on the forward strand.
TCAAGGGGCCTGGCTATATACCCCTCCAGCTAAGTCTACTCCCCCGATTTATATACTCCCCTCAATTTGTCAAATGTTAGATGTACTCCCCCTTCAATTATCAAAAATACCCTCATTCTATTTTTTTCCATATTTACTTTCTTCTTCTTCTCCAATATTTCAAAATCCTAAAAACTAATTTCCTCTTCTCCAAACTTAAAACCGTCGCCGTCGACACCATAGCCGCCATCCCCGCCGCTGCGCGCGGCCCCAGCCAACATGCCCCACCTCTGTGCGCAATCATCTTTCTTTTTTTTAAAAAAAATTCCGCAACAATCGTCGGCGGCGGTGGCGCCCCTTCCTCGCCCAACACCGCCGCCGACGCTCCTCCTCCCCACCGCAATACATAAAAAAATTGTTCTGCCGCCCCTCTGCGTTCTTTTTTTTTTTTTTTTTTTTATTTCTGCCATGGAAATAGGCCACAGAGGTCGGCCACACCTCACGGCCGTTCCCAGGCCGCTGTGACTCCACCAATCGTATCGCCAATCGGCCGCCGTGACTCCACCAACCGTATCGCCCGTCGGCCGCCGACCCCCCAGAACGCCGTCGCATCCTTCCCCGCCGCGCATTTCTGCAGGTTTTTTTTTTTTATTTTCGATGATAATCAATTGTTAAAAAACACTCTCATTGACTAGAATTTCAATTTTTAAAAAAAAAATTTGTTGAATAAATCTTACTGACGAAAGTGTGTTTGGTCGACGAACCAGTGTCCATGAAAATGTTTTAGGTCGACTCTGGTTTGTCAAAATAAGTTTTTTTTTAATTTCCAGTTTTATTTGAGGGGCTACGCCGCTACGGTGATGGATGGTGTGGCGGCAGTCGGTGGCGGCGGCAGAAGTAGAATTCAGGGGAGACATACCCTTTTTCTAGGTTAGGGTTAGGGGTGTATCTATCCTACCATATTTTATGAAAAATGATAAATTTGGTATTTTACATTAATATTAAATTAATAAGTGGAGTAGGGGAGTATACTTAACAAAGCTGGAGGGGTATATAGTCAGGGCCAATCAAGGTTCTTCAAAGCCCATAAAACTTCATACATCAGCCCAAAAAAAAGGCCTGGCTATATACCTCTACAGCTTTGTTAAGTATACTTTCCCTCCCATTTATTAATTTACTAATCATATAAAATACCTAAATTACCGTTATACTAAAATATACTAACATAATCAAGATAAATACACTTCCTTACTTTTAAAACCCTAACGCTAATAGCGTTAGTTGTCCTTACCGTTGCCAACTCCCGCGACCAACATCCAGGGACGGATCTATGTATTAAGTGAGGAGGGCCATGGCCCCCTTTACATTTCACTCAAGATGCACCATATATATGTAATTGTATACGATTTATTTTATTTTATTTTAGTTTGGACCCCCCAAATTTGCATGGACTTTTACTTCTTAAATAATAACTTAAACTTACTGCTAAGGCCCAACCTACCAAAATACTTATATGCTAATTCCTTTAAAATTTTGTTTATATATTATTTATTAATTTATTATTTTAATTATTTCACACAAATTTAATTCCTAATTGATGTTTAAAATTAATTAGTCAATTATTAATTGATATATATTTTTAGAATTTGGTTTGCAGTTAAAAAATAAACAAAAATTATATAACTAATTGTTGATGTATATTGAAAAGGAGATTATGAAGATGTTCAACATAGAGTCGCTTATAAATAATTTTCATGACATGAAAAAAAAAATTCTAAATTTTAAAGTTTAATATTATAATTTAAATTTTTTTATGATAATTATATGTTATATATAAACTTGATAATCTATAATTTAAATTTGATTACTTTAAAATTTTATTGTTGGACTTGGTCCCCCCCTAATTGTTGTTTCTGGGTCCGCCCCTGCCAACACCAACCCATTTTAAACAAAAAAAATCACAGAAATTTTAAAACATAAAATAGAAAACAAAAATATATTTTCGACAAATCAGTGTCGACTATATGCATTATTGTCGACAATAATGTATACTGTCGACACTAGTTTGTCGAAAAATTTTAAAATTTTCGACAAACCAGTGTCGACCGATTGTACTATCGTCAACAAGCATTCGGTCGACACTGGTTCGTCGAAAGTTCAAAAAAAATATATCTAACTGCGAGCAACTGGTGGGGTGGGGGCAGTCGACTGGTGGGCAGGGGCTGGCGGCGGGGGAGGGAAGATGATGGTGGCGGCTGGTTTGGGGGAAAGGGAGAAATAAGGTTAGGGTTTTTTTTAATAGGGGAATATATCTACAATTGTACTTTAAATGTGTAAATGTTAGATTAGGTGTTTTAGTGGGGGTACATCTAACGTATGACATATTAGGGTGGGTACGAAAATCATGGGGGTATATTTAACAAGGCTGGAGGGGTATATAGAGCTGTCAAAATGGGCTGAGCCCGTTGGGTCAGTCCGCCCCGCCATAAAAAAACACGGGTTGGACTTAACTTTTCTCAGCCCGCTAGGAGGTGGGCCTAAAGGGACCGCCCCGTTTGGGATGCGGGTTTTGACGAGTTAGGGGCAGGCAACCCCGCCTTTTTTATTTTAAATAAAAAATTAGTAATATTATAATTATTCTATTATAATAATTAGTTTAATATTATAGAAACATAACAAAAGTTTATCACATCTTTGAGACTTATTCAACAACTCAAAATATAGTCGTTGCATGCAATTAACAACCAACATTTAGATGCAAAAAACAGTTAAGCACAACAAGTCTCTGTCTCGCATTACAAATATGTGCTACTCACACCGCTTGTTTTAGTTCCAATGTCAGACGTCGACTTTCAAGTTATTGTTTCATTGTTAAATTTTAGATTATGATAATAAATTTAATAATGAGCTTGCAGTAAGAGACATTTTATTAAGAGACTTTGAATTTTGGAAATGAAGATGATGTTGGGGATAAAATGATATGTTTTGATTTAATACCAAAACCCCCTGAGACATGCCTAAGTCAAATTAATAGTGTTCTAAAAATGTTAGAACACATAGCATAAGGCTAGATGAGAAGCTGAAATGTTAGGCAACTCTTAACTATTAGATGCACAATTTGAGGGGGAACCTATGCTTTGAAAATGATCAAGATCAAATCTCATCAAGGCTCAAATTCTGGAACAATCACTTAAAAGCAAGAACACTCTATGGAAAACCAAATGCTCTGATCAGGAGTGTTGTCCAGAGAAGATGTCCTTATGAAAGGACAAGATTGTAAAGCTCAAAAGGACAAATCTAATAAGATGTTCTGATCAGGAGAGTTGACCAAAGAAGTTGTCCATATGCAAGATTGGTAAAATCAAAAGGACAAGCTTAATGACTCTGATCAGGAGAGTTGTCCAAAGAAGCTAGCCATATGCAAGAACAAGTTTACCTAGCTCACAAGAACAAGGCTACTCAAAGGTTTCTGATCAGGAGAGTTGTCCAGAGAAGCCAACTCTATGAGAAAAAAAAAAAATGCTCTGATGCTAAAAGACCAAGTATGCTGATCAGAAGAGTTGTCCAGAAGAGTTGTCTCAGCAAGATTGAATCAGAACAGATGCTTTAAAGGTTGAAGGTCAACTATGCTGAAGAAGCTAGAGACAACCATACCCTAAAGAACTTCATTGAGACATACTAAGATCAACCTGGAGTGAAAGAAAAGGGAAAGAGCCAAGTCATCTGAAGAAGAGCAAGCCAACCTTGCTGAAAAGCAAAACTGCTGATAGTGATAAGGAGAGTTGTCCAGTTGATAAGGAATGTTGTCCTATCATTGGATCAACCTTCAGAAGCCATGTCCTAGTCCTAACAAGAAGTCAAACATTGGGAAAAGTGCTGCAGAAAGAAGACAAAGTCTTACAAGCCGTTTATTACCCAAATAAGGACATGTCACTATCAAGAATCTGTCTTCCAGTTTAAAGAACTCAAGGAAGACATTTATAGCAATTTGGGGCTGCCTCTCCAACGGGCAAATCCTCCATTTTGTCTATAAATACAGAAGTGTGAAGACCATTTGAAAGTATCCAACAGACCTCAACCTTGACAAGAATATCCAACTATCCTACAAGTCAAGTGACTTCAAAGCTTTCAAAGAGACTATCTTAGTCTTCATACACTTCTTCTAAGCTGAACTCACTGTATATCCATACATAAGCTTAGAGAGATATCCTAATCCTTATACACTGATCTTCATTGTAAATGATATCTCATTAGTTGGAACCTTACTCCAATCCTTAATCCTTTCAAGTGAGAAAGTGAGAAGGTTGTAGTAGTAGAAGTGGTAGGAGCTGACTGTTGAGAGAAGAACAGTTCAGTTCTGAGTTGAGAAGAGGGTACTAGGACTCTAGACATCCTAGGGATCAATTCACCAAGGAGTGGTGTTCTTGATCAAGTGCACCTTGGCACTATAAAACAAGTTAATTCCAAGAGAGAAGGAATTATCCTGTTAAATCAGGGAAAGTGGATGTAGGAGCTTGAGTCTCTGAACCACTGTAAAACTCCTATGTTGATTTACTTTACAAGTACTTACATTCATTCAACACTGCACACAAAACTGATCTTCAAAAGACACATATTCAAAGACTGTGCAAAACTGATTTGGACAAGTTCCCTGAAACTTAACTGGACTGTTTTGGATTGACAAAGTGATTTCAGAATCTTAAGGAGTCTAAACTTAAAGGGCCATCCACTATTCCGCACATATAACTCCCCTAGATAGTTATTCAACTAAGTACTCAATAGTACTTAGTAGTTTGATTATCTTAGAAGAGTTAATCATCTTCAGCAGAGTTGTCCAAGACAACCTTGCTGAACTCTGGTTTGATCAAAGTTAGAAAGAATTGCATACACTTGTTATATACTCCTTTCAGGACCAACAAGTGGTATCAGAGCAGGGGTTCAAAGACCACTGCCTCTGAAAATCCATCTTGATTTTCAAAATTCACATATTTGTGTGGTCACTGAACTGATCTCTATCTGAAATCTATTACTTGTTATTCTTGAGATATGGCCAACAACAATGCTGTTCCTCCACCTGCTGTTCAAGGATTGGACAACATGGCCACAAATCCAGTCAATCACATTTCACATCATAAATTGCCCATGTTCTCTATAGACAACTATGATTTCTGGAAAATTAGAATGAGAGCTCATCTTGCATCTCTTCATACTGATATGTTAAGAGTAATCACAAGAGGACCTTTTGTGTTTACTCAAACTAACCCCAGGGTAACAGATGAGCAAAGAGCAGATATAAGGGAACTGATTCCCAAGAATGAGGATGACTTCACTGCTGATGAAAAGAGGAAAGATAATCTAAATTATCTTGCCATGAATACCCTCTATCAAACAATTCCAGATGCAGTCATGGGAAGAGTCTACCATTGCACCACAGCCAAAGAAATCTGGGATACTCTTGCTGAGATGTGTGAGGGTACAGAAAAGATCAAGGAGAACAAGCTCCAAGTTGCTGTGCAAAAGTTTGAGCAATTCACAATGGAAGCTGATGAATCCATTGATAAGTTTGCTGGTAGATTCACTGATGTGATGAATGAAATCAAATCATTGGGCAAAGTGTACTCCAGGAGAGAAGTTGGACTAAAGATCTTGAGAAGCCTCACTCAAAAGCGGGATGTCTATGCTGTGATGATGCAGAACACCAAGGATCTCTCCTCCATGCCCATGCAACAAATCTTCTCAGAACTCAAAGCCTATGAGTTCGACCTCAATAGAAGAAAACCTGTTGAGGAACCTTCAAATCCTACTAAGGGAGTGGCATTCAAAGCCAAAGTTGTTGAACCTGAAATGCAACCCACTCCCAGATCATCAAAGTCAGTCTCAAAGACTGAAATGAAGGAAGAACTAGCCTTGATGGCTAGAAGGTTTGACAAGCTGAACACAAGGTTTGGTAGATACAAGAAATTCTACCAAGACAACAAATTCAGGAGAAGATACAACTCCCCTGAAGATCAGGCCAAAGACAAAAAGCCTGAAGAAAAGAGATCAGAGGACAAGTACTCTGATAGGAGAAGGTCCAGTAGAGCTGACCCCTCATCATCAAAAGGAAGAGACGAATCCAAGAAGGATGATGATGAAGACCTGTGCTACAATTGCAAAAAGAAAGGGCATTTCCAGTATGATTGTCCTGAATTAAGCTCTAAAGAAAGAAGAGAAAGACAAGCTAAAAGAGACAAAAAGTTCACCAATAGAAAAGCCATGATGGCTGGTGAAGAATCTGATAGTGCTGAAAGCTTCAACTCTTCAGATGGACTGTTCTCAAACAGTGATGATGATGATGATGATGTGTGCAACATGGCTCTTGAGGATGATGAGGTATCCTCCACCTCTAGCTCACCATCATTTCTATCACAGAACACTAGTGAAGTCAACTTGAAACTTTCCTTTGGGAAGTTGATGGAAGATTTCACTAGATTACAAGAACTTCATGATAACTGTGTGAGAGAAAATGAAAGATTGGCTATTGAATTTGCCAAAAACTCTGAGGTAGTTGTTGATGTCAAATCTACTGAGTTGTATCAACAAGTCTTGAGAGAGCTTAAGGAAGCAAATCTCAGGATAATTGACCAACAAAAGGAGATAGATGATCAACTACTCTCTCAGAAAAGAAAGGACTTTGAACTAAAAATCCTAAATGCTAAGTTTGAAAATCTCTCACATGAATATGATATTCTTAAATTAAGTGAAGAGAGCCTGAAACTAAAGATGTCTGCTTTGAACAAGTCCTCTAGAGCAATAGAGGAAATTCAGAGTTATCAAAGACCTATGGCTCAAAGAAGTGGATTAGGTTTTGATCCATTTGAATCTTCACCTTGTCTTAGTGTTGCCTCTACAAGTAACACTAAGAAAATCTTTGTTAAATCAGTGGCACAACAAGATGAAAATGAAATAATTCAACCACTGAACAAATGAAAGGGCAAAATGAATGAAATGCCTACTCTAGTACTTCAGGAGACTAGACCCAAACCTTTGGAAAAGGTCAAGGCTTCTGAACACAAGAGGAATGTTGGTCAGCAGAGTAGACCCAATGGAAGGGCAACTCTCCTGAACAATGTTCAGAGGAGTTATCCAAGGTATAATCAGTCTAGGCCAACTCATCTGAGAAAGCCTCAGCTGAATAGACCTAAGGAAAACTATCCTCTAAGGCAGAATAAAATGAGACAACCAAAACCCTTCATGCCAAAGGGTAATGGTCATAAAAATGCCTTTCCTCAAAGATTTCATCAAGCTGCACAAAGAACTCATAAGTTCAGGAGAGTGGACAACTCATCTGAAACTTACAGAGTTAACACATTCACACATACTTTCCCAAAGGCATTTAAGGGAAAGACAATGTATGTTGATGCACAAGGAAAACAACTTAGCCACCTTGAATCAATCAGGGTGATTAGGCAAGTTTGGGTTCCTAAAGGTACAGCTAACCTCTCAGGACCCAAAACTCAAAGGGTACCTAAACCTATCTAATTGCAGGTACCAGTGGGCCACAAGAAGAGGAGCATGAACAAAAAAACAGCATGGTACCTTGACAGTGGATGCTCAAGGCACATGACTGGAAACAAGGAACTCCTCACTGACTTCATTGAAAAAGAAGGCCCAAATGTCACCTTTGGAGACAGCTCACAAGCAACTACAAAAGGTTATGGTACTTTGATGATTGGTAACATCAAAGTAACCAATGTATCTTATGTAGCTGGTTTCAAATATAATCTCCTAAGTATCAGTCAATTCTGTGACAAAGATTTTAAAGTTGAGTTCTCAAGTGGAAAGTGTCTAATTAAGGATAAAACTCAACAAACATTACTGACTGGAACTAGGAAGGGAAATATGTATTTTGCAGACTGGGACAAGTCTACTGATGCTGCATGTTTCATTGCTAAAAGTTCTAGTGAACAAAGTTGGTTATGGCACAAGAGGCTAAACCACCTGAACATCAAATCTATGAATAAACTTGCTAGAAATGCATTAGTTAAAGGACTGCCTAATGAGGTTTTCATTAAAGAACATGTGTGTAAGCCATGTCAAGAAGGAAAACAGATTAAAGCCTCATTCAAAGGTAAACCAGTCATCTCCACTGAAAGGGTACTTGAACTTCTACATATGGATCTGTTTGGACCAATTACCCCTTCAAGCATAAATGGTAGAAAATACACATTGGTGGTAGTAGATGACTTCTCTAGGTTCACATGGGTAGTATTTCTCCTTAATAAGAAGGAAACACAAGTCAAACTACCTGAACTTCTTAAGAGATTGTCAAATGAGAAAAGCCTTAGCATTATCAAGATAAGATCTGATAAAGGCACTGAGTTCATAAATTCATACATCAATGAGTATTGCTCATCCAATGGGATAGCACATGAAACCTCAACAGCTCGAACTCCTCAACAAAATGGAGTTGCAGAAAGAAGGAATAGGACCTTAAAAGAAGCTGCTAGAACCTTAATTGCTGATTCAAACTTACCTAAGAGGTTTTGGGCTGAAGCTATAAATACTGCATGCCATACTCAGAATAGATGTTTGATTACAAAGGGGCAAGGCAAAACCCCCTATGAACTCTGGAAAGGAAGAATGCCTAAAGTGTCATACTTCCATATATTTGGTTGCAAGTGTTTCATTCACAATAATGGGAAAGAACAGTTGAAAGCCTTTGACAGCAAAGCTGATGAGGGAGTATTCCTTGGATACTCTCAAATCAGTAGAGCCTTCAGAGTCTACAACAAGAAAACCCTTATAGTGGAAGAAACACCTCATGTTGTGTTTGATGAATCTATCTTTGAGATCAGGAATGATCATTTGGAACCTGAAGAAATCACACAGAGGACAACCAGATTAAGCCTAAAAGACAAAGACACTGAGTTCATAGATGTTGTTCAAACCAATTTACCTGAAAAGCTCACATTGGACAACAATCCTGAAGGCAACCTTCCTGAGACAAACCCCACTGAAGGAAATGGTGAACTGAATGATCCAATCCCAGTTCACATCCAGGTAACAACTACCAATGAAGAAGCAGTTCCTGCTGAGGTAGTTAATGGGTCAAATAATCAAGGGGGAACTCAAAGTATTGAAAATGCCATTGTCCCTGACATTGAGGACAACACCCCTGATTATGATCCTGAATTAGATCCTGCACTAAATTATCCTGAATTCTATGATCAAAATGACTCACCCTCAGTAGAGGACAACTCTACTGAAGAGATCAGAAAAAGAAGGACTTGGTTGTCTGACCATCCTACTGATCTAATACTTGGTGATCCAAGTATTGGAGTCAAAACTAGAAGGTTTCATGGTGAAAGTGCTCTATTCTGTTGTTTCTTGTCAGAACAAGAACCAAGTGACATTGAGGAAGCACTTCAAGATGCAAATTGGATCACAGCCATGCAGGAAGAACTCAACCAATTCACCAGAAATGAAGTATGGGAGCTGGTGGATAGACCTTCACATCAAGATGTTATTGGAACCAAGTGGGTGTTCAAGAACAAAAAGAATGAGAATGATGTGATTGTCAGAAACAAAGCAAGACTAGTGGCAAAAGGCTATTGCCAACATGAAGGCATTGACTATGATGAGACATTTGCACCTGTGGCAAGGCTGGAAGCAATAAGGCTTTTCTTAGCCTATGCAGCTCACAAGAGGTTCAAAGTGTACCAAATGGATGTCAAGAGTGCCTTTCTAAATGGAGTCTTGAAAGAAGAAGTCTATGTGGAGCAACCTCCAGGTTTTGTAGTTGGAAACCAAGTTTACAGACTGAAAAAAGCTCTATATGGACTCAAGCAAGCCCCTAGGGCTTGGTATGATACATTGTCACAGTTCCTATTGGATCATGGATTCACCAAGGGAACTGTGGACATAACTCTCTTCAGGATCTCTGAAGGAGAGGACATCTTGCTTGTCCAAATTTATGTAGATGACATAATTTTTGGATCCCCTAATGAGAAGCTGTGTGAGAAATTCTCCAAGCTCATGCAAAGCAAGTTTGAGATGTCCATGATGGGGTTGATGAACTTCTTTTTGGGTCTACAAGTAAGCAATCAAAAGAAGGAATCTTTATCAACCAAGCTAAGTACACCAGAGAAATGATCAAGAAATTTGGGTGTACATCAAGCAAGCCAGTAAGGATCCCAATGAACACTAATTGGAAGATGGATCCTGATGAAAGTGGTATTCCAACCAACTCCACTGAGTATAGAGGAATCATTGGATCACTCCTCTATCTCACTGCCAACAGACCTGACATCACCTTTGCAGTAGGTGTTTGTGCAAGATTTCAAGCAAATCCTAAGAAAAGCCATCTTGAGGCTGCAAAGAGGATCTTGAGGTATCTCAAAGGCACTGAGAATCTAGGCCTTTGGTACCCTGCTGATGACAACATTGAGCTAACTGGCTACTCAGATGCTGATTATGGAGGATGTAGGATTGACAGAAAGTCCACCTCAGGGACTTGTCAATTCTTGGGCAACAAACTCATATCTTGGTTCTCCAAGAAGCAAAACACAGTGGCCACTTCCACCACTAAAGCTGAATATGTTGCTGCTGGAAGTTGTTGTGCTCAAATTCTTTGGCTAAGACAACAACTCAGAGACTACAAAGTCAACTCTACTGAAGTGCCAATATTCTGTGATAACAATAGTGCCATTGCTATATCACAAAACCCTGTCTTGCACACAAGATGCAAACATGTGGACATCAAGCATCACTTCATTAGAGATCATGTGGAGAAGAAGGATATCAAGTTGGTGAAAATTCACACAGACCATCAAAAAGCTGATATACTAACTAAGCCACTTGCAGAGGCAAGGTTCCTGGAATTATCAGCAGAGTTGGGACTTCTTGATCCAGGAAAGTTGGACAAATAAGTCCAAAGAAGTTCATTCATTAAGAGGGAAATAAACTCAAACTTCAGCAGACTTGGTCAAGTCTACTGAATTTCAGAAAAGATGACCTTACTTCTTCAGGACACTTGTCCCTTGAAATTCAGGACACTTGTCCACAGCTTTTCAGGACACTTGTCCATGTAGGGTCAGATAAGTTGTCCTAGCTATCAAACCAAATCTTGGCATGATAAGCACCTATTTTTGGTGATCAATGCCTATTTCGAAATCTGTCCCATTGAAATACGGTTTTCACCTTTCTGGGATTTAATTTGTCTCCCACCCAAAAGGTCACTTTCCATGCATTAAATGCCAAGATTTAACTCTTGTTTGCATTAAACTTTTTGGGACATGATCTATCTCGAAAAACCCCAGCCTTAAACAAACATTAAAAACCACCCACGTTTTGAATAAAACAGTTCTTTCACTGTTACATTGGTTTTTGACCATTGGATCAAAACTGGCCAACTCCCCTGAAATCAATCCTAGCCGTTCACTTTGGATTTCCATTTTTGTTCACCTTTGAATTGCATCAAAACTTCACCAACTCATTGACAAACATTCTTTTTAGAATATTCTCAAGCCTTAAGATCCCTCTCAAACACTTCTTCCCCAAGTATTCGAAACCCTAGCACTAAATTTCTTCAAACTCTCTCATTTTCCATCAAACTTTTCTCTGTAACTTTCAATGGCCCCCAAAGTTAGACCAGAGATGCTTACTGATTTCTCCAACAAGGCTCTAGACCTTGATTTTGGCTACCTGAGCAACAAAAACAACCTTCATTTTGAGCCCATAATATCCTTTGAGAGTGAGGATCCTGAGATCAAACCAACTCTAAGATGGCTGAGAAGAGCTAGTTTGCAAAGGTTCATGGAAGAAAGACCAAGCTCATGCTTGGAAGGCTACATGGCTGAATTCTTTGCATTTCTCAAGTGGAGAGGTCAACCTGTAGATGGTGAAGTTTCCACTAGGTTGTCATATACTGCAGAAGGAGAGGAAGAAGAGAGATTTCATAGAGTGAAATTCTCTTCAGAAGATCTGGAAGGAGCCTTTGGATTGCCTTATGAGGGAAGGAATCCAGAAGCTTATGGCACTGGCCATGAAGATGAAATAGCTCAAGAATGGTTATTGGCTCCAGGCCCCATCTCTTCAACACAGAACAAGAAGACTCTAAAGCCAGAATTTCTCAATCTCTTTGAGGTAGTTGCTAAGAGCCTCTTAAGCAACACTGGAAGCTTGGAGCAGGTCAGCCATCCAAGAATCAGAATCATGGCTGCCATTATTGATGCCAGTGATAAGGGCATTAAATTTGATTGGAGGACCTTCATCATATCTGAGATGATGAAGGAAAAGGCAAAATTCAAGGTGAAAACCCACAACAAGGTGGTGCTAGAAGGGAAAATCAAGTATTGCACCAGGGCAAGCTTATTGATTGAAAGGTTTTCCCACTACTCTCAAATGCAGACCTTTGCAAAGCCCCTCCCAGCCCAAAAGATCCTGTTCAGAAAGCTCAGCAAGAAAACTGAGCAAAGGAGGAAACTTATGGACAAACCTGCTGAAGAACAGGAAGAAGAGAAACCTAAGATGAAGAAGAGAACAAAGGCCAGGGCTATCAAAACAAGGAAAATGTCTCAATTGTCTTCAAGAGAAGCCTCAGGAGCATCAGCAGAAGTTGATGCAGTGGCAGAAGAGGGAGTAAGTGTGCCTTCTGACCACTCAGAAGAGTTGAGGAGGAAGTACAATGAGACTAGGCAAAAGTAGAAGGGAGATAAGAGAATCAGGGAAGTTGTCCCTGAGAAGGAAGGAAGTGGAAGCAGTAGGGCCAGCAAGAGAAGGGCCAAGCCTACTGAGAAAGTGTTGGAGCTTCAAGAAGAAAGGTCTCTTCAATTGGCTCTAAGGGAGAGCAGAGCTGAAAGCAGGACCAAATCCATGTCAAGGACTAATTCATCTGGTTCTGGAACTCCAGAATCCAAAGTCCCTGAAGGTCAACCTATAGAGGCCAACCTCCCTGAAACTCAGAACCTTGAGCCCAACTCCCCTGAAACCCATGTTACCCCTTCCAACCAACCCATTACCCCTGTAAATCTCACTAAGAGATATTCTCCAGAAGGGAATGTGCAAAGAAGTGGCATTGATGTGCTTGCAGATTTAGCAGTAGATGAGACAAGACTCCTGTCTCCCCTTGACTCATCCATGCTCAATTATTCAAAACTCTTAGAACATGCACTTAATGAGCCAACCCCCCTGAGTAAAGCCCCTTCAGATTCATTGCTCTCTAAAGCAACTGAAGTACCTTCATTTGAGCCTAACCCTTCTGAAGCCAACATCCCTGAACTTAACCTGCCTGAAGCCACACTAGGAGAACCCAGAGCCAACTCCCCTATAACCCAAAGTCCCCTTTCAAGTGGAGATGAGGAGGAGTATACTTATGAAAGTATGCTCAGAGGAGGAGCAAAGGCTACTGTGGACAGTCTGTATCCACAACTTGCTGAATTTCCAAGAATTCAGAAGATATTCTATGATCTAAGGATGCTTGTTGATGTAAAAGACAAGTCTATGATGGAGATATCACAAGTCATCCAAGATAAGGGTGCAAACTGGTGGCAAATAGAGGAGAACAGATTGCTAAACTTTGCTGGAGTTTCAAAGACAAGATTTCTCATTGATGAGGAAAGTTTTGCAAAGCTAGTAGCTGATAAGATTGAGGAGGAGAAAGAAAGAAAAGCCAAGGGAATCAAACACCCTGACAGTAGCTCAAATGATGATGATTCCCCTGATGATCCCTCAAATCCTTCAAATCCCAATCCTCCTGAAACCCCTCAAGCCAACCTCCCTGAACCTTCTCAACCCAAGTCTTCTATAGCAGACAGACTTTCAAACCCTCCTAAAACCTATCATAGGAAAGGCTCTGTATCTTCAGAGGTGTTGACCAAGGGTGGTAACACAACCAAAGACACATCTGCCAATGCAGGTTCTTCTGAACCCAAGGCACAACCTAAAGATGTTGAGGTTCCTATACTAGAGGCTGGTTTGATTAAGGCCTATTCAGTGTCAGAAGAGTTGGACACTGATCAGCCCTTAATCATTCAGGATGACTCAGTGGCTGATGAAATAAGCACTGTGATCTCCCCACAACTGCCATCTTTGAACCTTGTTGAAGGTGGAGATGTTGCAGGTTTAGGAGAAGGAGTTGAAAAGGAAAAATTAGTGGAAAAATCAGAGGGAGCAGTAGATGAGAGAGATGTGGTGATCACTAGAATAGTGAGTGTACCACCAAATGAGGGTGACATAAGTGAGGAAGGGCAGGCTATTCTTGAAGTCAAATCTGAACTTCAGGAATCCCTTGATGAGAGGAGGCCTGTTCCTTTAAGTGAGGAAATTATTAAAGAAGGGAGAAAAGAAAAAGTTGAAAATGAGAAGAAGGGTGCTGATGAATCAGAGTCTTATATAAAAGAAATTGAGGGTGTTGAGTGTCTATTTCCTAACCTGTTTGATTTGTCTAATATTGCAGGTATCTCTCTTGACCAAATTTTTGCAGATGAGTTCTTAACAGATGCACCTATCCAAGTAGATACAGGCTCAGCTCAGGCCTTACTAGGAATGCAATCAGAGAAGTTGGACTCCTTGGCTCATCAAGTCCAATCTGCTCATGCTGAAACCTCAGGAGCATTGACTGAACAAGGAAGGACTCTAGCATCTGTAGAGATGAGGCTCACTGGCTCTAAAGATGTTGTGCTACCAACCCTTGAAGCAAGGATTAGTGGTGTGGAAACTGGCCTCCAAACCATTTCCACTGAAGTACAAAATGCCAAATCCACCATGGAAGCCATCTCAGAGGAGGTCAAGAAAGAGCAAAAGCTGCTGAGAGACAATCACAATGCCAATGTCAAGGCTCTCAGGCTAACTGTCAAGCAAGCTCTTGGAAAGAAGACAGCACTGCAAAAGAAAAGGGCTGAAGAGCAAAGACTAGCTATGGTAAAAGCAGCCTCTGAAAAGTTTTCCCAAGAGGTATTGGCCAACATTGCTGAAGGTGCAGTGGCCAACCTCACTGAGCTTCTTAAAACCCAACTGGATGCATCTCTAAAAGCAACCTTGGAGGAGGTTGTCCAACAAAAGATGAAGCCTGTTCTAGCTTTTCTTAGCTTGAGCAGTGATAGGATGCAGAATATACATGATGAAAATGTATATTTGTTGGAAGAGATGAAGTCCCTAAACCAGGCCCAATCCCTGATGGCCTCAACAATGAGTGACCTAAAGCCCCAGTGTTTTGATGCTGCCAAAAAGGGGGAAAGGGAAAGAGCTAGAGCAAAAGGTGCCTTGGTAATTGGGAGCCCAGTCAAAGGGAAAGACAAAGCTGCTGAAGGTAAAGGAAAAGAGCCTGAAGTGCTGAACTTGGAAGAATTGAATGAAGAAGACCAATTAGCACTTGCAGTAAAGAATTCTATGGCCTCAGCTCAAGAAGAAAGGATGAGGTTACAACAAAGACCAGGTGGTGAAGTGTCTGGTTTGGACAAAAGTGATGAAGGTGTCCAAACTAGAGGAAAGATCAAGAAGGCAAAAGGAAAGAAAAGACAAGTTGAGACATTCACTGACTTTCCTAGCAGCCTTGATCTTCCACCTGAATTCAGAATTGATGAGGATGAGCCTACATCAAAGAAAGCCAAAACTGCTGAAAAAGACAAGTCTTCTGAATATGCCAAAACTACTGAAGGTCCCAAGTCCACTGAAGACATTGAAGAGCTATTTGCTGAAGGATTTGGACCTGAACCCAAGAAGAAGACAACTGTCCTAGCTCATGATCCATCAAAGTTGTTTCATGAAGGGTATGACAAAGACCCTGAAACACAACAGAAGCTGGCCATGATGAGGGCCCAAGAGAAAATGGATCTAATGGAAGAAGCCAACAGAGCAAGAGATAAGAGAATAGCAAATTTTCAGAAACCAAGAAGGAGAAGAGCAACTTACAGCAAGATGAAGCCTCAGCTTCTAATCCCAATGGACACCAAATATCCACATTTGGATAAATGGGTGTCAATTCAACTGAATGATACATGGGAAGAGGCTAAAAGGGAGTTTGTCTATGACTATTATGTCATTGACAGATGGAATGGAGGAGATGCAAACTCTGCCTTCACTGAGTTCATGCTGGAATACTACAGAGAATTGTATCAACAATTACTTGCAGCTGGTGACATTGCAAGAATTGAACTCAATGCTCCCAAGCCTATCATCTACATGCCTCCAAAGCTTGATGGATGGATTGACCAAGCAAGGATCCTAAGGGAGTTCACAGAAATTCTGAAGCTGAACAAGATGACCCTTGGACCCAAAGGAACTAACCAGGAAGCCATGGAACTCAAGAAGAGAGTGTGGGCACAATATGGGATGAACCCACCTCCTGAGGATGATATCTAAGAATGGCTAAGTCCTCTGACTCTTCCTGGATGAAAAATTATCTTATCTGAAGATATTTTTGCTATATGGTCAAATCTGCTGAAATTTGGACAAGTCTGCTGATATGTGCATTGACATGCTATTTGCTCTGATATGGTTTAGATTGATCTGATACAAGAATTGATGCATTCTACTTTGATATCTGGAATACCTTGTATTAGTTAGCTCTGATACCTGATAGCTCTGATACTTGAAATAGTTTATTTTACTCTGATCCTATGTTTAGTATGTATATCTTGATTTGTAATGATTTCATGCTCTGATAAGTTATCTTCAACTATCAACATGCTTGTAATGACTTTTTATATGAATGATAGTTGAACCACTTTTGAATCAAGATACATTCTTTACAGAAATCTCTCTATGCCTATCTGTGAAACCTACTTGCAACAAAAACAGTGAATACACTAACACATTATCTTTTCAGGAATATTAATCTTAGTCATGCCTTCTGAAGATATATGTAATAAGTGTAGACAAGTCACTTTTGCTTAGAATGTGTAGGTTTTGGCATCATCAAAAAGGGGGAAATTGTTGGGGATAAAATGATATGTTTTGATTTAATACCAAAACCCCCTGAGACATGCCTAAGTCAAATTAATAGTGTTCTAAAAATGTTAGAACACATAGCATAAGGCTAGATGAGAAGCTGAAATGTTAGGCAGCTCTTAACTATTAGATGCACAATTTGAGGGGGAACCTATGCTTTGAAAATGATCAAGATCAAATCTCATCAAGGCTCAAATTCTGGAACAATCACTTAAAAGCAAGAACACTCTATGGAAAACCAAATGCTCTGATCAGGAGTGTTGTCCAGAGAAGATGTCCTTATGAAAGGACAAGATTGTAAAGCTCAAAAGGACAAATCTAATAAGATGTTCTGATCAGGAGAGTTGACCAAAGAAGTTATGCAAGATTGGTAAAATCAAAAGGACAAGCTTAATGACTCTGATCAGGAGAGTTGTCCAAAGAAGCTAGCCATATGCAAGAACAAGTTTACCTAGCTCACAAGAACAAGGCTACTCAAAGGTTTCTGATCAGGAGAGTTGTCCAGAGAAGCCAACTCTATGAGAAAAAAAAAAAATGCTCTGATGCTAAAAGACCAAGTATGCTGATCAGAAGAGTTGTCCAGAAGAGTTGTCTCAGCAAGATTGAATCAGAACAGATGCTTTAAAGGTTGAAGGTCAACTATGCTGAAGAAGCTAGAGACAACCATACCCTAAAGAACTTCATTGAGACATACTAAGATCAACCTGGAGTGAAAGAAAAGGGAAAGAGCCAAGTCATCTGAAGAAGAGCAAGCCAACCTTGCTGAAAAGCAAAACTGCTGATAGTGATAAGGAGAGTTGTCCAGTTGATAAGGAATGTTGTCCTATCATTGGATCAACCTTCAGAAGCCATGTCCTAGTCCTAACAAGAAGTCAAACATTGGGAAAAGTGCTGCAGAAAGAAGACAAAGTCTTACAAGCCGTTTATTACCCAAATAAGGACATGTCACTATCAAGAATCTGTCTTCCAGTTTAAAGAACTCAAGGAAGACATTTATAGCAATTTGGGGCTGCCTCTCCAACGGGCAAATCCTCCATTTTGTCTATAAATACAGAAGTGTGAAGACCATTTGAAAGTATCCAACAGACCTCAACCTTGACAAGAATATCCAACTATCCTACAAGTCAAGTGACTTCAAAGCTTTCAAAGAGACTATCTTAGTCTTCATACACTTCTTCTAAGCTGAACTCACTGTATATCCATACATAAGCTTAGAGAGATATCCTAATCCTTATACACTGATCTTCATTGTAAATGATATCTCATTAGTTGGAACCTTACTCCAATCCTTAATCCTTTCAAGTGAGAAAGTGAGAAGGTTGTAGTAGTAGAAGTGGTAGGAGCTGACTGTTGAGAGAAGAACAGTTCAGTTCTGAGTTGAGAAGAGGGTACTAGGACTCTAGACATCCTAGGGATCAATTCACCAAGGAGTGGTGTTCTTGATCAAGTGCACATTGGCACTATAAAACAAGTTAATTCCAAGAGAGAAGGAATTATCCTGTTAAATCAGGGAAAGTGGATGTAGGAGCTTGAGTCTCTGAACCACTGTAAAACTCATGTGTTGATTTACTTTACAAGTACTTACATTCATTCAACACTGCACACAAAACTGATCTTCAAAAGACACATATTCAAAGACTGTGCAAAACTGATTTGGACAAGTTCCCTGAAACTTAACTGGACTGTTTTGGATTGACAAAGTGATTTCAGAATCTTAAGGAGTCTAAACTTAAAGGGCCATCCACTATTCCGCACATATAACTCCCCTAGATAGTTATTCAACTAAGTACTCAATAGTACTTAGTAGTTTGATTATCTTAGAAGAGTTAATCATCTTCAGCAGAGTTGTCCAAGACAACCTTGCTGAACTCTGGTTTGATCAAAGTTAGAAAGAATTGCATACACTTGTTATATACTCCTTTCAGGACCAACAGATGATAAATTTAATAAATAAATTTTTTTTTTTAAATGCTTGGGTTAGCCCATCGAAATCCGCAGCTCGCCCCTTTATGGATTGGGTTGAGGTTTGGCAGTCCGCCTAGCAAATGGGTCGGCCCGCCCCCGCCTCGCCAATTAATGGGCTTTTGCGGTTTTGGCCCACCCCGCTGACCCGTTTTGACATCTCTAGGGGTATATAGACAGGGCAAAAAAAAAAACCTTTGTCCAAATACATAAAAAGGCTGAACTAGTACTTAATTTAAAAGGTTTGTTTTGGATTTTTATAATTTGAAATTTGAATTTTAAATTAGTAAATTTCAAAATTATAATTACATGTATGTTTTGGGTTTGTTTTGAGATTTAAGTAGGGTGGTATTTAATTTTAGGGATTATTAACTTGCCTAATTCAAAAAAAAAATTACAAATATATATTAAAAAATTCTTTAGTTATTTGAAAATAATAAGATGAATATACAAATTTATCTTTAAAATAATAAAACCCCCATTAAAAAAAAACACTTATTAAAACTATCAAAATTCCTTATTAAAGTTCAAAATCCTCACCCAACCCCCACATTAATATAAAGAAGATGATGAATATTATAAAAAAAATATAACTATTTGTTAATTAGAGAGAAGAAAGAGAAGAGAAAGGGAAAAAAATAGGATTTTAGTGATGGAGTGTATTTATTAATGAGAGTTTTTTTTTTTTTTTTAGAAAATAGTAGTTTAAGTATTTTAGAAAAAGTGCATCTATAAATTGCCATTTTTTTTTAAAAGTGAATTTATAGGGGAAGTACATCTAACATAGTTGATGGGGGCAAATAACCAACATCAAGAAATATTAATGCTTTTGTTTAAAAAAAATGGATTAAAAAAAAAAAAGGAATTAGTGGGTGCATACAATTCCGCGGAAGGTCAAAAATAAAATATGATAAAAGTATAAAAAAAAATTCGAGCCCATATGATAAAGTATAATTATGAGTCGCAAAACCATTATTTTTGCCTTTAATGTCTGGTGCAAGAGTTAGCATACGAATTAAACGTCCCATATATTAATTAAATTTGTTACTACATAAAATTATAGTAGTATTATAATGGTCCAGCTTTTAGTTCCTATTTCACTTTCTGGGTCAATAATAAACTTGCTGCCAAATTAAGGCTTAGTCATATTAAAAGTTGCATCACCAGAAAACGATACATTCGACATGAGACATGCAACCAAATCTAAGTCAGATAAATCATTTATATATATATTAATCGATTAAAGATTGGGCTGCAAATATTGATTAATTACAAACGTTTTTATTTTAAAAAAAAAGTACATAAGTTAAAATATTAATTATTTATCCCTTACAACAAATGAACTTGTTATAAAAATACTCAAATTTTGATAGTTTGACAGTAAGGACATCCATATTCTATCAACATGAGCAAGCAAGGTCTTATTATTAAGGAACTCAATTTTAAATTTTTTTTTTTTTTTGATAATTCTAAACCCCTTTATAAGAAATGGGACCAGTGGACCAGTGGACCAGTGGGTGGACATCTAATTATTTGGTAAGAATAAGATAAACAGTAAAATTGATTCAAATTTGATCCAAGTCTTGTCTAAAATTTTAGAGATGTGAATGGGGTGGTTCAAATTCGGATTCACATTGAACCCGTTTATCATGGTTTGGGTCTAGGCCCGGTTAAACGGGTATGACCTATGAGACAGATTATACTTTTGTCAAATTTCTCTCGTCGATCCGTCTTTGAATTCGTTATACATAAATATATATAGTACTCCTTTCATTTAATTAATAATAACTTTCACAATATTCATTTACACCGTCATTATTTTTGGATCCACACACCACACTGATCGTACATACACACCCGTCAACTCATTTATTTAATTAGTTTATACATAAAGATTTATAAAATTATTCCTTAAAATACTACTCCGTATTAATTATTTTACATTTTCTTCATGTGTATTCAGTTCACCTTTGTATAAAAGTTATTAGGAGATGAAGAGAATAATATTTTATATATGTATGTATTTACTATTTATATAAACTTATATGCATATTAATGTATTAAATGTATATAAAAATATTGTATACATAGTTTTTAGTATAATATAAATATAAAATATTATTTTAAATAATTATATATTTTAATTTGAATTGTTTAATGTATATTATGTACCATGAAATTATAAATTTACAAACTCGTCTCAAACTCACATGTTGCTTTCAAGAAATTCAATTCCATTAAATAAGTTGCAATATTTCTTTGTACTATGAAATTATAAATTTTCAATTGGCTTCAATTAAGCAGCCTGCAAATCACATTTGACAAATCCCCTATAACGGGTTCGATATGGAATTTGTAAAAATTGTGGGCTTGGTGCAGTCCCACATGCATTGAAATTAAGGGTGACAATATCGAACACGACACGTTAGCACGATACAAATTGGACACGAAAATTACATATTAATGTTTGGTCTTATCGTGTTTGTGTCGATATAAAAAATTTGTGCCGTGTTCATGTCGGATCCGTGTCATCCCCGTTAAGCAAGATAAAATTAACAAGTAATTCATTTATCCGTTAACAACATGTTATTTTATTTGTAATTGACCTAATACGACACAATACAATAATGACACAATAATTTGTTATATTTAAATAATTTTTTTTGTATATTT
The DNA here is from genome assembly GCA_963675135.1 of Galeopsis tetrahit. Taxonomy (NCBI): domain Eukaryota; kingdom Viridiplantae; phylum Streptophyta; class Magnoliopsida; order Lamiales; family Lamiaceae; genus Galeopsis; species Galeopsis tetrahit. The sequence continues at coordinate 70,887,079 of OY776124.1, forward strand.
GAATGTAATTTTAAATCTATTTATTTTCTTATTATGTCATTATCGTGTTGACACTAAACATGATAAAATAACCCCATTTAATAGGTCTAATCTATCTACACAATATATGAAGGGACTTTTTTTTTTTTTTGCAGTGATGTTTCATCCTATAATTAATTAGTACTTCTTTAAATGTTTTAAGTGGGACACAAACACACGTGAAGTCCAATATACTCAACAGTTTATGAAGAGGTAATCGGAAAATTATATTGATTAGTAGGAAGGGAGTCTAATTAATTAGTGTACTAAAAATTAAATAAGGTGGTTTAAGGGCTTTATCAAAAGGGTTAACAATAGTAATCAAAGTTGGGTCCCTATTAATTATGTCAAACGTCGTATTTCACAAACTAACACCTTACTGTTGTAATGTCAGACTTGTCATTAGCTGTAATACAGTAGTAATAGTATTACCTCCGTTCTGAACAGTTTGCATAGTCACTCTCACGATATACACATTTTTATCTTTTATAGGAGTACAATGATTTTTAGAGTTCACTATACACTCAATCAAACTACTTTATTTACTTTATATACTCCGTATAAAAATTTACAAAATTATTTTCAAGACTTCAATTATTACACTTTTTTCTTAAATTTTATTTCATTAAATGCAAAATTTTCAGAAACGGAGAGAGTAATTTTTTAAGTGAGTGGTGAATTCATATTAACTTTTTTGTTCTTTTTTGTTTTAGAGTGTAGTTGTTATGTATATAAATTATCACTATTATGTATATGAATTATTACTGCTATGCATATGAACTACATAAATAGTACTAGTAATACTTGAAGAAAAAAATAGTTTTAGCGAACTTAATATCATCAACTTTTTTTTGCCTAATATTTTACTTTTATGGGATTAGTCATTCCATTTTTAATGCGATTTCTTCATGTGTTAAACTCATCTTTCTTTTTCTCGTTCTCTTCCATCGTTTGGTTAATTTCAAGATTGTCATCTATTGACATGATTCTTTATTAATATAATAGTCATCTTTTCGAGAAAAAAAGTGATAGAGATAAAATTAATACTTTAAATCAGAAAAGGCCACAATATATTTATTACTTATCATTGTCTGTTTGATGTCCACATTAAATTTAACTAAAATATTTGAATGTGATGATAATCAACAATATATTAATTATAACAATACTAACGATTAAAAATAAATGTGACTGATACATGCTGATCGACGCTAGCAATAATTTGATTAAATTGAATTCATAGCTGTGAGATTTAGCCAAATTATGATTCGCTGAAAAATAACAGCAAGCTAAAGGGGCAGTAAGCTTTGTGTGAATTCACACACAAAAAACATATACTCCTTATATGATACGGAGTATTCTCTATGTACCAGAATAATTTTTATTTTTTTTACACTTTTACAATATTACAAAAAAAATGTCATTACGTTGACAAATAAATATATATATATATATATAAAAAGTTATAATTCACGAGTCGAACAAGAAGTCAAAGTGCCACTAAAACTTTGCCCAAAAAAATCTTTCTTAGAAAAAAAATTCATGGATAAAAAAAATATACACCCCTCTAAAACAAAACAACTGAAAGCAAAACGAAAAACATACAAAATAATAATTAAATAAGGAAACAGGAAAGTAAACCACCCCTAAAGGTGGCGTGTAACATCATGATGGATCGAAAGTATCTCCCCATTTGTCCCTATACTTGGCCACAAATCGCATCTTGTTAACAAAGGGAGTCGTTGAATTAATAGTGAAGGCCTCCGAGACAGTAACGTTCAAATCATCAATAATACTCTTCGTGGTCGCGGTTGTGACGAACTAGTCCTGGCCAAATGAATTGCCTCTATCGATTTTCTTCAAGATAGAGCGGAGAGGCCATTCGAGGATAGCCGACGGCTTTGCGGCATGAATCAAACTCGGGGTAGTTGGAACCAAATCCAAGACAATCGACGGTTCTATGGAAAGAGTGGGGTTCATAGCAATAGCGTTCAAATATGAGGCAACCTCATGTTCTTGGGTGTTGTCTGAATACTCATCCATATTATCCGTCGAGAGACTCGAGAACGAGTTGATCAATGGAACTGATGTGAGCACAATAACAAAGTTTAGGTTCTCCACTCCAGATAGGTGGACAATTGACATGGACAGATGTGGCCGAGGGCCTATATGGATAGGCTTAGTTGAACATCTAGATGCCAGATGACGAGGGGGACGACCTGAGTCATAAGACGACGACATCTTACTCCTGTTACACTTGACAGTCGTGTGACCCACTATTTCATAGTGCCGATAGAATCTTGGAAGCCTTTCTTAATGCACATCCAGGAACGAGAATTGTTCCCCGCACTCTAAAATATCAATTGCTCCAGAAGTGATTGTTTCATATCCACCTCGATCAAAATTATAGCATAATGTGCCATAAATTTCACTGAAGTGTCAATACTTTTGAGTCCACATGTATACACAACTCAACTCACTTATTTACTTTATACTTAAATGTTTACAAAATTGTCCTTCAAAATTCTACTCATTAGTTACGCTTTTTTAATGTGTGTTCATTTACATTTACATATGAAAGTTATTATGAAACAGAGGGAGTAATAAGTTTTGTATGAGAATGTTCTATATAATGTGTTTCTTATAGCGGAATAAAATAAAACACTTTTCAAAATAGTATAAATATATATTTTTTTTCTTAAAAAATTGTGAAACACATACTAGTAGGCAGTTGAAACTTGAAATCTTCTAAAAACAATAGACTGCATCTTTTAGTACTCCTTCTGCTCACACTTAATATGTAATTTTTTTTCTTTTTCGATTGTCTACTTTTAATATGCACACTTTTAATAAATTTTTTTTTAATTTTAATTCATATATAAATTTGGAACACCATGTAAAAAATATTTAAAATCTTTTACCTCCGGGCAAATGTGTCATTCTCATACAAAACCTTTTCCACAACCTTCCAATTTTTAAAATTCTCAACCGCCGTCAACAAACGCCGTTATCTGCTAACCCCTCTGGCCTCCTCTTATAAACTATCTGCAACAGAAGACAAACAATGCCACTTTGCACACATAGAAACGCATGCTGGGAATTAAAAAAAAATCCTCTCTATACGGAAGTTCAACAACACAAATAGACTCAAACATCACAATCCTGAATTATTCGTAAGAAAAAACTGCCACATTTTCAATTGTTTTTATTTCTCTATCGATATGTTCGTTGAATGAATTATATATATATGCGTTTGTATGTAATTGTAGCTGATCGTTGTTTCTTTTGGTTTCTCAACGCATTTTTTCAATGCGAGAATATGTTTTCGTCCATTTGTTCGATTTAATTTGTGTTAGTAGTTTCCTTTGTTTTGTGTTTTAGCTGGATTTTGGGATGCTAAAGCTGGAAATTTAATTGTGGAGCAGTACCTATTGCGGATTATAAGTGAAATTGTCTGATATGATATATACATTAAATTGATATTTTGGAAAACAATTTGTGATGCATACAGTGTATTTATCATGCAATTAACAGTACTTGGTGAACGGAAAAAGGATGTTGATCAATGCTGACTCTTTCACACTCATCAGATGTGTTCTGAGATTTTATACTTCTTTCTATGTTTTTTTTTTTGTGAAAATGGATGTAAAAATTATTATGTGGTTTACAGAATATTAGTTTGACATATAATTCTTCATTAATCTAAACTTGATGGTGCGATGCTTGTATTTTTTATTTTTCCGCACTATGTTTCTTATTTAAGATGCAACTGATTCAGATTAAAACTTTGCCTTTTATAGAATCTTGTTTAAGAACCCTTCCTATAAACAGTCCAATTCCTCTTAATTGAGCTTTTATGATGTGGTCTTATGGAAGAGATGATGTTTGCACATTTAGCGAAAATTATCCTCTCTAGAGGTAAATTTCATCATATGTTTGTCCATAACGTCCAATCTCATTCAGTTGTTGGGGAGCTCGATGATTTGCTTGTTCGACTTTTTCATCAACTGTCTAAGTTTTAGTTCCCATAATGGATGCCTGGGTCACAATTATTAGATTTTTCAATATACTTTTATGATAAAACATCTTCAACATTGGTGAAATAACTGAGATTTTGGCTTGATTGGCATGACTCACTTTCTTGATTCTGATTGGGGCTAAAAACCATAAAACCCCCTATGTAAAATATGCTAAAAAAAACCTCCACGTGTTGCATTAAATGCATAAAACCCCGTGTTTGATAAAAAAATATGCACGAAATATACAATATGAAGTCCAAACGGATACACAATATGCTGTGAACTGTATGATTTCAGTGTTTTTATGCACTTTCACGATTTCTACTTTCATGGTGTTCGATTTATACTGAAAGACCTGCTTATCATATTTTTTTTATTATCAAGTCAGTGAAATGGGATTGGAAGGTAGTGACATTCACATTGACAAAGAGCCAGATGGTGTTATCATTTACTCGAATAGCCTCGATTATGACTCAAGTTACGTAAGCTCTAATCTGCTAAGCTTGAGCCAGCCATGTGACTTCACTAATCTGGGCCCACAGGCTGATAATTCATTGGACGAGAATGCTGACACGGCACACTATGAAATAAAGGAGTGTGACGGTGAGAAATCACTAACTGATATTAATATGGCAAGTGTTTGTGGGAAAAAGAGTACTGGAAGTGCTGTTGGAAACTGTAAAACTAAATGCACTGTTCCACAACCATTTGCTCTGGCAACTGAAAAACGAGCAACATATGGAACCCGTCCTAATGGAGCTGAGATTGAGATCTTAGCAGATGGAGACTTGCCACCTAGTCTCACTTTGCAACATCAATCTTTTACAAAACAGAATCCAGTAATTTTCTCTTCATCCACCTATTTAAATTTTTATGCTTCATTCCATGTATTTTTAGTGTTCGAAATTTTAATAATTGACTGGGAAGGCCTTTTTCCATTAATTCTAAGATTTCAGTTATAAATAATTATAGCTGATCTTTGTTTCTTTTGGGATGAATATGCTTTTGTCCATTTGCTCGAGTATTTTCGTAATTGACTGGAATGAATGTTTTTTTTTTTTTGGTCCATTTGCTAGAAATTAATTGGTGTTAGAGTTTCCTTCGCTTTGTGTTCAAATATTTCATACTGGAAACTAAGATTTCAGTTGTTTTACATGTATGCTATCACACGGGCATAATATTCTACCGTTCCAAATGTATGTAAACTTAATGTAGAAGCTTTTCCTTCAATTAAAAGTTGCTCAGCTTTTTCCATTAAAACTGAGCAGGAACAAATTCTAATTTTCTTTCTTGGTTTGTTATTTCCTGGCCTTGCTTCGGGTCTAATCTCAAAGAATCAATATATTGTAGATTTTCAAATTTCATGCATGAAAATAGTATTTAAAGTGGAGAAAATTAATTGGGGTAGTTATCATATGATTCTTTGTGCATATAGGTAGCAGTTTGTGAACAACTAATGCTATAAAATCCTCTGTTTTCTTGCAGTCGATGTCGTCTATTGTACCAAGAAAGCCATTGCAACCTAATAACAAGAGGCACCCTAACGAAGACCCTTGTTCAGTTGCCTCATCGTATCCTTTTTAACATCTTTTCTGATTATCTAAGTTTCTTAACTGCTAATTGTGACTGCTTAATGTGATTTTTTCCTCAACTATTCGAAGAGCACTGGCTCCAGTACGAAAGATTAAGCCAATTGTTACCTTGGCCCCAGTCTTTAAGAGCACTGAACGTGCTGAGAGAAGAAAGGAGGTACCTTCAAGTCAATTGTTTTACATATTATGCTCAAGTAGAATGCATTTATGTCTTTCATAACATTTGTATATATTTCAGTTCTTCACAAAATTAGAGGAGAAGCATCAAGCACTAGAGGCAGAGAAATCTCAGAGCGAGGCAAGGAGTAAGGTAAATTGTAATTTTTTGTAATTTTGGAACTACCATAAGGTAAATCTTACATTTCTATATGTTTGAAACTATCATAACTACAAATTTTACATCCCAAATTTTCATTGTTTGCTCTGCCATTTTCTAATATGTGTCCGTCTAAGTGTTCATTTCATTCTTGTAGGAAGAGACTGAAGCAGAAATCAAGCAACTAAGAAAGAGTTTATTGTTTAAGGCGAGCCCGATGCCAAGCTTCTACCATGAGGGACCCCCACCTAAGGTTGAGTTACAAAAGGTACTGAAGAACTTTGAAACAAATTACATTCATGTTCAGTCATTACTGTTGGAAAGATGATTTGTTAGGTTGAGGAGGGAATAAATTACATGGGATTTTTTTTAATAAGTTATCCCTATTTCAGTTCTTGTCCTGTCGACTTTCATGAATTGAAAGTAGTCCAGTATCTTTAAATTTTTTATATCTTGGTCCGATAACCAGTTGTAAGAGGTAAAACATTTGGTTGACGCTGATGTCGCAGAGTCTGATTGGTCAATAGGATGTTTTACCTCACCAGTTAGTTATAATGTCGAAAAATTTAAATTTACGAGACTAATTTCAATTTATTAAAGTCGACAGGACTGATATTGAAATAGGGTAATTTACAGGATTAAAAATAATTATTTCCCCTAAATTAAATTAGTTACAGTTAGTTTGTGATTGTTTACACTTTTGAATTGTCAGGCGCCTCCAACCCGTGCAAAATCACCAAAGTTGGGCCGAAAAGCGAGCTGCAGTGATGTAAAAGATTTAGGTGACAAAGCTCGGAAGAGTTTTTCCATTTTCATTGACAACAACCCTGTGGCTTCTGCTAAAGGAAATATTTCGAAAAAAATTTCAAACTAGTGAAACTACCCAACCAGGGGTGATGGATAAAGCCTTTGAAACTAAGGTTGTTGAAGATTAACATGTGGATGTTGTTGTTCGTTCTTGATGTGCTGTTGCAAGTTATTGAATTGATGATACAAAGAGCTTAATTTATTTTGATGCGATAATAAATTAAGGGGCTTGGGGTTGGAACTTAATTATCAAAATCCTTTTGAGTGGTTTGTTTAAATTAATGTGTGATGTAAATTTATGTAAGTTAAGCATGTTTCAAAGCACTCATGTTGCTGTAAATAAATTTTGTTCATTGTGAAAGTCAGCTGTCATCATTTACGGTTAATGTTGATGCTTTAGATCAATTTCCAAATTTAATCCCGAGTATATGGTTCTTGAAATCAATGCGTAAAGCTACGCATATGGACTTTGTTGTGTAAAAGAAACTTGTATCTACTGTATCCTGCATTTGTCTCAATGATATTAAGAGAAATTAGAGTCAGTTTTGATTGTTATTTCGACTTTTCTTTGAAACTTGCGACTTGGGACAGTGCATGTTATTATCTTGATTGCCAGAAAAGCAGGTGACTGCATTTATGTAACATGTGGGGGATGAGATTTGATGTTCACTAGTTTGTTTGGGACCACATTTTCCAAGTTAGGCTCTGTCGACAGGCCAACATTTATCCTTAAAGACCACATTTGTTTGTCAAAACCTTTTCCTTCTATGCACAACAGAGAGAATTTTTGCTCATTTTCATGTGTTTATACAGTATATATTACACGTTACATTCGCACTTGTTTGTGTTCAATAGAAGCTTGTTGCTTGTTTTCTCGTTTTCAATGACCAGATCTTCTGCTCATTCTCTTTGTTTTCAATGGAATTTTAATTCATGCACTTGTGATGTGGTTTCAGTGAAAGAAATTCATAGTCTCCTTTGCCTAGTACTTGTATTCAATTCTCTAGTGTGTAGTTTGTTGTTGATAAACATTTGGCCCCCACATCTGTTTCCTTTATGCACAAGATTGGTATCACTCTAGTCTTATTAGGGGCAAAGACCATTTATTAAAGTCCCCCACTTCTTAAACTCTGCTTTTTCCTTTTTGCAGAAACCCAAAAACCAACACACTAATTTCAGTTGCAAAATCAATTATAAACCTATAATCTTTAAGGATATACTATATAGCAGCAGCTTCTCTTATTGATACAGTATGTCTTAAGCTAACTCAGAATGTGTAGTATATCTTAATTTATTAATCATATCTTTTTGGAAAAAAGAAATTAATCATATTGTGAAAAACGTATGCAATGTAATGCCATTCTTAGTCAGTGATTACAGCTACGGAATCTCTTAAAAGGATATATTTTTATGTGTTGTAAAGGAATAAGGATGCGTGATGACTATGCCAAATGTATTGTTGTCTGTGAAAAGCATGATGTAAAGAGACACACCCCCACCCTATCTCGACGTATATAAAAAGGCCCATGAAAAATCAATGCATGGCCACATCAAAAATGTTGAGGGGAATGCTGTGTGGCTCGAGACCATTATTTAAGCACGCGCGTCTCGTTGAATGAATGATCTCGGACCAGGCTTCATTCCCCTCAGCTTTTGAAAACGATTATCGATCATTCGGTGTTGGACAATGGTTTTTGGCTACATCTCTCATCAAGGTATAGTTACGTTTCTTGTGTTTTTTTATTTCACTCCACATTTCTTAATTTGTCCTTCGGAAAGTTTGGCAGTAGTCGGATTGTCGATTTAAGAGGTATATGTTTATCATACAATTTGAAGATATATATACTTATTCTTCCTAGCTAGATTACATTTTTTGATGCAATTTCCTTGTTTATTATTTAAGATAATATGCAAAAATTATACTGAATCACAATTGATCTTATGTAGTCTGATGTCAATTTGTTGAATTTTTTGCTTGAGGTTAGAGTTCTGGATATTAATCATATGTAAACAAGAGAGAGAGGGAGTGGTCGAGGCCAAAATATTAGTGTAATTTGTCACATTTTAGTCAAGTTAAATTAATTTTTTAACGGTTTGAGAAAAATCATAGGAAGTGAGCAATTGGTGTGGGAATTAAGAAAGAGATTCCTTGTTTAGTTGTAGAGATTAGGAAAGAATAATAATTGGAGTACTTAGGTACATCAAAGAATAGTTTTAACACTCACTTTACTTACACCATAGTATATATTCTCAGACTGTCATCATAATATTGGACCCCTTTTTCTCAACTTTTACTAGTATTACAAACTCATGAATAGTACGTACTTAGAGTATTCGTTTTGCTTTTTCAAAGATTTGCTGTATTTTTTAACAAATCGATCTAGTACATACACACACTATTCTCTTTAATTACATCCTTAGTATTCATACTTTTAATTCTGCTAAAAGATATCCGACGTGGACTATAATATTTCACTTTATCTGAAAAAATACAAAAAAATTGGGAAATGAAAATAAAAAGGTAAATTAAATCGATATATATATATATATATATATGTGTGTGTGTGTGTGTCTAATAATTTTAAATAGTCAAATTAGTAGAAAAATTTAATTATAAATAGATATTTGATCAAAAAATGGTTAAATATTAATTATTTAACGAATTTTAAATATCTCACGTAAAGAAAATGATACTCCATTATTTAATGAAATTTATCAATAAAATTGATATATTAACTATGCATATTATGTTGATGAATTGATAAGTGATACATACAGTATATGGCTGTTAAATAAATCACAAAGCCACGTCTGTAACCCATCCATAACGTGTTTGACTTACGTATAATTTATTATTTTTGAAACCATACATTTCAAATATGAAGAAAAAATCATTGAAAAAAGCACATACTCAACTATATTTATAAAAATACCTGACTTAATTAAAGGTGTTGACTGTTGACTATACATATTTTCTAACAAGCGCGCCATCGTTACTTCTTTTCACAACGACGAGATATTATCATAAAGTTGTTCTGCTTTTTTATTTAAAAAATTCTTATATGAATGGTATAATATAAACAAAAATATGTGTTAATTAGTCGATCTCAGAAATCAAATTATAATTTAAATTATATGAATTCCCCTTCCTGAGTTTCTATAACAAGTGATTGGATCAAACAAGTCTTTAAAAATGGATAATTGATGTATTACGAGTGACATTGCCGTTTTTAAAGAAACAAGAGCATTCAATTTTTTTTTGAAGTTTTGAAAGTCGGAATCCATTTTGACAAGCGAGCATACTTTTTGGGGGTATTTTTTTTGCACTTTTTAATTTATTTTGGGGCTTTTGTGTAATTTTTGATTCTTATAACTTTAGGGTTTCGTATTTAAGCCTTTTCCAAACTTTGTGGGAGACCGTTTTAAAGATTTTAATATTATTAAAGATGTGTTCTTTCTTTTATCAAGATTCTGAGTATTTTTTGAATCAACGATTTTTATTTGTTCATTTTTCGTTTACGCACGCTGCTTCAATAATTTTGACAGTCCAAATATTTTTTTGTTTGCACAGAAGGTAGTTTTTTTTTTTTAATAGAAGTTGATAGTCTACTGAATTGGAAAGTTGAGATTTTTCGATCCAAGCCAACTTATAAAAATAAAAAAACTTTAATATTGTGTGTGTGAAAAAAAAATATATTAATGCGTAGGAGTACAACATTTTTTTAAATGTTCTTTAATTTGACATAAACATTGCATATATGAAATTAGGGGTGTGCAAAGTATGGTTCAGACCGACCAAACCAAACCAGACCATTAAATATGGTTCGGTTTTTGATTTACGGTTCGATTTACGGTTTTTAGAATTGATTTTTATTTAGTATGGTTTGATTTACGGTTTTCACTAATGAAAAATCGCAAAAAACTAAACCAAACCGAACTTATTTTATATATATATAAATATATATTATATATAAAATTATATAAATATATATATTATAGATTTATAGTCTCTATATTATATAATCCCTAAACTAGTAAACTCAAGACATTTTTCAACCCGACAAGCCCAATTGTCCAAAGTCAGAAACCCTACTCATTCTCTTCTATTTAGTATTTAGTGCCTCTACGTACAACCTCTCACAGTCTCACTCAATCTGAAATCTTGAAAAAGACATGAGTTTGTTGTTTCTTTTTGTGGTTATTTAGTTATTTTTTAACAACTAGTTTGTAAACGTTGTAATAGCATTTCGTCTATTCGAATTATATTTTGGATTATTGGGATTTCATTTTGTCTATTATTGAGATTGTGTTTTAAATTTTTATTAATTATTGTGTATAGGGAAAAAAATTAGCAAAACTACGGTTCGGTCAAAACCGACCGAACCGCCCGAAATATTATGGTTTCAAACCGAACGGTTTTTATAAATACGGTTTGATTTACGGTTTTGAAAAAAAAGATCGGTTTATAGTTTGGTTTACGATTTACGGGCGGTTTGGTTAACCAAACCGAACCATGCACACCCCTATATGAAATTGAACTTTCAAATATAAAATAGTTTTTTTTTTCTAGATTTGAAGCGCTTGTTTATTAAATTTGAAAAAAAAGACTTTTCAGATATATCTCACAACTCTTCTCACATTATACCATTCATATAAAATACATTTAAAAAACATTGTCAATCCAAAGTCCAAAATTATGGGCACATAATATTGAAGGGGCCAAATATTTTTGGTGGCATGCAGTGAAGTTGATTTTTTTTTTTTTTTTTTGGCGTAGGCAGTGAAGTTGATAATAAGGGTTAAAAAGAAGAAAAGAAGCAACTTGAGTATGTTGAAAGAGAAAAGTTGTAGTATGCTCAATAAAGGTACGTATCACAATTTCGAGAGAATATTGTGTGTGTTCAAATTTGCTTCCTTCACTTTTGTGACTTAACCAATTATAAATTCTAAAAAGCAGCCTAAAGAAATTCTTGAAAAGATAATAAAAGTTTATTTGGAGACATAAAAGATAAATTTAGTTGTGTGTTTGTGACCCAAAATGTTATAGAAGGTTGTTTAATGACAAGATTCATCAGTTAGATTTTTTTATATGTTAAAACTTTGTTGTGAGTTGTGATCCAAATGTTAAAAGAAATCTGTTTAATGACAATATAGATTAGATGTGATTTTGTATATGTTGGTATATATGTCATTGGATGGTACAATTGCGAAAAATTAGTTACACTGAACTTTTATTTACATTTTTATAATGTCCTATAATAATGACTTGATGAGACAAGTTTAAATTTAATTGGACCCAAAATGAACCCGTCACCTCGAAGTAAATTTGAATTTATTAGAAGATACGTTTTACACGCTTTATATTAGGAAATAACGTTTTATATATTTTAGATAATTAGTTTAGATATTCCAAGATATTCTCCAGTTTGTTAGTCGGTTTGCACATAACCGTGTATATATACACACCTTGTGCCCCTTTTGTATTCACGCGAAATATATGAAAATCATTCGTCTAATTCACCAAATCTAACATGGTACAAGAGCGGGAGCTTTTCTGGTAAAACTTCCGAGATCGATATTCTTTCGATTGTGTTTTTTTGAAACTCTTGCGTGAAGAAGCAAGGCCATGGCCGATGAAAAGACCGACGGCAAATCTATCGGGACCGGCAGCGGCTTGAAGGCACCTGTCGTGATTGATCCCATGTCTCCCTATTATCTCCACGCATCAGATAAACCTGGCGATGTGTTTGTGGGGGCACCCCTTAGAGACGGAAACTATGGCGACTGGTTAGATGATATGACCAACGCACTATACGCCAAAAACAAGATTGGGTTCGTTGATGGCGAGATCGTGATGCCTCCAGCCGACGATCCATACTTGCCATACTGGAAACGTGCTAACGCCATGGTAAGAGGCTGGTTACTGAACAGCATGGCGCCTGAAATTCGACAAAGCGTGAAGTTCAGGACAACCCGCGAAATTTGGATCGATCTCGAGGAGCGTTTTGGGAAGGAGAGCGCACCTCGAGCCTATGAATTACGATGTTCACTCGGGATGATTCGTCAAAACGACGAGACTGTTTCTGCTTATTACAGCAGGCTGAGGAGAATTTGGGACGAAGCTAGTGCCGTGTCGCCGACCCTCGTGTGTTCCTGTGGAGGTTGCACATGCGGCGGTTGCAAGTGCGACCTGGCAAGGCAGTTGCTGCAACGGACAGATAGAGATCGGTTATATGATTTCTTGATGGGGCTCAATGATGTTCATAACCCCATTCGTACGCAGATTCTAAGTACGCGACCAGTCCCCTCGTTAAGTGCTGCGTACCACTTGGTCTCGGAGGACGAGCAGCACAGGACGATCTCCCTTGCGAGAAAACCATCCGGTGAGACATCGGCCTTCCAACTGCAGTCCAAGAAAACCCCAGATTCGGGCAGGAACACCGATCCAAATCGCAAACCAAGAGCTGTTGTTGACGGGCGATATTGCAGCCACTGTGGTAAGACTAACCACACGTATGAAAATTGTTTCGAGAGAGTCGGTTACCCACCCAATTGGAATAGACGAGGGCAAGACGGAAAGAGCAGTGGGCGAGATGGGCGACCATCAACAAGGGACAACTCGAGACGCACTGATGCACCACGGGCTGCACACGTTGACGCTGATCACAGTCTTGTTCCAGGGTTAAATGCTGAACAATTCCAGCGCCTTACGGAGTTCATTCGGACTGAACGTGAGGGCTCTACTGCTTCTGGACCCGCGGTACATATGGCAGGTATGAAGGATATCTTTCGTACCTCTTGGATCATTGATACAGGTGCGACGGAACACATAACCTGCAATGAATATCTATTGACGGACATCATCACGGACCATGCAGAATCACCCGTAAAAATCCCAAATGGGGAAGTTATTCCCGTGCACTCAATTGGAAGGACCAAACTAAATAATGGGGTGCATCTTAGACGTGTATTGCATGTCCCATCATTCCATTGCAACCTAATTTCCGTTAGCCGACTCACAAAAGATTTGAATTGTACATTCACTTTTTCTGCGGATTTTTGCACCATACAGGACTCACGCTCGAAGACGCTGATTGGACTGGGTAAATACCACGATGGCCTTTATTACATGGAGCCGACACATAAAAGAGCATTGGCTGCTGTTGGGGGCTCCGGATTATGGCATCGACGATTAGGGCACGCTTCTGATGGAAAGTTGCGACATATCAATTTTTTACGTAAATCTAGAGAAAACACTGTTTTTTGTGATTCTTGTGTCCGGGCTAAACAAACCCGTCTCCCTTTTCATACGAGCACTAGCACCACTGCCGAATGCTTTGAACTCATTCATTGTGATATTTGGGGACCCTATAAATGTGATACATTTTCTAGTGCAAGATATTTTTTATCGATAGTTGACGATTTCAGCCGTGGAGTTTGGGTGTTTCTTTGTCGCCACAAATCGGATGTGGCCGACCTATTGATACAGTTTTGCAACATGACCCAAACACAGTTTCATCTCAATATTAAACGGGTTAGATCAGACAATGGGGTAGAGTTTCGTTCATCTTCCCTGCTCAAGTATTACGGTGATAATGGGATATTAATCGAAAGCTCATGCACAGACACACCACAACAAAATGGAGTCGTAGAAAGAAAACATAGGCACATCTTAGAGGTTGCTCGTGCACTGCGTTTCGAAGCCAGCTTGCCTATTGAATTTTGGGGTGAATGCATCCCCACTGCCGTCTATATCATAAACCGCCTTCCATCGACAATCACCTCCCAGAAAACGCCTTTTGAAATCCTCTTTAAAAGAGAACCTGCTTATGATCACCTTCGTATCTTTGGTTGTTTGGTCTATGCTCATGAGAATCGTCGCAAAGACAAATTCAGTGAACGTGGCAGCGCTTGTGTATTCGTCGGCTATCCAAGTGGGCAAAAGGCTTATCGAGTATTTGATTTACAAACACACAAATTCTACAGTTCTCGCGACGTCACATTTTTTGAGGACGTATTTCCATTTCAAGGCAGTGGGGAATTAGAATTTGATCAAGCTGTCACTCATGCGCACAATCGCATTCAAGATAGGCCCGTCCGTCTCAATCCAGCTCTTCCGCCGCGCCCTTTTGTCCGCCAAACACCTCGCTTCACAAGTGAGGCTGCGGACACGCATACAACACGGACAACCATCGACCTTAACAGCGACAACCAAGACACCGTCCCTGCTGTCGTCAATCCCAGCGAGACACCCCCCGCTGCCACCGAGTCAATACACCAAGACCCCGTCCCTGTTGTCGTCAATCCCAGCGAGACACCCCCCGCTACCGCCGAGTCTATACACCAAGACGCCCAGCGCAATAGAGCCAGAATTAGGCGACAACCAAAGCACCTCGCAGAATTTATAAC
This sequence comes from Galeopsis tetrahit, assembly GCA_963675135.1. NCBI lineage: Eukaryota > Viridiplantae > Streptophyta > Magnoliopsida > Lamiales > Lamiaceae > Galeopsis > Galeopsis tetrahit. The sequence continues at coordinate 70,902,240 of OY776124.1, forward strand.
AACCTTGCCCCCATCCGTGGACCATTCGCAGACAAACGCGAATTCGGTCGAATACCCTCTCTCAAATTTTGTTAGCTATAATAGATTTTCTTCCAAACACAAAGCGTACTTGGCGGCGATCACCTCGCGTGACGAACCAAAACACTTCACGCAGGCCATTAAAAACCCACTGTGGCGTGAAGCGATGAGAAAAGAAATTCAGGCCTTGGAAGAAAACGGGACATGGAAATTTACTGATTTACCACCCGGAAAAAAGGCTGTTGGTTCGAAGTGGGTGTTCAAAATTAAATACAAACCTAATGGCGAAGTAGAGCGATATAAGGCTCGATTGGTCGCAAAAGGGTTCACCTAGATAGAAGGCATCGATTTCCACGAGACTTTTGCGCCTGTCGCAAAGCTCGTCACCGTACGATGCATGTTGGCCGTCGCGGCCAAACGAAATTGGGAAGTCCACCAATTGGACGTCAAAAATGCCTTTCTTTATGGAGATTTACACGAGGAGGTATACAAGAACGTCCCACAAGGTTTTGCTAAAGAAGGGGACAAACGAGTATGCAAGCTTCAACGATCCCTCTATGGTCTCCGCCAAGCATCACGCAATTGGCATGAAAAGTTCACTGAGGCCCTTGTTGCAATCGGATTTCAGCAGTCCCGAGCCGACCATTCACTATTCGTGCTGCGAGATGGTGACACGTATGTCTCGGCCTTGATTTACGTGGACGACGTTCTATTGGCAGGGAACAATTCCGCCAAAATTTCCCGCGTCAAAAGGCATTTGGATGAGCGTTTCAGCATCAAGGATTTGGGAAAGCTAAAATATTTCCTCGGCATCGAAGTTGCTCGATCACCCGAGGGGTTCGTGTTAAGCCAACGCAAATATGCGTTGGATATTTTAGAAGACAGCGGGCTTCAAGGAGGACGCCCGAGTTCGTTCCCAATGGAACAAAACTTGAAGCTGCAAATCGACGATGATAGTCCACTTGTAGACGCCACTTAGTACCGTAGAATTGTTGGTCGCCTACAATACCTTACCGTAACTCGTCCAGACATTGTGTACGCGGTTGGACAGCTCAGCCAGTTTCTCCAGCGTCCGCGCCAAACGCACCTTACCGCCGTGCATCGCATTCTTCGATACATCAAACAGACCCCGGGGCAAGGCATCCTTGATTGGGTGTGAGATTGCTCATTTTTGTGCTCACTCTTGCTATGTTATCGTAGCATTTTGATGTGATTTTGGTCATAATTGTTAGAAATGGTGCTACTAACCTTGTTGTCTAGAAATGTGTTCAAAGTGTAGGAAACGAGGTGAAATAATCCATTTTAAAGGAAAAACGAGCATTGGCGCATTGGAAGTGAAGTTCGGTGGAAGGACGAGCAAGGAAAGCCAAGAAAAATATAAGAAAAAGTTCAAGGAGCAGAAACCAAACGGGCGGTCGAGTGAGCCCACACTGGCGGCCGAGTGAAATGATTTCACACTGGCGCCCGTTTGAGCCCACACTGGCGGTCGAGTGAAATGATTTCACACTGGCGCCCGTTTGAGCCCACACTGGCACCCGTTTGGGATCTGGAACCCAGTTTTGGTTCTGTATGTTTTTCTCACTCGGCCGGCCGTTTCACCTCACACTGGCGGTCGAGTGAACTCACGTTTTCGGGGTTTTTCGCGAATTTTGAAGAACTTCAAGGACCCAAATGTAAATTTCGTCTCACACACTTTTGGAAGCTTTAAATAGCTTCAAAACTTAGTTTGTAAAGGATCTTGGGCCTCATTTATTACAACTCTTAAAACCCTAGTCATCTTAATCCCCATTTCCACATTTATTGCTCATTTAATTCATAGTTTAGCTTCAAGATAGAGTACTTAGCATAGGTTTTTGAAGAAGAAGGCTCCACACTTTTGTAATAGCTAGGTATTTTGAAGAAACAACAAGGTGACTTCAAACCATTCTCTCATTTTCTATATAATTCCATATTTAATGTTTATCTTGAGTTCTTTTTATGTTTTAGCCATGGGTGTTTCTCAAAACACCATGGGCTAAGTTTATTTATGCTTTGGGTGTTCTAAAACCATGTGAATATTGAGTTTGGAATTGTTTGAGCTTTGTTATTGTTAAGATTAGATTTTTTGCTTCTTTTAATGGGTATTATTGGTACTTTGTATGTTAACTTCTATTAATCCATATTTAGATGCATGTTTAGCGTAGACGAGAGTTACATGGACATGTCTATATTTATGGTGTGAGTTGTTGGTATGCAAATGTGTTAGTTATACTTTTAATTCGTCGAGAGAGAGTTAATCGTATTAGAACCCCATTAAAGGACATTAATTACTTGAATGGTTGTTTGAGTAGTTGGTGAGGATTAGGAAGAAAACCTCATTACCGGGTTTGGGAACACCTTAGAATTAAGGCTATATTACCCGAAGGGAAATGGTTGTCATCCTAGCATTTAGGTGCTCTTAGCAAGTCGTAATTGAAGCAATAACAAAGTAAAAGCAATTCCTCTCCATTTCACTAGGTAGAGAACACCCGAAGCATTCTCTCACCCTTGCACTTCTTCGAATTATATTCGTAGTTGTTCTTTGTTTTAATTGTTGATTTATTGTTTTATTAGCCATTTTCTTATTGGTGTTTTTCTCACTTTTAGTAGTATAAATCATTTGTTAGTTTCTAGGTTGGTATTTGATTTAATTTCTTGCATCTTTGTAGTAAGTTAGCTTAATTTTAGAAATCCAAACCGAGTCCGTAGTTACATTAGCTATTACAACATAAAACTCTAGGGATCCATTGCACAAACCCACCTCCTAGGTCGATACTACTTGGTCGAATACTTCCATTACTACTACGAACCCTTATGCTTGAGGGGAAGTAGTTAGTCAACCTATATTGACCAAAAATTACGTCCAAGTCAATGGCGCCGCTGCCGGGGAGGCGACGTAGTGCTATAAGTGGGACTTAGAGTTAGTTGAATACTAGTGCTAGCTACAATTACTTGCTTTTATTTTGTTTTTATTTTTGTTTCAAGAGTTTGATATTTGCAATTTTCCATAGGTGCATGATAACAAGAGCACGTGGTGGACAAATTGAACCTATCAATCTTGAGATTGAAGCAACCACAAGAAGGAATCGAGCTATAAATCGAAGAATGGCGGAGATTAGACAAAATCAACCGCCGGGTGCCGTGGTAGATGATGAAAGTGATGGAGTAAATACTCAAGAAAATCTCCAAGTGGAACATCAAGGAGATGTTCAATTGCAAGGAGGAGGAGGAAATGGCATGCAACACCCACCTAATGTTCAAATAAGTGGTGGGTTCAATCAAGGCCACTATGGTGGACAACCTCAAGGGTATCCCCCTAATGTCCAACAAGGATGGTATCCCCAAGGCTATCCACCATATCCATACCCACATTATCCTCAAGGATATTATCAACCTCCACCTCAAGGGTATTATCCCCCACCTTATCCATACCATCCACCCCAAGGTGCATATCCTCAAGAGATACCCGTTCCACCTCAACCGGAAAGGCAAGAACCTCGTCCTCCAATACAACATGGGAGGCCCATGAGAGAGTACTTTGAGCCTCAACAAAGGGAGCATTATGATGGGATAGCAAGGCCAAATGTGGAGGCCAATAATTTTGAGATTAACGCTTCTTTGTTGAGAATGCTTAGAGAGAAGCAATTTGAAGGGAGGACCGAGGACGGCTTTGAAGAAGATCCAAATGAGCACTTGGCTCAATTTTTAGAGATAGCCGATACACTCAAGCAAAACGGTGTGTCCGAAGATGCAAAGAAGTTGAGGCTATTTCCCTTCACACTTTCCGGGAAGGCAAAAGCATGGTTACAAACAAGCATTCCGGCGGGAGAGGTGAGAACTTGGGAAGAATTGAAGAAGAGGTTTTTATTGAAGTACTACCCTCCTTCCAAAACAATGGAAGCAAAGCAAAATATCTCTCAATTTAAACAAGGAGCTAATGAGAGCCTTAAAGAAGCATGGGAAAGGTTTACCAACCTACTCATAACTTGTCCTCAACATGGTTTTCCATTGGAGCAAACGACTTGTTGGTTCTTTTGTGGTTTGAGAGAAGAAGACCAACATCATTTGGATGCTTGTGCCGGAGGTTCGATATGGCTCAAGTCGGCGGAAGAGATCAAGCAAATAATGGAGGGGATATCGAACAATTCTTTTAAAATGAGGATTGATAGAGGAGGAAGGCATCGAGTTGCTCAAGTTAATGAGGTGGACGCCATGAAAACAATGATCACCACGTTAATTGAGAAGGTGAATGCTCTTTCGTCTAATCAACCAAGTGAAAGCCCATTACCAATGGTTCAAGGATAGCTTTCGATGAATCAAATGGAAGATGTGAACTACATGGGTAGGCCACAATATCAAGGCAACCATCAACAAAACTTTCAAGGTGGTCGTCCATATCAAACTCCTCAACAAAATCGTTTTCAAGGTGGTCAATCCTCAACACTCCAACCCAATCAAAGTCACCCGATGCAAGGGGGGCCATCCACCTCATTTCAAGGGAATCAAAATCAAAACTTTCGAAGGCACGACAACTTGGCGTATTCTAACCCAAAAGGAGCAATGCAATATCCACCCGGATTTGATCCCGGGGCAAGGCTTCCTAATGGGAAAGGAAAAGCTACTACGGAAGATACACTTTTACGGATGGAAGAGTTGTTCAAGAAAGCTCAAGAGCAACAAGTTAAAACGAATTTGGAACAAGCAAAGATCAATGAACAACACTCAAGGGGGATTAAAAATCTCGAGCATACGGTGGGGCAACTTGCAACGTCCGTTGGAGAGTTGAGCACGGCGGTTAATCAAATGCTAAATAAGGGAAAATTTCCCTCAACAAACGAGATAAATCCCAAAGAGTATTGCAAAGCAATAAAGCTTAGAAGTGGCACCCAATATGATGGTCCATCCATGCCCACTCAATCGGGAGAAGACAAGGTGAAGGAAAAAGAAGAGAGTGAAAAAGAATGTGAAGCGATGGAGTTGGGAAAGAGTGAAAATGAGGAAGAAGGGGGAATGAAGTCAAAAGACAAAAAAGGAGTTGAAAGTGAGGAAAGAATCCCAAAGTGGAAAAAGATGAAAGAGAAGAAGATTAATGAAGAAAAGAGCATACCATGTGATGAGTGGGGGGTACCAAAGACAATGGTACCATTTCCTCAAAGATTCATGAAGAAGAAGTTGGATGAAAAATTTGCTAAGTTTCTTGAAGTCTTCAAGCAACTTCACATCAACATTCCATTCTCCGATGCTTTGGAGCAAATGCCAAATTATGCAAAATTCCTCAAGGACTTGATCTCGAAGAAGAGAAGGATTGATGAACCCGAGCTTGTCAAATTCAACAAAGTATGTAGTGCTATGCTCCAAAAGAACATGCCACAAAAGATGAAGGATCCGGGTAGTTTTATCATCATGTGTGATATTGGAAATGGGATCAAGAAGAATGCTCTTTGTGATTTAGGGGCTAGCATTAACTTGATGCCCCTATCTTTGTTTAAAAAGCTTAAAAGGGGGGAGTTGAAGCCTACCTCAATTGCACTTCAACTTGCCGATCGGTCAATCAAAATTGCTAAGGGCATTGTGGAGGATATTCTAGTGAAAGTGGATAAATTTGTGTTTCCCGCCGACTTTGTGGTGCTAGAAATGGAGGAAGATGAACAAGTGCCTATCATTCTTGGAAGACCATTTTTAGCAACGGCGGGAGTTGAGCTTAATGTGAAGAAGGGAGAGGTAACATTGGAGGTAAATGAAGAGAAAGTGACTTTCTCCATGTATGACTCAATCAAAAATGCTCCAAGTAATGAAGAATGTCACTCTATCAAAGCACTCAAGCTTTGTGTTGAAAAAGGTAAGGGAACGGAGCTAGAGAAATTGTCCAAGGTGCCATTGAAAGATCCGAGAGAAGGTAAAGAATGGAAGCAAACACCCAAACTTGAGCAAAATTCAAGTTTGGGGGGGATTGATAAGAAAAAGAAATTTGGTAAGTTGCTTGAATCAAGAGATGATGAAGAGGAAAGAAGAGAGAGTTCAAAGGAGATAAACATTGAAAAAAGATTTGAAATTGGAGATGAGGTAATATGGTGCAACTTTGGAGTGATGAAAATTCTTAGAAAGTTGAAGCTCAAGGGACGTAACACGTTGGTTATGAAGAAAGCGAACTTTGAAGGAAATCTTGAGTTGCCAAATAAGGAAGACGGTATTTTAATCACCGATGAGCATAATGTGAAACACTATCATCCTCCATTCAAAGAAAGATTGTCAAATACCGAGATCGAAAGAGCATTTTGAACTTTTTTTAGTTCCGTCCGGCATAGGACATTAAACCTAGCGCTAAATGGGAGGCAACCCATTCATTTATTGCTTTCTTTTCATTTTAGTTAGTTTTATGCTTTTTGATCTTTTTGGGTTTGTTTTGTTTAGTAGGTTGATATATGATGTTGGTGCTTAATGGAGCTTGGACATGAACTCTTTATGGAGGAGAAAGGATACAAAGAAGAAGATGGAATGGTGTATGGTGCAAACTCAAAGGTAAACACTCATTTCCAAACTTAGATTTGCTTAGCAAAGTCTAAGTTTGGGGGGGGGGGGGGTGTGGTCGTTTTTTACAATTTCATTTGCTCCATTACACATTCGTTTATTATTGTTTGAATGAGCTTGGTTAATTGATTTGGAGAATTTGTTGATGGATGCATGAGTTTACTATAATTGATCTTGTGATGTTTCTTGATGAGTGGGAAATCGATGCATGTATGACTCTATCATTTGATTGCATTTTGTGTGAAGGGCTAGGCTTAGGAAAACACTTGAGTTTACCACATTGAGCCGGAGAGACTTGAGCCTTCTTGAATCGAAATATCATTCCGGTTCAATTTTTCTTGAGTGAGTCATCCACGAATTATGCATGCTAGAACTTGCTCTTTGACTTGTTTGACACTTGATTTAGGAGGAAATTGTTAAAAATGATAGGAGGCATTTCTTTGAATTTGAATCACTTGGCCAAATAAATCCCACCAAATGATACATTTTCGTAGTTAGCCCCGTTGAGCCGTAAAACCAATTTTCTTTGGCAAGCTACAAAATGTCACCATGAAACCGCATCTTTTGAGCCTAATTGTCCTAATAATTTGTAGAGCTTTAATGTTGGTTGACATGGTGGGGGAATTGAAGTGAGTGAATTTATATTGATCAAAGTGAAAATAAGAGAGAAGAAAGGTGAAAAAGAAAAGGGTTGAAAAGAAAAGGAAGAGCTAATGAGCTTGTGCTTAATGTGAAAAATAAAAGGGAAACAAAAGTCTCAAAAGCTCAAATCACAAAAGTGAAGAGAAATGGCTCCAAAAATGTTGTGAAAAGAAGGAAAAGAGGGGTGAAGTTCATTTTGAGTGAAAAGAAAAGAAAGAGAGCAAGTGTTGTGTGAGAGTGAATGAAAAACGAGAGAAATACAACAATTGTTGCTCTACAAGTTGAATGAGTCACTAATTCTAAATTCATCCCACCCCTTCCAAAGAGCCTACATTACAACCCTTGAAAGACCTCTTTGATTGACAATCGATGCCTAAATAATTGGTAGAGAATTGAGTTGAAAAGCAAGCCTATGGTCTTTGTGTTTTTCGTGGATTGACATTTGAGAGCTTACATGCCCAATATACACTTGTGTGTTGAGAGAAACACTTCTTGAGAGAGTGGTGAATCAAGTGTGTTGAATTTGTCTTTGCTTGGATCACATTTTGTCTTGAAAGTGGTAGAGAAATTGCATGTGTTGATGAACCATTCATTGGAGATATTGTTTGATCATGCCTACTATGCATTGTATCCATTCGCAAATCTTTCACAATCTCCCTCCTTTTGTTTTTCTTTTTCTTTTCTTGGGGACAAGCAAATCTCTAAGTTTGGGGGGGTTGATTGGGTGTGAGATTGCTCATTTTTGTGCTCACTCTTGCTATGTTATCGTAGCATTTTGATGTGATTTTGGTCATAATTGTTAGAAATGGTGCTACTAACCTTGTTGTCTAGAAATGTGTTCAAAGTGTAGGAAACGAGGTGAAATAATCCATTTTAAAGGGAAAACGAGCATTGGCGCATTGGAAGTGAAGTTCGGTGGAAGGACGAGCAAGGAAAGCCAAGAAAAATAGAAGAAAAAGTTCAAGGAGCAGAAACCAAACAGGCGGTCGAGTGAGCCCACACTGGCGGCCGAGTGAAATGATTTCACACTGGTGCCCGTTTAAGCCCACACTGGCGGTCGAGTGAAATGATTTCACACTGGCGCCCGTTTGAGCCCACACTGGCACCCGTTTGGGATCTGGAACCCAGTTTTGGTTCTGTATGTTTTTCTCACTCGGCCGGCCGTTTCACCTCACACTGGCGGTCGAGTGAACTCACGTTTTCGGAGTTTTTCGCGAATTTTGAAGAACTTCAAGGACCCAAATGTAAATTTCGTCTCACACACTTTTGGAAGCTTTAAATAGCTTCAAAACTCAGTTTGTAAAGGATCTTGGGCCTCATTTATTACAACTCTTAAAACCCTAGTCATCTTAATCCCCATTTCCACATTTATTGCTCATTTAATTCATAGTTTAGCTTCAAGATAGAGTACTTAGCATAGGTTTTTGAAGAAGAAGGCTCCACACTTTTGTAATAGCTAGGTATTTTGAAGAAACAACAAGGTGACTTCAAACCATTCTCTCATTTTCTATATAATTCCATATTTAATGTTTATCTTGAGTTCTTTTTATGTTTTAGCCATGGGTGTTTCTCAAAACACCATGGGCTAAGTTTATTTATGCTTTGGGTGTTCTAAAACCATGTGAATATTGAGTTTGGAATTGTTTGAGCTTTGTTATTGTTAAGATTAGATTTTTTGCTTCTTTTAATGGGTATTATTGGTACTTTGTATGTTAACTTCTATTAATCCATATTTAGATGCATGTTTAGCGTAGACGAGAGTTACATGGACATGTCTATATTTATGGTGTGAGTTGTTGGTATGCAAATGTGTTAGTTATACTTTTAATTCGTCGAGAGAGAGTTAATCGTATTAGAACCCCATTAAAGGACATTAATTACTTGAATGGTTGTTTGAGTAGTTGGTGAGGATTAGGAAGAAAACCTCATTACCGGGTTTGGGAACACCTTAGAATTAAGGCTATATTACCCGAAGGGAAATGGTTGTCATCCTAGCATTTAGGTGCTCTTAGCAAGTCGTAATTGAAGCAATAACAAAGTAAAAGCAATTCCTCTCCATTTCACTAGGTAGAGAACACCCGAAGCATTCTCTCACCCTTGCACTTCTTCGAATTATATTCGTAGTTGTTCTTTGTTTTAATTGTTGATTTATTGTTTTATTAGCCATTTTCTTATTGGTGTTTTTCTCACTTTTAGTAGTATAAATCATTTGTTAGTTTCTAGGTTGGTATTTGATTTAATTTCTTGCATCTTTGTAGTAAGTTAGCTTAATTTTAGAAATCCAAACCGAGTCCGTAGTTACATTAGCTATTACAACATAAAACTCTAGGGATCCATTGCACAAACCCACCTCCTAGGTCGATACTACTTGGTCGAATACTTCCATTACTACTACGAACCCTTATGCTTGAGGGGAAGTAGTTAGTCAACCTATATTGACCAAAAATTACGTCCAAGTCAATCCTCCTAAGCGCGACTGGCGGCTTTGACTTGGTCGCCCACTGCGACGCGGATTGGGCCGGCTGCCATATCACGCGACGTTCGTCTACAGGCTACCTCATCACCATCGCCGGCTCTCCCATCTCGTGGCGCACCAAAAAGCAATCAGTGGTGTCGCGTTCATCAGCTGAGGCAGAATATCGAGCAATGGCAACGTCGGTATGCGAAGTTGTTTGGCTCCGATGGCTATTAACGGACCTTGATGTGCACATTTCAGGGCCCACTTCCCTTTTTTGCGACAACTAAGCGGCACGACACATTGCCATGAACCCCGTTTTCCATGAGCGAACAAAACATGTGGAGATGGATTGCTATTTTGTTCGAGAATTAGTTACCAAAGGTGTCATTCGTCCTTGCGCCATTTCCACTGAACACCAAGTCGCCGATATATTCACCAAGGCACTTGGCTCTGATCGTTTTTGCTATCTCCGTGGCAAGTTGGGTGTTCGAGATCTTCACATTCCAACTTGAGGAGGCGTATTAGAAGATACGTTTTACACGCTTTATATTAGGAAATAACGTTTTATATATTTTAGATAATTAGTTTAGATATTCCAAGATATTCTCCAGTTTGTTAGTCGGTTAGCACATAACCGTGTATATATACACACCTTGTGCCCCTTTTGTATTCACGCGAAATATATGAAAATCATTCGTCTAATTCACCAAATCTAACAGAATTGGATCGTGATATTTGCAAAATTCGTCCTGGTCCTGCGAACTCATTTATACACCTGCTACCCATATATATGTGTGTGTATGAATGTTTTATTTTTGTAATTAGAATTATTTAATGTCTAATTTTATATTTTGTAATTTTAAATTAATTGAATATTGTGGGTTGGGCAACAGTCTCTATGGGCTCTCATGCTATTCCATTGCATGACAGAAAACAAAAGATTGGATATTGTTTGTGAGTACAAATTTTCATGTGTGTATATATGCAGACACGATGAAAGTTTTTTATTGTAAAAAATGAGGTCAATTTGTGGGCCGATTACGACAATATACAACATCGAGACCCAAGTCTTGTGGGCTGTCTCAATGTATGTTAGTTAGGGTAACCTTAAAATAAAGAGAAGCCCATTAATTTATGAATATTTATACTAATAAATACACATCAACAAATATTATTGAAAAAAAAAAACTAATATTATATTATATTATTCAAGGTGCACGGTGCACAAGAATAGTGATATTATATTATTCAAGGTGCACGGCAGCACTAAAATATAAGGCTTATGGAAGAAAAGCACAAACCTAGTAAGTTTTTTAATTTGTTCAATCTTAGATATTGTTCATTATAGCCTTCAAGTCTTTTACACATGTGTTTGCATATTCATACATACTTTGTTAAAAAATTGAGGTTTAGATTTAGAAAACCGACTTGAGAAATCGAATGATCTACTACGCCGAAGATCCGCTCCGACATTTTTTGCTAGTTCAATTGGAGTTCAAATCGATGTAGTTCATCATTTGTGAAATTTCAACATCATTTTCAACATTATACTAGAGTAGTATATTGTTTAATTTGTGGGTGAGATCGTATCTACGCTCATCAGATACCTTCTGTTGAACTAATAGAATGTCTTTCTAACAAAATTATTGAATATTTCATTAAAAAATAAATGTTTTTCTTTATAAATGTGGATGTTGGTAGGGTGAAAATAAAAGCACTATTCTTTATGGATAGAGGCATAGGCCAAAAGCAGATTTGGACCACAAGAAAAAATGATACTATATGGGAATCTAAATGTATCTTTAGTTATACTTCAATTTGGTGCAACTTGCACATAAAAGGAATATTGATATTTACAAATACTTCAATTGGTGCAAATTGAGATAAATGGAATATTTTAATAATATCTGAATTATTGACCTCACCTTTTATTCATATTATTGCATTTTACATACTGTTCCATATACAATTGCATTATATTGTCCTACTAAAATATATATCTTTATTAAAATTTCAATTTTAAATTGAGGACACTTCTAACATAATTAAAACTATAAATGTAATATGTATAAATCGCACACAATATAAGATATTTTAAATACTATACCTCTAAAATATGTACAAAAAGTAAATAGATAATTTACTGGATGACTAGAGAAGTACTTTTAAGGTTTACATTTTTTTTTATTCATCCAAATTTAAAGTTTATATTTCCTTATTGGGTAAAATTCATCGTGTCTCTCTATCTTTTCTGATTTATATATCAATCTAAAGCTAATAATTTATTATTTGGTAAAATTCACTATATTTTTCCTACTTTTTTTTTCTAGTTTAACTATTCACTGTACATTTAATATTACGATAGTGTTTTTATTAAATGGTTGGGAAGGAAAAATCCTGCAAGCATGAGTGTAGTAGTGTGTATAGTATACCACAAGCCGCAGTATGTCTCCATCCATATTTATTGGAACTCTATATCAATATATTAATAGTGAAGAGGCATCTATTTATTTATTTACTATACTCAAGATTTTGTAGCCATTCAGATACGGTTACCAACGTGGCACTCTCTCAGCCACTACAACTTCAACTTGCCAGCAATTCTTGCAGATTTTCCTCATATGTGTTACTGCAATCTTTTAGATCAAAATAATCCCTCCTTCAATGTCTATCACTCTGTTTACAAACATTGTTCTCACTTTTAATTTGACTTGAGTTTTTGAGGTTTCTTCAGCTCAAACACAAGATCACAATGCTTTCATTCAAGGTATAATTTTTTGGTCTTAATTTAATTTATGGGTTTATGCTTTTCAAGTTGCTGTTTGGCCTAATTTATTAAATGCTGCTTCTGTTATCAATATAAATTTCTCTGCTAGATCTTGCTATTTTTATTTCTTCTACTGTCTTGCTTTTCTTGAATTATTCCTTCATAAAAGATAATTGAAAAGGGTTAACTTCTGAATTTATGTAATGTAATTTCCCTATTTAAAAATCATACAGCTCTCTTAAAATGTTGAAATCCAGTGGCTATTTAAGCAAAAGTTCTTGTTTATTCCATGATTTTTCTTGTACCAGTAGGAACTTATTCATGGATTTTGGTCCCAATAGAAATAAATTCAGTTTCACATTAAAGACTATCATGAACCATGTTCATACAATACTTTGTGTTCCAAGAACAGTTTTAGTTGATCTTCTTTATATTCATTTTAATGGTAGGTTGGTTTCTCTATAAACATGATCATTTAACTCACTAAAACTATGTGTGCTATTTTATGTATTTGCTAGTATCATGTATTCATGTTCATAAGCAATTGTAGCACAAATTTATGTGTGTTTGATTGAATATATGTAGATCCAGCATTTATGATAATGATCGGAAAAGCTGACGATGAATATAAATGATCCAGACATTGATTTGACACTTGCATTAGGTACAAGAGTAGTAAGTAGTAGCACAGGCGCAGGTGCAAATGCAAACTCCAGACTGGGCATGCCATTTGCTGCATCTGATTCCCTCTCTGAGTTAGTTTGGTTGCCAAACAATGGTTTGAGTCTCAAATGTGCAAATTTACAGATAAAGCCCTTTCTCACTTGGAACGTGGCCCAAGACATAAAACATATTTCCATGTCACAGAGTGTTAGCTCCAAGGGTAGTCGAGGTGTCAAAGTTTCCGACGAGAAAAAGATGTGTATGTCTTCAAAAATGCTCGATGGGGGTGGCAAGGTGAGGTCATCCGGGGTCCATTCTAGCTCGAACTTCGATGCACATCGGAGAAATCATGATGGTACTTACTTATTTTTGTATTGTTGCTTTCGTTTTTCCCTTTTTTATAATGCAAAAACTTGTATACACTAGTTGCACTGTGCAACTGGTGTGTATGTTTTAAAAAGTACTAGTCATTTCACTAACATATGTGAGCTTGTTTCTTTGTTAGTAATAGTTCGTATTAGTTCTTTCACTGTGCAACTGATGCGTGTTTAGAAAGTATTAGTTGTTTCACTGAAACATATTAGCTTGTTAGTATTATTTGTTTCATTAAAAGGTATTAGTGTTTTCCTAAAAACGTATTAGTTGTTTCACTGTGCAGCTGATGTGTATGTTTTAGAGATATTAGTTGTTTCGATGAAACGTATTAGCTTGATAGTTTTAGTTGCTTCACAAAAAAGTATTAGTTGTTTTACTGGATTGTTACTCTTTGCAGTAAAAAAAGCATCTGAAGTTCATGCTCTTTCTCTTCCGAACTTGCAACTACGGGGCGAACCAGATGACGAGGCGATATCGGTTTCGGGAGGCGTGCACAAGAATGAAACTATGGCTCCTATACCTATTTCAGCGCCTACTTTGATGTTGCTCGAGTCCTCTGCTGAAAATGACTTGGGTCGTCTTGCTACTGAGAGCAGGATCTGCTTGTATCGAGAAAAGGGGAAAGAAAAAGCGTCGTCCGATGGAGATATGTGTGCAAGATCATCAAATGATGAGGACAATAGCCATGGGAGCATGGAGAGCTGCAACAGCACCAGATTATTCCAAGGCGTAAAGAGACCGAACTTTGGTCAAATGCAGGTAATCGGAAGTAAAAGGACGAGAATGGAAATGCAAAGAGCTCATGAATCGACATCCACTATTAAACCCGATAGCTCGTTCATGAAGTGGATATCGAACATGGTTAAGGGCCTCTCAGATTGTAGTAAAGAAGGCTCGTCTCCTGCTGCTCCCACCATTGCTCGTTCCAATAATGTTGTTTTAAATAAAACAACTGCTTGCAGGAGACAAAGTACGGGATTCCAAACTATGTTTCAATCCATGTATAATCCAAGCACAAAGGATAATCGGGCTTTAGCTGATGGAAAAAATGAAAATTCGTGCAAGCAGATTGTTCTTGCTTGTACTCCGAACTCTTCTGAGAGGACTAATGCTTCAGAAATCCCCGAAAGTAAAAGGGCGAAAGTGGATGTTGTTAGCCCGTCTCATTCTTCATGCGAAAAGGTGAATAGTAGTTCAGAGAAAATAGGAATCAACTTCCCTCTCCCTATGAGTTATATGCCTGGAAAAACTAGTCCTTTTTCCAGTTTGTGGATTACTCGCCTTTATACGAATCTTGATAATCGAGCAAATGATGATCTCTCCATTGATCAGAAAACGAGTGATGATTGTGCTAGAGAAAGAGTACATGCTTCAGAGGCAATGGCATCCGTGTTTGCAAAGCGATTAGATGCCCTCAGACACATCATACACCCATCAGAAACGAGAACATCTTCGTCTTTCCAGCTAACATGTTTATTTTGTGGTAGAAATGGGCATGATTTACAAAAATGCCCAAAGTTAACAACAACAGAGCTCAAGGATCTCCATGTAAAAATGAGTTCGTTTGATAAGATAAAAGAATCTCCTTGTTTGTGCATTCGATGCTTTCAGCTCGATCATTGGGCGATTTCTTGTCCCTTGGCCTCGTCTCATGAGAATAGGCGATCAGGACAGGACACGAGCTGCCCTCTGCAGATTCATTCTAATGATAAACGTTCAAGCTACTGGAAGGTGTTAAGCAAAACACCTCCAGCTTCAAATTTATTCCAAAAGAGCAGTTCAAGTTCAGAGCATCGTCTCAAGGACAAACATGTATTTCCACCTCGTAAGATCGTTGATGCACAGAATGATGTTCCGGAGAAAGAAGTGTTTAATGCAATTAGTAAATTGCGCCTGTCTCGTGCCAATATTCTCAGGTAAAAAGGCTTTCTGGTTAGTTCAAGTTTTAGTCTAGTCTTGAATAACTGATTTCCTGACACTTATATGGAATCAGATGGATGAACTCGAATGTCCCGTTGTCGCATTTAAATGGCTTTTTCTTGCGTTTACGGGTTGGAAAGCCTGAAGGAGATCTATTGGAGACAACCTACTATGTTGCTTGCATAACAGGTCTGTAATTTCTATCAAAAGTTTTATCTTAGAGTTGAATATCATAAAGACTTTTGAGTACCATAGATATTTAAAGCAGCTATTTGAGATCAAATTTCTCACGACTCGTTCATTTTTTGTTTTTCTCGTGTTAATAGGCGATTCGATAGAGAGAATCAACAACGAGTCGAAAAAGTCTATCTTGGTCGATGTTGGAGGGATCAATTCATCTGTTGGCAGTCAGTATATCTCCAACCATGACTTCCTTGAGGTTAGTTTAGTACCAGAAATTTTAATATTTGAAGGATTGATCTTACGTAAAGCAGTTCCACTACAACAAGTTTGCAATTATCACTGTATAGTAAAACAGTTACAGAGTACTAATATGTTTCAATGGAATAACTTACTATTTAAAAATACACACAAAATGAAAACCAAAACTGATTTACATAAGACTTTGTTAAGATAGAAAGTGAGATATCCCACTTTTTTGCTTTACAATGAGTTAGTGTCGACATCCTAGTCTACCATTCTAACAAAACTTCACATGCTTCCTTTGCAGGACGAGATCAAGGCGTGGTGGAGTAGAATAGTGAAAAACGGATGTAAAATTCCTTCCCTAGATGAATTGAACTCAAAATACGAACATAGAAAACGTCTAAGTCTTTAGTTTTTCATATATCTTTCAGCTATACAAGCAACATTTATACATAGTACATTAGTTTAAACAAACTGCTAGAAGCATTGGATAAGGCTTCTTCATAGGGATGGTGATGTAGTACTTTTGATGATGATATTCTAATTTTGTGTTAAATTTCGTTGAAAGAAGATGATGAATCTCTTGTATTGTCACCTCTCTTTGCTGCAAATAAGTATAAACCATTTCTCTCGTATTGTCATCTCAGGTTAAGTGTCTCATTTCACTATTTAGAGTATTCCTGATTAAGTTACTTATTTCCATTTTTATCAACACTCTATTGTCTCTCTATCTTTTCTTTTTCCTATCTCTCTTTCTCTACATTTTTTATTTTCTATAATTTTCTATCCCAATACCCTACTATCCATTTAATAGTATATCTTAAGAAATGTGAAAATAAATGAAACACATAATGAGGAGTACAACATATTGGAAGCGTGTTACTAATTGAAAGAATATAAAAAAAGAGAGACTACTTTAAAATTTAGTTAATTACACGAAATTTCTTCGTAGTTTGAAAACGTTGCACTAAATTTTTTTGTGATTTGAAAATTGCACGAAATTTCTACATAGTTTGAAAACGTTGCACTAAATTATTTTGTGATTTGAAAATTGCACAAAACTTTTCTAACACCACCACCATCCTCATACCCTCTCTTTTTCCTTCCAATCTCTCACTTCTTTTTAAATCTATTTCTTTAGAGAAAATCTTTCTCTATAAGACACAATCAAAGTCCGTGACTGACGCCTTACCAGAGCTACAATTTTTTATTTTGTGTAGTAGTTTAGGTCAATGGTTCGATCTGTTTAAAAGGCATCATTCTTACGGTGGCCGATTGGTAGACCGAATTTGTTGACCCCCTTTTTTCTGTTTTATTTTTAGGTCCTAATTTGTTGCTAAACTTCTTCTTTTAAATTGTTTTTAACTCTTTGTTGTTTTAGTTTGTTGCAGTTCTTTGTAGTGTTTCTATTTTTATTGCCTCCATGCACTATCTCCTTGATGAGTTTCTACTTCTTTGTGAGAATCTCTACTTCTAGGGCAGTTTTCTGTCTTTCTCATGACCGGTATTTATCGGGTTCAATATGTCTCTAATTTTCTGGGCACAACAATTATCTTAGTGTGTGGTGTTGTCTCGTATTAAGAACGAAGATTTGATTGAATGTGTGGACAAATGTACACATATACCCACATCCCATTACACAATTAACCCTCAAAAGTCTACTCATTATTAAAAAAAAGTTAGGGCGCGGCTAAATGCACCCGGATTTTCCATGAGTACACCCACCAAACATTTTTTTTAATCTTTCAGAACATGTGAATTGTCTCATATACCCCTAGGGTAAAATTTATGAAAAAAATGAAGATAAGTACACCCACCCATTCTATTTCACAGAATTATCTCCACCACCACCACCAAAACAAACACCATTTTCAACAAAAAGAACTCCAAAATTTCAACAAAAATAAACATGTTCGAAAAATTTTCCAAAACAAACATGTTAAAAAATAACAAGATGTTCGAAATTTTTTCCAGAACAAACACCAAATGTTCGAAAAAATTTCCAAAACAAACATGTTCGAAATATTTTCTAAAACAAACCCAATATGTTTGAAAATTTTTCCAAAACAAACTGAATATGTTCGAAAAAAAATCCAAAACAACTCAAATTTGTTCGAAAAAAAAGATCGAACAAGATGTTCGAAATTTTTTACAAAACAAATTCAATATGTTCGAAAATAATTCTCAAACTTCTAAAATACCCTAATTTTCCTAAAATTCCTAAATTTTTTAAAAAAAAACCCTAAATCAAGAAATAAAAAACTGACCTATCTGTCTTCTTCAGAGGCCGCGTCCACTGGCCGGCGACGTGAACGGCGGCCGCTTCGCACGGAGGAGGGGACGAGGGAGGAGAAGAGGGGTTGCACACACCTCGAGCGGCGGCGGCGTTTGAAGGAGGAAATGGAGGGGGCGCGACGGCGCCCTGCGAAAGACGAGAGAGGGTTCGCGGCGGCGACCGCGTCGCTTGGAGGAGGGGCGGCCGCGTCGCTTGGTCTTCACTTCAAACGGAGGGGTCGCGGCGGCGGAAGAAGCTTCAAACAGAGGGGTGAGGAGGTGGGCCGCGGCTGTAGACGCCTGAGAGTGGGAGGAAGGGAGGAAGCGGTGGGAGTGTGGGAGGAGGCGATTGACAGAGAGAGAAGAGAGAAATTTGGTGGGTGTACCAAAATAAGAGAAAAATTAGGGTTAAGAAGAAGAAGGAGGGTATTTTGAAGTTTTCCACGTGGGTGTTCTCATCCGTTTTGTGTGTGTCCTCATCGCGTGAGTGTACTCATAGTATCCTCGGGTGCCTTTAGCCGCGCCCAAAAAGTTAATATGCGTATCCATCTATATAAGTCAAGCCTCGTTTTAGTGTTAGGGCGCGGTTATACTGACTTGGATGTATTTTTGCACACTTTTTACAACTATACGATCCCCACAAGCGTATGGGTTCGTTAGTAGTACGATAAGTATACCAAGTAAAATTTCGTTCCAAGGACTTAATTGAGTGCTAGTGAATCCCTAAAGTTACAAGTAGGCATGCTATTGTAGTAACTAAATGATGTGTTTTGGATTTTCGGGAATAAGCACAAAAATAGTAAACTATATTAACTAAAGTAATAAGAACTAGTGACAAGAAATGACAATCTATCTAACTTTCTTTTGGAAAGTGCAAGGGAAGTGTATTGCCTCGGGTGTTTCCCTTTTGTGAGCAATTAAGTGAACTAGTGAACCAATTACATGATTTTACTACAAATTTTGGTTAAGCTAAAGGCTATCACATAAGTGTGCAAACCCCCTCGAAAGACATAGGTAAACATCGTGCATTGATTAACAATTATAGGATCTAACCAAATACCATAAGCTCCTAAGATAGTGTTGCATAAGCACTTTCAACACGGTTACTAATGCTTATGAAACGCCCTCTCACCAAACTCCTAGACGACCTCTATTCGTTTAGTGTCTAAGGTTGTCGGTCTAGCCATTAACACCCCTCTCGGGTGAGCTAATTACTAATTAACTTCTATTCAATTGATCAAAGCTCACACTCACACTCCCAATCATGCTACCCAACTCTCGTTTTAATAAACATAATCGAACATGCTTGCTAATAGGGTTGATCAACCAAATGAATCAATCAAAGTACAACTTTAGAAACATAAACACCAAAATTATAAGCTAATCATGCAATTAATCCACAATTACACTAAATTCTCATCAAAACATCCACACCCAAAGCAATTGAGGATTAGCCCATGGTTCTAGAAGAGAATACCATGGCTACAACAACAAATAACATCAAACTCATAATAAAATAATAAGAGATTGAAGAAATTAAGAAAATACCAAATTGAATTGCAAAATAGAGTAATATCACCTTGATCATACGAATTTAGCTACAAAACGATGTAATAGGCGATGCCCGATGATAATCGTAGCTTGATTTGAAGTAAACACCACTATTCTATCTAATCTATTGAAGAAATTAAACTAAAAATGAAGAACACCTACAACTATGTGAATGTGTGTGTGGAAAAATGCTTCTAAAAGTAGTTTTTCTTGGATTTTAAGAAAGGGAGTTTATATAGTGTTTGGGAAGGGTTTGAATGGCATAATTGCAAGTTGATCCCTCAAAAATGGAGAAAATACAAGTTTGGCACCGAAAATGGGGTGACTCGGCCGAGTGGAACACTTAAGAAGCGTGTAGCAACTCTTTCCAGCCGAGACTCGGCCGAGTGAGGGTCACTCGGCCGAGTGGTCTTCAATTTCAGTAGCTACGTCATTCAACCTTACTCGGCCGAGTTGGCTCACTCGGCCGAGTGCGCAGTAGAGTGCAAAATTGCAGATTCGGCCGAGTAACCTTACTCGGTCGAGTGATGTCCGATTCCAGGAGCTACGCATTCAACCTTACTCGGCCGAGTTGGCTCACTCGGCCGAGTGCGCAGTAGAGTTCAAAGTTGCAGATTCGGCCGCGTTGACGCACTCGGCCGAGTTGCCTCTTCCCCTTCTCGTTCCATGCATAACTTTCACCTCGAATGTCGGATTGACTCGATTCCTTTGGCCAATCCACTCCGTTTTTCGAGACGAATCCAACCGTGCACTCCTCTTTCTGGTCCGATCACTTGTGGTACGTATTTTGCTCCAAATTCCATCGTATTTCCTACACAATCGACAAAACACAACCTTTCTCTCATTCCGGCTTAAACAATCATATTCACTGTATAATTCAATGAAATCAACATCAAATGAGCTTCAAATATGCATCTAAATCGTGTAAATTCCACCCGAATCAACTCCCCCAAACTTAAAGTGTTGCTCGTCCTCGAGCAACGAAAGAATTAAAACATGAGGGTGAAATTTACAACTAGATGATCAATGAAAGATCCCACGTATCAAATGACATGAAATGAATTCTTCTTCCTCAAGATACATCCTTAAAATGATCACAAGTTCAATATTGAAGATCCAACTCATTACTCACACATGCTCTACACACAACAACAAGTGATGGTGATGACAATATCAAGATGTTCAAGTTCAACTCCCTAGATATAGTGTTTCACTCAAACACTCAAACAAATTAAGGACAATAAGCACTCATCAATCAAATCATGCATTGCAATTGCCATAAGCTTGCCCAAGCTCTACCATCTTTCCACCACAAACATGTTCAACAATGAGATCAATAGGGCTTAACCAAGGACGTAACATTGGTTCTTTGGACGGGGTAAGATGAATATGGAAATAGTGACTCGTCTAGTGGAGAACAAGATTTGTTTTTCAACAATTCAAGCTCATGCTCTTAAGGTTTACAACCTTCATTCTCGCTTTTCATTTAATTTCCTCAAATGCATTCATCTCCTCATCTTTTTCTAGAAAATTTCTTTTCTTTTTAAGCTCTTGGGGCTCATTGTCCCTCTTTTCTTTCTCAATTATTTTCTTTTCACTTCCATCTCTTTTTTCTCTTTTCACAACTTTGCCAATTTTCTCTTCAAACCAAAGGCACTAAAGCACATGTTTTACTACTCTCTTTTATTTCTCCACTAGATTTGGATATCAAAGGCTCAAAAGGCTAAGTGGTTAAACATTGTAGGTTGCCAATAGAATGGGAAATCAAGCTCAAACGGGCTAACTACGGAAGATTACTTTGGTTATTGGAGAATTTTTGGCTAAGTGACGTGTAGTACGAAAGATGGCCTACATCCTATCTCAAAGTATCACACAAGCATGATTTCAAGCAAGAACTTGGGCAAGTTCTAGAAAAGCAAGCAATGAATTGATTCACTCACAAATGAAATAAACCGGATTAATGCTCGGTTCAAAGCTCAACTCTCACCGGTTCATTAAAGACTCAAACATTCATCAATCACCACCACACATAACTCATTGTGCATGCAAAACATCCATAGGCAACAAGATGACAACAACACAAACAAAATGATTCATTACAATCATGTACACATTCAAGGAATCAAATTCACAACAAATCACTATCAAATGTGTCTCAATGATCATTAAAGCTCAAATTACACACATATACAAGAGTACACATTGGTGTCAATAGAAAATGTAAAAACGAACATACCCCCCCAAACTTTTTCATTGCAAAGCAATTAAAAGTTTGGAAAAATAGTGTTGCATTGATATTGACACCAAGTGTTAACCATACAAATCTACACACATGGGCCACTATCCCAACAATTAACATTAAGAGTAGCTAAGCAATCAATATTATGAACAAGAATATAAATTCCACTACCCCCCCAAACTTAGTAATTGTTATGCAATTCCTAAGTTTGGAGTGGGCGTACCTCTCACGATTGCTATAGCTACACCTTCTTCGAAGCTCAAAGTTCCACTTTCGATCTCCAATCGTCCATTCGATCCAAGCTTCTCCAACTAACATCAAAACTCACAAACACATCAAACTAAACTAACAAAGCAAATAAAATGAGCAAGAAATGAAATAAAGCAAGTAAAAATGGGTTGCCTCCCATTTAGCGCTAGGTTTAACGTCCTATGCCGGACGGAACTTAACAAGTTCATACTTCTCTTTCTTTGAATGGAGGATGATAGTACTTGACATTGTGCTCATCGGTGATGAACACTTCATCCTCCTCACTTTCCAACGCAATGCCTCCTCCATAGACCAATTTCTTCATGACCAACATTTTCCGTTCCTTGATCTTCATCTCTCCAAGGACTTCCATCACTCCCAAGGTGCCCCATACCACCGTATCTCCAATTTCAAAGCCCTTCTCAATCTTTCTCTCCTTCGAACTCTTTATTTTTCCCTCTTCATCTTCACTACCCTCAAGGAACTTATCAAAACTCTTCTCCTTATAAAACTCCCCCAAACTTGAGTTTTGCTCAAGTTTGGGAGTTTGCTTCAATTTGTTATCATCTCCCGGATCTTTCAATGGGACTTTTGGTAATGGCTCTTTCACATAAATGTCACATTCTTGGATGGAGGGAGATTCCTTCTTTCTTGGGGGGCTCTCAATTGAGCTATTCTTGGAGAAAATCACTTTCTCTCCATTCACCTCCAATGTTACCTCTCCTTTTCTCAAATCGATGTTTGCTCCCCCCGTGGCAAGAAACGGCCTCCCAAGAATCAATGGGATATTTGCATCTTCTTTCATATCTAACACCACGAAGTCGGCCGGAATGATGAACTTGTCAATCTTCACCAATACATCTTCAATGATCCCTTTAGGATGGGTGATGGAACGATCCGCTAATTGGAGAGTAATTGATGTGGACACTACTTCTCCAAGTCCCAAACGCTTGAAGATTGAAAGTGGCATCAAATTGATGCTAGCTCCCAAATCACAAAGAGCTTTCATCATGGGACCATCACCAATCTCACATGGGAGAGTGAAACTACCCGGATCCTTGAGCTTTTCGGGAGGAGTTCGTTGAAGAATATCACTACACTCTTCGGTCAACTTGATCTTCTCATCATCCACTAGTTTCTTTTTGTTTGCTATTGCATCCTTTAGAAACTTCATGTAATGAGGTATTTGCTCTAAAGCATCCGAAAGTGGAAGATCAATGTGGATTTTCTTGAAAATATCCAAAAACTTCCCAAACTTCTCATCCATTTTCTTCATGTATCTTCCCGGGTATGGAAGTGGCTCATATGTAATGGGCACCCCCCATCTATCACAAGGTACCTCAAGCTTCTTCTTTTTCAAATCTTTGGCAATTCTCCACTTTGGAATTATTGGAGCAACCTTTCCACTTCCAACTTTTTCTATCCTCTTCTTTTCCTCTTCCTCCCTTTCTTTTTCCTTCAATACTTCACCCTCTTCCAATTCAATTGAAGAAACTCCATAATGTTCACCACTTGAAATTGTAATAGCATTACAATGCTCACGTGGGTTTACCTCGGTGTTTGAGGGCAATTTACCCTTTGTATGTTGAGATCCAATGGAAGTTGCCAATTGTCCCATTTGAAATTCCATCGATTTTTGATTACTCATGAGTTGGGCAAGCATTGAGTCGGTGGATTTTTGGTTACTCATAAGTTGGGCAAGCATTGAGTCGGTAGATTTTTGGTTACTCATGAGTTGGGCAAGGATGGAGTCGGATGCTTCAGATTTCTTCTCACTTGTCTCCATTCTCTTCATGAGGAGTGCAAGAAGCTCATCCGTGGAGGACTTCCCTTCTCCACTTGGAAGTTTTGCACCGGGATCAAATCCGGGAGGATATTGAATAGCACCCTTAGGATTGGAATATGACAAGTTCTCATTCCTCCGAAAATTCGAGTTTTGAGGAGCTTGGTATTGAGGGGATGGTCCCCCTTGTCCTTGAGATGATGAAGATTGCCCTTGGAATCGGTTTTGAGGAGGAGCTTGATATCCTTGACCACGATTTTGATATGGTGGTTGACCTTGATATTGTCGATTCCCTTGAAAATTTTGTGGGTATCCTTGTTGACCCATGTATTGCACATCCTCCATAGGTCCCATTTGAAGATTCTCTTGCCCAAAGGATAAATGATTATCTCTTGTTTGAGATAAAACATTCACCTTTTCAATGAGTGTAGACATCATTGCTTTAATGCTATCATTAGCATCCACTTGGGCTACCCGATTTTGTGCTCCACGGTCTATTCTCATCTTGAAAGTATTGTTTGATATCCCTTCTATTATGTCATTGATCTCCTCCACCGATTTCATCCAAATTGAACCCCCTACACAAGCATCAATGTGGTGTTGATCTTCCAATCGTAACCCACCAACGAACCAACATGTTGTTTGTTCTATTGGGAAACCATGATGGGGGCATGTGATGAGAAGATTCGTAAACCTTTCCCATGCCTCTTTGATTCCCTCTGTTGGACCTTGTTGGAATGTAGAGATCTTTTGTTTGGCTTCCATAGTCTTTGAAGGAGGGTAGTACTTCAATAGAAATCTTTTCTTCAACTCTTCCCATGTCCTCACTTCTCCGGCGGAAATGCTTGATTGTAGCCAAGCTTTGGCTTTCCCCGACAATGTAAATGGAAATAACCTCATCTTTTTAGCATCTTCCAACACTCCATTTTGCTTGAGAGTGTCGGCTATCTCCAAGAATTGAGCAAGATGTTCATTCGGGTCTTCCTCAAATCCTTCCTCCGTCCTTCCTTCAAATTGTCTCTCCCTCAACATCCTTAATAAAGAGGCACTAATCTCAAAATTGTTTGTCTCCACCCTTGGTCTTGCCAACCCATCGTAATGCTCCCTAGGTTGAGGCTCAAAATATTCCATCATTGGCCTTCCATGGTACACACGTTGAGGTTCTTCTATATGTGGAGGGGGAGGGATGTATTCCTCTTGAATGTGTTGAGGGTGAGGATATTGGTAAGGTGGAGGGTAAGGGTGTTGAGGTGGTGGATATTGATTAGGTGGTGGTGGATAGTAGGCTTGTTGTGGAGGTGGATAGGGTAAGTGGGCCTGTTGTGGAGGTGGGTAAGGATAAGGATAGTACCCTTGATATGGAAGGTGATTTTGAGGTGGATTCAGATTATGGAGAATTGGTGGAGGGTTTTGAAGTGGATTACCTCCTTGTTGATTCCCAACTTGGGGATTCTCTCTTTGAGGCTCATCATCTCCATTTGGTGGAGGATTCATCTCTTCAATGTTCTCCATCTCAAATGGTTCTTCTATGACTCTTTGTCGATTCCTACTTCGATTCCTTCTTCTTGCGTGTGCCTCGATCTCAAGGTCTAATGGTTCAAGATTTCCTCCACGTGATCTTGTGATCATGCACCTACAAAAGAAAAATGTCAAAGTCCACAAAGATGAACAAAATCAAAATAACAAAAAATAAATGCTACTATCAATAACACTTAACAAACTCTAAGTCTCACTAACAACACTCGCTTAAGTCCCCGGCAGCGGCGCCATTGACTTGGATGTATTTTTGCACACTTTTTACAACTATACGATCCCCACAAGCGTATGGGTTCGTTAGTAGTACGATAAGTATACCAAGTAAAATTTCGTTCCAAGGACTTAATTGAGTGCTAGTGAATCCCTAAAGTTACAAGTAGGCATGCTATTGTAGTAACTAAATGATGTGTTTTGGATTTTCGGGAATAAGCACAACAATAGTAAACTATATTAACTAAAGTAATAAGAACTAGTGACAAGAAATGACAATCTATCTAACTTTCTTTTGGAAAGTGCAAGGGAAGTGTATTGCCTCGGGTGTTTCCGTTTTGTGAGCAATTAAGTGAACTAGTGAACCAATTACATGATTTTACTACAAATTTTGGTTAAGCTAAAGGCCATCACATAAGTGTGCAAACCCCCTCGAAAGGCATAGGTAAACATCGTGCATTGATTAGCAATTATAAGATCTAACCAAATACCATAAGCTCCTAAGATAGTGTTGCATAAGCACTTTCAACACGGTTACTAATGCTTATGAAACGCCCTCTCACCAAACTCCTAGACGACCTCTATTCGTTTAGTGTCTAAGGTTGTCGGTCTAGCCATTAACACCCCTCTCGGGTGAGCTAATTACTAATTAACTTCTATTCAATTGATCAAAGCTCACACTCACACTCCCAATCATGCTACCCAACTCTCGTTGTAATAAACATAATCGAACATGCTTGCTAATAGGGTTGATCAACCAAATGAATCAATCAAAGTACAACTTTAGAAACATAAACACCAAAATTATAAGCTAATCATGCAATTAATCCACAATTACACTAAATTCTCATCAAAACATCCACACCCAAGGCAATTGAGGATTAGCCCATGGTTCTAGAAGAGAATCCCATGGCTACAACAACAAATAACATCAAACTCATAATAAAATAACAAGAGATTGAAGAAATTAAGAAAATACCAAATTGAATTGCAAAATAGAGTAATATCACCTTGATCATATGAATTTAGCTACAAAACGATGTAATAGACGATGCCCGATGATAATCGTAGCTTGATTTGAAGTAAACACAACTATTCTATCTAATCTATTGAAGAAATTAAACTAAAAATGAAGAACGCCTACAACTATGTGAATGTGTGTGTGGAAAAATGCTTCTAAAAGTAGTTTTTCTTGGATTTTAAGAAAGGGAGTTTATATAGTGTTTGGGAAGGGTTTGAATGGCATAATTGCAAGCTGATCCCTCAAAAATGGAGAAAATACAAGTTTGGCACCGAAAATGGGGTGACTCGGCCGAGTTGGGGTCACTCGGCCGAGTGGAACACTTAAGAAGCGTGTAGCAACTCTTTCCAGCCGAGACTCGGCCGAGTGAGGGTCACTCGGCCGAGTGGTCTTCAATTTCAGTAGCTACGGCATTCAACCTTACTCGGCCGAGTTGGCTCACTCGGTCGAGTGCGCAGTAGAGTGCAAAATTGCAGATTCGGCCGAGTAACCTTACTCGGTCGAGTGATGTCCGAATCCAGGAGCTACGTATTCAACCTTACTCGGCCGAGTTGGCTCACTTGGCCGAGTGCGCAGTAGAGTTCAAAGTTGCAGATTCGGCCGCGTTGACGCACTCGGCCGAGTTGCCTCTTCCCCTTCTCGTTCCATGCATAACTTTCGCCTCGAATGTCGGATTGACTCGATTCCTTTGGCTAATCCACTCCGTTTTTCGAGACGAATCCAACCGTGCACTCCTCTTTCCGGTCCGATCACTTGTGGTACGTGTTTTGCTCCAAATTTCATCGTATTTCCTACACAATCGACAAAACACAACCTTTCTCTCATTCCGGCTTAAACAATCATATTCACTGTATAATTCAATGAAATCAACATCAAATGAGCTTCAAATATGCATCTAAATAGTGTAAATTCCACCCGAATCATATACACACACACCAATCTGCTGAGTATACCCACCTGACAAATTTTTATCCTATAAGACATGTAAAATGTCCAATATACCCTTTCTGTAAAAAAAAATTAAAAAACACAAAGATGAGTACACTCACCCATTTCATTTTTGACGAATCATCCCCACCATCACCTTAGTCTTAAAAAAAATTCTTAACAAATACAAAATTAGAAAGAAAAAGATGTTCGGGATTTTTTTTCGCACAAATCATTATTGTACGAAAAAAAAACATGTGTTCGTAATTTTTTTTCGGACAAATCATTATTATCCGAAAAAAAATATGTGTTCGGAATTTTTTTCCGGACAAGTCAACATTGTCCGAAAAAAAACATGTGTTCGAAAATTTTAAATGAACAAAATTAGAATGTTCGAAATTTTTTTTAAAACAAACTCAGTGTGTTCAAAATTCTTTTTTGAACAATTTTCATTTGTCCGAAAAAAAAATCGAACATGCAGATGTCCAAGAAAATCGCAAAAAAAAATTGTTGATTCTTACTCTAAACCCTAATCTGCAAATTTTGAGTGCACAAACCCTAAATAAAAAAAATTGAAAATGTGCACAAAATCTAGACACCTAAATTTACCGGAATTACGAGGCGGCGAGTGGACGGGGAGGGGTGCGAACGGCCGCGGCCACTTGTAAGAGAGGGGGTGCGGCCGCGAACGGTCGCGAAGGGAAGGGAGATGGGTTGCGGCCGCGAAGGGAGAGAGAGGGGTTCGACCGCGAACGGCTGTGAAGCAAGTGGGCGGCGACGTGGCTGACGAGTCGCAGAGGAGTGGGAAGGTGGGAGGAGCGGAGGTGGGCGGCGAGGAGGCGGGTCTGCGCGGAGGTGGGCGCCGTTGATTGGATGTGAGATTGCTCGTATTTGTGCTCATTATTGCTATATTATCGTAGCATTTTGATGTGATTTTGTGCGTAATTGATAGAAATGGTGCTACTAACCTTGTTGTCAAGAAATGTGTTCAAAGTGTAGAAAACAAGGTGAAATAGTCCATTTTAGAGAGAAAATGAGCATTGGCGCATGGGAATTGAAGTTCGGTTGGAGGACGAGCAAGGAAAGCCAAGAAAAAGTGTTAGAAAAGTCCAAGGAGCAGAATTCACTCGGCCGGCCGAGTGGTCTCACACTAGCGACCGAGTGAGTGAGAGTTCTAGAGAGTTTGAAAATTTTGCATGTCACTCGGCCGGCCGAGTGGTTTCACACTGGCGGCCGAGTGGGTTCTGCAGCCCAAAAACTCACTGTATATCCACTCCACTCGGTTGACCGAGTCAACTTACGTTTTTCGGGGTTTTTTGCGAATTTTGAAGAACTTCAAGGACCCAAGTGCTAATTTCGTCTCACACACTCTTGGAAGCTTTAAATAGCTTCAAACTCAGTTTGTAAAGGTTTTGCCTCATTTCTACACACTGAAACCCTAGCTCATTTTGCTACAACATGTGATAAATAGAGGAGCAATTAGCTTAGGTTTGATGAGCTTATCTCCTCAAACACACTCTTCATTTTTATGCTTTCTTAGTTTAGAATCATTTGAGTATTTTATTTTCATGTAACAATGGAGGAATTACAAGACTCTCAAGGTGATATTTTTCTTTTATTTAAGCTTTGTATGGTAAATTTCTTGTTTATTTCTTTTATTTTTTTAGCCATGGGTGTTTTCTCAAACACCATGGGCTAAGCTTTTTATGCTTTGGGTGTTTGAAACCATGTGAATATTGAATGTGTGAATTGTTTATGCTTTGATTATTGTTGATATTTTGATTATTGCTTCTCTTATTGGGTTTTATTGGTGCTTTGTGTATTAACTTCTATTAATCCGTATTTTGAGGCATGTTTAGCGTAGACGAGAGTTACATGAACATGTTTAAATTGATGGTGTGAGTTTTTGGTATACAAATGCGTTTATTATACTTTTAATTTGTCGAGAGAGAGTTAATTGTATTAGAACCTCATTAGGAGACATTAATTACTTGAATGGTTATTTGGGTGGTTGATGAGGATTAGGAAGATGTCTTATTACCGGGTTTGGGAACACCTTAGACGTGAGGCTATAGTACCCGAAGGGAAACAATTTTCATCCTAACATCTTGATGCTCTTAGCAAATCCAAATTGAAGCATAAAAACGGTATAAGCAATCCCACTCGATTTCACTAGGTAGAGAACACCCGAAGCATTCCCACACTTGCACTTATTCGAATTTCATTCGTAGTTGTTATTTGCTTTTAATTGTCACTTTCTTGTTTTCTTGGTTAGTAGTTAATTTATTTATTAGGATTGTGTTTAGTTTAATTTAATTCCTTTGATTGCCTCTTAGCTTTAGCTCAAATTGCTCCCGAAACTATAGCTACATTAGTTATGCCTATATACAACTTTAGGGATCCATTGCACTAGCCCACCTCCCGTGGTTCGATACTACTTGGTCGAAATACTTACGTGTATACTACTACGATCCCTTATGCTTGAGGGGAAGTAGTTAGTCAAAACTTATTGACCTAAAAATTTCGTTCAAGTCAGACGCGGAGGCGGGGCTGCGCGGAGGTGGGCGGCGAGGAGGCGGGTCTGCGCGGAGGTGGGCGGCGCGGAGGCGGGGCTGCGCGGAGGTGGGAGGCATGGGAGAGGAGGGATGAAGGTGGGTGTACCCATGAAACGAGAGAAATGAGAGAAATGAAATTGAATTAGGGTTTTAAAGTGTTAGAAGGATATTTTTGAATTTTTCAAGTGGATGTTCTCAACTTATGGGTGTGTGTACTCATTCGGTGGGTGTCCTCAATACATTGGTGGGTGTCTATAAACGCGCCCTCAGTGTTATTGTCTAATACTCTTAGCCCACTAGTACATAATTGTACTGGGCCCGAAACTGAAATGTTCATTTTGATGTAAAGCCGCAGCCTTCTCCTTTTTTTTTTCTTTTTAAATTTTAAAACTTTACATCAACTCTACTTTAATGTTTGATAACCATTTTTTTAAACTTACTCAAAACTCAAAACTAAGCAATTATATATATTGTCCCTCAAAAAAAAAAAAAAAGCAATTAAATATATTGATTTAACATAAATTTAAATAATTATAACTAGAGAGGCATATCGGGATGACTCTAGTCTTATAGGACAGTTCTACAGGGTCACTGACTAAACGGACTAGAATTTTAATCAGTTCATTCTTAACGGTCTTACAATTATTGCGACCTAACCCTAACTCTAGCGAGTCACGGGGTAAACGGTGTTTTTTTTTTCTTTTAAAATTAAAGGTCACAATTGACACGTTCAACAAGCAAATAAAATATGAATTATATATAATTAGTTAATGGTCGGTAAATGAGAAAATAAAATAATTATTTAAACACAATTTTAGAACTCATTGGTCCTTAATATGACCAAATAAAGCTAAACAAAAATCATAATCTAATAAAAAAAAAGTACTCCCTCCGTCCGCCTATAAGTTTCCCATTTTACCATTTTGGTTTGTCCGCCTATAAGCTTCTCATACCTTTTTTGGTAAGTATTTTTTCTTACAATTCACTTTATATCTTACTTTTTCTCTCTATCTTTCTCCTCTCTCAATCACATCACTTGTAATATATTTATTATTTAATCACTTTTCTTAATCTTTGTGCCAAAAAATAACGTGAAGCTTATAGGCGGACGGAGGGAGTAAATGACTAATGGATGGTAATGAACTGTTTAATGCTTATAGTTATGGATATGAGCAGTGACGGACCCATAAATTTTCGGTAGGGGGGTCCAATTAACATTATTATAAAAAAAAATATATGTACTCATTTTCATCAAAATTTCACATTATAAAATTGCCAACACGTCACATTTCATTAAA
The DNA here is from genome assembly GCA_963675135.1 of Galeopsis tetrahit. Classification (NCBI taxonomy): domain Eukaryota; kingdom Viridiplantae; phylum Streptophyta; class Magnoliopsida; order Lamiales; family Lamiaceae; genus Galeopsis; species Galeopsis tetrahit. Next base: position 70,933,698 of record OY776124.1, read on the forward strand.
TTAAATTGATCGAATAAGTTGACTTTTGCTATGTTTTGGTACAAGTTAATACTCCCTCCGTCACGTGATAATTTGCACATTTTAACCAATTCACTTTAAAAAACAATTGAATTTAGTGGTGTAGAGTCAAATAAGAAATCGTATTTTGAGTGATTTGATAAGGTGTAAGGAGGATTTAGTAGGATGTAAAATAGATTTAGTGAAATTTAGGATAAAATGTAGACCCAAAATGAGTGACGATTTTAAAATAAAATAATGTTCGGATATATATTAATTTTGTGGATTATTTTTATATCAGAAGTGTGTAAATAATTATGAAACAGAGTATTAATTTTAATATGTGTGAAATTATCAAAATACCCCTAACAAATTTACAAAATTAGTGGGGGGCCCACGGGCCCCCCTGGGCATAACGTAGGTCCGCCACTGGATATGAGTCAAATGGCCCAAAATTTGTTCGCTAATTATTTACTAAAAAATAAAAAAGGTAACAGCTTGGGCCAGCGGGCTGGCCCAATTTAGCCCAGCTGGCTAACCGATTTGGATTAAAAAAGTCTGAATTTAAACGGGTCAGCCCAGTTAACCCAGACAAGAGGAGTTGGTCTCCTGTGCACAGTGTGCACGTGCACACTAATGCACAGGTCAATCCTATGTCTATTTATAAAGGCAAATAAATATAACTAAGTAATGAATGTTCTAATGGTTATAGATACCCTTCATAAGCATTAGGTCACTTCGTTTTTTTTTTAAGTTTTTTTTTTTATCCGTTTTTTTTTTCTTTTTTTTTTCCTTTCTACTTTTCATTAATAAAATTTTCAACTTTCACTAATAATTTTTTTTTTCCTTTTTTTTTCTGTGTTGTTTTTTTTTTCCTTTTCTTTTTCACCTTTTTTTTTCCGTTTCTACTTTTCATTAATATTTTTTTTTCGTTTGTTTTTTTTTATCCGTTTTTTTTTTCATTTTTTTTTGTTTTTACTTTTCATTAATAAAATTTCCACTTTTCACTAATAATTTTTTTTTTCCTTTTTTTTCTTTTTTGTTTTTTTTTTACTTTTTTTTTCACGTTTTTTTTTTTCGTTTCTACTTTTCATTAATATTTTTTTTTCGTTTTTTTTTAAGTTTGTTTTTTTTTCGTTTCTATTTTTCATTAATAAAATTTTCACTTTTCACTAACAATTTTTTTTTTCGTTTTTTTTTTCACGTTTTTTTTTTCGTTTCTACTTTTCATTAATAAATTTTTTTTTTTCGTTTCTACTTTTCATTAATAAATTTCCACTTTTCACTAATAAAAATTACCACTTTTCACTAATAATAGCTACCACTTTTCAGTAACAGAATTTCCACTTTTCAATAATAAGAATTACATTTTTCAGTTAAAATATCTACCACTTTTCAATAATAAAAATTACATTTTTCAGTTAAAATATCTACCACTTTTCAGTAACAAAATTTCAACTTTTCAATAATAAAAATTACACTTTTCAGTTAAAATATCTATCACTTTTCAATAACAAAAATTACATTTTTAAGTTAAAAATATCTACCACTCTTCAATAATAAGAATTACACTTTTCAGTTCAAATATCTACCACTTTTCAATAACAAGAATTACACTTTTCAGTTAAAATATCTACCACTTTCAATAATAAAAACTACATTTTTCAGTTAAAATATCTACCACTTTTCAATAATAATAATTACATTTTTAATTACAGTTCTCATTTTTATCGACCAATATTTACAATTATTAATTAACTTACAATTCTCATCACTTAATTAATTAATTAATTTACAATTATTAATTAATCTATAATTTTCATTTTTATTTTGCTTATTGTTATCATTGTTAACTTAATTAATTAAAACGGGTATATTTAATTATAAATTGTACCGTTAAAATTATTATTAAAATTAAAAAAAATGTTATTCTTATTATTGAAAAGTGGTAAATTTTGTTATTGAAAAATGTAATTATTATTATTGAAAAGTGGTATATATTTTAACTGAAAAATGTAGTTTTTATTATTGAAAGTGGTAGATATTTTAACTGAAAAGTGTAATTCTTATTATTTAAAAGTGGTAGATATTTGAACTGAAAAGTGTAATTCTTATTATTGAAGAGTGGTAGATATTTTAACTTTAAAATGTAATTTTTGTTATTGAAAAGTGATAGATATTTTAACTGAAAAGTGTAATTCTTATTATTGAAAATGGGTAGATATTTTAACTGAAAACTGTAATTCTTATTATTGAAAAGTGGAAATTTTGTTACTGAAAAGTGGTAGATATTTGAACTGAAAAGTGTAATTCTTATTATTGAAAAGTGGTAGATATTTTAACTTAAAAATGTAATTTTTATTATTGAAAAGTGGTAGATATTTGAACTGAAAAGTGTAATTCTTATTATTGAAAAATTGGTAGCTATTTTAACTGAAAAGTGTAATTCTTATTATTGAAAAGTGGAAATTTTGTTACTGAAAAGTGGTAGATATTATATATAACTGAAAAATGTAATTTTTATTATTGAAAAGTGGTAGATATTTTAATTGAAAAGTGTAATTCTTATTATTGAAATGTGGAAATTTTGTTATTGAAAAGTGGTAACTATTATTATTGAAAAGTGTAAATTTTGTTACTGAAAAGTGGTAGCTATTAATAGTGAAAAGTGGTAATTTTGTTACAGAAAAGTGGTAATTATTATTAGTGAAACGTGGAAATTTTGTTATTGAAAGTGATAACTGTTATTAGTGAAAAGTGGAAATTTTATTAATGAAAAGTAGGGACTATTATTATTGAAAAGTGAGTAGTTATTGAAAAGTGGAAGTGAGTAACGAAAAAAAAAACAAAAAAAAAAAGAAAAAAAAAAAACGGAAAGAAAAAAAGAAAAAAAAAACGAAAAAAAAAAAGAAAAAAAAAGTATGAAAGGATCATGCTTATAAGAATTGTAAATTAATTAATTAAGTGATGGGAATTGTAAATTAATTAATAAAGTAATGGATTATAAATTAATTAATTAATAAATAGAAAAAAAAATGAAATTATAACTATAATAAGTAAAGAAAAAAGGATAATAAATTAGAGTGAGGGGATAAGGACAAAAGCATGTACACCAAACCTGTTTTGGTGCACATGGTGCATTTGAGAATTTCCCAGACAAGAGACATCTCTAATTATAACACCACTTCTATCATTATGACCACTTTCAACAATAATATAATAATACAACAATATAATAAATACAATCATTACACCATCATCTAATTATTATAATGTCACTCAATAATAATATAAGAATATAATTTCATTCAATTTTAAATATTAATTTGACAAGTTAAATATTCTTATATTTAAAAACTCAAAAAAAAAAAAAAACATACCCCCTCTGTCCCAGGTTTGTTTGCACCAACTTTAGTGCACATAAATTAAGAAAACCCACTTTTTGACTTTTTGAGTAAGGGTATTATTGTACATTCAGGTATAGTTAATGAAGTGATTAGTTTAGAATTTAGTTCTCACCTATCCATACAACCATACAACCGTGGTTCACATAACTTGTAGAGTAAATTAAATTCTTTACTTTTTGCACGGAGTACATACTAATAAATAGATGTATTAGATGTGATTGAGAAAGATAAGAATATAATTAAATGTGAGAGAGAGTAGTTGTTAAAAAAAGAATGGTACCTTTCATTGAGACGGACGAAAAAATAATTAAAGTTGAGTAGTTTTCACTGGGACGGAGGGAGTATAATTTATTGTCACGAGCTAATAATATGGAGTATAAGGAGTATAAATTTTTCTTATGGTTAAAATGTGTTAGTGTAAATAAACTAAAATACCCTTAATATATATTTACTCAATACACCTCTCCCAAATCATAAATCCATTCATCCCTTCCTCCAATCTTATTTTGTAAGTTTTTTTTTTTTTTGTGCATTTTTTCTGTTCAAATGATAGATATGTTAACGTTTTTGGTATTGAGATGTAAAATTTGATATTAGATGAAATTCTAATTTTTGTGAGATTAATAATCGCATCCAAATTGAACTAAAAATAATCGAACCACAATGAGAGCGAAACCTAATAAGATTGGAATACCTTATACCATTTTTTTATTTCTTTCAATAACGTATCCACTCTATATCATTCAAACAACCGACATAATAATGAAAATATTTGCAGTAGTAATAAAATATTGCAATTGGTTGAGCCTCCATTGCCACTTGATCTTTATTTTATTTTATTTGGTCATATCGTGCGCACCCTTTTCATGGATATTAATCAACCAGCGCGTTGAATCAACTTTTTTTATTTTGCAATGTTGTGATTCTCACTTGGTAACAATCGATATATATATATATATATATTAATTGAGCTCTTAATTATTATTTAATTAGTTGACTAGGGAACTTACATTAATTGAGAATTCACACTAAATAAATTCCAATCCGTGTAATAATTTGCAAATCACACGAGATTCAAGTGAGTTAAAAGCCATTTTTCAAAGAAAAAAAAAGTGAGTTAGAGAACACTTTGTCCTCGTATTTTACAACAACGATCATCGTAAATCAATCGTGACCCACGGCTAATCGAGTCAAAAAGTCATTATAAATTCCGTTGTAATTTGTGAAGGAAATACACCGTCGTAAATTGTGACAAAATTATACAAAAAATTGCTAAGATGGTTCAAACTCGAGTGAGGCGATCCCCTAGGCGGGTGTCAAATTAAACCACTAAGCCACCATTGCACATCACAATTAATGTAGCGTTAGGCGAGCCCCTAAGTGGGTCTCAAACCATTAAGTCACCATGCACATCATAATATAACCCATACTTTGTATATAAATTTTGATCTCCATGGGGATCGAATCGGAGATCTTGGCCGGGCACGTCTACAGAAGGTCAATTTGTGCTACCATAAGGATTTGCCATCCTATAGAAAGCCCTGATCACGCCATGCATTATCCAACAGCTAGGGGTGTCAAACACACTCTAGCTTTCTGCATTTTAATTAGTTAATATAAATTATTGATTATATAAATTAGGCCAAACAATAATATGCTGCTGCAAGATCAATTTGTTCTACTATAAGGATTGAATACAAACTTAATATTTAGAACGAATTTGAAGGTCACAAAGTCAAAATATTATGTTGCTACAAGACCAAAAAATGTTACTATATATAAGATTAAAATAAATTACTATAAGGTTAATTTGTGCTACTACATGACCAAAATATTCTAGACCACCTATTTGCGATCCACAAAGTTCTTAGGTTTGTCCTTACAGTAACACAAATGGATCTTGTAGACGCATATTTTAATTTTGTAGTAACCTATTTTGGTCTTGTAATAAAGTAATACTTGAAAAAAAATATGCTTCAATTAAGTTTGACTTAACCCAATTTTTTGACCAATTTACCTTAATTAATTAAAGGCTAGTCTTATGTGAAAGGTAAAGTCTAGTATTTACTCGAGTGCATGTTGTGCACCCTAGTCCATGTTGCACTTTTCAGTTTTACTGACTTACACTTTTTGGTAAATGGTGTTGCACTTTTCAATTATTACTAAAAATATTATTATACAGTTTAATAATTGAAAAGTGCAACACCATTTACCAAAAAGTGTAAGTCATTAAAACTGAAAAGTGCAACATGGACTAGGGTGCACAACATGCACTCGAGTCCATAGCAGACCAACCCTATGTGAAATATTTCATTCATGCATTTCATACTAATTTGACCAAATCAAAACCCTAAACTCATTTATCTCAAAAGTCAAATTAAGATAATTTTAAAAAAATCGCGGATCATAAGTCCAGATTTGGGTTGCCCATAAAATTCGCGGGTCGCAAACAGGTGGTTTACTACATGACCAAAATATTGTTACTACAAGGTCAAAAAATTACCACTACAAGGCCAAAAATTTAATACTACATGTCAAAACATTCTGTAAATTCATCCAAAAAATTAAGTGTCCAGAATATTTTTGGACATGTAGTAATACACTTTTGACCTTGTAGTTATAAAATTTTGGTCTTGTAGTAACATTGTTTTACTCATGTAGTAGCCGAATAAGTTAGAATTATTTTAGTAATTTTGCTCAAAAAAAATAAGTGTCCATAATATTTTTGGACTTGAAGTAATACACTTTTGGTCTTGTAGTGATAAATTTTATGTCATGTAGTAACATAGTTTTGGTCATGTAGTAAGATAGTAATATTTTAGAGCGAAAATAAATATTATAATTAAAGTTGACCCGCTTTGACTCGCGTTGACCCACAAATTTTGATCTAATTGGTCAATATTGCATGTATGCAATATTGCATATAAGTTTTTGCCATTAATTATATGTCATTTATGAAATATTGTATATACGTTGTGTTCTAATTATGAATTCATAAAGTAGTAACACTTAAAAAATACTTCCTCCGTCCCATAAAGATAGCCACATTTGACTTTACACACAGATTAAGAAAAATCAATAAATGTAGTCAAATTTAGCTAATGTGTCAATTTTGCCCTTAAAATCTCATACTCCAAAATCTGCTAAGCATTAATTACTCTTATCAATTAGGGGTAAAATTGACAATAAAACATTTAATGCTAAAGTAAAAGAGAAAATATGGCTATAATTTGAAATATTTAAAAAAAGAATACGTGGCTATCTTGGAACGGAGGGCACATATAAAAAATTAGTGGAAGACCAACATATTAAAGTTTAAAAAATGATCGATTCATTTTATATTAGGAAGTAATAAATTTATGTTGAAAAATGATATTAATCAGGGTACATACATGTTTTATTTTCATATATATGTAAAGATAATTGTTTAATTATAAAAATATATATATGCATCACATAAATGGTTTTACTATTCATGTAAATAAGATCACATGTAGAGCTGTCAAAACGGGCTAACGGGGCGGGCCAATTTATAACCCACTTCAACCCGTCATTTTACGGGTTTTGGCGGGCCGGTCCACGGCGGGTACGGGTTAGAAAATACTCAACCCAACCCACGTTGGGTTGCGGACTAGCCCACGGGCTTTTTCTTTATATATTTTTACATTTTCACATTTATTAAAAAAAATTGTGCAAATAATTTGGAATAATATTTGATTAAACCCACACATTTGTCGTCAATAATTTTAATCTCTTATAATCAGAAAGTAGACCTCAAATATATATTATTTTGTTTAATTAACATATCAATCGAACTAAAATTTAAACCTTCAAATTGTTTAAATCCTTATTGTCAAAAGAGTAGAATCAATATATAATATTCAATGAAAGATTAATTGACAAATCAACCCAACTATCAGTAGCAAATATCAATTTGCGAATACACGTCTCACCACACTCTCTTTCAATCTACTAATGATAATTATGTTCTTACAAAGAAAAAGTTAAAAAAGAGATTTAAATCTCAATCTACTCTCTTTCACCACACTCTCTTTCAATACACTACATTAATTATGACAATGGTGTATTCTCATTCTCAAATCTCAATTTTGTTTAATAGTATAATATTTTTGTGATTTTGAAACTTAATTTAAAGTTGAATTGAATTCATAAATTTTTAGTTATCACATTTTTACTTACAATTCAATTTAAAATTTTAAAAATAGTTTTTTAAAAGCCCGGTCCAACCTGCCAAAACCCACGACCCATACGGTATGGTCCATACGGGCCCGCTTTTTAAACGGGCCTAAATTACTTAACCCAACCCACCTTTTTTAGAGACGGGTGCAGACCGATCCAACGGGCCTAGCCCATTTTGACAGCTCTAATCACATGTGCATATCTATACACACACGTGATAGGAGTACAGTAATATTTGTCTTTTTTTTTTTCTTTTTTATTTGAGTGGGGGAGATTGTGGATAAAACATTAGACAGGTCCCACTCACCTAATGAGTGATTTTTTATTATTATTTATTTAAATAATAAATATCATGCATATCTATCTACAATCTACAATCTACATATATCATCTAGAAGATACTCTGAACAAATATTAAATAAAATTGACAGATCGATGTACCGTACCCACATGACTTTGCATCAAAAATTAAATTAAATAGTTAATTTTTTAAAAAATGGAACGTAGTGGCCATCAACTCATATATATACGTAGTCATTTATATAAACAATTACTAACGAAACGCATATTAGATTGATTATATATTATTGGTTAGGTTCAATCTCCAATTCTCCATGCCAGACAAACACACACACATATATATATAATTTGAATTAAATAATATATGTAGAAGTGTTAAATAAAATAGATGTTAAAAATATCTAAAGATTTATTAATTGAGATTTATTCTCTCTCAATATATTTAATACACGTGGACACTTATGTTCATTGTCTCAAAATGGCATAGTAGTTTTTTTAAAACAAAATTTTAGTTATCCTAGCTCATTATAATAGGTTAGCTAGAAACGGCTGTACCATAATAAAATAGCAAATATTTTAGGTGGGACGATGTTGTGCATACACCAACATAGCTTAAATGATCAACTGTACGGGAACCATCACTTATAGGCCTTAAAATTGTTCATTTAAAAACAATGGAAATCCTTCTTATTAAATGAAACATGATACTTTCCAAAAATTGAAATTCTTGATCAATGAAGGACACCTCTTTTTGTTCAACAAAATATTAAAATTGACTCATTCCTATTTCTCAATGATCAAGACAATTTTCTGATTACTCTATTATATGATATATTAATTTTTCTAGCCTTAGTCCTTGTATATCTTAAAAGGGAAAATGACTTAAATATTAAACTGGAGCATTATTGTTCATATTTTTATTTATTTTTTGAAAAAAATACTCATTCCGTTTCATCAAAAGTTGTGTACAGTATTTGTTTTCTTAGGGAATAAAAAAGATAGAGAAAAGGTATGAAAGGAAAAAGTTTGAAAAAAATATGAAAAAAAAAAAATAGAAAGAGATAGTGAAGTTTTTTTTTTTTAAAAAGGAAATGAGTAACGTTTGAATGGACATTCAAAATGATAAAATATGTAATTTTCTAAGGGTCGAAAGTATACGCAGAATTTTTAGTATAGGTATTTGTGAGTGTTATCTCATAATCTCAAAATCAGCACAGTAAACTACTGAGCTGATAGGATCAGATAAGATGACTTAGGCCTTATCAGATGAGTTGAAGGGTTTCAATCAGATGAGAAGGTGATGCTTAGAGTTCAGCACAGTTGGGATCAGCACAGTAAGATCAGCACAGTACTGGATTAAGATCAGTACTTCAGCAGACTGGACTAAGATCAGTACTTCAGCAGACTGGACTAAGATCAGTACTTCAGCAGAGTGTACCAAGATCAGTACTTCAGTAGAGTAGATCAGCTCAGTACCAAATCAGCACAGTACTTGGGTCAGCACAGTACCAGGTCAGCACAGTACTTGGGTCAGCATAGTACTTGGTCAGTGCAGTAAAGATCAGCACAGTATGAAGTCTATCAGCAGAGTTAGCTTTTGATCATCAGAGCAGAAGAGTTGGGTATCAGAACACTAAGTAGTGATCTGATCTTTATGGACAAGTCTTCTGGTTCGAAGTTAGTTAGTTTAACTAACAGTTTTACAGTTATAACAACTTGAGGGCATAACTACCATTTCAGTTGGGCAATAACAGAGCACATGGGTTGTTACAAGCGGTTGCAAACGGTTGATAACTACTCAAAACAGTTCCTAACAGCAGCAACTACCTTTGGTCTTTATAAACTCTTGATTGTGTACATTGTAAAGGTTGACACCTTTTTGGGATGAGAGATTTAGTACGTTATTGTATTCTTTGAGTTGTGTGAGTTCACGAGTGAAGTGAGGAAATATCCAATTCCGAGTGAATGAGTGTGAAAACATTCTTTATCAATCAAAGAAGTACTAGTCTGGTCCAGTGGATGTAGATCACATTGATCGAACCACTTAAATCCTTGTGTGCTGTTTGTCTCGTTGATTACTTTTCTGAATTACTATCCTAAGAGCAGTTATTTCTTCTATATTCAAGTGTTCTAATTAGTTGGAGACGTCTAGCTGATCGGAATCATCTTGACAATTGGCGCCGTCTGTGGGAAATCGAAGTAGCTGCAGATCTAAAGATGGGGAATTCTACCAAGTACAACATAGAGAAGTTTACAGGCACTGGAGATTTTGGGCTGTGGAAGGTCAAGATGCAGGCCCTCCTTGAACAGCAAGGATTATTCGAAGCCCTCGAAGAATCCGAAGAGATTGCAGAAGAATCTGCAACAGCTGCGGCTGAAAGGAGCAAGTTGCTCAGGAAAGCTCGAAGCACGATCCTACTCTGGCTTGGAGATAAGGTCTTGAGGGAGGTTGCTAAAGAGAAGTCAGCGAAGGAGGTTTGGGATAAGCTTGAGAAGCTATATATGGTGAAAACTCTTGCTAACCGACTTTATTCGAAGCAGAAGCTGTATGCCTTTAGAATGGGAGATGACAAACCCATTACGGAGCAGCTAGATGAGTTCAATAAGATTCTTGATGATCTGGAGAATTTGGATGTCAAGTTAGAGGAAGAGGATAAGGCTCTGATCTTATTGAGTGCTCTACCTAAGTCCTTTGAAATCCTAAAGGACACCATCTTGTATGGTAGAAAGGAAGCAATCACATTGGAGGATGTGATCTTGGCTGTCAAGTCCAAGCTGTTACATAACAAAACATCTCAAGGAGATAAAAGTAGCAGTGGGGAAGGATTGGCAATTAAGGGAGGACAGAAGAAATCTGTCTCCAAGAAGGGGTCTAGTCAACTCAAGGGAACTGATAAGGGTAAATCAGCTGTGTCAAATCAAGGGGAAGTAGTGTGCCACCACTGCAACAAACCTGGGCACTTTAAGAGTACTTGTTACAAGTACAAACAGCTTATGAGAAAATCTGGTCCTAAGAACCCTGTTGATAAGAATGAAGCAAATCAAACCGAAGATGATAAGGAGCAGAAAGGCTATGAGTCAGCTCAGTCCCTATCCATCACTTCCACTAAAGAGCAGCAAGATTGGATTTTAGATTCAGGGTGTTCTTTCCACATGACTCCAAGAAGAGAGTGGTTTCATGATTTTAAGCATCAGAATGGAGGTTCTGTGTTGTTAGGGAATGATCACACTTGCAAAGTCAGAGGTGAAGGTACAGTACACTTGAAGATGTATGATGGAGTAGTGAGGATTCTCAAGAGGGTCAGGTATGTTCCTGAACTCAAGAGAAATTTGATATCTCTTGGTATGCTGGATTCATTGGGCTATAAATTCCAGTCCGAAGATGGAGAGGTCAGAGTTTCAAAGGGGAAGCTTACTGTTCTTATAGGTGAGAGAAGAAATGATCTCTACTTTCTTAAGGGGGGAATAGTTATTGGCAGATCAGATGTGGCAAGGGTGCAAGACAACTCAATGTTGTGGCACAAAAGATTAGGTCATGTAGGAGAGAAGGGCCTACTTGAGCTAAGTAAGCAAGGATTGCTATGTGGTGACAAGATCACAAAGCTTGATTTGTGTGAGCACTGCATTCTTGGGAAATCCAAGAGATTGAAGTTTGGAAAGAGTTCACACTCTACCAAAGGAATTTTGGACTATGTCCATTCAGATTTATGGGGGCCAGCTAGGAATCAGACCAGAAGTGGTGGGAGATACTTCATGTCTATCATAGATGACTACTCAAGAAAGGTATGGATCACTATCCTGAAATCCAAGTCAGAAGCATTTGAAAATTTTAAGGAATGGCTCACTGAGGTGGAGAATATTTCTGGAAAGAATCTCAAGCATTTGAGAACTGATAATGGGCTGGAGTTCATATCAGAAGAGTTCAATGTTTTCTGCAAGAAGAAGGGTATAGTGAGGCATAGAACAGTACCAGGTACACCTCAGCAGAATGGAGTAGCTGAGAGAATGAACCAGACTTTACTTGAGAGAGTTAGATGCATGTTGAGCAGCTCTGGATTGCCTAAAGTATTTTGGGGAGAAGCAGTGTCAACAACAGCCTACTTGATAAACAGAAGCCCTTCCTCAGCTGTGCAATTTAAAACCCCAGAAGAGTTATGGTCTGGCCATGCAGCTGAGTACAGTAATTTGAAGGTGTATGGTTGTTCAGCATATGCCCATGTCAAGCAAGATAAGCTTGAGCCTCGAGCCTTGAAATGTGTGTTCATAGGATATCCTTCAAGTGTGAAAGGATACAGATTGTGGTGCCTAGAAGCTGGAATGCAGAAGTGTATTATCAGCAGAGATGTAACTTTTGATGAGAATAGAATGCCATTGAAAGAGGAGGCAAGCTCCAGTACAGCACACAACAAACCAGATGAGACACAGGTGGAGGTGGAGCATGGTGACATCAGAACACTAACTGAAGAGCAGATTGATCCAGATGAGGAGGAAACTACTCATAGTGATACTGATCTTCATGACTATCAGCTCACTAGGGACAGAACCAGAAGAGAAGTCCACCCACCTCAGAGGTATGGTCAAGCTGACATAGTATCATTTGCATTATGTGCAGCTCTTGAGGTGGAGTCTTTGGAGCCTAAAACTTACACAGAAGCCATAAACTGCCATGACAAAAAGAAGTGGTTAGTTGCTATGGAGGAAGAACTGTTATCTCTTAACAAGAACCAGACTCGGGAGATTGTTAAGAGACCTAAGAACAAGAAACTTGTTGGGTGTAAGTGGATCTACAAGGAGAAGGGGGTGGTCCAGGTAGTGAAGATTGCTACAGAGGAGAACCCTGCTGATGCGTTCACTAAGGCATTGCCAAAAGAGAAGTTTGGCTTGTGTCTTAGAATTATTGGACTGCATTAATTCCTCTGAGGAGAAGGCTACTGTTCTTGTGGCAGAAGATCAGTAGTGGAGGTTATTCTTTGAGGAGAATAGTGTTGGTGTTTTGTTTTGGTGGAGATTAGTTCGATTATGAGCTAAAGGTGGAGAATTGTGAGTGTTATCTCATAATCTCAAAATCAGCACAGTAAACTACTGAGCTGATAGGATCAGATAAGATGACTTAGGCCTTATCAGATGAGTTGAAGGGTTTCAATCAGATGAGAAGGTGATGCTTAGAGTTCAGCATAGTTGGGATCAGCACAGTAAGATCAGCACAGTACTGGATTAAGATCAGTACTTCAGCAGACTGGACTAAGATCAGTACTTCAGCAGACTGGACTAAGATCAGTACTTCAGCAGAGTAGATCAGCTCAGTACCAGATCAGCACAGTACTTGGGTCAGCACAGTACCAGGTCAGCACAGTACTTGGTCAGTGAAGTAAAGATCAGCACAGTATGAAGTCTATCAGCAGAGTTAGCTTTTGATCATCAGAGCAGAAGAGTTGGGTATCAGAACACTAAGTAGTGATCTGATCTTTATGGGCAAGTCTTCTGGTTCGAAGTTAGTTAGTTTAACTAACAGTTTTACAGTTATAACAACTTGAGGGCATAACTACCATTTCAGTTGGGCAATAACAGAGCACATGGGTTGTTACAAGCGGTTGCAAACGGTTGATAACTACTCAAAACAGTTCCTAACAGCAGCAACTACCTTTGGTCTTTATAAACTCTTGATTGTGTACATTGTAAAGGTTGACACCTTTTTGGGATGAGAGATTTAGTACGTTATTGTATTCTTTGAGTTGTGTGAGTTCACGAGTGAAGTGAGGAAATATCCAATTCCGAGTGAATGAGTGTGAAAACATTCTTTATCAATCAAAGAAGTACTAGTCTGGTCCAGTGGATGTAGATCACATTTATCGAACCACTTAAATCCTTGTGTGCTGTTTGTCTCGTTGATTACTTTTCTGAATTACTATCCTAAGAGCAGTTATTTCTTCTATATTCAAGTGTTCTAATTAGTTGGAGACGTCTAGCTGATCAGAATCATCTTGACAATATTTTTTTATTTTTTCTTGCTTAACCTTTTCTCTGGTCATTCTTCTAAATCATGGTTTCTTTGTGGATTTGTAGGAGTGTAATTACCTAGGGTTGAAATTGAAGGGGATTGGGAGTTTGTGTGAAAAATGAACAAGATCTGTGTTTGGTAAGAAATTGTGGTGGATTGGATTTGAGTTGAGATTGAAAAAAGTGAATTGGGGTAATCCATGAATAATAATTATGTTTAAATTGTGTTTGGATAGAGATTAAGAAGTATGAGTGGATGTAGTTTCATATCAAATCAAAAGTGATGTTGTAGCATTTTATTGGTGGGTAGAAAAATAATCTACAGATAATGGTGGTGATGTGATTATATAAAAATAAATGTAAAAATGTATTAGATGAGTGAATTGATATTCGAATTTGTATTTATATTGAGAGAAATTGAATTGAGAATGATCAATCCAAATTCGAATTGGTCAATTTTAAACCAAACACGGCTTGGGTGATACCCAACGTGGTTGTAGAGCCACGTTGACCTCCATGAGCCACCATTAACAACAAGATTTTGCTGACGTTGTCTCTATGAGCTAGATTGATGTGAATATTTATTAATGAACGAGATTATTTATAAATAGGTTAAACTTTTTTAACAATTTACTGATTAGTAAACAAAATCAATAGACAATATATATTTTCAACCTACGTTGGATTTAAGTGCTACCTCATTTCAATTGTGAGAAAAGTGGGAAGATAAGTGTACATTTGTCCACACATACAAATTAGGTCTCTATTCTCACTATAAGGCAACACCCACATTAAAATATTTTTGTGCCAAGAAAATGAAAAATTTAATATAAAAGCCATGTTTCTAGATTAAGTCTCAATATAAATACTTATTTTATAAGTGTCCAAATTCAAGACTTGATTTTCACATTTATTTCAATTTAAGATTTCATTTAAATGATTTTGTCTTAATTCAAGATCCACATTTAAAAAAAATAAAATTAAAGTCATATAAGATGATAAAAATGAGAGAATTATTTCGAAAAAAAACATACATATATGCAGATTTTGGGAAATTTTCGAAAAAATTCATATTTTCAGATTTTTTTTCTTTTGAATAACAGGCAATGTTTTAAGGAAAATAAGTGGACTAGATTTTTTTAAAAAAATGTAAAGTAAAAAAATGCCAAATTTCAATAAGAATTATCAAAGAGAAAAAAAAGGGCGAGATTTCGATAAAAAAAAAAAAAAAAAAATTGACAAAACTTTCGAATTTTATTTCAAAATATGTACATACTTTGCAAATTCGATATGAAAAACTCGGTTACGACTTTTTTTTAAAAAAAAGACCAGATTTGAAAAATTCAATTATGAATATTTTTTATTTTTTACTTTAAAAAATTTGTTGGCCTTTAAATTGAGACAAAATAATTTAAATCAAATTTTAGGGAGGTGTATTGGTTGTAGATTTTGTAGGATTTTTTTGCACTTTTAAAGTGTGGGGTATTCAATTCGAATTTTAAAAAGTCTTTAAAAATTTTGAGGTATTCAATACGAATTTTAAAAAGTCTTTAAAAATCTTTAGGTATTCAATAGTTTATGGATTTTAATACTCTAGGTGTTTTGTTGGATTCTCCCCCAAAAATATAAATAAATTGCACTATCCAAAATCTCTTCTAAAAACAAGTGATTTCAACGGATTCTCTCAGAGAACTCTGAAGACGAAAGATCAGAAGTAGGAATGACAATATTGACCCGACCCGCGGATACCCACCCCACCCGTGAGCTTTGGGTCAGGTTAGATTCGCCCAGTATTAAGTATGGATCGTGTTTGGGTCTTATGCCCTACCCGCGGGTATCCGACCCGCCCGAATTAATATATAAACTTTTTTATATATATATATATATTTTTTTTTTTTATTGGTAAAATATTTTACATAATACATATATATAACATTAATTTTTAAAAAAAACACTTCATATTAAAAAAAAAACTCTTTGCATCAATATGGAGTGTAGATGTTGTTAATTCTTAAATGTATCAACATTTTCAACAACATCTTAATTTGACCTTTCTTGATTTTTTCTAAGTCTTTTCTGAAATGTTGCATTAAATGTTGAGCTAAATGTTACAGCATTTCTGGCAGAGTTTAGAAGCTTCTACAAGGATCTGGAACCTGAAAGATTCCAGAATATTGGAGAACGTCCTAGAAGAGCTAGAAGAGGCTGGAAGCATCTTAGAATGACCTGGAACGTGCAACAAGGATCTAGATAGATTATGGAAGTTGAGCTCCTAAAAAATAGGACCTCAATGTGGAAGCCTCTAGAATTCGTATCTCACATCTATAAATACCGATTGAAGGCTTCATAATTCAGTGTATTCTATTCGAGCAATATCCTAGACCGAGCGTTCATCCCTGTTAGGATTTATGGCCAATAGTTTTACATTTTAGATCATACGAAGTATCCCACCCGTATGGTTGTGTGTCTTGTTATCTATTGAGAGTGTAATCATAGATAGACTAGGCATTTCGACAGTGTGTAATCTTATACACTTAGATCGTTTTCAAAACTTGGCACCTGCCTCGTTTGTAGTTTCGTTGTGAAGGTTATTGTTGTAACATTTCACACAACATTTGTACTTGAAGATAAGTATTGATTTACGCCATAAGGCAGACATAGATTTTTATTTATAAAATCTATGTTAAAATATTTCCATTGTGTCTCGTTTGTTTTTAGTGTTTCAAGTCTTCCGCTGTGTATCTAAATTTCTGATATTCTGTTAGAGTCAGTGTTGTGCAATTTGTCTCAACATTTAGTACAACATATTTCTACTTAAACTTAAACACTTCATACACCCTACACACACTTTCATGGAGTTTATGAAAATCTATGTAAATCAATAAAAAAAATATATTTCACAATCCTGTCAAATCTATGAAAATCTATATAAATCAATAAAAAAAGTCAGTCAAACTCTACATGAACTCTATGAATTTTATAAATCCATGTACTTTTTAAAGTCCAAAAAAATCCAATAGAATCTCAATTGAATACACCCTCCTTAGATTGAAAATAAAGTAAAAATTGAGTCTTGAATTGAGACACTTGCAAAGAAAGTGGGTACTTATATTGAGACTCAACATAAAAATTGAGTCTTCATATGAAATTCTTCCACCAAGAAAATTACAGACAAAATAAAAGACAATGATCCACTAAAAATCCTAGGATTATCAAGTACTTGTAAAAATCTACGAAAAGGCCCACGAAGGGAAGAAAACCACACCGAACATGAAAAGTCTCACAAGGAAAGGGTGTATGAAGGCATAAAAAAATAGAAACACTAAAATAGTTACAATAAAGTAAAACAACAAAAGATTTTAAATAAACTAAAATAAGAAGCCTAACAATAAATTAGGACCTAAAATAACAAATCAGAAAAATTGGTCAACGGATCTATCTATCTATTAGTCGATCACTGTAAAAATTATGTACTCTAAAGAGAAAGCGCAAGAAAAAAGTGGGAGATCAGTAGGAGAAATATGAGGGGTAAGGGTGAAAATAATGGATAGCTCTAAAGGTAAGCTAAATTTTTAGAGAAAGAAGAGTAGAGGTACTCGTTTTTTAATTTCTCAACACATTGAGATGTTACAAATAGGTCAAATATTGTTTGTACATGACTTCATCTTGTGAATGGAAACATTTGAGATGATTTTACAAGACCCTCTCTTTCATTTATACTAACAAATATCTGATACTCCTTAATACTTTTCTTAGCACTATCCAAGCTAGACATGTTCAACCACCAGAAACCGTCGGTTAAGGTTAAAAACCGGCGGTTTCGGTTTTGCGTTTTCGTTAACCGAAACCGAATCGGCAAACCGCCGGTTCGGTTAAAAAACCGGCGGTTAGGCGGTTTTTTTTTTCTTTTTTTTTTCTTCTTCTCCGTTTTTGCTCATTTTCGCTCGTTTTTTATTCATTTCAACTCTTCTTTTTAGAAACTACGTTACTAGAATTTAATAAAAATTATATAACTTAAATATATACATAAAAAATAAAAGAATGGTGTATTAAAAAAAATGGAAAAACCGACGGTTAACCGCCAAAACCGGCGGTTTCGGTTTGCCAAAACCTGCAACCGAAACCGAACCGCCATTTTCCGGTTACGGTTTTGGTTTATAACCGAAACCGGCAGTTTGGAAAACCGGCGGTTTTCACGGTTCGACGATTTTTCGGTTTTTAACCGCCCATGTCTAATCCAAGCACTAGATCATGTACATCACATCCTAGGAAAAATCGTATACGGTTGTGATTTACTATACTATATGATATGTGGCCTTTCAGTTATATTTTAAAAGAGATGGCCTTTTTTTTGTGATTTTTTTATTTCAAGTATTATTGTTGTGCAAATAAAGTATTGTCACTTATTGAAAATTAAGTATTTTTTATAAAAAATACTTCAGTATTTTATATGAATAATAGTACGAAAAAGAGAATTCACGTCACTCACAACGGATGTATTATATGTCCTTGATTAGTGTCCTACCATACATACAAAGATTCGCTCTCAATTAACTCCTCAAATCAAGAGATTGACCAATTTATATCCTTGATTAATTTTTTCGTTGTACAAGCTTCTTTTCCTTTTTACAAACCTTGTAAATCTGTATATATTTACACATGGTGGAAATACAATATTCATTCGAGTTCTTATGATTATTCAATAAGATTTTACATGGTACCAGAGCCAAACCTGGCTTCATCACACTCGATTCATTAAACATAGTCAAATTACTGCAAGTTTTTTCTCCATCTAAATACCATGGCCGGTGGTAACAACACCATTGATATGTCATCACCATATTTTCTTGCAGCCGCAGATAACCCGGGACAAATTTGGGTCGGGGAATTGCTTAAAGATGGAAACTACATTGATTGGGCAAGTGAAATGAGCAATGCCCTCTTTGCCAAAAACAAGATTGGATTTGTTGATGGCACTCTTGTGATACTGAATGCAGGTTCAAAGGATTTGATGAATTGGAAGCGCTGTAACGCCATGGTCAGAGGATGGCTTACTAGCGCAATGGAAAAGGAAATTCGCATCAGCGTGAAATTTGCCACAACAACTCAAGAAATTTGCAATGATCTCAAGGAGCGATTTGGTCAAGAAAGTTCTCCACGTGCATATGAATTGCGGAGAGCAGTAACATCAGTTAGACAAGATCAATTGTCTATTCCTGCCTATTTCACAAAACTCAGAAGTCTATGGGATGAAATCAACGTTGTTACGGCGACACCGAAATACACTTGTGGTAAATGCACCTGCAACCTAACCAAAGAGCTCATTGCGATCCGCGAGAAGGAGAGTTTGTATTAGTTTCTGATGGGACTCAATGAGGAATACAACACCATTAAAACCCAGATTTTAAGTACCAAACTGTCACGCCCCAAATCTAAAAATAACGACCTTTTAAAAAGTAGTTAAAATAACTAATTTTAACGTGCAAAAAATTGAAATCTTAAAATTATAACGATAACATAAAGGGACGCAACGATTATTATATTTAAAATCACATTAAGTATTGCAGCGGAAACGATCAAAATATAATCAAGAAGTTCACAACTAACTTATTAAGCAATTATCCATAAGAATAACCATAATTAAATTAAATAAACATGCTTGAAAATAGTCATTTAATCTTAAATAAATAGTCGTCTCCCATCACCACTCCTCGCCGTCCAACTCTACAACCTGAAATTGTAAAAGGTGGGGCTATTAACACCCCATAAAATGTTATACACACCCCATTAAAATTTAAAAATAAATTTTTATTACTATACACACCCCAATTCTTTCCTATTTACCCTTAATCCCTCAACACAAATATAAATTAAATAAAAACTAAAATAATATTATAAAAATTAATTAAGTCTTTAAAAATATATAAATTTTAAAAATCAATTAACAAAAAAAATTCAATAACACAAAAAAATTAAAAATATTTTTAAGAAATCAACTAAATAATAAAAAAATACTATTTGAATGGAAAAATCAATTACAAAATATAAAACATTAAGAAAATCAACTAAAATTTTAAAATAATTGGGTCGAAAAATTTTAATTAAAAAAAATCAATTAAATTTAAATAAAAACTGAAAAATATTAAATAAATAAATAAATTACAAAAAAACGAAAAAAATAAAATATGTAAAATATAAAAAAAATCAACTAAATCTTAAATAAATATTAAATCTTCAAAAATAAAATAAAGTTAAATAAAAATTTAAAATATTAAAAAAAATCATCTAAATCTTCAAAAATAATTAAAAAAATTTAGCTTTAATATATTTTTGAAGATTTACTTGTTTTAAAAAAATATTTTATTTATCTTTTTCAAAATTCGTTTTCTTACTTTTTTTATTTAATTATTTTTTGACGATTTATTAAAATTTATAAGAATTTTTATGATTTTATTTATTTTTTATTTGATCAATTTATTTTTTATTAAATTTTCCGATTTTATTTAATTTTTTCAGAATTAAAAAAAAATTATTTATTTAAATTAATTATTTTTAAAGATTCTGTTTTTTTTTTTAATAATTTTCAATTTTTTTTTCCAATTTTTTTTTCCATATTTATATAAGGTTACTTAGTCATTTTACATATGCCTATTTTTCTTTTTAAAGTTATGGGGTGTGAATAAAATATTTTGGGGTGTTAGTAGCGATACCCAATTGTAAATTGTTGGGGGTGAGCATGCAAGCACACTCAGTGGGATTAAGTCATTCAATAGTTAATATTAAAAATAAATAATCAAGTAATTGCAACTTAGCAAATAACATTCACATTGCCACATATACTTTGCCATTGTTACTTTGCCAACTTTGTCAATAGAGTTTTGTGAACCATCGCATGTTTGTGGACCTTCCCAAAGCTAAATTAATGACTAAGGTATTCCCACACATGTTTGTGGACCTTCCCAAAGCTAAATTAATGACTAAGGTATTCCCACACGTAGTGAGCACGGCGGGTCGCGCCCAAAGACCCGTTGGTCCCGGACCCCATTTGGAGCCCCTGGCTATTAGATAACTTTGTCACAAACTTTGCCAATAGAATAATATACTTTGCCAATAGAATAACAATAGAAATGAAATCACATAGTAGACAATTAACTTAAACATTTATCTAAAATATTAAATAATGAATAACATTTGCAATAGAGCTCTACAAACCACCGTAGAGAATAAAGCAATTAAAAACAACCCACCTCGATAAATGAACGTGAAAATGATACGTGAAAACATCGTGTGAATTATTTCTCGTAATCGTCGTCGCCTAGCCGTGCGATAAAAATAGCAAATGGTCGAATTTTCTACTCCATTAATTTAACACTGTGCTAAATAGAATAACTAGAAGAATAAAGAGGCAAATGCATATGATATTGTATAATTTTACTACTCAAAACAACTACGAAGTGTGTGTATTATATAGCCTACTTGCATGAGAGAATTTATAATGAGAATCTGTTACAAAATCATTATTACTATCAATTAATTTTCATAATAAAAACTAATGGAGAATATGGGTGGCCGGTCAAATTAATAATTGAAATGAAACTTTTAAAATTTCCTATATTAATGTATATACGCATACACATACACTGACATATTACCATTCCATTTAATAATATATATATAACTTATATATTGAATTCATTTATATTATTATTATTATTATTAAATTTTGGGGTATTACACAAACCGACACCTTCCTTAAATGTCGCATACCACCTTGTTGCAGAAGACGAGCAACAGCGGGCGATTACAGCCACACGTAAGCAGATGCCGGAGGTGGCAGCCTTCCAGGTTCATGGGAAGAGAGATCCGAAAATGAGTTTTGATCGTCGACAAGATGGAAAAGATGAAAGGCGATGCAGCCATTGTGGGAAAGATCGACACACGGTGGAAAATTGTTATGAGATAATTGGGTACCCTGATCATTGGAATATTAAGAAAAATGATGGAATGGGTCGTCCCAATGGTTCCAAGAAGCATTAACCCAAAGCAGCTGTCGTCCAAAGCGAGCCAAGCCCAATGCTTGACCTTACTATGAAGCAATACACGCAATTGGTACAATTGATAGGGCCATCCTCTAACTTTGATTCATCCACCACTGATCCTTCGGCAAATATGACTGGTAAGATAATACATGTTAAGCCCTGGGTTATCGACTCAGGGGCGACAGACCATATCACATGTGATAAGCAACATTTGGAAAATATAATCAATGTGGGGATGAATTTGCTCGTGAAAATTCCCAATGGTGCCGAGATACCCGTGAAAGGCGTAGGAACTGCACGCCTATCGAATGGAATTAAAATTAAAAATGTCTTGAATGTTCCTGAATTTAACTGCAATTTACTTTCTGTGAGAAAATTAACTCAAGATTTAAATTGCTCGTTGACTTTCTTTTCGGATCATTGCATTATGCAGGACTAACACTCGAAGAAGCAGATTGGACGGGGTAAGGTATTTAATGGTTTGTATTGGATGGAACCTACCGAACAGGAGGGGGCAGCATTATCAGTCTCAGTTGACTCAAAGATTTGGCATATGAGGCTCGGACATGCTTCAAATTCACTTTTACACAGAATTAAACATTTGGCAAGTTTTAATAATCTGTCTTTTTGTGATTCAGTTGATTCATTGTGATATTTGGGGGTCATATAAAACTGCTTCTAATTCTGGTGCACATTATTTTTTGTCTATTGTCGATGACTTTAGTCGTGGGATTTGGGTATATCTTATGAAACAAAAGTCTGAAGTTTATCATCATTTAATCACATTTAATCACATTTTGAGAAATGGTAAAAACTCAATTTGGTACATATGTGAAAAGATTGAGAACTGACAATGGGGTAGAATTCAAGTCCAATTGCATGTTAGATTATTACAGAAATAACGACATGATATTAGAAACTTCATGCACTTACACGCCTCAACAAAATGGGGTTATTGAAAGAAAGCATAGACATATCTTGAAAGTAGCGAGGGCTTTACGCTTTCAAGCCTCTTTGCCGATACAATTTTAGGGTGAGTACATCCTAACTGCCGTATATATCATAAATAAACTGCCCTCCAAAGTTATCAAAAACAAAACACCACATGAGATCTTGTTAGGAAAGACACCCACATATGATCATTTTAAAGTTTTTGGTTGTCTTGTTTATGCACACAATAAAAGAATCAATCATGATAAATTTGGCGAGAGAGGGAGACCTTGCATGTTTGTGGGCTATCCTATGGGACAGAAAGGATATAGGGTTTTTGATCTTCAAAGCCATAATATTTATACATCAAGGGACGTCACATTTTTCGAGGATATGTTTCCTTTTTCTCAAAATTTTGTAGGCCTAAAACATGTGAATGGCATGAATTTTGGGGATGCTGTCAATGAGGCCCAAACCAGAATCCAAAATATGAGCCACATAATGAATCAAGTGGATCAACATTATTACATAATGAAGAGCCTACTCAAGCACAAATAAATCAACACATTAATATAGCTCCTGGGGACAATGGCGACACTAGAAGAAGTCAGCGCCAGAAAATCAAACCCAAACATCTACAGGAATTTGAGACCGATTTGCCACCCTCCATCAACCATTCACTGCCCAGGACAAATTCAGTAACCTCGACGATATATCCCCTCTCTAACTTTATTTCATACAATAATTTTTCAATGACTCACAAAGCATTTCTAGCAGCCATCACATCACGTGATGAGTCAAAACATTTTTCACAGGATATTAAGGATCCCCAGTGGCGTGAAGCCATGAAAAGTGAGATCCAGGCTCTAGAAAACAATGGCACATGGTCGTTAGTCCATTTACCTCCGGGAAAAAGGACAATAGGTTCGAAATGGGTGTACAAGATAAAGTATCAACCCAACGGAGAAATTGAACGATATAAAGCACGCCTCGTAGCTAAAGGCTACACGCAAGTGGAATGAATTGACTTCCATGAAACATTTGCTCTGGTGGCAAAGCTAGTCACAATGCGATGTATGTTAACAGTGGCAGCCAAGAGAAACTGGGAGGTACACCAATTGGATGTCAATAACGCATTTCTCCACGGATATCTCATAAAGGAAGTTTACATGCACGTCCCACAAGGATTTGCAAAGGCGGGTGATCAACGTGTATGTAAACTGCAAAAGTCATTGTATGGTTTACGACAAGCCTCTAGAAATTGGTATCATAAGTTCACGAAGACCTTGATTGCAATTGGGTTTCGTCAATCCCATGCGGACCACTCCTTATTTATCTTCAGGCGTGGTGTGATTTATATCTCCGCACTCATATACGTTGATGACGTGCTCTTAATGGGAAATGAAAGGACGAAAATTCAAGAGGTCAAAGCATATCTAGAAAAATCCTTTAGCATAAAAGATTTGGGGCCATTAAAATATTTTTTGGGGATAGAAGTAGCCCGATCACCGCAGGGAATGGTGTTGAGTCAACGCAAATATACTTTGGACATCTTGGAGGAAAGTGGTTTTCAAGCTAGTCGTCCGAGTACTTTTCCAATGGAGCAAAATTTAAAACTCAACAAGGAAGACGATAGTCCAGCCATTGATCCTGCACAATATCGTCGTTTGATTGGAAGATTGTTATATCTTACCGTTACTCGGCCCGATATAGTTTATTCAGTGAACCAGTTAAGTCAATTAATGAGTGAACCACATCAATCGCATATGGATGCCGCGAACCGTATTCTTCGATACCTTAAGTTGACTCCAGGCCAAGGTATCTTTCTACCTTCTGATGGGAATCTCACATTAGAAGTATATTGTGATGTTGATTGGGGTGGATGTCCATTCACTCGACGTTCTAGCACAGGCTATTTTATCACACTTGGTGGTTCACCCATTTCATGGCGCACAAAGAAACAAACAGTTGTCTCACGCTCTTCCGCTGAAGCCGAATATCGTGCCATGGCCACCACCGTTAGTGAACTAATTTGGCTCCGATGGTTGCTGAAAGATTTTCTCGCCCCACAATTTGGGCCCACAGTTCTGTTTTGCGACAATCAAGCAGCTCGACACATAGCCGTTAATCCAGTATTCCATGAACGCACCAAACACGTCACTACAAAAAAAAGTCTGATTTTTATACCATTGATTTAGAGACGGATATCCAATCTGTCTCTAATAGGTACGGATTAGATACAAATTTGTTAAAAAATCGAGATTTAAAACCAAAAATAAATGAAAATCAGTCTCTAACCGTACCTATTAGAAACAGATTGGATATCCGTCTCTAAATTGTTGGTATTAAAATCATACTTTTTTTGTAGTGCGTAGAAATTGATTGTTACTTCGTTCGTGAACGTGTGGATAGTGGCGACGTCAAACCATGCAAAATATCTTCTGCATCACAGGTTGCAGACATATTCACAAAAGCCCTTGGTGTCGAACGATTTAGTTTTTTGCGCAGCAAGTTGGGCGTTTATGACCTCCACGCACCAACTTGAGGGGGAGTATTAGATGTCCTTGATTAGTGTCCTACCATACATACAAAGATCCGCTCTCAATTAACTCCTCAAATCAAGAGGTTGACCAATTTATATCCTTGATTAATTTTTTCCTTGTACAAGCTTCTTTTCCTTTTTACAAACCTTGTAAATCTGTATATATTTACACATGGTGGAAATACAATATTCATTCGAGTTCTTAGGATTATTCAATAAGATTTTACAGGATGAAATCACATGTTTCAATTTTGATGTTCCATGTCTTATTCCACTACATGGATGATTGATATGTGATATATTAAAATATAATTAACGTTCTATAATATTGGAGGCGACACGTATTAAAAATTAAGTAGAATGAAATACCAGTAAATTACAAAAAGTAGAACAAGGAAATTCAACCACATTCACAAGGGCTAATTCATTAATTAATGAGAGGTATGGTGAAGTGTTTTTATCCTTTTTTTTGAAAAGGTTGGGGTAGAAAGGTCATTTGGATGAGTGCCCTCGTCAAAGTTTATGGTCACTCACAACCTACTACGATATCATAACGTTGACTTGTTTAACTATATATGGCATCCACATCGAAGCATTAAAGTGAATTCATCGATCCCACGTCTTAAAGTAGGTCTCCATTTTCTTGTGTAATAGCAGCAGCACTATGCATCGAGGTAAGCACAATTAGCCTCCCCTTTTTGACCCAATTTAATTATACTCCTAGTCAATATTTATACGCGCTAGCAAGAGATATATATATATATTTGTATGCAATTTGACCGATCGAATTGAATTGTCTGATCTCGTGTACGTAGATGGTTTTAGCAAGCTTGTTGTTGCGCACATTGCAGCTGCAACCACCCTCGGATTAGTCTCCGCCGGAATCATGCACTTCCGCCACCACCGCAAAGTCAAACCCTCCGATGATCTCCACCTTGCTCCGCTCTTGGACCGGACTGAATCCGGTCGCGTCGGAAAAATCGAAAGATTTTCTCATTATGTCGGTAAGTATCACTACAAGAAAATTGACTTTAAGTGACAGAAATTGATTTTAGCAAATTCTTGTCACTAAGGTTGTGTTTGGATGGAGGGATTTGATTTGAGGAGGTATTTCAAATGAAAGGTTTTGAAAATAGATGGATTTCAAATGACATGGTTTTAGAGAGGATTTAAAATCCTCTCAATTTTAACTAAAAAAATATGCTTAGGATTTTAAATCCATTCATTTCATTTTTTATCCAAACAAGGGGAATGAATTTGAATGATGGATTTGAAATTCATAGATTAAATCCTTCCATCCAAACGGAGCCTAAAAGACTTTGAGCTAGAAAAATAATAACTAGATGATGAAAAATCAATTTTCTTATAGTTTACGTACAATTAGTTTAATTACTAGCTCTTATACTTATATACTCCAATTTTGGAGATACATGCAGCAAGGCAAATGGGATTTGAGGATGAGAGTGAGTGTCCAGAGCTAATAAAGTTGGCGTATGAGTATTTGAAGAGGTCGAAAGGTGTGGATAATAAGATTTATGAGTATTTGGCAAAGGAACCAAATGCTAAGGATTTGTATGTTAAATTGGTCGAAGAATTTGAGAGATGCATTCTTGCATATTTGGCCTTTCATTGGAGTCAAGCCCCACTCATGATAACCCAGGTTTTTTTTTTTAATTTAAATATTCTTGCACAAATTTGACTTTTTATTATGAAAAAAACTAGTACATAATTAATTAAGTCTCTACATATATGGATCATAAGCAAGAGCCATTTTGGCTTTATTCAATCATTTACTATATATGTTTTCATGAGTCTCTACTAAATATATGGAATAAAGTGAATAATTCACAGCATTGAAGACAGAACCTTGTTGTAATTAATTAATTGGTTTCTTTCGGAAAGAGTGAAGATCTCAAGATTGCGAAATCTTGATGAAAAAATCATTTTATCACGAAATTAATTATATCAAGTGAAATTAATTTGCAGGTACTGAGTGTTAATTCTGGACAGAAAAGGCTCAAGGATTTGGTGATGGCAGCTACAAGGTAACAGACGACTATTCTTGTTTATTTTAATATATATATGTGCAACTATTATTGCATGATTTATTCATGAATAAGACGTTAGGGGCATCTTTGTTTTGGATTTAAAAATCGGATTCAGTACATTCAATTCTATAAATATCGAACTAACCTTATAAATACTTATAAATTTTATATAAATACATATATATTCAATATAAATACATATAAATTTTATAATATAAGATTAAACTCTAATCTACTTAAATCTCAAAACAAACAAACAATACTATTACAAGTATGAGTATTTTAAAATTCACTAAATTTGAATTTAGATTTCAAAATTTTCAAACTCTCAAATTAACATATACTCCCTCTATCCACATAAAATATTACTATAAAGTAGATAAAATAGATAAAATAGAGGGGAAATAAAATAAATATGGTGGAGTTTATTTTATAAAAAATGAAACAAAAATAATTATGTGAATAATTCAAAAGGATAAATATGAAAATATATTTATGTTGAAGGTGGGAGTAAGACAGTATTTAATTTTGACGGGTATGGAGGGTGGGGACGTAATGTGATGTAACGTGCACTCTTTATTTAAAATTTAGGGGCCACAATTATTTATTGAAGTTAATTATTGCACAACCGTATAATATAATTTTATTGAAGAATGGATCGCTTAAAAGATTTGATTTGTATTTAATTAATCGTAGAGAATTAATATTGATTTGATTATTAAATGGACATTTAGCTTTTGTATTATTGACGCAGTATAGACTTTTTTAATGGACGTTTGAAGAAATTTTAGCTTCACTTGTCAATTGATCTTCTTTGGAGAAAAATTACATTATTATTAGCCTATGTACATATTTTAAGATTTTTTTTTTTTTTTTTACTTTTATCCTTAATTAATACTTTAATTTATCTTCAAAAGAACATATTTATTTAAGCATATTGATCTCTTTAAGGACAAAATTGAAAAAAAGAAAGAATTAATTTACATCGAAATTTACAAAACGTAATACTTCTTCCTTTCTAAATCTGTCTCTTTTAAAACTTTACTTCTTTTAAGTAAGATGTGGTCTTACATCTATTAACAAATATTTCTATTTTTACCTTGTAAACACTACAACAAAATTAATTTTTAGTGACAACATCCTCTCATTATTGCTTCTCTAGATAAAAGTTTTTAGTGACAGAAATTTGAGAATTAATGACAAGATCTCTCACTAAAACTCAATTGCAGTTACTAAAAACTTTTAGCTAGAGAATCTATAATAACATAATTTCTCTCACTAAAACTCAATTTTCCTGTAGTGTTAAGAGAGGAGTCTAGTGATTTATTAATGAATCATTAAATGTAAAGCTTATTTTCTTGTCAAAAAAAATTGTGCAGCCAACTCGTATACATAGACAAATAAATGATGGTTTGTTTTGTTCGAAAGTGTTCTATTCCGATAGGATTTGTAGCGTATTTTTTATAATGTTTTTTGTGAGGAAGAAGATGATAGTTTAGATAAGATGGAGAAATGTGGGAGAATTGAGAGGGAAAATGTTGTTGGGTACTGATTTTCTGTCAAAAATTGGCATAATAACACCTTAGTGGGGGACCAATCCTTACAAGCTAATACATTAAAATGTAGGAACTAAAATGCAAAGTAATATAAATCTTTCAGGAAATAACAATTAATAATTAAATAATCTAAATGAGATTCATCAACTCCTCATCCAACTGTATGTTTTGATTAATAATTAATATACGAGTCTTCGATCGTGGGAATAAATAACTTTCATCAATTATTTTAACAAAATAAAATAAGACCAAGACCAGCAGGTTTTTTTTATTTCATAATTAATAGGGGTGTTTTCGAATTGATCATGTGGTATTTTTGTCTTTTTTTGAAAGGTAAATTATAAAATTTGAAAAATATTGTTTTGTTGCACCAGCCTTCTTGCATCTTTAATTTTAAGGCAACAATTTCTAGCTATACTATTGCATCTAGTTTTTATATTTTATAATAAAACAATATTGAATGTAGTTAATTACTTCAAATTCGTCTTCAGTGGCCTTGGCCGTAAAGAACATCAACCGCCAAAAACTGGGTTCCAGATCCCCTCCAAGGTCCTGTATGCAAGAGGGGAGCCCCTGAATCACAACTGTATTTGTGTGTACAGGGGGAGGTCCTTCCCAAAACTGATCCCTTTATTATAATATCCTTGTTAATATAGTATTAACAAGCCTTGTGAAATAAAATAATTAGCATGATATTTTTATAGGTTTTTGTGATTTGAAGTACTTTTAAAAGTTTAAAAGTGTGACAAAAATGTGGTGCATTCAACTATATATATTAATGAAGTTGATTTAATTGTTCTAGGAAGCAAAGGTTCGATAAGATATCGAAGGATCTGAAAGTGACAAGAGTATTCTCTACACTAGTACACGAGTTGAAGGCAATAGGGGCATCATCAAATGAGACATTGAACCACACGGATGTGATGGCGCCCGTGGCTCTTAGCGAAAGAAGCCCCGTGCTCCTCCTTATGGGCGGCGGAATGGGCGCTGGCAAGAGCACCGTCCTCAAAGACATTATGAAAGAGTCATTCTGGTCCGGAGCAGCTGCAAAAGCAGTCATCGTCGAGGCCGATGCTTTCAAGGAGACCGACGTCATATACCGCGCTCTCAGCTCACGGGGCCATCATCAGGACATGCTTCAAACAGCTGAGCTGGTAACTAAACTAACTAAATTGATATTTCTCTTATAAATTCTGTCATTATAACCCATGACGGACCCAAGATTTTCAAGTTGGGGGCCAAATAATAACAATAAAAAAAAAATCAAAAATGAAATTTTAACAAGATGCATATATATTCTTGAACAAAGAATTTTACCTTCAATATCTAAAATTAATGGGACATATTTTTCTTGTTCTCTGTCTTGAAAGTTCTGCTCCGTGCTTTGAATGAAAAGGAGGGGACACTCTGTTTTTTAATTGAATTACTTATTTAATTACTTTGTTGGATGAAGCGAAATTGCAAATATTAGTAGCCGACTATGCAGCCATTTTCCAAGTACTGGGCCGCCATATATAATCCATACTACCATATATAATTTATATATATATATATATATATATTATTTAAATATATATATGTGAAATTACGAAAATACCCTTAAAATTTTGCAAAATTGGTGGGGGGCCCACTGCCCCGGGCATTACCTGCGTCGTCTCTGATTATAACTTCTCTAGCTAGATTTTTTTTTAACAGGATATTTGCCGTTAAAGACTTTTAACTAAAAAGAAGTTATAGTGACAATATTTGAGTTATTAAATATCAATTTTCTTGTAGTGCAATTCTTAACGTCTATGAAACAGGTACACCAATCATCGACAGATGCTGCGTCGTCTCTGCTAGTAACAGCGTTGAATGAAGGACGAGACGTGATCATGGATGGAACCTTGTCGTGGGTGCCCTTCGTTGAGCAGACGATTTCGATGGCGAGAAATGTGCACAAACATCGGTACAGGATGGGAGATGGGTACAAGGTCGCGGAAGATGGTACCATCACGGAGAACTACTGGGAAGCGGTGGTTGAAGACGAGGAGGCTACGACTAAGATTAGGAATCCGTATAGGATTGAGTTGGTTGGAGTTGTTTGTGATCCCTTTCTTGCCGTTGTAAGGGGCATAAGGTATGTAATTTGCAACTCCCCTTGACTATTTTCTCATTATGTTCTGTGAAATAATTTCGTCCCATCTAAAAGTCACAATTCCTGATTTAACTGTAGGAGGGCAATACAAATAGGAAGAGCGGTAAGAGTGAAGTCACAATTGAAATCCCACAAGAGTTTTGCTAGTGCATTCTACGGATATTCTGAGATTGTGGATAATGCTAGGCTATATTGCACCAATGCCCCCGGAGGTCCTCCGCAGTTGATAGCATGGAAAGACGGAGAAAACAAAGTGTTGGTTGATCCGGACGAAATCAAATGCTTGACATCGGTGAGCGATTTGAACGACGAGGCGGAGTCGATATACGAGATATATAAAGATCCGAAGCAGATTAAAGAGAGTGGCTCTGTTTGGAATAATATAGTGTTGGTTCCTACAAGGCCAGCTCTTCAACTGGATCTCAGAACTGTTGTAAAGAGACTGGAAATTCCTATTGCATCATAGTTTGCTCATTTTGTGTTCATTGTATAAAGCTCTCTCCTTTGACAAGAATTTCAATCTAATGCTTTGTTGTCAACACACTAGCTTCATTTTCTTGTAACACTTGTAATTTGGCTCTGTCCAAATTCATTATATTTACATTTTCAGGCACTGAGTTTTAATAAATATCAATTTTTGTATGTTTGATGGGGATGATAAAATACTGGGGTTCATTCGTAAATCATAAATAAAGTTATTGTTTATAAATAAAATGAATGACAATTTGTATAAATAATAATATTTTTTTTAATAAAATAAGAAGGGTTAATTCTAAATAAATACACCACCTTTCATCTCAATATCAATTTAATCACGATCTTTACGATTTTTTTTTAAAACTTCAATCTTTCATCGTGTTGCAATTAGATACACATTTTTTTTTCTCCTGTCAACAATTGATGATGTGGCTTGTGGAACTTGCCACATCATATTACACATATTTTTTTTTTCACATAAAGATTACACTTTTATTGAAATAAAAATACTATAAAATTTTATAAAAATAAAATTCATTTCGTTCCTCTACTTCTCAAACTAAATTAAGTTTTCTTCTACCATTCTCAAACTAAATCATATTCTCTTCTAACCATAAAAATCATACAAAAGCAAAAAAAAAAAAAACTCACGCATCTAATCCATGACCATTGGTAATTTGGTGGTTTATTTCTTCAGGAATTCTTATATTATTTAATAATTTCGTTGTTTTGTTCAACTAGTTCGAGAACTATAACCTTGTTGGTGGATTTTTATTATTTTGTTCAACTAGTTCGAGGACTACAATTTATATGTTTTATGAGAGAGAAAAATATTTTAGAAATTAATGTGTTTAACACTAATGATTATTGCAACAAAAATGTTATATCCTTATGATTTTGATTTTTAGGATTTGAAAAGAAGAAGTTGATTGATTGAGTTTGAGAAGTTAGAGAGACGTGCATAACAAGAACTTTGTTGAGTTTGAGAAGCAAAGAAGACGCCGAGAGTTTTATTTTTATTTTTATTTCTACAAAGTATAATTTTTATGGTTAGAAGAGAATAACTTGATTTAGTTTGAGAATGTTAGAAGAAAACTTGATTTAGTTTGAGAAGAAGACGCATGAAATTTTATTTTTATAAAATTTTATATTTTTATAAAGTGTAATCTTTATGGGAAAAAAATAAAAAAAATATGTGCAATATGACGTGGTGAGCTCCGACAAGCCACATCATCAATGGTTGATAGGAAAAAAAAATGTGTATCTAATTGCAACACGATGAAAGGTTGGAGTTTTAAAAAAAAAATCGTAAAGGTCGTGATTAAATTGATATTGAGACTAAATGTGGTCTATTTATTTAGAATTAATCCAAATAATAATTATAAAATTGTACAATTAAAAAAAGTAAAAACAATAAAATTGAAAGAAGTATTAAGGTCCTCCTACACACCAGTGGCAAACATGAACCAAGTTATACAAGCCTAAACAATTTACCTAGCGTGCAGCGGGCTAGGTTTTCATAGGGCTTAAGCCTTAAGCAACGGGTACTGCTATCTGCACCTGGAACTTTGTTAACTGTACTCTTCCCTTGTATTCATTAATTTAATAATACTCTTTTAAATAAAATATCACTAGGGAAAAAGAGATAGGTATTTAATGTAATTCAAAAAAAAAAAAACTATTAAATACACTTCTACTACTGACTAAACTTTTCTTTCAACATTTAAGTCTTTATTTTGGAAAATTCTCATATACACCGTACACAACAAACCCAATTTGGTGCACACACTATTTAAAACAGTTTCCTTTTTCTTCCCCTTTCTTCTCCTCTTAATAAAAATGGACAAAGCTTCTCTTACTCAAGATATACGCATACAAAGCTTCTCTTACCCAAGATTTTAATTTCTGTTGAAAGAGGGGCAATATATGATGGAATTGCAGGGGTTGAAGACGAAGATCCGCCGCAAACCCTCCATTTTTAATCCGAGGTTGAAGGGATCAGATTGGAATGGAAAACCTGTTATTCAGTAGAACACTTGTTACAGAATACAATGGGGGACCTCGCAATCGCAGAGGTGCGAAGTTTGGAGGTCTCGTGTCGATGAGGAAACTGGTTAGTGAATTGATTTGGCTAATGTGAGAATTTTGTGATAATTAGTTTAATTGAATTATACATGTATTGTACTGTAGTTTAAGCTGTTTACTAGTGTTCTGCAAATCATGTGTTATTCTTTGAACTTTGCGGAAAGAGTGGGAAGAAGATCAGAATCATACCCAAGAGACATAGATGCGTTCGACGGATTCATCAGAGGCTCGGGTCTAATTGATCTCCCCCTTCACGGAAGATCATTCACGTGGTATAGACCGGATGGATCGTGCAAGAGTAGGCTCGACCGTTTCCTAGTAAACTCAAACTGGCTGAACACGTGGCCAAATACCGCACAAAGGGGCTTAAAACGCTCGCTATCAGATCATAGCCCAATATTAATCGAGGTAAAAATCAGGGACTGGGGACCTAAGCCATTTAGGGTTCTCAATTCATGGCTTAACACACCAGGATTTAGGGAGTTTGTAACGGAAAAATGGAACAGCTATGAAGTCGATGGTTGGGGAGGCTTCGTGATGAAGGAGAAATTCAAGAAATTGAAGGCAGACTTGAAGGTGTGGAACAAGGAAGTATTTGGGTCAATAGATAAGAGGATTGAGGCAAAAAACATGAAATATTGTGCTTGGATAGAATTGATGAAACAATGGGGCTAGAGGATCATGAAATTATTAGAAGAAACGAGTTGAGGGCTTTGCTGTTCAGTGATCTCAGGGGGAAGGATAGCCTACTAGCCCAAAAGGCGAAATGTAGATGGATTAAAGAGGGAGACGCAAACACAAGCTTCTTCCATAAATGCATCAACAAACGAAGGAAAAGGAATGAAATCACGGGCTTACGCATCAACGGGGCATGGGTGGAGGAGGTGTTAGAAGTTAAGAAAGGCATCCATGAGTTCTTTAAAAATCACTACAGCACCAAAAGGAGGGCAACAGTGAAAACAAGTGGGCTATTCACAGCTAAGAAGATATCCAATGAGGATAATGTACGTTTGGTAGCCGAGTTTTCTGAAGAAGAAATCAAAGGGGCAATCGACTCGTGTGATAGCCTAAAGAGTCCTGGGCCCGACGGCTTCAACTTCGGATTTTTGAAGATCGAAAATGTGGGTAGTATTTAAAGATGACATGATGAGACTGATGAAGGATTTCCACCAACATGGAAAATTGGTTCGTGGGATCAACCCTTCCTTTATTGCCCTGCTCCCAAAGAAAGAAGCTCCTGAAGAACTACATGACTTCAGGCCAATATCACTGATCGGGGGAATTTACAAAATTATCGCTAAAGTGTTGTCAAGAAGGTTATGCAAGGTATTGGAATCCATCATCTCTGACCAACAATCAGCGTTTGTGGGAGGAAGACAAATTCTAGACAGCGTAGTTGTTCTTAATGAGTCGATCGAGGATGCGAAACAGAGAAATGTAAGGAGTTTTCTATACAAAATAGATTTTGCAAAAGCCTATGACTCAGTGGACTGGGAATTCTTAGAAGAAATGATGGGGAGTTTTGGATTCGGGTCAAAATGGATACAGTGGATTATGGAGTGTGTGTCTTCGGCTCATGCCTCAGTGCTAGTAAACGGAAGCCCTTCGGGAGAATTTAAAATGGAGAGAGGACTGAGGCAAGGGGATCCATTGTCCCCCTTTCTTTTCCTCATAGTCGCAGAAGGCCTATCTACAATGTTAACAAGAGGTTGCGATCTGGGGCTCTTTGAGCCGATGGAAGTCGGTAGAGACAAAGTGAAAATATCACATATACAGTTTGCCGACGACACAATCTTTTTGGGGAAGGCGACACCAGAGAACGCCCTATTTCTGAAACGCCTACTAGATAATCTGGAACTAGTCTCTGGATTGAAAATAAGTAAAGAAAAAAGTTGTCTATACGGAATCAATATCGAAGAAGAATGCAAGAATAATTTAGCCTGCATCCTGGGATGCAGTAAAGGGGTTCTTCCATTCAAGTACCTAGGGGTAAATGTGGGGTGTGCCCACAAAAAAGCTTCAGACTGGGAATATGTTGTGCAGAAAGTGAGAAACAGGCTGAGGAAATGGGAGGGACTAAAGGTCTCAATTGGTGGGAGACTCACGTTGGTTAATGCGGTACTCTCGTCACTACCTACATACCTTATGTCTACCTATCGTGCACCAAAAAAAAACAGTGAGCGAATTCGTAAAACTTCAGAGAAACTTCTTATGGGGTGGGGGTGAGAATGTGAAAAAAGTTTCGTGGGTAAAATGGGAGGACATATGTTGTGCAAAAGAAATGGGGGGACTAGGGGTAAAAGATCTGGATTGTTTTAATGTGGCACTGTTGGGAAAATGGGCATGGAGATTTTACACAGAAAATGAGAGGTTATGGGTGAGAGTAATTAAATCGAGAGGTGGGGGAGAGTTAGGAGGGACAATAACAGGTTCTAGGGGAGAGGATAGAAGGAGGAGGTTGGCGGGGTGGTGGGGCAATATTGTGAAAACAGTGGGGTTGGAAACTGGGGGTTGGTTTAGGGAAGGTTTAGTCAAGAAATTGGGTAATGGTGAAACTACACTATTTTGGGAGGAGGCATGGGCTGGGGAGGAAAGGTTGAGAGATAGGTTTTCTAGACTCTACAATCTAAGTGTTAGAAAGGAGAAATCTGTAAAGGAAATGGGAGAGTGGAGAGAGGGTGTATGGAACTGGGTTTGGGCTTGGAGAAGGGAATTAAGGGATAGGGAGCATCTTCTACTTAACGAGCTGACTTTAATTGTGAACAGGTATCTACCAGAGAGGACTGGAATTGATAAATGGTGCTGGAAACATTCGTCAAACGGAACCTACACAACAAAAGAAGCATATGAATGGCTAAAAACTCAAAAGCAAGCGACGACGAAGGAACGCAAGGAGGAATTTAGAATCATATGGGGCAGCCCGGCGCCTTTAAAAGTTCGTGTGCACGCGTGGAGAGTACTATGGAGACGACTACCAACCAGATTGAGCCTTCAGAAAAGGAAGATTACCCAGCAGGAGTTGAGACAAAGTGTGTTTTATGCGGGGAGGCCGAAGAGACGGTAAATCACGTTCTATTCAGCTGCTCTTTCGCCTATAGTATTTGGATGCAGTGCTTCAATTGGCTAGGAATAGAGACGGCATTAAACGTAAATCCAGTTGCTAGCTTACTACAATGTAGCAGAATTGTGAAAGGAAAAAAAGGGAAAATGGTTTCAATATGCATTTGGGAATGTGTCGTGTGGTTAATATGGAAAACGAGGAACAGGTTAGTCTTCGACAACGAGCTGATACAAACTGAAGAAGTGTGCAAGGAGTTGAGATCACATCTATGGAGCTGGACAGGGTCTAAAGGGTTGAGAAATCTCCAATTCAAATACACAGACTGGGTGACAAATCCACTTATGGTTCTTGGCAATTAGTGTGATGTAAATCTGTTCTGTAATGGGACGTAACTTCATGAGCCCTTTATGCTAAACATATACTGTAAATGAGGGTAACTTTATTACCCAATTGTGGCAATATATTCATTTTACTGACCAAAAAAAAAAATTATACATGTATTGTAGGTTTATTTTAAGGGGAAATGTAGTTCTTTCGTGGTAATTTAGCATAGTTTTTTAAAATTGATAATTGTTGTGAATTGATAACTATTAAAAGTGGTAATCTTTAATACTGAAAAGTAGATTGTATTTCTTTCTTATTGAAAAGTGCTAGTAATCTTTATTGCTACTGCAAAGAAAAGTGGTAATCTTTAATATTGAAAAATGTAATTCTTATTTTTTAAAAGTGTTAACTTTATTAGTAAAAAAATGATAATTTTTAATATTGAAAAGTTTTATTTCATAATATTGAAAAGTGGTCGTCTTTAATACTGAAAAATGTTGTTTCATAATACTGAAAAGTGTTCGTCTTTAATACTGAAAAATGTTGTTTCATAATATTGAAAAATGGTAGTCTTTAGATATTGAAAGATAGTATTCTTTAATAATGAAAAGTGTTTCATAATACTGAAAAGTGGTAGACTTTAATACTGAAAAGTGGTAGAGTTTAATACTGAAAATTGTAATTCTTATTTTGAAAAGTGTTAATTTTATTAGTGAAAAAGTGGTAATCTTTAATACTGAAAAGTGTAGTTTCATAATACTGAAAAGTGGTCGTCTTTAATACTGAAAAATGTTGTTTCATAATACTAAAAAGTGTTACTAGTATTACTGAAAAGTGGTAACTGTTATTAGTGAAAAGTGGTAACTATTATTATTGAAAAGTGGTAATATTAAATAATGAAAAGTGGTAATTTTGTTACTCTTTTGTTATTAGTGAAAAGTGGTAACTATTATTATTGAAAAGTGGTAATATTAAATAATGAAAAGTGGTAATTTTGTTACTGAAAAGAGGTATGTAAAATTACTATAAAGTGATAAATTTTTTTTACTAAAAATTGTATTTAAAAACGGATATATTTAAAATTACTGTAAAATGATAAAATGGTAACCGTTATTAGTGAAAAGTGGTAACTATTATTATTGAAAAGTGGTAATATTAAATAATGAAAAGTGGTAACTATTATTATTGAAAAGAGGTATGTAAAATTACTATAAAGTGATAAATTTTTTTTACTAAAAATTGTATTTAAAAACGGATATATTTAGTTACAAATTGTAGGTGGTAACTATTATTATTGAAAAGAGGTATGTAAAATTACTATATAAAGTGATAAATTTTTTTACTTAAAATTGTATTTAAAAATGGATATATTTAGTTACAAATTGTAGTGTTAAAATTATTATTAAAAAAAAAAACAAATTGAAAATAATTGCAAGTTGTAAGGGGAATCGAACCTACGACTTGATACATTAATCAAGAAGGTGTAACCGCTAGAGTAATCAATATTTTGTTGAAAATTCTCGCTTTTAGTAATATATATGGATTGACCTGTGCACTAGTGTGCACGGTGCACACACTGTGCACAGGAGACCAACTCCTTTATTTTAGAGTTTGTAAATTTTAGGGCGGCTGTTGGTGGGGTGGGGCTAGTGGTTGGGATGGGGAAACTTTCAACATTTAAGTCTTTATTTTAGAGTTTGTAAATTTTAGGGCGGCTGCTAGTGGGGTGGGGCTAGTGGTTGGGATGGGGAAAAGAGGGAGATGAGTTTTAAGGTTTGAATTTTTTTTAATCTTGAAAGTGATAAATTATGATTTTTGGAGAGTGTATTTAGTAAATGGATTTTATTGAGAAAATTGGAGTTTGGACAATTTATGAAAAATAAAAGTTCATCAATTGGGGTAGTATTGTTAACAAAGATGGAGGTGCAGATAGTCGTACCCTAAGCAACACAGTTATTTATTTTAATTATTTTAAATTTCAACTTGAGCTTTTTCATGCCCAAAATATTTCAATCAATTTCGTTGTAATAGGGCTCATGCTCATAGACCATCACGCCTGTGATTTTTTACTGTGATTTTTTTAAAGGTTAATTTAAATAAATGTATAAAGAAAAATTAAAAGTGAATAGTAAGCTAGTAAGTAGAAACTGAGAATAATGTACTTTTGGTCAAATAAAAATAAAAATAAAAATAGAAATAGGGAGTATTTGCTATATATATATTTATATATATATATATATATATATATATATATATATATATTTTCAATAAAAACAAGTTGTAAGCAATTTTAAATATATTTATGACTGATGAATTAATCATCTATTAATTCATTATACATTCGAGGAGATCTTGTGTGAAATATTGCATATGTGCATTTCAGTTCAATTCACACCTACGTTTTTTTATAAATACATTCACTACAGCTCAATTCACACTTACGTTTTTTTTATAAATACATCCACTAACAGCCCAATTCACACCCACGTTTTTTATAAATACACCCACTAACGAAAACTGTACCTGGTGTGAGCTACTCCACTCAGGCTATCTGCCTTAGCCATCCTTTGTCTGTAATTTCACATATTGTCCTCTTTTCTATAGACGTTTTACAATCGCGAATCAACATTGACATCCTATTCTCAAATCGTTGCTTACTTTCATGGCGGCCCCATTCTAGCTAGAGATGTTTGTTCGGGCCGGACTAACCGGGCTAGCCCATTTAACCCTAAAAAATGCAGGGTTAGGGTTCATGAATTATAGGCTCGTTTAAATCCGGGCTTTTTTTACCCGGACCGGTTAGCCCGCAGGTTAAACCGGGCCAGCCCGCTAGCCCGGATTGTTACACATTTTTATTTTTATTTTTAATAAATACTTTGTAACTTGCGAACAAATTTTGGGTCATATGGCCTATAACCATAACTATCATCCATTAGTCATTATTACTAACTTTTTATTAGATTATGATATTTATTTGGCCATATTAAGGACCAATAAGTTATAGAATTGTGTTTGTATCATACTTTTATTTTCTCATTTATAA
Source organism: Galeopsis tetrahit (assembly GCA_963675135.1). Lineage (NCBI taxonomy): Eukaryota > Viridiplantae > Streptophyta > Magnoliopsida > Lamiales > Lamiaceae > Galeopsis > Galeopsis tetrahit. The sequence goes on from OY776124.1 coordinate 70,973,841, forward strand.
ATTATTAACTAATTATATATTTTTCTATTTTATTTATTTGTTGAACGTGTCAATTGGAACCTTTAATTTAAAAAAAAAAATTATTGTAGCCTGTTAGTGGCCCGTTTAATCTGTGGCCCGCTGGGGTTAGAGTTAGGTCCCAACAATTTTAGGACCGTTAAGTATGAACCGGTTAAGGCCCTAGCCCGTTTAGCCCGTGACCCTGCAGGGCTGGCCCTATAGGGCTAGGGCCAGCCCGATAGACATCTCTAATTCCAGCCACCGATCGATGCCCAAATTTTGTGACTTGGTTCGTATTTGTCACACTTTTTAGTACAACAATAATGATCCCCATAAGCGTATAGGTTCGTTATAGTTGAGTAAGTATACAACCTAATAGTTATCGTTTAAGGACCTAGAGAGAGCGTGGAGCCCCAAAACTAGAAGCTAAAGGGGAGGATAAAGCAAATACCAATAAGAAAAAGAAACACTAAGTAAACAAATAAAACTAACTCTCAAAAAGATGAAAGTGCAAGTGGAAGAATTGCTTCGGGTGTCTTTCTTATGTGGGATCACTAATGAATTAACGAACTAATCACAATAATTAAACTTAATGTTTTGAATTGTGCTAAAGGCTATCACATATATGTGTAGATCCCCTCGAAAGGCATAGGTAAACCGTAAACATGTGCATTGATTAGCAATTATAGGATCTAATCAAATACCATAAGCTCCTAAGATAGTGTCTCATAAGAACTTTCAACACGGTTACTAATGCTTGTGAGACGCCCTCTCACCAATCTCCTAGACGACCTCTATTCGATTAATGTCTAATGTTGTCGATCTAAGCAATCAATCCTCTCTCGATTAAGCTAATTACTATTTAACTTCAATTAATTAATCAAGGCTCACACTCACACTCCAATCATGCAAACCCAACTCTCGTTGCAATTAACATAATCGAAAATGCTAGCTAATAGGATCAATCAACTGATTGAATCACACAATTCACAACAATAGAAACAATTAAACCAAAACATAAGTAAATTAAGCAATTAATTTATAAACTCACTAATTACCCACATAATTCCAACACCCAAAGTAATAAGAGATTACCTCATATCTAAATTAACAACTAGAATAAAACTCATGTAAATTAAATTACAAGACAGGACTGAAAATGAAATTATCAAATTAAACTTTGCAATGATAAAAAAAATATCACATCTAGGTCTTCAAATCCTCTAAAGCTTACAATAAAATGAAATACTAAATTAAATCTATCTAAGAAAATCCTCCAAAGCTTACAATAAAATGAAATACTAAATTAAATCTATTTAAGAAGTGAAATTATAAGCTAACTATCTAATGAGTGGAGTGAAGTGTGGGAGGAATGAGGAGTCTCCCCCAATGGAGCTACGTGCTCTGTTCCTGCGTGTGTTTATTGGCCTTTTTTTTTTGCTTCTGTTGTGTGCGCCTCCTTTTAATTGATGGAATGAAAATGGACTTCTTGAAGTTAAATGCTCAATGCCTTTTTTAAATGGGTGCATCTAAAGGCACCCAAGGATACTATGAGTACACCTAATGAATTTTTTTTTTTAACACAAGGTGTGTGCAAAATGACGTTTGTACCCTTCCTGCACTTTTTAAAAAAAAAAAAACGGATGGGTACACCCACCGCTTCTATTTCACGACAAATCATCTCCACCACCAAAACAAACACCATTCTTTAAAAAAACACAATAAATCAACAAAAAAAAAATCTTAAAATGTTCGAAAATATTAACCAAATAAAGTTAAGATATACAAAACTTTTTACCCAACAAACTCAATGTGTTCGAAAAAAATTCATGAACAACTTTCATTTGTCCGAAAAAAAAATTGGACATCTTTTTCGAAATTTTTTAATGAACAAACCCAATATGTTCGAAAAAATATTCAAAACAACTTAAATTTGTCCGAAAAAAAAAATTGAACAAGATGTTCGAAAAAATTTCAAAAACAAAAACAGAATGTTCGAAAATGTTTCCAAAACAAACTCAATATGTTCGAAAATAATTCTCGAACTTCTAAAAACCCTAATTTTCCTACAATTTCTAAAATTTTCAAAAACCTACCTTGAAACGGGCGGCGACGAGGGCAGGGGCAGTGGCGGACGAGGGCAGGGGCGGTGGCGGACGAAGCGGCGACGTGGGGAGTGAAGCGGCGCTGTCGCCGCTAGGGAGGGGAGGAGCGCCGCCGCTACAGAGGGAGGGGTGGTGGGCGGATTCTCCAGTGGCGGCGATGTGGGGAGTGAAGCGGCGCTGTCGCCGCGTGGGGAGGGGAGGAGCGGCGCCGCTAGGGAGGGGTGGTGGGCGGATGAGGGCGGTGGCGGCGTTCGAAGCGGCGATATGGGGAGTGAAACGGGGCTATCGCCGCATGGAGAGGGGAGGGGTGGTGGTGGCAGCGCCGATTGGGAGGGAGGGGTCGTGGGCAGCGGCGCCGATTGGGAGGGAGGGGGAGGTGGGTGCACCCTTTTGTGTGTTAAAATGTGAGAATGGGAGGAAGATAAAGGATTTGAGATGACAAGGTTATTTTTTAGATTTCCACGTGGGTATCCTTATTCGTTTTGTGTGTGTCCTCATCGCGTGGGTGTACTCATAGTATCCTTGAGTGCCTTTAGCCGCGCCCTTTTTAAATCAACTTGGGCCCATGGAAAGGCCCACATGGCCTTTTTCTCATTTTCCATTTTTTCAACTCACGGCCTTCAATTCACAAACAAGCAAATTGATTGCTTACAAATTACTCCAGCAGGTCCTAGTCGAATTGGGCCTAATGCACTGGGCCTCAATATATAGTTTTCTTCCTTTTAATTCTCGAGATCAATTATTTTCTCTTCTTCTTGATTTATTCCTTCCATTGACTCATAAAATCATTGAGATGTTTTGCTCCAAAATGCTCATTTTTCCTATAAAAATAGCAAACAACATCATTTCTCCAAATCAAGTGCAATTAGTCAAATTAGTGTAAATAATGCAAGAAATTATATAAAATTAAGCAAAATAAATCCATGAATTTCAAGCAAAACTTAAAGTGTTGCTCGTCCTCGAGCAACGAAAGAAAAATAGAACAAGTGGGAGGATTGAGAAGGAATTCATTCAAGCCAAAATAAAATGAGTGATTGTCAAGATCCATCAATTCAATCAAGTTTTAAGATGGAAAAATCAACAAGCAAGTTCACAAGCTATGTTCAAATTCATGCAAGATTATGTGCTCAATTCACAATATCTTCACAAGTAAGTGTATCACTCATCACTCAAAGTGTATATCAAGGAAGTGTATGCTCTCAACATCAAATCACACAAATGCACCACCATATGCTTGTCAAATGTCTAAGTTCTCCACCACAATGAAAGTGTTCAATCAATGAATCAATAAGGACTTCACATTTGATTGTAATGTAGGCTCTTTAGTTAAGGTAGGGAAAATTTGGATAAAGTGACTCACAAACTAGTGGAGCAAGATGTAAAAATGTCTAGGAACATTTCTAAATCTTCAAGAGGAAAGTTACAATTGATTAAGTTGCAACTCCAAATTTCAAACTCCCATAATTAATTTTCTCACTCTTTTTATGCACATTATTCACCACCAAAACTTTTTGAACAATTTTGAACTTCAAGCTCTACCAAATTCTTGTGCATAAGAGAGTTTTCTTTTTCGGTTTTTCTTTTCTTTTCCCATTAACTCAATCTTTTTTATGCACAACTCACAATTCTTTTTTTTTTCAATCTCTTCACTTTCCAACCAAATAAATCCATCAGATTCATATTTCACCTCAATTCAACCACATTTGTCAACATTCAAGCTCCACTAGTTCATAGGAAAATTAGGCTCATAAAAGATGGACAATGGACTAAATATGTAGGTTGTCAAAGAATATAAGTCAAAAGGCTCAAAGTGGCTAACAAGGGAAAATTTTCATTTGGTATGGAAATTTTGACCAAGTGACTATCAAAACAAAGATGACCTTATATCACTTCCAAAGATTTCGCACAAATAGTAGCCTCAAACAAGACAATTGGCAAGTTCTAGAGCACACAAGCATGAATGATACTCACATGAAGGAAAATAGACCATAATATATGAAAGTCTAAAGGCTCTAAAGTTCACAAGCTTGTCTAATCATGAATTAAGAGCATCAACTCAAGCACAAATCGTCACATAATCAAGTGAACAAGCAAGCATCAATCGATACCAACAAGCTCAACCAAACTTAAAAAACCAACAATCACCATCAATTATGCCTCAAATACCAACAATCCACAAGATATCTCAATCGTCCAAACTAGGAACAACGGTGCAATATAAATGAAGGTAAACACACGAAATCTCCCCCCAAACTTAAATGAAACTATATAGTTGAATGCAAAGTTTGGGGTTAAGTGTGTTACCTAGAAAAATATCCACCAAGTGAGCTCACAAAAGAAGCAAGTTATTGCAACCGATTGTCCCTTGGACCTCTAGCACCACCACCTTGGTTTTCACCATGCACATCTTCATTAAACACCATCACAACACTCAATCTACAAAATAAAAACTAGAAAAAAGATCAAACAAGCTACAAATCTAAAAAAATAAAAGAAAGCAATAAAGGAATGGGTTGCCTCTCATTTAGCGCTAAGTTTAACGTCTTCAAGCTGGACGGAAATAAAAGAACTCATCGGAAAGGCCATGGATATTGGTCCTCCTTCCCATTGTATTTCAACCTTTGAGCTTCAAACTCAATTAGGCTCTTATGAATGGAAGACCAATCATCCACATTTTTCTTCCATACTTTCATCGATGAATGTTTATCTTGCTCCTTCCACATCTCTTATCATTCCTTTCCCTTTTTCCCAAGGATGCCCAAGCTCTTCTCAACTTCTTTCTTAAAATCAAAGTGATCAAGAGGCAAAATGAAATCAATAGAAGCATCAATATCAAGTAAAGTGCAAATTGAAGAGTTTAAAGGTTTAGAAATGCTCATTTCGCTCTCCAACTCATCTTGTGATGCTTCTTGATTTTCTCGTTCCTTGTAGCTCATGTCCATCAAAGGACATTCCTCTTCATCTCTTTTGACAATCACCATTAAGCTCATTCTCATGCTCATGTCTTCAAGTGGATATCTCTTTGCATCCATTCTCTCCTTCATGTGTGCAATGAGGAGCTTTTCGATAGTAGTCCTACCCTCATTGCTTGGTGGCCAAAACTCATTGTTTTCCCACTATTGATAATGAGAGGGAGCTTGTTGCATTTGATAATCATACTCAAAGCTCCTCTCACTATCATAACAATCTCCTTCCGAAACTCTATGGAATTCAAATTCGTTGGGTGAATCATCTTTTTTCAAAAAATCGTATCCTATGCAATTCTTGATTTTTTTTAAAAGAACTGGCCAGCTATCAATTTCTCTCGAGTCTTGATTGTGTGCATCATATTCTTCCAAAAAATCATACCCCGTGAGGTTCTTGAATTTTTCTAGAAGAACAACACACATTTCTCTCAATTCTTGATAGTGTACTTGACGAAGCTCTTCCATAAGTGGAGGAGGAGGTGGATGATACATCTCTTAAGGTGGTGGGGGAGGATATGGATATGGGTGATATGAGTGTTGAGGAGGAGGGTATTGATGTGGAGGTGAAGGATAATATCCTTGAGGAGGGGGTGGTGCTTCTTCATTCCTCCAATCTTGATAATAGGAGGGAACTTGTTGAATATGATAGTGGTGATCATAGTTCCTCCAATTATCGTAGCTCGTTATCTCCATATTGTGGAGGATAAATCATGCCACGTTGATCATAACAATGATTCCACGGGTATTGATTATATACATTCATCTAGTCAATGAAGTGCGCACCTGTAAAAAAACAAAGTATCAAATTCAAAGCTAACAACTAAAAATAAAATAACACAAATAAAATGCTACTAGTAACACCACTCAACAAATTTCAAGTCCCACGTAAGACTCTCAACTAAATCCCCGGCATCGGCGCCATTGACTTAGTTCATATTTTTGCTCTTTTTAACAACTATACGATCCCCACAAGCGTATGGGTTCGATAGTAGTATGATAAGTATTTCAAGTAGATTTCCGTTCCAAGGACTTAATTGAGTGAGAATGAGTCCCTAAAGTTGCAAGCTAACATGTTGTTGTAGTAACTAAATGTTAGGAATAAAATGAGCTATGTTTTGATTGAGTACCAAAAACCCCCTGAGACATGCCTAAGTCAATATAAATATGTTCTAAGAATGTTAGAACATATAGATTATAGGCTAGATGAGAAGCTGAAATGTTAGGCAGCTCTTAGACAATTAGATGCACAATTTGAGAGGGAACCTATGCTTTAAAGATGATCAAGAACAAGTCCCCTCAAGGCTCAAAGTCTGGAACAATCACTTAAGAGCAAGGACACTCTATGAAATCTAAGATGTTCTTATCAGGAGAGTTGTCCAGAGAAAATATTCATATGCTCTGATCAGGAGAATTGTCCAAAGAAGATAACCATATGCAAGAACAAGTTTGCCTAGCTCAAAAGGACAAAGTTACTCAAAGGTTTTGATCAGGAGAGTTGTCCAGAGAAGCCAACTCTATGCATGAAGTGATCTGATGCAAAAAGACCAAACATGCTGATCAGGAGAGTTGTCCAGAGGAGTTGTCTCAGCTAAATTGACCAAGATCAAGTGCTCTGAAAGCCTGAGATCAACTATGCTGAAGAGATTGAGATAACCAGTCCCTAAAGGTCCTCAAAGGAATGAGCTAAGACCATACACAAGAGAAATAAAGGGAAAGAGCCAAGTCATCTGAAGAAGAGCAAGCCAACCATGCTGAAAAGCAAAACTACTGATAGTGATAAGAAGAGTTGTCCAGATGATAAGGAATGTTGTCCTATCATTGGATCAACCTTCAGAAGCCATGTCCAAGTCCTAACAAGAAGTCAAACATTGGGAAAAGTGCTGCAGAATGAAGACAAAACTGTTACAGCCGTTTATTACCCAAATGAGGACATGTCACTATCAAGAATCTGTCTTCCAGTTTGAAGAACTCAAGGAAGACATTTATAGCAATTTGGGGCTGCCTCTCCAACGGGCAAATCCTCCATTTTGTCTATAAATACAGAAGTGTGAAGACCATTTGAAAGCACCTCAACACAATCCAACTAAGCTCAAAGTTCTTACAAGCTAGAGTGCTTTCAAAGCTTTCAAAGACTATCTTAGTCTTCAAACACTTCTTCTAAGCTGAACCAAATTGTATATCCATACACAAGCTTAGAGAGATATCCTATCCTTATACACTGATCTTCATTGTAAAGGATATCTCACTAGTTGGAACCTTACTTCAATCCTCATATCTTTCAAGAGTGAAAGTGAGAAGGTTGTAGTAGTAGAAGTGGTAGGAACTGACTGTTGAGAGAAGAACAGTTCAGTTCTGAGTTGAGAAGAGGGTACTAGGACTCTAGACATCCTAGGGATCAATTCACCAAGGAGTGGTGTTCTTGATCAAGTGCACCTTGGCACTATAAAACAAGTTAATTCCAAGAGTGAAGGAATTATCCTGTTAAATCAGGGAAAGTGGATGTAGGAGCTTGAGTCTCTGAACCACTATAAACTCTTGTGTTGATTTACTTTACAAGTACTTACATTCATTCAACACTGCACACTAAACTGATCTTTCAAAGATACATACTCAAAGACTGTGCAAAACTGTTTTGGACAAGTTCCCTGAAGCTAAACTGAACTGTGTTGCATTGACTAAGTGATTTCAGAAATTAAAGGAGTCTAAACTTAAAGGGCCAACCACTATTCCGCACATATAACTCCCCTAGATAGTTATTCAACTAAGTACTCAATAGTACTTAGTGGATTGATTATCTTAGAAGAGTTAATCATCTTCAGCAGAGTTGTCCAAGACAACCTTGCTGAGTTCTGGTTTGATCTAGTTGGAAAGAATTTGCATACAAGTGTATTCCCCCCCCCCATACACTTGTTATCTACTCCTTTCAGGACCAACAAGTGGTATCAGAGCAGGGGTTCAAAGACCACTGCTTCTGAAAATCCATCTTGATTTTCAAAACTCACATATTTGGTGTGGTCACTGAACTGATCTCTATCTGAAATCCATTACTTGTTGATTGATTGATTCTTATTGAGATATGGCTAACAACAATGCTGTCCCTCCACCTGCTGTTCAAGGTTTGGACAATATGGCCACAAATCCAGTCAATCACATTTCTCATCACAAACTGCCCATGTTTTCTATAGACAATTATGATTTCTGGAAAATTAGAATGAGGGCTCATCTTGCATCTCTTCATACTGATATGCTTAGAGTAATCACAAGAGGACCTTTTGTGTTTACTCAAACTAACCCCAGATTGACAGATGAGCAAAGAGCAGATATAAGGGAACTGATTCCCAAAGATGAGGATGACTTCACTGCTGATGAAAAGAGGAAAGATAATTTGAATTATCTTGCCATGAACACCCTCTATCAAACAATTCCAGATGCAGCTATGGGCAGAGTCTACCACTGCACCACAGCTAAAGAAATTTGGGATACCCTTGCTGAAATGTGTGAGGGTACTGAAAAGATCAAGGAGAATAAGCTCCAAGTTGCTGTGCAGAAATTTGAACAGTTTGCAATGGATTCTGAAGAGTCCATTGATAAATTTGCTGGTAGATTCACTGATGTGATGAATGAAATCAATTCATTGGGCAAGGTCTACACCAAGAGAGAGGTTGGATTAAAGATTTTGAGGAGTCTCACTCAAAAGTGGGATGTCTATGCTGTGATGATGCAGAATACCAAAGATCTCTCCACCATGCCCATGCAACAAATATTCTCAGAACTCAAAGCCTATGAGTTTGACCTCAATAGAAGAAAGCCTGTTGAGGAATCTTCAAATCCTACCAAGGGAGTGGCATTCAAAGCCAAAGTTGCTGAACCAGAAATGCAACCCACTCCCAGATCATCAAAGTCAGTCTCTAAGACTGAAATGAAGGAAGAACTAGCCTTGATGGCTAGAAGGTTTGACAAGCTCAACACAAGGTTTGGTAGATACAAGAAATTCTACCAAGACAACAAATTCAGGAGAAGATACAATTCCTCTGAAGATCAGGCTGAGGACAAAAAGCCTGAAGAGAAAAGATCTGAGGACAAGCCCTCTGATAGGAGAAGATCCAGTAGAGCTGAACCCTCATCATCTAAGAGAAGAGATGAATCCAAGAAGGATGATGATGAAGATCTGTGTTACAACTGCAAAAAGAAAGGGCACTTCCAATATGACTGCCCTGAACTAAGCTCTAAAGAAAGAAGAGAAAGACAAGCAAAAAGAGACAGAAAATTCACCAATAGAAAAGCCATGATGGCTGGTGAAGAATCTGATAGTGCTGAAAGTTTCAATTCTTCTGATGGATTGTTCTCCAACAGTGATGATGATGATGATGTCTGCAACATGGCTCTTGAGGATGATGAGGTATCCTCTACTTCTAGTTCACCATCATTCATCTCACAAAACAATAGTGAGGTTAACCTGAAACTTTCCTTGGGAAAGTTGATGGAAGATTTCACTAGATTACAAGAATTTCATGAAAATTGTGTGAGAGAAAATGAAAGATTGGCTACTGAACTCACCAAGAACTCAGAGGTAGCTGTTGATGTCAAGTCTACTGAGTTGTATCAACAAGTCTTGAGAAAGCTTGAGGAAGCAAATCTCAGGATAGTTGACCAACAAAAGGAGATTGATAATCAACTTCTCTCTCAGAAGAGAAAATAATTTGAACTTAAAATTCTAAATGCCAAATTTGAAAATCTCTCACATGAGTATGATATTCTTAAATCAAGTGAAGAGAGCCTGAAATTAAAGATGTCTGCTCTGAACAAATCCTCTAGAGCAATAGAGGAAATTCAAAGTTATCAAAGACCTATGGCTCAAAGAAGTGGATTGGGTTTTGATCCATTTGAATCTTCACCTTGTCTTAGTGTTGCATCCACAAGTAACACTAAGAGAATCTTTGTTAAGTCAGTGGCACAACAAGCTGAAAATGAAGTAATTCAGCCACTGAACAAAGGAAAGGGCAAATTGAATGAAATGCCTACTCAAGTGATTCAGGAGAATAGGCCAAAACCTAAGGAAATGGCCAAAGCTCCTGAGCACAAGAAGAATATTGGTCAGCAGAGTAGACCCAATGGAAGGGCAACTCTCCTGAACAATGTTCAGAGGAACTATCCAAGGTATAATCAGCCTAGGCCAACTCATCTGAGAAAGCCTCAGCTGAATAGACCTAAGGACAACTATCCTCAAAGGCAGAATAAAATGAGACAACCAAAACCCTTCATGCCAAAGGTTAATGGTCATAAAAATGCCTTTCCTCAAAGACTTCATCAAGCTGCACAAAGAACTCATAAGTTCAGAAGAGTGGTCAACTCCTCTGAAACTTACAGAGTTAACACATTTACACATACTTTCCCAAAGGCATTTAAGGGAAAGACAGTGTATGTTGATGCACTAGGAAATCAACTTAGCCACCTTGAATCAATCAGGGTTATTAGGCAAGTTTGGGTTCCCAAAGGTATAGCTAACCTCTCAGGACCCAAAACTCAAAGGGTACCTAAACCTATCTAATTGCAGGTACCATTGGGCCACAAGAAGAGGAGCATGAACAAAAAGACAGCATGGTACCTTGACAGTGGATGCTCAAGGCACATGACTGGAAACAAGGAACTCCTCTCTGATTTTATTGAAAAAGAAGGCCTAAATGTCACCTTTGGAGACAGCTCACAAGCAACAACAAAAGGTTATGGTACCTTGATGATTGGTAACATCAAAGTAACCAATGTATCTTATGTAGCTGGTCTCAAATATAACCTCTTGAGTATCAGTCAATTCTGTGATAAAGATTTTAATGTTGAGTTCTCAAGTGGAAAGTGTCTAATTAAAGATAAAACTCAACAAACCCTATTGACTGGAACTAGGAAGGGAAATGTGTATTTTGCAGACTGGGACAAGTCTACTGATGCTGCATGTTTCATTGCTAAAAGTTCTAGTGAACAAAGTTGGTTATGGCATAAGAGGCTAAATCATCTGAACTTCAAATCTATGAATAAACTTGCTAGAAATGCATTAGTTAAAGGACTACCTAATGAGGTTTTCATTAAAGAACATGTGTGTAAACCATGTCAAGAAGGAAAACAGATTAAAGCCTCATTCAAAGGAAAACCAGTCATTTCCACTGAAAGGGTACTTGAACTTCTACATATGGATCTGTTTGGACCAATTACCCCTTCAAGCATAAATGGTAGAAAATACACATTAGTAGTAGTAGATGACTTCTCTAGGTTCACATGGGTAGTATTTCTCCTTAATAAGAAGGAAACACAAGTCAAACTACCTGAACTTCTAAAGAGGTTGTCAAATGAGAAAAGCCTTAGCGTTATCAAGATAAGATCTGATAAAGGCACTGAGTTCATTAACTCATACATCAATGAGTACTGCACATCAAATGGAATAGCTCATGAAACCTCAGCAGCTAGAACTCCCCAACAAAATGGAGTTGCAGAAAGGAGGAATAGAACTTTAAAAGAAGCTGCTAGAACTTTAATTGCTGACTCAAATTTACCTAAGAGATTTTGGGCTGAAGCTATAAACACTGCATGCCATACTCAAAATAGATGTTTGATCACTAAGGGGCAAGGCAAAACCCCCTATGAACTCTGGAAAGGGAGAATGCCTAAAGTGTCATATTTTCATATATTTGGCTGTAAATGTTTCATTCACAATAATGGGAAAGAACAGTTGAAAGCCTTTGATAGCAAAGCTGATGAGGGAGTATTTCTTGGATACTCTCAAATCAGTAGAGCTTTCAGAGTCTACAACAAGAAATCCCTTATAGTGGAAGAAACACCTCATGTTGTGTTTGATGAATCTATCTTTGAGATCAGGAATGATCATTTGGAACCTGAAGAAATCACACAGAGGACAACCAGATTAAGTCTAAAAGACAAAGACACTGAATTCATAGAAGTTGTCCAAATCAACCTACCTGAACATACAACATTGAACAACCATCCTGAAGGCAACCTTCCTGAGACAAATCCCACTGATGGAAATGATGAACTGAATGATCCAATCCCAGTTCACATCCAGGTAACAACTACCAATGAAGAAGCAGTTCCTGCTGAGGTAGTTAATGGGTCAAATAATCAAGGGGGAACTCAAAATGTTGAAAATGCCAATGTCCCTGACATTGAGGACAACACCCCTGATTATGATCCTGAATTAGATCCTGCATTACATTATCCTGAATTTTATGATCAAAATGACTCACCCTCAGTAGAGGACAACTCTACTGAAGAGATCAGAAAAAGAAGGACCTGGTTATCTGACCATCCTACTGATCTGATACTTGGTGATCCAAGTATAGGAGTCAGAACCAGAAAGTTTCATGGTGAAAGTGCTATATTCTGTTGTTTCTTGTCAGAGCAAGAACCAAGTGATATTGAGGAAGCACTTCAAGATGCCAACTGGATCACAGCCATGCAGGAAGAACTAAATCAATTCACCAGAAATGAAGTATGGGAGCTGGTGGATAGACCTTCACATCAAGATGTTATTGGAACAAAGTGGGTGTTCAAGAACAAGAAAAATGAAAATGATGTGATTGTCAGAAACAAAGCAAGACTAGTGGCAAAAGGATATTGCCAACATGAAGACATTGACTATGATGAGACTTTTGCACCTGTGGCAAGGCTAGAAGCAATAAGGCTCTTTCTAGCCTATGCAGCCCACAAGAGGTTCAAAGTATACCAAATGGATGTCAAGAGTGCCTTTCTGAATGGAGTCTTAAAAGAAGAAGTCTATGTGGAGCAACCACCAGGTTTTGAAGTTGGAAACCAAGTTTACAGACTCAAGAAAGCTCTATATGGACTCAAACAAGCCCCTAGGGCTTGGTATGATACACTGTCACAATTCCTCTTGGATCATGGATTCACCAAGGGAACTGTGGACAGAACTCTCTTTAGAATCTCTGAAGGAGAGGACATCTTGCTTGTCCAAATTTATGTGGATGACATAATTTTTGGATCCCCTAATGAGAAGCTGTGTGAGAAATTCTCCAAGCTCATGAAAAGCAAGTTTGAGATGTCCATGATGGGGTTGATGAACTTCTTTTTGGGTCTACAAGTCAAGCAATCTAAAGAAGGAATCTTCATCAACCAAGCTAAGTACACCAGAGAAATGATCAAAAAGTTTGGGTGTACAACTAGCAAGCCAGTAAGGATCCCAATGAACACAAATTGGAAGATGAATCCTGATGAGAGTGGAATTCCAACCAACTCTACTGAGTATAGAGGAATAATTGGTTCACTCCTCTATCTCACTGCCAGCAGACCTGATATCACCTTTGCAGTAGGTGTTTGTGCAAGATTTCAAGCAAATCCTAAGAAAAGCCACCTTGAGGCTGCAAAAAGGATTTTGAGGTATCTCAAAGGCACTGAGAATCTAGGCCTTTGGTACCCTGCTGATGACAATATTGAGCTAACTGGCTACTCAGATGCTGATTATGGAGGATGTAGGATTGACAGAAAGTCCACTTCAGGGACTTGTCAATTCTTGGGCAACAAGCTTATTTCATGGTTCTCCAAGAAGCAGAACACAGTGGCCACTTCCACCACTGAAGCTGAATATGTTGCTGCTGGAAGTTGTTGTGCTCAAATCCTATGGTTGAGACAACAACTAAGAGACTACAAAGTCAACTCTACTGAAGTGCCAATATTTTGTGATAACAATAGTGCCATTGCTATATCACAAAATCCTGTCTTACACACAAGATGCAAGCATGTGGACATCAAGCACCACTTCATTAGAGACCATGTGGAGAAGAAGGACATCAAGTTGGTCAAGATCCACACTGATCATCAAAAAACTGATATTCTAACCAAGCCACTTGCAGAGGCAAGATTTCTGGAGCTATCAGCAGAGTTGGGATTACTTGATCCAGGGAAGTTGGACGAATAAGTCCAAAGAAGCTCATTGATTAAGGGGGAAACAAACTCAAACTTCAGCAGACTTGGTCAAGTCTACTGAAATTCAGAAACATGACCTTACCTCTTCAGGACACTTGTCCACAGTTCTTCAGGACACTTGTCCATGTAGGGTCAGATAAGTTGTCCTAGCTATCAAACCAAATCTTGGTATGATAAGCACCTATTCTTGGTGATCAATACCTATTTCGAAATCTGTCCCATTGAAATACAGTTTTCACCTTTCTGGGATTTAATTTGTCTCCCACCCAAAAGGTCACTTTCCATGCATTAAATGCCAAGATTTAACTCTTGTTTGCATTAAACTTTTTGGGACATGATCTATCTCGAAAAATCCCCAGCCTTAAACAAACATTTAAAACCACCCACGTTTTGAATAAAACAGTTATTTCACTGTTACATTGGTTTTTGACCATTGGATCAAAAATGGACAACTCCCCTGAAATCAATCCTAGCCGTCCATTTTGGATTTCCATTTTTGTTCACCTTTGAATTGTATCAAGACCTTACCAACTCATTGACAAACATTCTTTTTAGAATATTCACAAGTCTTAAGATACCCACAAACACTTCTTCCCCAAGTATTCGAAACCCTAACTCAAAATTCTTCAAACTCTCTCATTCTTCATCAAACTTCTCTCTGTAAATTTCAATGGCCCCCAAGGTTAGACCTGAGATGCTTGTTGATTTCTCCAACAAAGATCTAGACCTAGATTTTGGCTATCTAAGCAACAAGAACAATCTTCACTTTGAGCCAATTATCTCTTTTGAAAATGAAGATCCTGAGATTACTCCAACCCTAAGATGGTTGAGAAGGGCTGGTCTCCAAAAGTTCTTGGAAGAAAGACCAAGCTCTTGCTTAGAGAGTTATATGGCAGAATTCTTTGCCTTCCTCAAGTGGAGAGGTAAGCCTGAAGATGGTGAAGTATCAACCAGGCTATCCTACACAGCTGAAGGAGAGGAAGAGGAGAGATTCCATAGAGTTAGATTCTCCTCAGAAGATCTGGAAGGAGCTTTTGGATTGCCTTATGAGGGAAGGAATCCAGAAGTGTATGGCACTGGACATGAAGAGGAAATAGCCCAAGAGTGGTTATTAGTTCTAGGCCCTCTCTCCTCAACTCAAAACAAGAAAACTCTCAAGCCAGAGTTTCTTAATCTCTTTGAGGTAGTTGCTAAAAGCCTCTTAAGCAACACTGGAAGCCTAGAGCAGGTCAGCCAGCCAAGGATCAGAATCATGGCTGCCATTATTGATGCCAGTGATAAGGGCATCAAGTTTGATTGGAGGACCTTCATCATGTCTGAGATGATGAAAGAGAAGGCTAAATTTAAGGTGAAAGCCCACAACAAGGTGGTGCTAGAAGGGAAAATCAAGTATTGCACCAGGGCAAGCTTGTTGATTGAGAGGTTTTCCCACTATTCCCAGATGCAGACCTTTGCAAAGCCTCTCCCAGCCCAAAAGATCCTGTTCAGAAAGCTCAGTAAGAAAACTGAGAAAAGAAGGATGCTACTGGCCAAGCCTGCTGAAGAACAGGAGGAAGAGAAGCCTAAGATGAAAAAGAGAACAAAGGCCAGGGCTGTAAAGACAAGAAAAATGTCTCAGAGAATCTCAGAAGAGAATTCAGATGCTTCAGCTGAGATTGAAGAAGTTGCTAGAGAAGGTGTACAAGTGCCATCTGATCATTCAGAAGAACTCAGGCAAAAGTACAATGAGACTAGACAAAAGTCTAAGGGTGATAAGAGAATCAGGGAAATTGTCCCTGAGAAGGAAGGAAGTGGAAGTAGCAGGGCCAGCAAAAGAAGGGCCAAACCTACTGAAAAGGTGTTGGAGCTGCAAGAAGAGAGGTCTCTTCAATTGGCTCTAAGGGAGAGCAGAGCTGAAAGCAGGGCCAAATCCATGTCAAGGACCAATTCATCTGGTTCTGGAACTCCAGAATCCAAAGTCCCTGAAGGTCAACCCATAGAGGCCAACCTCCCTGAAATTCAGTATCTTGAGCCCAACTCCCCTGAAACCCATGTTACCCCTTCCAACCAACCAATTACCCCTGTAAATCTCACTAAGAGATATTCTCCTGAAGGGAATGAACAAAGAAGTGGCATAGATGTGCTTGTTGATTTGGCAATAGATGAGACAAGACTCCTATCTCCCCTTGACTCATCCATGCTCAACTATTCAAAGCTCCTAGAGCATGCACTTCATGAGCCAACCCCCCTGAGCAAAGCCCCTTCAGAATCATTGCTCTCTAAAGCAGCTGAAGATCCTTCTGCTGTACCCAACCCTTCTGAAGCCAACATCCCTGAACTTAATCTGCCTAAAGCTTTGATAGGAGAACCCAGAGCCAACTCCCCTATAACCCAAAGTCCCCATTCAAGTGGAGATGAGGAGGAGTATACTTTTGAAAGTATGCTCAGAGGAGGAGCCAAGGCTACTGTGGACAGTTTGTATCCACAACTTGCTGAATTTCCAAGAATTCAGAAGGCCTTTCATGATCTAAGGATGCTTGTTGATGTGAAAGACAAATCTATGATGGAGATATCACAAGTCATCCAAGACAAGGGTGCAAACTGGTGGCAAATAGAGGAGAACAGATTGCTACACTTTGCTGGAGTTTCAAAGACAAGGTTCCTCATTGATGAGGAGATTTTTGCAAAGCTGGTGGCTGATAAGATTAAGGAGGAGAAAGAAAGAAAAGCCAAGAGAACCAGTCACCCTGACAGTGGCTCTAATGATGATTCCCCTGATGATCCCTCAAACCCTTCAAATCCCAACCCACCTGAAACCCCTCAAGCCAACCTCCCTGAACCCCTTCAACCCAAGTCTTCTGTAGCAGATAGACTTTCCAATCCTCCCAAAACCTATCATAGGAAAGGCTGTGTAACTTCAGAGGTGTTGACCAAGGATGGTAACACAACCAAAGACACATCTGCCAATGAAGGTTCTTCTGAACCCAAGGCACAGCCTACAGATGTTGAGGTTCCTATATTAGAGGCTAGTTTGATTAAGGCCTATTCAATGTCAGAAGAGTTGGACATTGATCAGCCCTTAATCATTCAGGATGACTTAGTGGCTGCTGATATAAGCACTGTGATCTCCTCACAACTGCCATCTTTGAACCTTGTTGAAGGTGGAGATGCTGCAGGATTAGAAGAAGGAGTTGAAAAGGAGAAATTAGTTGAAAAATCAGAGGGAGTTGTGGATGAAAGAGAGGTAGTCATCACTAAGATAGTGAGTGTACCACCAAATGAGGGTGGAATAAGTGAGGAAGGACAGGTTATTCTTGAAGTCAAATCTGAACTTCAAGAATCCCTTGATGAAAGGAGGCCTGATTCCTTGAGTGAGATCATTATTACAGAAGGGAGAAAAGAAAAAGTTGAAAATGAGAAGAAGACTGCTGATGTATCAGAGTCTTATGTAAAAGAAATTGAGGGTGATGAGTGCTTATTTCCTAACTTGTTTGATTTATCTGATGCTGCAGGCATTTCTCTTGACCAAATTTTTGCAGATGAATTCCTCACAGATGCACCTATCCAAGTTGATACAGGCTCAGCTCAGGCCTTACTTGGAATGCAATCAGAGAAGTTGGACTCCTTGGCTCATCAAGTCCAATCTGCTCATGCTGAAACTTCAGGAGCATTGAATGAGCAAGGAAGAACTCTAGCATCTGTAGAAATGAGGCTCACTGGCTCTGAAGATGTTGTGCTACCAACCCTTGAGGCAAGAATCAGTGGTGTGGAATCTGGTCTTCAAACCATCTCCACTGAAGTTCAAAATGCCAAGTCTACCATGGAAGCCATCTCAGAGGAGGTCAAGAAAGAACAGAAGTTGCTGAGAGATAATCACAATGCTAATGTCAAAGCTCTCAGGCTAACTGTCAAGCAAGCTCTTGGAAAGAAAACAGCACTACAAAAGAGAAGAGCTGAAGAGCAAAGGCTAGCTATAGTCAAAGCAGCCTCTGAAAAGTTTTCCCAAGATGTATTGGCCAACATAGCTGAAGGTGCAGTGACCAACCTCACTGAACTTCTGAAAGCCAACTTGGATGCATCTCTCAAAGCAACCTTGGAGGAGGTTGTCCAACAAAAGATGAAGCCTGTTCTAGCTTTCCTTAGCTTGAGCAGTGATAGAATGCAGAATATACATGATGAGAATGTATATTTGTTGGAAGAGATGAAGTCCCTAAACCAGGCCCAATCCCTGATGGCCTCAACAATGAGTGACCTCAAGCCCCAGTGCTTTGATGCTGCCAAAAAGGGGGAAAGGGAAAGAGCTAAAGCAAAAGGTGCCTTGGTGATTGGGAGTCCAGTGAAAGGGAAAGACAAAGTCCCTGAAGGAAAGGGAAAAGAGCCAGAAATGCTGAACTTGGAAGATTTAGATGAAGAGGAGCAGTTAGCATTGGCATTGAAAAACTCAATGGCCTCAGCTCAAGAGGAAAGAGCAAGGAAACAGCAAAGACCAGGTGGTGAAGTGTCAGGTTTGGACAAAGATGCTGAAGGTGTCCAAACCAGAGGAAAGATCAAGAAGGCCCAAGGAAAGAAGAGACAAATTGAGAAATTCACTGACTTTCCTAGCAGCCTTGATCTTCCACCTGAATTCAGAATTGATGAGGATGAGCCTACATCAAAGAAAGCCAAAACTGCTGAAGATCCCAAAGCTGCTGAAAAGGACAAATCTTCTGAATCTGGCAAAACTGCTGAAGGTACCAAGTCCTCTGAAGACATAGAAGAGCTATTTGCTGAAGGATTTGGACCTGAACCTAAGAAGAAGACAACAGTCCTAGCTCTTGATCCATCAAAACTGTTTCATGAAGGGTATGGCAAAGACCCTGAAACACAACAAAAACTGGCCATGATGAGGGCCCAAGAGAAAATGGATCTGATGGAAGAAGCCAACAGAGCAAGAAATGAAAGGAGAGCAAACTTTCAGAAACCAAGAAGGAGAAGAGCAACTTACAGCAAGATGAAGCCTCAGCTTCTAATCCCAATGGACACCAAATATCCACACTTGGATAAATGGGTGCCAATTCAACTGAATGACACATGGGAAGAAGCCAAAAGGGAGTTTGTCTATGACTATTATGTCATTGACAGATGGAATGGAGGAGATGCAAACTCTGCCTTCACTGAGTTCATGCTAGAGTACTACAGAGAGTTGTATCAACAACTACTTGCAGCTGCTGACATTGCAAGATTTGAACTCACAGCTCCCAAGCCAATCATATACATGCCTCCAAAGCTTGAAGGATGGATTGACCAAGCAAGAATTCTGAGGGAATTCACTGAGATCCTTAAGCTGAACAAGATGGTTCTTGGACCTAAGGGAACCAACCAAGAAGCCATGGCACTGAAAAGAAGAGTGTGGGCACAGTATGGAATGCTGCCACCTCCTGAGGATGATCTTTGAAATGGCTAAGTCTTCTGACCTTACTTGAATGATCAACTATGCTGAAATATGGTCAAGTTTGCTGATGTGTTAATCTGGTTGCTCTAATCTGTTAAAGATTGCTCTGATACAAGCTCTGTGCTCTGATGCTGAAAATATTATTTTGAATTATTGTAATGAAATGCTCTGATATATATTTAAGTGTTATTGATTCATGCTCTGATATGTTAATTTCAACTATCAACATGCCTGTAATGACTTTTGAATGAATGATAGTTGAACTTATTTTGAATCAAGAAACACAAATCTCTCTATGCCTATCTTAAAACCTACTAGCAACAAAAACAGTGAATACACTAACACATTACTTTTCAGGAATATTGACCTCAGTCATGTCTTCTGAAGATACATGTAATAGGTGTAGACAAATCACTTTTGCTTAAGTTGTAAAGGTTTTGGCATCATCAAAAAGGGGGAAATTGTTAGGAATAAAATGAGCTATGTTTTGATTGAGTACCAAAAACCCCCTGAGACATGCCTAAGTCAATATAAATATGTTCTAAGAATGTTAGAACATATAGATTATAGGCTAGATGAGAAGCTGAAATGTTAGGCAGCTCTTAGACAATTAGATGCACAATTTGAGAGGGAACCTATGCTTTAAAGATGATCAAGAACAAGTCCCCTCAAGGCTCAAAGTCTGGAACAATCACTTAAGAGCAAGGACACTCTATGAAATCTAAGATGTTCTTATCAGGAGAGTTGTCCAGAGAAAATATTCATATGCTCTGATCAGGAGAATTGTCCAAAGAAGATAACCATATGCAAGAACAAGTTTGCCTAGCTCAAAAGGACAAAGTTACTCAAAGGTTTTGATCAGGAGAGTTGTCCAGAGAAGCCAACTCTATGCATGAAGTGATCTGATGCAAAAAGACCAAACATGCTGATCAGGAGAGTTGTCCAGAGGAGTTGTCTCAGCTAAATTGACCAAGATCAAGTGCTCTGAAAGCCTGAGATCAACTATGCTGAAGAGATTGAGACAACCAGTCCCTAAAGGTCCTCAAAGGAATGAGCTAAGACCATACACAAGAGAAATAAAGGGAAAGAGCCAAGTCATCTGAAGAAGAGCAAGCCAACCATGCTGAAAAGCAAAACTACTGATAGTGATAAGAAGAGTTGTCCAGATGATAAGGAATGTTGTCCTATCATTGGATCAACCTTCAGAAGCCATGTCCAAGTCCTAACAAGAAGTCAAACATTGGGAAAAGTGCTGCAGAATGAAGACAAAACTGTTACAGCCGTTTATTACCCAAATGAGGACATGTCACTATCAAGAATCTGTCTTCCAGTTTGAAGAACTCAAGGAAGACATTTATAGCAATTTGGGGCTGCCTCTCCAACGGGCAAATCCTCCATTTTGTCTATAAATACAGAAGTGTGAAGACCATTTGAAAGCACCTCAACACAATCCAACTAAGCTCAAAGTTCTTACAAGCTAGAGTGCTTTCAAAGCTTTCAAAGACTATCTTAGTCTTCAAACACTTCTTCTAAGCTGAACCAAATTGTATATCCATACACAAGCTTAGAGAGATATCCTATCCTTATACACTGATCTTCATTGTAAAGGATATCTCACTAGTTGGAACCTTACTTCAATCCTCATATCTTTCAAGAGTGAAAGTGAGAAGGTTGTAGTAGTAGAAGTGGTAGGAACTGACTGTTGAGAGAAGAACAGTTCAGTTCTGAGTTGAGAAGAGGGTACTAGGACTCTAGACATCCTAGGGATCAATTCACCAAGGAGTGGTGTTCTTGATCAAGTGCACCTTGGCACTATAAAACAAGTTAATTCCAAGAGTGAAGGAATTATCCTGTTAAATCAGGGAAAGTGGATGTAGGAGCTTGAGTCTCTGAACCACTATAAACTCTTGTGTTGATTTACTTTACAAGTACTTACATTCATTCAACACTGCACACTAAACTGATCTTTCAAAGATACATACTCAAAGATTGTGCAAAACTGTTTTGGACAAGTTCCCTGAAGCTAAACTGAACTGTGTTGCATTGACTAAGTGATTTCAGAAATTAAAGGAGTCTAAACTTAAAGGGCCAACCACTATTCCGCACATATAACTCCCCTAGATAGTTATTCAACTAAGTACTCAATAGTACTTAGTGGATTGATTATCTTAGAAGAGTTAATCATCTTCAGCAGAGTTGTCCAAGACAACCTTGCTGAGTTCTGGTTTGATCTAGTTGGAAAGAATTTGCATACAAGTGTATTCCCCCCCCCCCATACACTTGTTATCTACTCCTTTCAGGACCAACACTAAATGTTGTTGTTTTTAGATTTTAAAAGAAGCAACGAAGTATATTAATCTAAATCAACGAATTAAGCAATTAACTAAAGAAGACTAGTAGCAAGAAATTAATAGGAATATACTAAACGCAACACAATTAAAAATAACGAGGCAAATGAAGTAAACGAACTAACTAACTTTCTTTTGGAAAGTGCAAGGGAAGGGTATTGTCTCGTATGTTTCCATTTTGTGAGCAATTAAGTGAACTAGTGAACCAATTACATGAGTTAGCTATGAATTCGGATTAAGCTAAAGGCTATCACATATGTGTGTAGACCCCTCGAAAGGCATAGGTGAACAACGTGCATTGATTACCAATTATAGGATCTAACCAAATACCATAAGCTCATAAGATAGTGTTTCATAAGCACTTTCAACACGGTTACTAATGCTTATGAAACACCCTCTCACCAAACTCCTAGACGACCTCTATTCGTTTAGTGTCTAAAATTGTCGGTCTAGCAATTAACCCTCTCTCGGTTAAGCTAATTACTACTTGACTTCTATTCAATTGACCAAAGCTCACACTCACACTTCCAATCATGCTACCCAACTCTCGTTGCAATAAATATAATCGAACATGCTCGCTAATAGGGTTGATCAATCAAAATACAACTCTAGAAACATAAACACTCAAATTCTAAGCTAATCATGCAATTAATCCACAATTACACTAAACACCCATCAAAACATCCACACCCAAGACAATTGGAGATTAGCCCATGGTTCTAGAGGAGAATCACATGGCTACAACACCATATAACATCAATTTCATAGCTAATTAACAAAGAAATAGCAAAGGATGAGAAATAACCAAATTGAAATTGCAATAAGAGTAAATATCACCTTGATTGTTGAAATTAAACTAAAAATTGAAGTAATTGACAAAGCCCAATGTAAATTGTTGTTTGGAATTGAAATCTATCAACTAATCTAGCTAATCTATGAAGAAACCCACAAGAAAACTCAACAAAACCTTCTACTATGTGAAACTATGTGTATCTTGCTTGATAATTGGGAGAGAACCCTTTCTAAAATAAAAAAATGGGTCTATTTATACACTCCTCGTTCAATTTGGCACGTGTCTCTAGGTTAAAAACGAGTTTGGGCCAAATTGCACTGTCACACGGCCGAGTTGGGGTCACTCGGCTGAGTCGGGCCTTAATGAAAGTGTGAAAATGCTTTTTCCACTCAGCAGCTCGGCCGAGTTGGGGAACTCGGCCGAGTCGGGGCCTTAATGAATAGTTGCAGTCCATCAGGTAACTCGGCCGAGTTGAAACTCATCCTCCAGCCTCCACTCGGCCGAGTTAATGAGCTCGGCCGAGTTGCTCAATATTCCAGTCTCTGGTCCTCCGTTTAGCTCGGCCGGTTCTGTGAGCTCGGCCGAGTCCTAAGCTATGTCTCTAGCTCGGCCGGTTCTGTCCAACTCGGCCGAGTTCTATCTTAACTCTTCTTTTGTGCATCATTTTCGATCCGGGGCTCCGATTGAATCGATTCTTCTTGCATATCGACTCTCTCTACATCGTCTTTCATCTGGCCATTTTCTCGAATTGATCTATCCACGTGATTTGCTTCAAAAATCATAATTTTTTCCCTAAAAATAATGCAAAACAATCATGTATCAATAATTCGATAAACAAACTATTTTTACACAACTTTTGCAACTTAAACATGGCAATCAAAGCAATATCACACTACAGATTCGTACAATCTCACCACAAATCATCCTGCAATTTACGACGGCCTTAATATCTAAATATTTTCTATTTCTTTGAATATTCTTTAATAATTATTACGAGTCAAGGTTATTTTATATTAACTACATGCAATAATATATGTTAATACGTGTTATAATGTAAGTTACTACATCAACAAAAATAGTGGGAAAAAAATTATGTTTTACTACATAAAAGAATATATATTACTGTATAAAATGGTTTGTGTTATTATTACATGTAATAATGTGTTTAACTACATAAAAAACTATATGTTACTACATATTACAGTTTGAATTACTACATTGAAAAGTGTTTGTTACGATATGTAACGTTATCAAATGATCTACTCCCTCCGTCCCGGAATTACTTGCATAGTTTGACCGGCACGTTGTTTAAGAAAAGTAGATTTAATGGTTGATGATGTAAGATAAAAGAGGGGTATTTTAGCTAATTTGATGATGTGTAAAATGGATTTGATGATGTGTAAAGTGAAATGTATGGAAAAAGTGAGTGGCAAATTTGAAAATAAAATGATGTTGTGAGGTTATTAATTTTGTGGGGTATTTCCATATTAAGAGTGTGCAAGTAATTTTGGGACGTCCCAATAAGGAAAGTGTGCAAGTAATCACGGGACGGAGGGAGTAATATTTTTGCATCATCCTGCAATAAAACAATATGTATTACAATATGGTTATTGTGTTTACTACATGCGATAATATATTTTACTACATATTATAATGTGAGTTACTACATTAACAAAAACACTAGAAAAAAACGTGTTACAAAATAAAATAATTTGTATTACTATATAAAATAGTTTGTGTTATTACTACATAAAAAAATGTGTGTTACTACATATTATAATTTGAATTACTACATTTAATAGTGTTTTGTTACTACATAAAAAAAACCGTGAAATCATCAATCGCTTGAAAGATATGAAAGAGAAGATGAAATGGAAGAAAATAATTCAAAAAGACAAAAATAAAACCAGGGTTCGGCAATAAAATAAAAAAAATTACAGAAACAAGTCAATTAAACAGGGTAAGTACCAGTCAAAATTAAAACACAAGCGGGCTAGTTGAAAAATAGATTACGAATTAACTCAAATGAATTAATGGTGGCTCAATAACATATATTTCTAGTTTATTACTATATTGCATACAAGTTTTTGTGTTAAAAAAAACACAATTCACGGCCTCTAATTTATTTTTAATAAAAAGACCGAAGTAACCCATAATCACTTTTAATTGTAAAAAAAAAATGTATGTTAATTTTAGAGTTTGCAAAAAGTCACTTAGTCATTACAATAAACCACTTATCATTATTATAAAATTAAAGTACAATGTCAATACAAATTTTCAAGCTCAAAATTAATGATTTTCATCAACCCAATGTCATGGTCGCTGCCCCATCCAATCGTGAGGAAGAGGAAAATGAGTATACCCTCTACTCCACATGAACATTCACGCTTCCATTCTCAATACGAGTCAACCCTACACTAAAGTATTCTCATATCAATAATAAGGAAACAGAAAAAATGAACAAAGCTCCACCAAATACCATGACTCTATAAATCCATCAAACCACTCAAAAAAGTCCCACACGGGGAAAAAGGCTCCACACCTAGAAAATGAAAAACAAACTGCAAGAACACAACCAAGCAAAGGCAACACCAGAAAGAAGGCAGAACCAACAAAAACTAAAAACTATAAGAAAAAAACAGTAAATGGGATCAAGGATAAATTCCCGATTACCGTGGCTCCGTTAAGGATAATATATCCATTTATCCCAAAAACACCATAGAATAGATCTACATATCACAAAAAAAGTCTAAGAAAGAAAAACCGAAAAGTACGGCGACGGAAGGCGTCAGCAAACGACGACGGAAGCCAACGACGGTTCAGATCGAAACTAAAACTCACAAATCTACAAGGGAACGAACAGATCTACATGAGAGAAAGATATATCTACAAGGGGAAGAGGGATGGTGAAGATGATCGGAACTATGTGTGAATCGCGCCTAGAGTGCGTGAAAATCGCACACAGGCCCCCACCTTTCCGCTCTACTCTTACACCGATATTTTGCGGTGTTTGATATGTTAAAGTAACTTGTATAGTAGCCCTGTAGAACGCCAATGAGCCTAAATGAAAAATGTCATATATTCAATACTTTCATATTTCCTTTCCGAAGAGATTATTTAGCCCCCTCCATACAACTATTTAGGGGAAATTGAGAGTTTTGGCTATTACTATACTGCCCTTCCAACTACCATTCTAACAACATGCCCTAATTCCAATTCTTGCATATTCCCCTCTCCATACAACTACATTATTCTGGGAAGAGGCCGTATGGGCTGGGGGGACAGCTTGAAAGACAGGCTATATATGCTGAGTGGAAGAAAGGAAATAACTGTGAGAGAAATGAGAGAGTGGCGTGAGGGTGTTTGGGATTGGGTATGGATGTGGAACAGCCCTAGCTAAGAAAAAGGGAGCAACTTTTACTTAATGAGTTAATTATGATTGTTAACAGGTATGTACAAGAGAGGAATAACATTGACAAATGAAGATGGAAACACTCGTCGAATGGAACTTACACAATAAAGGAGTTTTACGAATGGTTAAAAAACAAAAAAACAAGCGATGGCCAAGGAATGCAAGGAGCATGAAGAGTACTATGGGAACGATTGCCAACTAAAATGAATCTACAAAAGAGAAAGATTATCTCAACAGGAGTAGAGACAAAATGCATATTCTGCGGAGACCCGAAAGAGACGGTAAAACATGTTCTTTTTAGTTGTTCGTTCTCCTACAGTGTATGGATGCAATGTTTTAAATGGATTGGAGTATAGGCGGTCTTAAACGTAAACCCGTCCGCTAATCTTCTTCACTGCAGCAGACTAGTGAAAGGTAAAAAAGAAAGAAATAGTTTTGGTATGTATATGGGAATGTGTTGTGTGGCTAATCTGAAAAGCAAGGAACAAGAGAATCTTCAACGATAAACAGATACACCTCGAAAAAGTGTGCAAGGAGATGATATCACGTCTATAGAGCTGGACTTATACTGTAATGCTGGTAACTCTCTTACCCAAATTGTATATATTCATTTTTACCGATTAAAAAAAATTGAATAAAAATTTTTGATTTAAAAAAATATGAATAAAAATATGTGTAAAAAAAATATTATCAATAAAAATCTAAATAAAATTTAAATAAAAAATTGTGTATACAATATTTATATTAAAAAAAATTGAATTAAAGAATATGAATAAAATAAATTGTCTAAGAAAAATGAAAATAAAACAAAATTCATTGGCCGACACTTTTCCTACCTAATTGTCCCAACAAGAAAAGTAAAGAGTCTTGGACTCCTGATGAGAACCACGATACGAAATTCGAATAAATCTGTAATGCTAGCAAGAAATGGGACTGGAAACTATTTTGCAAAATTAATTCTATTATTTTTTCTTTTTTCTTCCATACGATTCTTCACCTCAATATAATATAGGAATAATTCTTCCACAAAATATGCATATATCCTAACAAACTTACTACTCAATAATATCTTCAAATTAATAATATCTTCTAATATCTTAACTATTCAAAATATATTATAATTGAGCTTAACAATTTATTATGGGTCTCGACTTCACCTTGGCATGTTAAATTCAATGGGCCGCCCTTCAACCCGGCTCTCGACTGTACAAAATTTTGAGCCCACGACCCTCATTCTCATCATTCCCATCTCCTTTACGAACATCCTTGTCCTTAAGGATGAATTCAGAATTATCGGAGTCTGATCAACCGACGTTGATCAAAAAAAATATATTTGGTCTTATCCGGTTCAATCGAAAGTGCTTTTCTGCAATATTTTTCGGCAAATTTAAAGTCTTTGTGTGGCATGTAAACCAATGCTAAATTTTCCAACAATCTCGAACAGTCTTTCTCAACCATGATCTGAACCTTCTTCCATTGAGATCTTACGGACTTGGTTCTTTTTTCAGAAATTGTTATTTCTTGCCTATTGCAGTTAATTTCATCTTCATCATCAACCTCAACAAACTCATCGAAAATTGGTGGTACATCATAACCACAATTTTCATCAAAATATTCATCGAAAATTGGTGGTACATCATAACCACAAATTTCATCAAAATATTCATCGAAAATTGGTAGTACATCATAACCACAAATTTCATCAAAATATTCATCGAAAATTGGTGGTCCATCATAACCACAATTTTCATCAAAATATTCATCGAAAATTGGTTGTCCATCATAACCACAATTTGTTCTAATTTTTCTTCCCCCGTCCTCCTTGGGCGTCGGGTTCACCCCTTCGTCAGAGCTTGTACAGAAGGTGCGGTGTTCTTCAGATGACGAACTTGACTTGATTCTTGATCCGGTTCTTGATGATTTATTCTGTAACAATTTCGACATCATTCGTTTGATCTTGGCATCGATACTTTTGAATCATGTCTCTAGTAACTCGATACGTTTCTGATGAGTTCCTAACATGACGATCGTGATTCTCGAATACTCTCAACGAAAGCACCAATTTGATGAGGACCACGATACGAAATTCGAATAAATCAGTAATCCCTAGTTCAGGCTAGCAAGAAATGGGGCTGCAAACTATTTTGCAAAATTAATTTTTTTTTTCTTTTCTTTTCCATTCGGTTCTTCACCTCAATATAATATAGAAATAATTCTTCCACAAAATATGCATATATCCTAACAAACTAACTACTCAATAATATCTTCTAATTAATAATATCTTCTAATATCTTAACTATTCAAAATATATTCTAATTGGGCTTAACAATTTATTATGGGCCTCGACTTCACCTTGGCATGTTAAATTCAATGGGCCGCCCTTCAATCCGGCTCTCGACTGTACGCAATTTTGAGCCCACGATCCTTATTCTCATCAGCTCCACATGACAAGAAAGCAAAAATATGGGAGAAATAGACATCATTTTATATTTCTTACTTGGAGTATAATAGATGAATAATGACTGTACTAGAATGTAATAGATACCCTAAGGGTGTGTTTGGTTTGGGATTGGCCCATCCGAATTTGGATGGGCCATCCCCCATCCCATCCCTCTCCATCCAAATACCCATCTCAATACCCATCCACCCCTATAATACAACTATATACCTATTTTTATACCATTACATCATCATATTTTTATATTAATTACTCATTCTCTCTCCTACTTTTTCTTCCATACATTTATTCTCTTTCCTACTTTTCTTCCACACATTTATTCTCTCTCCTACTTTTCTTCCTTACGCTAATTACTCTACTAACTAACAATAATAAAATAATACAACATCACTATTGATTTGACATAAAGTTCTTCATCCACACCTATTTTTCAATTTATATCCAAACACAATTTTTATTCAATTACTATTCATGGATTACCCCCATCCACATTTTTCAAATTCTCATCCCATCCACCACAATCCCTAACCAAACAGCTCCTAAATGTACTAGAAAGTAATTTCTCTCTTTTTTAAAATTTAAAAATAAACTTAGGATCCTCATCCGAGATAATTGATGATAACTTTTGAAAGAGATGCGTACATAAAGACTAATATATTCTTCCAACAATTACTTTGACACTCGATTTATTGGAACGTACCGAGTATTAGGCATATATAAATATATTAGATATTATATATATCTTGTTCAATATATTATATATCTTGTAAATCTTTATTTGAGATATAGATTAGATATGTTTTTGTATATATAAATACTTCCACATGTAATCCTTAATTCTTCACTCAATGAAATTATAATTTCACAATTCATTGTTTCTCTATATGGTATCAACGAGTCACCTGGCTCACGCCTCGATCACCATCTCCGTCCGGCATTAACCACCGACGACGCCCTTAACCGCTGGTTGTTACAACCTCTCTTAAACACCATACGGATATTCAAAGAAGAACCCCTCTTCTTCCAATCTCTACTTTTCCAAAAAGCCTTATTTTCTTTTAAACAAATACCAGAAGCCTTATTTTCTCTTAAACAAATACCAGAGGCCTTATTTTCTTCTTCCAAATACCAGAACCCTTATTTTCTTTTAACAAATACCAAAGCCTTATTCCCAGAAACCTTATTTTCCTTTTCTGTTGGTCCTGAAAGGAGTATATAACAAGTGTATGGGGGGGGGGGAATACACTTGTATGCAATTCTTTACAACTTTTGATCAAACCAGAGTTCAGCAAGGTTGTCTTGGACAACTCTGCTGAAGAAGATTAACTCTTCTAAGATAATCAAACTACTAAGTACTATTGAGTACTTAGTTGAATAACTATCTAGGGGAGTTATATGTGCGGAATAGTGGTTGGCCCTTTAAGTTTAGACTCCTTTAATTTCTGAAATCACTTAGTCAATGCAACACAGTCCAGTTATCAGGGAACTTGTCCAAATAGGTTTTTGCACAGTCTTTGAATGTTTATCCTTGAAAGATCAGTTTTGTGTGCAGTGTTGAATGTATGAAAGTACTTGGAATGTAAATCAACACAAGAAGTTATAGTGGTTCAGAGACTCAAGCTCCTACATCCACTTTCCCTGATTTAACAGGATAATTCCTTCACTCTTGGAATTAACTTGTTTTATAGTGCCAAGGTGCACTTGATCAATAACACCACTCCTTGGTGAATTGATCCCTAGGATTTCTAGAGTCCTAGTACCCTCTTCTCAACTCAGAACTGAACTGTTCTTCTCTCAACAGTCAGCTCCTACCACTTCTACTACTACAACCTTCTCACTTTCTCTCTTGAAAGGGGTAAGGATTGAAGT
This sequence comes from Galeopsis tetrahit, assembly GCA_963675135.1. Classification (NCBI taxonomy): domain Eukaryota; kingdom Viridiplantae; phylum Streptophyta; class Magnoliopsida; order Lamiales; family Lamiaceae; genus Galeopsis; species Galeopsis tetrahit. Next base: position 71,004,148 of record OY776124.1, read on the forward strand.
AAGGTTCCAACTAATGAGATATCCTTTACAATGAAGATCAGTGTATAAGGATAGGATATCTCTCTAAGCTTGTGTATGGATATACAATGAAGTTCAGCTTAGATGAAGTGTTTGAAGACTAAGATAGTCTTTGAAAGCACTCTAGCTTGTAAGAACTTTGAGCTTTGTTGGATTGTGTTGAGGTTAGTTGGATGCCTTCAAATGGTCTTCACACTTCTGTATTTATAGACAAAATGGAGGATTTGCCCGTTGGAGAGGCAGCCCCAAATTGCTATAAATGTCTTCCTTGAGTTCTTCAAACTGGAAGACAGATTCTTGATAGTGACATGTCCTCATTTGGGTAATAAACGGCTTGTAAGACTTTGTCTTCATTCTGCAGCACTTTTCCCAATGTTTGACTTCTTGTTAGGACTTGGACATGGCTTCTGAAGGTTGATCCAATGATAGGACAACACTCCTTATCATCTGGACAACTCTCCTTATCACTATCAGCAGTTTTGCCTTTCAGCAAGGTTGGCTTGCTCTTCTTTAGATGACTTGGCTCTTTCCCTCTATTTCACTCCAAGATGATCTTGGCATATTGCATTTCTTTAGGGTATGGTTGTCCTTAATTCTTCAGCATAGTTGACCTTCAACCTTTAGAGTATCTGTTCTGATTCAATCTTGCTGAGACAACTCTTCTGGACAACTCTTCTGATCAACATATTTGGTCTTTTAGCATCAGAGCATTTTACACATAGAGTTGGCTTCTCTGGACAACTCTCCTGATCAAAAGCCTTTGAGTAGCCTTGTCCTTTTGAGCTAGGTAAGCTTGTTCTTGCATATGGCTAGCTTCTTTGGACAACTCTCCTGATCAGATTCATTAGGCTTGTCCTTTTGATTTTACCAATCTTGCATATGGACAGCTTCTTTGGACAACTCTCCTGATCAGAGCATTTGGTTTTCCATAGAGTGTCCTTGTTCTTAAGTGATTGTTCCAGAATTTGAGCCTTGAGGGGACTTGATCTTGATCATCTTCAAGGTATAGGTTCCCCCTCAAATTGTGCATCTAATTGTCTAAGAGCTGCCTAACATTTTCAGCTTCTCATCTAGCCTATAATCTATATGTTCTAACATTTCTAGAACATATTTATCTTGACTTAGGCATGTCTCAGGGGGTTTTGGTATTAGATCAAAACATATCTCATTTTATTCCCAACAATTTCCCCCTTTTTGATGATGCCAAAACCTACACTATCTAAGCAAAAGTGACTTGTCTACACCTATTACATGTATCTTCAGAAGACATGACTAACGTCAATATTCCTGAAAAGATAATGTGTTAGTGTATTCACTGTTTTTGTTGCAAGTAGGTTTCAAGATAGGCATAGAGAGATTACTTGTAATAATGTATCTTGATTCAAAAGTGGTTCAACTATCATTCATAAAGAAAATCATTACAAGCATGTTGATAGTTGAAGATAACTTATCAGAGCATGGAATCATTACAAATCAAGACACACTAAACATAAGATCAGAGCAAAATAGACTATTTCAGGTATCAGACCTTTAACACCTAGAGTTAACTAATACAAGATATTCCAGATAGCAAAGTAGAATGCATCAATTCTTGTATCAGATCATTCTAAATCATATCAGAGCAAACAGCATGTCAATGCACATATCAGCAGGCTTGTCCAATTTCAGCAGATTTGACCATATAGCAAAAATATCTTCAGATAAGATAATTTTTCACCCAGAAAAAGTCAAAAGACTTAGTCATTCAAAGATCATCCTCAGGAGGTGGCAGCATCCCATATTGTGCCCACACTCTCCTCTTGAGTGCCATGGCTTCCTGGTTGGTTCCTTTAGGTCCAAGGGTCATCTTGTTCAGCTTCAGAATTTCTGTGAACTCCCTTAGGATCCTTGCTTGGTCAATCCATCCTTCAAGCTTTGGAGGCATATAGATGATAGGCTTGGGAGAATTGAGTTCAGTTCTTGCAATGTCAGCAGCTGCAAGTAGTTGTTGATACAACTCTCTGTAGTATTCTAGCATGAACTCAGTGAAGGCAGAGTTTGCATCTCCTCCATTCCATCTGTCAATGACATAATAGTCATAGACAAACTCCCTTTTGGCCTCTTCCCATGTATCATTCAGTTGAATTGGCACCCATTTATCCAAGTGTGGATATTTGGTGTCCATTGGGATTAGAAGCTGAGGCTTCATCTTGCTATAAGTTGCTCTCCTCCTTCTTGGTTTCTGAAAGTTTGCTCTTCTCTCATCTCTTGCTCTGTTGGCTTCTTCCATCAGATCCATTTTCTCTTGGGCCCTCATCATGGCCAATTTCTGTTGTGTTTCAGGGTCTTTGCCATACCCTTCATGAAACAGCTTTGATGGATCATGGGCTAGGACAGTTGTCTTCTTCTTAGGTTCAGGTCCAAATCCTTCAGCAAATAATTCTTCAATGTCTTTAGTGGACTTGGGACTTTCAGTAGTTTTGCCAGATTCAGAAGACTTGTCCTGTTCAGTAGCTTTGGGCTCTTCCTCAGTTTTGGCTTTCTTGAATGTAGGCTCATCCTCATCAATTCTGAATTCAGGTGGAAGATCAAGACTGCTAGGAAAGTCAGTGAATGTTTCAATTTGTCTTTTCTTTCCTTTTGCCCTCTTGATTTTTCCTCTAGTTTGGACACCTTCATCATCTTTGTCCAAACCAGACACTTCACCACCCGGTCTCTGCTGTAACCTCATCCTTTCTTCTTGAGCTGAGGCCATAGAATTCTTCAAAGCAAGTGCTAATTGCTCTTCTTCATTCAATTCTTCCAAATTCAGCACTTCAGGCTCTTTGCCTTTTCCTTCAGCAGCTTTGTCTTTTCCTTTGACTGGGCTCCCAATTACCAAGGCACCTTTTGCTCTAGCTCTTTCCCTTTCCCCCTTTTTGGCAGCATCAAAACACTAGGGCTTGAGGTCACTCATTGTTGAGGCCATCAGGGATTGGGCCTGGTTTAGGGACTTCATCTCTTCCAAAAAATACACATTTTCATCATGTATATCTTGCATTTTATCACTACTCAAGCTAAGAAAAGCTAGAACAGGCTTCATCTTTTGTTGGACAACCTCTTCCATGGTTGCTTTCAGAGATGCATCCAGTTGGGCTTTGAGAAGCTCAGTGAGGTTGGCCACTGCACCTTCAGCAATGTTGGTCAACACATCTTGGGAAAACTTTTCAGAGGCTGCTTTCACCATAGCTAGCCTTTGCTCTTCAGCTCTTCTCTTTTGCAATGCAGTCTTCTTTCCAATAGCTTGTTTGACAGTGAGCCTGAGAGCTTTGACATTAGCATTGTGATTGTCTCTCAGCAGCTTTTGCTCTTTCTTGACCTCCTCTGAGATGGCTTCCATGGTGGATTTGGCATTCTGAACTTCAGTGGAAATGGTTTGGAGACCTGTTTCCACACCACTGATCCTTGCTTCAAGGGTTGGTAGCACAACATCTTCAGAGCCAGTGAGCCTCATTTCTACAGATGCTAGAGTCCTTCCTTGCTCATTTAATGCTCCTGAGGTTTCAGCATGAGCAGATTTGACTTGATGAGCCAAGGAGTCCAACTTCTCTGATTGCATCCCAAGTAAGGCCTGAGCTGAGCCTGAATCTACTTGGATAGGTGCATCTGTTAAGAATTCATCTGCAAAAATTTGATCAAGAGAGATACCTGCAACATTAGACAAGTCAAACAAGTTAGGAAATAAGCACTCATCACCCTCAATTTCTTTTGTATAAGACTCTGATACATCAGCAGTCTTCTTCTCATTTTCAACTTGTTCTTTTCTCCCTTCTTTAATAATGTTCTCACTCAAGGAAGCAGGCCTCCTCTCATCAAGGGATTCTTGAAGTTCAGATTTGACTTCAAGAATAACCTGTCCTTCCTCACTTATTCCACCCTCATATGGTGGTACACTCACTATCTTAGTGATGACTACCTCTCTTTCATCCTCAACTCCCTCTGATTTTTCAACTATTCTCTCCTTTTCAACTCCTTCTCCTAATCCTGCAGCATCTTCACCCTCAACAGGGTTCAAAGATGGCAGTTATGGGGAGATCACAGTGCTTATATCAACAACCACTGAGTCATCCTGAATGATTAAGGGCTGATCAGTGTCCAACTCTTCTGACACTAAATAGGCCTTAATCAAACTAGCCTCTAGTACAGGAACCTCAACATCTTTAGGCTGTGCCTTGGGTTCAGAAGAACCTTCATTGGCAGATGTGTCTTTGGTTGTGTTACCACCCTTGGTCAACACCTCTGAAGATACAGAGCCTTTCCTATGATAGGTTTTAGGAGGGTTTGAGAGTCTGTCTGCTATAGAAGACTTGGGTTGAAAGGGTTCAGGGAGGTTGGCTTGAGGGGTTTCAGGAGGGTTGGGATTTGAAGGGTTTGAGGGATCATCAGGGGAATCATCATCATTGGAGCTACTGTCAGGGTGTTTGATGCCCTTAGCTTTCCTTTCCCTCTCCTCATTAATCTTGTCATCCACCAACTTTGCAAATACTTCCTCATCAGTGAGGAATCTTGTCCAGCAAAGTGTAATAATCTGTTTTCCTCTATCTGCCACCAATTTGCACCCTTATCTTGGATGACTTGTGATATCTCCATCAAGGATTTGTCTTTCACATCAACAAGCATCCTTAAATCATGAAAGGCCTTTTGAATTCTTGGAAATTCAGCAAGTTGTGGATACAAACTGTCCACAGTAGCCTTGGCTCCTCCTCTGAGCATACTTTCATAAGTATACTCCTCCTCATCTCCACTTGAGTGGGGACTTTGGGTTATAGGGGAGTTGGCTCTGGGTTCTCCTAATAGGGCTTCAGGCAGATTAAGTTCAGGAATGTTGGCTTCAGAAGGGTTAGGCTCAAATGAAGGTACTTCAGTTGCTTTAGAGAGCAATGACTCTGAAGGGGCTTTACTCAGGGGGGGTGGCTCATTGAGTGCATGTTCTAAGAGCTTTGAATAATTGAGCATGGATGAGTCAAGGGGAGACAGGAGTCTTGTCTCATCTACTGCTAAATCTGCAAGCACATCAATGCCACTTCTTTGCACATTCCCTTCTGGAGAATATCTCTTAGTGAGATTTACAGGGGTAATGGGTTGGTTGGAAGGGGTGACATGGGTTTCAGGGGAGTTGGGTTCAAGGTTCTGAGTTTCAGGGAGGTTGGCCTCTATAGGTTGATCTTCAGGGACTTTGGATTCTGGAGTTCCAGAACCAGATGAATTAGTCCTTGACATGGATTTGGTCCTGCTTTCAGCTCTGCTCTCCCTTAGAGCCAATTGAAGAGACCTTTCTTCTTGAAGCTCCAACACCTTCTCAGTAGGTTTGGCCCTTCTCTTGCTGGCCCTACTACTTCCACTTCCTTCCTTCTCAGGGACAACTTCCCTGATTCTCTTATCACCCTTCTTCTTTTGCCTAGTCTTATTGTACTTCCTCCTCAACTCTTCTGAGTGGTCAGAAGGCACACTCACTCCCTCTTCTGCCACTGCATCAACTTCAGCTGATGCTCCTGAGGCTTCTCTTGAAGACAATTGAGACATTTTTCTTGTTTCGACAGCCCTGGCCTTTGTTCTCTTTTTCATCTTAGGCTTCTCTTCCTCCTGTTCTTCAGCAGGTTTGGCCATGAGCATCCTTCTTTGTTCAGTTTTCTTGCTAAGCTTTCTGAACAAGATCTTCTGGGCTGGGAGGGGCTTTGCAAAGGTCTGCATTTGAGAATGGTGGGAAAACCTCTCAATCAACAAGCTTGCCCTGGTGCAATACTTGATTTTCCCTTCTAGCACCACCTTATTGTGGGTTTTCACCTTGAATTTTGCCTTCTCCTTCATCATCTCAGACATGATGAAGGTCCTCCAATCAAACTTAATGCCCTTATCACTGGCATCAATAATGGCAGCCATGATTCTGATTCTTGGATGGCTGACCTGCTCCAAGCTTCCAGTGTTACTTAAGAGGCTCTTAGCAACTACCTCAAAAAGATTGAGAAACTCTGGCTTGAGAGTCTTCTTGTTCTGTGTTGAAGAGATGGATCCTGGAACTAATAGCCATTCTTGGGCTATCTCATCTTCATGGCCAGTACCATAAACTTCTGGATTCCTTCCCTCATAAGGCAATCCAAAAGCTCCTTCCAGATCCTTTGAGGAGAATTTTACTCTGTGGAATCTCTCTTCTTCCTCTCCTTCTGCAGTGTAAGATAATCTGGTTGATACTTCACCATCTTCAGGTTTGCCTCTCCACTTGAGGAAGGCAAAGAATTCTGCCATGTAGCTCTCCAAGCAAGAGCTTGGTCTTTCTTCCAAGAACTTTTGAAGTCCAGCTCTCCTCAACCATCTCAAGGTTGGTGTGATTTCAGAATCCTCATTCTCAAAGGATACTATTGGCTCAAAATGAAGATTGTTTTTGTTGCTTAAGTAGCCAAAATCCAGGTCTAGATCCTTGTTAGAGAAATCAACAAGCATCTCAGGTCTAACTTTGGGGGCCATTGAAATTTGCAGAGAGAGCTTTGAGAGAGTTTGAAAGAAAATTTGAGTTAGGGTTTCGAATACTTGGGGAAGAAGTGTTTGTGGGGATCTTAAGACTTGTGAATATTCTAAAAAGAATGTTTGTCAATGAGTTGGTGAGTCTTGATACAATTCAAAGGTGAGCAAAAATGGAAATAAAAAAATGGACGGCTAGGATTGATTTCAGGGGAGTTGTCCATTTTTGATCCAATGGTTAAAAACCAATGTAACAGTGAAATAACTGTTTTATTCAAAACGTGGGTGGTTTTTAATGTTTGTTTAAGGCTGGGGGTTTTTCGAGATAGATCATGTCCCAAAAAGTTTAATGCAAACAAGAGTTGAATCTTGGCATTTAATGCATGGAAAGTGACCTTTTGGGTGGGAGACAAATTAAATCCCAGAAAGGTGAAAACTGTATTTCAATGGGACAGATTTCGAAATAGGTATTGATCACCAAAAATAGGTGCTTATCATACCAAGATTTGGTTTGATAGCTGGGACAACTTATCTGACCCCACTTGGACAAGTGTCCTGAAGAGATGTGGACAAAGGTTCTGAATGTCAAATGGACAAGTGTCCTGAAGAGGTAAGGTCATATTTCTGATTTTCAGTAGACTTGACCAAGTATGCTGAAGTTTGAGTTTATTTCCCCCTCAATCAATGCACTTCTTTGGACTCATTTTTCCAACTTCCCTGGATCAAGAAGTCCCAACTCTGCTGATAATTCCAGGAACCTTGCCTCTGCAAGTGGCTTAGTTAGTATATCAGCTTTTTGATGGTCTGTGTGAATTTTCACCAACTTGATATCCTTCTTCTCCACATGATCTCTAATGAAGTGATGCTTGATGTCCACATGTTTGCATCTTGTGTGCAAGACAGGATTCTGTGATATAGCAATGGCACTATTGTTATCACAAAATATTGGCACTTCAGTAGAGTTGACTTTGTAGTCTCTCAGTTGTTGTCTCAACCAAAGGATTTGAGCACAGCAACTTCCAGCTGCAACATATTCAGCTTCAGTGGTGGAAGTAGCCACTGTGTTCTGCTTCTTGGAGAACCAAGATATAAGCTTGTTGCCCAAGAATTGACAAGTCCCTGAAGTGGACTTTCTGTCAATTCTACAACCTCCATAGTCAGCATCTGAGTAGCCAGTTAGCTCAATGTTGTCATCAGCAGGGTACCAAAGGCCTAGATTCTCAGTGCCTTTGAGGTACCTCAAGATCCTCTTTGCAGCCTCAAGGTGGCTTTTCTTAGGACTTGCTTGAAACCTTGCACAAACACCTACTGCAAAGGTGATATCAGATCTGCTGGCAGTGAGATAGAGGAGTGAACCAATTATTCCTCTATACTCAGTAGTGTTGGTTGGAGTACCACTCTCATCAGGATCCATCTTCCAATTTGTGTTCATAGGGATCCTTACTGGCTTGCTAGTTGTACACCCAAACTTCTTGATCATTTCTCTGGTGTACTTAGCTTGGTTGATGAAGATTCCTTCTTTAGATTGCTTGACTTGTAGACCCAAAAAGAAATTCATCAACCCCATCATGGACATCTCAAACTTGCTTTGCATGAGCTTGGAGAATTTCTCACACAGCTTTTCATTAGGGGATCCAAAAATTATGTCATCTACATAAATTTGGACAAGCAAGATGTCCTCTCCTTCAGAGATTCTGAAGAGAGTTCTGTCCACAGTTCCCTTGGTGAATCCATGATCCAAGAGGAATTGTGACAGTGTGTCATACCAAGCCCTAGGGGCTTGCTTGAGTCCATATAGAGCTTTCTTGAGTCTGTAAACTTGATTTCCAACTTCAAAACCTGGTGGTTGCTCCACATAGACTTCTTCTTTCAAGACTCCATTCAGAAAGGCACTCTTGACATCCATTTGGTACACTTTGAACCTCTTGTGGGCTGCATAGGCTAGAAAGAGCCTTATTGCTTCTAGCCTTGCCACAGGTGCAAATGTCTCATCATAGTCAATGCCTTCATGCTGGCAGTATCCTTTTGCCACTAGTCTTGCTTTGTTTCTGACAATCACATCATTTTCATTTTTCTTGTTCTTGAACACCCACTTTGTTCCAATAACATCTTGATGTGAAGGCCTATCCACCAGCTCCCATACTTCATTTCTGGTGAATTGGTTGAGTTCTTCCTGCATGGCTGTGATCCAATTGGCATCTTGAAGTGCTTCCTCAATGTCACTGGGTTCTTGTTCTGACAAGAAACAACAGAAAAGAGCACTTTCACCATGGAATCTTCTTGTTTTGACTCCAATACTTGGGTCACCAAGTATTAGATCAGTAGGATGGTCTGACAACCAGGTCCTTCTTTTTCTGATCTCTTCAGTAGAGTTGTCCTCTACTGAAGTTGAGTCAATTTGATCATAGAATTCAGGATAATTGAATGCAGGATCTAATTCAGGATCATAATCAGGGGTGTTGTCCTCAATGTCAGGGACATTGGTATTTTCAACATTTTGAGTTCCCCCTTGATTATTTGACACATTAACTACCTCAGCAGGAACTGCTTCTTCATTGGTAGTTGTTACCTGGATGTGAACTGGGATTGGTTTATTCAGTTCACTATTTCCATCTGTAGGATTTGTCTCAGGAAGGTTGCCTTCAGGATTGTTGTCCAATGTGGGTTTTTCAGGCAGATTGGCTTGGACAACATCTATGAATTCAGTGTCTTTGTCTTTTAGGCTTAATCTGGTTGTCCTCTGTGTGATTTCCTCAGGTTCCAAATGATCATTCCTGATCTCAAAGATAGACTCATCAAACACAACATGAGGTGTTTCTTCCACTATAAGGGTTTTCTTGTTGTAGACTCTGAAAGCTCTACTGATTTGAGAGTATCCAACAAATACTCCCTCATCAGCTTTGCTGTCAAAAGCTTTCAACTGTTCTTTCCCATTATTGTGAATGAAACATTTGCAACCAAATATATGAAAGTATGACACTTTAGGCATTCTTCCTTTCCAGAGTTCATAGGGGGTTTTGCCTTGTCCCTTAGTGATCAAACATCTATTTTGAGTATGGCATGCAATATTTATAGCTTCAGCCCAAAACCTCTTAGGTAAATTTGAATCAGCAATTAAAGTTCTAGCAGCTTCTTTCAGGGTTCTATTCCTCCTTTCTGCAACTCCATTTTGCTGAGGTGTTCTAGCTGCTGAGGTTTCATGAGCTATTCCATTAGATGTGCAGTACTCATTGATATATGAATTTATGAACTCAGTGCCTTTATCAGATCTTATCTTGATAATGCTAAGGCTTTTCTCATTTGACAATCTCTTAAGAAGTTCAGGTAGTTTGACTTGTGTTTCCTTCTTATTAAGGAGAAATACTACCCATGTGAATCTAGAGAAGTCATCTACTACCACCAATGTGTATTTTCTACCATTTATGCTTGAAGGGGTAATTGGTCCAAACAGATCCATATGTAGAAGTTCAAGTACCCTTTCAGTGGAGATGACTGGTTTACCTTTAAATGAGGCTTTAATCTGTTTTCCTTCTTGACATGGCTTACACACATGTTCTTTAATGAAAACCTCATTAGGCAGTCCTTTAACTAATGCATTTCTAGCAAGTTTATTCATGGATTTGAAGTTCAGGTGGTTTAGCCTTTTGTGCCATAACCAACTTTGTTCACTAGAACTTTTAGCAATAAAACATGCAGCATCAGTAGACTTGTCCCAGTCTGCAAAATACACATTTCCCTTCCTAGTTCCAGTCAATAGAGTTTGTTGAGTTTTATCCTTAATTAGACACTTTCCACTTGAGAACTCAACATTAAAATCTTTATCACAGAATTGACTGATACTTAGGAGATTATATTTGAGACCAGCTACATAAGATACATTGGTTACTTTGATGTTACCAATCATCAAAGTACCATAACCTTTTGTAGTTGCTTGTGAGCTGTCTCCAAAAGTAACATTTGGGCCTTCTTTTTCAATGAATTCAGTGAGGAGTTCCTTGTTTCCAGTCATGTGCCTTGAGCATCCACTGTCAAGGTACCATGCTGTCTTTTTGTTCATGCTCCTCTTTTTGTGGCCCAATGGTACCTGCATTTAGATAGGTTTAGGTACCCTTTGAGTTTTGGGTCCTGAGAGGTTAGCTGTACCTTTGGGAACCCAAACTTGCCTAATAACCCTGATTGATTCAAGGTGGCTAAGTTGATTTCCTTTTGTATCAACATACACTGTCTTTCCCTTAAATGCCTTTGGGAAAGTATGTGTGAATGTGTTAACTCTGTAAGTTTCAGAGGAGTTGTCCACTCTCCTGAACTTATGAGTTCTTTGTGCAGCTTGATTAAATCTTTGAGGAAAGGCATTTTTATGACCATTACCCTTTGGCATGAAGGGTTTTGGTTGTCTCAATTTATTCTGCCTTAGAGGGTAGTTTTCCTTAGGTCTATTCAGCTGAGGCTTTCTCAGATGAGTTGGCCTAGGCTGATTATACCTTGGATAACTCCTCTGAACATTGTTCAGGAGAATTGCCCTTCCATTGGGTCTACTCTGCTGACCAATATTCCTCTTGTGTTCAGGAGCCTTGACCTTTTCCAAAGGTTTGGGTCTAGTCTCCTGAAGCACTTGAGTAGGCATTTCATTCAATTTGCCCTTTCCTTTGTTCAGTGGCTGAATTATTTCATTTTCAGCTTGTTGTGCCACTGATTTAACAAAGATTTTCTTAGTGTTACTTGTAGAAGCAACACTAAGACAAGGTGAAGATTCAAATGGATCAAAACCCAATCCACTTCTTTGAGCCATAGGTCTTTGATAACTTTGAATTTCCTCTATTGCTCTAGAGGATTTGTTCAAAGCAGACATCTTTAATTTCAGGCTCTCTTCACTTGATTTAAGAATATCATATTCATGTGAGAGGTTTTCAAATTTGGCATTCAGAATTTTTAGTTCAAAATCTTTTCTTTTCTGAGAAAGTAGTTGATTATCAATCTCTTTTTGTTGGTCAACTATCCTGAGATTTGCTTCCTCAAGCTCTCTCAAGACTTGTTGATACAACTTAGTAGACTTGACATCAACAGCTACCTCAGAGTTCTTGGTTAGTTCAGTAGCCAATCTTTCATTTTCTCTCACACAATTGTCATGAAATTCTTGTAATCTAGTGAAATCTTCCATTAACTTTCCTAAGGAAAGTTTCAGGTTAACCTCACTAGTGTTTTGTGAGATGAATGATGGTGAACTAGAAGTAGAGGATACCTCATCATCCTCAAGAGCCATGTTGCAAACATCATCATCATCTTCACTGTTGGAGAATAGTCCATCAGAAGAGTTGAAGCTCTCAGCACTATCAGATTCTTCACCAGCCATCATGGCCTTTCTATTGGTGAACTTTCTGTCTCTTTTAGCTTGTCTCTCTCTTCTTTCTTTAGAGCTCAATTCAGGGCAGTCATACTGAAAGTGCCCTTTCTTTTTGCAATTATAGCACAGGTCTTCATCATCATCCTTCTTGGATTCTTCTCTTCTCTTAGATGAAGAAGGATCAGCTCTACTGGATCTTCTCCTATCAGAGGACTTGTCCTCTGATCTTTTCTCTTCAAGCTTTTTGTCCTCAGCCTGAACTTCAGGGGAGTTGTATCTTCTCCTGAATTTGTTGTCTTGGTAGAATTTCTTGTATCTACCAAACCTTGTGTTGAGCTTGTCAAACCTTCTAGCCATCAAGGCTAGTTCTTCCTTCATTTCAGTCTTTGAGACTGTCTTTGATGATCTGGGAGTGGGTTGCATTTCTGGTTCAGCAACTTTGGCTTTGAATGCCACTCCCTTAGTAGGATTTGAAGGTTCCTCAACAGGCTTTCTTCTATTGAGGTCGAACTCATAGGCTTTGAGTTCTGAGAAGATTTGTTGCATGGGCATGATGGAGAGATCTTTGGTGTTCTGCATCATTACAGCATAGACATCCCACTTTTGAGTGAGACTTCTCAAGATCTTCAATCCAACCTCTCTCTTGGTGTAAACCTTGCCTAATGAGTTAATCTCATTCATCACATCAGTGAATCTACCAGCAAATTTGTCAATGGACTCATCAGACTCCATTGAAAATTGTTCAAACTTTTGCACAGCAACTTGGAGCTTGTTTTCCTTGATCTTTTCAGTGCCTTCACACATTTCAGCAAGGGTATCCCAAATTTCTTTGGTTGTGGTGCAGTGGTAGACTCTACCCATAACTGCATCTGGAATTGTTTGATAGAGGGTGTTCATGGCAAGATAATTCAGATTATCTTTCCTCTTTTCATCAGCAGTGAAGTCATCTTCATCTTTGGGAATCAGTTCCCTTATATCTGCTCTTTGCTCATCTGTCAATCTGGGGTTAGTTTGAGTAAACACAAAAGGTCCTCTTGTGATTACTCTAAGCATATCAGTGTGAAGAGATGCAAGATGAGCCCTCATTCTAATTTTCCAGAAATCATAATTGTCTATTGAAAACATGGGCAGTTTGTGATGAGAGATATGGTTGACTGGATTTGTGGCCATATTGTCCAATCCTTGAACATCAGGGGGAGGAACAGCATTGTTGTTGGCCATATTTCAATCAGTCAATCAATAAGTGGTGGATTTCAGATAGAGATCAGTTCAGTGACCACACTAAATATGTGAGTTTTGAAAATCAAGATGGATTTTCAGAAGCAGTGGTCTTTGAACCCCTGCTCTGATACCACTTGTTGGTCCTAAAAGGAGTATATAACAAGTGTATGGGGGGGGGAATACACTTGTATGCAATTCTTTACAACTTTTGATCAAACCAGAGTTCAGCAAGGTTGTCTTGGACAACTCTGCTGAAGAAGATTAACTCTTCTAAGATAATCAAACTACTAAGTACTATTGAGTACTTAGTTGAATAACTATCTAGGGGAGTTATATGGGCGGAATAGTGGTTGGCCCTTTAAGTTTAGACTCCTTTAATTTCTGAAATCACTTAGTCAATGCAACACAGTCCAGTTATCAGGGAACTTGTCCAAATAGGTTTTTGCACAGTCTTTGAATGTTTATCCTTGAAAGATCAGTTTTGTGTGCAGTGTTGAATGTATGAAAGTACTTGGAATGTAAATCAACACAAGAAGTTATAGTGGTTCAGAGACTCAAGCTCCTACATCCACTTTCCCTGATTTAACAGGATAATTCATTCACTCTTAGAATTAACTTGTTTTATAGTGCCAAGGTGCACTTGATCAATAACACCACTCCTTGGTGAATTGATCCCTAGGATTTCTAGAGTCCTAGTACCCTCTTCTCAACTCAGAACTGAACTGTTCTTCTCTCAACAGTCAGCTCCTACCACTTCTACTACTACAACCTTCTCACTTTCTCTCTTGAAAGGGGTAAGGATTGAAGTATGGTTCCAACTAATGAGATATCCTTTACAATGAAGATCAGTGTATAAGGATAGGATATCTCTCTAAGCTTGTGTATGGATATACAATGAAGTTCAGCTTAGATGAAGTGTTTGAAGACTAAGATAGTCTTTGAAAGCTTTGAAAGCACTCTAGCTTGTAAGAACTTTGAGCTTTGTTGGATTGTGTTGAGGTTAGTTGGATGCCTTCAAATGGTCTTCACACTTCTGTATTTATAGACAAAATGGAGGATTTGCCCGTTGGAGAGGCAGCCCCAAATTGCTATAAATGTCTTCCTTGAGTTCTTCAAACTGGAAGACAGATTCTTGATAGTGACATGTCCTCATTTGGGTAATAAACGGCTTGTAAGACTTTGTCTTCATTCTGCAGCACTTTTCCCAATGTTTGACTTCTTGTTAGGACTTGGACATGGCTTCTGAAGGTTGATCCAATGATAGGACAACACTCCTTATCATCTGGACAACTCTCCTTATCACTGTCAGCAGTTTTGCCTTTCAGCAAGGTTGGCTTGCTCTTCTTCAGATGACTTGGCTCTTTCCCTCTATTTCACTCCAAGATGATCTTGGCATATTGCATTTCTTTAGGGTATGGTTGTCCTTAATTCTTCAGCATAGTTGACCTTCAACCTTTAGAGTATCTGTTCTGATTCAATCTTGCTGAGACAACTCTTCTGGACAACTCTTCTGATCAGCATATTTGGTCTTTTAGCATCAGAGCATTTTACACATAGAGTTGGCTTCTCTGGACAACTCTCCTGATCAAAAGCCTTTGAGTAGCCTTGTCCTTTTGAGCTAGGTAAGCTTGTTCTTGCATATGGCTAGCTTCTTTGGACAACTCTCCTGATCAGATTCATTAGGCTTCCTTTTGATTTTACCAATCTTGCATATGGACAGCTTCTTTGGACAACTCTCCTGATCAGAGCATTTGGTTTTCCATAGAGTGTCCTTGTTCTTAAGTGATTGTTCCAGAATTTGAGCCTTGAGGGGACTTGATCTTGATCATCTTCAAGGTATAGGTTCCCCCTCAAATTGTGCATCTAATTGTCTAAGAGCTGCCTAACATTTTCAGCTTCTCATCTAGCCTATAATCTATATGTTCTAACATTTCTAGAACATATTTATCTTGACTTAGGCATGTCTCAGGGGGTTTTGGTATTAGATCAAAACATATCTCATTTTATTCCCAACATTTTCACATAATACCAGAAGCCTTATTTTCTTTTAACAAATACCAGAAGCCTTATTTTCTTTTCAAAAAAAATACCAGAAGCCTTATTGCCTCTCCACACATTCCACAGATTTCACCTCCGCTGCAATTCCACTAAGTTTAACAGATCTCTATTACAACTCCCCCTTTTATTCATATAACAGAACCTCTATTCCAACCTCCCTCTTTTATTCAGTTTTTTAAAAACTGAACCATTACCCACAAAATAAATCCAACACTTCACAAACCTTGCTTAGCCCTCTGTTACGAACTCCCCCTATTATTCAGTTTTTAACAAACTGCTCCTACCCACATATCTCTTCCGCTGCTCACTCACTCAAACCAAAATTACCAAAATTCCTGAACTCGCTTCACCCTCTCCTCCCATGGCAGCTCCGGCGAACCCTAACTCACCATTCATTGCCTTCAATGTCTCTTCCCAAGCCCCCCTGAAACTCACCCCCACGAATTATGGGGCGTGGTCCCTCCAATTTCGCCTCCTTCTTATTGGCTATGATTTGTTCGGCTATGTTGACGGCAAACTCCCTTGTCCGTCCCCTACTATTCCGGCGATCGAATCATCCTCTACTATTCCGGCGACCGAAAAGAATGCTCCGGCGCAACCCAATCCTGAATATTTGAAGTGGGTTCGTCAAGATCACCTTATTTTCTCTGCTCTTGTTGGCTCCATGACTCCTACACTCATCCCCTTCATAGCTTCGGCCAAAACATCTCATGAAGCTTGGTCGACGCTTGAACGCATCTATGGAAAACCTTCTCGGGTCGAATTTTAGCCCTCAAATCTAAATTTCTGAGCCTCACCAAGGGAACTCGATCCGTCACTGAATTTCTGATGGAGGTCCGCTCAGTAGTCGACGAATTGGCCCTGCTCGGAGTTCCGTCGGACGCGGAGGACGTCACCCTTCGTGTCTTGACCGACCTCGACGAATCTTTCCGCGACATCTCCACGGTGATTCAGGCGAGAGACACGCCGATACCCTTCGATGAACTCTACGATAAACTACTCAGTGCAGAGGTACAGATGGCCGCTCAATCGCACTCCGCCATCGCACCGGCGCCGGCGTCGGCCTTGGTCGCCGGCAAACACCCTCCTCGATCAGCGCGCCCAGATACGAAACCCAGATCTGGCGATTCTCGCCCGCGATTGACAGCGCCCAGGCCCTATCAAGGAACCTGTCAATATTGCCGCACGCCAGGGCATACAACACGCTTCTGCCCGGACCTCCCGCCGCCGTCCTCTCACTCCGGCAACCCAGCGGGTCGACCCAGCCCTAACTCGCTGGGTCAAAGTGGCGAAACTCATTCCAGAGTGCAGAAATCGCAGTTTCCAGCTTATTCGGCCCACTTTGCTTCGTCCTCCCAATCAAATAGCTCGTGGATTCTGGACTCGGGTGCTTCTCACCACATTACCAATGATTTGTCAAATCTATCCCTCCACTCTACTTTTGATGGTTCTGAAAATGTAGAAATTGGTGATGGTAAAGGTTTAAATATTTCTCACACTGGTTCCTTATGCTTTAATGGCCTTCCTTTGCTGAAAGTTACAAATGTTTTGGTGGTGCCTCATATGTCGAAAAACTTAATCTCCGTTTCAAGCCTCTGTCGTAACAATAATATTAATATTATTTTTGGCCCTCTCTCTTTTCAGGTGCAGGATGGCCGCTCGGGGACCATTCTCCTTGTCGGGAGTCGTATTAACAACTTATACGTATGGCCGGCACGAGTCTCCAAACCCTCCCCCACTGCCCTAGTTTCTCATCGACTTCCTACCTCAGTTTGGCACGCCCGTCTTGGACACCCATCTACCAAAATATTGTCACATGCCTTGTCTCATTTTAGTTTACCTAATGCACCATCCAAACAGTTTAGTTGTGATTCTTGTCTTTGCATCAAAAGTCATAAACTTCTTTTTAATGATTCCAGTATTGTCTCTTCTAGTCCTCTTGACGTTATATTCTCTGATGTTTGGTCTTCCCCAGTTATATCTCATGAAGGCTTTAAATATTATGTGATATTCGTTGATCACTTTAGCAAGTATATTTGGATCTACCCCCTAAAACGTAAGTCTGATGTGCTCCCCATATTCACCACATTCAAATCCCTTGTTGAAACGTACCATCAATCCAAAATTAAAACCCTTTACACTGATAATGGGGGTGAATTTATTGCTCTCCGCTCATTCCTCCAAACCCATGGTATTTCTCACCTTACCACACCCCCTCACACGCCCGAACACAATGGCATGTCTGAACGACGTCACAGACATGTCGTTGATACAACTTTAGCCCTCCTTCATCATGCCTCCATGCCCCTTACATATTGGCCTTATGCTATCTGCACGGCCATCTATGTCATAAATCGTCTTCTCAAAGTAAACCTCAATATGCTATCTTCCTTCCAACGTCTTCTCAAACAGCCTCCCAATCTATCCAAACTACGTGTTTTTGGTTGTCTATGCTATCCTTGGCTTCGTCCCTATACAACCCACAAACTAGACTCTCGATCCACACCGTGTGTGTTCATTGGGTACTCCCTCACTCAAAGTGCATATCTCTGTCTTGACCCTTCCACTCATAGAGTCTATACGTCCCGTCATGTTCAGTTTGTTGAACATACCTTCCCATTTGCCAAATTTCCCTCCCTTCTCCCCACACCTCCAGATTTGATAGATACACCCCCTGTACCTTTTGACCTACTTAATTCACCCCCAGATCTAGTAATCCCACCCCAGCCTCCTCACCCTAACCCTATTCTTACACCATTACCTATTACACCCCTAGAATTATCAAATACACCCACCCCAAACCCAGTCGTGGCTAATCCACCCAACCTACACGCTCCCCCCGTCCCACCCCTCGTGCCGCCAAATGTTCCCCTGCGGTCCCCTGCACCACGCGTGTTCACTCGCTCCCAAAACAAGGTCTTTAAGCCCAACCCGAGGTATGGACTTTCATCAGTTATGTCTTTTGATATTGAACCCAGCTGTGTTTCTCAGGCTTTAACAGATGAAAGGTGGAGGGCAGCCATGTCCGCTGAATTTGATGTTCTCCTCAGTAATGGAACTTGGGACTTGGTTCCACCCGCTGTCTCCCAAAATATTGATGGCTCCAAGTGGGTCTTTCGTATCAAGCGCAGACCCGATGGCTCTTTGGACAAATTTAAAGCTCGTCTTGTGGTAAAGGGCTTTCATCAGCGTCCGGGTGTTGATTTTTCTGAAACATTTAGTACAGTCGTCAAACCTGCCACTGTTCGGGTTGTCCTTAGTATTGCAGTCACTCAAAACTGGCCTCTTCACCAATTTGATGTCAACAATGCCTTCCTCCATGGAACACTGTCTGACACTGTCTACATGGCTCAACCTCCTAGTTTCATTGACAAGACTTTTCCTTCTTATGTTTGCAAACTACGTAAATCCATCTATGGTTTGAAACAGGCCCCTCGTACTTGGTACTATGCTCTACGGACGTTCTTGGAAGGAATTGAATTTATTCATGCACACTCTGACGAGTCTCTATTTATATATAATAAATCAGGTGTCATTGCTTATTTTCTTGTTTATGTTGATGATTTAATTCTCACAGGAAACAACACTGCCTTTCTCTCTCAAGTGACAACAGATCTTGGTACAAAATTTTCAGTAAAAGATTTGGGCTCTCTTTCCTATTTTTTGGGGGTTGAAGTTCTTCGTACCAATAAATCATGTTTTCTGTCTCAACGAAAGTATGTGATAGACCTCCTTACACGATATAACATGATCACCTCCAAGCCGGTCCAAACCCCGTTACCCACGTCAGCTCAGCTCACTCTCTCGGATGGGACCCCACCAGCTGATGCCACTCAATACCGTCAAGTTCTTGGAAGCCTACAATATCTTCAGCTCACCAGGCCTGATATTGCCTTTGCTGTTCACAAGTTGTCTCAGTTCATGCATGCACCATCTGCCACTCACTGGGGAGCTGTTAAACGACTTCTACGATACTTGAATGGCACTAGATATGTGGGCGTCACCTTGAAATCCAATTTCTCCTCCTCTCTACATTGTTTCACTGATGCTGATTGGGCTGGCAACAGTGATGATCGTACTTCTACAAGTGCTTATATTGTATTTCTCGGAGCTAATCCTATCTCTTGGTCGTCCAAGAAACAGAAATATGTAGCTCGATCTTCTACAGAAGCTGAGTATCATGCAATTGCCTCTGCTGCCTCTGAAGTTCAATGGTTAAAATCTTTACTTCGTGAGTTAAACTTCTCGGTCTCACCACTTCCTGCAATATACTGTGACAATATTGGTGCCACTTATTTATGCTCCAATCCGGTATTTCATTCCCGAATGAAGCACATTGCAATTGACTTCCACTTTGTTCGTGATTTGATCAAGTCCTCTCAATTACGGGTTTCTCACGTCTCGTCTGCAGATCGGCTTGTTGATGCCCTCACCAAGCCTCTTCCTCGATCTCGCCTTCAACTTTTAATGTCCAAGATTGGACTCTCCTACGGTGCTCCATCTTGAGGGGGCGTATTAGGCATATATAAATATATTAGATATTATATATATATTGTTCAATATATTATATATCTTGTAAATCTTTATTTAAAATATAGATTAGATATGTTTGTGTATATATAAATACTTCCACATGTAATCCTTAATTCTTCACTCAATGAAATTATAATTTCACAATTCATTGTTTCTCTATACCGAGACTACATTCTCATTCCAAAAAAAGGAAATTTTTTTAGTTTTCATAAACTTCATTTCATAATGTTTATAATTTTACACAACATATACGACATTATTTTTGAACTCTACATATACACATAAGTCAGTCAATTTATTTACTTTACGGAAAAATCTCATATACACCCTACACAATTAGTTCGGTGCACCCTCTTTTTTTTAACCGTTTTTTTCTACATATCTCCGCTTCTTTCTTTCTTTCATCTATGTTCTCTCTTCTAAGGACACGAAATATTTGTGAGCCAAATTTGTAGAAAGAGAGAGAAGTCAAGGGTTTGTATCAATGGCAGATTTTGATTTGAAAAAGGGAACATGAGTTAAGTGGTTTAATGACCATAAGGGTTTTGGGTTCATCAATCCGCCATAAAATCCGGTGGCTTCTGTAGCCTCGGCGAAGGAGAGTTAGTCAAGTACTCAGTGGAGTACGGCCACGACAGCCGTGCTAAGGCAGCCAACGTTCCTGGACCTGACGGCGATGTGCAGTGTGGAACCCACGCACGGTGGAGGCGGCGACGGTGGATCTTATGGCGGAGCGGATCTTACGGAGGCGGTGGAGGTTTCGGTGACCATGGTGGAGGTGGTTATGGAGGCGGAGGCGGTGGTGATGGAGGCGGCAATGATGGAGGTGGCAGTGGAGGCGGAAGTTGCTACAACTGTGATGAGGATGGTCACTTCTCCATCTCTCTATCTTCCTAGTTTCTATAAAAAAAATTTTGCAGAAAGTGAATGCTGGTAAGAAATTGTATGGTTTGATTTGATGTGATAAAGGATGAGTTGATATTTTCATTCTTCTATAGATTCAATTCTTGGTTAAAGATGAGTTAGGTTTTTTTTTAGACGGAAACGACGAGATGATTTCTAGATTTTAGAAAAGTGGTAATTATTATTACTGAAAAGTGGTAATTATTATTATTGAAAAGTGGTTACTATTATTATTGAAAAGTGTAGTTCTTTCAAATTGAAAAGTGATATTTTTGTTATCGAAAAGTCTAGTTCTTTCTTACTGAAAAGTGGTAATTTTGTTAATGAAATGAAAAGTGGTAACTATTATTATTGAAAAGTGGTAATTTTGTTACTGAAAAGTGGTAATTTTATTACTGAAAAGTGGTAGATGTTATTACTGAAAAGTGGAAATAGTTATTAGTGAAAAGTGGTGTCTATTATTAGTGAAAAGTGATGTTTTGTAATACTAAAAAGTTTTGATTCAAATTACTGAAAAGTGGTAACTGTTATTACTCAAAAATGGAAACAGATAGTAGTGAAAAGTGAGGTCTATTTAAAAGTGGTGTCTAATTAGTGAAAAGTGGGGTCTATTATTAGTGAAAAGTGGGGTTTTGTAATACTAAAAAGTTTTGATTCAAATTATTTTAAAAGTGGTAACGGGTAAGTGGTGTAGTAAGGTGCAGTAATAATTAAAAAAAATTGTTTTAGTAAGACACAGGTGTTGAACACGTGAATTTCATACCCATTGCCAAATACCATAACCGCCAGGCAAGCGATTACTGTGTGTATGAATGTCCGCGTTTATAGGTTATACTTATTAACTGGTCGCATAGTGTGCACGTGCACACTACGCACCAAAGACCAACTCTTAAAATTATATTAAATCTCATTTTTTTAAAAACAATTAAAAGTATAAATGTATATCTAAAATAACGAATCTGAGATTTGTAGGGTGTTACATTTTGCTTATAATGAAGTCTTTTTATAAATTTCTAAATTAATATACAATTTAATTTTACCGTTCAAAGTTATTTGGTATTGAATAATATATATATATTGATGTGCCAAAATTTACACGGATGGATTGAATATCCTTGGAGTTGGATATCTGAATTCCTGCACGCGTATGAGTGGTCCGGGTATGCTAATTCCTTCGATACGATTCTCTAGAACCTGCAAAGAACACGCCGGAGGGGGGTCCGGCGCGGACACTCCGATGCCTAAGTCAGTATAGGAATCTCCGTATATCACAAGGACTTCGAAGTCCTTGATTTATCAAATCAAGTTCTCAAAGGATTTCGCAGTATATAATAAGAGAATATATTCAATCTTGTAAAAGTAAAGAATCTAACCTGAAAACGTATCCAATTTTACCTATTTATAGAGAGCTTCCACTTAAGAGGAAGTTAGGGTTTCCTTTTATTTCGGAGTGCCCTTCAGACTCGGCCTTACCGAGTTGACTGAGCCCTCAACTCTTTCACTCCCTGAAGAACCGAACACACTCCTTCTTAGTGGACTTCATCCGCTAAAATAAAGGAGGAAGGAGTCTTTCTTCCACCAAGCCTGAGCCGATTCTTGCGGAGTTCTCCTATATTCTCGGTCTACCAATTCATATCAAGACTAAGTCTTCCTGATGTTTCTCTCCGGGTGGAGCTCCCTCCGGAGGGACTTCCAGGAGAGATTCTTTATCCAGAGAGTATTCCATAATCCAATACTTCCACTTTTATCCTATCCTCCATACACGTGTCGACTTCTTATCGGATGACATTTTTAAGCCGCATCATCTACTCCCCCCTACTCTCGTAAAAGGGGTATATCTTTTGTGAGAATAGAAAATTACAGTGAGCCTAGTACAGAGGCGTTTCTGGAGAGACGTGTATTTGTTGGTCCCTGAACGAGTAGTGAATGGGATTAAAGTCTAGAGGGGAGGGGTGAATAGACTTTAAAACTTTTTCAAGAGAGTTGGAAACCTCTTCTGATTGTTATGTCTGCTGGACTACAAGTCTGCTGGTCCAGATGACTATAGTGATCTGATAGAGGAGGTTATATGCGGAATTATGGTAGGCCTTGTTTAAACTCGTTCTCTTAGTTTCTTTTGAAAGTGCCAAGTTATTTACTTAATAGAAATACTCAACTGATGCTGGTTTGAAGGTTGTGGCCTTGTTTTGAAGACAGTTAAAACACAGTATGCACTATATAAGATAGATGAAATGACAGTAAAGTAAAGTGCAGAAAGTAGATAACACCAGGTTTATAGTGGTTCGGATATACGATCCTACGTCCACTCTCACGTCCTAACGTGAAGTTTAATCCCTTTAATTTACCGCAAATTACAAGGGTCTTGACCTTTATAGTCCCAAGGATAGGACTTTGAGATCTGAGCCGTCCTAACAGCTACGGTCTCCACAAGTGATTGTAAGCACTTGCACTTTGAGGGTTTCAAAAACTTTAACCTTTCGGAGAGGGTTTGGGGTTTTTGAAGAGTATCCAACTAGTGATTCAAGCTTATAATTTGCTTAATCACTTTGCCTAAAATAAATGATAAACAATGTGAAATATGTTTCAGGTTCTTAAGGGTTGGATAGAAATCACTTAAGAGCTATGGATAATCTAATGGATTCTGGCTCTTTGAGAATTCTTGAGACAGTACAACTTTAGCTTAATTGCTTGCTGGAAATGTTGAATTCTCTTGTTGTGACTTCGTTTCTTGTGATTTCTCATCCTCTTGTATTTATAGTGGTGATTGCTTGCAACTAGCCGTTGGAGTTGACTAGCCGTTGGGGAAATCTTTCCATAATGGCTTGATTCCTTGATTCCAGCCGCTTGATTGCTTCAATCCTGGGATCATGTCAATCTTCTAAATAAGGTAGGTCTCTGTTTAAATTGCAAGATGACTTTGGAATCAGCCGAGTCCTGAAAGATCACATAGTCGTCTGATCTGAGCTTCTAGTCTTCTGACTACTCTTCTGGCCTTGAGTCTTTTGTCTTCTGATATCAGCAGAGTAAAACTCTTCTGATCTGGCAGTTCTTATGTCCTGCTTTAGGCTATCTTCAATCTGGGACTCCATCAGTTAAGTAGGTATACAAGCACCTTTCTTAACTGGTCTTCAAGGATCTCCTAGTCTTCATGTCTTCTACTCTTCTCATCTTGAGGGAGCGCATGTAAGCCGGGACTGTGCTGATCAACTGATATCTATACAGTCAATCACACAAGACTAGTCTAAGCTGTTCTATACAAAGTCAGCTGATCCTATTACATTTATAAACTCTAAGTGTTTTGGCCATCAAAACTATACTAACATCAAGTGGGGCTTAGGGTGAATTTATATCCCAACAATTTCCCCCTTTTTGATGAAGCCAAAACTATATATGATAAATGCTCTTAATAAGATAAGATAGGAGTTTATAAACTTCATAGAAACTGAAGTATCTGATGAAGACAATGAGAGTTTGTCTTGAAAGCAAAGAGAACTAAACTTGAATATATAGAACTTTTACAGATTACAAGTAATAGTTTCTTAAAGCTTTGAAAGTGGTCTTCATCAGGTCTTCTGATCTTCAGATGCGGAAGGCAAGGTACAGACGAGATCGAACTTCTTCCATGTGCTGCAGGTCTGTAACATTCTCCTCTTCATAGATCTTCTCTAGGATCCTTTTGACTTCAATGAAGTCTGTTCTTCCAGAATCCAGAGTGGGAGGATCCCATTTGGGTTCTTCAGGAGTTAGGATTCTGCAGTTGTCAAGTTCTTTGGCTGTCTTGACTACTTCTTTCCAGAACTCTGGATCTTCAATGTTCATGAATTGATTGAACTGGAAGAATTCATCTTCATAGGTTGGGAGAGGGCCAAATTTTCTTACAATGTGGTGTTGAATTTGCCATTTCTTCTTCAGAGGGTACCACCTTGGTAGCTCATCTTGAAGGGCTAGATAATCCACATAGTTGCTATCAAACACCAGAACTTTATCTTTCTGTGCCAGAGCATTTTCTTTCAGTGCTTTCTCCTTGAGAGCTTTCCTGAGTTTGGCTATCTTCCTGTCAAATTTGGCTTTGACTGCTTTCGCATCTTTTAGCTTCTTTTGTTTAAGCTCTTGATCTTCAAGCTCTTTTCTTTTCTTCAACTCTAAAGCCTCTTTCTCTTCTGCAGTAGGCTCTGCTGGAGTTGACTTCTTGCTTGACTTCTGAGCTTGCTCATCTGTTTGCTCATCTGCCTTCCTTTTCCTAGTCATCCTTTTCTCGGAAACTTGTTCTGTAGAGGCAGTGATCTGCAGACTTTTGGCAGTTGCTTGAGTGGGAGCTTGGATGTCTTCTTGAGCAATTTCTTTGCCTTTGCCTTTCTTGCTCTTGATTTTGCTTGATAAACCACCCAAGGTTTCATTCAGCTCATCTTGAGATACTACCATTACAGCTTGCTGTGCAGTAGTCTTCTCTAGAGCTTTTATCAATACATCTTCCCCCTTTTTGGCTTCAGCAAGTGCAGCCGCAAAAGGCTTCATGGCATTCAGAATCTCCACTCTAAGAGTTTGTTGAAGAGCCATGGCGTTGACTCTGCCAACATGAGTCAGATGAGTGATGCTATGTTCTAGAATCTGAGCATGAGAGTTGGAGGAGGAGGCAGCTTCTAGTTTAGCTGTAATTGCTTCCAATTTGGTTGCTGTCTCCTTCAGCTGAATCTGAAGTTTTTCATTCTCTGCTGTAGCTGATTGGAGAAGAGCTCGACCTTCAGTAGCTCTTGCTTCAGCATCTTCAATTCTTTTGTTGTAGGTGTTTTCCATGCGGTTGACCTCATTAGTGTAGAGATCAGCAAACCTGGTGGAATGGTCACCTGCCTTCTTCAGAATGCTGGTCAGATACTCACTTATCTGATTGTGAAGAGATTCTCCAAACTTGTCTTCAATGTCAATGATCTGGTCATGAAGACGAGTTCTCTGCTCCTTGACTGCCTTTTCAACATATCTTCCAAGTTGTAGGCCTAAACCCTTTTCAAAGTGTAGGTCTATAGCAGCCTTGACCTGTGAGCATATGTCTGCTGTATAGTCAGCTGTTGAAGTAGAAGTTGAGGCAGTACCTTGAGGCTTTGGATGCACTGTCAGGGCTTTGCCTCTTTCTTCAGCTGAAAGGTACTCTTCATTGAGAAATGAGGTAGTGGCCTTAACCAGGTGGGACATGATGGTGTCTCCTTTGTCAATGAAGTGAGGTAGAGTATCCTTAGGCATGAAGTGATCAGGAATAGTGATTACTTCTCTTTCAATCTCGGTTCTGTCAGCTGGTTCAGCTGAGTCTTCCGCAGGAACAGACGCAGCTGAGTCATTCATTTTTGCTGTGCCAACTGTCTGCTGACCTGATATGCCTTCTGGGATAGAGGCATCATTAGGTGGAATTCCTAGAATTCTTTGGCATACTGCTGTAAAGGCTTCTTCGGGCAGCAGTTGAGCAAAAGATGTAACTTGAGCAACTTCTTTTTGCTCCATTTCCCAGTCGAGGAAATTAGCTTTTCCTCCCATTCCTTCCATGACCTCAATAAGGTCATCCACATCATCTCTCCTGAGTTCAATCCAGGTGCAGATTCTGATAATTTGTTCGAACTGAACTGATTCCTCATCAATACCAGGAATAGTAGACTTGAGCAGGTTTTCTATCTTCATCCTCATTATCTTCTCCCTTGTGCACATAGGATAGTGTACCATTCTGTACTGAGGTCGAGAGGGACCAGCTTGAGCAAGGTCTGCTGGTGCCATGTCTTCTGGAACAGAAGAACCAATGATGATAGGAGTTTGTGTATGTGGGGTAGTTTCCTCTGCTGTGTGAGTATCAGCAGGGATTTGGGAAGTGATATGGTCTTGATCTTCAGTTGTCTGTTCATCAGCAGGGATTTGGGTCTGCTGGTCTGGTATAGTACCTTCATGAAGATCAGTAGAAGGTTGAACACGTAGATCTTGAACATCAGCAGGGGTAGGCAATAGGGTTTCAGGGGTTGAGGTAGGTGGAGCTTGTTCCTCTGCTGTGTGAGTATCAGCAGGGATTTGGATATCAGTGTTTGAGTGGTCAGATGGGTTGGAGTCATCAGAAGGGTTGAAGGATGCAATCGGGGCTATTAGCATGGGAGTAGGAAGCCTCGATTTCTTGGACTTTTTGTTGAAAGAAGAATTATTCTTCTTTCTCTTCTGACCCTTCGACAATTTAGAAGGAGTAAAAGAGGGAGAGGATTTAGAGGTACCTGCCTTCTTCAAGGGAGAGGCAGTGGGAGTGGCATCTGAATCAGATGGGGAGATGAGCCCAGATCTGATTAGATATCGTCTTTGTGCTAAGGTCTGATTGTCATCATCATCATCCTCATCAACCTTCTTCTGAACCTCTTCTTTGGTTGGCTCCGCTTCTTCTTCGGCAGAGTTATGATCAGACTCTTGTGCTGCCTTCTCAGCCAACAGCTTCCTCTTCTCTTCTTTTAACCTTTCTGCCTCAGCAAGAGCTTCCTTTCTCAAATAATATTTGGAGATGTGAAAGGTCTTATGAGGTCCCATCTTGTACTTCTTTGGGAGAATATCTGGAAGGATGATGCTCAGCTTGTTGACAAAGCTGACTGTAGCTGCTACCTTCCATACCTTCGATTGTAAGTCCAAAGTGACTTTCTTTGCCTCAAGAGCAATTCTTTCTAAGAATAGTCCTTGCCAGTCTCCATCGATCTGATCCCAGATTGCAGCCATTACTCGAACCTTTAAAGTAGTAACAGCATCATGACTGAATGTGTTACCAAGTAACATCTTTCCTGCAATATCCAACAAGGTTTGGAATTTTGGTTCAAGTTGGGATTTCTTTAGCCCAGTTGCATCAGTAGCCTTGATTTTTCCACCAGTAAACATCTCCATATACTCCTTTTCTCTATTCATGATGTAGTTGGAGATATTTATTTTCCCCCTTGACAGGCCAAACAATTCCTGAAGGATTTCCCTTGTAACCTTGACTTTGTGTCCATTCATGACACTTTCAACATGAGAACCCTTCATCGCGGCGTTTGCATAGAATGCCAGTACGTCTTGTTCATAAACATTAGTTGGAGCTGCTTCCAGAAAGTCTCTGAGTTTAAGATTGACGCACCGAAGCAATATCTCCTTGTTCTCATCTGAGTGTTTGCCTTTGAAGAACAGAGCATTCTCCGTAAAAATCTTCCCTTCCTTGGACCACTTTGCAGCATCCAAGGTGCCAGTGTTCTTGGTCTTCTCGTCGTAAATTTCAATGATTGCCATAGTAGAGTCTGAGTGTTAGAGTTTGAAGGCTTGAAAGAAATTTGCAGAACGAGAGAGAGTAATGTGATTAATTGAGTAATATGAGCGACAGGGATTGGAAGAGGTTTTAGGGGTGTGAATATATACTCCAGAAAATCTTGATCTAACGGTCAGATTTGGGTTTGATTTTGGAGTAGAGCCCAAGATTTCCTTCTTTGATTTCTTAAATTTGCCGGCTGGTTATGCCATTTGGCAATATTTGATTTGCGGGCAATATGGTACTTGAGTATTAATGACATCATTACCAAAAATAGCCGTTGAGACTAATTTATGGTAAGAATTGATCATCAAGGCCGTTTTCTATAAGAAAATTGCATTCCTTATATAAGCCAATTTGTTTAATTACATTCAGGAATAAATCTAGAATGAATTACATGATCAAGACTAGTCATTAT
Source organism: Galeopsis tetrahit (assembly GCA_963675135.1). Taxonomy (NCBI): domain Eukaryota; kingdom Viridiplantae; phylum Streptophyta; class Magnoliopsida; order Lamiales; family Lamiaceae; genus Galeopsis; species Galeopsis tetrahit. The sequence continues at coordinate 71,032,393 of OY776124.1, forward strand.
ACTCTAAATTTGAGTGATTTGGTCAGCAGAGTGAGGTCTTCTGAGTTCTTCAAGATGTCTGCTGATTGTCTTTGAAAAGTCTTCTGGTCAGCTGAGTTGGTCTTCTGATCAGCTGAGTAGAGGAAACGGTGTTTGCTGTGATGATCCAACCTGGATGGATCCTTCCAGCTTTATTGTGAGTGATGATCCAACCTGGTTTGATGGATCTTTCAGCTCCTTCTTTAAATCAAGTGGAGCTAGTCTAGACATAGTCCCACTGATTTAAATGTTTCTCACCATCGGATGTTCCTCATCATCAGATGGGATGTAGCATCTAATGTGCTCTTGTTGAATTTCTTCGCTTCTCTTGAAGGGGAAGGAAGGTTGAGGGGTGCTTCAATGGAGTTGAAGAGAGGGCCATGGACGCAGCCTTCATGTTCTGTTTAGACACAGTAGCTTTTGATAACAAGCTCTTCATGTAGAACTTCTCCCTGGAGAAGAAGCTCTGCTTGCTTGCTACTTTGTCCTCTGCATCTCTTCCTCCTTTAGCTTTCAACAAAAACGTCTCTTCTTCCTTTAGCTTTCATGAACATACTCATGTTGAGTAAGCCATGTATATGGATCTACATCATCTTCATTTTCTGGACAAATCTTCATCTCCTTCACCCAAGATTTTGGTTGAAGAATGATCTCCGTTCCATCTCTTCTTTCAATTGTCTCCATACCTGAAACAAGAAAAGTGTTAGATGTTTTGTGTTCTTAGGTGTTCTCATAACTTCTCCTTTTATAGGGGTAGAAATGAGGTAGTGGAGAGAAAGATGACAAAACTATAGAGGTGATAGGTCTGAATTTCTGAAAAGTGATTTCTTAAGATTAGCAGTGAGTTTCTTGATCCAAGGGTGCACTTTTAAAGATATTCAGACTTTATCTAATGGAATGCAGAAATTATAAATTTTGTCCATGAGTTATTTGAAATCCGTACTGTGCATGCATACTGTTGAGTCGGTGAGGATGGTGTATTAATCCAGCCAAGTATGACTCAGTTAGTATACTGTATTTATGTATATGAATAAAGTATTTTATGAAGAATAGTTTATTAATATACATAGTTATACATTGCTTAGAGTAAAGAGATCAAATAGCTTTGTTCAAGTCTGCTATATATATGTATATGTATACTATGCAATGCAGATTTTAGAGTATTTCATCAAGGATTCTTAAGGTATCATTGATTCCCCCTTGATTAGATAACTCTATGTTTTCCCTCAGCTCTATCTGTCTTCATTGGGAAAGAACTTATCTGAAGATGAGGGTGTCTATTCACCTCATCTGATCCTCCTAGTCTGCTGCAAAATGTATCAGCTGAGGTCTTCAGCTGATCTTGTGCTCTTCATGTGCTTGGGTCCAAGAGTCCTAAGCTATAGCATAGGGTCTTGAATCTTTCTTCAGCTAGGGGCTTAGTCAAGATGTCTGCTCTTTGGATATCTGTGTGAATTTTCTCCATCTTGATGTCCTTCTTTTCAAGGTGGTCTCTTATAAAATGGTGTCGAATGTCGACATGCTTGCACCTTGTGTGGAGGACTGGATTTTGAGTGATGGCAATGGCACTGCTGCTGTCACAAAAGATAGGGACTTCTTTTGCCTCTACATTGTAATCTTTGAGTTGTTGAGCTAGCCAGAGTAGCTGGCTACAACAACTTCCAGCTGCCATATATTCTGCTTCAGTGGTGGATGTTGCAACTGAGGTTTGTTTCTTAGAGAACCATGATATCAACTTGCTGCCTAGAAATTGACAGGTTCCTGATGTGGATTTCCTATCAATTCTGCATCCTCCAAAGTCTGAGTCAGAATAGCCACTTAATTCTAGATTGTCATCAGCAGGGTACCATAGACCTAGGTTGACTGATCCTTTTAGGTACTTCAGAATCTTCCTCGCTGCTTCTAGATGACTTTGCTTTGGGTTTGCTTGAAACCTAGCACATACTCCTACAGCGAATGTTATATCTGGTCTGCTGGCTGTAAGGTATAGTAGAGATCCAATCAGTGCTCTATATTCAGCTTGATCAACTGCCTTTCCGGACTCATCTGGTTCCATTTTGAAAGATGTCATCATAGGAATCCTTGCAGTCTTACTTTGTAGAGCTTTGAATCTTTCTAGCAGACTCTTGGTATACTTGGACTGGTTGATGAAGATCCCATCTGGACTCTGCTTGACTTGAAGTCCTAGGAAATAATTCATCTCACCCATCATGCTCATTTCGAATTTTCCTTGCATGAGTTCAGAGAACTTCTTGCACATTTCTTGGTTGGGTGATCCAAATATAATGTCATCTACATATATTTGTACCATTAAAATGTCTTCTCCTTCTTGTATTCTGAAGAGAGTTCTATCAACTTTGCCTTTTGTATATCCATTGTCAAGTAGGAATTGTGACAATGTGTCATACCAAGCTCTAGGGGCTTGTTTTAGACCATAGAGAGCCTTCTTCAGTCGATATACTTGATCACCTTTTTCAAATCCTGGAGGCTGCTCTACATATACTTCTTCTACCAGAATACCATTTAGAAAAGCACTTTTGACATCCATCTGGTATACTTTGAAGCCCATAAATGATGCATAGGCTAGAAATAGTCGAATGGCTTCTAACCTGGCTACTGGAGCAAAGGTTTCATCGTAGTCAATTCCTTCAGATTGTGAATATCCTTTTGCAACTAGCCTTGCTTTATTTCTAGTTATTACATCATGTTCGTCCTTCTTGTTTTTGAATACCCACTTTGTTCCTATTACATTGTGGTTTTCAGGTCGATCTACCAATTCCCAGACTTCATTTCTTTCGAATTGGTTTAGTTCCTCTTGCATAGCAGTGATCCAATTGCTATCGGTCATTGCTTCTTCTATGTCAGCTGGTTCAATGTTGGAGAGGAAAGCACACCAGCAGAACATAGATGATTGAGAATTCTGATTCAGCTGTCTTCTTGTCTTGACACCTGATTCTGCTCCTCCTAAGATGAGATTTGATGGATGATTGTTCCTCCATGTATGTCTTACAGGAGTACCTGCATTAGATGAACTTGGATTCTCATCTGTTATATTGTCATCAGGAGGGTTGACTTGATTTGGTCGATCATCATCTGTATCTTGAGTATCAAAGAGATCATTCCCCCTTGCATTTGGGATTGTTGCATGTTGATTGTGGATAGCTTGTTCAGCTTGAGTTTGAGATCTAGTGACTGGTCTGTGTGTTTTATCTTCCTCTGGTTCTTCAGGGAATGGTTCATTGACTTCAATAAATTCATCAGACTTCTTCTTGATCACTAGTTTCTTCATCTGTTCTGCAGCTGAGGTTGTTTCTACTGCATTCTTTTCACAAGATTCATCAAAAACAACATGTGGTGTTTCTTCCACAAAAAGGGTGCGTTTGTTGAATACTCTAAATGCTTTGCTAGTTGAGGAGTATCCCAAGAATATCCCCTCATCTGCTTTGGCATCAAAAGCATTCAACTTACTTTTCCCATTGTTGTGAATGAAACACTTACAACCAAATATGTGAAAGTAAGATACTCTAGGTTTTCTTCCTTTCCACAGTTCATATGGGGTTTTCTCATGGATTTTGTGAATACCTGGCCTGTTTTGAGTATGACAAGCTGTGTTAATAGCTTCTGCCCAAAGTTTCTTAGGAGTAGAGAATTCAGCAAGGAGTGTTCTTGCAGCTTCTTTGAGTGTTCTGACTCTTCTTTCAGCTACACCATTTTGTTGTGGTGTTCTTGCTGCACTTGTTTCATGCTGAATACCATTAGAAGTACAATATGCAATAATATAAGAGTTAATAAATTCAGTGCCTTTGTCACTTCTAATTTTCACAATAGGTTCTCCTTTCTCTACTTGGATCCTCTTTAACAGTTCAGGAAGCTTCTGCTGAGTTTCACTCTTCTTGTATAAGAAGATAACCCAAGTAAACTTGGAGTAGTCATCTACAACAATAAGAGTGTATTTTCTTCCTGTTAAAGTGGTTGGAGTGATTGGTCCAAAGAGATCCATGTGTAACAGTTCAAGAGCTCTGCTGGTTGATGCTGTCTTCTTGGTCTTGAAAGAGACCTTTGTTTGCTTTCCTTGTTGACATGCATCACAGACCTGATCTTTACAGTAGAGTTCATTAGGCAGACCATCAACTAAGGATTCCCTTGCTAACTTGTTCAAAGTCTTAAAGTTCAGATGACTAAGACGTTTGTGCCATAGCCAGCTGACATCTTTAGGGCTTTTCATAAGCAGACATGTATCCTTAGGACAGCTGTTCCAATTTGCAAGATACATACTTCCCTTTCTAGATCCTGTTAGAAGGTTTTGTTTTGTTCTTTTATCACTTATGAGACATTCATCTTTAGAGAATTTAACTGAATAACCAGTGTCACAAAAATGAGAAACAGATAATAGATTAAACTTAAGACCTTCTACATATGATACGTCATGTACCTCAATGTCACCATTTCTAAGGGTGCCATATCCTTTTGTGTTACCGTGCGCGTTATCACCAAAGAAGACTTTTGGACCTTTCTTTTCTGTGTAGTTGGTCAGCAGGTTTTTGGTTCCAGTCATATGGGTTGAGCATCCACTATCTATGTACCATATCTCTCCTGCTAGGCCTCCTTTTCTGTATAGGTCCTTCCTTTCCTGCAAGAAGGGTTAAGTCTTAGGTACCCATTTTGTTTTGGGTCCTTGGGTGTTAGTACTACCCTTGGGAACCCACATATACATTGGTCGTTTGAACAACCTTGAGCACTTGAGTTGTTTCCCTCGGGCATCACAGAACCAAATCTTACCAGTTAACACCTTAGACTGATTTGATTTGTTGTTTGTGTCAGCTAAGTAATAGTCAAATGATTTTCCTTTATAGGAGTGAACATACAATATCTTTTGACTAGTTACATTCGGCCTGGGTGCATTAGCTGGTCGATGCACACGATTATATGGACCATACTCTTCTGTTCTCACAATATCATAAGAGATAGGGGGTGCAAAGAGAACAGATTTGTTTGAAGAAGATTTCTTCTTCTTGACTGGAGCAGCATACAGCTGAGACTGTCTCAGACGAGATGGTCTAGGCTGTTTGCTGTTCCTCTGTATAGGTTTGGGGTTAACTTTTCTTTTACCATTTTTGGTATTGGAATAGTTAGCCTTAGTTGGTACAGATGCCTTTTGGTTCATATTGAGTTCATTGTGTTTAGAACACTCACCCGGTTCATGTGTCTGAGTAGTGCACTGGTTAGGTGTACTACCCCCAGCTGGAGAGGATGTTGATGGATTAAGTTCATAGCCTAAACCCATCTTATTGCCATTTGATCTATAATATTCAGAGATACTTTCAATAGTAGTCGAGGCTTTATTGAATTCTGATATCTTTTGATCTAGGCATTCCTTCTCATTTTCTAAGAGCTTGTATGATTGGAAGAGATCATCGAACTTAGATTGTAGTATACGAAATTCTTTGGTTTCTAGGGCTTGAGTTTCTAACATCCCCTCATACAACTGAGTTGTTGTGGTATTTTCTTCCTTAAGAAGTTCCACTTCTTTGGTCAACCTTTCATTCATGGTGACTAACTCAGGGGTGTTATCAAACTTAACCTTTTTTAACCTAGCAATTTCTTTCCTTAAATCCTTATTCTCCTCTTCCACTTCTATAAAGGCTCTAGTGGCAATATCCAGATCACCTTTTACCTTTCTTAAAGATTGATAATAGGTGTCTTCTGATTCGCCTTCAGATGAGTTTATGTCATCTGTTTGTGAGAAAATAGGTGAATGGAAAGTAGTAGTATAAGAGTTTACCTCATTTTCTCCTATGGCCATCATAGCTAGATCGTCTGAATCATCTGAGTAGATTTGACAGTCTGGTGATGTAGGAAGTTCATCACTTTGATATTCAGATTCTTCAGTCAGCATTGCTTGCTTATCTGAATTTCTTCTCCTAGGCCTTCTTTCTTCTTTGTCATCCAGCTCAGGGCATTTATAGACATAGTGTCCTAGTTTACGGCAATTGAAGCATGCTCCAGGCTTTTGATTTGAATTGCCTTTCCTTGGAGGTGTGGCATCTCTTTTTCTGGAGCCTCGGCTGTCAGATGACTCCACATCCTTTCTAGGATGTCTTTCTGGTGTTCTTTCTCTGGAACCTCTGGAGGGTGATCTTGCTCTTCTATCTTTGTAGTTTCTATAGAAATTTCTATATTTGCTGTTGAGAGTGTTCATCCTTTCGAATCTCTTGATCATAAGAGCCATTTGTTCCTTCAGACTCATGTCTGATCCTTCACAGTCTTCTGTTTTCAGAGATGTCTTGCCAAATGAGGTGCTTGCAGCTTTTGTATTAGCTGCCTTGAAAGCTACAGTCTTGGATGTAGGTGGAGCAACAATAGGTTCATCATTTTCTGAGTTTTCTTCTCTTTCAAGATCATATTCATGGGCTTTTAGATTCTGAAATAAAGTCTGTGCAGACCACTCCCTGATATCTTGAGTATCTTTGATGATGGTCTTCTTGAGTCTCCATTTCTTGGTTAGAGAGTCTAATATTTTTAGATTTTTCTCTCTATTTGTATATTTCTTGCCCAGAGATTCTATCTCATTGATGATCTTGGTAAATCTATTGTCTAATTGATCAATAGACTCTTCTGGTTGCATTTTGAAATGCTCAAACTTCTTGACTGCTGTTGTCAACTTGCTCTCCTTGATCAGCTCGGTTCCTTCACAGAGGAGTGCTAGAGCATCCCACATTTCCTTAGCTGTTTCACACTTGAGTACTTTTGCAATGTACTCATTTGGAAGAGTTTGCATGATGTAATCTTGAGCAATGCTGTCAAGATTTGACTGCTTCATCTCTTCTGGTGTGAGATCCTTCATCGGCTTGGGGGCTAGTTCTCCAACTGGAACTTCTGGATCACCATTTGCAGTGTTGACTGCCATGATGGTGATTGGGCCTTCAGTGATTACTGACCACATCTTGTAGTGGACTGATGTGAGATTCTTCCTCATCCTGATCTTCCAGTAATCATAATCCTCCACTGAAAACTTAGGCAACTTACGCATATTAGCACTCATACTGTATGAGTTTTCGAAAACAAGTTTTTCAAAAGAAAAAAGATCTGTTCAAGAGGACTACAAAAAGACTCCCTCGAGCCTTCTGATAATCTAGAGACAGTAGTCCGTTAGAACCACTGCTCTGATACCACTTGTTGGTCCCTGAACGAGTAGTGAATGGGATTAAAGTCTAGAGGGGAGGGGTGAATAGACTTTAAAACTTTTTCAAGAGAGTTGGAAACCTCTTCTGATTGTTATGTCTGCTGGACTACAAGTCTGCTGGTCCAGATGACTATAGTGATCTGATAGAGGAGGTTATATGCGGAATTATGGTAGGCCTTGTTTAAACTCGTTCTCTTAGTTTCTTTTGAAAGTGCCAAGTTATTTACTTAATAGAAATACTCAGTTGATGCTGGTTTGAAGGTTGTGGCCTTGTTTTGAAGACAGTTAAAACACAGTATGCACTATATAAGATAGATGAAATGACAGTAAAGTAAAGTGCAGAAAGTAGATAACACCAGGTTTATAGTGGTTCGGATATACGATCCTACGTCCACTCTCACGTCCTAACGTGAAGTTTAATCCCTTTAATTTACCGCAAATTACAAGGGTCTTGACCTTTATAGTCCCAAGGATAGGACTTTGAGATCTGAGCCGTCCTAACAGCTACGGTCTCCACAAGTGATTGTAAGCACTTGCACTTTGAGGGTTTCAAAAACTTTAACCTTTCGGAGAGGGTTTGGGGTTTTTGAAGAGTATCCAACTAGTGATTCAAGCTTATAATTTGCTTAATCACTTTGCCTAAAACAAATGATAAACAATGTGAAATAGGTTTCAGGTTCTTAAGGGTTGGATAGAAATCACTTAAGAACTATGGATAATCTAATGGATTCTGGCTCTTTGAGAATTCTTGAGACAGTACAACTTTAGCTTAATTGCTTGCTGGAAATGTTGAATTCTCTTGTTGTGACTTCGTTTCTTGTGATTTCTCATCCTCTTGTATTTATAGTGGTGATTGCTTGCAACTAGCCGTTGGAGTTGACTAGCCGTTGGGGCAATCTTTCCATAATGGCTTGATTCCTTGATTCCAGCCGCTTGATTGCTTCAATCCTGGGATCATGTCAATCCTGTGATTTCTCACTCTCATTCTTAAAAGATTTTGATTCATAAAATCTTTCTTTTCATTGAGTAACCCTTTTGGGCCTCAAGTATGATGAGGGCTCTCCGGAGCTCCTCGGCCTCTAAGCCTCTGAGTGTCTCTCACTCTCATTCTTAAAAGATTTTGATTCATAAAATCTTTCTTTTCATTGAGTAACCCTTTTGGGTCTCAAGTATGATGAGGGCTCTCCGGAGCTCCTCGGCCTCTAAGCCTCTGAGTGTCTCTCACTCTCATTCTTAAAAGATTTTGATTCATAAAATCTTTCTTTTCATTGAGTAACCCTTTTGGGTCTCAAGTATGATGAGGGCTCTCCGGAGCTCCTCGGCCTCTAAATCTCTGAGTGTCTCTCACTCTCATTCTTAAAAGATTTTGATTCATAAAATCTTTCTTTTCATTGAGTAACCCTTTTGGGTCTCAAGTATGATGAGGGCTCTCCGGAGCTCTTTGGCCTCTAGGCCTCTGAGTGTCTCTCACTCTCATTCTTAAAAGATTTTGATTCATAAAATCTTTCTTTTCATTGAGTAACCCTTTTGGGTCTCAAGTATGATGAGGGCTCTCCGGAGCTCCTCGGCCTCTAGGCCTCTGAGTGTCTCTCACTCTCATTCTTAAAAGATTTTGATTCATAAAATCTTTCTTTTCATTGAGTAACCCTTTTGGGTCTCAAGTATGATAAGGGCTCTCCGGAACTCCTCGGCCTCTAAGGCCTCTGAGTGTCTCTCACTCTCATTTTAAGGTGTTGATCATATCAAGACCTTTCAAGTTCAAGTAATCCGTTTGGATTTAGAGTAGGGTGAGGAACTTTCTAGCTTCCCTCGGCCTCGTGGCCTTTAAGTGTTTCTCACTTTTGAATTCTCATATCTCATATATGCTCGGTGATCTACAGATCCTTCATCATTTCATCACTCCTAATTTTTAAACTTAGCCATCCGGCTACTCAGGGTGGTTAGCCCTCACGCGTTTCAAAATGCTCAAAGTATGCTTATGAATCACATCTTAAATTGTTAGGAAATATGTGCTCATACAAATTTCCAAAAATCTCCAAATGTTTTCATCATATCTCATAAAATCTTCAAATATTCATCAAAGATAAACATACATTTTAACATAATTTAGAAAAAATTAGACTCATCACTAATCAAAAACACGTTCTTAACCATGCCTAAATTCTCAATCATTCTCTCGATTCAATCACGAAATTCTCCTAAGTAATCACCTTAGCATTTCTCAAATCAATCATTTCTGAAACCTTAGCAAATGCTCATATGCTTCGAGGTTTTATGCTCTAAACAACTGTGTCTAGGTAACTCATATCATTTCTCAAAGTAAAATCTAAAGTAAAAAAGTAAAATATACACTTTTCACTTACGTGGCTTCATATCAGCATCTCGGAGGTAGTAGGCCTAGACCCTTTATCACCCCCTTTAAGCATCGAAGTGTAAGGCATTTGCAAGGTCCGTCATCATACTCGTCTCCGAATATCCCATCTCAACACCCTAGATGATCTTACTCACCTAATAGATCGACTCTTGGGTACACTACAAGAAAACTGCAATTTAGCCGCGAAAAAAATTGTCGCTAATTCTAATATTTTCGTCGCTAACGTGAGTTAGCGATGAAATAAATTTATCGCAGGATTTGTTGCTATACACCCGTCGCTAACGTGTTTGTGACAAAAAAAATTAATTTTGTCGCAAATATTAGCGATGAAAATTTGAGTTTCATCGCAAAATATTAGCGACGAAAATATGAATTTCATCGCAAAATTTTGCGAGAAAAATCAAACATTTATCGCAAACACGTTAGCGACGAGTGTATAGCAACAAATCCTGCGACAAAATTATTTCATCGCTAACTCACATTAGCGACGAAAATATTAGAATTAGCGACAAAATTTTTTCGTGTCTAAAATAATAGCTCCTCACTTCGTTACTAATTTTTTGCGATAAATATTTTAAATTCGTTGCAAATGTTACCATATTTTTTGTCGCTATTATTTGGTATGGATATCCGATTTTCATATTGTTTCTCTAACCCCACTTCCGCACTCGACCAACCCGACCCACACCCAACCCAACCTGCATACCCCTCCCCATTTTATTTAAATGACTATTTATTTGGTCTTTGTGGGAATCGATCCCGGGTGGGTGGGCACCCATAGCTGGGTGCCCACCACTCGGGCGGACAACTATTTAGTTCAGTTTTTAATATTAATTATATATGTATTCAATTGTTACTACTTTAGTTAATTTTACTCATTTAATTAATTTATTTCACATATATTAATTGATTAATTTTTGAACTTGTAACAATTATATATATATATATATATATATTGTAATTTTTAAAACAATTTCAATTGTAAAAAATCAATGTTACTTTAACAATTCCAAAAAAATAATAAATATTACATCCATTCATCATCATCTCATCTTTATGTTCAGTTTCATTTGCATCTTCATATTTATAAATATTTTTGTAAACATTCAAACTGATTTATATAAGACACAAAATTTTGGAGAATTATTAAACATTTAAACCGATTTTCTAGATTTAATATGCATAGTTGAAGTAGTACTCTTCCCTCATGCTCAGTAGAAACAACAACAAATAATTAATGAAATCAAGAAAACAGAAAAATATAAAACAAATTATATATAATGAAATCAAGAAATTATACCCCAAATAAATCAAACAAAAAACTTAATATGTCAAATTAATGAGTGTAAATGAAATTATATTGATCCTATTATTTCAAACATGATAGTGTTAGATTCGTCTCTATTGTTTCACATTGTGCATGCACTCAAACTTTTTTCCTTTATTATGTTTAAACGACAACCATTTTTAATTCACGAGAATTAAACATGAAAATTTATATTTCATCACTAAAATATTAGAGACGAAATATAATTTTTATTATTGTTCTGATTATTAACAATAAAATATTATTTTGCTAATAAGGTGATGAAATATTTTAATTTTCTCGCAAATATTAAATCCACAAAATTAGTCATACAAATTTCAACTTTGTCGCTAAAATATTAGCGACGAAATATAATTTTCATTGTTTTTCTGATTATTAACAACAAAATGAAGTAATTTGTTGCTAGTATAGCGATAAAATATTGTAATTTCATCGCAAAAATTAATTTCAATAAATTAGCCACGAAAGTTTCTATTTCATCGCAAAATATTAGTGACGAAATATAATTTTCATTGTTGTTCTGATTATTAACAACAAAATGAAGCAATTTGTTGCTAATATAGCGACGAAATATATAAATTTTGTTGCAAAAATTAATTTCAAGAAATTAGCCACGAATTTTTTTATTTCATCGCAAAATATTAGCCACGAAAATTAAATTTCCATTTCATCGCAAAATATTGGCGATGAAATATAATTTTCATTGTTGTTCTGATTATTAACAACAAAATGAAGCAAATTGTTGCTAATATAGCGATGAAATATATAAATTTTGTTGCAAAAATTAATTTCAAGAAATTAGCCACGAAAATTTCTATTTCATCGCAAAATATTAGTGACGAAATATAATTTTCATTGTTGTTTTGATTATTAACAACAAAATGAAAAAATTTGTTGCTAATATAGCGATGAAATATATAAATTTTGTTGCAAATATTAAATCTAAAAATTTAGCGACGAAAATTTCTATTTCGTTGCAAAATATTAGCGACGAAATATAATTTTCATTGCTATTTTGATTATTAACAACGAAATGAAGCAATTTGTTGCTAATATAGCGATAAAATATATAAATTTTGTTGTAAATATTAAATATAAGAATTTAGCGACGAATTTTTTTATTTTGTTGCTAAAAATTGATTTTAACGATGAAATTTAGATTTGTCGCAAAATTTTCATCGCTATTCCCCCTGTTTCTTGTAGTGGTATATCCTTCTTTACAGTAGCCTTGTAGCCCTCATGACTACCTGCTCATCCTTCATGGGTTTCTTTTATCACGTAATCTCCTTCGGGAGACATCTTAGATAGGGATGGGTCAACGATCGCTTGTATAATTGGTCACCCAAGATGTAGTATCTTAACCGCAAAGCTCGAGCTTCTCCAGAAGTTGTAGGGGCTGGTCCTTTATTCAGCTCTTCTCAACTTTTGAATATCAAATTTCAGCACCCTGGGGAGGGTTTGGTCAGCTTCAGCAGTTGGGCTCGGTGGAGCTTCAACTCCTCAAATGTTTTCTGATATTATTCATCCCACTCGAATCTGGATCATTTGCATAAGATCCTCTTTATAGTTCTTCTCATGTTCGGTTCTCAACCCCGAATACTCATATTTCTTCCATAACCATCTGGATCATGCTCCGTCGAGCTCCTCCACATTCTTAATTATCCTGGACTCATCTGGCTCACATCAGCCACATCATCACATCTAGGTCCCGGACCTCGGGGTCCTGGATACTCGCCTCATCTCTCCTTATCTGGATCTTGGACCTCGGGGTCCTAGATACCCGTTTCATCTCTTCCTTAATTCTATAGCGTTACTCAGCCACTTCAAGCGTAGGATCTTGTAAAAAGGTCTGTCATCACTCTCATCTTCTCGAAGTCTGGGTCTCAAACCCCATAACTCAGCTTCTGGGCAGCCATCATCCAAATCCCAGTCTCGAACTCTGTCCCCTCAAGTTTTTGGAACGTAGAAATCTGATCTTCAGTGCTTCGCATGGTAAAGTTGGCTTCATAGCCAGTCAAGTAATCTCCATCTTCGTCTCAACGTCTTACCCCAATATTCATCTCCGGAGTTGCACATATCTCTCGTACATCTGCAGCTCCTCGAGCAGGTCGAGGTTTAACATTAGTTTATCATCTCAAACTTGAAGTCAAATCCTTCTCTATGAGTTATCGATCGCAAATCTGGCCTGCATGACCTTCATTTCACATGGTCTTTTCTTGAATCTCCAACCTCTCAACGTTGTTTGGCTTCGCTCTTTAGGATCTCAAATCTAGAGGTTTCGCCTCCAAGTCTCAAAATTCTCTTCTCATTCTTCAGTCTACAATACCACGTCTAAAACCTCGAGGTGTGCTAATCATGCACAATGAGATCATCAAGTCATTCTCATATTCAGAGCACCGGTGGTCCCAAATGTACTCGTCATTTGGGGATCAGCCCAATAACAGGTTAGGTGTTATGTTCCAGCGACTCGGCTGGTTTTCCATGGCTCCATTCTTTCTTTGGTAATCTGGCTCTCCCGAGGTCCTCTAGTACTTCTAGGTTCTCCAGCCCCTCCTCATGAGCTCATTATTCGTCATAGACCTGGTAAACTGACTCATACCAGCAGCATTATTAGATCTAAATTTCACCGTCTACCGAGAGGGTAAAATTACTCATCAGATTCCTCAGGGACCTCACATCCTTCATCCGTTCTCAGGTAATTCAATTTCTCATGATCCTGGACCTCCAGGTCTTGGTCATTCATTGCACGTCTCTTGATCTGGATCCTAAACCTCAAGGTCTTGGATAGTCGTCTCGGGCATTTTGATTTTTGTAATCTATAGATCCTCAATCTATAACAGCCTCCTCCTCTAACTGGGGCAGTGTTTTCAGCGGCTAGACGTCTTCTATATCATGGTTCCGATACTTACCTCAAGCCTGGGGAGCTCCTCAGAGGAAACTCCCTCGTTATGTTCTAGTTCAGGTTCTGGACTGACATGTAGATCTCCGGGTTTACTCGTATATCAATCCTGAATTGATCCTGTGCAGATACACCAAAAAAGGCCTCCAACACAGGCTCTCAAGTGCTCAGATAAGCTTCATAAGCCTCAATTATATAATTTAAATATGAAATAATTAAAGAATGCAAATCAAGTCTCTTTTGATCTCAAACCTGAAACCTGTACCCTCTCTAGGACCTCCAATCTCGACAAGATAATTAGTCTCTCTAATCTCAAATCTCAGAAGAGGATCAACTTCTTAACCTCTTATTTGTGGAACTCTGGGTGATCCTTATATAACTGACCTCACAGGGTGCAGTATTTCAGCCTTAGGGCTCGGGCCTCTCGGGACAGTGGAGCCCCTGGGTCTTCGTTCAGCTCTGTGAGGATTTCTCTCCAGTCTCCTCCAATCATCTTCATCCTTTCATCAACTCTAGTTTTTGGACTTATCATTTCGGTTATTTAGGGCTACTGGCCCTCAAGTACTTCAGAATGCTCAAATCATGTTTTATCACTTTAAAAGAATCATCTCATGCAATATTAAAAATTCATTATCTTTTCAAAAATAAAACTTCATAACCTCAACAAACAAATTAGATCAACTTCCACTCTAAAAATAAAAGATAAAGTGGATCATGCTCTTTCAAATAGTCTCTTCAAATGAAAATTACAATGAATATTCAATCCTCCACGTTTCATCATAAATGAGTATTTCAAGGACCTAAACAAGGACATAACTCAGGATATATCCTTGTTTAAAGATACAAGGGTGAGAAGTAACATTTTTCATTTTTTGATCTCAAGGACCTGAATAGGCTCAATCTATAATCTGAAATCATATCTAAAGTATAGAAACATGTCAATCATACACAATTTGAAAATAGCTATGTTAGCCTTCGTTTCCAGAACCATAGTCATTGTCAATTCTCCCACATAAAGTAGTCACCTACTCATGCTTCTAAGATTTCAATTAATTCTTAATTCCAATATCATTTCTAAAATATCTACATAAATCCACCATGTAAGCCCAAGGGGACTATACTTAATTCAACGGAAAAAAGTAGCCTTGAATCATATACGTCACTCTCTTAAAGACATGCTCATGGTAATATCAAATTAATACAAAAGACATAATATTTTAGGTTGTATCAAACACATGTACTAACCAGTGGTACCAATGTACTCCTCGTATCTCAGTTAGCCCTCACGGATCTGGATCCTTAGGTCTCCGTCAGCCCTCGGGGCCTTGAATACTCCATCTCGAACTCCTTGGTCTGGATGCTGGATCTCGGGGCCTTGAATAACCCTCCAGAACCTCCAACGTGTCCAGCACTTTTAGCACAGACCCTTAGGTCCTGACCAATTAGTGTTCATATCTCTGCCAGCCCTTGGGGACCAGAATACTCCCAGAGTTCTTAAAGGCTTTTGGACTAGGCCTTCTCGAAATTTCTCACAACAAAAAGGTTAAATAACAATTTGTACCAAGATTTGGTACCGGCTTTGTCTACATTCTAGTGCTCATTCAATAAAAGGTGTATTCTCATGCGAATCTTTCCACATATACCATACATCTCCTATTTTCGCAACATATCGATTGAAACGATTAATATCCATGCTAAATTAAATAGATTTACATCCTTCTCCACATTCATCTTTCACTCAACACATATCATGATTCATTTAATAATATCATCTGTAAGGTGATTTAAATTTACTCAATCATAATCAAGTGTTCTACAAATAAATTATTCTTCAAACTCAAATTCATGCATATCAACAAGCTTCATTCAAGCATCATATAAGTATTATATTTCACACTAGTATAAATTACTAGCAAATAGATTGCATGTTACTCAGTATTTCCTTCACGGATTAATTTCTCACAATTAATTCTAAATCACTCATCAATCACTTCTTTTTCTTCAAGCAATATTACAATTTCGATTCACATAAAAATGCAGAGATACCTCCCTTAAGTTGTCAAGTATGCATCGGTTGAGTGCATCCATTCCCCCATCTTTTTTGTGAAGCGAAATTCTTCTTCGCCTTTCTTTTTTTTCGCATTTCTCCCGCTCTGGTGGATTCTTGAATAAAGTCTGTCAGGGTTTGGGCCTTAATAGCCCTCCTAGGTTCATAATCCACACCATATTCCTGAAATTCAACGTCCCATTTGACCATCCTTCTCAACAAGTCTGCCCTCCCTCTTGTTCTCATCTGGTTTTCCCTCCGGATCTCTTCTCTTTTGCCCTCGAGGGCCCTGCCTGTCCCTAAATGTGAATCCTTTAAGATGGCCTGCTTGGGTTATTCTTTCTATATCATCCTTCAAATACCAGCATTGACTGGTATCGTGGCCGTAGTCATTGTGGAACCGGCATAACTTATCAGATTTAGGGTTATGGGGACCTCTATTTCTTCCCCTGGGGCCCTGATCGGGATCCTCCCGCAGCATTGCGGTTTCCTGTTCCTCCGGAGTTTCGGGGAGCTTCTGGGCTGGACCTCCTTGCTGTAGATTCTCTCTTCCTCTCTCCACTAGCTGGTTTCACCTCCAGCCTCTTGGCTTGCCTCACCTCTTGGAGGGTGAGATACTTTTCGGCTCTGAAGATTCTCAAGTTCTCTACCCGTTTCAGGTAATCAATCATCCTCTCACCCATTCTAGTTTTCGAACTTATCGTTTTGTCTGTTTAGGGCAATTGGCCTTGATCTCAGGGACCTAAATAGGCTCAATCTTCACTTTCCATTTCCGAGCTTATCCTGAAATCCTCCAGGACTTGGATAGAATCAACCTATAATCTGAAATCTTCTGAACCTACCCAGAGATCCTCCAGGACTTGGATAGAATCAACCTATAATCTGAAATCTTCTGAACCTACCCAGAGATCCTCCAGGACTTGGATAGAATCAACCAATAATCTGAAATCTTCTGAACCTACCCAGAGATCCCCCAGGACCTGGATAGACTTAATCTATAATCTGAAATCTTCTGAACCTACCCAGAGATCCTCCAGGACTTGGATAGAATCAACCTATAATCTGAAATCTTCTGAACCTACCCAGAGATCCCCCAGGACCTGGATAGACTTAATCTATAATCTGAAATCTTTTGAACCTACCCAGAGATCCTCCAGGACTTGGATAGAATCAACCTATAATCTGAAATCTTCTGAACCTACCCAGAGATCCTCCAGAACCTGGATAGACTCGGTCTATAATATGAAATTATATCTAAAATATGGAAACATGTCAATCGTGTGCAATAAAAACAATAATTATGTTAATCTTTGCTTCCAAAATCATAATCATCGTCAACGTCTAATCATTAATTCTACCACATAAAGTAATCACAAGACTCAACATGTGAATTGCTTACCCATGTTTCTACGATTTCAAGTAATTCTCAATTCTAAGATCGTTCCTAGAGTATCAATCATGTAAGCTTAGGAGAATCATGCTTAATTCAATGGACAAAATAAGTTTGTGTCATATATGTCAATATCATTAAAATATGCTCATAGCAATATCAAATTACTATAAAAGATCTAATACTTTAGGCTCTATCAAACACCTGTACTAACCTGTAGTACCGATGCACTTATCATATCTCTGCCTCGTACTCCCACGTTTAGATTTTGGACCTCGAGGCCCTAAATACTCTTCTTCATACCTCCAAGTTTTGATTCTGGACCTCGGGGCCCTGAATACTCTGTCTTGTACCTCCAGACACGATCCTGGGATCCTGGACCTCGGGGCCCTGAATACTCCACCTCGTACCTCCAGATCCGATCCTGGGATCCTGGACCTCGGGGAGCTCCATCTCTCGGGACGCCAAGTCTACGTTCCTTCTTGTGTTTCGAGGGGGAACACTTCTTTCTGCTCGGGAGGGCACTTTCTCGTCCCCCTCTGCCCGCACTCCTGCATCTTTAGAAAACACTTGGAAGGCCCCTGGTGCCTCTTCCTGGATTCTCGGAGGAGGCATCTCCGCATTCACTGGTATAATTCTCGGGACTCGACCTCCCTGAGCCGCTAAAGCTCTCTCCACAGCCTAATTGATAAGGGCATTCAACTGATCTGGAGAGATCAGGAATGGTTCTGAATGTGGAGTTTCTCCACGTTGGGGACCTGAGGTTCGGATCGCTGGGGCCTCCACGTTCTCAGCTATTTCATCTTCGACTGGTAGGGGGAGATTTTCATTGCCCAGACCCGAGGTTGGTGTGTCGGTTTGTATCAGTGGCGGATTTGATCCCGAAGGGACATGAACTGGATCCTTCCCTCTATCTCCCTTCGATGTGGAATCAGTTGGCAAAGGGGGATTTTCCCCCGGAAGAGTTTTCTTCCCTGAAGTAGATGTGATCGTATTATTTCCACCACCCATCACTCGAACAGATAGAAATTCGTGAGAAAATCTTTCAACTCTTTCCCACAGACGGCGCCAGTTGATGTGCCAAAATTTGCACGGATGGATTGAATATCCTTGGTGTTGGATATCTGAATTCCCGCACGCGTATGAGTGGTCCGGGTATGCTAATTCCTTCGATACGATTCTCTAGAACCTGCAAAGAACACGTCGGAGGGGGGTCCGGCGCGGACACTCCGATGCCTAAGTCAGTATAGGAATCTCCGTATATCACAAGGACTTCGAAGTCCTTGATTTATCAAATCAAGTTCTCAAAGGATTTCGCAGTATATAATAAGAGAATATATTCAGTCTTGTAAAAGTAAAGAATCTAACCTGAAAACGTATCCAATTTTACCTATTTATAGAGAGCTTCCACTTAAGATGAAGTTAGGGTTTCCTTTTATTTCGGAGTGCCCTTCAGACTCGGCCTTACCGAGTTGACTGAGCCCTCAACTCTTTCACTCCCTGAAGAACCGGACACACTCCTTCTTAGTGGACTTCATCCGCTAAAATAAAGGAGGAAGGAGTCTTTCTTCCACCAAGCCCGATCCGATTCTTGCGGAGTTCTCCTATATTCTCGGTCTACCAATTCATATCAAGACTAAGTCTTCCTGATGTTTCTCTCCGGGTGGAGCTCCCTCCGGAGGGACTTCCAGGAGAGATTCTTTATCCAGAGAGTATTCCATAATCCAATACTTCCACTTTTATCCTATCCTCCATACACGTGTCGACTTCTTATCGGATGACATTTTTAGGCCGCATCATATATATATATATATATATATTAATTACAAATTTCATTTAGACAGTGAATAATAGATTAATTTTAATTTGTATTTAATTACAAATTATTTTTTTAATATTTTTAATAATAATAAGTCATTCAATAAACGATAACCTTGAAAACGGGAACAATCCTCGCATATAGTTATCTTTAAGTTCAGCCCATTTATATTTCGGCCCGTAACCCTTGCATATAGTTATATAAATCTTCCCGATCCATAATTACCTCTTTCATCCACCCTGAAAAACCCTAGCGGCCGCCAGCAATCTACAATCTCCACAGCAGCCAGGGATTGTGTAGTGTTGGGTGAGATATCGTTTCCAGGGATTGTGTACGTCGATGGACGTGGCGTGGATTCTAAAGAGCTGTCTACTGTATAATTCAAATAATTTTAATACTCCCCCAATCCATTTTAAGTGGCGTTTTTAGAACTTTTAAGAATTTGCAAATTAAGTGACGTTTTGAGCATTATTTTTAATTTATCTCTAATATACCATTTTACTTCATTAACTCTCAAGTTGAATAATTAATTAATAGAATAAATTATTCATCTTTCCAATAAAAGTATACGTGCACTCGGTGAAATCAAACTTCAATCATTTAGTAATTAAATTAAAACTTATGCATGAACACAACACCACAATCTTCCTATAAATATACAACATGATCCTTTTAAGAATTATGTGTAACGTTTTCAAGAAACAAAAAAAGAATTATGTGTAATGTTTTCAAGAAACAAAAAAAGAATTATGTGTAATGTTTTCAAGAAACAAAAAAAGAATTATGTGTAATGTTTTCAAGAAACAAAAAAAGACTTATGTGTAATGTTTTTAAGAAATAAAAAAAGAATTATGTGTAATTTGTTGTGAACTAAATATTTTGTTTTGGCTCTCATTATTTTTGTTTTTGAGGATTTGAAGCTAAATTTGCAGACTTTCTCATTTCCATCATCTAAATCATACATATGGGAGTAGTATTATTGATTTAAATCGTGTTGCATATGGAAGTAGTGGGTGGTTTTGTGTATTTGTTTTGGTCAATTATAATTTAAATAAGCATTAAATAGATATAATTGTATGTTGAATAATTAATTTGAAACGTTAAGTATTTTGTTGATTAATGAAAAAGGCTTTTACTTAATTAAGGGCATATTAGGAAAATTGTATTCTTCTTAATATTTGTAAAACATCGGAGGTACTGCTCAAGGCAGCGATTAGTTACCTACATTTGGCCGTTAGTTACCTACATTTGGCCGTCGGTCTGTGGGTGGTAAGACGAGCTCATCTTGAGTTGAGTTCCTTGTGACTTAAAGAGCTCCCTCCAAAAAGTGCTGATGAAAACCCGGTCTCGATCAGAAACAATGGATTTAGGAATTTCATGTAATCGGATAATATTGCGGATGAATATGTCGGCCACTTTCTTAGCCGAATATGGGTGGCTCAAGGCAATGAAATGAGCGTATTTCGACAGTCGATCGACTACCACCAAGATTGTATCCTTTCCTCTCGATTTGGGCAGCCCAGAAATAAAATCCATAGCAACGTCCACCCAGATTTGTTGCGGTATGGGGAGGGGCGCGAGCAGGCCAGCTGGACTTAGGCTGTCCGATTTACTGCGTTGACAAATATCACACGTCCGAAGGAACTCCGTGACATCTTTCTTCATTCCTGGCCAATCAAACAGTTGGTGCAGCCGCTTGTAGGTGCGAAGAATGCCGGAATGGCCACCGAAGGCTGATTCATGGAACGTGAGTATCAATAGTGTACGCAAATCTCCATGTGGAACCTGAATTTTCCCGTAAGAAACAAGGCACCCATTACGTTCTGAAAATTTTCCATTTTGAGGCTTACCGTTCTTGATTTGGGTCAGCACCATGCTGAGTTCTGGATCACGCATGGTTGCATCTGCGATCTGGGCCCAGATGTCGGTCGTCGGCGATGAAACAACCAGAGTGGCCAAGTCCTCATATGATCCCCGCCTAGAAAGGGCGTTGGCTGCGTCATTCTCTTTACTGGGTCTGTATACTATCTCGTAGTCAAAACCTACGAGCTTTGCAATCCATTTCTGCTGCTCCGGAGTTGTTATTCTTTGCTCGAGGTGGAACCTGAGACTTCTTTGGTCAGTAATGATTTTAAATCGCCGTCCGATGAGGTAGGGCCTCCAACTTCGAATAGCTTCCAAAACTGCTAACATCTCCTTTTCATAAACGGACCACGAACTCTTTGCAGCTGCTATGCCTTTACTCAAGTAGGCAATGGGGCGCCCCTTTTGTGATAAAACAGCACCAATGCCCTGACCGGATGCGTCTGTTTCGATGACAAAGTCGTCATTGAAGTCTAGTAGTGCCAAAATAGGAGTGGTGCTCATGGCAGATTTCAATCGATCAAAAGCTTCTTGAGCATCGGGTGACCATTCAAACTTATTTTTCTTGGTCAAGTTGTGTAGTGGTCGCGCAATCTCCCCAATTTTTTGGCAAAACTTACGGTAGTACCCAGCAAGGCCAAGAAATCCTCGTAGTTCCGTCACTGTTCTAGGGGCTGGCCATTTGTTGACTGCTTCAATCTTTTTAGGATCAACTCGAACCCCTTGCCAAGAGATAAAGTGGCCCAGGTATTCTACTTCTTGTACACCAAAAAAACATTTGGAGGGCTTGATTACGAACTGATCATCCCTAAGAATCGTCAAAACAGCTCGTAAATGGTCCATGTGATCTGTCCAGCATGTGCTATAGACCAATATATCGTCGAAGAACACGAGTACAAATTTCCGCAAGTATGGTCGAAAAATATGATTCATGATCGCCTGAAATGTCGAGGGTGCATTGCTCAGGCCAAATGGCATTATAAGGTATTCATAATGGCCGTTGTGAGTGCGGAACGCTGTTTTGTGGATATCATCCAGATGCATCCGGATCTGGTGGTACCCGGCTCGTAAATCTAGCTTTGAAAAGTACTTTGAGCCGTGAAGTTCGTCAAGCATGTCGTCGACTGTTGGTATTGGAAATCTGTCTTTAATGGTAGCCATGTTGAGAGCTCGATAGTCGGTACAAAATCGCCACGACTCGTCTTTCTTTTTTACCAACAAAACTGGAGATGAGAAGGGACTCGTGCTGTATTGGATGAGGCCCGTTGATAACATTTCCTCTACCTGCCTTTCGATCTCATCCTTCTGATAGTGAGCGTATCGGTATGGTGCTACGTTCATTGGTTTGGATTCGTCTATCAGTTGAATCTGGTGGTCAAACTGTCGCTGAGGAGGAAGTGTGGTGGACGCAATGGTTACTTCCTGAAATTCAGCTAATATACGATCAATTTCCTCGCTGTCTGCCTCCATCGATTCCTCGACCCTAGAGAATTTGGGCGAGGACATTAAATAGAAATCTCCCATATCTCTTGCTTCTGTCTCCCAGTCCATACTGCCCTCTTCTTCGGGTGATGTGTACCCAATTGCTTTCAGCAGAACCAAATTATCATTGTACCAGAAGTTAAGCGAGAATTCTTTGCAATCCATTAGTAATGGGCTGATTAACTCCAGCCAAGGCATACCCAGATAGACATCGATGTCGGTTGATGGAATTACGTGTAACGTAACATGGAAACACATACCTTGGATTAATACTGGAATATTTTCATAACAGGTGCGTGACTCCAGAAATTGTCCCCCTCCAACCTTTATCTTGCGTGCAGTGGTATTGTGAGTAGCAGGTAGTCGCAAGAGGGTGGCGACTCCTTGTGAAACAAAGTTTAGGGAGGCGCCACTGTCCACCAGGATTAAGATCCCCTTGTTATTAATGCTCCCGTTGAACCTCAAGGCATTTGGTCGAAGTCCGTGACTTAAGGTGGCCAGGTTCGGGGCTGGTTCTGGCTCGTCATTCATCCATTGAAAATCTATGATCTCCTTTGGATCTTCGACTTCGTCAGGGGCTGCATCATATCGAGGCGGTGTCTTCTTGTTTGCGTCTACTGGCCATTCTTCAACAATTAAACTCATCATCTTAGCATTGGTACACACATGGTTCCACGTGTATTTCTCATTGCAAGTGAAGCAAAGCCCGGCCTGCCTTTTGCGATTAATCTCCTCATTAGATAATTGAATTCTATTTCTTCCAGTAGATGTTGATTCGGTGGTAGCGACCTTGGGGCCCATGGACGGTTGGGTCACTGAAGGTTGGCTTGTGCTCATGGTCCCGACCTTTGAGTGCTGGTGGCGCACAAAGGGTGTGTAACCTCCTCTCGGCATAGGGTTACGTACCGCCCTTAGTTGCTCGTCTTTCTGCGTGGCCAACTCGATTGCTTCCATAAATCTCGAGGTCGCCACATCTTGAGTTCATGAGCGATTTCACTTTTAAGCCCGCCTATAAATGTACCCAGCATCGCACTAACCGGCCAGTGGGGAACTCGATTGGAAAGTTTCTCCCATTCGTTTAGGTAATCTTTGAATGTCCCGGTCTGTCGCAGTTTTCTTAGTGATTCATTGGCATCTTCGAACTGATAATTTCCAAATCTGAGTAGCAGTCCGTCCCTGAATTTTTCCCATGACATCGGACGTTCTTCCGTGGTTTGTTCGAACCATCGCCACCATTGTCTCGCGCTTCCATCGAGGTAATACGATGATATCTCAACACAATCTCGTATTCTAACCCCTTTTACCTCAAAGTATTGCTCGGCTCTGTCAATCCAGTTTGTCAGATCATCCCCGGTGAACTTTGGGAAGTCCATTCGGGCCCCCTTTAGGCTATGGTCCCTGGGTTTTTCGGTGTACCAGCTTTTCACTGACCCTTTTGTTTCCTCGTCAGAACTTTCAGTGGTTTCCTCTCTGTCTTCCTCATATTCAGGGCCTGATCTGTCGTGGTGGAACGGATCCGATTGAGTGGCGAAGGGATTAGTGTGCTCATGCGACCCCTCGCGTGACCCTCCTTCAAAGGTAAGGCCTCGGCGTGGCCCTCTTCGTTCTAGATACTCGTTTGCCTGTTCAGTTTGGCTGATTCGGTTGTGGTATCCAAATCGTCCTCCTCGCCCTCGATACCCCTGTCCCTTGACGTCTTTGAACAATGGGTTATCGTGCCTTTACCGTTGGAATCGGCGCCGCCCTTGGTCGACATCGATGATACCGACTGCTCGCGCTTTCTCCCCTCGTTGGCGTTCTTGGCGTCTTCCCCCTTCTGTTTCTCCGTCAGATCGTCCCTGGTGTATTGAGCCAGCCTGGAGTGCTTCACTTAATTGTGCGATAGAGGATTCTATCTTGGCAAACCTCTGTTTGTTTGAAACCATGGTAATATGCGGAAGTCTGTGGTTTGTGTGGATTGTAACGGCTCTGAGGCCAATTGATGAAACCTCAAGGTGAGGAATTCTAGAAACCCAAGGATCACTCTTAGATTACCCTAGCAACCAGTATAAAACACTGTAATGAACTCAATAAAATTCTCTTTAATGATAAAAAAGGAAACAACTGCTATAAGGAAATAATTAAAACTGAAAGGAGAAATACATAAATCAAGGTAAATCATATAAGTAGCAAATCCCCTAAATTTCTCTTGTATTCATGGTCAGTCAATTCTTCCTTTTGGGCCTTCTCTTGTATACGTGGATTATGGGTGGGGCCACAATTGAAGTCTCATCAGTTAGGTTATTAGGAAACTCTGTTTAAGTATTTTGATTTGATCGAGCCACCCACAACTGGAGGAATTGAAAATGTTAGCATGGCGCGTTGTATACATTGTTGAAAGATTGCTGATGTGATGAGAGGTACTTTCTGTAATGCATGAACTGATGTCTTTAGAGGGCGAGAACTTAACTTTTTTAGAGGGCGAGAACTTAACTTTATGCCTACATGCATATTAATCATTCGTCAACAACTTAAAAGAGATAAACGGTGTAATTCTCAATCCCATAATAAACTGTTTTGTAGCCAATATTTATAGTCTTGTGATGAATTGAATCATACGACATGGCTTGAGGTTTTGTTCGTCAGTGCAATTTCAACATCATGAAGCAAATCTTCTAATATTAATATGTTGTATTGCTGCTTTTTTTTTTTAATCTATTCTGTCTTGTGAAGAATTCTACATTTGTCTAATTATTAAGTTACATTGTGAATTGTTTTGAGTAGCAAAAATAATATCCCTAGGAACACATGCTAACAATTATATCAGAAGTACCCCTTTACTAAAATCCCTCACTGACATGTCTACCCGTTTATAATCCATATTTGATGTCTGTTTCAAAATGTTACGTCCATGGGGAAACCCAAAAAGGGACGATGTATGAAACAAGATTAAAGTTTGTGTTGGAGATTGTCTTCTCCTGTGTGTTTTCTTTAGAATACCTTGTGAAAGTGATGATATGACTCTGATCGATATGCTCGTTTTTCAGGTGAAAGTACTCACGAGTGGCCCCCTTAGGAGGATTCGCCTTCATTGGAGTTTACAATTTCTAAGTATACCAGACTTTTAAAATAGCATCATGTCATGTATCGGAGCTTGGGCAAGTTTACAATTTCTAAGTATACCAGACTTTTAAAATAGCATCATGTATTGGAGCTTGGGCAGGTTTACAATTTCTAAGTATACCAGCCTCTTAAAATAGCATCATGTAATTGATATGGCTTTTGGCCTTAATATCATCATCAATATCAAATGTTACACATTACTTGTTATAATTTGCCCAGTTTCTGAATGAAAATTGAACATGCGTAGCTCGATTCTAACATGAATATTTTACGACATAGCTACTTGTAGTCGAACTATCATTAAAACAAAATAATACATTCTTAAATGCATACTGCACTGAGATCCAAAATCCAACAAACTGATCATAGACTTGCAAATTGAATAAAACGGCCACATTTCATATACTCTGGATTATATATATTACACTAAAAAATTCTCTCTACGTTCTTCATTAAGTTAATCACTTTGAGTGTCACTTATAAATTGAATAAAACAGCCACATTCTAAAAAATACTCTAAAATGAATTCTTACGCTTGAATTTTTGGTAATAATTGTTGAAGCGTAAGAAGCATGGGCCCTGACAGTATTGGACTGAAAGCAGGTCTGGCCCACCTGAATCTTGCTGCAATTTGCACCCTCTCTCCCACAGGCCCAGTCCAAGCCCACTTGCAATTCACTGTGGAGTTTTCTCATCAGCAATACACCATTCCTCCAACACCCTATCTGCACATAATTTTAATAAAAATATGTTTAAAAGATTTTTTCAAATTCCGAGAAAACAATAATTTAATATTCCGAGTTTTAAATTGACAGTTTCAAAGCTCTATGATATATTGATATACTATATTGATGCGGCCTAAAAATGTCACCTAATAAGGAGTCGACACGTGTATAAAAGATAAGGTCGAAATGGAAGGATTGGATTATCTAATACCCTCTGGATAAGGAATCCCCTCTAGAGGTCTCTCTGGAGGGAGCTCCGTCTGGAGAGGAGTATCAGAAAGAAGCAGTCTTAACATGAAGTCGTGGACCGTAAATATAGAGGACTTCCGCTATTTCCGGTCCAGACTTGATAAAAGGAAGACCTTATCCTCCTTTATCTTAGGAAACAAAGTCCACTAAGAGGGAGTATCGCCGAGTCTTCAGGGGTGGAGAGAAAGGAGGACTTCGCCCACTCAGCAGGGCCGAGTCTTATGGGCCGCTCCGAAATAAGGGGAAGGTTTGACTTCCTCTCCAAAAAGTATCTCTATAAATAGGTAAACTCGAGGAGATTTCCAGGTTAGACATTCTTATACTACACACTTGATATACTAAACACGAAACACCTTTCTGAGATTCTTTGAGAACCATTTTGATACATCAAGGATCTTGAGATCCTTGGAAGATATTGATAAGCCCTATACTGACTTAGGCATCGGAGTGTCCACACCGGACCCCCCTCCGGTGTGTTCTTTGCAGGTTCTTGAAGATTTCGAGTAAAGGCAGCATACTTGGAGTGATTGTACGTGTTCGAAGAGTGGGACATCCAATCCAGAGGACACGTAATCCTCTCGTGCAAATTTTAGCACATCAACTGGCGCCGTCTGTGGGAAAGAGATGAAAGATTTTCTCACGAATTTCTACCTGTTCGAGCAAATGGGTGGCGGAAACAAAACATCTACTTCTGGAAAGAAGAATCTTTCGGGGGAAAATTCCCCTTTGCCAATTGATCCCCCACCAAGGGGAGGCCAAGGGAAAGATCCAGTCCATACTCCTTCTAGATCAAATCAGCCATTGGCACCTACTCCAGGCTTGGGCGACGAAAATCATCCCCTACCGGTCGGGGAGGGAATAATAGGGAACTTTGAAGCCCCAGAGTTCCAGACCGCAGATCCTCAGCGAGAGGATATTCCAGACTCAGGGCCACTCCTGATCTCTCCCGATCAATTGAACGCCCTCATCAAGCAAGCTGTAGAGAAAGCATTTGCGGATCAAAGAGACCGGATTCCCAGAGCTGCACCAGGGAATCCAGAGGTACCTGCCCCGAGACCCCAGGATGAAGCACCTGGAGCCTCCCAAGTGTTGTCCAAGGAAATGGGGACGCGGGCGGAAGAAGACGATAAGGTGCCCTCACGAGCGGAAAGAAGCATTCCCCTTCGGAGTACAAGAAGGAATGCAGATCTAGCACCCCGAGGGACAGAACCCCTTGAGACAGAAAAAAGCACGGATGATACCTACGGAGGGCCAGTCAGCGACCAATTACTGGCCCTACAGAAAGAGATGAGAGATATGAGGAAGCAAATGAGCAACCGAACCAGTAGATCCGCTCACGCCTCTGGATGTCAGTTCTCCCCTAACATATTACAGGATGAACTACCATTCAATTTCAAGCCCCTTAATTTTGAATACGATGGTACGGCAGACCCGTACAAACACCTAGTAAGGTTTGAGAATGCTGCCTTACTACACCGCTATGGAGAGGGAATAAAGTGTAGGGTATTCCTAACTACCCTAGCAAAAGCCGCACAACAATGGTTCACTCAGTTGGAACCCAATACAATCCGATCCTGGGAAGAATTCAGTGAGTTCTTCCTTCATCAATTTGCTAGTGCCCGGAGACAGCCGAGGGCCACTTTGACCCTCTTTAATTTGAGACAGGGAGAGGGCGAGAGCTTAAGAGCTTTCCTCCGGAGGTTTAATCAAGCAGCTCTGGAGGTCCCTACAGCCTCTCCGGAGGTGAAAATCAACGCTCTTACTAACGGATTGCGTGATGGAGACTTTTTCTCCTCCTTAGCTAAGAAGCCGGTTAAGAACTTTGATGAATTGCTGCATAGGGCAGAAAAGTACCTCGCTCTGGAGGAGGTCCGAAAAGCAAAGAGATTGGAGGTTAGGCCACAAGATCGAGAGAGGAGAAGGGAAAGGGAAGGCCCCTCCAGACGATTCAGTCCAGAGGTCCCTTAAACCTCCGGATCAGCAAGAGATAGCAATCCCTCCGTAGGTCCCCGGTCGGGCCCTCGCGGGAGGTTTGAGAAATACACACCCTTGAGAATTGAACCTGCCGAAGTACTGGAGGTAGCAGGAGATCATCCGGACTTGAAATTCCCATATTCCAGAGGTCGAGGACCTCAGAAGCCCAAGTCTGATCGATTTTGTCGATTTCACAATGAATATGGGCATGATACAAATCAATGTTACCACCTGAAAGACGAGGTTGAGAGGATGATCCAAGCGGGCCATCTAAAAGAATTCATATTTAGAGACAGGCAGGGCCCTCGGGGGCAGAAGCGAAAAGAACATGAAAGAAAACCAGAAGAGAAGGAAACTAGAGAGGCGGCCGAGGATACGCCCCCTCCACCGCCAAAGAGAGGAGTAATCCACATGATTGTGGGAGGGCCAGCAGATGGAGATTCCTTTCGGAAGAGAAAGCAGAATGCCCGAGCTCTAAAAGCAGAGCAAGGAAGCCAGCTAAGAGAAGTGGGACGTATGACGGAGACGCCCAATATCCGATTTGGGCCGGAGGATGTGAAGGGAGTCAAGGAAGATCACAACGATGCTCTGGTGATCACTACCGACATAGCTGGGTTCGATGTTGCTCGAATCTTCGTAGATACGGGGAGTTCGGCTGACATTATGTTTTTTGAATGTTTCAAGAGAATGGAGCTGAGTGTGAAGTTGCGTCCTGTAGATACCTCTCTGTATAGTTTCTCCGGAGGTGCCATCCAACCTTTGGGATCAGTAATGTTACAGGTAGGATTGGGGGACGCTCCGGCCCGGAAGGTCCACTTGGTGGAGTTCCTTATTGTAGACATCCCCTCATCATACAATGTCGTGATGGGACGACCTAGCCTGAACCTCTTTCAGGCAATCATCTCTACATTTCATATGAAAATGAAATTCCCTACAGCCACAGGGGTGGGAGAAGTAAGAGGAGACCAGTACCAAGCACGGAAGTGCTATGCAGAGTCTGTGAAGATGGCGGACAGAGCCCTGACTAAGGGCCTGGAGCGGACGAGAGGAGATGACCCTGAGGTCAAGAGGAAGAAAGTTGAGGGAGCAACACCTGAACAGGTGAATGTTAAAACAGACGAGGAATTGATGAGCGTGGAGCTCTTCCCAGGGAAACTCGGCTTTGTCACTAAGATAGGCACCCAACTGGGGCCTGAACTCACAGAGAAGGTAATATTTACATTACGTCGAAATTCCGATATATTTGCATTTTCTCCAGCTGACATGACAGGAGTCCCTCCGGAGATAGCAATACATTGCCTTAATGTTGATCCAAAGGCAAAGCCCGTGAAATAGAAACTACGAAATTTTGGGATTGAGAAGAATAACATTGTGAAAGAAGAAGTCAAGAAGCTATTGAAAGCAGGGCATGTGGTGAAAGTTCAATTCCCAGAATGGCTCTCCAATGTTGTGCTAGTGCCTAAAGGGGGAGGAAAGTGGAGAATGTGCATCGATTTCAGGGACCTCAACAAGGCATGCCCTAAAGACCACTATCCGCTACCAAGGATAGACCAGTTAGTAGATGCAACTTCAGGCTTCGAGCTGCTAAGCATGATGGATGCATACCAAGGATACCACCAGATCCAACTGAACCCTGCAGATGTCTCCAAAGTGTGCTTCATAGCAGCGTGCGGAACGTTTGGATATGTTCGGATGCCATTTGGATTAATCAATGCCGGAGCAACATATCAAAGGATGGTCGATGCTGTCTTTCGAAGACAGCTGGGAAGGAACGTGGAGATATATGTAGATGATATGTTGGCTAAGAGTGTGAAAGCAGATCAACATGTGGAGGATCTGGAGGAAATTTTCCAAGTAATTCGAGAGAACGGCATCAAGTTGAACCCAGCCAAATGCTCTTTTGGAGTAAAATCAGGGAAGTTCCTCGGATATATGGTCACTCAAAGAGGTATAGAAGTGAATCCAGCCAAGGTGAAGGCTGTACTGGACATGCAGCCACCGAGAAATATAAAAGAGCTCTAGACACTCAATGGGAGGATTACAGCATTGAGCAGATTCATAGCCAGGTCTGCTGAAAAGAGTCATCCCTTCTTTAAAATTCTCAAGAAAGGGACTAAGTTTGAATGGAACGAAACATGTCAAAAGGCCTTTGAAGACCTGAAGCACCATTTGTCTCAGTTGCCGAAGCTGACAAAGCCTTCTCCGGGAGATACTCTCATTCTATATCTCTCCGTAGGGGAATTCTCACTAAGCACCGCCTTAGTCAAAGAAGAGGGATCTCTGCAGCATCCTATTTATTATGTCAGTAAGGTCATTCAAGGGGCCGAAACTCGATACTCAGAAATTGAGAAGGCTGCTCTGGCCGTAGTGGTTACAGCGCGAAGGCTGCGCCCATATTTCCTTTCTTACAAAATACTGGTCCGCACTAATTACTTGCTGAAACAGGTTATAGGGCGAGCAGACCTCTCCGGAAGGATGGTGAAGTGGGCAATCGAGCTCCAAGAGTATGACGTGGATTTCGAGCCGCGGAAGGCTATAAAAGCCCAAGCTTTGTCCGATTTCATCCAAGAGTCGACCAAACCAGAGGAAGTCGAGGGATGGAAGGTGTATGTAGATGGCTCAGTGACCCTGAGTAGATGTGGAGCAGGGATTGTGCTAACGGGCCCTCGAGGAGAGGACCTACAATTTGCAGTGAGGTTTCAATTCATGACCTCAAATAATGGAGCAGAGTACGAAGCTTTGATCAGAGGAATGGAGATGGCATTAGAATTGGGAGCTCCAAAGGTAACTCTATACTCAGACTCCCAATTAGTTGTTCAGCAGGTGAATGGTGAATATGTAGCCAAAGATAGCAGGATGGTTGCCTATCTGGAACGAGCCAAAGAAGTGATGGGCAAGTTCCAAGAGTGCGAGGTAGTCCAGATACCTCGGGAGAAGAACATGCAGGCGGATAGCCTCTCCAAACTCGCTAGCTCTACAGAGTTTGATGGACAAGGAACAGTAACCCTAGTAGTTGCAGAAAGAGAGACTCTGGAGAACCCCATTGGCTCCATTGAAGAGGAAGATGATTGGAGAAGAGCTATATGGATGGAACTCACCAAGGGAGCAGATGCCCCTACCACCAGAGAGACCCGAGCCCTTCGGATCAAATATTGTATTATCGGGGGGCACTTATACAAGAAATCATTCACACCCATATTTGAGGTGTATATCAACTCGAGAAGCTATGTACACACTCAAAGAGATCCACGAAGGTGATGCAGCCAGTCATGAAGGATACAAAGCAGTGGTGAAGAAAGTTTTAAGGGCTGGATTATATTGGCCCTCCATGACAAAAGACGCTAGAGAATTTGTGAGAAAATGTGTCAAGTGTCAGAAAAATGGTCCATTGATAAGGACCCCTGCGGAAGAGATGGGAGCGATGCACTCTCCCTGTCCCTTTGCTAAATGGGGAATCGACTTGGTAGGACCCTTCCCTCCAGCCTCCGGAGGGAGAAAATTTCTGATAGTAGCAGTGGACTATTTTAGCAAATGGGTGGAAGTTGCTCCTCTGGCTACGATAGATGAAGAAAATGTGATTAAATTCTTGAAAAAACAGATTTGTTGTAGGTTCGGAGTACCCAGAATATTGGTCTCTGATAATGGAACACAATTTAATGGAGAAAATGTACGAGGATGGTGTGCGAGACTGAACATAATACAGAGATTCACCTCTGTAGCTCATCCTCAAGCTAACGGACAAGTGGAGGTTACTAATCGAACGATAGTAGATGGAATTCGAACAAGGCTGACGAAGATAGGAGGAGGATGGGTGAACGAGTTAGATAATGTATTGTGGTCATATAGAACTAGTCCGAAGACAGCAACTGGAGAGTCCCCATTTCAACTGGTCTACGGAGCTACGGCGGTGATACCTCCAGAGGCCGTGTTACGATCGCACCGAATCGCCCAATTTGAAGAACATCAGAATGAAAGATTGATGAGAGAGGCTCTAGATTTGATGGAAGAAGAAAGAGAGATGGTTAGGGTATGTGCCGAAAGGTATAAGAGCAAAATTAAAGCTGCATATAACCGAAGGGTGATCCCGAGGTCCTTCAGAGCGGGGGACCTGGTGCTAAGAAGAGCGGACGCCCTGAAGAATACAGGAAAGTTAGAACCCAATTGGGAGGGGCCCTATAAAATCACACAGGTACTGAAAGGAGGAGCATATAGACTGCAGAGTATGGAAGGGGTCGACATAGCTAGACCCTGGAACGTTTGCCATTTGAAGAGATTCTTTATTTGAAGAAAGTGTAAGGTCTTGAGACCATTTATGACTTTTGTTTTGTGATTTTTTTGCATTGATTCATATTTTGCTTGATGTATTTTGTGGCTTCACCGGAGCTCTTTTTCCCTCTCTACAAGTTTCCCCTTTGGGGTTTTTCCGTAAAGAGGTTTTTAATGAGACCGGCGTAGGTTATCTATGACCTATGTTGAAAATTGACAATAAATCAATGAAGCCTTATCCCTTTTTGAAGAAAGAATTATTCAGAATTATTGTGTCTTGATTATCTTTCTCATATTTGAATATGCGATGCATGAATATAACAATGACGAGTGTGAGAAACGCTCAGAGGTCTAGAGGCTGAGGTGCTCCAGAGAGCCCTCATCTTACTTGAGACCCAAGTGGGTTACTGAAATAAGAAGATTTTATGAATTAAAATCTTTTAAGGATAAGAGTGAGAAGGCCTAGAGGCCGAGGCGCTCCAAAGAGCCCTCACCTAACTTGAGACCCAAGTGGGTTACTGAAATGAGAAGATTTTACGAATTAAAATCTTTTAAGAATAAGAGTGATTGACACTCAGAGGCCTAGAGGCCGAGGTGCTCCAGAGAGCCCTCACCTTACTTGAGACCCAAGTGGGTTACTGCAATGAGAAGATTTTATGAATTAAAATCTTTTAAGAATAAGAGTGAGAGACACTCAGAGGCCTAGAGGCCGAGGTGCTCCAGAGAGCCCTCACCTTACTTGAGACCCCAGTGGGTTACTGAAATGAGAAGATTTTATGAATTAAAATCTTTTAAGAATAAGAGTGAGAAACACTCAGAGGCCCAGAGTCCAAGGTGCTCCAGAGAGCCCTCATCTTATTTGAAACCCAGGAGTGTTAATTGATGAAAGGAGAAGATTTTTGCGAATCTAAGTCTTTCAAGTACAAGAAAGTGAAAAGAAAGAGAAAGGCGTAGAGGCTTAAGAGACCAAGGTCCCCCAGAAAGCCCTCACCATGCTTGAGAACTACAAAGACTAGATAATGAAAAGGACAGATTTTATGATCCAGGAGTCAAGAAAAGAGGGAGGATGTCCTCCCATAACCAAGTCACCTGAAATCGATAAACTGCACAGCCAAGAGGTGATTCCAACGTAGCCTACAAGACCAACAAAAAGGGGGGAGGAAGAGAGTACACCTCCAACACATTCTTTGCTGGTCTTGTAAGTCACTCATGCAAGAAAGAAAAAGATAACAAACATGCAATATCAAGCTAATACGATTACTACAAAAGGCCCCCACATATCCAGGAGTGTGGGGTCCCCTACAAAGTATGGAGAGCAAGTACTATGAGCAGAAAGTAAAAAGTGTAGCAAAACAAGAGAAAAGTAAATTGTTTGTTGTGACCATGGAAATATGAAATTTAAACTGCCTTCTCAGCAACAGCCCCCTCGACCTCAACTCCTTCAGCTCCTCCAACAGCGCCCTCCTCTTCAGCAACATGGTTGCTAGATCCTCCGCCCTCCTCTGGGCCCTCTGTACCTCCCACGGTATCTGCAACGCCAGTCTCTCCATCCACCTCTGTTGCCACTTTTGGAGCAGAGGCATAAGGATAAACAAGATGCTCTAGAGGCTTTAACTCAACCATGCTCACCTTAGCAGCCTGCAACTGAGCGATGGCCTGACCCATGCCGGGTAACCACCAAGGACTGTCGGGGCTCTCCTTAGGATCCCCCAAGAATTTTGGAGGAGTAGCGAGTCGATCCAGATGGAACTCACAGGAGTAAGTTCCATCAAACCCCGGGGCTGAATGCTCAGCTACGGCATTGCTGAAGCCGTGGTCGATGAAGTGAGGGATGTGCGGCCCCATGGCACAGAGGAAGCTCGAGCTCTTTAGGAAGTTGGATAGCCACTGAGTATGAAGAGTCCCTAAAAACTCTTGACCCAAAGAGGAAGTGAACAGACACTTAATGCAAGTCTGCACTCCGACGTCCGGCAACTCGCGTTCCATCCGTCCCACCTCCTGTACCAGATACTTAATCCTAGCTGCATCCTGCTTGCTTTGAGCCCGTAGGAGAGACAACTCTTCAGATAGAGCTTGAGCTCGCTTATGAGCTTTGTCTTTCTCCGTAGTGATACCCTTGAGGGTTGACTGGAAAGAGGACGCTTCAGCCCGGAGAAGTTCGACCTCAGCCACCATCTCAACACCTTGGTCGAGTATCTTAGCATAGGTAAGACCAAACTACAGAGGAAAAATAAATAACGCTTAAAGATATGAAGAAGGCAGAGATTATGAAAATGGAAAATAGCAGAAAATACCTCAGAAAGAAGGTGAGCGCCATGGAGCAGTCGATCCTCAGGAAGAGGCGTGTCGGATAACTCAGCATCCGGAGGAGCAGGACATCGGTCAATAAGGCGATGGAAAGGCTCATATACAGTAGAAGGGGGAGTTTCCTTCTCAGCACGGGTAGCTTTTCCCTTCTTCTTCTTAGAGGTGCCACAGTCAGAGAAGAAGGCGTTGGCAGTTGAGTGGGTTCTCCTGGCAACTGAACCAGGGACTTGAATAGATGAACTGGGGAGAGGAGGAACCTTTGAAGGACTCTCTGGAACTGGAGTCTTTGCGGAGCTCTCGAGAGCAGGGGACGGAGGAGCCTTTTGAGGATCTTCTGGAGCGGATAATACAGGGGTCTTCACTATGCTGAGAGCAGGGGCATCCCGTGAGATGTGAGTTAGCCAACTCATTGCTGCAGACAACCAAGAAAATGCTCAAAATGCAGAAAAATGACCACATACGAGAAGAGGAATACAGTAATAGAAGATTTTTTTTACCATCTCGAGAATCTAAAGGGAAATCTTGAGGACAAAAGCCGAAGTGGGAGAGGATGCAGACGGACGGACGTATTGAGACTAGCCATAACAGTGGGTATTGAGACTAGCCATAACAGTATGATTTGAAACAGAGTAAGATTTTAGAGGAGGAGGGAGTACTCCTGGATTGTGGAATATCCAATCCCCATGAGGGAATGGCCAATCAGTGGGGCTGGTAGCGAAAAAATAATAATCCCGCCAAGATGAGTCCTCTTCATGGAGTTTTTTCAGAAATTTACAAACACGGGACCTCCGTCCACTAACATAGAAGAAGCCATCATTCACCTTACAAGAATGTTGGCTCAGAAATAGTTCGGCAGATGGGTCGCCCCCATTCCCTTTCACCAAGATGAAAAAGCCTATCATGGTACGGATAGCGTTCGGAGTAAACTGGTTAAGAGGGATCTGCATGCGGGTCGATATGGCAGCCAAATAGGGATGAATCGGAAATCGTAGTCCGGCCCTAAGGTGGGCTTCGAAAAAAGCAAGAGTTCGGGGTTGGGAGAAATCTGGGCGTTCATTTGAGCGAGGAGCGCGAAAGGCATACTCCGATGGAAAACCATAGGCATGGGCAAGGTTAACTAAGTGAGTATGGTTGATTTTGGAAGCAAGGGAAATCTTATTCTCTGGACTCCCCATCAGAGAAGGGGTCAGTTCGGAAGAATTTTGGCTAATGGCTTCCAGCGGAGAAAGAGGGTTTGACATTACTAAACAAGTACGAGTAAAAGAAGAAAAGGGGGATAGCTAGGTTACCTTGGTCGGGGAGACTATGGAATCAGTCGGAGTGACCGGCGACGATGAGACCCGGAATGAAGAACGCCTGAAGAACAGATGGAGATAACGAGAGATTTTTGGGGAAGAAATGAAATTCAAAAAAAGGGATGGAGAAAAGAAAAGGGACGGTTGCGTGAAGTAAATGAGAGGAAATATGGGGTAGAATCGAGGATTTTCCTCGGGAGAATAACAAAGGAGAGAGAAAAGCGATCGCGTGGGGCCCACGCGCAGAAGCCGAAAAGTCTCCCAAGTTGGAGGCGGGAAAAGCCTTCGGAGAAGGTCATGTTTTGAAACTTCCTCTCCGAAGCAGGAACGATACACGTCTCTCCAGAAAGACCCTTGCACCAGGTTCTGGGAAATTTTTCTACTCTCACAAAAGATGTCCTCCTTTTACGAGAGTAGGGGGAGTAGATGATGCGGCCTAAAAATGTCACCTAATAAGGAGTTGACACGTGTATAAAAGATAAGGTCGAAATGGAAGGATTGGATTATCTAATACCCTCTGGATAAGGAATCCCCTCTAGAGGTCTCTCTGGAGGGAGCTCCGTCTGGAGAGGAGTATCAGAAAGAAGCAGTCTTAACATGAAGTCGTGGACCGTAAATATAGAGGACTTCCGCTATTTCCGGTCCAGACTTGATAAAAGGAAGACCTTATCCTCCTTTATCTTAGGAAACAAAATCCACTAAGAGGGAGTATCGCCGAGTCTTCAGGGGTGGAGAGAAAGGAGGACTTCGCCCGCTCAGCAGGGCCGAGTCTTATGGGCCGCTCCGAAATAAGGGGAAGGCTTGACTTCCTCTCCAGAAAGTATCTCTATAAATAGGTAAACTCGAGGAGATTTCCAGGTTAGACATTCTTATACTACACACTTGATATACTAAACACGAAACACCTTTCTGAGATTCTTTGAGAACCATTTTGATACATCAAGGATCTTGAGATTCTTGGAAGATATTGATAAGCCCTATACTGACTTAGGCATCGGAGTGTCCACACCGAACCCCCCTCCGGTGTGTTCTTTGCAGGTTCTTGAAGATTTCGAGTAAAGGTAGCATACTTGGAGTGATTGTACGTGTTCGAAGAGTGGGACATCCAATCCAGAGGACACGTAATCCTCTCGTGCAAATTTTGGCACATCATATTTGATTTACCTGATAATTTAGAACAAGTGAAGAGAATATACCTACTTCTACTTGCAAATACGTATATTTATATAGTATGTCGGAAAGGCACAAATACAAAAACAAATGGGCTCGAATTACCAAAAAGGATCGCACTACTTTTTGGTTAATTCGTAAGAAAGAATCAGATTCTCACTAGTGTTTGAATATATATAATCACATGCATATGCATGCATTATGGGATTAATTAATTCATTCAAAAGTTGCTTTCAATAACACTAACAAATTTCCTTACAAAATTTTGTATCATACTTCAAATTCAATAATAAAAAAAAGGTTCAACTTTATTTGTGACATTTTCTTGTATGTGGGACTCTCTATCTTCTTGAGTAGATAATAGATCGTCTTTCATTTTGATAGTGAAATTTTTTATATAATACTAAGTCAAGTCAAGAATAATAATCGAATAGGAGGAGCTTGGCAGAATGGTTTGGTAAGCAGACAATCTGTTGTTACTATGAAAATATAATTTTATGTATGTTATATGAATGTTAAATTGTGCATTCAAATGAACTTACAATTTAATTTTTTGGATGGAAATAGTCCAAGTTTTAATTTCTAAAAAGTAGTTTTGATTGACAAATCGATATTTCCATTTTTGAAGAATCGTCTAAAAAAAACATAAGAAATAACCTTTTTCTTTCTTTTCCATTTAATGATATTATATTCTGATATCATATTCCAATGGAATAATATCAAAAAAACAGTAGAATTATTAATTTATTTTGTTACTCCATCCTTTTTATATGCATAAGTGAAGTTTTGATTTTTTATTTTTTTTTTTGGAATTAAGGAGTATGTATCGACAAGTTTGTCATTTATTAATGACATCTCTAATCATGTTTTCATTTACAATGGGAGGTGATTAGTTAATTTAAATTATAAATTATGAAATTTTTTAAAGTTAAAAAAATGGTATAATTGAAAGAAATATTATTAAAAAACGTTTAAACATCATTTAACTGTGTATAAGAAAAAAAGTAAAACATCTCATATTATTGAATGAAGTAAGTATCAAACTTCTAGGAATGGTTAAAATGTATGATTAAGTACATGTATTTAGGCCTAATCTAGGTTGAGGAAGTAATTCAAGCCCGTTTAAAAAGTGGGTCCGTATGGACCAGATCGCATGTGTCGTAGGTTTTGGCGGGTTGAACCGTGGACGGGTAGGTAAAACTTTAAATTCTAAAATAAAAAAATCCCCAAACAAACGTTAAAAACTTGAAAGACTGTATTTTTAGAAAAAACAGTTAAGGAAAGAAACTAGGTTAAAAATCAATAACTAAAAAATATATTCCAACTAGTGTAGAACCCGTGTATTACACGTAGACATGCGCAACGGTTAGAAACCGTCGGTTACGATTTTCGAAAATCGGTAACCGTAACCGAAACGCCGGTTTGCCGGTTACGGTTTTTAACCGCCGGTTACGGTTAAAAACCGCCGGTTTGCTTTTTTTTTTTTTTTTAAATATTATCTCCGTTTTCGCTCGTTTTCACTCCGTTTTTGTTCATTTTTTATTCATTTTAACTCATTTTTTAGAAAATACATTACTAGAATTGAATAAAAATTATATAAATTAAATTTATACATTAAAAATAGAAGAATTGTGTATTAAAAAAAAATTAAAATTAAAAAAAACCGGCAAACCGGCGGTTTGCGGTTTGTCAAAATGTCAAACCGTAACCGAACCGCCATTTTACGGTTACGGTTCGGTTTTTAAACCGTAACCGGCGGTTTTGCCGGTTGGCCGGTTTCCCGGTTACGGTTTGAACATGTCTAATTACACGGACTTTAAATAAACAATTTAATATTTAATATTACACCTTTTATGTATTTATTTCATTTATATTTTAATATTTACATTTTGTATGATAGATTATTATATTATAATTAAATATTACACCTTTTATAAGAATTTTTATTGTATATTGCTAAGTTTATTTGCGTAATTAAAAAAAGTTATATTAGTTGTAATTTAAATTGTATATTATAATGTAAAATAACTACAAACTCTAAATTATATAGGGAATATATATAAAAGCTTTTACTCAATAAAGTTATTCCAAGAACTCACAAATTCAAGTTTATAGAAAACACTTGTCAATAGGTCCTATATTTACAAATTTCATTATCATCTTAAATATTACTGAAAACAGTATAGGTTCAAGACCTCAAGCTAAAACATTTTTTGTAGTAACCTAACATTATACAACATTGTGTGTTGCGTTGTCAGAATTGCAGATCTAGAACAAACAGGCAATAGGGATTCAACGGTGCCTGGTAAAAATAGAGAGTAAGTAATACATATATAAAAACACTGAGATTAAACTGTCAATTGATGAGAATATAATTTTAGAATTTGAGATGACGAGGATGAATGAACCAACCATATACCTATGATCCATTGCATTGCTATAAACACTTATATATGTGGCTTTGGAAATTCAAGTCTCGATGACACATCATATTTTCTTATTGTATTCTCCCTTTGAAATCCACATCTACACACTTTTTTTTTTATATATATATATGACTCTGAAGATAAACTGAAAGTATTTAAGCAAAAGAATAATAGTTACATGGTAGTACTAAGTAAAGCTAGGATAGATCCTCCCATCCAATCCACAAAATTAAAACTTGACATAATTTTTCATTGGGAAGTTTCCATAGTTGGAAGCTGAAAAACTAAGGATGGGAACAGTGCGTGCATAGATCTTCCAGAGATGGTATTATCTATTTCATGCTTATATTAAGAAAATAAAATAAGTCTGACAATAAAATTGTAACTTAAATTATAAGAGCTTATAATAAATAGACATCAATATTACACGAATTCTAATAAAGTAATTATTTATTACTGAATCAAATATTAGCAATATATATCACTAGTGTAAGACCAGCGTACGCGGGATTGAAATAAATTTATATTATATTTTAATTTATTGATTAAAAAAACAGTATTTCAAACATGTATATATTTTGTAACAATATAAATTACATTATTATATATATATATATATATATAAAAAGAGAGAGAATAGATAATTATAATTTTATTGATATGACATTGTTTGTATAAAATTGAAAATATTGTGAAAGTAAAATTTATAAAGACATAGAAGTTGGTGTGAAAGTTATTGTGAGATATTATGAAAAGAAAAGTAAAAAGGTTATTATGAAACGTTTGGAAAAGAAAAGTGAAAAAGTTATTATAAGACGTCCAGAAAAATAAAATATGAAAATCATTATGGGACAAATGGTGTACAAAATAATAACACGAATAATTTATTCTATAAAATGGAGTACTATAAAATAAAATCTTGTTTTTAATATTTTCGCCCAATAATTGGTTTTATATAATCAATCCAGAGACGAAATTTTAGGCATATATACAAATTACATAAAAATAAATAAAAATAAAAATATGGAAGGATTATAATATTTTTAACTAATAAAGTAATAATATTACCATATTTAAAAACATAACAGAGCATGATGACATTCATAATTATTTGTAATATAGTCAGTCTTAATTAATGTAGTTCATGAAAGAAGACGCAATTAGACTAATTAGTGTTTGAATTTAATATGGTTGGGTAGGGGATTGAGCTGTTTAAAAATAAAAGTTGGTCGGGACATCATTCTTTTTATGGTAAGATATTAAAAAAAGCAAAACTTAATGACTAATCAATTAAATA
Source organism: Galeopsis tetrahit (assembly GCA_963675135.1). Taxonomy (NCBI): domain Eukaryota; kingdom Viridiplantae; phylum Streptophyta; class Magnoliopsida; order Lamiales; family Lamiaceae; genus Galeopsis; species Galeopsis tetrahit. The sequence continues at coordinate 71,073,606 of OY776124.1, forward strand.
TTTTCTTTATTCATAATTATATAAATTAGTAACATAAATCATGGTTCACAATTATTATGTAACGCATACAAATAATCAATAATTAAAGTGATATCAACATGGTATACGTCTTTCTATTTTTCTAAAAATAAATAAATAAATTATATTAATTATAAATCATAGCTGATTTTAAGAAATTCGTTAAAAAAATTCCTTTTGTAATATTTTTTTTCATGTTAGAATTTTTAAAGTTTCAAATTAAAAACTAACTAGGGTAAGACTGCGTTTTATGCGGGTTGAAATAAATTTATATTAATATATTTTATTTTTATTAATAAAAAAAATTGAAATATGTATAAATTTATTATTCTATTAAAATAAAAAAAAATGTTATAATACATTTTTACATATAAATTTAAATTAATTATATATTGTAGTACTGTAACTAACACTTTGTTATTACATTATAAATCAATTAAAATCACATCATTAATACATAAAAAAAAATTAAATTATTACATTATAAATCAATTAAAATCACATCATTAATACATAAAAAAAATATTAAATAAACTTAATGAATAATTTAATTTGCAACATAATATTATTAATATCACATTTAAACCACTTATAAAATTAATATTATAAGTGATACAAATTTTGACCACTTTATTAAAATAACAAATTAAATTTTAAAGTGTAAAAAACATTACACTATCTCGGTAATTGAAGTCAGAAGAAGATGGAGGGTTTTCTTTGAATAATCAACCGATAAAGTTTCTTCACTTAATTAACACATATTGATGAATTTTGTATATTTCTATAAAAAAATTATACAATTTTCTCATATTTTTCATGAATAAGCCTTATTTATTGTACTTCTATTTTGTTTGGCAAAAACACTTCCAATAGGAAAACTCAAAACGAAACCATCCAAATTTTCATCGAAAAAAATCCTTTTCATCAAAGTTCAAACTAAGAACTCAAATTGTTTCACAAAAGTCGAAACAAACACCAAAACCGTTCACAAATCAGACTAAAATGAACACAAAAACTTATGTGCAATATTGCATACATGCATTTCAGTCATTCACACACATGTTCTTTATAAATACACCCACAAGCTTAATTCACACACATTTTTTATAAATACACCCACAAACTTAATTCACACACACATTTTTTATAAATACACCCACAAGCTTAATTCACACACACATTTTTTATAAATGCACCCACTGACAAAAATTGAACATGGTCGTCTTCTCCAAGCAGTTTTCGGTCACCTCAGGCCGCGGTCGAACGCTGCAATTTACGATGACCTTAATCCTTAAATATTTTATATTTCTTTAAATATTCTTTAATACTAATTATTATGGGTCAATGTTATTTTGTATTACGTGCAATAATATATCTTACTACATGCAATAATATATGTTACTATATACTATAATGTGAGTTACTTAATCAATAAAAAAATATATATATAAAGAATCAGTATTACTATATAAAATTGTGTTATTACTACATAAAAAATTATATGTTACTACATACTACAGTTTGAATTACTACATTGAATAGACGTTTGTTACTATATGTAACTTTATCAAATGATCTAATATTTTTCGCATCATCCTACAATAAAACATTTTGTATTACAACATGATTATTGTGTTTACTACATTCGATAATATATGTTACTACATATTATAATGTGAGTTACTACATCAATAAAAACACTAGAAAAAACGTGTTACTAAATAAAAGAATTTGTATTATTATATAAATAGTTTGTGTTATTACTACATAAAATAATGTGTATTACTACATATTACAATTTGAATTACTACATTTAATATCCCACGTTCGACAATAAAATAAAAGATAAAAAAAATCACAGAAACGAGTAAAATAAACGGATTAAAAATTTCGAATTAAGTTGTCGGTGGGTGTATTTATAAAAAATGTGTGTGTGAATTAAGCTTGTTGGTGTATTTATAAAAAATGTGTGTGTGAATTAAGCTTGTGGGTGTATTTATAAAGAACATGTGTGTAAATAACTGAAATGCATATATGCAATATTTCATACAAGACTAGCCCAAAATGAAAGCTTAATGGTAAGTTTCACTAATATTTTATGTTTTTTTTAGTAATACGTGAGATGAGCCTACTTAAAAAGTATGAGAAATTGAGATGAAAGAACATCAAATTGTATTACTTTATACAACGTTTTTTAATAATCTAGTTTTGTTATCTTAAATTTCTTATTGCATTCATGTAGAAATTGAAGATCAAACTTGATCAAGAATCTTCATCAAGGAAAGAATTTCTGTATTGAAGAAGATGATTCAGAATGGAATCAAAATGAATACAAAACCGTGTTTCAATCATTAGCCCTAATTAGCTTATATATGCTAAGATTGATTAACAGTTTTAAAATGACTAACTAACTAACTAATCAACTAACTAACTAATCAACTCATACAAGAGAGAAGTGTACAAATCTATACAAGGGTGTGAGTGGGGAGGTGTATCTACTAAATGGTTGGTTTATTGGATAAACCTTTATACCCCCCTCAAAATGGGAATGGATATCCAAAAGGCCCATTTTGGATTTCTGATTAATGAAAGCAGCTGGAGGCAGTGGCTTTGTAAGGATGTCAGCCAAATTGTCTTGAGTTGGAATGTGAATGAGTGTGATGAGGCCTTCCTTGATCTTTTCTCTGGTGAAGTGATAGTCAAGAGCAATGTGCTTGGTCCTTTGGTGAAGGCAAGGGTTGTGGGCAATGGAAAAGGCACTCTTGCTGTCTGTATACATAGTTGAGGGAGTTGTGTGTTGAACCCTCAAGTCTTGAAGAATGTAGTGCACCCATTGAAGTTCACAAGTTGTGGCAGCCAAGGCTCTGTACTCAGCTTCAGCAGAGGACCTGCTAACAGTAGATTGCTTCTTGGATTTCCAAGAGATTAGGGAATTACCAAAGTAGATGCTGAAGCCAGTAATGCTTCTTCTTGTTTGGGGACATCTCCCCCAATCAGAATCAGAAAAGGCATGTAATTTAAATGTATTGACTTTAGGGTAGAAAAGGCCAGTACCAGGGTTACCTTTGATGTACCTTAAGATTCTGTGTACAGCCATGAGATGTGATTCAGTGGGAGCTTGCATATATTGGCTAACAGTCTGGACAGCATATGAAATGTCTGGTCTTGTAACAGTGAGGTAAAGGAGTTTACCTACCAACCTTCTGTATTGCTCAGGATTCTTGAGGAGAGGGGAGTGATCATCAAAAGATATTTTGTAATCCATGGGAGTGGAGCAAGGTTTGCTCCCTAGATAACCAGAGTCCTGCAACAAGTCAAGAGTATATTTTCTTTGGGAAAGGGTCATGCCAGTGGAATTTCTAGCAATCTCAATACCTAGAATATATCTTAAAGTGCCTAGATCTTTAATAGTGAATTTGTTGTGCAAATGTTGTTTAATGGACTGAATAATGCTAAGATTAGTGCCAGTAACAATTAAATCATCAACATAACATAATATGACAGTGAAATCCTGATTTTGCTGTTTGGTGAACAAAGATGTGTCAGCTTTGGACTGAGTAAAACCAATGGATAATAAGGAGGTAGTTAACTTGGAGAACCACTGTTTAGAGGCTTGTTTTAGGCCATAAAGACTCTTGTTAAGCCTACAAACTCTAGTGTCATTGGGGGAACAGTATCCAGGGGGAGGGGTCATGTAAATTTCCTCTTCCAAATCACCATGCAGAAATGCATTATTAATGTCCAATTGGTGAATGTGCCAATTCTTAGAAACAGCAATAGCAAGAAGTATTCTGACAGTAGTGATTTTGGCAACAGGGGAAAAGGTATCAAAAAAATCAATGCCCTCCTGTTGGGTGAAGCCCTTGGCCACTAACCTAGCCTTATATCTGTCTAAGGAACCATCAGAGTTGTATTTGATTTTATAAATCCATCTGGATCCTATACAGTGTTTATCCTTGGGTAAAGGCATGAGAGTCCATGTGTTATTTTTGGTCAGAGCACCTAATTCTTGGTTCATAGCATCAATCCAATTTTTATCTTGAGCAGCCATTTTATATGATTTGGGCTCTTGTTTTTTAGAAATGGAAGCAATGAAATGTTTGAAAAGGGGGGACAGTTTGGAAGTGGAAAGATAGTCATGGATAGGGTATTGTTTACCAGTGTAGGAGGAATTGATGATGGCATGATCTACAGAGGCAGGTAAGGAGGTTTCATATAGTTTAAGATAGGCAGGCTGAGTTTTTACTCTAGTGGGTCTGGAACTGGTTTCAGTAGGGGGAGCAATGCTATCAGGCTGAGTATGCTCAGTAGCAGAAGGATCAGGAGTGGGAGAATGAGGGTCATGAGTGTTTATAGGATGCTCATCATCATAGACAAAATCATCACAAACAGGGGGAACAAATGTGCTATGTGAAGTGATGGATTTATCAGCAAATGGAAAAACATTCTCAAAGAAGGTAACATTTCTGGAAATGAAAATAGTACCAGTATCAATATTGAGCAATTTGTACCCTTTAGTTCCAAAAGGGTAACCAACAAAAACACATTTAGAAGCTCTTGGTGCAAATTTGTGTCTGTGAGCAAGTAAAGTATTAGCAAAACATAGGCAACCAAAAGTTCTAAGAAAAGAGTAATCTGGTTTTTTATTAAACAACAGTTCAAAAGGAGATTTTTGGTGAAGCATGTAAGATGGAATTCTATTTATAATGTATGCAGCAATTTTAATGCATTCACTCTAATATTTAAGAGGCATAGAAGACTGAAACATGAGGGCTCTAGCAACTTGAAGTAGGTGTTGGTGTTTTCTCTCAACTATGCCATTTTGCTGAGGTGTTTCAACACAAGAAGTTTGGTGAATGATACCCAAGTTATGATAGAATTCAGTAAGGAAAAACTCAGTGCCATTATCACTCCTTAAGGTTTGGATTTTGGCATTAAAGTGAGTGAGGATCATGTTATAAAAATTTTGTAAAGACAACTTAACATCACTTTTAGCAGTTAGAAGATAAACCCAAGTGCATCTACTAAAATCATCCACAATGGTAAGGAAATATCTATGCCCAGAAGCAGAAATAGTGGAGAAAGGGCCCCAAACATCACAGTGAATTAACTGAAAGGCATGAGAGGACACAGAGTTGCTTAATGGAAAAGACTTCTTCTTTTGTTTAGCTAAGGGACAAATAAAGCAATTGTTATGAGAAGAGCTAGTCTTTACATTGAGTTCAGGAATATGTAACATGCATTTCTTAGAGGTGTGTCCCAGCCTTTTGTGCCACAATTCAAAGTTACATTCAGTGTTAACAGAAGAGATAAAAGGAGCAATGTTCCCTAAAGCAGATTTGCTATGTGGAAGAGCAGTTTGCAAGATGTAAAGACCTCTAACTTGATCAGCAGTACCAATCACCATCTTGGTGGTATTGTCCTGTAAAAGGCAGTTTGAGGAGAGAAAACATACAGAACAGTTGGAATATCTAGTTAAGTGGCTGATAGATAAGAGGTTAAAGGTAAATTCAGGCACATAAAGAACATTGTAAAGAGTTAAATGTTCATTGATAACAATATTTCCCATATGAGTGGCAGTAGAAACAGCATTAGTAGGCAGTGAAATCTTGACATTGGCTATGGATGGGGGGGTGGTGAACAAAGAGATATCAGAGACCATATGGTCAGTAGCCCCAGTATCCAAAATCCAAGAAGATATGGTAGGAATATTAGAACAAAAGCTAGAGGACATACCTGAATCAGTTGGAATGTTGTGCTCTGGAATATGGGAAGTGGATGCCCCTGCAGCAGAATGAGGAACATCCCTGTTTTCTCCAATATTCTGCATCTTAGAGAAGCTCAAGAATTTATCATATAACTCTTGATCAAAAAGGGGGTTGGAGACCATGGGGGCATCTGTGATGGAGAGATTAGCAGATTTTGGGGGTTCCTTAGGTGGGAGACCTCTAGGACCTCTCCAACCAGGAGGAAAGCCTATAATTTGGAAACATTTATCAATTGTGTGGCCAATGCCATCACAATGGCTGCACTTAAGGGGTTTTCTCTTATCCCTAAAGAATTTGGCATTTCTGGTTGCCATAGCAATGGAATCAGGATGAGTAGGGTCAGAAGCAGAATTTAATGTTCTTTGGGATTCTTCTTGAAGTAAGAGGCCATATATTTTGGAAAGTGGAGGGAAGGGAGATTGTAGCAGAAATTGGCTTCTAAGAGTGCTATAGGAATCATGCAAGCCAATCAAGAACTTCATAACAGCATCCTGTTCTTGTGTGGTGGTCATAAGCTTTGGTAAATCACAAGTACAACCATCCATAGCACCACAAGAACACCTAAGAACAGGTCTAAAGCTAACATACTCATCCCATAAAGATTTAAAATGGTTATAGTAGGAAACTAAGGATTGAGAACCTTGGTTGATGGCACTAAGGGATTTCTCTAAATGATAAACTCTAGTTCCATCAGACAATGCATAACGAATTTTTAACTCATCCCAGACATCTTTGGCCAAAGAAAAATATTCAAGGGTTCGCTTAATATCAGGAACAATAGAATTTAAAATCCACATTAGAACTAAATCGTTGGCTCTTACCCAAGCAGCATAGATGGCTGAATCTTCGTCCTCATCAGGTACAGGTAAGGACCCATCAATGAGTCGGACTTTGTTCTTGACAGAAAGGCCACGTTTAATCGCATGGCTCCAGGACACGAAATTTGTGCCGTCAAGAGGCTCAAGAACAATGGCGACGGCGGGGTTGTCGTTCTGGTGAAGAGCGAGAGGCGAGAACGGGTTAAGAGCTGGGTTCAAAGAGTTCGGATCGGTAACGGTGGGTGCCATTTGGGAGGAATCAGAGAAACGCGATCAAAAATCAAGGCAATTTGGCCAGTGATTGAGGAACGATAAATCTGGCATCTATGGAAGAAACTGATACCATGTAGAAATTGAAGATCAAACTTGATCAAGAATCTTCATCAAGGAAAGAATTTCTGTATTGAAGAAGATGATTCAGAATGGAATCAAAATGAATACAAAACCGTGTTTCAATCATTAGCCCTAATTAGCTTATATATGCTAAGATTGATTAACAGTTTTAAAATGACTAACTAACTAACTAATCAACTAACTAACTAACTAATCAACTCATACAAGAGAGAAGTGTACAAATCTATACAAGGGTGTGAGTGGGGAGGTGTATCTACTAAATGGTTGGTTTATTGGATAAACCTTTATAATTCATTATTAATGGGGTTTCAATTCTTCTTTGGTTGAAATAGACTATATTGAAGTAGAAGTAAAGGAAAATTACTTGTAGAAAGAAATGACTATTGTAAATTCAAATATTTCTGCCACAATAAATAGCACAAAAAATAGAAGTGAAGTCAAGATATAGTGTAAGTAGTATGTCCGTGTTTGTTATTTGCAGATTAATGATTCGATTAAATTTTTAATTCCACATGTTTTCTAAGATATTTATATTTTTTTGGTTGTAACCCGTGAGATAATTTTAGTGATAGTACTTGAAAGAATAAAAAGGAGAGATGAAATATATACTCCCTGCGTCCCGAAAGGTATGCGGAGAATCTTGGACACATGGTTTAAGAAAAAATATAATGATGAGAGTGTTGAAGAGTAATTTTGTAAACTTTTATATATAAAGTAAATAAAGTAGATGGGTTGAGTGTATGGTGAATCCCAAAAGTAATGTCATGAAGGGTAAATATGTTGATTGTGATGATTATTTCTATTTTGAGTTAAGCAAACTTTCGAACGGAAGGAGTATATATTTATAAGCAATTAAGCATCAATTCAATTTAGTAATTCTATAATCAAAACAAAATTCTAACCAAAACAGGTAACAAAACAATCAGAAACCATCCCCTGTTCAAAATTACCAATTTTCTTCCATACATAGTGTGTTGAAATGATTTTTGTTTCCCTTAATCTTTTTACATATGGATTCAAAATAAAATTTGACAATAACTCAAATAAATAATACAATCCACATCCAACAATTTACCCATTCCACCAAAAAGCTCAAATTCAATTCTAACATGGAAGAAATGATAATTCAATCAACTCAGAAAATTAACACAAAAAATCATTGCACAATACAATTCAATAAGAATTTCAAGACTATAAGATGATAAACACACACCTAAACTATGGATAATTGAACCATACTTCCGCACAATACTTCAATTGCATAAAACAAAAGATGATTATCGAAATTAGTTGAAATCAAAAAATAGTTTTATTTTTAACAGGCAAAATAATGAGTACAAAATTAGTTAATAAAATAGAGTCAAAAGAATTATGCCATTGAAAAGCCAAAAGAGTATAGAAGGCAACGCCCAACTCTCTCATGACCATGGAAAGTAGAATAGATCTATATCATTATTTTATAGTGTTTCGTCACTATATCAGAGCATCACAAAACAAATACTAATCAACATATTAACTATAGAGAAATTTTCAGAGGGAAGAAGGATCTATCAACTGTTGAAAGCATCATTAACACAAATCATAGTCCCAAAACACAATAAGTTGCCTAAATATATTAGAAATTCTGCAATAAAATAATCAGAACCGGGAATCATCAGTGAAAAAGGTGAAAATTAATAAATAGAAGTATATGATTTTGAAATCTTCAACAAAGGAAAATTGAATTGAGATTCTGAAATTATTCAAAACTATTCTTAGAATAAAAATCATTAAAGACAATCTATAAGTATGATACAATCTTCCGTATCTTTTTTACCTAGGTCAAGAATCTCACCTATATTTTTTGTAAGAGTAATATTTAAACAGTCGTTAATAACTCCAAAGGTACCAAACCAACCTATCAATGTTGGCCAATGTCGTTTGAAGACCCACCGACGCATCTCAACACTCTATATATCTTTTGCCCTGTCTTAGATCAATGTCTTGAACACATCTTGAAGCAACAATTAATTGATTCCATATTTGCTCGTCAATATAATGGTTGTACTGAGAAAATAAATGGACACCCTTCAAAAGGAAATCACATTAAAAACTTTAAGTAGCAGACTCTGCAAAAACATGAAATAGCGACTACAATAAAAAAAAATAAGCCACCTTATCAGTGCCCTAAAGTCATAAACATATAACATATAAGGCATAAACGTAGGAGTAGTATTTTAGCTAGAACAAAAGTGAAATTTGCAAACAATAAAGTGTTAGTAATCACCATAGAACTGCTTGGAAATTGACTTCTCCCACAACTTGAATTTGGAATTTCTTTATCAATATAATCACTTAAGCGATTATATCCAATCATGGAATACAACTCTTCAAGTCTGATTTGCATTTATGCGATCCATTTATTAGATTTATCGAAAATATATTATACATATGCAATTTTATACTGCTTGATGGAGGCTGAAAAGGCAAGCTTCAAGAAAAACGTTGGGGAGAGGAAACTAACATATCATTAATAAGTATTTTTTATTGCTCTTGCAAAGTTCAATTCTGAACCACACTTCACAAACAATGAGCAAATGAAGTACACACATCATTAATAGTAATAGGCTATCATTGACTCCAAGCATAAAAAATGGTAGAAGTAGAACTATGAAATTGGTAGTATACCTTCTTGGAATCATTTTCCTTGAGCCAGTTGATTCAAGCCTCAATATCCTTAACTCCCTGATCATCAAGTCAATTGACTAATGCGGAAGTTCTGCAACCTATAAACCTACATTCCCTTCGTATAAACTGATTTGCAAGAAAAAATCAAATAAGAAATGGCGACGAACACACAAAGACATGAGCAACACATATAATTTCACACTGTATTCACATAACTTACAATACATCATATTTTTCATTTCGGGATTAACACCTTGAAGCCTGAATCAAACTGAGAGGTCTTATGAGCATGATTCATAATCAGAAAAGCAACACCCCACCACTCTTGAAACAACAATTAGTTCCATATTTGCTCGCCAATATAATGGTTGTACTGAGAAAATCAATGGACACCCTACAAAAGGAAATCATATTAAAGACTTTTAAGTAGCAGACTCTGCAAAAACATGAAATAACTACAATAAAAAAAATTAAGCCACCTTATCAGTGCCCTAAAGTCTTAAACATATAAGGCAACACCCCACCACTCTTGAAGCACAATGATTCCAGAAGCATCGTCTCTCCCGACATTGTAGGCATTAAATTTCTCTACTCACATACATATACAACATGTTAGGAATATTAATACTATAGAAACATTAATTAGCACAGTTAGAGGTGGTGCAAGTGCTAAACAATATAATCTAAATAGAAAAAAGAGTTTATAAGATAAACCTATATAACAAATGTTCATCTATTAATAAATTCCTTAAGATTTTCACAAATAAAGAATTTGCAGAAATTCAAATTCAATCACAGAACAATTATCCGCAAAAATAAAACCAAATTTTGAAAAACATAGCCCCAAAACAAACAAAGCAATTGATAAAAAAAAATCAACAAATGAAATTCGAAACAGGATAAAAGAGTGTTTATCGTTGCACATTAAGCGGTAAAAAGAATATATCAACTCAAATCCATTGAATAGAAACCTAATAATATAAGGAAATACCGAAATACAAAGCAAGTGAAGGCTCTTCTGCCAAAAAGAAAGAAGGGGAATACAGTTGACTATAGATGCACATACAAATTAACAAAATGACTTCCTTCATTATCCAAAACATCTATATATGAAAAATTAAACCGAAAAATGTGAGAAGCTTACCGAAAAATACTAAGAAAGTGAAGAATTTTGCTGCAAAAAATATGAAAAATCATAAAATACAAATCCAGACAGAAGAGTCTAAGTAATGTAATGGAGAAGTGGAAAAAAATTCAAAACAAAGATAGGAAAGAAGGAAGTCGGGAGACAAATGACAATAAATTTTGAGACCATATGTCCTTACTTCGTTTTAAGTCAAATCGAAATCAGATATTAGAACATAAGTCGTAATAAAGTAAATGCCAAGAACAAACTGATCGTACACTTGTTTTTAAAGACAAAAATGTTCAAATATAATCCGAAATGTAATATAGGTCATTCACCAAACCAGGATTTGGCAAAATCAAGTACTTCTTCACATGTATAGCTTGCTGAAGAAAACCCAAAAAAAATGATGATACAATCCAAAAATCATTTGATATTAAAATCAATCAATCCTTTGTCGGCACAAACTCACAATTCAAAATTCAAACTCACACGACCTGGTGTGATGCATAATCACAAAAACAGGCAATGAAACATAAACGAATAGCTGAAAAATGACAAATAATTACACAAATACATTATTTTGTAAAAAAACTTGAATCCACGATATAGCAAATAATTAAAATTCGTACTCAAATTACTCAAAAGTAATGACATTCAAACAATAGAGATCGGCATTTTTTTCCAACAGAAAGAAAGCTTAAATATATCTTGTGTCTTAAATCTGAATATCTCTGGTTACCTCGAGGCCGGAAGGAACGCGGGTGGCTGGGTGCGGCGATTGGAGGTGTGCGGCACTGCGGAAAAGCCGAGATGGGAGGGAGGATGGCGCTGCGCGGTGGGTGCGCCGAACGTGCTTAGGGCCGAGGCTGACCGCTGGAAAAAAAATCAGATTATGTTATCACTGAAGATGCGCTAGAATAAGGATTAAAAATTATCTACACAAAAAAATGACCAATCCAATAGTATAAGATAAACCGAAAATAGAATAAGAAAATGACCTACAGAGAATCAACAGCAGTGTCGTTGATGGAGAATTTCGACGAGAAGAAGCACAACAGAGAGAAAACGAAGCGAAAAGAGAAGAGTGAAAAATAGGTAACCCTATACGGGCTATACACTATCAATAAACGGTAGAGATCAATTTAAGAAAAAAAAAAAAGGGTAAGAGAAATGATGAAAGGGTGGGGCTAATAACACCCCATAAAATATTATAAACACCCCTACATGTTAAACACACCCCATTAAAATTTAAAATTCAATGTTTATTACTATACACACTCCAATTATTTCCTATTTACCCTCCAGCCCTCATAATTAATAAAAATTAACTAAATCTTTAAAAACATATAAAATTTAAATAATAGAAAAAAATTAATAATACAATAAAATTAAATGTAAACGTTGAAAATATTTTAAAAATTCAGTTAAATTTTAAAAACCATTTAAATATGGAACAGTCAATTAAAAAAAATTAAGAAAATAAAAATAAAATCTAAATAAAATCTGAAAATAAATCAAATAAAAAAATTAAGTATTAACGATTTTTTTTAAATTAAATAAAATAATAAAGAAAAATCAACTCAATATTAAATTAAAAAATAAAATCTTTAAAAATAAAATAAAGCTAAATAAAATTTAAAATTTTCAACTAAAATTTAAAAAAAAATTAAATCAATTATATTTTTAATATTTATAATTAATTTAATTAATTCTTAACATTTAGGTGATTTTTAATATTTTAGATTTTATTTATCATTTTTCGATTTCTTAATTTTAATTGATTTTTAATTAATTATTTTTTACGATTTATTAAAAAATTCAGGAATTTATTTATTTTTAATTGATTTTTAAATTTTTTATTGGAATAATTTATTTGTTTTTATTTTTAAAAAATATTTAATTTTTTCAGTTTTTTTTTAATATTTGATTTGTTTAAATTAGTTTTTTTAATATTTTATTAATCTTTTAAAATACTTTTCAGATTTTAATTACATTTTTAAAGATTTTTTCTAGTTTTTTTTTTTAAATTATCTTTAATTTGTATAAGGGTTACTTAGTCATTTTACAATTATCTATTTTTATTTTTAAAATGATGGGGTGTGTATAATATGTTTTGAGGTGTTAGTAGCGGTACCCATGATGAAAATCTAAGGAATTTTAAAATGAAAGAGAATTGAGAGGAGAGAGATTGATATAAGTCAAACAAATTGTGACACATGACATTAGATATTTCCAATCGTGAGGAAGAGGAAAACGAGTATACCCTCGACTACACATGAACATTCACGCTTCCATTCTCAATACGAGTCAACCCTACACTAAAGTATTCTCATATCAATAATAAGGAAACAGAAAAAATGAACAAAGCTCCACCAAATACCATGACTCTATTAATCCATCAAACCACTCAAAAAAGTCCCACACGGGGAAAAAGGCTCCACACCTAGAAAATGAAAAAACAAACTGCAAGAACACAACCAAGCAAAGGCAACACCAGAAAGAAGGCAGAACCAACAAAAACTAAAAACTATAAGAAAAAAACAGTAAATGGGATCAAGGATAAATTCCCGATTACCGTGGCTCCGTTAAGGATAATATATCAATTTATCCCAACAACACCATAGAATAGGTCTACATATCACAAAAAAAGTCTAAGAAAGAAAAACCGAAAAGCACGGCGACGGAAGGCGTCAGCAAACGACGACGGAAGCCAGCGACGGTTCAGATCGAAACTAAAACTCACAAATCTACAAGGGAACGAACAGATTTACATGAGAGAAAGATATATCTACAAGGGGAAGAGGGATGGTGAAGATGATCGGAACTATGTGTGAATCGCACCTAGAGTGCGTGAAAATCGCACACAGACCCCCACCCTTCCGCTCTACTCTTACACCGATATTTTGCGGTGTTTAATATGTTAAAGTAACTTGTATAGTAGTCCTGTAGAACGCCAATGAGCCTAAATGAAAAATGTCATATATTCAATACTTTCACTTTTCCTTTCCCAAGAGATTATTTAGCCCCCTCCATACAACTATTTAGGGGAAATTGAGAGTTTTGGCTATTACTATACTGCCCTTCCAACTACCATTCTAACAACATGCCCTAATTCCAATTCTTGCATATTCCCCTCTCCATACAACTACATTATTCTGGGAAGAGGTCGTATGGGTTGGGGGGACAGCTTGAAAGACAGGTTTTCTAGGCTATATATGTTGAGTGAAAGAAAGGAAATAACTGTGAGAGAAATGAGAGAGTGGCGTGAGGGTGTTTGGGATTGGGTATGAATGTGGAACAGGGAGCTAAGAAAAAAGGAGCAACTTTTACTTAATGAGTTGATTATGATTGTTAACAGGTATGTACCAGAGAGGAATAACATTGACAAATGAAGATGGAAACACTCGTCGAATGGAACTTACACAATAAAGGAGGTTTACGAATGGTTAAAAAACAAAAAGCAAGCGATGACCAAGGAATGCAAGGAGCATGAAGAGTACTATGGGAACGATTGCCAACTAAAATGAATCTACAAAAGAGAAAGATTATCTCAACAGGAGTAGAGACAAAATGCATATTCTGCGGAGACCCGAAAGAGACGGTAAAACATGTTCTTTTTAGTTGTCCGTTCTCCTACAGTGTATGGATGCAATCTTTATATATAAAAGGAGGACGAGAACTCTCTAAAATTCGACACGTGTACATTTTAGATGTCTTTTCCATCTGCCACGTGTCAATTTGAGTATTTATTTACCCTCTTTATTCTGAAACTATATATAAAAGGAGGACGAGAACTCTCCAAAATTCGACACGTGTACATTTTAGATGTCTTTTCCATCTGCCACGTGTCAATTTGAGTATTTATTTACCCTCTTTATTCTGAAACTGAAAAATCCATGGGCATATTTAACTTCAAAACAACTGTTTCTTTTATTTATTTACCCTCTTCAATCTAAAAATGAAAAGTCTATAGACATATTTAACTTCAAAACGTCAGTTTCTTTTCTATGTGTGGACTGTTTCTCTTCCTTATGTTTATATGCAAGCAACCATGACCAGTGCAACTATGCAGCTTTGTTTCTCTCTCAACATAGAATTTGGATTAAATAAAAAATTCATTATATTTTTAATTTTCTGAATTCATTTGGCTGTAAAAGTAGGAGTAACAGGCAATCGAATGTATCTCTGTTGCGTTTACGAATTGATGAATAGCGACATCATCTCTTTTGGTTGCCGATATTTTGAGAGCATCATATGCTTGCACGTACGCTCCGTTAATTTTTCGTGCGGTTCTTGCACAGTTGCACTATATAATGTGCTCTTATATTTATATGTAAAGATATCTATTAGAGAATTAATATATATATAAAAAAGAATTGAATATTAATGTGTTTTGAAAATAATGAAAAAACAGTAGAGGAACGCATTGTGTAATGAGAGTAGCCTTGGTGTAGAGGCCAGAGAAGCTAAGAAAAGGTTAGATGAGAGGCTCCAACCCCAGTGAAGACCATCGAAAACTAATAGAGTAACAGGTATATAATCTAATTATTGAGTGCCAAGATTTTTATAAATTTGTGAATTGTGTATATATATGTGAGGTATGTCGCTGAGATCGGGCGCTAAGGCGGAGGTGCGACCGAACGGCTGTAAGGTGGTGGTGGACGCCGACAAGAGGCGGCGAAGAAGGGAGGACAGCATGGTCGAGACTCGAAAGATTAATCTTGGATGACGCGGTGCATTGAAAATGCAATTAAGATGAATTAATATGAGAACAGAACAAAAAAGACAAGCATTTGGATGAAGAAGGTTTGTTTGAAGATAATGAAGTTATATAAAATTCAAGTTAGCAAACAGGAATTATATGTATATACATATTTTGTTTTACTTTTTTTTTTTTATGCCACGGTATTCGGTCCAAGAATCGATTAATTATTATGTTGTACTGCAACATTCTATTATAGATTCAATTAGAAATAAATTTCTTTTCAAAGAAAGCTCATAGTTCGTTATATGTCTCAAGGGGTTAGCGCAAGCCCTTCGGATATTTGATGCCCTTCGGATATTTGATGGGCTAGATTCGATACATGCTTATAATGTGGCAAGTATAAGCAATGAATCTATGCTCAAAATGCACGTAAAACACGAGGTTAGCAATACAAAAATTTAGTTGGTATCATCAATTGCTATGCTTATAATATTTTACTGCTTTGTTAGTAATTTCCATTGTAGATGTTTGAGGTATGAGTTCTTCATCTTCCACTAAAAAATCAATCATTTATGCGCATCCATTAATTTTATTCTTAATGCACCATGTTCTTCATCTTCTAAAAAAATAGCAGAGTTTTTCATCTTAAAATTAACCATTGATCTTCTCATTTTGTAAAAGAAAAAAAAGTATAATTTTTTTTTGGTTGGAGATGGTCTCCCCTATAAATAAGTTGTTTTCCACCTACCTCTCATTCATTCAACTTTTGATGATTGTGATTCTCTCATTAGTCTCCTTTTCCAATCTTAATAGGGACCTCCTACACGCGTGTAGTCGGGATGTCGTAAGGTGTCGTAATGACTACCATAGTCAATTAATCTAAGTCATTAAAAATCTAATCTAAATGTTTAAATTTGATGACCTATTACCTTTTGTAAATTTTACGATATGTATTGTCGTAACGTGTCATAAATTTGTATTTTCTATTAAATTAAATTAATTAAAATATACTATTGTAAAATTACATTTTTATCCTTATACAATAAAATAATTTATTATTTACCCTTATGTTATTAATAAAAGTAATAACAAAGAATAAATCAAATCAATTAATTAAAAAAAAAATCAAATTAAAACTTAAGGAATTAAATTCATTAGAACATAGCTATTTAATGCGTTTTCAATTCATATGTTTTTTTCTCGCCTTAGTGACCTACCATCTGCGTCTGCTATCATCAGCCTCCACTGCCAGCCGCTACGTCTGCTATCATCAGTTCTCCATCCGACTTCTTGGAGTCAGCGACCGTCGGCGAAAATCGGGAATTGAGCGAGGAATCACCAACAGTGAGATAAACACATTATTACTTCGATAATCGGATTCACTTTGCAACTTATGAACGTTGGAATTGGGGGAGAAATAAATGATTCCAATTCATTCTCAATTTATGAACAATGGAGTTGGGAGAAAAGAATCATAATTTCAATTTCAGGTCTAAGAAAAACAAAACTCGATGTGGCTGGAGAAGAAAGTAATGTATTATTTTGGAATTTGTTTATTTCCTTTTTAAAATTTAAAATTATAATATTTGTATTAAAAGGGCAGGATAATAATTTTATTATTTTTTATAAATTAAACTTTCTTAAAAATAATTTAAATAAAAGAAGGGTAATATAATAAATAACAAAATACAATTTAAAAAAGGATAAAAATAACTTAAACCTGTATAACAGGTAGCAGGTCATTACGACGCGACGTGGCGCGATTCGACAAAGTGACTATGTAGTCACTTTGTAAAATGTGACTACCGTAAGAATTGCCCATCTTAATATCAAGGTAATTAGAGTTTTACTTTTCCATTTCTTTCTATTCAATTAATCGTTAATTGTTGATTATCTCATTTATCTTTGAGTGCTTTTATTTTGTTATTTACATGTAACACATTTCGTTTTATATGATATAAGAATTTTCATGTTTCATCTCATGGTAGGTGAAATGAGAGGACATGTATAAGGGCAATATTGTTTACAACGATGGTGGCATGGTGCTATGTTCTGGAAAATAGGGCTGACAATCAAGTACCCATCTAATGTGAAATTTGTAGGAGATGTAATTGAGATTGACTATTAAATTTAGTTTAGGGGATTGTATCAAATTTTGGCTAGCGAAAGTAAGATTGATAAGTGATAACTTCCACTTTTCGACCAATGCAATTTGTCTTTTTATCTTGAAGATGAATTTTGTTAATTTTATATATCATTTTTTTATGTTTTATCCATTTGATAAATAAATTGTCAATTGAATGAAATTTTGAATCAGATTATAATGGTAAAGTATATATTATTTCTTAGTTAATTGTTCTTTTCATCACGTCAAATAATGAAAAAAATATGAAAGGGGTTTTGATTTCATTTACCCATTTCAATAAGAGGCTCCATGGATATTACAAGGTCACGATAATACAAAAAATTTGGGGTGCCCTCGACTATCCTGCGAGATAATATTATATTTTTTAATGCTAAAAATTTAAATTTTATTCTACATTTTCATAGTTTTCCATTTTGTATTCTGAACATGGTACATAGGTAATTTATTTAGGTTTAGGCTAACAATATTTGGCTAACCACATTTTCTGAACAACAAAATTGCAAGAAAACGTTCTTATGACTCTGAGTGTAAATGAAGGGTTTGTTGATCTGAAATTATGTTAATCCTTTCTTATGCTAGCATTTTGTTAATGATTTCACTATAAAATCATAAGAAAAGTTAATTTAGCATTCCTGGTTAATTTTATGCTTTGATTTCCATAATTTGCTGTTGTGTTTCTTGCCTCTCAAAACGTTTTCTTACCATTGGATTACATTCGTCATTTTTTCTAAAATTTGTGAGACATTGTTTAGAAATTGAATTGAATTAAATATTTTTAAGTTAATGCTAATTATCTTCAGTGATAGCTTCAACTTATGTTTTTTTGTATTAATCATTATAATTTATAATATTTTAGAAGAATTGATTTTTGTAAGGATTGGTGTAGAGGTTTCATATTCATCTGAGGACTATAATACAGAACACTCCATGCATCCTTAATCAACATATTTGAAATAAATAACCCATTAAAATATGGGTAGAACTACTATTTTATTAAAATTTGTCAATGCTAAATGAGAAATGTATTTTTGCAGATTATAAAGATTCATAGTGAAAATAAAGAGGGAGCTTGGATTCTCCATTTGCTATTGTTAGGCCTCCTAGACATCATGCAGAAGTAGGTGAACCATAATGTTGCTATTAACACACAAGTTTATTTTTTTAAATGAAAGAGTGAATCAGTTCCTAGAGTTCTAAATTCTAATCATGAATTTGTATTGATGAAATGCTCTTGAATCTTTTAGCTGTGTATTAAACTTTTGCATGCCACATCTTTTCATAATATAGAAAGAATTGGGGATCAACAAAATCCTTATAGTTAATTGTAATGTACATCATGAAAATGGTACTAAAAAAATGTTCAACAATGACCCTTGAGTTATTAAAGAAAATAATCTATGAAAACAAAAAACACATACTTTGACTTTTCTAAAAAAAAACACTTAGTTTGAACTCTTTCTCCGCGAGTTTTAATAAAACATATGCACATATTTTATATATAAGGGTATTTACTTATTCGACTAAAATAATCTAAAATAGCCCGTGCATTGCACGGGTAAAAATCTAGTGTTTTAAATGGATTGAAGTAGAGGCGGTCTTAAACGTAAACCCGTCCGCTAATCTTCTTCACTGCAGCAGACTAGTGAAAGGTAAAAAAGAAAGAAATGGTTTTGGTATGTATATGGGAATGTGTTGTGTGGCTAATCTGGAAAGCAAGGAACAAGAGAATCTTCAACGATAAATAGATACACCTCGAAAAAGTGTGCAAGGAGATGATATCATGTCTATAGAGTTGGACTTATACCCAATTGTATATGTTCATTTTTACCGATTAAAAAAAAAAATTGAATATAAAATTTTGATTAAAAAAAATATGAATAAAAAATACGTGTAAAAAAAATATTATCAATAAAAATCTAAATAAAATTTAAATAAAAAAATTGTGTATACAATATTTATATTAAAAAAAATTGAATTAAAGAATATGAATAAAAAAATATGAATAAAATAAATTGTCTAAGAAAAATGAAAATAAAACAAAATTCATTGGCCGACACTTTTCCTACCTAATTGTCCCAACAAGAAAAGTAAAGAGTCTAACAAGAAACGGGACTACAAATTATTTTGCAAAATTAATTCTATTATTAATTATATTATTTTTTCTTTTTTCTTCCATACGATTCTTCACCTTAATATAATATAGGAATAATTCTTCCACAAAATATGCATATATCCTAACAAACTAACTACTCAATAATATCTTCTAATATCTTAACTATTCAAAATATATTCAAAATATATTCTAATTGCCGCTTAACAATTTATTATGGGCCTCGACTTCACCTTGGCATGTTAAATTCAATGGGCCGCCCTTCAACCCGACTCTCGACTGTACAAAATTTTGAGCCCACGACCCTCATTCTCATCATTCCCATCTCCTTTACAAACATCCTTGTCCTCAATGATGAATTCAGAATTATCGGAGTCTGATCCACCGACGTTGATCAAAAAAAAATATTTGGTCTTATCCGGTTCAATCGAAAGTGCTTTTCTGCAATATTTTTCGACAAATTTAAAAATTTTCCAACAATCTCGAACAGTCTTTCTCAACCATGATCTGAACCTTCTTCCATTGAGATCTTACGGACTTGGTTCTTTTTTCAGAAATTGTTATTTCTTGCCTCAACAAACTCATCGAAAATTGGTGGTACATCATAACCACAATTTTCATCAAAATATTCATCGAAAATTGGTGGTACATCATGACCACAAATTTCATCAAAATATTCATCGAAAATTGGTGGTCCATCATAACCACAATTTTCATCAAAATATTCATCGGAAATTGGTGGTCCATCATAACCACAATCTGTTCTAATTTTTCTTCCCCCGTCCTCCTTGGGCGTCGGGTTCACCCCTTCGTCAGAGCCTGTACAGAAGGTGCGGTGTTCTTCAGATGACGAACTTGACTTGATTCTTGATCCGGTTCTTGATGATTTATTCTGTAACAATTTCGACATCATTCGTTTCATCTTGGCATCGATACTTTTGAATCTTGTCTCTAGTAACTCAATACGTTCCTGATGAGTTCCTAACATGACGATCGTGATTCTCGAATACTCTTAACGAAAGCACCAATTTGATGAGAACCACGATACGAAATTCAAATAAATCCGTAATCCCTAGTTCAGGCTAGCAAGAAACGGGGCGCAAACTATTTTGCAAAATTAATTTTATTATTTTTTTTCTTTTCTCTTCCATTCGGTTCTTCACCTCAATATAATATAGAAATAATTCTTCCACAAAATATGCATATATCCTAACAAACTAACTACTCAATAATATCTTCTAATTAATAATATCTTCTAATACCTTAACTATTCAAAATATTTTTTTAATTGGGCTTAACAATTTATTTCGACTTCACTTTGGCATGTTAAATTCAATGGGCCGCCCTTCAATCCGGCTCTCGACTGTACGCAATTTTGAGCCCACGACCCTTATTCTCATCAGCTCCACATGACAGGAAAGCAAAAATATGGGAGAAATAGACATCATTTTATATTGCTTACTTGGAGTATAATAGATGAATAATGATTGTACTAGAATGTAATAGATACCACTAGAAAGTAATTTCTCTCTTTTTTAAAATTTAAAAATAAACTTAGGATCCTCATCCGTGATAATTGATGATAACTTTTGAAAGAGATGCGTAAATAAAGACTAATATATTCTTCCAACAATTACTTTGACACTCGATTTATTGGAACGTACCGAGACTACATTCTCATTCCAAAAAAAGGAAATTTTTTTAGTTTTCATAAACTTCATTTCATAATATTTATAATTTTACACAACATATATGACATTATTTTTTTAACTCTACATATACACATAAATCAGTCAATTTATTTACTTTACACATAAAAGTTTACAAATTACTAATCAAATCCCTACTTATTATTCTACTTTAGCCAAATGTATGTTCACCTACCTATAAGAATAATTTTAGAACATAGAGAATATTATATATATATATATATAATTTTAAGAGAGATATGAATAATTTATAGTAATATTTAAAATTATATTAAATCTCATTTTTTAAAAAACAATTAAAAATATAAATGTATATCTAAAATAACGAATCTGAGATTTGTAGGGTGTTACATTTTGCTTATAATAATGAAGTCTTTTTATAAATTTCTAAATTAATATACAATTTAATTTTAAATTCAAAGTTATTTGGTATTGAATAATATATATATATATATATATATATATATATTTTAATTACAAATTTCATTTAGACAGTGAATAATAGATTAATTTTAATTTGTATTTAATTACAAATGATTTTTTAATTTTTTTTATAATAATGAAGTCTTTTTATAAATTTCTAAATTAATATACAATTTAATTTTAAATTCAAAGTTATTTGGTATTGAATAATATATATATATATTTTTTAATTACAAATTTCATTTAGACAGTGAATAATAGATTAATTTTAATTTGTATTTAATTACAAATAATTTTTTAATTTTTTTAATAATAATAAGTCATTCAATAAACGATAACCTTGAAAACGGGAACAATTTATAATAGAATATCTGTATGTTGGGCTCTTGATCCTCTTTAAGTTCAGCCCATTTGTATTTCGGCCCATAACCCTTACATATAGTTATCTTTAAGTTCAGCCCATTTATATTTCGGCCCGTAACCCTTGCATGTTATATAAATCTTCCCGATCCACAATTACCTCTTTCATTCACTCTGAAAAACCCTAGCCCCGGCCGTCAGCTATCTACAATCTCCACAGCAGCTATGGTGACGCCTTGATTTTTCCTCTAATCTCACGCATCATTGTGTTTATTGTCTGTAATTTTGTCCCTGATTATGTTTTTGTTGTGTATTTGCAGGCGGATATCGACCCAGAGGTTGCGGCCGGACAGCCGAAGAAGAGAACGTTCAAGAAGTTCAGTTTCAGGGGCGTTGATCTCGATGCTCTACTTGACATGTCCACCGATGACCTCGTGAAGCTCTTGAGTGCTCGTGCCAGAAGAAGGTACATAATTTCCCCTTTTGCGGAGTTTTTCTATGAGTTAGGTTATAGTAGTTTGATTAATGGATTTGATATCGTAGTTGGTATGAAATACTGATTGCTCTGTTTGTTTGTTTGTTTTTTTGGATATGTACTCTCTGCTTGTGTAAAGGTTGAATAGGGTTTTCTATGTAATTTGCCCTGAACTAAACATTCAATAGACTGTAAAAATACAGATTTATTATAGTTTTGACACTTCATAATGAGATTGATTTGATGTACTATATCGTAGACTTTTTGATGTCCTAATTTTTTCAGTAGGTATTTGTGTTGGCCTTTATTTTTATTTGTCATCAGGTATTTTTATAATTGTTGTTTCTGTTTGCTAAACGGTAATACGCTTGTTATGCTTGACCATACCAGTTTAAATGCTCTAATCATTTTGTAAGATGTCGAATGTATCTGATTTGCTACAAATTTAGTCATTTTACTTTATTTTGATTTAGCTAAGCTATGTTTGGTAGATGCACTATGATTTGTCTCGCTTGTTTTAATTTGTTCTTCTCATTTACAATGTTGAAATGATCAGGTTCCAGAGAGGTTTGAAGAGGAAGCCTATGGCTTTGATCAAGAAGCTGCGCAAGGCTGTGAGTGATCAATGTCTTACTTTAATAAGTAGTTCCAACTAATTTATTTCATTCTTTTGGTATCTACTTATGTTTAATATGCTGTAATTTTTTTTAATCAATGTAATCATGTTAATGCTGATGCCTTAATTGTGAAAACCCTTTGTATGTTATGTCAACACAGTGAATAGTCATGTACCTCTGTTGTAATTAACCAGTCTAAACTAATGCGTTTTCCATATGTTCCTTTTCAGTTAGATTCACTAAGTCTGATATGTTGAATTGTTTTGAATTTGTTATCCCTTTTATTGTATTCATGGTGCTATATGATTAATTTTGTAGAAACGCGAGGCCCCTGCTGGTGAGAAACCCACTCTTGTGAGGACCCATTTGCGTAACATGATCATCGTCCCTGAGATGATCGGAAGTGTTCTTGGAGTGTACAACGGCAAGACCTTCAACCCTGTGGAAATCAAGCCAGAGATGATTGGGCACTACCTTGCAGAGTTCTCCATCTCATACAAACCAGTTAAGCACGGAAGGCCCGGTATTGGTGCTACCCACTCTTCAAGGTTCATTCCTCTCAAGTAAGAACCTTGCGAAGATGAATCTGGAGCAGGAACAATGGTCTTAGAAGTTTTGGTAAAGACACATTTCTATTTTAATTATTATGCAGAACTTTTTGTGGGATTAGTTTGTTGTTTAACTTAATGTTGAAAGATTGTGTAGTCTTGAATTCCTATACTACTCTTACATTGGCTTTTTGATGTTATTATCTCTTATTTTTCTGCTGAAATTTCGTGATTCATTTGATTTTGCCTTCACGATCATGTTTAATATGGTACGTTGAATTTTAACTTGTTTTTAAGTACCTTGCTATTTCTTTTAAAAAGAATTAATATATAGGCCAAGCGAATATTGATCACTCCTAACAAAATCGATTAATCTATTCAAATTGATTTGGTTAATATTCAGTAGATTTTAAGCTGAAACGAATTTTCAAATTTATATGGGCTAGAATCTAATTTTTTTCTCCCAGTAGATTAGCTGAACCAAATCGCCCTTTGCCAGCTTACACCCGTTTCTACTTCTATGGAATGTTCATTCTATTAAACTTATTTTGCAACATTACAAAAATATTTGCACAGTAACACAATTTTTATTGGATGATTCATTTATTGGAATTGAACAGATATTGCAAATTAATACTCCTACGTTTCGACTTTTGATTAGGTGCATTTTAGGTACAATATCGAAATTGGTTTTTTTTGGTATTCGGTATGAAATAGTATAAAAAATATTAATAAAATAAAATTAGGTATGAAATAGTAAAATAAAATTAGGTATGAAACAGTATACCCTATAACTTAAATATGTGAATGAATAATAAATTTCGCATTTAATATTTATAAATTTTTTTGAAACCTATAATATATTACTAATGAATCAAAGTTAAGTTTTAATATGTTTCAATAAAAGTTTCATTCATTCCACTCATTACCTGCAAAATATATGTAAATTCCTATAATTTTTATTTTAATACTTTTTTCATCTTTCTTTATAATTGAAGCAAGTTATTCCACTCTCTTATACTTTCATACATTTTTTCCCCTCAATCTTTCATGATAATGAAAGATAAATTTGTAAAAAAAAAAGTTATTTAATTATACACAAAACAAGTACTCCCTCCGTCCCAGCATTTTTTGCATAGTTTGACCATCACGGAGTTTAAGAAAATGGAATATAGTGATGTGTAAAGTACTTCCCCCGTCCCACAAAGATAGCCACATATTCCTTTTTTAGATGTCCCAAATTATAGCCACATTTCCTCTTTTATTTTAGTATTAAATGTTTTATTGTCAATTTTACCCCTAATTAATAAGAGTAATTAATGTTTAGCAGATTTTGGAATATGAGATTCCAAGGGCAAAATTGGCACATTAGCAAAACCTGACTGCATTTATTGATTTTTCTTAATCTGTGTATAATCAAATGTGGCTATCTTTGTGGGACGAAGGGAGTAAAATAAAGGAGGGGTATTATTGGTAATTCATTGATTAAAGTGTGTGGAGATTTGACTTAAAGTTATAAATTGGATAAAGTTGTGGGCCCAAGTAAAATAAATGAGGGGTATTATTGGTAATAATTATGTAAGTTATTTCTTTTTTGGAGTGTGCAAATAATGTTGAGACATCCCGTTAAGGAAAGTGTGCAAATAATCACGGAACGGAGGGAATATTTATAAGACGGGAAAAGTAATAATTGCACTACTAAGATTTTACTAATACACTTAGAAATTGTTATATAACTATTAAATATGATTAATTATAATTATTTTTTCTTTCATTTTTTATTATTTAATATTTTAAAAAAAATTATTAAAAAATTTTTGTAAAATGGGTGGGGGGCCCAGTGACCCCCTGGCCCCTCTCTCCCTGCGCCCCTGGATATACTATACTAAAAATTTGGTATACCGAAATTACGATAATACTGAAATTTCAATATTGAATTTTTTTGTATTTTTTGGGTATGGTTCGATATATTTGGTATACCGTACCGAACCAACCCTAGATGGCTAGATTTCGAACCTAATTTTTTTTGTTAGTATATAAAAATAGCAACTTTACATGAGAAGAGGAAGCGTAAAATGTGGAGGAATATTAAACGGGTTCCTTGTCTCACATTGAAAAAAAAAGAGAAATTGAGCTTATATATGAAGACAAGTTTGATTAAATATGTATATGGTGGTGGGTCCAAAGACCATTCGACATTTTAGAGGGTACTTTGCACGTACTGAATTATTTAACTAAACTTGGTTGAGACAACAAAATTTATTTAACTTATTTTATGTAATCTCTGTGTTTAGAAGCCTCAGTCAATAATGTTTAAAAAAAGCATTTTACTCGAATATTTTAGGCAAACTCCATAACCCACATTTTTAAAAAAAAAAAATCTTGTTTTAACAATTTGAGTGCGTTTCCATAACAATGACACATGATAATGATTGAAAAATACTGATTTGACACTCCCTTATAACATGTGGTGACGATGATCCATTTTCTTTTTAATACTCCCTCCGTCCGCCTATAAGTTTCACGTTACTTTTTGGCACATAGATTAAGAAAAATGATTAAATAATAGATATAGTACAAGTGATGTGATTGAGAGAAGAGAGAGATAGAGAAAAAAAGTAAGATATAAAGTAAAGTGTAAGAAAAAGTATTTACCAAAAAAGGTATGAGGAGCTTATAGGCGGACGGACAAAAATGGTAAAATGGGAAGCTTATAGGCGGACGGAGGGAGTAGATAAGAGCACCTCCAACGGTTGGAAGTGCAAATTTGATGTGGCATTTTTTTTTTACCTGGGTATATAATTGGGATGTGTGGTAGAATTTGAGAGAGAGAAAATGGAGGTATAAAACTTTAGGTGCTGTTTGATTAGAGATTGTGATGGATGGAATGGGGATGAAAATTGAAAAAATATGGATGATTAGAGATTGTAGTGGATGGAATGGGGATGAGAATTGAAAAAATATGGATGAGGGTAATCATGAATAGGAATTGAATAATACTCCCTCTATTATTCAATTAAGAAAGTGTAATAATGAGTGGAGTTTTGAGGGGTAATTTTGTAAAACTTTATGTATAAAGTAAAGAATAAGTTGACTTTTGTGTATATGTGGAGAAAAAGTAATGACATTTGTGTAAAATTGAGGATATTGTGAAGGTGAAGTTTATAAAGGGTTTTCCATTTTAAGGGTGTGAAAGTTATTGTGGGACGTCCCGAAAAGGAAAGTGTGAAAGTTATTGTGGGACGGAGGGAATAGTTGTGTTTGGATAGAGATTGAAAAATAGATGTTGATAGAAAACTTTATGTCAAATCAAGTATGAGAGAGAATAAATGTGTGTAAGAAAGTAGAAGAGAGAATAAATGTGTGGAAGAAAAGTAGGAGAGAGAATAGATATGTGGAAGAAAAGTAAGAGAGAGAATAGATGTGTGGAAGAAAAGTAGGATAGAGAACGAGTGATTAAAAGAAAAAAATGGTGATGCGATTGTATAAAAATAGGTTTGTAGGTGTATTATAAGAATGGATGGAGAGGGATGGAGACTGGAGAGAGATGGGATGGGGGACACCCATCCAAATCCGGATGGGGCAATCCCAAACCAAACACAGCCTTGGTGAAATGGAGGTGTGTTTGGTTTGGGATTGGCACATCCGGATTTGGATGGGCCATCCCCCATCTCTCTCCATCCAAATACACATCCATTCCTATAATACACCTACAAACCTATTTTTATACAATCACATCACCATTTTTTTTCTTTTAATCACTCATTCTCTCTCCTATTTTTCTTTCACACATCTATTCTCTCTCCTACTTTTCTTCCACACATTTATTCTCTCTCCTACTTTCTTACCCACATTTATTCTCTCTCCTAGTTGATTTGACATAAAGTTCTCCATCCACATCTATTTTTCAATCTCTATCCAAACACAACTACGTATTATACAATTACTATTCATTGATCACCCTCATCCATATTTTTCCAATCCCCATTCCATCCACCACAATTCCTAACCAAACATCACCTTAGTGTACATCAAATTCGAGAAAAGCTGATTTGTGTGGGCCCGAGAAGATTTGTCTTTTTTTTTTTTTTTCTTCTTTTCTTAAATTTATCTTTTATCCTTTTTATTTTATGTTACTTATTACTTTTTTATATTTTATTTTAATTTCAATATGTTTTGGTAATATGCTTTTTATCATTATTTAATTATCTATTTTTATTTCATGTATTATTGTGATTTAGTTTAACATTGTCCTCATTTTTCATTTATCTCAATAAAATTTTCACTTTTATTTTTTAAAATTTTGTGCAAAAATTATCTTAATGTTCTAAATAATAATAATAATAAAAAAAAGTTGTTTGACATGAATTAATCAATTAATAATTTATTTTAATATAAATTCAAAAATAATTTTTTGGGTACAAATATTTTTTAACCTATCTATCACATTTGTCTAACATATTTTAATGCGATAGTTTTTACTATTTTTATTTCATGTATTAATAAATAAATAATTTACTTTAATATAAATTCAAAAATAATTATTTTATTCATTAATTAAGATTTGTAAAATAAATAAAGTGAAAAATATTGAATGAATTAAATAGGGTTGGTCTCTTGTACACTCAAGTACACCATGTACTTGAGTGGACTTTTATTGGTCAGCAGTTGACCGTTGACTTTGATCGGTCAACTGTTGACCATTGACCAATTTTTTTTTCATTTTTTTTTTTCGATTTTTTTTTTTTGATTTTTTTTTTTTAAACAGAAAATTTTATATTTTAACTATTTTAACATACACTTTTCAGATATAATAAGATACACTTTTTAGTTATGATATCATACACTTTTCAGTTATAATAATATACACTTTTCATTAATAAATCATATATTTTTTGGATATAATAACATACACTTTTCAGTTATAATAACATACACTTTTCAGTTATGATATCATACACTTTTCAGTTATAATAACATACACTTTTCATTAATAAATCATATAATTTTTGGATATAATAACATACACTTTTCAGTTATAATAACATACACTTTTTAGTTATGATATCATACATTTTTTTACTTATAATAACATACACTTTTATTTAATAGAACATACATTTTCCAGTTATAATAACATACACTTTTCATTAATAAATCATATATTTTTCGTATATAATAACATACATTTTTCAGTTATAATAACATACATTTTTCATTAAATATAACATACACTTTTCACTTATAATATCATACACTTTTCAGTTATAAGAACATACACTTTTCAGTTATAAGAACATACACTTTTCATTAAAAACAATGTTGCACTTTTCAATATACTAACATACACTTTTCATTAAAAAACAAAGATGCACTTTTCAATATACTAACATACACTTTTTCAAAAAATAAAAATAAAAAAAATCGAAAAAAAAAATAAAAAAAAAATAATTAAAAAAAATTGAAATTTTTTTTTTTTTTAAAAAAAAGTCAAAGTTTGATAAAGGTCAACAGTTGACCTGTCCAAAGTCTACTCAAGTACACGGTGTACTTGAGTACATACAAGACTTTGACATTAAATAATATGAATGGTAGACACTAAAATAGTAACAGTTGCACCTGAGATGATTGAAGAGTGAAGGTAAAAATTGATAGGTATAATTTACTTTTAATATGACAGCTACAAATGTGTATACCATTGGAGATGCTCTAAGTGAAAAAGAAGAGCATACTTTAAAAAAGCATAAATTATTATTTGCAGCAGAATCTTTCCATTCACCTTCATTCAACAACTCCATCGCCATTGCAGCTCATCTTCATTTCGCGCTTCTCTTATTTTGAACTTATTATTAACTGAATTGATTCTGCATTCAACTAAATCCATGGATGCTGCGGCCACTTCTTCATCTCCTCTCCATGTTCGCCGCGTGCTGCTAACGAACCTCATCATCAATAGGCTCCACATGCTCTTCAATGGAGTTGCTATACTCTCTGTTTTCTACTACAGATTCACTACTCTTTTCCGCATATTTCACACCAGAGAGGCTCCAGTTTTGCCCTATCTAATCGTTATTATCTCCGAGATTATACTCACCTTTCTCTGGATTCTTCACCAAGCCTATCGATGGATGCCCGTTCAACGAACTGCCTATCCCGAAAAGTTGCCGGAAGACGAGAAGCTTCCTCCGATCGATGTCTTCGTCTGTACGGCGGATCCGAGCAAAGAGCCCCCTCTCGGGGTCATGAACACCGTTATATCGGCGATGGCGCTTGATTACCCTTCTCATAAGCTTTCTGTTTATCTCTCCGACGATGGTGGTTCTTATGTGACATTGGACGCCCTTCGTGAAGCTTGGAAGTTCGCCAGATCTTGGATTCCATTCTGCAGAAATTATGAGCTCAAAATCAGGTGTCCAGAATCCTATTTTGCATCCAAGGAAAGTGCTCATGAAAAGTTCTTTGGTAGCAGTGAGTTCATGGAGGACAGGAAGATGATAGAGGTACACAAATATTATTGACGTTAAGGTGTTTGATATGTGGTTTTCTCACCAACTTGATTTTTGGGTTGCAGAAAAGATATGAAGAATTCAAGGAGGCTCTGGATAAGATTTCAGTAAATGCAAGCGCTTCTGTTAGCAAAGATCATCCGCCTACTATCGAGGTAGAAAAATTCGTTTGACTATTGTATACATCCTGATTTATGTAGTCTTTTAGAATTGAAATTTTATTTGAAAACATACCATTTATGCAAAAATATATAGCAGCTCAGTCACTTTGCTCCCCAATAGGAATTTGCTTTAATTTTCTTATATAACTGAGTTTGGTTATATAAGTGACCAGAAAACATTGCAGACTTGTTATTTAGACGTTGAGGAGATAGTACCAAGTAAATTTTCATGTGATTGATTGCCAATGAAACTTACATATTTTAGTTAACGATTCCCGGTTGAACTGGGGATGGTCCCATATGCCAGAGTGAATAAGTTCAAATGGTTCATATAATTGTGCTTCTTAAACAGAGAGAGGCTGGTTGTCATTTAGCTTGCATACAAGGGGAACAGAAAAGCTACAATTTCATTAGTCAGCAAGGAAGATTACACTTTTAATACTCTCGTATCAGTGTAATAAGCACAGTGACCTAGTTTATTAAGAAACAATGTTACATCATACTTATTTTTTGAAGTAACTGAATTGGCGGAAGCAGAAGGACTTGGTGGAGATTGTTCTGAGAGTTGACTGTCATGACTAACAGCCTGAGAACCCAAGTTGTTGGACTAGACAATCTCTTAGAATTCCTTTTAGTAGAATAGAATGGCTACAAGATAGATAACTCACAAATGAGTGATTGATTGATCATGAAGCATGTCAATAATTCAGTGATGTTCAAACAATTGGCTTAGATCTTTTTATCATGTATGCCTGATGATTAAGCAAGATCTAAAGTGAGAAGCTTAGCAGCTGAAGGACTTTAGGTATGCTTTCAAGAGACTGGCAAAAGTATGCCATCCTGATTTCATACATTTTATGCACCCAAGATATAGAAGTAGATGTCCATGTCTTGAAACTTAATTAGATATGAAGATGATGGATTGCTTTAGAATAAAATAACCTGTTTCAAACAACATCTTATACGAGTAATTCCTTTCTCATTACTTGCCTCCAAATCTTACAATTGCAGTATTGCTTTTAATTACTTTTAGTCTCAAATATGATTGTAACGACAGGTGATGACAAATGAAAATATGGATTCAGACCTAAAAGAGATGCCACTTCTAGTTTACGTTGCTCGGGAGAAGAGGCCTGGTCATCCACACCATTTCAAAGGAGGAGCACTTAACATTCTTGTAAACCCTTTTTATAACACCCCCTTATCAATTTATTATGACAATTATTCATTGCTATACTCTGGACGAATTTTTATTTTTTCAATTTTCTAGCCTATGACAAGTGTGTGGTAATTATTTTATACACAAGGGTTCATGCACTGATATCACTAAAAGTACTCCCCAGACTAGCATGGAATCATTATTTTTTGCTTTCTTTTATTTCCTCTACCTTTTGTCATTTATTTTCTCTTGAGCATATTATATAATTAGCCTACTCTGATTTGCAGCTTCGGGTATCTGCTTTACTCAGCAATGCTCCATACTTCTTGGTGTTGGACTGTGACATGTATTGCTATAATCCAACATCTGCTCGCCAAGCTATGTGCTTTTTTCTTGATCCCAAAATATCTCCAAAATTAACTAGGGTCCAGTTCCTTCAAAAATTCCGTAATGTTAGCAAGTATGATATCTACGATGGTCGGCTGAACCCCATTTGGGTATTTTACTATCTTTGACATTTTGCAGCACTACTTAGCCTGAGAATTTTTTTCCTGCACGTATGAACACTAATCAAATTTTATGCAGAGAGAAGGGCAGGGAATGGATGGGAATTTAGGACCTGCCATTTATGGTTGCAACTTTTTCATGACACGAGAAGCAATATATGGAACTAAGAAACTTCAAAAGGGTACTACTGATTGTAGTAAATCTGCACAGGTCTTCATATTATATCTGTGTACAAATAGGTGATATTTAAAACATCCTTAATTGTGACTGTGTCCAGATGTTGATCTCAACCAGCTGAAGAAGTCATTTGGCTCAAGTAATGAGTTCATCAAATCACTTTACGAAAGTTACAAACCACAGTTGGCAGAAAACAGAAAGCCCTCAGATGAATTGCAAAAGGAGCTCCAATTGGTAGCATCGTGTACTTATGACAATGATGCACAATGGGGAAAAGAGGCAAGTATATACTGTTACAATAGTCATCTACAAGTCAAGCATCATAATTTACTTTTTCGTTTCAAGTGCAGCTAGGCTATAGATATTTTTCTGTTGTGGAGGATGCTATTACAGCCATGGAACTGCACTGTAATGGCGGGATTTCTGTGCAACTCGACCCTGAAATACCATGTTTCTTGGGTGCTACCCCTACAAACCTTAATGATGTGTTGGTTCAACAAACACGCTGGTCCTTTGGCCTAATGCAAATTGGCCTGTCAAGGTTTTCACCTCTTATATACGGTCCGTTGAAAATGGGACTTCTTCAAAGCATGTGCTATGCTTCCTTTGCACTCGACTGTCTCTACACTGTGCCTTTCTATGGCTTGGCCATAATTCCTCCAATCTGTCTCATTTATGGCATTCCTCTTTATCCCAAGGTTAGTAATTGATCATGCCTACACTTTTAAATGGTTGATTTAGACTAAGCCTATTATTTAACTTTTTTTTAAACAAATATATGTTTTTATAAAAAAAGTCTACTACTATTATTTAAGTACATAAGATTTAGAAAAATTAGCTACGATGTTGGTATTTTTTTTTCTTGGAACTCATAAGCTGTAAAGAACTTATTTTAAAATCTTCCTATAACCTATTGAAAATCTAATTTTTACCAAACAAATTTTGAGAGTTTATAAGTTCCTAAATATCTTATAATCTGTTTCAAGAAACTTATAAGCTCAATTAAATGGGCTCTTAATCTAAGATTTTAATATCTAAACGACTGCAAATTGCCTAAAGTGAAGTTAATGGATTCATGATTCTGTTTTTTTTTAAAATCATTTTTTTCCTTTAGCAATCCTAACTATTGCCTTTTCAACACGGTTTAATAGGTCTCCGATCCATTTTTCCTCGTGTTTGTCTATATTTTACTCTCATCACTACTCAAGCATGTGCAAGAAATTTTCTCCTTTGGGGATCGGGATGCATTCAGGACTGCACTGTACGAACTGCGGATTTGGTTGATGAAGTGTGGAGCATCTTACTTGTATGCACTTCTGAACGCGATTCAGGAGAAACTCGGCTTCCTTGAAGCAAATTTCAGTCTAACGAACAAGGCAGTCGACGATGAACAAAGTAAGCGTCATGAGCAGGGTATCTATGATTTCCAAGTATCCACACCACTGCTTGCTCCACTGTGCAGCGTCTACATTCTTAATTTGGGTTGCTTTATTATCGGAATCACAAGGTTGATCTTCGACAAGGGCGAGGAATTGGTGGGACAAGTTGTGCTCTCATTGTTTGCAATAGTTGTCAACTACCATTTCCTTGAAGGTATGTTGTTGAGGAAAGACATTGGCTGCATTTCATCATCCGTCACTCGCCTTTCTCTTGCAATATCTGCAATTATATTATGCTGCGGATCTCTTCTTATTCTTTATTGATTGAAAGGTTGGTAATTGAACTTGAAGTAGAATCTTCACAAACTATCTTACACTTCCAGGAGTGATTTATCAATTTTTAATTTTAAAAGCAAAAAAATAGTAAATTAATTGTGATTAGATAGAAAAAAAAATATTGGATTTTATAATGTTAATGAATTTAATTACATTCTCCCTCCTAAATAGGTGATGTTTTAAGATTTCAGGGTGAAATTACCACTGTCTATGTAAGGACAAATAGAGAGGAAATGGGCGTTTTGGTCCCACCTGCCACGCACCCTCGTTTTTTTGGTCCCATGACTTTCACATTTAGTCCCAATAGCTTAAATTTTATCACATTGAGTCCCACCGTTAGTCAGTCGTCAGTCAGCCGTTAGCGTTTTTGGTCCCGTTAATATTTCTTCCATTTTGGAGCGAAAATTGACACTTTTACTTAAATAATCTTCATTACATCCCAAAAATCTATAATTAAGAAAATAATTAAACATAATCGAGCAAGAAGAGAGCATAGCGATGAAGACCCAATTCTTACTACCAAATTTCCGACGGACATAGAATCAATTGATTTTTTGTTTACAGACTCCGATCAATACCTAGATTTCGATAGCTACGAAATTAGCTCACAGATTTCGATAGAATCAAGCAGTTTTCTTGTTCATATTCAAGAAAAGGAAGTGTACTGAGTAATGCCACCCTTGAACCACTGATCGCAAACAGAATGGAGCATAAATTTTAGCAAGTGTACTGAGTATGCAAGAAAAGGAATTCAAAGAATTGAGCAGATGAGAAGATGACCTCGATATTAATTCTTCCCTTTCGAACATCAAAATTCTCAGAGCAAACAGGATTTCCCCATTTCTGTTTCCAGTAAAATTCCGACGCAATGTCGGACCAAAATCCGGCAGGGTCCTCAATGGACCTTTTATACAACTCAATATACTGCACCACCACAAAATCATAACTGCAAAATCATAAAATTCGATTTTTCCGAGAATAAGCAAGCGCCTCTCCGAGATCATTCTCCTCGGAAGCAAGCGCCTCTCCGAGAATAACCGCATTCAGCCGGGAAATTTTTCCGGCACCGGAAGGTAGAGTGGTCATTGACGAGACATGGCGAAGCTCCTTGGAAGTAGTCAGAGAAGCAGGATTGGAAGGGAGAGAAGGAGATCTGTTCTTCAAGGGATCCGCCATAGCTGCAAAACCGGAGAATCGATCTGAGATACGAAAACGAATCGGTAGAAAATTGACCGAGTCACGTGACCGGAGAATCGATCTGAGATACGAAAACGAATCGGTAGAAAATTGCCGGAGTAATCGAACGCGACGTCGTTGGCGAGGACTGGAGAGGAAAGGAGATCGTCGAGTGGGGCGAGGAATAGCTGGCGGAAGGTAGGAGGCGAGGGCGGAGAAGGGAGGGGAAAGGCGGTGGACGACGGCAAGGAGGCGGAGATGAGTTTGCGGTGGCGGAGGGAATCATCGGAGAGAAGGGTGGAGACGACGCCTGCATCGGAGACGGAGGGAGCCGGCGTCGTCCTTGCAGGTGAAGGCGGCGGGTGAAGGCGGCCAGCTATCTTAATCTTAGGGTTTTGAAATGATTTGGGATTTTTTATTAAGGGTGAACTTTGATTTGGGGGTGAAAGTTAATAATTGACGGCCACGTGAGTCTGTCCGTTAAAACTTAACGGGGCTTGGACAAAATTTCAAAATTTGCACAATTCGAGGACCAAATGTGATAAAATTTAACCTATTGGGACTAAATGTGAAAGTTATGAGACCAAAAAAATGAGGGTGCGTGGCAGGTGGGACCAAAACGACATTTTTCTCGACAAATAGATCCTCGGACCTCAATAATTTCTAAATTAACTCCACTCCCTTTAATTTTAGTCCATATCTTCTAGCCTTCTAGGTGCAAAAGAGGATGAAAATGAAAATGAAAAAAATAAAAATCTAACCCACCACTTAATTAGAAGAAACAAAATCCATTTCCTAAAAATTCTGCGGGAGTATTTACTAGTCACAATATGATGATACCATTCCTCGAACACTTTTCTTTTTGATAAAATAATGGAGTATATTTTTGTAATTTCATATCATTGTTTAATATTTTTTATTTTTTGAGCAAGAAGAAGTGCAATATTCAACATGCAAAATTCTCAGGACCACTCCAAAATTCCTACCATGACTTAAACGTCTCATTCATACTCCAAAATATCGTAAATTTTAGGGAGTCAAATTATATTTATAAATATGGATAAAGCCTTGCGTGAGAACTGATGCATTACCCGTGAGATCAAAAGTTTAATTTCACATATTTAGAATTTAATACGTTCTTGAGTTCATGAAAGAAAAAAATTGAAGAAAAACTGTCAAAAAATTATGGGAATATGACTTTTTATATGGTACTACTATGGCACTTTGTTCTAATCTGTGTTTCGTAAATTACAATACTTCCAATTTTATTTAGGCAACGTATGGCCCAGATATATTGGACAAATCTAAATATCAATTGATAATATAAATCATTAAAGTTATCAAGAAAAAGGGGAAACAATAAGAAATGGATTCTATCTATCGATTTTTGTTTGATGGGCCAGAATCGGGTTTTGAAAATGGATGCAATTTGGGCCACCAAAATCAAAAGTCAAGAAGAAGCTCATATTATTTCGATATATTAAATAAGTTCCAAAATTTAAACATCAAAGCGCCCGTGGCCTAATGGATAAGGCGTCTGACTTCTAATCAGGCGATTGTGGGTTCGAGTCCCACCGGGCGTGCTACTTTTTTAAGGTTTTTTTTTATCTTTTTCATAACACTTCACTCATTACATATTTTTCTTAGTTAAGGTTTTTTTTTATTTAATGTTTTTTTTGAGACAAACTTTTTCATAACACTTCACTCATTACATATTTTTCTTAGTTGGTGTTTTTTAAGTTTTTTTTTTTATACAAACTTTTTCATTTAATGTTTTTTTTTATACAAACTTTTTCATTTAATATTTTTTTTTGAGACAAACTTTTTCATAACACTTCACTCCTTACATATTTTTCTTAGTTGGTGTATTCTTAAAGTTAAAGTGGTGCAAACATTTTTTTTAAAAAACAAAAAAAACGTGTGCAAACATTTTTTTAATATATAGAGCCTTAACTAATCAAAACATTCACACTTTTATTTGATACTAGGTAAGGGTGCACCTCAATTTTTGAGGGGTTAACCCAGATTCTTATGGTTTAATATTTACATATGTATTTTATTTAACATTAGAAATAAACAAAATAAATTATTATTAAATATATTACTCCTTTTGTTCATGAAATATAGTCTACTTTTTTAAGGTTTTTTTTTATTTAATGTTTTTTTTAGACAAACTTTTTCATAACACTTCACTCATCTACTTTTCATTAAATGTTTTTTTTTATACAAACTTTTTCATTTAATATTTTTTTTTGAGACAAACTTTTTCATAACACTTCACTTCTTACATATTTTTCTTAGTTGGTGTATTCTTAAAGTTAAAGTGGTGCAAACATTTTTTTAAAAAAACAAAAAAAACGTGTGCAAACATTTTTTTAAAAAACAAAAAAAAAATAACGTGTGCAAACATTTTTTTAATATATAGAGCCTTAACTAATCAAAATATTCACACTTTTATTTGATACTAGGTAAGGGTGCACCTCAATTTTTGAGGGGTTAACCCAGATTCTTATGGTTTAATATTTACATATGTATTTTATTTAACATTAGAAATAAACAAAATAAATTATTATTAAATATATTACTCCTTTTGTTCATGAAATATAGTTCCATTTATCTTATATTTTTTGTCCACACATACTTTCATACAAATATAGTTTAATTTATCTTATATTCTTTGTCCACACATACTTTCATACACTTTATGGACATTATCATTCTTCAATCATCACTAAATTACTCAATTTGTCAATTTGCCATCAATTTTATTCACAAATAATCACTTTATTCACAATGGACCCACAATACCCTGTAATATTATTACTTTATTACTTTATCTACTTTTTGTTGGAATTAATGGGAATTAATTGGGTTTTGACACCCTTGTCTAATTTAATTAATTAGACGGACTAAACGTTAATTAAGAAATAATTGAACGTGACATAGTCGATCTACTCGCGGAGTAGATGAACGTGGTATATTTAATATCTCAAAACCGAGTTAAGGTGAGTGAGAAATTAATTGTTGAAGTTGAAGAGTTTCAACTTGGAAGTTTGAGAATGTGGGGAATGGGCTCGGCCCATTCGAACTACTTCAAGAATGTTCCGGAATAATCTGGAAGTCTCAAACTTGGTCTTCAAGATTCAGTCTTCAAGACTTATCCACGTGCGAGATATTATCTCAACTGCTGCGATATTTTTGCGATATATTCCCAAGAATCGGGCCTGGGCCCACGCGTTTTTCCCTCTCCCTCCAAGGGTTTCTTCTGCCTATAAATATCAGACTCTTCCCTCATACATCCTTACGCTGAAATTCGCCCCTCTACCCTTCTACTCTCCTCTCGTCCCTACGCAATGTGTTGAGCTCCCGAAAGCCTTACACTGTTCTTTCTTGTGACGGATATATATCCGAGAGTGTTCAGTTCGTACTAAGTACGTTCGCCGATACTTCTTACACAGTGGTGCTACTGTGTATTAAGTGAAAGTCGTTTTACCTTTGGGAACGGAACGCCGTAACAGTCGAGCACTATCCTGGGCGTATTCTGTTCTGCGGGAAAAGAGTTTCCCTTGACTCGACTTATTTGTGTTATCATATTTGTTATCTGAAATCTTCGATATTGCAGGTTGCAGTTTACACGGCGTAAACAGGTTCCAACAATCGCAGAACAGAATATTGATATTAATTAATTTAATTTCTTGAATAATTAATTAATTAAAGTCTCTGATAACTACTGCACATATCGGATTTGCTCCTAATTAAATTATTATTGGACTTAATATTTATATACACCATTATTATATTTATTGGTATCCACGGCAAATCGAAACAGAAAAAGCCATGGCACCGCCTCTGAAATTTTATTCCAGTCGCACTAATTCCGCTTCTGGCTGCCATGCCTTTCTACCAATTCGAATCTTTCGACCGGCGCCGCTCCCCGAGAATCGTTGTTTGTCCCCTACTAAATTAACAGCCTAAATAATTTCTGAAACAGAATGTTCTGCTATTTGGATAAAAACCCTCAATCGGATAATTCCACCGCCTCAGATTCGCGTCTGCCGGTGCCTTCATGGGCTCTGGTTTTGGCTACGGGCAAGCGAAGGTGGAAGCGTTCCGGATTTACTCTCAGGCCTTGGCCGCGAGACGCGGCGGCAAGGCTAATGTAAAGTACGGATAGTATAGCGGTTCGCGGTTCGCGGAATGAGATTCGTGATATTGTGAATAGAGAATTCTGAGAGCACGCCTGAAAATCCAATTATGCACATCAATTAATCTATATGATTAAATTAGAGGATGTGCTGATGAATTGATTACCGTAATTAATTAATCAAAGAGGATTAAATTGGATTTAATTAAATCAATTAATCGAGTGGATTAAATTGATTAATTACAACAATTAATCAGGAGTATCAAAGTATATTGGTATATTTGATATGAAGCATGGCTTCGTTGGAGCATGGCCTCCTAGATATGGAGCATCAAAGTATATTGGTATATTTGATATGAAGCATGGCTTCGTTGGAGCATGGCCTCCTAGATATGGAGCATTGCTTCGTTGATATGGAGCATGGCTTCCTTGATATGGAGCATGGGAGCATGGCTTCCTTGATATGCTTCCTTGATATGGAGCATGGGAGCATGGCTTCCTTGATATGGAGAACATGGCTTCGTTGGAGCATGACTTCCTTGATATGGAGCATGGCTTCGTGGGGAGCATCTCCGGCTTGGGCAGAATTGA
The DNA here is from genome assembly GCA_963675135.1 of Galeopsis tetrahit. NCBI lineage: Eukaryota > Viridiplantae > Streptophyta > Magnoliopsida > Lamiales > Lamiaceae > Galeopsis > Galeopsis tetrahit. Next base: position 71,113,589 of record OY776124.1, read on the forward strand.
TGTATTCTGTTTTCTTAGACCAAGTATTCTGAGAACAGAATTGACTTTGTCAATTAATTACAGAATAAAATAAATTAATAATTAACTAAAATTTGGATAATTACTGAGGAATATCCAAATTTAATTATTAATTATCCCTAGAAATTAAATATTTGTGCTCGAGAGCATAAATTTGTTTTGAATTTAGTTCAAAAGATTTTTACTAGTATAATTTGATCGAAAATTATGCTCGAGCTACGAGTGACAATAAAAGTCACATTTGAAATTGAATTTAATTTTGGTATGTTGACCAAAGATTAAATTAATTTTTAAGTTGGAAATAATTCCAATAAAAGAAAAATCAAAGGTCGATTTTTCAATGTATCGAGGTTGTGTCCAAATTTGGTGAATAGGAGAAATTCACAAATAAAGTGGCAAGCAACTCGAATGTGGGGATATGCATCTCCTCACATGGAAACATTCAAATGTGAGGGAGAGAGGTCTCCGTCGACATGTTTGAATGAAAAGGGTAGCTAAGGTGTGACCTTAAAGCTAAATATGGAAAAATCTAAAATGGTTGAAATCAGTGGAATGTTTTCCACAAGTAATGTGGATTTGTTCATCATGAAAAATCACATTCGAGTAAAAGCTCCACACGAGGAGTGAAAAAGTACTTTATTAATTTTATTGATGATTGTACACGATTCTGCTACGTTTATCTTTTAAGAAGTAAAGACGAAGCTATAGAAGCTTTCAAACATTACAAAACTGAAGTAGAGAATCAATTGGACACTCGAATTAAATCAATTCGTAGTGATAGAGGTGGAGAGTACGTAGCTCCGTTTGAACAATTATGTATTGAATCAGGGATTATACATCAAACGACAGCCCCTTACTCACCTCAGTCTAATGGTGTTGCGGAAAGGAAAAACCGAACACTAAAGGAGAAGATGAACGCAAGTTAATCAACTCTAGTCTACCTCAGAACTTGTGGGGGAAGCCATTATGTCGGCTAACCACATTCTGAATAAGATTCCTCACAAAACTAAGGACCAAACTCCTTATGAAATATGGAGGAAACGAAAACCTTCATACCAATACCTCAAAGTGTGGGGGTGTTTGACTAAGGTTGAAGTACCACTTCCTAAACAAGTTAAGATCGGCCCTAAAACAGTCGATTGTATCTTTATAGGATATGCTTCAAACAGTAGTGCCTATCGATTTCTGATTCACAAATCCGAAGTACCGGATATGACAGAAGGCACTACAATAGAGTCAAGGAACGCAGTGTTCTTTAAAAGTATCTTTCCTCGTAAGGAGAAAGAGGAAGTGAGTTCGAGTAAGAGAACTCTCGAAGCAACAGACGACACTGTTAGTCCTTCCACTCAAGAGAGTGAAGAACCGAGACGCAGTAAGAGAGCTAGAATTGATAAAGATTTTGGTTCAGACTTCATTACTTATGTTTTGGAGGAAGAAGAACCTAAAACTATCAAAGAAGCAATGGCAAGACCAGATGCACACCTCTGGAAAGAAGCCATAAAAAGTGAATACGAATCTATTCTCTTAAACCACACATGGGAGTTGGTTGACCTCCCCAAAGGTTGTAAGCCCTTAGGATGCAAGTGGATCCTTAGAAGAAAGTACAAAGCAGATGGATCTGTTGATAAGTACAAAGCTCGTCTTGTTGCAAAGGGGTTTAAACAAAAGGAAGGGTATGATTTCTTCGATACATACTCACCAGTGACAAGGATCACCTCCATTCGGGTGTTAGTCGCCATTGCTGCGTTGCACAATCTCGAAATACACCAAATGGACGTTAAGACGGCGTTTATTAATGGTGAGATGGATGCTGAAATATACATGGAGCAACCTGAAGGATATGTTGCTCCTGGAAACGAGAAAAAGGTGTGTAAACTCGTTCGATCACTGTATGGACTTAAGCAAGCTCCTAAACAGTGGCACTTGAAATTTGACAATACGATGTTGTCAAATGGGTTTCGAATTAACGAATGTGATAAGTGTGTATATGTGAAGGATACACCAACTGGATATGTTATTGTGTGCTTATATGTCGATGACATGTTAATCATGAGTAACAATCACGATATCATAGTTAATACGAAGAAAATGTTAAGTAGAAACTTTGACATGAAAGACATGGGATTAGCAGATGTGATTCTTGGAATCAAGATAGAGAAAACGTTCAATGGAATTTCCTTGACACAATCTCACTATGTGGAGAAGGTACTAAAGCAATTTAAGGCCTTTGACGATCCACCTGCTAAAACCCCTTTGGAACTCAATGTTCACTTGAAAAAGAATAGAGGAGAACCAGTGGCTCAACTGGAATACGCAAGGATCATTGGAAGTGTGATGTACATCACGAACTGTACACGCCCTGATCTTGCATGTTCAGTAAACAAGTTGAGTCAATACACGAACAATCCAAGTCATGAGCACTGTAAAGCGTTGAAAAGGGTATTACGATACTTGAAGTACACCATTGATTATGGGCTTCACTACACAAGACATCCAGCTGTAGTCGAAGGATACAGTGATGCAAATTGGATATCAGACACGAAAGACTCGCTGTCCACTAGTGGATATGTATTCACTATTGGAGGAGCAGCAGTGTCGTGGAGGTCCAAGAAACAAATATGTATTGCTCGTTCCACAATGGAATCAGAATTTATAGCGTTAGACCTAGCCGCTGCAGAGGCTAAATGGTTGCGTAATTTTCTGGAAGACATTCCTTGTTGGAAAAAATCGGTACCTGCGGTGACGGTACACTATGACAGTCAAGCTGCCATTGGGAGAGCTTCGAATGTCATGTACAACGGAAAGTCGAGACACATACGTCGTCGACACAACTCCGTTAGAGAATTGATCTCCACTGGAGTAATGTCCATTGACTATGTCAATACGAAGGACAATATAGCGGATCCGCTCACGAAGAGCATGAATCGAGATCAATTGTACAAGCTGGTAGAAGGAATGGGTCTAAAACCCACAATAAAAACCAAAGCAGTGGTAACCCAACCATGATGACTGGAGATCCCAAGAACTTGGTTCAATGGGAAAACGAAGCTGTGGAGGTTAGTGAGAAAACACTTGAAAAAATATGACTATTCCGGACAACACTATCTCAAGTGTTAACGACCCGTAAGATGTGGTAAAGGCTGAGTCTTGGACTCTTAATAATTCCTAGAGTATAACGGGATACTCGAAAGGAAGTTACCTATATAAATGAGAAGTGAGGGCCGCTTCGACCAAACATTTATGAAAGTACAAAGGACGTCCATGGCCAAAACGGACAAAAACGTGAGAAAGTTACAAAGACGAGATCAAAGTGTGCTGACACTGTTGTCTAGGTGTACACTATGGAGGAATAGTTCAAGGCATCGCGTCCACTAAGCCGCCGGTATATCCGATAGTGTTTGGCTACGGAAAGTTCAAGGCCAAAAACCACTTATCCGGAAGCACGAAGATCTCACTCGAACTGAACACTGAGTCTGATGTTGTATAGATACGATTTTCACTCATGTGGGGGATTGTTGGAATTAATGGGAATTAATTGGGTTTTGACACCCTTGTCTAATTTAATTAATTAGACGGACTAAACGTTAATTAAGAAATAATTGAACGTGACATAGTCGATCTACTCGCGGAGTAGATGAACGTGGTATATTTAATATCTCAAAACCGAGTTAAGGTGAGTGAGAAATTAATTGTTGAAGTTGAAGAGTTTCAACTTGGAAGTTTGAGAATGTGGGGAATGGGCTCGGCCCATTCGAACTACTTCAAGAATGTTCCGGAATAATCTGGAAGTCTCAAACTTGGTCTTCAAGATTCAGTCTTCAAGACTTATCCACGTGCGAGATATTATCTCAACTGCTGCGATATTTTTGCGATATATTCCCAAGAATCGGGCCTGGGCCCACGCGTTTTTCCCTCTCCCTCCAAGGGTTTCTTCTGCCTATAAATATCAGACTCTTCCCTCATACATCCTTACGCTGAAATTCGCCCCTCTACCCTTCTACTCTCCTCTCGTCCCTACGCAGTGTGTTGAGCTCCCGAAAGCCTTACACTGTTCTTTCTTGTGACGGATTTATATCCGAGAGTGTTCAGTTCGTACTAAGTACGTTCGCCGATACTTCTTACACAGTGGTGCTACTGTGTATTAAGTGAAAGTCGTTTTACCTTTGGGAACGGAACGCCGTAACAGTCGAGCACTATCCTGGGCGTATTCTGTTCTGCGGGAAAAGGGTTTCCCTTGACTCGACTTATTTGTGTTATCATATTTGTTATCTGAAATCTTCGATATTGCAGGTTGCAGTTTACACGGCGTAAACAGGTTCCAACACTTTTTCCCGTGTGTCCCACCCGAATGAGACTACATTTGGTGGATGAAGTGACTATTAAAATAACGAATATTAATAGGAGTTTCCCATACATATACAGATCTAAAGATGGTAAATTGGTAGTAATAAGTATATACTCATTTTTTATAACTACATATTCCTAACAACTTATTAAACTTCAACTTCAACCCAAATACTAAAGTATTTCAATCTAACTGTTCCTCAGTGATTTCAACACTTGGAAAGACTACTTTTAAGTTGTTCAATAGTTACAACAGTTGGAAAATTCTCTTTTATAGTAGAAGATGCTCTACCCAATTCATACCCTGCACCATACGTCAAACAATATTATATACTGTAGTGACTACTTATTTTTTGCAGAGCATTAAACACAAAAGGAAGGAGAATTCACAAAGATGGTTGACAGTTTTTCATTGATAGTCTATTCAATATTTTTTGAAATTCCTGTAAAATGTTAGAAACCATTAAACTGATGTTTAAAGAAGTCCAACAATGATTACAAGTGTACACACACATATGAATGAGTGTAAATAATTGACATGTACGAATTTTTTTTTTTTTTTATCTTAACAAAGTAATTGAGAGATTAGTCTAATTTCACCAGAATTATAAATTATGAGCAAAAAAAAAAAGGAGGCCTACTGGGCAACTGGCTACTGCAGTATTTTTTTGGTTGGTAAACTGGTCATTGTAAATAGATCATGGCATTTTCCAATCAAGCAATAATTCATAGAATTTAACATTTTCTCAACAAACAATTCATCAAGCAGTTGGTGTGCATATAAATACCTAAACTACAGTAGCCTAACCCTTTCCCCTTTATCAATAGCTTCTGAGACATAAAAAAAAGAAGTTTTTTTGTCTTTTGAAAAACACATAAGATGATTACTATATCAGAGGACAGCCTCACAAATAGTATGAACTAAAAATTTATTGTGTCAACAATGAATATGTGAGTTGTAGAAAACAGATTACTATAAGAGAGGAAAGCTCCACAAACAAATGGTATGAACTAAAAAAATTGTGCGAACAATGAATTTGTTAGTCGTAGAAAATCTAAACTCATAGAAAACAAGAAGCAACCCAAAGCTAAACAAATTGACAAACCAAAATACAAAAGATTAAGAGAGATATGTTGAAAAATGGCCTAGCTAGCAAAGTCGTTCGATGGAGAGAAGAGTTTTGAAAGGGTAGTGGAGGTGAGATAAGGAAGATGAAACGGGTCACCTGCGGTCACCTATAAACACAACAAGTCTCAATTGAGGTGATATTCATATTTGATATTTTAAAAAATAAAACTATATCATGCATTTCTCATAATATTTAAAGCATTATCAAATGTCAACTACTTTTTTGAGATAAATAAAAAACTCGAGCCATCCAATTAGATAGTAAAATATGATGTAAAATGGAATTTATAGAGCAGATGATAGATATGTCAGCAACAGTAGTGTCGTAGCAGCTCAATACGTGATTGTAATATGCAAACCCCAATATTTGACTGCTTGTTCTAAATGAAATTTTCTTCACTATATGTTTAAAGGAAATTAACAAAATGGGAATATATTAACAGAGAGAACTTAGCATGTGAAATCCAAAACTAATCTAAGTAATTCTTATAGTGATTACCAATAAAATAGTCTAAACATAAGAGAAGAATATGCAAACAAATAGACATGTAATCATTCCTATGAAAATTGTGTTATTGTGGAATAAGAAACCTTCTTATCTTAATGAAAAACTACAAGAACTTTGGGTCTAATTAAAAAGAGTTCAAAATAGAGCAAAAAATATATTCACACTCAATTTCTAAGAATAACAGTGTTGAGCAGGAAATAGATAGGGGAACTTATAATTGGACAACACTATGTATAAATTCTAAAAAGTAAAACTGACATTTTCTCAAAGAACATTTTATCAAGCAGTTGATGTGCATATAAATACCCAAACTACATTAACCTAACCCCTTCCCTTCATCAGTAGCTTCACATGCATAAAAAGAAGATGTTTTTCGTCTTTTCAGAAACACAAAAGAGAGATAATTGTATGAACAATGAATATGTGAGTGTAGAAAATTCTAGACACAGGAAACAAGGAGTAATCAAGAGCTAAACAAATTTATAAACCTATATACATAAAATTAAGAGAGAACTTACCGGAAATGCTGAAGAACACCAAAATTCAATTGAAGAGAATGAATTTGAAATGAGATGACGCAAAGAGTTGTGTGAATTGAAATGAGTAAAGAGAGAAGAAGAGCAGAGAAAGACATCTGCCAAACAAACGACATATGAAAGGTCTAGAGAAATGTAGAGAGAAAGAGACGTGTGTTCATTTGATAACCTGAAATCAGAATAATACCGGACGATACTAACTTATTCACCCTTTATATATATATGGGGTATGATATAGAAAGTGATCATCATATCAATATATATAACACTCAAGATAGTTGTTCAAATCTTGAACATTCAGAATACAATTGAGTATTATGTAATGACTATTTAAATATTAATGATTTTTTTTTTACTTTTATTTTTCAATTATATATATTAAATTTATTTTTTTATTAATATTACAATTTTCATTTTCTTAGATGTACAAAGATTTTAAACATTTAGCACTGCATGTGACTTTTGTCACTAAAAAAACACAAAAACTTCAATTGAAAATTATACTACTCCCTCTGTCCCACGCACTCTTTCCTTATTAGTCTGTCCCACAATTGTTTGCACCATCTCAAAAAAGAAATTTTTTCATAAATCCTACTCTCACAATATTCACATATTTACACAAAATGCCACTACTTTTACCCTCAATTCAATTATTCACTTTACTTTATTTATAAAAGTTTACAAAATTACCCCTCAACACTTCACTCATTACACATTTTTCTTAGTTTGCGTACCCACAAAGTGGTGCAAACAATTCTGGGACGGAGGGAATATGTCCTTTCACACAAATTGTGTTTTTTTTTTTTTTTAAGAAATATTTGTTTATTTATATATAAGTAGATATAATAGAGAATAAATTAGATAAAATAGAGAGGACATAAAATAATTGTGGACAATTAAAAGGTAAACCCACTTTTATGTAGATGAAATGGTTATTTTTTTTCAACATAAAACTCACTAACCCGCTCTTGATTCAATTACCCACCTCACTTAAAGTTATCAATTTTTGTCGGTAATTGGATGCATATTATGCAATTAAATTTTGAGTGATTTTAAAATATTTTAAATTGTTCAATTATAAATTTTACTTGCCACATTAGAATTAGATTAAAATTATTGTTCAATTGCACCATGCAACTTACAAGTGTTGCTCATATTATTATGTCTTTTTAAATATTTTTTTTATTTTTTATAACCATTACTCTTTATGTCATCATTCTTATGTGTTTGTATATTTACTGCTATATGGAGTATGTTTTTACACTGTTATGTTTTTGTAATTTTTCCATGTATATATTTACTTTTATGTGTTTGTTTGTATATTGTTACACTATTTTTTTTATACTAATATTGTTGTATGCACTATAAACGGGTTGACTTTGGATGTGGACTGTGCTTAGCACGATACAAACATATATAATTAAACGGGGGTTATTACGTGTTTATATGGATTAAAGTGATGATTTGTGATGAACTTGATGAAGAACACACAAGAACACAAGATATAGCTTCTTGGAGAAGCTAAAGCTTTAGAAGCTTGGGAGAGTTTATTGCTTTGGGTAGGGAGATTTGGTGGAATGTTCAACTTATCTTACAAATGAGCCCATTTGGGCATTATATACTGCTTTTCAAGGGCTGCCCGCCCTTTACACGTGTAGCCTCCAGATTGGACCTTCATTCTGCCCGAAAAGGTGATTTGATGGCGCATTTAATGCTAAACCGCCTCTGGTGGTCGTCCTTGGCGAGATGCCGAGCAACTGGAAAACCCGCTCGTCACTCGCCGCCGTGGTCGCCGGAGAACCTGGTCGCCACGTCTTGTCTCATCTCCCAAAGCTTCAACACTTGCCTTCTCTGGCTCAGACGTACATCTGCTCGCCAACATCTTTGGGCGAGCAGTTCACTAGAATGTGCTCGCCAACATATTTGGGCGAGCACTCCAATATACTAAATACCAAAATTATATTACATTTTCTTCTTCTTGACTGGTCGTCGCTTGACTTTGTTGACTGGTCGTTGTTTGACTTTGTTGACTAGTCGTCGCCACATAAACCGGTGACTAGGATGGACTTGTCAAAGATTGACCTCTTTGACTAGGTATAACATTTGCCCCCTGGTCGCCTTACTTCGTATTCGCAGAATGGTAAGGCGAGCAGTACGATCGTCTTTTTTTGATGGTGAAAATGGTTCTCGACAACACAATCAATTTCGAGATCTTGATGACGTGAGATGGAAGTGGTCGCCTCGTTTCCTTCGCCGAGCTCGCCTTCCGAGGCACTTTTGATGACGTATGATGTGACTTGTGTCAGGCGCGTGGGCGGCGCTCTAATTTTGAAAAGTGCGCGTGGGGCGCGTGCCGACCTCAAAGGTCGCGCGTGAGGGTCACTCTCCGAATTTGAATTCGGAAATGGCCCTAAATTTTGGGAAAATTACGGATTTTACCCCGTTTTTTGCAATTAGGCCCCTAGTCGACTTTGCCTATAAATATGACTTTCACTTTCTTTGAAACACTTTTTCACTTTTGCAAAACTTTGAATCCTCTCGAGCTTTCTACTTCAGCCTTTCTACTCAAGTTTTCCGGCGAGTTTGTGGTGGTTCTCGATCGTCAACAAGGTAAAATAACTCACATTTTCTTCGTTAAAACTCCTTTCTCCCCCATTTCTTAAAGAAAAAATGGATTTTGGTGGATTTGGTGGTGGTTCCGACGGTGGTCCGCCGTTAGATGGTGGTGCCGCAATTTCCGGCGAGGCTGATCGTCTAGCCATGGTTTTATTAGAGAGGGCCTCCTCCTCGGATTCTAGGATCCTCTCCCCTGATCCCGTTAATGTTGGAGTCCGAGATTTGGGAAAAACAGTGGTCGTCGATGTCGACGATACCAGCGAATCTGATAGGGAAGATGCCGGCAATGATGCCGAGGAGGATGGCAGCGAGACTGACTCGGATCTGCACGACCAAGGTTTGGATCGAGGGGTGGGCGAACAGTTAGGATCTGCCCAGGTCGAAGAGACCTTGACAAGAAGTCTCCGCGAGGACTATGAGGAGGTCGTCCAATATGCAGAAAGCATAAAGGACATTTTGAGTGGTAGGGAGAATTTGGATGGTGACGAGGTCTCGAGGGAGTCCTATTACAGATATTCCTGCGAATACCCTCCTCGTGAGACTCCTCGCCCGCATCGAGTAGCTTCCCAAACCGAATATGAAGCAAGTACGTATGTGAGCAAGGTCTCCTCGGCCCAGCTGGAAAATTCTAGGAAGAAATATCAGGTGCCAGCCGATGTGTGTTTTTTTGTGCCTCGCCCGGATGAGAGGGCCGACCAGCCGCCAGAAGGGATGGTCGCCGTCAACATCGGCATGATGGAGGCAGGGCTTAGGTTCCCCCTGCACCCCAGTATTTCCCACTTTCTACATTTCTTAAGGGTGGCCCCTTCTCAAATTTTGCCGAATGGTTGGTCCAACCTGATCGGCATCCTCACACTGTTCGGTCTGGTGGCGGCCTAGAATGGATGTCGAAACACCTGACTTAGCCCGAAAGAGATTTGCTATCTCCTTCAGGCGGCCGAGGCCGGAGACAAAGTGGGCCATGGATACTACTATGTTAGGGGCCGAGATAACTTCAAATTGATTGAAGGGGTTCCTAACAAGATTAGGGATTGGAAAACCAACTGGTGGTGGGTAGCCGGGGACTGGAAAAGTCCGGTGAGGCCAGATGGCTCCTCGGATCGCATTCCCATTCCCACTGAATATCGTAGAATTTGTGGTAAGTTATTTTTATTTCTGCTCGCTCTTTCTATACTGACTAACTCCTCGTTTTTTGTAGGTGAAACTGCTCGCAAGAGGACTGCCGACCACCGTCTCACTCCTCTCTTTCAGTACCACGTTTCCTGTGTTCTCAACCGTCGCTACCTGGAGAGGTCTTGCCGATTTCTGAACAGGGAGTGCATGCGTGAGCGAGCAGGTCTTAGAGTACCTCCTCATCACTTCACTCGAGAATTCCCTCCAGGTAAAATATTTCTTCAAATTTCTTTTAAATTTACTCTTCGAAGATACTGACTTCTCGCTTCTTTATCTAGTAGTGGTTCCTCAACGGGTTGTCGCCTATCTTCCTCCTACCGTCGAAGTCGAGCGCATAAAAGCTACCAGTATGCTTCGACAGGCACAAATACTCCGCGAGCGCAAGATTGTTGATGGCGCCGGCAAGAAAAGGAAAGGGGCGGAGAGCTCGGGGGCTCCACCAAAGAAGGTCACTAGACCGGCCAGAGGGGGGACTTCTCGCCCACCTGCTGCTGAAAGGAGGATCTCGCCGAGGAGATCTCCTCCGCCGAGGACCTCGCCCCCCCCCCCAAGCTTGTTGCTTCCCCTCCTCCCCGAAGCACTCGGTCGCGAGAGACTGCGACGAGCTCGTCGGCCGGACAGAGGGCTTTGGGAGATAATACCCTTCTCGGCTGGGAAGCCGCAAGGGTTGCCAAGTAAGTTTTTTTTAAAAAGTTTTTTTTTTTTTTTTTAGAAAATTTTCAAGTATTTTTCTTCTAACTCTTTCCTTTTTTAACAGAGTTGCCGACTATCCGGTCGCCCAACCCTTCAGCGAGAATCTCCTCGGCTTCTACCGGTCGCGAGACCCGGTCGATAAGGAGCCTCTGAACCTGTTCGCACAGAGGGCGATGAAGCATCTACCTCGCTCGTTGACGACCTCACTGATCGAAGAGGTCGACAACCACAATGCTATGGAAAATGCGCGCCTGGTCGCCATTGACTTGAGCCGAGCCTCTTATACCATGGAGAAGCTCGCCAGCCAGATTGCTGAAGGTCGCAAACTTAGCGAGGACAGGGCTGCGAAAATCGCTCAAATGGCTAAGGCAAAAACAGTTGTTGAAGGGCAACTGCTCGCCTCCGAGGAGAAAGTGGTCGACCTTGAGACCAAGCTCGCCAATACTGAGGCAAATTTGGCCGATTTCGAGGCCCAACTGGAGATGGTTCGAAAAAAGGATCAAGAAGATCTTCAAGAGATCGAACGTCTCCGTGCTCGCCTCAAGACTGCCGAGGACGAGGTAAGGACCCTTACACATAAGTCCGCAAATGATGAGGAAGAGTTGGCCACTCTTCGGCAACAGCTGGTCGATGCAATAGATGAGCGAGATGAGACTACTGAGCTCGCTGGGGGCGTGGCCATGTTATCGGTGGCGCTTACTGCCCACGGGCTCATTTATAGGCTTTTGGACGTTCATCCGGAAGTGGATGTGATTCCACTCGGCGAGCTCTTGGACGACCTCCTTATGAAGGAGAATCCTCAGCCGGGAACCGATCTCCCCTTGCTTCCGTTGGTGCAAATGGGACTCCAGTTCCCTCGTTTCTTGGGAGTTCCGGTGGAGTTCGTGAATCCTCCCGAAGACTCCCCAACCCAACAGGGCGAGCAGAGTGCCCCTGCTGAAGTTGTTGTCGACGAGGGGGTAGCTGGCGAGCAAGATGCTCCTGCCGAGGAGAATGCTCTTGTAGTTTAGTTTTTCTTAGGACTGTTCGGCCATTAAGGCCTTTTTTGTAATTTCAGCCTTCTAAGGCTTTCTCTTTTTTTTTTTTTTTTTTTTAATGAATGGGAATCTTTTGCTTATGATGTGTTTGCTTATTTTCTTTATATTGAGTGATCGTCTTCGTCACTGCTTCTCGATTTATGTTATGATACTTGTCTTTTTACTTTGCCTTTTATTTGTTTTTGTTCGTACGCTTTCGATAGTGATCGTCGTTGCTATCTTGCGAGTATCTTTAAGAAAGAGTGCTCGTCTTCCTTTGCGAGCATCTAAGAAAGAGTGCTCGTCTTTCCTTTGCGAGACTCTAGAAAGAGTGCTCGTCTTTCCTTTGCGAGATTCTAAGAAAGAGTGCTCGTCTTTCCTTTGCGAGACTCTAAGAAAGAGTGCTCGTCTTTCCTTTGCGAGACTCTAAGAAAGAGTGCTCGTCTTTTTAGAGTTAACCATTCGTCGGTTGAACTACTTGTTTGACAGGTAGTGATCGTCTTTGCCACTACCTTGCGAGCATCTTTTAAGAAAGAGTGCTCGTCTTTTGTATCCTAGATGGCTACGCAGAGCCTTGTCTTAAACTTTCAAAATTATCTAACACTTACTGGAAATTTAAACTTTGCTTGAATTGAAATGACGATTAAATACAAACTATACAAATATGAAATAATTTAAAAACTTACTGGTAATACTTCTTCAGCTTGACCGCGTTCCACGGGTACTTGCTTGGCTTGCCCTCGAGATCTTCAAGCTCGTATGATCCGTTTAGGAGTGTGCGCGTTATTCGGTACGGACCCTCCCAGGTCGGGCCAAGTATGCCAATGGACTGCTCCGTCGCCCTCCGAAGTACGAGCTGGCCGATAGTGAACTGGCGAGCACGTACTTTGGTGTTGTAGTAGCGTTCTGACCTTTGCTTGTAGACCACATTCTTCTCGTCCGCTGTTAGCCTTCGCTCTTCTAGGAAGTCCAAGTCGGAGAGCTGTGCATCGTTATTCAACTGCTCGTCATAATTTGCTACTCGAAAAGTTTGGACTTGCCCCTCTGCTGGTATGACAGCTTCAGTTCCGAACGCGAGCGCGAACGGAGTTTCACCAGTAGAATTTCTTGTGGTCGTCCGATATGCCCACAGAACCATGTGCAGCTCTTCGGCCCATTTGCCCTTCAATCCATCCAGCTTAGCTTTCAAGGTGTGCTTGATGATTTTGTTGATCGCCTCTACCTGACCGTTTGATTGTGGATGGTAGGGTGTTGAAATTTTTTTCTTGATGTTCCATCTTGAGCAGAAATCCATCATGTCTTGACTTGTAAATTGACGTCCGTTGTCGGTCACTATCGCTCGTGGTAGGCTGAACCTGCAAATTATATTCTTCCAAATGAAGCTTGTCATTTGGCCCGTTGTGATGGTCTTCAATGCCTTTGCCTCTGTCCATTTGGTGAAGTAATCGACTGCTACGACGACAAAAGTTACTCCCCCAGCAGCTGGTGGGAAAGGTCCGATGATGTCGATCCCCCACTTCGCGAAAGGCCACGAACTATACACCGAGATGAGCTCGTCTGGTGGTGAGTGAATGGCGGGAGCGAAGGCTTGACATCTCTTGCACGTCTGCGCGTAATGGATTGCATCTTTCTTCAGTGTTAGCCAAAAATAGCCTTGCCTTATGATCTTTAGAGCGAGCGCTTGCCCCCCTGTATGATTTCCACACACTCCATCGTGGATTTCGTGCATGACGATCTTCGCTTCGTCCTCTCCGAGGCATTTCAACAAAGGCATTGAAAAACCCCGTTTGTACAGCTGGTCGCCCACAATTGAGTACCTTGCGGACCTGAGTTGCAATCTGGTTGCCTTCACTTTGTCTGCCGGGAGCTCGCCGGTCTTGATGTACTTGATGATCGGTGTCCTCCAGTCCTCGTCGCTGGTCGCTTCAACCTGCAAAACTTGACCTCTGTTCACCGATGGGGAAGAAATTTTGGTGATGGTTGCTTCTGAAAATATTGCCTCCCCCTCTGAAGTGGCCAGCCGAGCTAACGCATCTGCTTGCGTATTTTCCTCCCTAGGGATTTGCTCGATGTGGAATTGATCAAATTGCTCGAGTAATCCTTTCACTAGGTCTTGATACTTTATCATTTGATCGCCGCGAGCCTCGTATTCGCCCGTGATTTGACATACAACCAGCTGAGAGTCAGAAAATTTTTCAGTTTTCTAGCGCCCACGGCCATAGCCATCTTGATTCCTGCAACCAGAGCCTCGTACTCTGCTTCGTTGTTGGTCGCCCGATACTCGAACTCGATCGCCGAAGCAAACGTCTGTCCGGTTGGGCTGGTGAGGACAACTCCTGCCCCTGCTTTGGTGCTCGTCGACGAGCCATCGACGAACAGTGACCAAGGAAGCTCGATTCCCTCGGCCAGTTTCTCTGGGAAAGTGAGCTCTACGATGAATTCTGCCAACACTTGTCCCTTGATTGCCGTTCTGGGTGCGTAGGTGAGACCAAATTGTCCGATCTCTACTGACCATTTTAGAAGTCTTCCCGCGGTATCCGGACGATGCAGTGCTCGTCGGAGAGGAAAGGTGGTGAGGACGACCACCTCGTGGTCGAACAGGTATTGCCTTAATTTTCTAACACTCATCACTAGTGCGTACGCCAATTTTTCCATTGGAGTGTATCTCAACTCCGCATCTCGCAGTGTTTGACTTACGTAGTAGATAGGCAGATGTGTGCTCCCCTCAGCTCGGACGAGCACTGAACTGATCGCACAGTCAGTGGCCGCCAAGTATAGATATAATATTTCGCCGGGGACTGGCTTGGATAGGACCTTCGGATCCGATAAATATTCTTTCAGCTTCTCGAAAGCTTTCTCGCACTCGTCGGTCCACTCGAACTTTCCTTTCTTCAGAGCGTCGAAAAAAGGTTTGCACCGATCGCCCGTTCGTGCAATAAATCTATTCAGCGATGCAAGGCATCCTGTTAACCTCTGAACTTCTTTCACGTTCCTTGGGCTTTGCATATTGATTACTGCTTGAATTTTACTTGGATTCGCCTCGATGCCCCGCTGGCTAACCAAGTGCCCCAGAAATTTTCCTGAGCTAACTCCAAAACTGCACTTCTTTGGATTTAACTTCATGTTGTACTCTCTTAGGATATCGAATGTCATGGCAAGGTGGTGTAGGTGATCTTCTTTTCGTAAGCTTTTGACAACGATGTCGTCGATATAGACCTCTACCATCTCACCGATGTGATTTTCAAACATCTTATTTACTAGTCTTTGGTACGTTGCCCCTGCGTTTTTCAAACCAAAAGGCATTCTTTTCCAGCTATACATATCACGCGCCGTCATGAAGGCCGTATGTGGCTGGTCGTCGGGATGCATTGCAATCTGATGGTACCCTGCGAAGGCATCCATGAAAGTTAAAATCTCGTGCCCCGCTGTATTATCCACTAGGTGATCAATGTGGGGCATCGGATAATGATCTTTTGGACAGGCGTCGTTTAAATCTGTGAAGTCTATGCATAATCTCCACGACCCGGTCGTTTTCTTGACGAGCACTGGATTGGCCAACCACTCAGGATCAGTTCCAGTTTTCTCTATTAACTTGTTGTCGATCAATTTCTTGATTTCGACTGCCAAAGCCGCACTTTTATCAGGCCCAAATTTTCTTCGCTTTTGGGTGATGGGTCTTTTCGTTGGATCAATATTTAGTCTGTGGCAGGCATGATTCGTGGGAATGCCCACCATATCTTCGTGTGACCAGGCGAATGCTCCGATGTTTTCTTTCAAAAATGCGATCATGTCCGATCGCAGATGTCCTGGTAAATTTGAACCTATGAATACTTCGAGTTCGGGACGAGCTTCGTTTAATTGGATGGTTTCAAGGTCCTCCGCTGAAGTCGCCCGCTCTTTAGGCTCCTTCCAACGAGGGTCCTCAATTCCGCCTTTTGGCTCAAAGCCTAACCTAGGCTCCAGATTTGGAAAATTTTCTGGAGACTGGTCGTCGGGGAGCTGGTCTCCCGAATCTGTCTGCTCGTCGATTTCCATTGGGGTGTGGTCGTCCACTTCCATGGAGGCGTGCTCGTTCGCCTCCACTTGGTGGTCGTCGGAATGATGACTGCACTCCCCAACTTCAATTTTTCTGTACTTGCTAGGAAGACCCTCCAAGTAGTTCATTTGTTCTGTTTGAGTTTGACACATAATATACTTTCCAACCATGGCGCTTTCCTTAGAATGACGTTTGGCAAAACGGACGAGACACTCCCTCGCCCGTGTCTGATCGCCCTTAACGGTTATAGCTCCCGCCGGGGTTGGAAATTTAATACAGTAATAATAAGTTGAAGCGGCCGCCTTGAACTCGCTGAAGAAAGGTCGGCCTAGGAACGCGTTGTAGGATGATGGCATGTCGATGATCAAGAAGTCGAGCTGCCTAGCATGGTGCATTTCAGGCTCTTTTGACGATGCCAAGTCCAAAGTCAGTCTGATTTTCCCTATGGGAAGGTTGCGCGTGTCCCCGAACCCCATGATTATATCGTCGCAAGGCTCGATGTAATCTGCATATCCACCAAGAGCATCCAAAGTATGCTTGAAAAGGATGTTGGTGTATGACCCAGTGTCGACCATCATTCGATGGACGACGGTTCCCATTATCTTTCCCGTGATGACCAACGCATCATTGTTTGGCTGCACCACGCCGTTCAGGTCGTCGTCCGAGAAACGGATTTGGTGAGAAGGAGGCTTCTCGGCAGTAGGAGCGACGCACACCTGGTGCACGTTGTTGAGTGCTCGCTGTTCGCCCTGAGCTCGGCGAACAGACAGAGCGACCCCGGATTGAGTCCCCCCCAAAGGGCCTTCTATCACATGGCATTCTCCTCCCACATTATCGATGTCGCCACCAGTATGTGTTGGCATGGGAGGAGTTAGCTTGGGACGGTTCAATTGTTGGCGCAGGTCGCCGCCGCTGTCGTCGCGACGCTTCTTGCCCCTGTTGTCGCCGTTGCCACCTCCTGACTTGATGAATTGGGTGAGCTTACCCTCATTGTAAAGTTTGAAGAGATTTCTCACCAAGTCTCGGCACCCATTGGTGTGGTGGCCGACGGAGTTGTGGTAGTTGCAAAATTTACCACCATCAAGATTTGCATCGCTCGTATGCATGGGCTTTGCTTGGGGGAGCAGATTTTTCCCCCTTATTGCATCGTAGATGCCCCTAGGATCCACGGTGAGGGCCT
Organism: Galeopsis tetrahit; assembly: GCA_963675135.1. Classification (NCBI taxonomy): domain Eukaryota; kingdom Viridiplantae; phylum Streptophyta; class Magnoliopsida; order Lamiales; family Lamiaceae; genus Galeopsis; species Galeopsis tetrahit. Next base: position 71,130,838 of record OY776124.1, read on the forward strand.
CCCTGAATTGGATGATCTCAGGTGCCTCCTCGAATGGCCTGAAATTTGCTGGGCGAGCACTGCCAGCTTGAGTGGTCGCCTTCTTGGGCTGGGAAGACTCCCCAGTGTTAGTGTTTTTTTTGGGCCACACTCTCTTGGACGTGTCAGGCTGCTCGTTAGCCTTGGCAGCGTCCATTATTTCCTCCATTTGGATAAAATTTCCAGCCCTTGTGCGGAAGTCCGCATAAGAACTGGGGAAAGTAAGATGGATAGATTCCCACAGCTTGGTACCTATCCTGAGACCGGAAACTGCCGAGATCAGCTTCGTCTCATCGTTCACGGCCTCCCCATCGATCACCAGCCTATCGAAGCGCTCGATGAAGTCTTTGCCTGATTCAGTCAGGGATTGGCGAACGTTCGCCAAACGTTGCTTTGAGGCTGGGCGAGCAGCAATAGACCCATAGTAGGTCAGGAAGTGTTGTCCCAGCTCAAGGAAAGAGGTGATAGATCCGGGACTCAAAGTTGTGTACCATCGATGAGCCCGATCTCCCAATGTTAGGGAGAAGTTTCTGCATTGTGTTGCGTCCGTTGCCCCGATTGAGGCCATATAGTTGGAGTACTTGGACAAGTGTACTCTGGGGTCGGACATCCCGTCATATGCCGTCATGGAAGGCATTTGGATCTTTCTCTGAATGGGGGCAGTGAGGATTGCAACACTTAGTGGAGGTGCGGGCAGACTGATCGGCAGTGTGGTCCCTTGCTTCGAGGCGACCACCTCTGCTCGCAGAGCGTCCATCTCTTGTTTTATTAATCTTTGAGTTTCGAGGAACTGGGCGATTTGCCCCTCCTCGGCAGTTTGAGCTCGTGGGGCGACGTTCTCGTCACGTCGACTCCCATGGGAAATGGCCGGGCGATCATCATGATGTGATCGCCTGGGCGAGTGCCTGTCAGAATGGTGGCTGCGATAACTCTTGGCCGGAGCTCGCGAACCCTTCCCTGGTCTCACTCGATCTAGAGCTGAGACTCTGTCGCCCTGATCTCTTCTGTCAGCGCGATGGTGGTGGTCGGCCTTCTGTGGTCGGCCATATACGTTGAAAGGTACTCTGCGAGGAGCCCTTCCATCATTGTCTTTCATTCGGTTGAACACCGAATTTCTTTGTGAGTCTCCCGTACAGCTACTGTGGGAGTGCTCGCCAGCTTTATTCTTGCCCTTATCTTGGGGGTGAGAGGGATGTGAGTGATAAGAATGATTATCCTCGTTCCCCCTGTTTTTGCGAGCCTCGACGAAAGCCCTATCTTTGGCCTTCTCGAGCTCTTCCTTCTCGTTCAGCCTCCTCTTCTCTAGGAGGAAGTCTGAAAAGTCTTTCAAGTGTTGGGGGTCATTCATAATATCCCCCATGTTCAGGTTTGCAAAAGGATTTGCCGGCGGCGGAGGGTGCTCGTTCCCTCCGGGCGGTGGAGTATGCTGAGACATCGTTTAAAGAGTGTCTTTTTAGATTACAGAGTAAAGATCTAAAAAATGAAAGATTAAAGTTCTTACGCAGAAGAACGTGCTATTACAACTACTAGTCTTAGCCAAGTAACAACAATAGAAGCTTGAAAACACAAAAACAAGGAGATCAAACTCCAAAATATGCTACGAAAAACTGAAAATGTTCAAGAACACGAAGAACAGTAAAGATCGTAGAAGATGCTTTAAACGGTAGATATACCGATTAAAACTTAAAAACAGGGAGTTTGCTAACCGATCGCTCGTTGATCGGACGAAACTTTGATGATAGAACACGTAAAAGGTCCCCTCCTTCTAGCGCCAAATGTTGTATGCACTATAAACGGGTTGACTTTGGATGTGGACTGTGCTTAGCACGATACAAACATATATAATTAAACGGGGGTTATTACGTGTTTATATGGATTAAAGTGATGATTTGTGATGAACTTGATGAAGAACACACAAGAACACAAGATATAGCTTCTTGGAGAAGCTAAAGCTTTAGAAGCTTGGGAGAGTTTATTGCTTTGGGTAGGGAGATTTGGTGGAATGTTCAACTTATCTTACAAATGAGCCCATTTGGGCATTATATACTGCTTTTCAAGGGCTGCCCGCCCTTTACACGTGGAGCCTCCAGATTGGACCTTCATTCTGCCCGAAAAGGTGATTTGATGGCGCATTTAATGCTAAACCGCCTCTGGTGGTCGTCCTCGGCGAGATGCCGAGCAACTGGAAAACCCGCTCGTCACTCGCCGCCGTGGTCGCCGGAGAACCTGGTCGCCACGTCTTGTCTCATCTCCCAAAGCTTCAACACTTGCCTTCTCTGGCTCAGACGTACATCTGCTCGCCAACATCTTTGGGCGAGCAGTTCACTAGAATGTGCTCGCCAACATATTTGGGCGAGCACTCCAATATACTAAATACCAAAATTATATTACATTTTCTTCTTCTTGACTGGTCGTCGCTTGACTTTGTTGACTGGTCGTTGTTTGACTTTGTTGACTGGTCGTCGCCACATAAACCGGTGACTAGGATGGACTTGTCAAAGATTGACCTCTTTGACTAGGTATAACAAATATGTTTTGTAGAAAATACTTTTATGTTTAGTTTGTTATGCAAAATTCGCAGAATTTATGAGTATGGTCAATATGTATTTGCTAATTACCTTATTTTTACTATAAAAATAGTATCATATTTTCACAAGACACCGCCTCAAACCCAAAAATGTAAGTCGCAAAATTGTACGAACCTAATTTACAAGTCATACATGAATTCTCATTGATATACACACGACTATTACTCAAAAATGATATTTTTTTTTTTTTGCATTTTATCATACAAATTAAGTTCCTTGTTTATATATTAAGTTCCTTAAGGTGACAAAAGAAAAAAAGAAATTTATATTTTTCATCTTGGAAAGTAACCTTTTTATAGTTCTTTATAAGGGTAGTAGTGTTAAGGAACTATAGACAAAGATGAATTATCGGATATATACGTACGAGGCATATCACTTGTATATTTTAAATATATAATGTAATTATATCTATTACTATTAAAATTACTTTATTAAACTTTTAAATAGAATAACAAATTTTTAAATCTCTACATAATTATTATTATTATTATTTTTTTAAATTCAAACCTGCATAGTACGCTAACCTGTACTAGTCATCACTTGTCATCAATAATCAATTGAAATTGAGTACAAAATTAAAATTAATTTATGGGTAATTAATGTGAGTATTAATTGAGAAAGACATAGGAGTATGGTCTATTAATGTGTTGATAAGTTTGACCTTTTAAAAATTTAATATATCTTTTACTATGTTTTATTTTGACAAATTTTACATTTTAAAAAATACGGAGTACTAATTTTGATGAGAAAATTAAGAAGTTATACTTTAATCTAATAAAATCATAGGAGTATATATTATTTCTCATTTTATTAGAAATTATTAATTTAATAAATTATTGACAATAATTAATTTATAATAATTTATGAACTACGAAAATTAAAAAATAAAATTATAATTTTTTAAAAAATAAATATTACAAAAAAATATTTTCCTCTTTAAATTATAATTTAAATTTATTATATACTATGTAATATCATTGATTAACATTTTGCATAATAAATTGGTGTTCGCGCGTTCATGTAGTGTAATAAATTTATAAGTTGAATTTAAGTCCATAATATGCAAGGGTATCTTAGACATGGTTCGCTTCTTGCTTGGCCTATATGAAATGGTCCCAGCCCTATTAATTTACCAAAAACAAAAATTTGTATTTTGAAAAAAAGTTAATTCCGTATAAATTTATAACTTTTAGACTCAATCTCAATTTAATCACGATTTTAAAAATTATAATAAAAAATCACCACTTTTGATGATGTGGATACATATATTTTTTTCTTCGGCCATTAAGTGATAATGTGACTCACCGGAAGATGTGTATATGTGCCACATTGGTTTCTTTGTTTTCAATTGTTTGTTTATCTTTCTTTGTTTGTATTTATTAAAGTGTAATTTAACTTTTAAAAGTTGTTATTTATTAAGATGTGTAATTTCATTTGAAATTAAAAAATAATTAAAATATAATACATATAATAATATATGGCAAATATACACACTATTCGGCGAGCAACATCATCATTTGTTGACCGAAGAAAAAAACTTGTATCGAATTGAAACAACATTAAATGTTATGATTTTTTATTATCATCTTAAACGTTGTGATTAAATTGAGACTTGACCTAAAAATGATGTATTTATCCTTAAAAAAGCTAGTGTTAAAGTTGGTGTCACGTTTGCACCCTTCAAAAGAAAAAAGCAAACAAACAAATTACGTTACAAAATATATTGGGCCGCATTTGGTGAACTAAATCTGAAAAATCTAAAATAATTGTATAACCCTAGTATCTAGAATGCGGATTCACCCTATGAAATGAGATTCATGAGACAGTATGCAAACCATAAGCTCGTCATCTAGCTCAAGGAAACCAAAAAAAAAAAAAAAAATGGAGAAATCAGTACTAGCTCTAAACGAATGCCATGGCAGGAAAACTCAAACACTAATAAACAGGGTCCATGCTTTCATCCATGGAATTACCTTACTACCCCTGTTCTACTACAGAATCACTTCAATTACTACTACTAGCCCCATTCTACCACACCTTCTAATCTTAACCTCAGAGCTCATTCTCTCTTTCCTTTGGGTTCTAGGCCAGGCTTCAAAATGGAGACCCGTGACCCGAACTGTTTACCCGGAAAGGCTGCCCGGAAACGAACAACTTCCGGGCATTGACGTGTTTATATGCACGGCTGATTCAAACAAGGAGCCTACTTTGGACGTTATGAACACGGTTATTTCGGCCATGGCTCTCGACTATCCGTTTGATAAGCTCCATGTTTATCTTTCAGACGACGGGGGCAATTCCGTCACATTTCTTGCCGTTAAACAGGCCTGGAAATTTTCCAAATTGTGGATTCCCTTTTGTCGGAAATATGAGGTGTCTAATAGGTGCCCCCACGCTTATTTTGTGAGGGAACAACAAACTCGTCGTCATTTTGATACCAGCCAGTTCTTGATTGACAAGAAAAACATTCAGGTTTCGATTTTTTTTTTTTTTTTTTTTTTCAATTTTATTATTTTCACTTAGATTGTCAATTTTATTGTTTTTTTCTAATTTGGGGGTGTCTTAGTCTTACTAAAATTCTGTTAAAAAAAAAGAAAGGGTGTTTGCAATAATTGATGGAATTTGCATGATAGATAGCGTACGAGGATTTCAACAAGTGTTTGGCCAAGATTGTTGCTGCTGGCGTAAGCAGTGACGCCAGCAAAGATCATCCACCCCTTGTTGAGGTATCCAAATTAAACTCCTCCACACCACACGACAACATTTTTTTGGTTTATACAAACAACATTATTACTACACAATATATATGTAGCATCTGTTGACCACATAAAATAAATTAGTCAGAATGACATTCTAATAATATATATATGTATTACCTTTCATTTTTTTTAAATAATAATATTATTATTCACACCACTTTATCTCTATCTTTCAACCATCACTTATTTATTTAAATTGACATTCACCCTATTCATAAACAATAACTTTATTGAACTCTACATTACATATACTTTATATATAAACTAATAAATATTTATTAAAATTCGTATCCAAAAAATAAGAATACCGAATTTATATGGATGGAGTATTATTTGTGTTGCCATTCCACTTGAAAAGGTAGAACAAAATTCAGTGTAGAAGCATGCATGCACTTTGTCATTAAAAACTAAATTCCACTTTTAAAATTCTGATAAATACTACTTTAAATTTCTGTTTCTTTTGAGTTTTTTTTTTTTTTTATATCAAAGTAATGTGTAAATATAATATGAATTAATGGTTTTGAGTGAATTTTAAATCCTGAAGCAAAATCGATGTATGAGCTTTAACAACCAAAACCCAAAGTAACCTGAAACGAGAATTATTGTGCGGACAAATTTGCCAAAGGTGATCGAACATGTAAATCAGTGACTCAAAGTGAATTTTTGTCGTAATTTGTTTTTTCAACTTTGGCTAGAATTATTACTAAGGGGTGGGGACATAAATCATATTCACCGTCACATTTTTTGAAGGAGACGACCGACAAATTATTACGAATACTTTTTTATTATTTTAATATATTACAAAATTATACACAAATATAGTAAAAATATCTAATGCTAGAAGAAAAAACTCTTCATCCATCTTGTATATTGAATCGTGGATGTTGTTGTCAATCTTCCACTCCAATCCTTGATCAATTGACTTGGCACCTAATCATAAATGCACATATATATTCACTTTGTTAATGATGAAAAAACTGACATTTTAATGGTAGATCTTGCCTTTAATTCTTAATTTTTTTTAACTAGCTAAAGAAATTATAATAACACGATTTCCATCATTGAAGATCAATTTTGTTACAGTAGTTATAAAATAATATGTAATTTCTTCTAACATTATATATATATATATTGAGTCATATAGGTGATGAGAGATTCGGACAAGGAAGAATTACCTCTTCTTGTTTATGTTGCAAGGGAGAAAAGGCCTTGCCATCCACACAATTTTAAAGCTGGAGCACTCAACGTTCTTGTAAGCTCATCACCTCCATATCCCAAATTAAATAAATTAAAGCTTAATTTGATCACACTTATATATCCTAATCATTTTATTTTTCGTTTTAATCGGTTAAATTAATAATTCAGCTCCGAGTATCAGCCATGATCAGCAATTCGCCCTACATTTTGGTGCTCGACTGTGACATGTATTGCAACGATCCATCATCCGCCCGATTGGCAATGTGCTTTCATCTCGACTCCCAATTGTCACCAAACCTTGCATTTGTTCAGTTCCCTCAGATATTTTACAATATTAATCAAAATCATGATATCTATGATTCTCAACTAAGATTTGTTTGGGTAATGCCAAATAGCTACTCTATTTTTCCTGTTATATCTGCTAAATTATATTTAATTATTAGACATATATACTCCTTAATTACATAAAATCTTGTTATTATAGCTTTTTTTAGCTAAAAATCTTTAACAACATAAAATTAATTATTAATGACATGACTGTCATTAAAATTTTTAGCTAGAGAAGCAATTATAACAAGATTTTATCATTAAAAAGTCAAATTTCTCGTAGTGGGCTTGTTATTCTATTTTTATTTTTTTTGTACACTTCTTGATTTTCTAATATTAATTCATTTAGTTTGAATCCGTTGCAGGAAAAATGGGAAGGGCTAGACGGGCTTATCGGGCCACTCTTATCGGGAACGGGCTTTTATATTAAGAGACAAGCACTCTACGCAACTCAAAAGTTTCAAAATGGTAATGCCATTTCTCATACTCCATATATTATGTCTTGATAAAATTCTTATACTTTTTTTTGTCCAGATGGTGATATTCACAAGTATTTCGGTTCGTCCAACGAGCTCATTAACTCGGTTTATAACAACTACAAACCGAATTACCTAAAGTTTAGTGATGATCATGCATGGCAGAAAGAGGTGCAATTGCTAGCTTCTTGCACTTATGACAATGATACACAATGGGGGAAAGAGGCAAGTTCAAAATATATATACATGATACTATAATATAAAAAAAATAAAAAAATCATCCCTTTGAAGTAAAAATTTGGATTTGTACTTGTAGGTAGGATTCAGATATTTTGCTGTGGTGGAAGATTATTTTACGGGGCTCAATTTGCACGGTGAGGGGTGGATTTCCGTGTATTGCGAACCTTCAAGGCCGTGTTTCTTGGGGGCGTCTCCTATAAGCCTCGGAGAAATCCTCGTTCAACATACACGTTGGAACGTAGGCCTCTGTCAGGTAGCCTTCTCCAGGTTTTCGCCCCTTGTGTACGGGCCTTTGAGGATGCCAATTTCTCAAAGCATGTGTTATGCAGAAGTTGCACATTTCTCTCTTCACTTCGTGGCTCTTTACATTTTAGCACTAGTTCCTCAACTCTGTTTACTACAGGGCATTCCTCTGTATCCCGGGGTACCAACTTTTTCTTCTTTACTTTTTTAATCATAAGTCCTTAAACTAACTATTAGAAAATATAATAGAATAATATATTATTCTATAATATTCTCTAATACTAACAATAACATGCATTGTGTTGCAGACATCGAGTCCCTTTTTTCTAGTGTTCGGGTTTCTTTTCTTGTCGGCTCAATTGAAACACGTGCAAGAGGTGTTCACCACAAGACATTCGATGAGGACGTACTTGTACGAACAAAGGATGTGGATGATGAAGTCGTTGACATCTTACGCGTATGCTACCTTGGACGCTTTTATGGAGAAACTAGGCTTGACGAAAGCCATTTTTTTGCCAACAAGCAAGGTGGTCGACGGTGAAGTAGTCAAGTGTTACCAAATGGGATTATACGATTTTCGAGCACCAGCATTGTTTATGGTCCCGTTGTGCACTCTTTATATAATAAATCTTGCTTCCTTTGTCGTCGGGTTTGGAAGAATTTTGCATGCTCGAAAGGTAAACGAGATGCTTTTGCAGGTTTTCGTTCCATTTTTCGGGTTGATTTTGCATTACCCATTATTTGAAGGAATGGTGTTGAGGAAGGACAATGGTCGAGTTTCGTCATCTACTTCTCTTCTTTCTGCTATTGTTTCCTCAGTAATCTTGGCCTCTGCAAGTTACTATTAGTGAGAATGATGTATGTGGACAATTTATTATCTTGAGTCTTGACTTATGCATTTTCCAATTAATCAAGTATGATTTTTTTGGTAATTTGTATATATCTCTAGAGATTTTTGCTACTTTATACTAAAAATATTAATTGTTAATTGAGATTTAGGTACTTTAGAGTTTAGACTAAAAAACATTTTTGTACTAGTCTAATTTGATTTTGAAACCTACTCACAATAAATTTGTGGGTACGATTATTTGCACCTCCAACTTTGGTAGATACGCCCCCACGATTAGCTCACCCATATAAATATCCAAATTGTGATACATCTGTGATATTTCATGATATTTTCATCTTTGTCAACACCAAACACTAATAGGGATAAATTTTCGTTTGTTGGATCGACACATCCTTCTCTCTCTTTTTTGATCAATCAATGTCAAAATATAGTATATATTTCGACTCTAGTTTGCCGAAACATGTTGATTTTTTTAAAAAATATTATGAATTATTTTTTCTCAAAATGTTTGCTTTTTTTGGATTTTTTTTCCCGAAATATGTCAATTTTTTCGATTTTTTTTTTTTAAATTGCATTCTTTTTATGGAATGAGTTGTCCTTTAAATAGAAATTGTGCAAATTGATATATTTCTGTTCTGCTTATGGAATTTGGTTTACATTGTTTTGGAATTTTTTAAAAAGAACTCAATCAATTTCTGATTTTCTTGTGGAATTAGTTGGTTTGCATTTTTTTCTTGAATATAATACATGGTATGGGTGGTGCTCGGCGGCTGTAAATGTTGAGGGTGTATATACTAAAGTAGAAATTAGAGTTTTAATTTAAAGGTAATGAATGTAACCTTTTTTGTGTGTAATTTTTTATTAAAATTTTTAGGAGGTGTATCTACAAAAATTGGAAATGCAAATAACCCTAGTTTTGATGGGTCTATTCAATAACAATACGCTAGAGGCCCAATAAAGTAGTGGGCGCGGCTAAAGGCACCCAAGGATCCTATGAGTACACCCAGGAGATGAGGACACACGCCAATCGGATGAGGACACCCACCTGGAAAAACCAAAAATGCCCTCGGTTCCTTTAACCAAAACTTCGCTCCCTCCCTTCTCTCCTCTCTTCTCTCTCGATTGGGTACACCCACCCTCCATCTTCCCAAACCTCTCATCTCCCCCAACCAAAAATCGCACTCCTCCCACTCCATTTTCGCACACTCCCTGCGACGTCGAAGAAGAGAAAATAGAGAGGACGCGAAGAGGACGCGATTGTTTTTTCGAAGAGGACGCGATTTTTTGTTAGTTTTTGCAAAAAATGGGTAAAGGTTAATTTTTCTTGCTTTTATTTGATAAGAAGAGTAGGACGCATGTTTAATTTCGATTTTTGTTGGTTGAAACATTGATTTTATTGTTGTAGGGTTTAGAATTTGTTTTTTGAATTTGGTGTTAATTTCATGTGTTGATTAAGGTTGGTTAATGTTGGTTTTTTTGTGTTATAATCATGTTTATGTGTAGAATGTATCAATTTTTGATGGGTTAGGATGAAAATAAACCAATAGGCATCTAATTTTTGATGGGTTAGTACGATTGCAGTGTTTCTTACTGGTTTTTCGCACATTTGATGCTTGTCCGGAAGTAAATTTCGGACATGGGTTGTTTGTTTTGGTTTAGGTTTCGAACATGGCTTTTTTATTTTGGTATGATTTTCGAACATTGGTTTATTGTTTTGATATAATTTTCGAACATTGCTTATTTGTTTTGGGTTTAGTTTCGAACATGTAGTAATTTTCGAACATGGCCTCTTTGTGTTGATATAATTTTCGAACATGGCTTGTTTGTTTGTGTTTTAATTTCGAACATGGCTTGGTTGTTTTGGTTTTAATTTCGAACATAGCTTTTTTGTTGTGGTTTTAATTTCGAACATGGCTTCTTTGTGTTGGTTTTTGTAGAGGGTGTTAGTAGGGCTCGACCGACTGCTTCCAACAGAAAAAAGAAGCAACATATTAGCGATGAGGCCGCTCCTCAAGAGCCCAATCCACAAGAGGCCATTCCACAAGTTGCCATTGCTCAAGAGCCCACTCCACAAGAACCCAATCCTCAAGAGCCCAATCCTCAAGAGCCCACTCCACAAGAACTGGTGCCCACTCTACAAGAACCGGAAGTAGATGAGGGAAACGATGACGGAGATGGACATGACGAGGAAGAGGAAGAGGAAGAGGAAGAGGAAGAGGAAGAGGAAGAGGAAGAGAGAAGAGTTGTGACGGTTAATCGACCATTGGTAACCGCACCTCCCCTTCTCAAAAGCTTCCAAGAGCATGTAGCCAAATACATATGGTTGGGTGAGGAGCGAGATGTTTTGAAGTGTCACTGTCATGTGACGAAACTATTGCATTGGGAGTTCGATGATGATGAAGATTGGCGTCATTGGCGGAGGTTTTTGAGAGGATCTAGATTGATTCATGTTAGACGTGGGGCTTACAAGTATTCAAACAAGAATCTTATCACAGCATTCGTTGAGAGATGGCACGAAGAGACCAACTCATTCCACTTGCCCTTCGGGGAAATGACAATCACCCTCGATGATGTCCGTTGCATCACGAATCTGAAAGTTAATGGTCTCCCGGTGCAGTCTACGTCCGAAGAACATATCTTGGCTTCAGATTATTTGATGAAATATTTGGGTTTATCATTAGTACAAGCCAAGGAAGCATTAAGTGGGCAACGAGGGGGTTCCGTGAAGCTATCGTGGCTAAGGGAGACTTTTATGCCCATGATGTCCTCGGACAACGAGGACGAGGTGTTGTATTCAGCACGAGCGTTTGTGTTGTACGTGTTTGGGACCACCTTGTTTCCGGACAAAAGTGGTACTCGTGTTCACGTACAGTGGTTGCAGTATATGGACGACATGGCAGAATTTTCGAACTATGCTTGGGGTACCGCAGCGCTTGCCTATTTGTATAGACAATTGGGGATGACGTCAAAGTTCAAGTGTAGGCAGATTGGTGGTTACCTTCCGTTATTGGAGGTATTAAGTATTTTAAATAAGTTTGTTAATATTTCATGTTTTTCATTTGATATTGACCTAATAATATTGTACTTGTAGGCTTGGATTTATGAGCACTTCCCTACTTTGATCTTGCCGCCTCATAATCCAGACTTGGGCCGTTCGGATCCACTGTCGATGCGTTATGCACCCGAAGCTCATACAGGCCCCTGTGTCGACCGAGTAAGAGGCTTTAGAGAACGATTAGATACCCTCCTAGCAAGCGAGGTACGTTATTAACCAAATGAATATATTTGTCTGTTGTTTATTTGTTTTTAAGATAAGTAAGCATTTTTTTAATTTAATGGTGTGTTGTAGGTTAACTGGAATCCATATCGTCCCGAACGAGAAAGACATCCATTTGATGAGGTTTCTTACTTTCATGGGTGCATTGTCTGCGGAGATATTGTTGAGCCGTACATGCCGGATAGAGTGCTCAGACAGTTCGGGTACGTGCAAACCGTTCCTGAGAAGCCGCTTGCTGCCCGTGTTAAGAGGACCGGTTCCACATCCAAGAAAACAAAGCTAGTGTGGGGTGCTATGGCGGAGTACTTTTCTACGTGGGACGCACACATGCTTACGGATGATAGACTTGGTGAGCGTTGTATCCAAGATTCGGATTGCAGCGATGGTTATATTGATTGGTACCTCGCCAACGGCCGTCCTTACGTTTCAAATCCAGAAAATATGAGACTTCCTCCTCGTGAGCCTCCACGTATGGCTGAGTTAGGGCACTTGGTAGATTTTGCAAAGGTTGAGCTGAACATGTTGTTGCACAAGTGGAGGAACGACGAGCCATTAACAATGGATGGGGTAATGCAAAAGGTTGAACAAGTTGTGAGGCAGCTTGGTGGACAAACTTCGGATGACGTAGGAGAAGAGGCACCGTCATCATCAAGTGGAAGAGGTCGGGGACGTGGAAGAGGTCGGGGACGTGGAAGGGCTAGGCGTTCTTGACTAAAACTTGTTTTATATAATTTTCGAACATTTGTCACATGTTGTGTTTTATTAATCGTTGATCGATCAGAATGATACTTTAGTTTAGTATTTTAACATGTATTGTAACATGTATGTTAACTTAAATGCTTTATGAATGTATGGTTTTTATATGGTTTTGTATATGGTTTTTATATGGTTTTTATAAGGTTATAGTTTGTTTTACTAATTAAAAGTAGTTTGGATGAGAACACCCACATGATTACTGTTTTGGATGAGGACACCCACCTTTGTACGAGACCTTTTTTCGAACAAATGATATATGCCCGATATTTATTGCCGAACACGAACACATTTTCGAACAAATATTATTTGCGTGGAAGTAATTTTCGAACATTTGTCACATGTTGTGTACTTTTTTTCGAACATGGACCATATGTTCGAAAAAAAGTCCGTAACATAGACTTTGGGGTTAAAAAATCGACCAAGTAAAACTCGCGTAAATAATTTTCGAACATTGGGCATATGTTGGGTACTTATTTTCGAACATGGACCAAATGTTCGAAAAAAAGTCTGTAACAGAGACTTTGGGGTTAAAAAATCGACACAAGTAAAACTCGCGTAAATAAATTTCGAACATTGGGCATATGTTGGGTACTTTTTTTCGAACATGGACCAAATGTTCGAAAAAAAGTCTGTAACAGAGACTTTGGGGTTAAAAAATCGACCAAGTAAAACTCGCGTAAATAAATTTCGAACATTGGGCATATGTTGGGTACTTTTTTTCGAACATGGACCATATGTTCGAAAAAAAGTCCGTAACAGAGACTTTGGGGTTCAAAAATCGACACAAGTAAAACTCGCGTAAATAAATTTCGAACATTGGGCATATGTTGGGTACTTTTTTTCGAACATGGACCATATGTTCGAAAAAAAGTCCGTAACAGAGACTTTGGGGTTAAGAAATCGACACAAGTAAAACTCGCGTAAATAAATTTCGAACATTGGGCATATGTTGGGTACTTTTTTTCGAACATGGACCATATGTTCGAAAAAAAGTCTGTAACAGAGACTTTGGGGTTAAAAAATCAACCAAGTAAAACTCGCGTAAATAAATTTCGAACATTGGGCATATGTTGGTTACTTTTTTTCGAACATGGACCATATGTTCGAAAAAAAGTCCGTAACAGAGACTTTGGGGTTAAAAAATCGACCATGTAAAACTCGCGTAAATAAATTTCGAACATTGGGCATATGTTGGGTACTTTTTTTCGAACATGGACCATATGTTCGAAAAAAAGTCCGTAACAGAGACTTTGGGGTTAAAAAATCGACCAAGTAAAACTCGCGTAAATAAATTTCGAACATGGGGCATATGTTGGGTACTTTTTTTCGAACATGGACCAACTGTTGGGAACATATTTTCGAACATGGCCCATTTTTTCGAACATGGCCTTATTGTTGGGAACATATTTTCGAACATGGACCAATTGTTGGTAACGTATTTTCGAACAAAAGTCAATTTTTTGAAAAAAATGATCCCAACTTTCTAATTTTATACACCATATTATACTTTTAACACAATTGTAGTGGCTCATTCAAGCACGATAAACCATTCAAAAAATAGAGCTATTAAATTACACAAGTCATCCATTGTAACGTTGAAACCGTATACATGTTCCAAAAATATTACACATCAAGAATTTGTACACAAATTATCTATAAATGTTGTTTGTTGACAATTTGTACACAAATTACACCAAAAAGACAAAAGTATTCCAAAGTTTCTATCCACAAAAGTATTCCAAAGTTTCTAACCAAAAAGTTTCTAACCAAAAAGTTTCTAACCACTATCATCTAATTAATTCCTCCGGACGCATATGCATTTTTCCATCCGTCCGAAATGTGTTGACCCTCATGCTTCCACGAAGTGATGACCGGGGGCAAAGTGCGCCCAGCACCCATCATAACCTACACGCATTCGAGATTTATGTGTTATATATAAAATATGCAACATATACGTGTAAATAAATTCATTAAAGCAATGCAATCAAATACCTGGATGAAATGGTTCTCATTAATTAATCCCAACCAAATACTTCTTGGTTCTTGAGGAGGTTCCTTGTTGAACGGCAGATACATAAGGCATAGACGGGTATCAAGAACCACCACCGCCACATTATAATGTGACGCCACTAGATATCCCATGTACGGCAACCCGAACCAATGTTTTTTATGTGCAAACTCCGTAAAGAAATTCAATTTGCCAAGCACAACATGGACGTAATCCTTCAACAAGAACACGTTGTTGTACAACGTTAGATTGCGGGACAGTTCGCTCATCAAGTCCATCCGAACCCTCACCCACTCATCTTCACCGAATCCCATAAGCCCAGCCATTGCTCGAAAACCGCAGTGTCCGTCACCCTTAACGTTCTTGATGTCGATAATGTACGGTTGATGCTCGATCGGTAAATATCCGATGAAGTCCATTCCTTGGGAGGCTCGGGTACGCCGACGGGGTACCTACGCATATTACAACCAAAATCACCAAAATATTACCCATCTACAACCAAATCACCAAAATATTACCCATCGACAACCAAATCACCGACAAAGTGGGATAACTCAAGTGGTTAGAGCACCACTACCTAGGCCTTAGGTCCTGGGTTCGAGTCATGGGGAGGGGAAAAAAAGGGATGGGTATTTAACTTTCCATAAAAAAAAAAGACAACCAAATCACCAAAATATTACCCATCTACTACCAAATCACCAAAATATTACCCATCTACAACCAAAACACCAAAAATATTGCACATCTACAACCAAATCACCAAAAAATATTACACATCTACAACAAAATCACCAAAAATATTACACATCTACAACCAAAAATCACCAAAAATATTACACATCACAAAAACACAAAAATAAACATGCAAGGGCTGAGAATTACCGGTTGTTTTTTTGGAATCCCTTTCTTTTGGAAGGACGGGGATGAGAGCGAGTTATCTACATTGATGACCATCTGCTCCTTTTGTACCACCGAGCAACTTGCAACTTGACTCTCTACAAGCTCAAATAGGCTAGGCTCACGTTTGGTGGACGCATCGGTCTTCTTCTTCTTCTTTCCTTTTTTGGGTCGACCACGAGTGTCTTCCTTAGGAGGTGGCTCAATAAGAGTCGTAGTCTCGGGGTTTGCAAGCTCCCTCATACGCTTTAAGAAGATGAGTTGCTCCTCCTGAGAGAAGCTCTTATAAACCTCAGCCATGTCGTCTATGGCATCTTCAAAGCGATTTTTGTTGTGTGTGGGAACGGGGTCAACCGATGTGGTGGTTGGGGCAGGCTCCATATTCAATTTCCTCCAAAAGGGATCAATGGCATTCACGGGTATCGGTTTGTCACAGTAAACATACTCTTTGATCTCATGACCACATGGCAAACCGTATACCTTCCTCAAGATGTGTTGGCACTCTTTAGGATCGAATCCGGGTCGTTTGATCACCTTGATTTCATGAAATATCTTTTCTAGAGCCACAAACGACACCGCCCCTCGTAAGTAATTGAAAACGTTTGAGGAGAACCTATGTTGAGCTACGTTCAAACTCTTTTCGAAGGAGGCTTTAATTGAAACATGGCATGCCTCGAGTAGAGTGTGACATTTCTCCCAACATGTCTCAAAATTTCCTAATGAATTGCCCAACATTCTTTTCAACGCGGCGTGATGGCTTTCGACCCTGATTAGAGAAAATTTAAAACGTTAGGCAACTTATAAATTAAAGTAATAATTTACGTGTAAAGACTAAAGTATAAACATACCTGTTGGTTGTGGTGTTGCCAAAGTGCATAAATTCATTCATCCAAGCACTTACAAACCTCTCTTTGTAAGGGTTAATCCAACTATTCAACACGTAATCCACTGGCTTCTTCGGAAATTTGGACTTGAACTTAGCAAGAGCTTCTTCAAAGTCGGCCTGGGTATCGGACCTCCACAAATAGTTGAAATGAGAGTTGAATACCTCCCATTTTTTGACATCTTTAAATGCACCCTTGCAGTTGGCTAGTACATTCCGGTCAATGTGGAATGTACAAAGAAAATGACGGGCTTCAGGAAATTTCTTGGCCACAACATTGATCAATGCAAGCTCACGGTCCGTGATAATATCATCGGGAAGAGAAGATGAGCCCAACAAGTCTCGAAGCACCTCCAATGCCCATTGATAATTTTCTTCTTTCTCATCCATTAGGTACACCGACGCAACACAAAATGTGATCCCAGTCGATGTAACCCCCACAATCTCCAAATAAGGTAGCCGGTACCTATTCGTCTTGTATGTGCAATCTATCATGAGTACCTTCAGAAAAGCACGCACCAGTTGGAGTGAGACGGGATGTGCAAAAAACAACTCTTTAAGAGTGTTTGTCTTCTCACATCTTCGTGTGGCGTGAAAGTAATTTTGCTCGACAAGTTGACTCATCAAGTATTGCAACTGACTACGTCCATTGTATTGATGGATTTTGTGCTTCAACCTTACATTGTAGATCGTTCGAAGAGTCGAGTGATTGTTCTCATTGTTCCTCTTCAACTTCATCAATACAGATTTAGGAGGAGCGTGTAATTTGGACATTTCGACAACGAAGTCCTCTTCCTCGGTAGTTAGGCGGCCGGCATAAGAATGTCCCTCAAGGTAACGGGATATTGGATGGTTATGTGTACCGCATTTCACCTCTAATCTCCACTGCATCTCACCTTCTTTTGTACCCTTCAACATAAACGGACACCCACATTTCTTGGTGCCCGTAACCTTTCCACTCTTTTCTTGTACCACCTCGTTCTTCTTAGCCTTCTTCTTCTTCATAGGAGTTGTAGGCTTCTTCTTTTCACGGTACATACCGCCACGCTCACACGTCAAGAATATACGACCTTTTTTAGTACCTTGGCCGTTATCCGACCGCTTCACAACAATAATTATGTTGTGTTGTTTCCCCGTACTACGCACCCAAGACAAGAGTGCGTCACGAGACTCAAACAAAGCCATATTCGTGAAGACGTCCGTGTAGTCCATAATAATTTCATGACCCTGGACATCATCATTCTCCGGTTCAACAATAGAGTCATTCGCCCACTCATCATCATAATTGTACTCCTCATACTCCTCTTCAAGACAATATTCGTCCTCCCAAACATCGTCCTTCTCATCACCCGAATTCTGAAATTCAAAAAAACAAAATTTAAGTAATGTTCGAAAAAAAGTTCAAAACAACAGCTTCATGTTCGAACAAAAGTTCAAAACAACAGCTTCATGTTCGAAAAAATGTTCAAAACAACAGCTTCATGTTCGAAAATTTATTCAAAACAAAAGACCTATGTTCGAAAATAAGTTCAAAACAAAAGATATTTGTTTTGAACTTATTTTCGGACAACACGACCATGTCCGAAAAAAAAACACGAACATGGTCGTCTTCTTCGCAGAACCAGTCGCGAAAAAGGGGTTTTTTTGAAAAACGAAAAATGCAATACATAATGTCAAAATGTATGTCCTAAATGCATATTATTTCAACTACATACCACTATAAAGTCATAAGATGCAAAAAAAACAAGCATAAACACAAACACTAAAAAAACCTAAACATAAAAACTCTTTCACTTTCGAAAAAAAAAACTTTCAAAACATGATAAATAACTTACAAATGAGTCATTGGCACCACCACTCGTAGTTATTACATCATAATCGACCATTTTCGACCCCATGTTAGCTTTAGAAATGGAAATTGCAGAAATGGAAAGTTTAGAATTGAGAGTTGTGAGACTCTCTGAATTCTCCCGCGATTTAGAAGGAGGTGGGTGTACTCATCCGTGGATTTTTTTAAAAATATACAAGAGGGGTACAAAAGTAATTTCGCTGCACTCTTTTCACCAAAATTTTTTTACCTGGGTGTACTCATAGGAATCCTGGGTGCCTTTAGCCGCGCCCTAAAGTAGTAGAAATCATCAGGCCCAGAAGACTCTGCTCCGGATCCAAGGAGTTCTGGGATAGTAGTAAGGGGCTGACTATTTATCCCTACAATTCGGCTTTGAACGCACCCCTGTCAGTTTAATGGAGTAATATAATAATAGTGTAAAAAATAAAAAATACCCTTCACTAAAATGCATCATACTAGGTGCATCCTTTACTAAACGCACCCCCTTTTGTCATTTCTTTCACATTGTCTCTAAACCACCACTTTCGGCGGTCGCCGACAACATTTTCGGTGACCACCAAACCAAAAAAATCAGAAATTCTAAAAAATACTTAGAAAAATCACAATTTTTTTTTATAATAAATTTCGGTCAACCAGTGTCAATCAAATATACCCTCATCAAAAAATTGTTGTCGACGAAAGTGTATGGTCAACACTTGTTGGTTAAAAAAAAAATAAAGAAAGAAATTCGACCATTTTAGGTCGACCAAGACGAGGGTGTATTTGGTCGACCGAAAATGGTCGAAATTTATATTAAAAAAAAAAATAGAAAAAATGGGGGAGAGGAGATGACGGGAAACCCTAAAAAAAGAAGAAAAAAAAAAGCAAACCTGAGCAGCGCCGTCTTGGATTGGGGCGGCAACGAGTGGGTGGGTGGGAGGCGACGCCGGTGGATGTGGGAGGGGAGCAGTCGGACGGATGCAGGCGGACATAGAAAAAAAGAAAAAAAAAAGGGGAGAGGGGGGCTGCGACGGCCTAGGGCAGTAACTGAGCAGCCGCGGAGGACGGGGGCCATCGCGACGGGTGGTCGGGGGCGGTTGGATGGGGCAGATGGGAAAAATTCACAAAAAAGAATGGGGGAAGAGGGGAGGGGGCGCGAGTGCGACGGTTGGGGGCGTTGGCCGCGGAGGCCAGTTGACGACAGCTAGTGTGGTGGAGGCAGCGGCCGGCATGGATCGGGGTGGGGCGGCGACTGGAAAAAATAGGGGAAAGAGAAGTGGAAGATGAAGGAGAAAAGGAAGGGGAGAAATTGGGGTTTGGGGGTGTGTGTTTAGTAAATAGTTTTTTTTTTTAGATAAAAGGGTATTTAAAACAATTTGAATGGAGTGCATTTATCCTAACAAATTTTAGGGGGTGCATCAATCAGGGGTGTGTTCTAAACCACATTGGAGGTGTAAATAGTCATCCCCCTAGTAGTAAACAACTTAACATTTAATTTGTGTTTGTCTTAAAGCCAGACAAGTTCAGTATTAGATGCCCAATCAAGTAAATGAGTGGTTATTTACTATAGTATCATTTGAGATCATTTTTTTAGATTGTCCCATACAATACAAGCAAAGTTTTAGCTTTAAACGAGGCCCCCACAATTTTTTAAATTGGTCGTTCGAATTAATCGGTCCTTGGATCGAATATCGTAGCATAAAAAAAATTATCCCATTACAATACTTTCTTATACAATAATTTATGTAATTATTATAGGCTAAATTATTTACGGTCTAAATGTGCTAAATTACAGATGCAATGGTATAAATGTGTAAGCCCGTAATTGTATTGTACTAGTATTACTACCCCAATAAGTGACATACCAAAAAATATATTCTCTTAGATATTAAATTCTTAATTAACCCTTCGGTTTAAAATAAAGAAATTTGCAAAGTACAAGGCATGAAATTATGAAGACTCTTGAATTCAGGACGTGTATATAGAAGTATGGAAAATATATTTTCTTGATTAAATGTAAATGAGATGTACATGAGATATTTATACAAAGACATAATATTCTAACCTAACCCTAATGGGCTTTATAAGAGAGCCCATAGGAAACTAAGGTGGGCCTATATAATAAATGTAGACAAAGACATATTTACAATATAGGTCCAATACGCCCCCTCAAGATGGAGCACCATAGGTGAGTCCATTCTTGGACATAAGAAGTTGTAGACGAGTGCTAGAGAGCGATTTTGTGAGAGAATCCGCGAGCTGATCGACCGAGGAGACATGGGACACACGTAGTTGCTTTGTTTTGATAAGATCACGGACGAAGTGGAAATCAATAGCAATGTGCTTCATTCTCAAGTGAAAGACATGATTGGAACACAAATAGGTGGCCCCAATGTTGTCGCAATAGAGAGCAGGGGTAGGCGAGGTGGGGAAGTGGAGTTCCTTAAATAGGGACTTCAGCCATTGAACTTCAGATCCAGCAGCACCAATGGCACGATATTCGGCTTCGGTAGAGGAGCGAGCAACCGATTTCTATTTCTTGGAGGACCAGGATATATGATTAGTACCCAAGAAGACAATGTAGGCACTTGTGGAGGTACGGTCGTCGGTGTCGCCAGCCCAGTCGGCATTAGTGAAGCAGTGAAGCTATATATCTCGTACCATTTATATATCTCAGTAGTCGCTTGGTAGCACCCCAATGAGTGGTGGTAGGTGCATGCATTAATTGAGACAACTTATGCACAGCAAAAGCTATATCTGGTCTGGTGAGTTGAAGATATTGCAGGGAGCCAAGAACTTATCGATATTGGGTGGCATCCGTGGGTGGGGACCCATATGAGATAGTCAGGCAAGTAGAGGTTGGAAGTGGTGTGCGAACTGGTTTTGAGGCGACCATGTTATATCGGACGAGCAAATCAGTGATGTATTTGCGTTGGGAGAGAAAGCATGCGTCTTTGGAGCGAAGAACTTCAACTCCCAAGAAATATGATAGGGGACCAAGATCCTTTACCGAGAATTTGGAACCGAGGTCGGCAATAACACGGGCGAGTTGTTACCCGTAAGGATCAGATCGTCAACATAGACGAGAAAATAAGCGACCACACCAGACTTGTTGTAAATGAACAGGGATTCATCAGAGTGGGTGGGTTTAAACCCAATTTCCTCAAGGAAAGTGCGAAGAGCATAGTACCATGTGCGAGGAGTCTTCTTTAAGCTATAAATGGATTTATGAAGTTTGCAAACATCAAAAGGAAAAGTCTAATCTGCAAAACCCGGGGGTTGGGCCATGTACACGGTGTTTGAAAGAGTGCAATGGAGGAAGGCATTGTTGACATCGAACTGGTGGAGGGGCCACTGCTGTGTGACAGCAATGCTAAGAATTTCTTGGACAGTGGCCAGTTTAACCACATGGCTGAAGGTTTCAGAGAAGTCAATGCTAGGTCGTTGGTGGAAACCTTTCGCAACTAGGCGAGCTTTGTATTTGTCCAGGGAACCATCGGGTTTGCGTTTAAGGTGAAAAACCAACTTGGAGCCGACCACATTTTGAGAATCAGTGGGAGGAACTAAGTCCCATGTTCCATTTTGGAGGAGTGCGTCAAATTCAGCAGACATGGCTGCTCGCCAGTTTTTGTCCTTGAGAGCCTTAGAGACGCAACTCGGTTCAGTGTCACAAGTAACGACAGAAGTGAGACCATACCTTGGGTTTGGTTTGAACACAGCATTCTGAGAGCGAGTGACCATGCGAGATGCAGGAGGTCGCAGAGAAGCATTGGTCGACACATGAGGGTTGGTCATGGTCGGTGAGGGGTTTATTGGTTGGGGGGTGGGTGATGGTAAGATAGTCGACTGAGGGTTGGTTTGCTGAGGGTTTGTCAGCTCAAGGTTGGTCGGTTGAGGGTTGTTCGGTTGTGGGTTGGTAGGTGGTGGGTTGATCGATTGTATAAAGGGTGAGAATCCTGGAGAAATGGAAGGGGTTGTGGGAGGTGGTAAGGGGCGAGCAGGTAGAGGAGTGGTGGTGAAAGGGAAAACATGTTCCACAAATTGAACATGTCTTGATGTGTACATGCGCTTAGTGGAAAGGTCAAGATAGAGATATGCACTTTGAGTGGTTGAGTACCCAACGAACACACATGGGGTGGAGCGAGGATTGAGTTTGTGGGTGGTGTAGGGCCGAAGCCAGGGGTATCATAGGCAACCAAAGACACGAAGTCTGGATAGATTGGGGGTGCGATGAAGAAGTGTTTGGTATGAGGAGAGCATGTTGATATTGGCTTTAGAAAGGCGGTTGATGAGGTAGGTTGTTGTACAAACAGCGTAGGGCCAGTATGTTAAAGGCATGGAGGCATGATGCATGAGAGCGAGGGTTGTGTCGACCACATGTCGGTGGCGACGTTCGAACATACCGTTGTGTTCAGGTGTATGAGGAGGAGTGGTGAGATGGGAGATTCCATGAGTTTGAAAGGAAGGGCGAAGAGTAGTGAATTCACCCCATTGTCGGAGTAGAAGGTTTTGACTTTGGTAGTAATTTTCAACTAGGTTTTTAAATGTGATGAATGTGGGGGCGACCTCAGATTTACGTTTCAGGGGATAGGTCCATATGTATTTACTGAAGTGATTGACGAATAATACATAATATTTAAAGCCTTCATGTGAGAGAACAGGGGAAGACCAAACATCAGAAAATATAATATCAAGAGGTTTGGAGGATATAATACTGGAATCATAGAATGTAAGTTTGTTACTTTTAATGCAACTACACGAATTACAATTAAAAAGTTTAGATAGTGCAAAAGCTAAGATAAATTTGGATAGAGTGTGAGAGAGGATACTGGTGGATGGGTGGCCAAGGCGAGCATGCCATTTGTTGGCGGCGAGGTGTTGGGTGACGAGAGTTGTTGGGGAGGTTTTGGCGACCTGTGTCGGCCATACGTAGAGGTTGTTAATACGACTCCCAACGAGGAGAATGCTCCCCGAGCGACCATCCCGCACCTGAAGGGAAGATTTATCAAAGACAACATTAACATTATTATTTCGATTTTTCGAGATAAGTGGAACCACTAAAGTGTTCGAAAAACTAAGGAAAGCCAAATCAGTGAAGCCCAAGGAACCAGTATGGGAAATGCATAAACCTTTACCATCACCAATTTCAACATCATCAGTCCGAGCAAAGGGCGAGTGGAGAGAAAGATTGGCTAAGTCATTGGTGATGTGATGCGAGGCTCCCGAGTCGAAGATCCATTGATCAGATGGATGCGGCGAGGAGGCAGAGTGAACCGAGTAGGCAGGGCGAGCATCCGGTGTTCGATGGCGATGTGATGGAGGGTTGAAGTGGCTGGATGCTCGAGACAGACCCGGAGATGGGGCGAGCTGGGCCGGCGAGCATGGAATCTCGGGACATGTGCGAGTAGTATGACCTAATGCTCGACAGTATTGACAGTTACCAAGGTACGACTTCTGTGCCATCGGACGGGGACGAGTATCAGGGAACTTGGGCCTTGAGGTCGGACGTGCAGGGCGAGAATGTGATCTCCCAGCGATCATGGCAGAGGCAGGTGCCAGGACTGAGGAGGGACGTGCTGCGATTTGGACTTCAGCACTGAGGAGCTTGTCACAGAGCTCATCAAAAGGAATGGGTTGCTCGCGAGCTTGGATCGCATTGGAGATATCACGGTATTCATCATCCAGGCTAGTTAGGACTTTGAGGATGACATCCTCAATGTCAGTTCTAACGCTGAGCAGGGCGAGCTCGTCAACAACGGAGTTAACATCCAAGAGGAAGTCAGAGATTGATCGAGTTCCCTTGGAGAGGCCAATATATTTATATTACAGGGCGAGGATGCGACCTCTGGATGGTTTACCGTACATAGTTTCAAGTATGGACCAGGCTTCACAGGAGGTCTTGGTCGATGCAACATGTGGAATGAGAGAGGGTGTCATAGACCCCACAATAGGAGAGAGAATGAGGGTGTCCTGTCGCACCCACATGAGATATTCTGGATTTAGTAGTGTGGGGTTTGTGGCGCCAGTGGCTGCAATTAGTGCAGGAGGGCAGGGATGGTCACTAGAAACATAACCGAACAAGTCATGACTTTGAAGAAGGAGGCGTAGCTAAAAAGACCACGCCCCATAATTGGTGGAGGTGAGTTTTGGGGGAGCTTGGGTTATTCCTTTGAAGGAAATGAGAGGGGATTGTTGATGTGTTGGTATAGTCATGGTGAGCAATAGAAATGAGAGATAGGCGGCAGCGGAGTGGTTGCGTCGTTTGGACGAAGACTAGCGGCGGATGTGGAGGCAGTAGCTAGGGGTTTAATGGATCAGAATGTGAGCCAATGGACTCGATGATACCATATAGAAGTATGAAAAATATATTTTCTTGATTAAATGTAAATTAGATGTACATGAGGTATTTATACAAAGACGTAATATTAATTTAATTACCTAACCCTAATGGACTTTATAAGAGAGCCCATAGGAAACTAAGGTGGGCCTATATAATAAATGTAGATAAAGACATATTTACAATATAGGTCCAATAGTGTAAGCATGAGTCTTAGACCCTGAGTACCATAAAATAATTTTTTGATTCCAATAAGTTGGTCTAGTGGTGTAGACTTGAGACTTAGAAGTGGACTCCTCTTTATTGATCTAAGGTTCGAAACCCTTAACGTGCAAAAAATTTTTAAGGGATCAATCAACAAGTGAACGGTGGAATTGATCCTTAAATTGAATACCGAAAATTCAAAAATCATAAAATAATTTTTTTCTCATGTAAAATTTTGATAATTTTCACATTAAAAATTTGTCATCACCATCTCCTCACTCAAAATTAAAGAATAATTCTCACAATTGATCGATTTGGTGTGGTTTTCACCAATCACAAACTAAAAGGTGACTCGGGAAACAAAGAGTACATGATCATCCCTCGATCTGCCAATCCCTAAATAAATTAATTGGAGTATATTACATGTACATGACAAACCTTTGATGCTTCCTATGTACGTAGTTCACTTTGAGGAAATTGTATGGGCTAATGTGAATTACTAAAGTGGTGTGCAGAAATGACAGCAAATGCCAAAGGGAAGATTTCCTGCTAATTAAAAGGTAGCCAAACAAATCATCATGCTTTAAGCAAATAAAGTTTTTCAACCAACTCATAATTATTCCTTTTTTCATAACCCTTTTTGTCACATACGTAAATAGTACTCCATTAACCTTTTACTAGCACTAGCCAATTAAGTAATTATGGATTTTAATATACAAAATATATTTAGGTGTTATTCTTGTCTAAATTAGTAAATTAAAGCATTGTTCATTCATTATCTATTGTGCATGTATATGTATACGGAGGGAGGGGTCGGGGCACTAGCTAGCTGAAAAATCAAAATTTTATTAGAGAAAATTAATTTGAGTATTTTCTTTATTTTTAATAATTATTTAGTAATTTGTATGTAGACGTGTGCATTTTTTTTATATTCAAAATGAAATTATTAGGCAGTAACTAAAAAAAAAAAAAATTATGATGAATTCAGAATTTGAAAAATGAGCAGGTAGTAGAATAGTTGATACTTCTATTAAAGCATATTGTATGTGTATGTATGAAAGAATTCAGTCTAATCTCAATTTTCAAACTTGTAGAGAGGATGTAGAATCAATTTATTTATATTTTCATGGAGATTTGAATCTAAGACGTACTATGAAAGAATTTCATTTCATAAAAAAGTTTAAGAGGGATGTAAAATCAATTCATTTATATTAATATTAACATTGTTGGCCAATTTGATCCATATATTTTTATTATTGGATTAGATGTTTTGATCATATTAACGTGAGATTAAATCAGTACCGTAAAATGTACCATTATTTTTTATTGGGTCTCTGAAAATAATTTTTCATTTCGTCTGTTTTTTTTTTTTGACATAGATATTTACTAACTAGTGTTGTATATAAATAAGAAAAAAAGAAAGATAGGCATGATGGGTATAGTGTGTGAATTGGAAGTGTGTTTTAGTGTGTGAGAACTACTGTGGGAAAAATCTGCAATTTGGGCAGTATAACCAAGTAAAAGTGGAACCAGAAATAGAATGGGGGATGGGAATCATAGAAAGAGGGTATTGGCCACCAGTCATTCATAAAATCCCAGCTAAATAGAGCACAATCTTTTGCATATTTATGGATTCTGAAAACACTTGCCATCTTTTGTGAAGGGCAAAATGGAAACCCAAATCTTGCTTCACTCGGATACACTTTTCTATGAAATCTAACCCCTTTGTACTCTTGTCCAAAATGTCAAACATTTTTGAATGAATTTAATTTTGTCTATTCATTTAGTGAATGACGTACAACTTATGAGTAATCATTGCTACTCATCTAATAATAACTATTCCCCCGGCCCTAAAAAAAAAAAAAAAACTTATAATTACTATATTATGTTCTCAAGAACCAACTGGAATTAATTACTGAAAATAAAATAGATTAATAAATATTATATGTGTTCAAGAGGCTATAAATGCCCAACTTTTATTTTTTTCACTTAATATTAATGTTTGAATTTTACTTCTCTCTTTTCTTCGTCATCAAATATAAATATCACCATTTTCAGACTTAATTTAAAGAGAACAGACGTACAAGTCTAATAGTATGATTTTTCAATGAAAAAAACACCAAGATAAATTAAAAGTAACCCTTATAAGTGAATTATAGGAGTAATATATTAACCATCACTCATAGTTTACATTTTTATTTATATTTAAAATTTTGATGATTGACACTACAAAAAAAAAATTAATTTTTAGTGACGGAAATTAATTTATGCAACTAAAAGTCTTTAATAATGATAGAAGAAATAAGAATTAATGATATTATAAATCATTTTTCAGCAGACTTTTAACTAATTAAAAACTATAATAGGATGATGTTGTTATTAAAAGAAAGTTTGTGTGATGATGCTGATCATGACATGTTGGTTTGAACTTATTACTATTTATCTTGAACTGGTGATGTCATGTTTCATGTTTGTATGAAAATTACTGTATATTATTATATTATATATATTAATATTACTGTTGAATAGTATTACTAAGAATATAGTATATATATTCGCGCAATGTCCTGATCTGATGTCACATATTGCTATTGTGGGGGAGAATACAGCCAGCTATTGGGGTGATTGAGAATGATATATTGTACTTTTTGGTGAAGTTATTTAAATTTATTTATGTAAAAAGATTAAAAAAAAAATAATAAGTAGAGATTGAATATAAAATGCGTATGGTAAATAAAATAAAAATCGAATTTATTTGGCTAAATATCAATTGCAAACAAGCAACTTTAACTTTGGTCCAATGCTGTTTCTCAAAACCAATTTGCAAATGATTATTTAATCGTTAAAACTTAAAAACAATACTACTAATTAATCACTAAATATTTAAAAAAAAAAATTAATTAAGCACTCATTAGATTTCGTAAACCCCGTTGTGGGTCACATATATATCTAGCTAGATTAGATAGTGATCTTTACTTTGTCAAAGTTTAGCATATATAGTTTCTGATGTGGCAAATCAGTCCTAACAATCTAGGTTTATAGACCGTATAGCTTATTATGGGCATTGAATTTATGAGAATTAAGTGTTTTTTTTAAGCAATTAAATTGTTAAAAACTGAAATATTTTCATGGATTTTTTTTTGTTGAACACACTTAGACTCCCTTTGAATGCAAGGATTTAATTCCATAAATTTTAATTTCACAATTCAAATTTACTTCACTTATTTAGATTAAAAAGTAAATGAATGAATTTTAAATATTTAGATTTGTTCATCTATTTTTTTTTAGTTAAAATTAAGACTATCACTAAAATCATATCATTTGAAATTCATGTATTTTTAAATCATTTCATTTCAAATGTTTTCTCAAATCAAATCCCCTCATCCAAACACTGTCTTAGTTAATTCTTTGATATGGTACGGTATACTAAAATTTTGATATGATATACAGTGAATATTACCGGAAATTTGATATACGATACACTAAATTTTTCGGTATGGTTCAGTATACCGTACTGAATCGTCCCTGTGATCAGTGACCCGCAAAATTTAATCTAACTATTTTTTGGAGTAATTTTCATTGTAAAAAAAAAAATCACAAGAAACTAAAACAAAAAATAAATAAATTGTAACAGCTTCATTTATTATTATTTTCCCAAAAAAGAAAAAGTTCCAATCATAAGAGAAAGCATACCGCAGGGGTTTAAAAAGAAAATGCGACTTTTTTAACACTAAATTAAATAAAAGGATCTATAGTAATTGCACATGTAGTAGGTGTCACATTAATTACATATACTACTAAATTGATTATACATATTCTTGTTCCATCTGAATCTTCACCATATTTTTACTTCCAAAATGAATCTAATTACATAAACCCTTATTAAATTTACACACAGATTCCTCATCTCAGATTTAATTAAATTCTACTATATATGTTCTTAACGTGTGCTAAACCAAAATATTGTTTTTATAATCATACGTATGTAAAGGTGTAGGTTACTCATTGGAGCAATATTTCAATTAATACTCACAGAAAGCAATAAAGCTAAATATTAGTATACAAACATTATATACATAGTTTTGTAAGAATTAATACTAGCCATAGCAGCTATAATAGTAGTTAATTGAAATTTAAAGAGTGGTTTGAAGACTGAAGTTATTCTACTTTGTTTCAAAATGATTTGATATTAGATTCAAATTTAATTCAGTTGAGCTCGAACTTAAGTAAATTTACTATTTTACCTTTAATGAACTACTGTAATTATGTACAAAAACTATTTCTCAACTATTGAAGTTTAAGTGCGACTTGCATAAGCTATGAAGCTAAAATTTGCATAGTTACATAAATTTTGAGTTTTTTAATTGAGTCGAATTCAAGTTTGACACTACTCATGAATTCGATTAGGCTCAATTTAATTTTATTCTCATGATCATCAAATTCAAATTTGTCTCAAATTATCATATTGTATATTTATGTTATATGACAGCACGTGACATGCATATTTAATAAAGAGTACTATTAGAATACATGCATGAAACATATGATTACAAAAAAACATAAAAATCCAAGTTGATATAATTAAAGTGTATACTAATAACTATTTCTTCACTCAAAACTCGGGATACATGAATTAAAACAGAAGCACCAAATTAGAATTACTTATTTGAATAATATTTATGACATAAAGATTGACACAAAAATGTCAAGAGGAATAAAGAACATGCAGTAGATGTGTTTCCCAAAAGAGCAAGTCTTGGCAGGACGAGGTTCCACAATTAGCAACTAGTGACCAAACATAGGGAACACGCACTTAATTCCACCCAATTAGATTCACAGTTTTCGGGTTAGAATTTGATGCTATCTGCCTACCCCCCCTCTCCCTCACACACTTCACACACACACACACACACACAATTCCTGGTCATTTGTCACGTTTTAGTTAAAGTTAGTGTGTCACATTTTATTTACTTGTGATTGTTTAATTTATACTCCCTCTCATTTAAAATATATGTCATACTAAGCTCATGCACACATATTAATTACTTTCTTGTAGAATTTTGAAAACTAGGAGTATTATCTAAGTAATTATTAATGAGTTTAAGGGTAAATTGAAAAGAATTAATACATTTAATCGACATTGAAAAATGCAAAACAACGTTTAAATTGAAAATAAAATGAAATGTCAAAACGACGTTTAAATTGAATAGGAGAGAGTATTGTTCAATTATATTAACTTAACACGTTTCAGTGTAATTATGTTTCAGTCAAAGTTGATCTCACGTTTCACTCTCTCCCACACACACTCACCCTACTTCTACCTCTATATTATCCTCATCATCACCCCCTCTCTCTCTCTCTCTCTCTCTCTCTCTTCAGCCATTCTTTGTTTGCATGTATTCGAAATATTCAACAATGGAGAAGAGCAGTTGCTTGAAGCAAAACAGCAGAAACATGAAGCAAATTCATGAGTTTAAAGTTAAGGGTTCATCATGGGATCAGTTTAGTAGTAATGAAGCTGATTTGGTAGCTGCGGGGTTTTCATGGCCTCCAAGAAGCTACATTTGCAGCTTCTGCAAAAGGGAATTCCGGTCGGCGCAAGCTCTCGGCGGCCACATGAATGTCCACCGCCGCGATAGAGCGCGGCTGAGGCAGTCTCCGACAAGATCAGATGGAGGTAAGTTAAACCTAAATCTTGAACCTAACCCTAACCCTAGTTTCAACTCATCATCAAACCCTAGTAATTTCCCATCTCCAACTTTGTCTTCACTTTTGACAAGTTTTCCTCACTTCACTTCAAAATTTCCCCCTCTTGGGGCCGAGACGATTAAGCCGAAAGCGCTTTTCGGGGCGTGGGTGAATAATGAGAAAGAAGATAATTTAAAGAAAGGAGATTTTGTGAGATTGGGCTTGGAGATTAGTACTGCTGTAGATTCAAAGGAGGAACTGGATTTGGAGCTCCGTCTTGGATATACTTAATAATTATTTATTTTAATTTAATTAGTTATATGGTACTAGCTACTTTCCCACTGCCATTTTGTTTGAATTAAGGAGAAATTAAATGAAATTTCTCCACATGATATATTGGCAGTTTAATTAATTTCCTATGTTGTCCTCACTTAATCTCTGTTATTCATAATTTCTATCTATATATGCAGCTTAATTAGGTTTACTTATAAATCATGCGGCCACCTGGTATGTGTTTTAATTTTCTAGATATATATAATATAATTATTTCTACATTGTTATTATTAATTAATGTGTAGTATATATTTTCATTTTCTCATGATCGATCCCACCTCTAAGTCTAGCTTCTTCTTTGTATTGATCGATCTTTCTTCAAGTAATTAATTTTGTTGGCATATAAAATACGGCCGGCTAATTAACACCCATGAAATCACTCTATTCAATTATTATTAGGAATATAATATTATAAAGATTTGTATCTTGTAATATTATGATTCATCTTCATATCTTAAAATATTTGATGTAAATATATATATATATATATATATATATCTTGTAAATATAGAGCCTCTCTTGTAAACAGTACTTTACATTCACTCAATAATTATAACTGCACTTTGTAGGAGTACAAATAGCTAAAAAAATATGTAGCAATTCGGTGTTAATTAATAGTGTTACATAATATAGAGAAAGATGGAATTAGAGGTGACACATAAATATAATATAGAGAAAGAGAGCATTCAAACACATTTTCAAGCCTCAAACAAAACCAAAATATATACTCCGATGTTGAGGAAATTCAACAAATGTATATTAGGAATATTAATAACACAATTAGCATCGATCAATACTAATTTGTAGTATTTATTATAGCCCAACGTTAACATCTACCTCCCATATCATAATTACACTCTCTGTCCCAAAAGATGGTCCCTAGCTTATTCTTTTTTATTCGCCCAAAAATACGTACAGTTCATTTTCTTATTGGAAGTGTGTAAAATTTTCAACTATTAATTTAATGAATGAATATTATCGTGTTAATGTTCGATGAATAAGGGTATATATAATTGGACGTGTACGTATACATACACACACGTATGTGTTCTTAATTTTTTTGTGAAATGCTGATCATAGAAAACAAAGACATATATACATTGTCTGGATGAATACACAGAGAATTATATATATATATATATATATACGCGTACTAGCTAGATTAGTAGTAGTATATACTAGTATGGTGTGAAATTGAATACTGTTGTAATTATAAATTATTAGGTGGGGGCATTGCCCAAAACTTGATAGTTTGCATGTTCCCGACAAGGTCCAGGTGTCGAATGGCATGATGGCATTTCTTGTAATGGAACTTATAAGCCTTTTCGTCTCTTTCAAAAGCATTCAACACAACTGAAACACCCTCATCCCTTTCCCAATTTAGGACATCCCCATTCAATGCTTCCAAACATGCCCTTGTCACCCTTTTTACTCTACCTTCTCAAATTCACTGCAATGTTAAAATACTAGTACAATAGTACTATATGCATATATATATGGTCAAACTTAATTGTGACTATATACACAATTCTTTTCTCACCCATTCATTAAATAATTTTGAACAATTCACTAAAGATTATGTCGAATCATTTCATTTTCCTTCTCTCTAGAAATTTTTAGCATGAAAATGTTCACGTGCCCTGAAAATATGCACGTGCCCCGTTAAATTAATTATCTTTTTCAGATTCTTGTTGTATAGTATAAAGTTATTTTTTAGATATTAAAATAAAAACAACTATATATATATTTAACTTGTTTCTATTTAATACAATTTTTTAAATGAGTGAATATTATTCACGAGTTATTGCAAATACATTATAATATTAGTTCAAATAAGGTATAGTATTAGTTTAAATACATTATATTATTAGTTTACATATTGTATAGTATTAATTTAATTATTAAATAGGAACAAGTTACATGTAGGTAACTCGTACACAATTGTGCATCGGTACCCATCAAAAAATCGCCAAAGGCATCATTAATTTGTAATGTTGGTCTGGGAAAAATTATGTGTAATATATTCACGAAAATTCGAAAGCTAGCTTAGCTAAATTGCCAGCCAATCACCCATGTATGTAACCTTTAAAATTTAATTAGAGGACATTCTTATTATAATATCTTCTCATTTAATTTGTTTATTTTTTTTTTTAAAGACAAATTAAAACTTCAATTTATTCAACCACTGCAAATACTATTAATTAGGCAATTTGCCCTTCACAAGAGATGGGGATCAAACCATTATGGGGGCTCGTGAACTCGCTAGCAGCTCTTGCAAGTCGATACGCCTTCTCATTGACAGCTCGACAAACATGATTAATAGAACAAAACAAATAGTAACTACAATAGCCTTACAAGCATCAATAAAATTCCCAAAAATTTAATTCATTTACTTAAAACTAGTCAAAACTGATTATTAAGTCTTTTTTTTAAAACTAAATTTCATATCTTTACATTTATCATATAATTAGACATTAGTTAAATAATTTTTCAGTTATATATATTTCTTAAAACGTTCAATAGTTATTTAATATCATTAAGGTCTTTTTTTTGGTAAAACAATATCATTAAGGTCTTGAACTTTCAAAGTTTATTTTCTAAATCTTTCTAACAAACTACAAAGTATTGTCAAAAAAAAAAAACCCAAACAAACTACGTACGTACAAAGTACTCTACAGTAAATAATTTTTTTTTAACATATCTTAACTTAAACTTACTAAAAACAAATAAATAAAACAATAGTGAAAGAATTCTTGTATATGATACCATGAAAGAATTCCGTTTCATTTAAAAGTCCAAACTTGTAGAGATGGTGGGAATTAATTCTTGTATATGATACCATGAAAGAATTTCGTTTCATTTAAAAGTCCAAACTTGTAGAGATGGTGGAAATTAATTCTTGTATATTAATTCCTAACAAATACGTAGGGTTTAAGAATACATTTAAATGTGGATCGATCCAAGCATATGAATCTGATTAATTAATTATAGCTGTGACCTTTTTTTAATTTTTTTCCCTCGTAGGTGTACTATGCAAGTAGCAGCTGCCTCGAGGCCAATCATAAATAATGGAACTCAAAATTGGATAGGACAAGAATAGTCCTGTTCGAACCCGGCCAAATAGTACATGTATAGATGGAAAATTCTTGTAACAATAAAATATACTAGGAGTATTAATTCATGACTTAGCATCTTATTAGTATAATTACGCACCCATCCTTTGTCAGATGTTTCCTTTGAGATACTACAATTTTAAATCATGACGACGTCAAACATTAATAAACGATCTTCACCACTTAATATTGATCGAGGACAACGACGTCATATAAAAATTTCATCACACAAAAATTTAATTCGACAGTAAGTATTTCATCAAAAAAATATAAAAATTTAATTGCTAAAAGATGAAATTGACTTTATTGTTTTGCTAAAGTTAAGAGCTAGCTAGCTCGCTCCAAGTCCAAGAGTAAAAGTTTTGCATTAGACCCAATTTTGAAATTCAACTCATGCTTCTTCTTTCTTCTTTTTTTTGACTATTTAAAAGATCAATTTCACCCTCCATCAACAAAAAAAATCAATTAAAGTCAGTGTAAAGTTCTATATGAATTGGTTCATCTTCGAAATGGTTTAATTTGCAACTTGAGAGTTTTGAACCTAAAATCTAAAAATGAGTATACTCTTAAATTTCAAGTCTACATCACCCGGTCAATCAGGGTAAAATTGACCTTAATTATGTGGAGAAAATTAATGTTGGTTGGATTGGGCAATCTAAACATTGCTTCATAAATTTATAAATTAATGAAATACGAGAGGATGATTCTAAATTTATGAGTGTTAATATGTCTTCGTTCAGGATGAGATTTTTAAGAATTGCGTTTACTTCACGTACGATAAAGACCGAGCTAAGGCTGTTTTTTATTCTCATCTTCATCCAGACTAACGGCACCTTACTTATTCAAGGTGTGATCAAATTTAAAGTTAAAGATGCAATCAAATTGAGCTCATATAATTTGTACGTGAATTACTCGAACATATCTTGGGTTTTTGGACAGGACTCCACTTGGTATGATATTGTTCGCTTGTAGCTAATCAAACTCTCACGACTTTGTTTTTGAGTTATCCCAAAATCTCTCCTTTTATACCCAATGATATCCTTCAATGCTAATCCGATGTAGGATAATTGTTTGACACACAACCACATACATATTTAAAGTGGAATTAAAATAACTAATTTCGACTTTCCAGATATTTTGTAGAATTTAATTTGTCTAGCTGATATTGTGTGAGTTTCAAATTTCCCAATTTATTATCCAATTCGCTTACTTAGTCGGGTGGAAAAGGGATTGCAGGGTAAAGTACTCAATTCGTTTACTTTATCTCTCTTCTTTCCAAGATCATCTACAGATCAATAGAAAAAAAAAATGCATGCTTTATCCACACATGCAAATTAAGTCTCATTCTTAGTACGATGCAACAACTCACACTAAGGTATTTTTAGATTAAGAAAATTAGAGATTGAATGAAAGACAAAGATCCACCAAGACTAGAGAACTATTAAGCACGAATAGAAATCGACGACAATAAGTCCCACAGGGGAAAGAAAACTGCAAGTGTAGAAAGTTTCACTAGAAGAGGATGCAATGAGGTATAAAACAGAAACACCAAAAGAGCTACAATAAACTAAAACAACAAAAGAGAAAAAAAAAATTAGAACAAAAATTCTAACAACAAACTAGTACCTAAGGGGGTCAACAGATCGTCTACCAATCGATCACCGTAAGAATGACTCATTTTGAAAAGACCGAATTGTTGGCCCATGACAACAATATGGAAGAAGAAACTCTAGCTATGGATACGGTGGCAGCGATGAATGATGGTGTTGTCTTTTAGAGAGAGATTTATTTTAAAGAGAAAATTAAAAAGAAATGGTAGATTGGAAGGAGGAAGATGAGGGGTAGGGATGGTGGTAGGGGAGGTGGATAGCATTGAACGTAAACTAATTTTTAAGATTGAGATTAGAGAGAAAATGTATTTAATTGATTCCCTCTCTTCTTCCATCTCTAAACCTTACTAACTCGGAGCATTATGGTAACTTCGAGTAATTAGGGTTCCCTTGGATTGAGCCAA
Organism: Galeopsis tetrahit; assembly: GCA_963675135.1. Taxonomy (NCBI): domain Eukaryota; kingdom Viridiplantae; phylum Streptophyta; class Magnoliopsida; order Lamiales; family Lamiaceae; genus Galeopsis; species Galeopsis tetrahit. The sequence goes on from OY776124.1 coordinate 71,166,874, forward strand.
AATATGTGCTTGAATTAAGGAGGGTGTATTCAATTAATATTCTATTGAATTTTTTTGGACTTTAAAAAGTACGCGAATTTATGAAATCCATAAAGTCCATGTAAAGTTTGACTGACTTTTTTATTGATTTATATGAATTTTCATAGACTTGATTGAATTGTGAAATATATTTTTTTATTGATTTACACATATTTTCATAAACTCCCATATTAATGCAAAGAGTTAAAGAGTTAATTTTAATTTTTTTTAAAAAATTAATATTATATAAAATATTTTATCAATAAAAATATATATATATATAAATTTTATTTTACCAATAATATATATATAAAAAGTATTTTACCAATAAAAAAAATAAAAAAAATATATATATAAAGTTTATATATTAATTCGGGGCGGGGCGGATACCCGCGGGTCGGACATAAGACCCAAACCTGACTCATACTCAATACGGGGCGAATCTGACCTGACCCAAAGCTCGCGGGTCGGGTCAATATTGTCATTCCTACTTCTGAGTTCTCTGAGAGAATCAGTTGAAATCTCTTGTTTTTAGAAGAGATTTTGGATAGTGCAATTTATTTATATTTTTGGAGGAGAATCCAACAAAATCCATAGAGTATTAAAATACATAGAATAAATTGTTGAATACCTAAAGATTTTTAAAGACTTTTTAAAATTCGTATTAAATACCTCAAAATTTTTAAAGACTTTTTAAAATCCAATTGAATACCCCCAGACTTTGAAAGTTAAAAAAAATCCTACAGAATCCACAATCAATACACCCCCCTAAGTCTGAATCGAAATAGATTTTTTCAGACGAATTTTGCTCTAACATATTTTGGGCCGACCGATATTAAGTTTAGATGAACTATATATAGAAAAATGTCATGTCGTTCTCTAGAATTAAGTTACCCTCTATTGTTCGTGTTCTAATGTTTATTAGACATGCACGAATAAAGTCGGCCATCGACTAACCCATATCAAATACTCACTAGGTTCCGAGTCATCTAACATGCATGCATCTATGAAACGCTTAAGCTAAGCGATTCAAAAATTCCGAACAATTAGCACAGAATCGTAGAAAATTGAGATGAGAGAGATAGAGAATTGGAGGGAGAATTGGTTACGAGTTTCGAAGAAATGAGAAAATACCAAAAACTGAATTAATGGGTAGGAGCGGGTCAAATATATACCCGTCCTCAAAACGGTTACAAAGTCGCGAGTGCGACTATTAACACCCAACACGCGTTTTATTCTAATAAACGAAATACTCAAAGTTCTCAATACACCCCTTAGTTCGCACCCTTCAGATACACCCTTGCTAGTTATTCGCACCTTCGTCCTTCTTCTTCCCCATTCGTAACATACCCCCTCCTTCAGACATTGCCTGTCCTCAAGCAAACAAATGAGGATACAGGGCGCTGAAAGTCACAAAATCCTCCCACGTTGCCTCGGAGTCCGGCAAGTGAGACTAGCGAATGAGAACTTCCGTCGCCGGCGAGTTACCCCGGCGAACAATACGGCGAGCCAACACCTTCAAAGGCAAGAGAAGAACTTTGCCATCCTCGTCGAACTCAGGTAAGTTCTGCGACACCAAATCCCCACACCCCACTTTTTTCTTCGGTAAAGAGACATGGAAAGTAGGATGAAGCTTAGATGTTATTGGCAGTGCCAATGTATAAGCAGCCACTCCCACCTTTTGCACGACCTGAAAAGGGCCGGCAAACTTGGGGCTCAATTTCCACAGATGACTCTTACGCAGTGAGAGTTGCCGGTAAGGTTTGAGCTTCAGGTAAACCCAATCACCCACTTGAAACACCCTATCCACCGGATTCCGATTAGCATAGAGCCTCATCCTGTCTTGTGCTTGGTATAGTAATTGCTTTAATTGTTGTAGAATGTGTTGATTACCTCGAATCATGTCCTCCACCCCTTGAACTTTACCCCGAATCAACGGTCCAAAAGTGAGAAACTTTGGACTGTACCCATACAAAGCTTCAAATGGGGATCTCTTTATAGCTGAGTGGAAGCTGGTGTTGTACCAGAACTCAGCTAAGGGTAACCATTGGGCCCAATGTTTAGGACTCTGCCCACTCATACACCTCAAGTATGATTCTAAACATTGGTTGACCCTCTCTGTTTGCCCATCTGTTTGGGGGTGATAAGTTGTGCTTAATAACTGCTGAACCCCCAAGAGCTTCATCAATTCTTGCCAAAAATGGCCAGTAAAAACCTTGTCTCTATCAGAGACAATGGTTGAAGGCAACCCATGGAGCCTGTAGACCTCAGTAATGGAAATTTTAGCTAGAGTAGAAGCTGTAAAAGGGTGTACTAGAGCAATAAAATGACTGTATTTGGTGAGTCTATCCACAATCACCCAAATAGTGTCCATTTTATTAGAACTAGGAAGCTTCTCAATAAAATCCATGGATATGTCAGTCCAAGCCTGTTCTGGAATTGGTAGTGGCTGTAACAATCCAGGGGTCTTAAGTAGTTCATGCTTGCAAAGTTGACATATGTGACATTCAGAAACCACCTTGTGCACTAACTCCATCATTTTAGGCCACCAAAAAATGCTCTTCAATCTCTGAAAAGTGACATGTTCCCCTGAATGACCTCCTTCAGTGGAAGAATGAACATGCAAAACCAATTTTGACCTCAAATCTGTAGCTGATCCCACATATATACCTTCCCCTTATGTCTGACTATGCCACCACTGTAGGAAAACCATGACATATTATAGGGTGTAGAAAGGCTATCTGTGATAACCTCAGAAACCAAGTCATCTCCTTCATAACTATCCTGAATTTCTTCCACCCAATGAGGTTTAACAGCTGAAAGTGCCTCACACTCCCCATTCTCATGTCCTCTTCTTGACAAAGCATCTGCAACAATATTCTCATGGCCAGCCTTGTACTCAATTTTGTAATCAAAACCCAACAGTTTAGTTAAGTAATTATGTTGGAGTGGTGTAGAAATCTTTTGTTCCAAAAGATATTTGAGGCTTTGGTGATCAGTTCTGATAAAAAATGGAGCATGGATAAGATAACACCTCCACTTATCCACTGCCATCAAAATGGCCAGAAACTCTTTTTCATAAATGGATAACCCCAAATTCTTGACCCCTAGAGCTTTACTGATAAAAGCAATGGGCATTTTCCCTTGTAGTAACACAGCTCCAATTCTCCCATAGCAAGCATCAGTTTCCACCACAAACTGAATGTTAAAATCTGGTAGCTGTAAGATAGGTGTTGATACCATAGCCAACTTAAGTGCCTTGAAAGCCCCATTTGCTTCATCACTCCACTGAAATTGTCCATTTTTAGTCAGGAAGGTCAGGGGTTTGGCAATGATGCCAAAATTCCTGATAAACTTCCTATAATATCCTGTCAGCCCAAGAAATCCCCTTAACTCTTTCAGATTCTTGGGAATTGGCCAATCCTGCATCACCTTGAGCTTGTTATGATCAACCTGCACCCCTCCACCAGATATTATATGTCCCAAGTATTCCACTTGGTCCACCCCAAAAACACATTTGAAAGCCTTAGCTTTCAATGTGTGCTCCACCAGAACTTCTAACACCCTTCTCAAATGACTCTTATGCTCATCCAAACTCCTACTATACACCAGAATATCATCAAAGAAGACTAGGACAAACTCCCTTAGAAAAGGTGCAAACACCTTGTTCATAATAGCTTGAAATGGGCTGGTGCATTAGTCAAACCAAAAGGCATCACCACAAATTCATATAGGCCAGATACTGTGGTGAAAGCAGTTTTTTGAATGGCAGGAGGGTGAACCCTGATCTGGTGATAACCAACTCTAAGATCTATCTTAGAGAATACCTTGGCTTGGCCCAACTCATCAAGCAAGTCTTCAATTAACGGAATAGGGTAGCTATCCTTAATTGTTATATTGTTCAATCTCCTGTAATATACACAAAATCTCCATGTGCCATCCTTTTTCTTGACCAACAACACTGGTGAAGAATAAGGTGAATTGCTAGGTTGGATTACTCCACTGTCCAACATCTCCCTCATTAGCTTCTCAATCTCTTGCCTCTGCAAGAATGGGTATCTGTATGGAGGTTGCTTCACTAGCTTCTCCCCTTCTTTGATGCATATTCTATGATCCATCAGTCTCTGAGGTGGCAGTTCAGTAGGTGGTTTGAACACAATTTGGAATTCCTCAATAAGTGGTTCAAAATCACCATGTATAGTGCACTTCTCAAACTCAGGGTTACTCTTGATATAACACAGATACCCCATGTCCTCATACTTTCCCCTTTTTACCATCTTCTTAAGCTGCTTGCCTGAGATCATAGTAACTCTAATCTCATCTTCATCATTTTCCTGTAACACCACCTCTCTCTCATCCTTCTTGAACTGTACTTGATGTAGTCTGAAGTCAAAAGTAATAGCGCCCAGTTGACTAAGCAGATCTACCCCCACCACCATATCACAACCACCTAATTTGAGAATTCTCACAGGTGCTACAAACTTACAACTCCCCATCACCCATTCAAATTTAGAGCATCTGGTGTTACACTCAATTCTATGGCCATTGGCAATAGTGACCATCAAGGGGCTTGTATACTCCACCAAACAACCCAACCTCCCTGCTGTGTTGGGATCTAGAAAACTGTGAGTGCTGCCAGAGTCTATCAAGATGGATATGACCTGTGAGCCCACCTTTCCAGTGATTTTGATAGTATCTGGATGCTTCTGTCCAGCTACAACATTCAAGGATACTATTGGTTCACCCCTCTCTCCTTGAGCTTCCTCCAGAATTAGCTCATCCATTTCTTCTTCATTATCCTCCCCAAGCACCACAAACAGCTTCTTACATTTGTGCCCAAAGCGGAAAGTTTCATCACAATTGAAACATAGTTTTTGTTTCCTCCTTTCTTCCATTTCAGCTGGGGAGAGCCTTCTAGCAGGTGGCACTTTGGATACCCCTGGGGCTGCACTCTTCTCAAAAGGATTTGCTTCTCCTTTACCCTTATCACTGCCTTGCCACTGATTTCTGTTAGAAGAATTCCAATTGTTATTGTAGTTTTTTGCTCATCTTTCTCTACTCAAGAGAACCTGTTCTTGTCTTATACTCCCTCCGTCCACCAAAAATGTGCTCATTTCTTTTTTTGGGTTTACAAAAAACATGCTTATTCCATTTAAATAATTCACTTTTGAATATTTTTTCTACTCTACTAACAAGATTGAATATCTACCAAATATATTCTTTAATCACTATTATAAATATATTCTTTATAATTAAAATATGATTTTTTAAAAAACATATATAAAAAAGAGTGAGCACACTTTTGGTGGACAGAGGGAGTAGCATATTGCATTGCCTCTTCTAAAAATTCAGGGTGAAAGCTCATCACCATCTGACTGATCTCATCCTTCAAACCACTTATAAAGCTCATAGTATAGAACTCATCTGTCTGCTATGGCACTTTTACCACCATAAAAGATTTCAACTCTTCATACTCTCTTATATAGTCCATGACAGTGCCTGTTTGGGTTAGCTTAGTGAATTTTCCAATGAGATTCTCATCCTCCACATTGATGAATCTCTTATAGACCATCTTAACAAACTCTTCCCAAGGCATGTCTTCTCTCCCATCAACATAGTCCACATACCAATGATCTGCTGGCCCTTCCATGTTAAATGCAGCTAACATGATCTTCTCCCTATCTGACATTGAATTGAAAGTGAAATACTTATGGCATTTCCTAATCCATAGTCTAGGCTTTTCTCCATTGAATTTTGGAAAATCCATTCGAGGTTTTCTATTCTGACTGAAAAGCTCACTAGATCTATGATGATCATTCATCTCAGCACCTCTATTCTGTCCAATGAATTCAGTATCCAAATCTAGAGATGAATTATGATGGAATTTGGATTCATACCTCCTTGCTGAATGAACAACCTCTTGTGGTGTAGCTCCAGCCATAGATTTACCATGTGAGTTCGCATCTAGGCCTTTAGAAGCACCACCTCCTTTTGAATCGAACAACCTAGCTTGTGGTGGTGGTGTGGGTAGCAATCCATCACCCATACCACTAGAAAGGTTCACAGCTGGTATTTCCTGATCCTCCTCTGCCATGGGAGCCTTCCCTTTATTCGAGCACACCTGCTTGAACAACTCAGTCAATTGCTCTCGCAAGAGCTCTGCTTCTCTATTCTGCTCCTTCGCTTGTTGATCAAAGTGTTTTAACAATTCATTTCTTCCATCCGCCTGGTCTTTCTGCAAGTCCTCTATTCTTTTCTCCACCGAAATCACACGATCTTCCATCGCATCAAATTGCGATTCCAATCGGACGATTCAGTCTGTGTGTGACGCCACCATTTGCACAGCTCACGTGAATTAACCAGCTCTGAGGCCACTGAAACGCTTAAGCTAAGTGATTCAAAAATTCCGAACAATTAGCACAGAATCGTAGAAAATTGAGATGAGAGAGATAGAGAATTGGAGGGAGAATTGGTTACCAGATTCGAAGAAATGAGAAAATACCAAAAACTGAATTAATGGGTAGGAGCGGGTCAAATATATACCCGTCCTCAAAACGGTTACAAAGTCGCGAGTGCAACTATTAACACCCAACACGCGTTTTATTCTAATAAACGAAATACTCAAAGTTCTCAATACACCCCTTAGTTCGCACCCTTCAGATACACCCTTGCTAGTTATTCGCACCTTCGTCCTTCTTCTTCCCCATTCGTAACAATCTACAAAGTCTTGATACCCTATGTTGCGGATTACTGGATTAGGGATCACAAGGCAAGATAAATATACCATGTTAAACCAATAATGCTGAAATTAAATCCACCGCCATAAATTTTGCAAAATTAGTATCTACCCCCTCTCTCTTTTTTAAATGATATTTTAGACCTTTTCTCTTATACATAATTAAATGATATTTTAAAATTTTTACATTGTTTATTTCAATTATGTCCTTTCTTTAACTTTTAAAACAAACATAATTTTTAAATTACTCTAATTAGCTAATTAATCTTCAAGGTAATGTGCAATATGTAATGAAATTAATGTAATTAGAAATCTCTTTTATTATCTAAGAGTATACTTGTCAATACATACCCTTCTTAATTCTAACAAATTACTCTAAAACATCATTTAAAAAAATGGAGGGAGTATTTGGTCAATTTTGAAATTAAAGCTTCAGATTGGTACGTAGATGAATGTATTAGTCAGAAGCACTTGCAATTTTTTTTTTTCGAACCAATCTTACAATTTATTTAATCATAGTAAATCAAGTCATATTCAATTATCAGTTTCAATGAGACCACAATTTAAGCAAAAAATATATCTGCAACCCATTAGCGAAATACAGTGTTAGCCCAATAAATCATGGGGCCTGAACAGTTTTTTTTTTGGGAGCGGTTATACACATACCAACCTATTGAGTACACCCATCAAACATTTTTTTCATCTTTCAGTACATGTGAAATGTCAAATATACCCCTCGTGTAAAAAATATTAAAAAAACGAGGATGAGTACACCCACCCATCCCATTTCACTGACAAAATCATTCCCACCATCACCATCTTCATCAAAACAGCCCATATCCTTCAATTAAAAAATAAAAAACTGTAAAACATGTATTTCGGGATTTTTTTTCAGGACAAATTAACATTGTCCGAAAATAAAGAGTTGTACAAAAATTTTAAGCGAACATCTTAACATTGTTCGAAAAAAATAGTTGTTCAAAAATTTTAAGCGAACAATGTTAAGATGTCCAAAACAATTTCACAAACAAACACCCTATGCTCGAAAAAAATTACACAACAACTCTAATTTGTACGAAAAAAATTACACAACAACTCTAATTTGTACGAAAAAAAGAATCGGACAACAACTTTCCAAAAAAAAAAAAAACAGATTATGAAGATCTAAAACCCTAATTTTGAAGATCAAAAAACTCAAACACTTAACCCTAATTTTGAAGATCAAAAAACTCAAACACTAATTTTCCTCAAACTGGAACAAACCCTAAACTCCTATACTTACACTTACCGGAATTACTTGTAGGCGACGGGGCGACGAGTGGATGGGGAGGGGTGCGAACGGCCGCGGCCTCTTGAAGGGGGAGGTGGTGCGGCCGCGAAGGGGAGTGAGAAGGGGTGCGGCCACGAAGGGGAGGGAGAGGGGTGCGGCCGCGAACGGCCGTGAAGGGGAGGGAGAGGGATGCGGCCGCGAACGACCATGAAGGGGAGGGAGAAGTGGTGCGGCCGCGAACGACCGCGAAGAGGAGGGAGAAGTGGCCGCGGGGAGGGAGAAGGGCTGCGGCCGCGAACGACCGCGGAGGGGAGGGAGAAGGGGTGCGGCCGCGAACGGCCGCAAAGGGGAGGGAGAAGTGGTGCGGCCGCGAACGACCGCGAAGAGGAGGGAGAAGTGGTGCGGCCGCGAACGACCGCGAAGAGGAGGGAGAAGTGGCCGCGGGGAGGGAGAAGGGCTGCGGCCGCGAACGACCGCGGAGGGGAGGGAGAAGGGGTGCGGCCGCGAAGGGGGGGGGAGAAATGGTGCGGCCGCGAAGAAGGTGGGCGGCGGAGGGGAGGGGCATGCGAACGGTAGGGAAGAAGGTGGGCAGCGCGGTGGCGTGGGGAAAGGGGCGGGGCGGCGGCGTGGGGAAAGGGGCTACGCGAGGAAGGGGAGGGATGAAGGTGGGTGTATCGTGAGAAATGAGAGAGAATGTTAAAGGGTATTTTCGGATTTTCCATGTGGGTGTCCTCAACTTACTGTGTGTACTCATTTAGTGGGTGTCCTCAATAGGTTGGTGGGTGTGGATAACCGCGCCCTTTAGTTTTTATTTTTATTGACAAGGGGCCTGTACAGTTTTAACCCCGATCTCTGTTTCGACAATCAAAGCCCAAAATTTTAATTTAAGAGAGAGAGAACTGAGTATTGACCGCAAAATGTACGACTAATATATCTTATTTATGATTTTATTAATAAAAATTATTTACAAGTTATCATTATGACACATTAAAAAAACATTTTTTAATAAAATTTAATAATCGAAATAGGGTACGATTGAATCGTGGCCTTATTTAACTCTAAAAGAGCAAATTATGTACTTTAGCCGTTTCATTTGGTGTTCTAACTAAATTAAATAAATATTGATCTTTAATACATATGAAGTATTAATTATTTTATAACTATTTAATAAATTAAATAGTGCAATATTAAATCTGATACAAGTGATTTCATACTAACTCTTAATTAAAATAAGTTAGTATATTGCCTTGTCAATGATTTGTTGTTAAGCAATTAGAAAGATGTGAAAAAGCTGCATTGTAACAAACAACTAATTTGTTGGAGTCAAATCCCTTGGGATGAAACGACAGCACTGGAATCCACTAACGTTGATTTCATTAATGATAATTAATTACTTTAATTAATTCGAAAAGAATGAGCTAGGCGAAGATCTAAATACAAAATTAATTGTAATTAAGAATATTGGCCGTCTTAAATTAAGTAACGTGGTTAACAATAAGACATGTTCAAAGCTTGCAATTACGCGTAATTTAGCCGTCTCTTTTGTTCGTCCCATACTCTACAATTTCAAGACAATTGTTGCCTGGTGTCTTCATGTTTAAAATTAAATTAATTATCTATATGTGTTACATCTTTTCATTCTATAGTTTTAGATTTTAAATTTTGTTTCAAATTAAGCGTCGTTAGGTGTGTTTTTCATATTTTTTTCTAATTAATCCTATATATATATATATATATCTATAAAATACTACTCCCTCCGTCCCAGGAAAGCTCCCCATGAGCTCCAGACACTATTGTTAAAAAATACTAATATAACAAGTAAATGTATTAGAGATGATGCGATGGAGAAAAAAAATAATATAATGAATTGTGAGAGAGAATAGTTATTCAATAAATTTATTTATTATATTAGTATTTTTTATTATATTAGTATTTCTAAACATTCGTGTCTGAAGCTCATGGGGAGCTTTCTCTGGGACAGAGGGAGTATCACTTATTTAATGAAAAAAAACATATTTCACTGACGTCTTTAATGAAGAATAAATAAATTTCAAAATTGAAATAGATACTCGCTGTTTTTTAATACTTGTTCATATGATATACATGCAGTACAAATTGAAATCAATGGAGTATTGATTTTTTAATAACACGTGTCATCCAACTTATAAATAAAACATAAAGAGAAATATAATGGCCTTAACCAAAATGAAATTAAGGAAGAAAATGTTAGTAAACAAAATGAGAATAAGTCAATATTAATCTTGGGTATGGGTAAAAGGGAAACCCTTATTAGGAAGGAAGAAATAGACCAATATAGATTTCTTTCAAATTAAGTTTTATTTTTGCACATTGAACAATTAAATTTTATCTTTGCACGATATATAAATTAATTAAAGGGAGGGGTAATATATATTCAAATCCTCATAGCTCTTTTTTCATTTTTAGACATGAGAGAACCGTTGTCACTATCTAACACTTATTTTATGTATATTTGTATATAAGTCACTTTTTTGCAACATTGCATCGTGCAACACTCTAAAGAAAATAAAAATTCATGTGGGTGTACATTAAAAAATAAAATTGTGGGTCAAAATTATATTATAAGGACAATATTATTTGTTTAGCTTAATATATATATATATATATATATATATAATATTATGTTAAAAGTAACTTTACGAAACTTAGGTTGCACTAATTTCACATTTCTCTCGTACAACACAATTTTAAAATTATGTCATATATAGATCAAGTCATGCGCTTCTAATATTTTCATGGCCCTGGTCGAATTTCAGTTCCATTTTCTTATTTTAAGTTTGACTCATAAATTTTTAATCAAACAGGCTTTTTATTTGAAAAGTACTAATACTATTTAACATACATGCAACATTTATATATATATATATATATGAAGTGATATTTTTTATATGAAGTTATGAACCAATACTCTTTATTTCATTTTATTTTTGGTGTTATGACTCCAAATTGAGTAAAAATCGCACCAATTGCACGGTGCAAATAGCGGTGATGGAGATTTTGCCCTTTTTCTTGTTTTTTTACTTGAAATTACGGTCATGTAAAGGTTATATTTATGACTTACATGAACGAGACTTGAACTCAATTTTGGTCATATTATTAAGATGATTAAGACAGGCTCTTTCACCATCCTCTTAAGGGGACATAAAAGTATATATTTAAAATCACAATGAAAAGTACACGGTCGTAGCCGGCAAGAAGAATTAAACCAAATTAAGGAAGAACAAAAAAAAATTAAATCTCTAACAAATTAAAGCTAGCTAGCAAGTGTGTCTCAATTCAAGATGAGTACAAAAGAATGTATACACATTTAATGTTTCCTTCCATCCCTTTCCCTATCTCAATCCTATTAACCATTAATAAACATTCCCACATAACATATTTAATGTTTTTTTCCAACTAAAGAATACCTTGATCTTGTAAATTTCAACCTAAGAAAAGACTTCCCTAACTCACTCTAATTCATTTTCTCAAGATGGAGAAAAAACCTAGCAATTCCAATAATTCGAGCCCTGAGAAATCGAGCGAAGATACGGCGGGCCAAGGGAGATCGTACGAGTGCACGTTTTGCAAACGGGGTTTCACGAACGCGCAAGCTTTAGGAGGCCACATGAACATCCATAGGAAGGACAAGGCGAAGGCGAAGCAAAAGAATCAAGACGAGTCGAGCTCGAAAAAGTCCAACGAGAAATTGAGGTATTTTGATCATCATCATCAACAAGAAATTGGGTATTATAATAGAGGTGTAGGGGGGCAAGTGAACTATCAAATCTACTTGCCATCATCAAACCCTAATGTCCAAACCGGGAATTATTTGCCTGTTTGGAAACAAGAAGATGATGGTTTTGATCAAGGTCATGTTGATTCCAATTTGAGTTTGAAAATTGGAATATCGTCGCCAAATGGTGAAGATGGGAAGGAAAATGAAGTGGATTTGGAGCTCCGTTTAGGCCACGACCCGTGATTGTCGAGTGTTCGGATCGAGACGAAGCTAATAAGCCGCACGTGGTGTACAGGAACTGCGCAAGTGAGTTATGTGAATGAAATATATATTGATGATTAATTGTTTCGTTGAATTATTATAAGAGTACTACTTCAATTTATTTGGAATTTAATTAATTACATACATGTTCATGTTTTTCCCCCAATAATTCATTGATTTATACTAGTCCATTGGGAAGCTAGGTATTAGAGTACATTGTTCCTCTGGCCACCTCCCCAAATTCATTTAATTATATATGTCATTTTTTTCCTATTTAATTAATTTGTGGTATATATTATACTCCTGGCCGTGTACATCATGAGTTATATTATTTTCTTGCTCATATATATAATTAGTTTTGGAATTTCTGTCTTTTATTGCATTGCATTGCATGTGCCCCCCACAAACAAATGCACATATATACATACATGTTTATGGAGTACTTATGAGTATAGCAATTTAGGCATGTCAGACTAGGGTTATTTTGCCCTCTTTTTGCTTATAAAAATTTGCCCCCTTGAAATATTTTTTAATAACATAATATGAAAACTACTTTCGTCCCCGGCCAGTTGAAAATGGTGTACACATTAATGATGTATACTTTTATATGCATGGTCTGTATCAGTAATTAACCTCAAAATAGAAAACGAAATAAAGGATATCTCGTGGAATTGGGTACCAAATTCCTATCAAATAACTCTATTTGTGTACATCATATATATGTTACATCTGGTAGCTACATGAATAATTGCAAGATACATAATAAGTAAAGAAAAAGATCGAGCTGGAATAATTTTGAGGTGACTTAAGGCGAAAGTCATTTTGAATTACTGAAATAATTTTGAGGAGGGGCAACAAAACCAATGATTTGTTGTAGCTGATTTTATTTTTTTATATGTCTGTGTACTATGTTGATTTGGGGTATTTTGATACTCAATAAAACTTTTTTTGTTGTTTCAGAAAAAAAATGGAGCAGCGATGATAACGTACTTAGTTAATATTACTACTACTTCTTATGTATTCATTGTACAGCAGAAAATCGTAATAAATTGTAATTTTGGGCGCAAATCTGACTCATTTAATATACTTTGATGGGTGAGTTTTGGGGGCTTACTTTATATATATATATATATATTCTTGTAATGAATAAAATATAAATATTATGTGCACGATCCGTGCGTACACATTTTGTGCATGGTATGTATATGCATATTTCATGCACGGTAAAATACCCTATATACACTCTATTAAAGTAAAATACTTTTTATACCCTTTATAAAATTCATTTACTCTCAAAATGTTAGAATAAGAGATCCATTTTTCTTGTTAGCACCAGACTTACAAAATCTCAGGACCGACTCTCAATTTTGTACTTAAAAGATAGACTTACACATAAAACGGGTTTCATTTTTATATTTGGGTTATACTGTCATTTAATCAAATATGATTGGAATTTTATCAGTTTGTTCGTGTAGCATTCTAGCTAGCTAGTAAACATTGTCACCAAAATTTCACAAAGTAGTTGTAAAAATCTGCAAATTATATAAATAGTCTAGTTCTTAATGCTTAATTAATTTTATTTAGTTTTTAATGGGCCCAATGGACCAACACTGAACCGGCCCGACGGCTCTATTGAATGCCATTTTATCCTTGGGTTGGGGTATATATCCCTCCAGCTTTGTTTAATACACTCCCCCCTCCCATTTATTAATTAAATATGTATGTAAAATACCATATTTACCCTTTTAGTAAAATTTAAGATAGATACACCCCGTTAAACTTAACCCTAATTTTAACCCTAACCCTAATTCTAAATTAAGCAGCCACCATAGCCGCCGCCCCACCTACGCCGACGGCCAATCCTCCACCTTCGGCGGCCGCCGCCGTCCAAATAATTATAAAAATTTGATGAAAAAAAACTTAGAAAACAAAGAAAAAAAATACTAACATTTTTTTCGACAAACCAGTGTCGATCGACACTGGTTTGTCGACCACAAATTATATTGTCGACTATGGATTGTCGACGAAAATCACTCCAGTCGACAACATTTGACCGATTGAATTTTTTATAAAAAAAATCTTCATTTTCAACAAGAAATTGTCGACCATAAATATTGTGGTCGACAACAATTTATCGACCATAAGGATTATGGTCGACGGGAAATTGTCGGAAATGGAAAAAAAAAAACCCAGAAACCTTACCTGTTTTGCGAAATCGCAAAAACAGAGCGAGAAGCCATTGGGGGCGAAGGTTGGTGCAGGGGTCGGGGGAAGGAGGTGGCGGCGGCGCTGGTAGAGGGAGGTGGCGGAGCCGCTTCCTGTTGCAGAATTTAAAAAAAAAAAAAAAAACAGAAAATGAGGGAGGGAGGAGGGCTTGGGCGCAGGCAGCGAGGGGGAGGGGGAGGAAGGGGGAGCGCGCAGGGCGGTGGGGAAGGCCGTCGGGGAGAGAGGAGGGCGGTGGGGAGGAGGCGGCGACGGCGCTGGGCGAGGGGGGCGCCGCCGCCGCTGGTTGCAGAAATGGAAAATAAAAAAAGAGGCGGGCGGCGCTGGAGGCGGGTGGCTTGGGCGGCACGGCTGGCGGTGACTTGCAGAGGGAGAGGGAGGAGGAAGGAATGGGAGGGTGGGGGAAAGAATGAAGGAAAATTAGGGTTTTTATGGGGGTGTGCATTTATCATACCAATTATTAAGATAAAGGGGTATAATAGACAATTTAGGGAGAGTGCATCTATCTCAGATGTATTTTAAGGGAAGTATATTTATCGGGGGAGTTTATCTAACAAAGCTGGAGGGGTATATACCCAACCCTTTATCCTTTTCAATTTTAATTATAAATTAGTTTAATCATTGGGCCAAACTAATTAAATAAAGATGGGTCATTGAAGCATGCCACTAATCAAAAGTCTGATTGTCATTATAAAGTTGGATCTAGCTTAATAGAAGGATAAAAATTACTCGCTCTTATTCTTTTTTTTTTTTTTTTTTTTTTTACGGAGGGTTTACAAGATCATAAAATAAAGTTACAAATCACGAGCCTAAGATCTTGATCTTCAAACCATACGGATATCGCCGTCCACTCCAATCGCGTGAAGAAGAAAGACGAGTTTCCCTTTGTCTTAACATGTGTCCAGGTCTCCAATCTTTAAATGAGACAACCCCACACTAAGGTGTTCTCATATCAAGAATAAGAAACATAAAAAACAGACAAAGTTCCACGACTATCCGATCCAAAAGTACCACAATACCAGGGCTCTCGAATCTATCTCAAGGAGCCCATCCATCAAAAAAGGTCTCACAACCAACACGAAGCAAACATCAAAACTACCTATGAAAGCAGTAAAATAGGATCAACGAAGAAATACCCGAACGGTGACCGTGGCTCCGTTACGAATAAGATCTACGTTGATCCCTAACAAAAACTGAAAAAACTACACCAGATCCACCAGATCTACAACTCAGATCTACAGATCTACAACTCAGATCTGCAGATCTACAACTCAAAACTCTAGATCTATAACAATCTAGCGAAAACTAAAAAAAGGATTGGAGAGAAGCAAAAAACCGTCAGATCTGAGATGAACGGACAACAAAAGCGATGACGACAACGCGAACGACGGATCTGTGTCGAACTGGCGGAGGAACTGGCGGCAGGAGTCCGAGAAAGGGAGGAGCAACTCTCAAGAGAGAGAAGCTCTCCCAATTAATATTACTCGCTCTTATTCAATTTAAGGAAAAAACTTGTGTGAGATCGTCTCACGATCTTTTTCTGTGAGACAGATCCTTTTAACCCATATTTCAAAATTTTAGGTAGGATAACCCATATTTTTTTTTCCAGATTTTGGTGTGTAAAAAAAGTGATAATATTTAAGTAAAATGTGATAATATTTTTAACAAAAGTGACTATCACTTTTTGCTTAAATACTACTCCCTCCGTTTTTTATTAAGTGTCACATTGCCTTTTTTTAATATTTTCAAAATAAGTGTCATTCTACACTTTTTTCTTTAATTTGGACAATTTTACCCTTATACATTATATTTCCTCCATTTTCTTTACCTTGATTTAAGCTTTTTCCCTTTTGAATATAGTATTACAGCAGAAATTATGAATAAACCTTAATTATTGTATACATGAATATCACCTACAATATTGACCACATTCAATTTCTAAACATAAATTTAATATTAAAATTAGTTATCATTAATGAAGGGTAAAATGGTCCATGATTATATATCTTAATTTGTTGAAAATTGTTAAAATGACACTTAATTAAAAGTGGAGGGAGTATTACTTTTTGCTCAAACATTATCATTGTTTATATATAAAAGCCATCTCACGGATCTCATTTTGTGAGACGGTCTCACCCAAGACTAGCCCTCAATTTAAATGTTGCGTTGAATTTTCAATTTAAATGTCGTTTTGCAATTTTTAATGTTAATTAAATGTGTTTCTTCCTAATTTATTTTTAAATTTATTAATAATTACTTAGATAATAATAGTTTTCAAAAACTTCTACAAAAACTTCTACAAAAATTACAAAATAATTAATTTTTTTTTTAATATATGTGCATATTGAATACAATTTTTTAAATGAATGAATATTACTTATGAATTATGACAAATAATGTATAATATTAGTTTAAATACGGTATAGTATTAATTCAAATACAATATAATATTACTAGTTCATATATTGTATAGTATTAGTTCAAATATTAAATAGAAACAAATTAATGAATTATGACAAATAATGTATAATATTAGTTTAAATACGGTATAGTATTAATTCAAATACAATATAATATTACTAGTTCATATATTGTATAGTATTAGTTCAAATATTAAATAGAAACAAATTATGGTAGACACAACCCAAAAAAAATACTGACAATGTCATTTTTGTTTAATTTTTTTAATTAATTGAATAATTGGATAAACATATTATGTATATGATATGATATCTATACTCATACCATGCTCAACGCGGTTACCCAATTAATTATTATTAATAAACACACTCAATCTTTTACTAGATTGTGTCGAACTGGTAAAAAAAATGTAATGTATAAGTTATTTATTAATATTATAAGATTTAACTAAGGTGTATTAATAGAATATAACATTAAAATATATTTTTGTACAAAAAAGTATTGACATTTAATATAATTTTAAAATGTTGGAGGGAGAGTATATATTAATATATGTGTAAAAAAAAATTGAAATTATAATTACATGATGATCAATTATCAGTCCGAAAGTAGATTAATCATATGTCGTTCTAATCCTTTGAAGTTAAACTTTAGACCCTCAACTAATTGGTCAACACTCCCTTAAATAATCAATTCAGTATTCATTTAAATTAATAGTATAAATCATTTTCTCAACATAATACAGATTAAAATTTTACTAAACGTTAATCACATGGAGGTTAGGTACAGTTGCTTTGAGGTCATTAATGATGTGGTGCTGTAGAAATTAGTTTAACTTATTTTGCAGATTTTGTTACTAAATAAGTATGAGTGCAATCAATTTTTTAATTACAACCCACACTTTACGCAAATTAAGGTAGAGCTTTAATTAGTTTAATAGTACAACTTCAGGATAAGAGGGAGTTCTTTCTGAAGCACTTATGTAATTAAATACCCATATATTCTAATTAAGTTTATATTTATGTGTTCTACCCTCTGTATTTTCTTAATTTATGTGTCTATTTTGTTCAACGATTGAATACGACGATAACTGAATTGGTTTCATGTTATTTTTTCTATATAAAAAAAATGATAATGTAAGTTTATCACTTGTGTTTTATTTTATAAGAAATTTATAATGGAACAATCAAATCCCCTTATACATTAATAGAAAATTTATGTTGCTTATGCGTCCATTTCTTATGAGTTTTGATGATATCTCAATCCATTACTCCATAATAAGTTTGGATTATGTGTAATTGTGTGACAAATAAATGGGAAGTTAAATGTATGATGGGTTACGTTATACTATGTTGAGTAAAATCTAAAAAATAATATATAATTGCCTCAATTAATTTAATTTATTTCATCCTAATTTAATGGTAAACAATATATTTTTTTAGATGTACATTAGTATTTTTTATTATATGATAAATATTATATTAATCTATCTGTAAAATAAAAAAATAATTAACATAAATTATAAATATATATTTTTAAGTTGTACACTGGGCATATTATTTAATATGATGAATAGATTATTTTTTATATATGTAATATACTCCACTATACTGTAAAATTAAATTTTACTAATTGTATAATACCTAGTTGATAAATTTATTGGATCAATTTCAATAATGAAAACGGTTTGGAACGAGAAAAAATTGGTAAAGAATCTAAAGATACTGACTAAAAAATATCCTTAATTTAAAATTGAGAAATTAATTCACAGAATATATTTAATTATGCAAGGGTTTTATTTAATCACAAATGACTCTTAAACCCCAAGAATTTGACACTGAAAGACAATACTAATGATGTCACTAGTGATGCTTCTATGCATTTGAAAAACCATTCAAATCTGATTCTAGATTTTCCATGCAATTCATGGTTGTACCTCACCCATAGCCATTGGTACCTTAAATCCAAAGCAAGCATCTTGTTGTCTCCTTCTAAATCGAGTATTTATTTTGTGCACTAGATCAACCTTTACTGACAATTCTTGCTTTGTCAGACCCAAGACATCTTTGACTATTTGAATTATTATTAATTTATTTCATGAACAATTTATATATAAATTGGATCCATGTTATATGATCAGATGAACCATTATTGGTTAAGATCTACAATTTGTACTAAATGTGCGTTAAATTAAAATTAATATATCTTAAATGTTGCCTATGATGTTTGCAAATATAGATACAAAAATTAAATATTACTATGCCAAATTTTAGTTGCTCCTTTCATCAACAGAGGAAAATAATCTCCCTAGGGGTGCCTTTCTTTAACCCAGATTTCTCGGGTGTTCGTCCTGCGTGTTCTCTTTTCGATATCGCTTCGAGTTCCTTCATTTTTCATCTGCTTTGTGGAGCTTCGATCTTTTTTTTTTTAGTATCAGTGTTTTCTTTGATGGTTTGCCTTTTATTGTTGATGACTGACTAACCTTTTGGCTCGCCTCACATCGGTGGTCGATAAAAGTGCGTAGTTGATTGTTACCCTAGATTAGCCATGTCGCCGAAGCTTTCAAGTTGCGGCGTGTTTGGTGGGGAAATTACTCATATCTAGGCCAGTGGGTGCAGAGGAGCAAAGTGTTGCCCTCCTCCAGATTTGGAAAGTGGGAGATGAGTTCTAGACCACTAAAATCGGGGATTGCAAATATGTATTCCGGTTTCCCTTGGAGGTGGAGAGTTCTCGAGTTTAGCACAACCACCTTGGAATTTTCGGCGTTCACTTTTTTCTCTCAAGAGGTTGGACGACAGAGCGTACGTCACAATTGTTCGCTTTTGGGTTTAAATACATGACCTTCTTCTAACGTGTATGACGACCCGGGTGGCGACACATGTTGGTAACGTGTTGTGCAAGACTTTTAGGCAGAGGCCTTGCCAACAGGTTTGATGTGGGGTCGTTAACTGAGAGTGAGGGTTAGATTGGATTTGGATCTACCCTTTTTTCGTCTTCTCAAATTGGTTGTGACAAGGGTTAATCAGGAATCAATGGTGGTGGGGTTTTGGTACGAGTGACTCTCGAGCTTCTGCTTTGCTTGTGGTATACTTGATCAAACGGATCCCCATTTCCTTGTTCGCCCTTTAACTGCGGAGAACGGGGTGGATGTTCGTTGTGAATATGAGATGTGGATGAGAGTCAATTGGAGGGAGTCGCTTGGGGAAACTTGGTGGTTGATATGGTGGGGCTTCATCCGTACAAGAACATGTCAATCGTTGATTTAGTTAGACCTTGTTGGGACTTAATTTCGAGGAGGGTGATATCGACGGGGTGCGGGAGATGGGTTATCCGACGGGTACCTACAATGCTAGTAGCTTGAAGATCCTAACCACCGATCTGGTGTTCGTCCAATCGTGGCGAGGTACACGTATTCTCCTCTTTAGCATTACCGCACCACCTTTGGCTAGGAACTATAGGATGGCAGTTACAGAGACTCTGCACCCGACGATAGGCTCGATTCTAAGAGCAGGTCCTTCGAGTATCAAGAATGGTACATACATGAAAAGAAATAAGGTCAGCCGGGGTGAAGCGTCTACATAATCTTAATTTGACTAAAGTGGACGACGTTCATCAAACTAGGCCAAGTATGCATATTTTTCCGCTTAGCATTACCGCACCACCTTTGGCTAAGGACACTCGGATGACAGTTAAAACCCCAACGGTCGGTTTGAGTTTAGGAGTGGACCTTTAGATATCAAGAAGAGTACATATAGGAAAAGAACTTAGGGGAGTCGGGGTGAGCATGTGCATGTTGCGAGGCCTATAAGTGTGGTGAAGCGTCTTTGTGATGTTGATATGACTAAAGCAGACAAGGATAGAAATGCTTGGTCACATACTAACGTGGATTCAGACTAGACTCTAGAAGGATAGGGTGGTAATGACCACATTACGATCACACTTGATGTCGCTTCGTTGTAGATTTTGTTGTCTTTATGAAAGACAGAAAAGATAAAAAGTACGTAGAGAGAGATAATAACATATGTTGCAAAAAAGAAAAAGAAAATTAGTAATTTTCAATTGAACACAAAAATAACAAAATTAGTAACTTTCGAAAGCACGAAGAAGTGAGTATTAAAAGCTTAAAGAAAAAAAAAAACACCACTTACCCCATATAAAATAATGTTTTCTAATTTGGGTCACTACTCACTAAATCTGAATTGTTAGATCGATTGGTTCGCTATAAAAATTTCAGAAGACTCAGAACATTATTTTTATATAGATGTACACATAATAAAATTCAATATTAAGACAAAAAAATGCATAACGGTATAAAGTGAAACGCATAACCTCTTTTTTTTTAATATCTAAACATAAGAATTTAAAAAATTGGTATCTCAATAAAAATAAAATATGTATACTAAATTTTTTGGTAAAGTTGGTATTTCAGTAAAATTAGTACTTATGTATGAAATGGCATACTAAAATTCATGTAAAAAACTATGTACACCAATATTGTTTAAAGATTCCAAATACCGAAATTTTAGTATGATCATGTCAGTATTTTTCATACTTTTCATATGCCAAAAATTTCAGTATAATATCAATATATAATTTTATATATCGAAAATTTTGATATTGTATACAATATAAAATACTCTTTTTATGATTCAATCCATAAAAAATATGCATACTATTTTATTTATATGTCCGTAAAAAAAAGTATGTTCATTTCTTATTTATGAAAATAATTATTTAATTTTTTTATTTTACAATAATTCCACAACATCATTACTTTATCTAAAAATACACTTAAATTACAAGTTAAAAGCAAATGAAACCTGTACAAAATAGCGTAGCGAAGCAACGAAGGTGGGTTTGATGGAAGAATACATCGTACTAAAATGGTAATAAATGTCAATAAATAAAAGAGCTACTATCATACTTTATGACGTTTTTCTTTTTATATTATTTTTGAACAAAAGTGCGTCTAAGTTCTCTTCATGTAAATCTTGTAGGTCCCTACGCTTAAATTTTTTATTTTATTTTAAAAAGAAAAAAAAAAAACCTCAGTAGGCCCCACTCCCCTCCCCCTTCCCCAACTATACAAATTCTCTATTTCTCCTCCTCGTCTCATTTCTTTTTCCACCTA
Organism: Galeopsis tetrahit; assembly: GCA_963675135.1. Taxonomy (NCBI): domain Eukaryota; kingdom Viridiplantae; phylum Streptophyta; class Magnoliopsida; order Lamiales; family Lamiaceae; genus Galeopsis; species Galeopsis tetrahit. The sequence goes on from OY776124.1 coordinate 71,188,691, forward strand.
CTTTCTCCCCTGCCATTGCACACAACTCTCCCATTTCCTCTCTCTCTCACACGAAGAGAATCCCTCTTATGAAATTTGCACATGTTGTAAAGAATAAGTTAGCTAACATTTTATAAGAATTCCTCCGTGTTGGTGCTAAGTAGAGATGCAACAAATGCATATATGAGGAGCTTGCTCCAGATTAATTTTTGTTGTTGTATAATGTATTAGCTCGGATTTTTCTGCGATTGATTGTAAAGTTAACTGGGGATTAGGATTTCTGATTTTTTTGAAGTGTTATTTTGCAAGAGGGTTTCTGCGGGATTTTTTGTTTTCTGGATCAGTGGATTGTGTTTTCGCATTGGTTGATGATATCAATGCAGTTCTGGTAACGCACACCATTTTTTTTCAATTAAATGCAGTGATAAGATCTGAAGAGTAGCGTCTCTGCGTTTTTCCAGGTACAGATTCTATCTTTCCTTTTGCTTTATTATTTATTTCTAAATTCTTCTATATATGTAAGCCCTACAAATGAAATTATTTATGTGATTAGTTCAATTACAGGTGTAAAATGCAAAAATTGAATATTATAATTGCTCTTGTATGTTATTGATTGTTTAGCTTTGACCAGATCCTTGGGTCTGCAATTGGTTATCTGTATCTAGTTAATGGGTTTGTAACCGAATAATATATAATATCATCTTATTTTACAAATAAGAGTTTCTTAGATTTTGCTATCCTTATTTTGAATGAATATTTCCTAAACAGGAACTGAATGCCAGAACTTCTGTTGTGAGCTTGTGATAGGAGTGGGGAGTGGTCATTTATGCATATCTGTATTGAACTGCATTGGAAAGCTAAACGAGACGAAATATATATACACACATATCTATACGAACAAATGGAGTGAATAATTGAGGCATTGGATGCAATGTTAAAGGCATCGTTGTTATTGTTGTTGTTGTTATTGCTCGCTCTTTCCATTTCTGCTGCTGATAATGGGTTTCGATGTAACTGTGATGAGGAGGGATTTTGGAGCATTGATAATATTCTTGAGTGCCAAAAAGTTAGTGATTTCTTGATAGCAGTGGCCTATTTCTCCATCCCGATTGAGCTCCTTTACTTTGTTAGCTGTTCGACCATTCCGTTTAAATGGGTACTTTTTCAGTTCATTGCCTTCATTGTCCTCTGTGGGATGACTCATTTGTTAAACGGTTGGACTTATGGGCCGCACACTTTTCAGCTCATGCTTGCTCTCACCATTTTCAAATTCCTCACAGCCCTTGTCTCGTTTGCCACCGCCATTACCCTAATTACCCTTATCCCGTTGTTGCTCAAAGTAAAGGTGAGAGAAATCATGCTAAGGAAGAAGACTTGGGATCTTGATCGTGAGGTTGGGATTAAAAAGAAGCAGAAAGAAGCTGGGTTGCATGTACGGATGCTAACACACGAGATCCGGAAGTACCTTGATCGCCATACTATATTGTACACGACATTGGTTGAGCTGTCGAAGATGCTTGATTTGAAGAACTGTGCTGTCTGGATGCCAAATGCCGGTAAAACCGAAATGAACTTAACTCATGAATTGAAAGAGCGAAACTTCTCAAACTCATATAATTCAAATATCCCGACTAGCGACCCTGATGTGAGAGAGATCAAGGGAAACGATGGGGTTAAGATTCTTGATTCCGAATCTGCCCTTGCTGTTGCTAGCAGTGGGGGGGTCGGTGAGCCTGGATCTGTGGCTGCGATTCGTATGCCAATGCTGAGGGTTTCTAATTTCAAAGGCGGTACCCCTGAGATGGTTCCCGCTTGCTATGCTATTCTCGTTCTGGTTCATCCCGACGGGCAGAGTCGAACATGGAGCGACCAAGAACTCGAGATAGTTGAGGTCGTTGCCGATCAAGTTGCTGTTGCTCTTTCCCATGCATCGGTGCTCGAAGAATCTCAGCTTATGCGAGACAAACTGGAGGAACAAAATCGGGCCCTAGAACAAGCCAAACAGGACGCTCTCCTTGCTAACCAGGCCCGAAATGCATTTCAAATGGTAATGAGTAACGGTTTAAGAAGGCCCATGCACTCGATTTTGGGCCTTTTATCAGTATTACAGGACGAGAAATTGAGCAACGAGCAGAAGCTTCTCGTTGACACTATGGTTAAGACTAGTAACGTTCTTTCAACGTTAATAGGTGATGTAATGGACACCACAGCGAAGGATTCCGGAAGGTTCCCGTTGGAAATGAGGCCTTTTGAACTGCATTCTATGATAAAAGAAGCTGCTTGCCTCTCCAAGTGCCTCTGTGCTTATAGGTGTTATAATTTTGTGACTGAAGTTGATAAGTCCTTACCGAATTACGTACTAGGTGATGAAAGAAGGGTATTTCAGGTAATTTTGCATATGGTTGGTAATATGTTGAATGCGAGCCAAGGAGGAGGGTTGCTTTTGTTACGAGTGTATTCAGCGAGTGGAAGTCAGGGATGGAACGAACAAAGACGGGCCCACTGGAGATCAAACTCGTCTGATGGATATGCTTATGTTAGGTGTGAAGTTGGTGTATGCCATTCTGGTTCTCAGGCTGAGGATATTGGCCCTGCTATCTCGTTTGGTGGGCAGGGATACTATGGTGGGCCAGAGGAGAGCATGAGCTTTAGTGCATGCAAAAAGCTCGTTCAGGTTCGTTTAAAAACCGTTATGGTTGTTTCCATTCCATAATTTTCTAATCGAACTGCTTTATTTATGATACCATCATGGTAGTTGCTGAAATTCGTATTGCCATCAAGTATTCATAGTTATTTAGGCTATTCTGAGTAATTTAGGCATAATGCATCAACATATCCCTAAATTATCAATTTTTGTTTCAATCTGTCCTTAAATTTTTTTTTTTGTTTTTTTAAAGCTCTTCAAATATTGATTTTTTTTTTTTGTGCAAGTTGTTTTAACCCCCAACACTTCAGGTGATGGGTACCTTGCGAAATATATTTTGTATATAGATTAAGATTAAATAAAGCTGACATGTACATTATTTAACGGGACCGGACAATTAATGTGAATCAAATTCTGTCAATTTTCACCTCGGGGCAATTTAAAACAAAAAATAGTACTCCCTCCGTCCCTCTTTAAGTTTTACATTTAGTCATTTTGGGTGTCCTCTTTTAAAGCTTTACATTTCCTTTTTTGGCAAGTTGTGGTCCCACATTTATTAACAATTATCCCTACTTTTACACAAAATTTCACCAATTGCCACTCACTTTTCCTTCCTCGTTCCACCTTTTTAGTTTTCTTACTCTTTCACTCTCCATCTTTTTACTTTTCTTACACTTTTTACCAACAACTTTACTATACTCCTTAAAACATATGTCATCCCCCAAATGTAAAGATTAAAGGGGGACGATGGAGTATCATTTAGGGACATTTTGATCACTATGCCTGATTTCGTATGCTAATTGTTCTGCCTTTCATGATTAATTTGTAGTTAATGCAAGGAGACATCTGGATGATACCAAAACCGGAGGGTTTTGATCAAAGCATGGCCCTCGTTTTACGGTTCCAAAACCGCCCCTCCATCATAAAAGGCATATCCGAACACGACGATCATCGCGTCCAATCAAACTCGATTTTCCGAGGTCTGAAAGTTCTTTTAGCCGATGCTGATGATGTGAATAGAGCTGTTACAAGGAAGTTGCTCGAAAAACTGGGATGTGTTGTCTCTGTCGTCTCGTCTGGATACGAATGTCTTAGTGCTCTCGGGACCTCTGTGTCATCATGTCAAATAATTCTCTTGGATCTTCACTTGCCCGATTTAGATGGCTTCGAAGTTACCATGAAAATACGTAAATTTAGGAGTCGATCCTGGCCATTGATTATTGCGCTGACAGCGAGTGATGATGCAGAAACGCGGGATAAATGCTTCAAATTGGAATGAACGGTGTTATACAGAAACCAGGCACGTTTCGAGAGATTGCTTATGAGCTCAAGGCAATCCTGCTGCAGGTTCATTATCAGGTGAATTGAGGGCACCTTGTTAGAATAAACAAAGGGCAAAACTATTGCTCTAAGTAGCTCTCATTTTGGACCATTTATTCAATTATAGAGTTCCTGCACATTCAGATAGCTAAAATATGGTATAAAAATTCATCTTTTTTTTTTTCTCCCTATTTTCTTGTCTTTTATTCTTTATATATACCGGGAGTTATATTACGTACGTAGTTGGTATTGCAATGTGTGAAACAAATCTTGCTGCCAAAATGGCAGTTGTAGCCCTGGGCCATGAATGTGCCCAGGCAACATCCGGCAATGATAAAAATCGCATCGTCTCGTTTTTTTCACTGTGTTCCAGGTATGGGGATCAACTTGAGAGAAAATGGCCAATATATATGGTGTGTTAAGTGTTGGATAATCATAATCTGTTTTTATTACAGATTTGAATGTTGTTATTCCATAGCTTCCTTTGCATAGGGCCAATAGTGTCCTTTTCACTTTCGCACTATAAGTTTGTTCCTCTGTATCCGTAGCACTTGGGTGCACTAGTTGCATCATGCGATCTTTCTCTGTCTCACGCAAATGAAAGAGGGTCGAGAGAGTTTTAAAAAAAAATTGGTTTTCTAGCACGGGTAAATAAATGCAAATTGATTTTCTGTTTCATCTTTTTCGTATTACATTAATACTATCTCTGAATTATTAATACTATCATATAAGTAACATGTGTGCATGTGAGTAACATGTGATCGTTGTTGGGAGGATGCGCTTTTAATTATTATATATGATAGGGTGTGAATAAAGGGTGTAATGTAACTGTATGGTTATGCATGAATTAGTACGTATCTAGACACTCCGGGTTACCACCTTTCACTTATACATAATACCCCACTTGCCACTTGGTAAGGGCCCCTTTATCTCTTATCTCCACATTACATACCCCACTTTCTAAGAGAATATCTATTTTTCTATTATTACTTCATTTAAAATATTATATTTGCTCCGGGTTACATTTGAGAATTGCACAAGTTTTAAGATATTTAATATTAAAAATGTACATGATTGTGATGTGCGTAAAAATGTAAAAACAGATTATAAAATAGAAAAAAAAATACATAAAAAAAATAAAAAATGATACACTCAACCTGAGATGCTTAAAATGACAGATTGGATATAGTTTGTAATGGAGAAATTCGATTGAAATTGATATATTCGTGAGCAACATTATTTTATTCATTTACATTATTAGATAGTGAATGTGTGTGTGTGGGTGCACGGTTGTCAAGTCGTGAGATTTGGATAATTTTTTTGTAGATTTGGATCCAAATCTAATTAGTCAACTTAATCCAACCTGATTGTTGATAATTTTAATATATTCTGTCATAGGGCTGGGAAGGAAATCCAATTTCATTATGATAAGAATTTGGCAAGACTGGCGGTTTCATTTCACATTGCAATTGATAGTTGTCAAAATTCAACTCACTCATAAAAAAAATACTAAAATTTATAATGAAAAGTATTAAATATTAATTCATATTAATTAATTTGTTGATTGAATAATATTATTACTTTTTCACCACAGCTCTAGGGATAGACTAAATAAGATCACTATAATCAATTCATTTATATTAATTTTGTAATAGAGTAAAACAGGCCATTATTATTCTTGTTTTATTAATTTGCATCATATATATCCATCGCTTTCTGTCAATCATATATGGCTTGTCTACTTATTCGTCTGAAATTTATTTAATTGTCACGAGGTTGGTGAACCTTTTGCATGATTTTTGCACTTAATTATAATCAATCAAACTACATATGATTTAAAAAGAGGTTGCAACTTTTACTTCACGAGGTTAACGGGCCACTTCGAAGAATTGGACCACTCGAGTCTCGACTTTTTGACTCCACGAACCGCTCAAAAACGGAAAAAGCGACACGAAACGGTTGATTCATTTTTTTTTTCTTGAACTAGAATGTTTTAACAAGGTGCTAAAAATACATATAAGTCATTGAAAGTAAATATTTATAGTGAAATAATTAGAAATGATAAGGAATTAACATAACAATAAAAAAAAAAATTAGAGAATTTGTGACATGATTTTTGTAGCTAATAGACTAGCTAGGTCGATCGGATGTTGTTTTAGAAAATGAAAAAGAAATATAAAAAATATAAATTCCAACAAGAAGCAGAATATCTTGTGCAATGGGTGATGAACCATAACCTTCAATAATTGTCGCATTCATTTCATTTACTCAACCAGCATCATTACATACTCTTTTTGTGGCTGTAGTATCTAGTTCAATAAACTGATATTTTCAAGTTATATATATCTCATTATTGAGAAAATATAATATAAATAAGTGAATATATACTAATATTTTATAGCCATAATAATTCATTGTTGTTGTTGTTTTAAGATTATTACGTGTTCGCTGGAAAATCGTACGTCCTGTTGTTAAATCTGACAAAATAATTATTATAAAAAAGAATAAATCGTGCTATCACTAAATGCATACTTTAAAAAAAAAAATCAACATTTGTTTTTTTTTTTGTTTACAGGAATTTCAACATTTTCATGACTTAATTAAACAATTAGCATTTTTAATGAAACTTAAGCCGTTTTGCTTAATCCTAGTCATTGAAAAGACGCTGTAATATATCTTAATTTTCAATTAAAGGATACAGATCCCTTGGTCCAGATCCTATATATATATATATATATATATAATAGGAGTGCCATTAATTTTACAGACAAAAAGATACTCCCTCCTATTCTTTTTAATTGACGTCCTGTAGCTCCACACACATATTAAGAAATAAACTATTTTCCTAATATGCCCTTAATAAATGAATGAATGGCTGTTAATTTAATTGGTGCATGCCTGATTTTGTGGGAATGATGGATGACTTATTCTTATCAATTAATTACCTAATTAAGGAAATAAAGGGGTATATTAGAGATAAATTTATAAAACGACAATTAAATTGCTAATTCTAAAAAATCTAAAACGACAATTAAAAAGGATAGGAGGGAGTATATAATTGCAACCATCACAAGAAAAATGAATAATTCCATTCCCACTAAAACCAAATGATTTCACTAAAATGCTAGTAATTGTTTTTTTTCTTTTAATTTCTTTAAAGGTTTAAATAAAAAAGTATACAACTTGATATGACAGAGACATAAAAAATATACTTTTAATTGAATGATTTTAAAATATTTAACTTTTGCTTTCTCCATAAAAAAATATATCTAGGGTTTGTGAATTGTGGCCAAGGGCTCAGCATCTGATCTTGTAATAAATCAATAAAGCACCAAAATTAAAAGCCAGATCGATGCTATTCGAATGTTGTGGCAGTCGAGTCAAATTTTAGTGTTTTTAAGTTGGACGCTTTTATTTTTCTGACAGGAAAAAATATTTTTATAGATTAATGAATATTGGGCTTGCGTTGTACATCATCGATAATAAAATAGGTATTCGGAGTTTCATTTAACCAAACTTGTTCAAAACTGTGAGTCTGTTTGATTTGGAATGGTGGTTGATTGGATGAGAATGGAGATGGAAAAATATGTGGATGAGATAATTTATAAATAGTAATTATATTTGGATAGGAATTGAGAAATGTGAGAGAATTTTATGTCAAATTAATAATGATGTTATATTGTTGTTAGTACACTAATTAGTGTGAAGAAGAAAAGTATGAGAATGAGTTATTAAAAGAAAAAAAAAAGATGATTGTATAAAAATAGATGTGTAGATATATTGTAGAAATGTACTAATGTTTAGATTTGTATTTGTATGGGGAGGAATTATGAGAGATTGGATGGAGATGGCCCATCCAAATCTGGGCTAATCCCAAACCAAATACAACTTTTGATCCCTAAACGAGCCAAAGTATGTGCCACCTTACTCGTCCCTCTCCTGGTGAACATGAATTCGATTCCGTGAACATTGTACGCCTCAATGCTAGCCTCACCCTTTCCATCAAAAAAAAGAAAAAAAAAAAATGCTAGCCTCACCCCCATTGGACGCTTTTATTTAAAATAATCATTTATAATCTAAAACTTAAGTTAAAAATGTCACCTTATTTTATATTAATATTTTACCTTTTTTTATCAAACGCTCAACTTATATTTATTACTCCCCCATCACCTACTTAATATATGAATTGTTTGTTTGCAGTGTGAAAATAAATGTGAGGGTAGTAATGAATTTTTAACTATAATAGTTTTTGTAGAAATAGTTTAAATGTTTGTTTAAGATTTTACATATAAGTAAATAAGTAAAAAATGACAATATGAGTAATTAGGTTTTTAAAAGCAGTTGCCACTTTTACAATCAGGTACGGGCTTAGTACTCTCTCCATCCATTTTTTTAATCACACAAATTAATTTTTTTCATTTATTAGAGTATTAAAATACACTTGTATCCTTATTTAGTACTCTAAGTTAAGATAATTGATTCACGTGTTATACAACACTAAAATAAACAACCGCAAGTGTACGGTGTCTATCGTAGCGTGATAAGCACGAAGTCGATCCCACAAGGAGGCTAAGCGTAAAAAGGTAGTTTACTAGTCGAGTTCTAAGTAGACGTGATCGATAATTTGAGTGGTGTGAATTACTCTAAGATTACCTAACAAGTGTCACAAATAAGTAATAAAGAGTAAATACGAAATCGATCAAATACCATATAAATCAAGAAAACGAAAGTGAAATGGATGTAACCCAAAGAAAGAAAGTGGGTTCCAAGGCAATTGTAGTATTTAGACGTCCGTTTATGACAGTTATCCCGTTTAAATGGCCATTAAGGTTATCTCATATAGGGTGATCACACAAGAAGAATTAATTAATCTCTCGATCTAATAACCAAAGGCGCAATGCAACATAGGCTCGTATCTCTACCTCACAAATGTTACACCACCTAAAATAGCTCCTAAGATCATTCAAATCCCTCTCCGATAATTAATCCTCTCTCGAGCTCATAATAATACCGGGTTGCATGCTTGCATACGATTAAATGGAATAAATCTCTCGATCTTACCCCAATTAACAATGGATCAAGCAAATCATCATGGCCATTAACAACATGCTTTACAATGGATAATTAAACATGCAAATAAGAGATAAACACCAATTAAAGCAAGAAATTACTCATAAACATTAATCCAAATCTCTACAATGCCTTAGAACCACAAATTGTTTAGCTAACTACTAACATAATGAAATTACAAAATCCAAGTGAAATAACTAAATAAAAAGGAAAAGAAAGAGAAAGTTTAGTCTAGAATGTGGTAGGGAATGGAATTTGGGAGCTATTGCATCCTTTCTTCCTTGATTTGATGAAGAATTGAGAGAGAAATGGCCAAAACACCTCCAAGTATGTGTAACTATGTGTGAATTTTGAGGAATTGGGGAAGAATATCTTGGATTTCAAGAAAGAGGGTTTATATAGTGTTGGGGTAGGGTTTGGATGGACAATTTGCAAGTTGGTCCCTAAAAAATGGCCAAATTATGAAGATGGCACCGAAATTGAAGTTGGGCATGGGTGGAGCTCGGCCGTGGCCTTGTCTCGGCCGAGGCGTGTGGAGCAGGGGAGGATGGGAGCTCGGCCGAGAAGGGTGCTCGGCCGTGCTATTTCGATGCCCAAATCTTCGGTTTCGAGGTCGGCCAGCTCGAGCAAGGAGCTCGGCCGTGGCCTTCAAATCTTGTCTAGGCAGCAGCTCGGCCGAGCAAGGTGCTCGGCCGTGCCCTCTCTTCAGCCAAAATGCTTCGGTTTCGAGCACCTCTTGCTCGAGCACTCGTCTCGGGCGTGCTCTCGCTCGGTCGATTTCGGCTCTTTCTCGTTTCGTGCATATCTTTCGCCTCGGATGTCCGATTGACTCGATTCCTTTGGCTATTCCACTCCGTTTTTCGAGACGAATCCAACCGTGCACTCCTCTTCCTGATCCAGTAAAGTATGGTTGGTGTTTTGCTCCAAATTCCATCGTATTTCCTACAAAATCGACAAAACACAACCTTTCTCTCATTTCGGCTTAAACAATCATATTCAATGCATAAATCAATGAAATCCACATCAAAACACGATTAACATGTGCCTCTAAAACGTGTAAATTCCACCCGAATCAATAATAAATTAAATTTATAATTACAAGATGATAGATTAATACCCGAGTACTATTTATTAAGGGCATTGTTAAAATGAATATGAAAATTTCGCATTTCTATTAGTAGAGTGACGGATAAAAATTGACATAATTTTGAATAAAATGAGACCCATAAAAGGGGAATATGAAGTACTCCGTATTATGTATCATTTGTCTTCTATAATATATTATACATATTGTTTTAAAATAACTAATATAAATAATTAAGTAACGATATTAATAATTAATATAGAAAATAAAAATAGTATAAAAAGCTGACTATCGCGAATACTTTGTAGCGTAGAGATGTGGTTGTGTTTGTGTCTGGTTGAAAATAATCTTTCAACCTACAGACGACTATATTCACTATAAATTACGTAGAGGAATATATCTGACTACTAATGAATATATGCATTGCCTTTCTTTTATTCAATAGAAACGCATAGGAAATGGGGATTGATACTCTATTCACATTTTTAAAAAAATATATATATTTTAATTATAAAAAAAATATTTGAACTGATCACACTTTTGATGTCGAGTACTTAAATTTTCTATTACGATGAGCCGTAGATTTCCAAATTTCGATGATTCATTAAATTCACCAAAGATGTTTGATTATTTTATAAGCCCTCTAAAATAGGTTCATACGAAGTTTGAGAACTTGTAACAAATAAAAAAGTGTGGCAATTTGAATACAATTATTAGCATTTGTTCTAATCCCAACTTATATTTAAAAAAAAAAAAAAATTATAAACAAAGTCACGACATTATACATCGCCTTTCATTTTACATACGATACACGAGGTTGCTTTCAACAATTTTAGATTTGAAGACATGCGATATGCCTAGTAAGCTAATACTCCCTCCCAACTATTTTAATTGTTATTCTAAAATAACTTCTTTTTATTCAATATAATTGTCATGTTTTACACTATCAAAAAAAAGTTAAATTATTAAATACCAATTTTACTCTACTTATTTTTTGAAATAACATAAATGTACTATGAATATATTAACAAAGCTAAGGTACCCATTTTTTTTTTACACCGTCAAACTCAAATGTATTTTTAAACAATATCAATTGTTTTCTTTAAATAGTTGAAGCTGTTTTCATTGAAAAATAGTATCAGTTTACCAACTGTAACTATTCAGTGAAAACAACTGATACTATTTAAAAACGCACTTAAATTGCACAATACACTCGTGTACAAGAAACCTACTCAATTCACATTCCACTAGCAAATTAAATTTCATTCTCACATAAATTGCAACCATTCTTGCAAAACAAAACTCTGAAAAAAAACTAGTCTTGATCCACATCATGGCCAACCAGTGATAGATAGCAAAACTCAAATCCAGAGCAAGAAAGAAATAAAGAGAGACGACAAGCATAACAAACCGAGTTTCTCTCACTAAACCAACAAAAAAGGGATCGGAAAAGGGAAAAAGAACTCCGTAGACCATCATAAATAGCTTCTCCACAAGGCCAAGAAAATGAGTAGCATGAATGTTTACGGAGAAGACCACGTCTCTAAGAAGGTTTTAATCAAGGTGTGTCCATTCAAGATTTTTGTTGTTCCTACGATCAAGTCATACGCCATTCCTTCCTGTAGATAGATATATAGCAAGTTATTATAGAGACGCCTAGGGTCACAAAATATTAGTACTCTCATCTTGATATACAGCTACAGGATTAAGCGAATCAAGCCAAGGAGCATAATTGGGTCTAACCCCGTTCAGATGATAAAATATTGGGTTGGCCTAGAAGCAGTCAAATAGGACCATAAGGTCATTTAAGTGAGTAGAGCCGGCTCACGAGCTACTCGTGCTTGACTCGGAAAAAGCTCAAAATCGATTTGAATTTAATCGAGCTGACCTCAAGTTCGACCTCAGTAATATTAGGCTCGCGAGCCTAATCGAGCTCACATAAGTTTACTATTTGCTTATATGCAAAGTTTTCACACTACTCGACTCAACTCACTTATCTTTAGTCAAAGAAATTTCTTAACAGAGCAAAATTATTAAACCCGGTTTTCGGTGCATTTTGTATCATTCTATCATAGAGAAGCTATAAGCACTCCAAAACATTGCATATAAGCAAACTTTCCTTGTCACTTACAATTCAACATCTGAGATTTTTCATAAATACTCACTTTAGAAACTTTCCATTGAGATAAAAGGTGAAAACAACCAAAACTCTAATTACTTCAATATAGAATATCTAGGGCACATACCTGGGAACTGAGGAAACGAAGTGCAGAGATCTCTGCAAACGTTACTCCACCAATGAAAACTACAAGGACTAAAGCCCGCCTCCCGTCCACAACTCTGAAATAAGGCAAATTGCATCATTATATTAAAAGAAACGTGATAGCGCATGTATTTCTACCATCGCTGGTGTAAGTGAGTCGAGCTGGTTCACGAGCTACTCATGCTCGACTCAGAAAAAACTCGAAATTGACTCGAGCTCGAGTTCTTGATCTCGAGTTTGAACTCAATAACACTAGGCTCATCAGGTTCGTGAGCCTAATCGAGCTCACATAATTTTACGATTTCGCCAATAATATGTTCATTATTTACAAATATACTCGAATTATAAATAAAATAAAAACATCTAATTAATTTTATGTCGAGAATTACTTGTCTGAACTGTTAAGAGATCCAGGCAGCGAATCATATGATGGGATGCTTGAAAATCCGCCCTGCTCAAACGTAAAAGTATCACCATAAGCTACTGCTGGTATGGTGAAATGGAAAAAAAAAAAAAGAGAGAGAGAGATATTAAAAGAGGACTGACTCTCTTGGTTTCTGAGTGGGGCCCAGGCAGTAGCCTTAGAATTTCTTCAATGGGGCGCCTGCAGGATATTTTTTTGCAAGAGAATTAGGAAACTAAAATGAATACAATATAAGATATCTTTGGCCTTCCATCGTAGGTGATGATGTGACAGCAACAGTGAGCCTCAGATATAAATTAGGAAAAATAGTTTTTTTTTAGTCCTGTATATTACCCCTATTTCGATTTTAGTCCTGTCAACTTTCACGAATTGGAAATAGTCATGTAACTTTCAAATTCTCGACATTTTAGTCTGGTGCCAATTGTAAGAGGTGAAAGTTGAAACATTAGGTTGACCAATCAGACTTTGCCACGTGGACATATCAGACTCGGTCACGTCAGCGTCAACTAGATGTTTCACCTCCTACCGTTACTGAACCAAAATGTCAAAAATTGAAAGTTACAGGACTATTTTCAATTCGTGAAAGTCGACAGGAGTGAAACCAAAATAGGGATAACTTGCAGGGCTAAAAAAATTGTTTTCCCTATAAATTATTAACATTGGATGTCATCTTAGATTTGAATAGATTGTTACAGCACTTGGTCATGGACGTTGATGCATAAAAATTACTTAGCATGAAAGCTAGAAACTTGTCCTTCAAAGATGCAGGTATTTCTATTTCTAAGAAAAGCACCATAAAGAGATGACAGATTAATGAAGCATCAGAAGCCAGTGTTTCAAACTAGGTGTCGTTTGGTCAAAAGATATTCAATGGAATGAGTATAGGGTTATATGGTGGTTACTGAGAATAAAAGATGATCCTACCTCCCCTCCTTAATAAGTTAATCAGTACCCACATTTTGATTAATTATCTCCTATAATCATTTCTCCTCAATCATTCCACTATTCTTCAACCAAGAATCATTTTCGTGACCATTTAAGATTAGAGCAAAACACTAACATTATATCCATATTTTCCACTGTAATTCACTTCATTACCATTCCCATTGAAGAATTTGAACCAAGCGACCCCTAAACTTAGCCTGAAATTTATTTAGTTTCTAACTCTGAACATGAAGCACCTAAAAGCCCAAAAGACTCATTGCTATCACATTTGAACTAAAATGACTGGAGCCAACAAACAGAAATTAGACTGACCAAGAGAATAATTTCTTACGTCACATAATTAAGATGCATATTTTCTATACTAGAATAGCAGAATTCTGAAAATAAGCTCACCATCCCGATCGTATTGCATGCTGAACAAGTCGAACGCTCAGAGGTGCGTAACCAGAGAAGACATAAGAAATATCATTTGGACTGACACAAATAGATGAATGGTCAGAACAGCATTCCCAGCTAACTGCATTTATGTTCAAATATTGCTAGGAGAGCAGAGACAAAATGACCGCTCAAGACTATTAAAATGAAGAAATGGAAGAGATACTACATATGCCAGATAAAGTATAGCCATTTCTCAAGGAGATACAACATAAGTAGAGGTTCCAGAATTGCAATATTGGTAGTAAAATCTTCAGCATAATTACTTATCCTTCTTTCATGTGATTTTTTCATGTGAATAAATGAGAGACAAGAATAAATTAACATACCAAGACATCGACACTAAAAATGAGCCAAGAACACAAGACCTAAAACAATGTTTATAGAGTGGTCTCATGTGAATCAGGTTTACGTGAACTCTCTCCTCCAAAGTAATATTGTTTACTTTACTAAACCGTGATACTTCGTATACTAAACAATTTGTTCCCAGTGCCTAAAACCTAACAATGCATTATTATAAGTAAAAATAAGCACATGTTCATAGTTAAGAAAATACTTAGTGGTGTCTATGTCCTCAACCACAAGTTGCAAAGCACGTTTGATGGTCAGCCAATTGCTTCTTGAGTCCTGCAATCAAACAAAATGACCAAAAATTTCATGAAGGTTCTGCTAAAGATTATGCTAGCAAATATATTTCTAGTTTAACCTGTTTTCTAAACAACCCTGCTTTTTCCAAGTTATTCAAAGTGGCAATATGTTCAAACCCATAGCTGTGAAGAAGTTCTCTCCTGAAAAAAAAGTTAAAAGTTGAACAATTTTAGAGATTTCAACATTCTTTGCAAGTTCAGGTCAAAATGGATTCAATACAAATAATACTTGCCTCAAGTAGTCAAAGTTCTTCTTTGGTAACCCTGAATTGGTTATAGAAAATAAGACTAGGAAGCGTAGTACATTTTCAAGAGACTCCTGTTTATGAATCATTTCTTCAATGTAATCAAAGCATCTGCAATATTAGACAGCAATTTTCTGGCTCAGCAACAATTAATATTTTACAGTCATACAGTCACCGACATAATATATGCAGCTGTACATATCAAACATATGGATCTACATTAATAAAGCTCGTCTGTTATAAGCATAAGATATTTGTTCATGGTTTAAGCTGTGAGGGGAAAATCTAATCTCTGTCCAGTTACTTCAGTAACTTATCATGCAATGGCAATGTCTCAAGAAAGTGTCAAAATGTTAGGTTTGAAAAAAAAAACATAGTTGCATAGTTGCATTAATGAGTCATTGGAGAGAGAGTGGTGTCGAGTTTTAAAAAACTGGAATTTGTAGGGTTTATAAGTAGTTTTAGGGATGAATGTATTAGGTTTTATAAAAAATGGATTCTAAAATCCCAAAGCAGGACCGGATTTGGATTTTGAAATCTCAAATTTGAATTTCCAAATCCCAAACCAATCATACCCTAGGGGCATGTTTGTTTTGGGATGGGAAATCCGGATTTGGGATTTCGAAACTCCACCCCCGTTACACTTTGGGATTTTGATTCAGGATTTCAAAATCCCACCCTATAAATACCTATAAACCCTATAAAAGTCAACCCTATAAATACCTACAAACCACCTATAAAACCTATAATCCTATACTATAAAGTTAAATCCTACCCTACATAAATCCCAAAACAAACACAAAACATAAAAAGCATTAGGATTTTTAAATCCACTAGATTTTGAAATCCGGATTTCAAAATCCTCAAAATCCTCAAAATCCCAAAACAAACATGCCCTAGGGTAGTTTACTGTCTAGAACACAATCACTAAACATCCCAAATCCAACACAATCTGTTGCTCCAAATTAGAAGTATGAAATCTGGTTAGTAAAGCAATAAGAAAAATCCAGACACATCAGTAATGATATCATAAAAAATATAAAGAAGTGCAGAGAATCAAGGTCATAGCATACATGTCATAGCTCTGAGCTTCCACAAGAGTTTGTTCCATATCAAGTCTCCCAAGAAACGATGGTTTTGATGTAAATGTGGTCAAATGCTGAGCAAGATTTATGTGCCTCTGAAAAAGACAAGGCCATATTTTTAGTCAATACATGTATAAGTTTTATACCAACATAGGCTTGAAGTTTGAAAGGAAACTCACAGTCATTTCCGGCAATGAGTTGAGCTTCTTTACAAAGTCTTTCAATTCAGAGACAGTCTGGGTCTGTATGCAGGAAGCAGAATGAGAAATGCATAAAGTTGCATATTAAAATATCGAAATCTCCAAAAGCTAATCAAATAAATAAATATGAGGAGGCCAAAGTAAGGTTTCTGACATTTCCCATTTCATGACATGCATTTTGTCAAGGAATGTCCAAATATAATTGTCCCATTTCCCATCACCGCACTCAACCACATTCCTTAAAATGTTTGTTTGTGGCTTAGCACAAAGGGTATGTTTGATTTGGGATTTTGAGATCTAGATTCAAAATTTAGTCGATTTCAAATCCTGATACTAGTAATAGTGTGTGTTTGATTTGAGATTTAAGTAGGATAGGGTTTATTTTTATGTAAAATCGACGTGTAAGATTGTGTGATAGTATTATATTATTGAAAATTGTAAAAGTGATGGAAAAGGTGTAAGAAGTGATTAATAAAAGAAGAGTGGAAATAAAAAAAATCATATTTGCATTAATAAGTCCCTGGAGAAAGTGTGATGGAGACAAAGGGTATTTGTAGGGTATGTAGGAGGTATTTGTGGGGTTATTGAATTTTTTATAGCCGGATTATAAAATCCCAAAGTAGAACCAGATTTACATTTAGAAATCTCAAATCCAGTTTTATAATCCAAAATTTAGGACAGAGACTGAAGGAACATAAGAGATAAAAGGCAAGCTTGACGGTTTATGTCTTTACAACTTACAGTAGTCGAAATCTCTGTATAGTCTTGCTTCATGGATGTCGCCTTTTGACGAAGAACCTGAAAGATACTGCAAAAAGGAATTAAAGAACAGAGCTTGAAAGATAATAGACAAAAAAAAAATTGAAGACAACATGCACAGTGAGTCAGTGACAAATTTATGAATGTAATCAACACGAAATCAGAAAGTGGAACAACCTGGACAACAACTTCAAAATTCAGATCCCGTGTCTCTTTGAATAATTTATCACTGCAACGTTTCAAAGAAGAGAGCAGAATGGTTACTTCAAAGAAAAATCACTTTTAAACATTTAATTAAATAATATACTCCCTCCGTCCCGGGATTTTTTGCACGGTTTGACCGGCACATTTTTTAAGAGAAGTGGAATTAGTGGTTGGTGATGTAAGATAAAGGAGGGGTATTTTGGGTGATTTAATGAGCTGTAAAGTGAATTTAGTGAGGTGTAAAGTAAAATGTATGTAAAAAATGAGTGGCAATTTTGAAAATAAAATGATGTTGGAAGGGTATTAATTTTGTTGGGTATTTCCATATTAAGAGTGTGCAAATAATCTTGGGACGTCCTAATAAGGAAAGTGTGCAAATAATCACGGGACGGAGAGAGTATATAGTATATCCATGATGAGGTAGGGGAAGATTAAACTATGTAAATAAGTCAAGAAAATATTTCAGGGAAAAGACGAGTAGAATTGTGCCAAAAAGATATTCCCTCCGTCCCCTACTTAATGACTCATTTTGCCATTTTTGGAGTCCCTAACTTAATGACTCATACTTAAAAAAATAAAAAATCATTTTAACTATCCCCTCAAAACATCTCAATATTACATCAGATGTCATCACTTTATTCACACTAAAAAGCATCTTTACTACTCATAAAGTTGAAAAGTCTTTACTATCCTCACTTTTATCTTCCATACTACTAATAAACAATTCATACACTAAAACATGTGCCCAAAAGCTATGGGCCCTTAAGTAAGGGACGGAGGGAGTATGAAACTACACCAGAGATGTGACAAAAAGCGCATTGATCCAAATGTGCTAGCTTAATTGAACTCTTTAATATTAATTAAAATTTCTCTAAATTAAGTTTTGAAAAAAAAAAAAAGATGTGTATTGTCAATATATAAAATAATGTTTACCTGGAATTAAGGGGGACCTTCAATTTCTTCCCTTCTTGTTGACCTCCCATAATGGAAGCATCTAACTCCACAGCACCATTATTGACACCAAGAAACTGCATCAAACCTATTAGAGATGATTTATAAACAAATCCAAAAAGGGAAAATATAAAGAACCATATTATGATATTGATTCGTGGAAAAACTCATGGCAGACATCATTCTTCATTTTATCTGCTTGGAAAAACTATGTTCCTTTTGATAACATAATTAGTATAAAAAACTGACTAACATAATTATTTTTCAGAATAGCTTTTCAAATTGGTATTTGATGAAATAAATTTGCCGAGTGCTTATAACAGTTTGTTCACTCTCACAGCTTGGGAGCATTGAACATGTGGAAACGTTAATGTGGTTTTATTTTCTTTATACTATTGTCTTTATTGTGTTTATTTTATCCATAGTTTAGAAAAATTCAGAAAGAAAGAAAAATTCATATTTTTCTTACTACAGTACTACCTCGTCTATCAATCCCTCGTAGGTCAGTTGAGTACACATTGGAGTGATCATGTCTACCTGCAAGAAAAAATCAACAAACTTGGATCACGGCCTGTATGTATGTCAAGTAGTATAAAATACTTAAATTAATTGGTAAATGTAGTTGACCTAGAATTAAGTAGTACGGAGTACATGTTTTACTAACTTCTGGAGAAAACAAACTTCAAGAATAACAATAACCAGCATATGTTAGAAGAGGCTATTAGTCTATATGGACTTCTATAAGTAGCAACCACTAGATATCACTTATCAGCACCTTTTCT
Source organism: Galeopsis tetrahit (assembly GCA_963675135.1). Classification (NCBI taxonomy): domain Eukaryota; kingdom Viridiplantae; phylum Streptophyta; class Magnoliopsida; order Lamiales; family Lamiaceae; genus Galeopsis; species Galeopsis tetrahit. The sequence goes on from OY776124.1 coordinate 71,207,728, forward strand.
AAAAGGCAATATAACAGTCCATCATGAAGGATGCATAATTAAGGGAAAATAATTTTTTAGTCCTTTAAGTTACCTTTATTTTCATTTTAGTGCGGTCAATTAAGGAGTTGGCCTAGTGGTGTAGGCTTGGGACTTAGGAGTGTGCTCCTCTCTAGGTCTCAAGTTCGAACGCTCTAAGGTGCAAACAATTTATATGGGGACAGACCATACAGAGCGCAAAGCTCTGGCTTTAAACGGGACCCCCGCAAATGGGCGGTGGGATTGGTCCCCCGGGATTAGTCGGTCCTTGAACCGGATACCCGAGACTTCAAAAAAAAAAATCACGAATTGAAAATAGTCTTGTATCCGGTGACCAGCTGTAAGAGGTGAAACACCGAATTGACCAATCAGACTTTGCCACATCAGCGTCAATCAAATATTTCACCTCCTACAGCTGGTTACAAGACTAAAATTGGAAGTTACAAAACTATTTTCAATTCGTGAAAGTCGACAGGACTGAAACCAAAATAGGGATATCTTACAGGACTAAAAAACTATTTCCCCCATAATTAATGTAAAGAAAGGCAGAAATATCAGACTGTATTATGCACCATGAGTTGATCATAAAAATTAACTCCTTGGAAAGAACAGTTCATTGGATAGGTTGAGGATAAATATGTAGGTCCTAAATTCCTCGATTTCTGTTAATAAAGACAAGAAAATATCCTGAAAATAAAGTATCACAAGATCTTCCTATGTAGGTCTTCTTGTAAAGCAAGCTTCATTGATCAAACTAGTAGATTTTTTCTACTAAAACAACCAAGAAATTCCTAAAAGCCATAGAAACAATTGAAAAGGAAAAAAAATCTCAAAATTGTGAATACTCTAAGGGGATGTTAGTTCATAAGATGAGAGAATAAATAGGAAATGAAGTATACCTCTCTATCAAGAAGTATAAGAGTATTTATTTCTGGAATTGGAATGCCCGTCTGTGGATTAAAAAGTATATAGTTAGCACCAAAAATGTAAGAATTAAAATGTTTTATGACTATAGAGCAAGATTACTTACATTCGACGCACTAACAGGTTCTTCAGCTTGCATACGATTCAAAATGTCAGCAACATGTGTAGCTGCTTTCCCCTTGGCCCTAATATTTGGTATTACTCCAAAAGAAAACTACATAACAATCATCACAAAATCCTTAAAAAGGGCAGCAGAAATGAAGACGAAAGCCTATTTAAAGACATAAATATATTTTCATCATTTAATACGACAATACCTAAAGGCTAATACTCCATCTGTCCCACATATATAGGCCTGATTCCCTTTTTCAAGTATCCCAAATATATAGTCCAGTTTTCATACAGAATAATATTTATTTGGTTCATTTACTAATATATTAAAGGATTTAAGAAATTTAAATAAAGCACATATGCAAAAAGTTGAATTAATTATACCTCGAGATTGTGGATGCCTTTTGCAATATGCCAGAGAGATGTTGCATCTCCATCAACCAAATATTCCTGTTATCCCCACAACAGTGTACACAATGGAGGCAATTTTAGAGGAAAATGATATCGTCTAGTTGTAATTTCTAATTTAATAAGAAAATTCCTTACTTTCTCAGCAAGGTCAAGTTCAAATGATATTACATCCTCATCTATTGGAAGCATGTACAAGGGAAACTCCCCAATGTTCAATAACTCGTGTACTTTTTCCTCCTCAAGTACCTGTTGGCAGCCAAACATAACTATTAGAGCCAGTGACATCGTAAACAATTCATAATACGAGCTTTAGCAATTCAGGGCCTGAAAAATAGTAAAATTATCGATAAAAGGCCTATAAGATTTTTCCTTATCGATTTAGGACCTGAAAAATAAGAAACAATCAATTCCAAAAAATAAAAGATAAGGAGTATAAACTATCAATATAGAGCTCACACATTTTAAGATCATGTTATCTAACAATATTTTTATAAATCATAAATTAAGAAATAAAAAGATACTTTCACACAAGTGAAAAAAATGAGAAAAAACAAAGTAAGAAAAAATAAGGCTACAAACTATAAGATTCCAAGCATGATCTTAAAATTTGTAAGTCTTAAATTGATACTCCGTAGTTTCTATCATTCAGGCCTCAAATTGATAATTTCCTATTTTTCAGGTCCCGGATTGGTAGGATAATTATTTCAAGCTCCTAATTTATTGTTCTACTATTTTTCAGGTCTTAATTTGAGAAAATTCCTTTATAATATCCACCAGTTTCTCAACACCATTCGGCATACCTTCTCACATACAACCAATCGGCGAGGTACAAAGAAAAGATGATACTCTCTGTGAATCCCTTTGGATGTATCGTTGTGAATTTGTGAGCAAATGAACTTCATCAAGTCAAGTTGAGCTCGCACAAGGTAGACCACTTTAGTGCTTTCAGTTTGAATTGGCTCAGCCGTTAAATGCCGCAATTCAACACCATGTTTCTGATCATAAAAAACATCACAATTATTTTTCATAGAGATCATTATTGGCATTAATCTAATTTAATTTATACACTAACTAAGTTCAAAAGGATGCATTTAGTGATTTCTTTTCAACAATTGTTTGACTAAATACAATCACACATTCCTGCATGAAAATAAAAATCAGGATCTGACATCTGACATCTGAGATATAGAAGGCCATCAATGTGATCCTTCAAACTGAAAATGTACGAACAAATTTCCACAAATGACTAAAACAATAAATTTTAAAAGTTCCTATAGTCTGAAAGAGGGGTGACATTATATTTTTAGCAACAAAAATTACCATTGATTGATCTCAAGCTATAACCTTAACAACTTTACCGTCTTAAACATTGTGCAAGAATCACTTACTTAAATCTAAACAAAATTCAGAAATTACAAGAGCACAAAATACCTTCAGTTCTGAGCTTTGAACAAGAAGTGAAAGCGACCCGCTGAGCTTCGGATCAATTACCAGACACTTATCTCCTCGAATCTATGGAGAGAAAAGAAAAAGAAACATAAATTGAAATTGCAAAAGCAGACCTAAACAAAACCTTGAAGTAAACTGATCGCACTGTAATTCAATTTAACTGAACTGAATCAAACTCACATTTTTAAGGATATTTTCTAGCTCCGTTTGCGCTCGGGTTCTGAATTTCAACAACGCCAAATTAATTGCTCCATAGAAATTCCCAAAGGATAAAATATAGTGCAGTCAAATGATGAATAGAATCAAAAATCTTACCGTATTGCAGTGAGATTGATGGGGGCGTTCTCTAAATTGGGAATTTGAGACATTTCTACTCGACCTTTCTCTCTAAAGAAATCACCTTCGAGATAATTTGATTGTGCGCTGCTCTGAATTTGACATCAACTGATCGATTCCGAGTTTGACAAAAGCCAATTATTTATTTCTTTTTAAAAAATACTCATATATTTAAAATATCCCTTGTAAATGACAAAATTACCCTTACATATCCACCATTTCCAGTTAAACGAACAATATTCCATTTTAGAAAATGCCTCAATGAAATGAAATGAAACTATAAAAGACACAAACATTCAAGAGTGGAGATTGGTTTCTCTCTTACTAAAATCAAAATATGCGCTATTTTAAAAAAATCTTATAATAATCATAAATCATAATCAAGACGAGGAACATTGCAAATGATGTAAACAAAATTCATGTGAAGAAAAAAGGTGTAGGAGACAGAATTCAATAGAAGCAATATGACACACTTTGTGTGCATTCATGGTTTTTGTACTCCTCATCTTCGTTTTCATAATTAACAAGGAAATATCAAAAGATCAAAATAAAGGCTACCCGATAATCTGTTAGAAATTAATAGAATATATGAATAAATGCAATAAGAGTTGTATATAGCATGTGTATAATGATCCCATAATTGTCGCCTATGATAGACATAATTGTCGCCAATGATAGACATATTTGTAGCCTAGAATAGAGCTAAGTTTATTGTATATATAGGACCTCTATTGAAGAAATAAGGCAAGCAATTACATTCTTACATGATATCACGAGTTCTAGGAAATTCTTTATCTTCTGCTGAGCCCTAATTGCTGAACTCTTTTCTCTCTTCCCAAATCTGACGCAATGTCAACCTCTAAATCTTCCTTTCATCCTGCTCTTGCTGTATCTAACATCAAGAATCATATCTCCATCACTCTTGAATTGGAGAATGTCCACTACGCAACTTAGGCCGAATTGTTCAAAATTCATGCCCGATCTCACCGTGTCATCAACCATATCATCCCTAAGGAAAACCCCCCCTCGAAGGCACCAACGACGGATGAGGAAAAAGAATTGTGGAAAACTCTTGATGCTACAGTTCTTCAATGGATATACGCCACCATATCTACTGATCTATTGCATACTGTTCTTGAACATGACTCCACTGCTTTGGAGGCTTGGACAAGATTAAGGGATATTTTTCAGGACAATAAACATTCCCGAGCGGTAACGCTTGAACAAGATTTCTCCAACACTACTATGGCTGATTTTCCCAATGCCTCGGCATGGATACGGGTGCCACCTCTCATATGACATCTGCACAAGGTACTCTCTCGTCTTATTTCAATTCGAGCAAATCCAATGGCATTGTGGTTGGTAATGGTCAGACTATTCCAATTTCTGGTTATGGGCATGCACAATTATCTCCTCCACACCCCCCATTATCCTTGAACAATGTCCTCCATGTTCCAAATATTATTAAAAATCTGGTTTCTGTGCGAAAATTCACACTTGATAATTCAGTTTCTGTAGAATTTGATCCATTTGGGTTTTCTGTTAAAGATTTTCAGACGGGGACGCCTCTAATGAGATGTGAGAGTCAAGGGGAGCTCTATCCTGTTACCACACCTCAGCGTCATTCACCATTAGCTTTTTCGGCTTTGGCTCCTTCTATATGGCATAATCGTTTAGGTCATCCTGGAAAACCTGTATTCACATCTCTTCAGACTAATAAATTTATTGAGTGTACTCGACCACAACATCAGCAAGTGTGTCATTCTTGTGTTCTTGGAAAACATATTAAACTGCCTTTTATTGCTTCTAATTCTGTTACTTTAATGCCGTTTGATATTGTTCATTGTGATTTGTGGACATCTCCAGTTGTGAGTACAATGGGTCATCGGTATTATATGTTGCTATTAGATGATTATTCCAATTTTTTGTGGACATTCCCGTTATCTAAGAAATCACAAGTCTTTCCTACTTTTCTAAAATTTCGTGCTTTTGTCCGCACACAATTTGAGAGGGATATTAAGTCATTTCAATGTGATAATGGGAGGGAATTTGATAATCGGTCATTTTGGGATTTTTGCTCAGTTAATGGTATGACTTTCCGTCTCTCTTGTCCTTACACATCATCTCAAAATGGCAAGGCTTAGAGGCAGATTCGAACCATTAATAACATGATTCGCACACTCCTAACTCATGCATCAATCCCACCCTCATTTTGGCAGTATGCTCTTCAAATGGCCACATATCTCCTCAACATACTTCCCAAGAAACACAAGTCGTTTACCTTTCCCCTTCGCATTCTCTATCATCGGGATCCATCTTATGCTCATCTCCGGGTTTTTGGGTGTTTATGTTACCCGTTATTCCCATCTACTACAATACATAAACTACAACCCCGATCCACTCCGTGTATTTTTTTGGGGTACCCGGAAAATCATCGAGGATATATATGTTTCAACTTGTCGTCAAATAAATTTTTTATTTGTCGTCATATGTTGTTTGATGAACATAGATTTCCGTTTGCTGAACTTAATAATTCACCCCCTTCTTCTTACGAGTTTCTTGATGATTCCCCCTCCCCTTATTTGATTCACCAAATGGCTAATACAGATATGGGTATGGGACAACCAGATACTCCATCTCCTGACCTCTCGCCCCAGGTACATTCTCCACAGGTTTCCCCTCCTTTGGAAGCTTTGTCCGATCCATCGGTCCCTCCATTACAAACACTACCTCCACCTCTTCCTACTCGACCGATCACCCGCAGTCAACGAGGGGTATTTAAACCCAAACAACTCTTTAACCTTAATACGTCTCATACTAAATCTCCTCTTCCTCGTAACCCTGTGGCTGCCTTAAATGACCATAATTGGAAATTGGCTATGAATGAGGAATATAATGCTCTTATTGAAAATAAGACGTGGGAGTTGGTACCCCGTCCATATGGTGTTAATGTTATGCGGTCTATGTGGATATTTACTCATAAAAATCATGCTGATGGTTCTTTTGAGAGGCATAAAGCCCGTCTTGTATGTGATGGTAAAACTCAACAGGTGGGAGTTGATTATGGAGAGACATTCAGTCCGGTTGTCAAGCCAACAACAATCAGGACTGTTTTCAGTCTAGCTCTTTCAAAGTCTTGGTCCATCCATCAACTCGACGTAAAAAAAGCATTTCTCCATGGAACTTTAACAGACACAGTTTATATGCATCAACCTCTTGGATTTCGAGATTCGCGTTATCCAAATCATGTGTGCTTACTCAAGAAGTCGTTGTGTGGACTTAAACAGGCACCCCGAGCGTGGAACAAACGATTTACAGATTTTGTTTACACACTTGGCTTTTCTCAAAGTGCTTCTGATCACTCTCTGTTTGTGTTTCAGCAGGGTCTACATATGGCTTACCTTCTATTATATGTGGATGACATTATCTTAACGGCCTCTTCCGACACTCTTCGTCGATCTATTATCTCTAGCTTAAGTTCCGAATTCGCAATGAAAGACTTAGGTGTTGTCCATTATTTCTTGGGAATTGCTGTCACACCACATGTCGGGGGATTATTTCTCTCCCAAAGAAAGTATGCGGCTGAGATTATTGAGCGCGCCGGCTTGTCCTCTTGTAAGCCCTCATCCACACCTGTTGATACAAAACCAAAACTCAGTGCTCTCACAGGTTCTCCATTTTCGGATCCGACGTTGTATCGACGCCTTGCAGGGGCACTACAATATCTAACTTTCACTAGGCCCGACATTGCCTATATATGCAGTCCAACAGGTGTGTCTTTTCATGCATGCTCCTCGTGATGAACACATGAGTGCTCTTAAATGAATTTTGAGGTATGTTCAAGGTACTTTAGACTACGGTCTCCATCAGTACCCGTCATCCACAACATCTCTCCTGGCATATACTGATGCCGACTGGGGCGGATGCCCAGATACGCGTAGGTCCACATCGGGTTATTGTGTATTCTTGGGTGATAACTTGATTTCGTGGTCTGCTAAACGACAAACCACAGTGTCCCGCTCCAACGCTGAAGCCGAGTATCGTGGTGTCGCCAATGTTGTGTCAGAGACCTGTTGGCTACAGAATTTGTTGGTTGATCTCCACTGTCCAATACCGACCGCGACATTCATATATTGTGACAATGTGAGTGCCATTTTTATGTCAGGTAATCCGGTGCAGCACCAACGGACTAAGCATATTGAAATGGACATCCATTTTGTTCGAGACAAAGTGGCCCGGGGGCAGGTTCGTGTCTTGCACGTTCCTTCACGCTACCAAATTGCAGATATATTCACCAAGGGCCTCCCACTTCTCTTGTTTGAGGAATTTTGTGACAGTCTCAGTGTTCGTCTTCCTCCCGTTTCGACTGTGTATAATGATCCCATAATTGTCGCCTATGATAGACATAATTGTCGCCAATGATAGACATATTTGTAGCCTAGAATAGAGCTAAGTTTATTGTATATATAGGACCTCTATTGAAGAAATAAGGCAAGCAATTACATTCTTACAGAAATGAACACCCAACATGAACATGGCTAAAACAATTTTTAAGGAAACAAGAAATCAAGGCTTGTGTAAACACAATTTTCTTAAAATAATATTCAACATTCACTCTCGATGCTAGTAAAAATTAGGACGTCGATTAAATAGAAACAATACTAGCACAAGTATTTTGCTTACAACCAATCGAAAAGTTGCCCGAATATATATCAATGGAAAGCGAAGAAAACTATAGCAAATATTGAAAACAAAACAACAAAGCTATATATTTTCGGAATGTGTTTGATCTCTCCAATATTTTAGTGTGTTTTAAGACGGATGGGTTGCAGCTATATATATATAGTCAACCTGAAATTGAAATTGTTGTAGCAATAAAGATGACAATAAAAATTTGGGCCAAAACTGAAACTTGTAACTGTTGCAGCCCTAAATTTGTAACCTTAAGTTATTAGTGTAGGTCTTAATTTTTCGAATAAATTTTAACACTTGAATTTCAAAATTGGACTGAAGTTATCTCACCCCAATAATGACACAATTGTAATATTCAATCAATTCAATGTTTAATTTTTGAAAATAACCTCCAACAATTCAATTTTAAAATTGCTCTAATTATTTTTGCAGTTACAGAAAATCAGAGGGAAAAGTTAGTTTGTTCGTCCGCTGACATTCGTGTAAATATTACAAGCTACTAATGGGTTCATACTTTTATACCCACTTCCTCATTTGATATTTTTCAATATAGGACAAAAACCACCTTGTTTTTTTCTACTCAATTTTTGGTTACAACAATTACTTGAAAAATCATTTTGCATTCATTCCCTCCAAAATGGGTGAATGAGATATCGAGTCGAATCGAAACTCACTTTGAAGCACATTTTCCAACAGTCCTCCACATGAGTGAAAATCGATACAAACACAAAAATATATATTTTGGTGATATAGATCGACATTAGAAACTTGCATAGGATATGTAGGCGTCACCCTTTGAACCTTCCCTTGTGAAAGCACACTTACTTTGCTAGTTGGACAATAGACGCGATGTCTTTGGGATGTCCTACCGCCGCCTGCCGCCGTTAAATAGCAACAATACTAGCAAAAGTATTTTTCTTATGGCGAACCGAGAAGATGCCTGAATATATATCGCCGGAGTGCTAAAGAAACGAGATCAAAATCGAATGCAAAATAGCCTAGCAATTGCCGAAATATGTATGTATCATTTTCAATATCTCATTTTCGTGTGTTTCTCGTATGTTTTTGGACTGAAGGGTTGTAGCTACTTATATAGTCAACCCAAATTTGAAACTGTTGTCGCAATAAAGATGACAATAAAATTTTTGATCAAAACTGAAATTGGGCCAAAAACGAAACTACCATTCTAAATTCGGATTTTAAATGATAATCCAGTTTCTTGATTGTAACTGTTTCAACCCTAAATTTTTAACATTAAGCCATTCGTGTAGGTCTTAATTTTCCTTTCAACACTTGAATTTCAAAATTGGACTGAAACTGTCACACCCCAATAATGACACAATTGTAGCATTCAACCAATTAAATTCAATGTTTAATTTTCGAAAATAACCTCCTACAATTCAATTTTTGAAACTGCTATAATTATTTCAGCAGTTACCGAAAAATTCGAGGCAAAAAGTAGTTTGGCCGTCCGCTACCAAATCGATGCGACATTCGTGTAATATTACAAGCTACTAATGAGTTCATACTTTTAATTATACCCACTTACTCATTTGATATTATCCACTTACTCATTTGATATTATCCACTTACTCATTTGATATTACTAGTAGGGCACCCGTGCTGCGCACGGTCTGATATATTGAAAAATGTCACGATATTTTAAATTTCAATTTTTTTATAGTGTCATTTTATAATATCACTAAATTATATTAATATATATTATTTATTATCATAATTATAACATTAATTATTATTATTATTAACTCATATTTATTATACTAAATAAATTATAAAAAATAATAAAATTTGCAAAAAAAAAATAGATTTAATTATTTAAATCCAATTAAATCAATTCCTTATATATAAATAAATATAGTTATAATATTTATATTCACAATAAGTTAACGTATAAGTATATAAAATTAATGTCTAATATTGAAATATAAGTATATTTATGATATGTCAAAATAATTAAATCACTATAAAATATTGAACAATGTCGTAGTAATTCAATAACATGTAAATCACATCAAATTAAATATTAATAATGCAATAATATAATATCAACAATAATTTATTCGAAAATAAAATCTTGAAAAAATTGTGAAACTTAAATATTAAATTATTATAAAATTATACTAAAAATTCATGAAACACTACATTTTTTGTCACGATTATTGTCATGACATAATAAGATTTTCAAACCATGACAATTTATTATTGTAGACACAGCTACATATAATTGATTATAACTAAATACAAGATTATGCCAAAATATACCTACATAACGATTGTCCCTAACTCCTATTAATAGACATATTGTATGACAAAATCAATGAAAATTGTCTACGTTGAGAAGGAGGCAATGTAGATCTCGATATAAATGTTAATTGTCCTACTTCTAATTATAACCATAGTTTCAAGAACTTTATCACTCAACCTAGTTATAATTAACCTACACATAGAACAAAATATTATATTATATTATAAATTTAAAGATAAAACAAAAATGTAGAATTCCAAATGCTAAAATAAAAAAAAAAAGGGAAAATAAATAGTTGTTGTTCATCCAAAAAAATTGAACATTTATCTATCATATATGAATTTGTATTAACGTTGACAACGTTAAAAGTGTCATTCCGACGTACAATATTATCAGGTTTAACTTGAATGTTAAATAGCATGACACACTTAAGTAAATCTTGAATTTAAAATGGAACAACCCATATTAATTCTACATTATATAAATAATAATTATGTGTCATCACTAATCTATTAAAATGTTCCCAAAAATCATATAAGTAAACATAACAAATGAAAGATGAATATAAAATATAATTATATACCATAAAAAGTATAGTTAAAAATAACTTTGTAGTTTAAAAAAATTGATAACAAAAAACGTTAAAATCTTACATAAATGAATTTTTTGTTAAGCAAACATTATAATTAATTATAATTCAACTTAATCAATATACAAAATTAAACATATTTAAAAATATGATAATAAAATGATGCATGACATAATAATATAAAAAAGAAAAATTACATAACACTAATAACACATTTTTTTAATGAATTTCAGAGTAATAAAAATAACCAGGGTAGTAATATTTTATTTTTAAATATAAAAATAATTTAACATACATTCTCATCATTTTACAGTAATTTAAAAGTTTATTTATGGACCAAATTATTTACAGTAATTTAAAAGTTTATTTATGGACCAAATTATTGTATATATTATCACAGAGGTTTAAGGTAACATTATTAGTACCATCGAGTACGATAATCTTCCTTCTATACATAAAAATAAATAGAATAACTGAGAGAATACTTATAAATGATATATTAAACATAAATACATCAATAAATTTTTATATATATTCGATTTAAATATAATTATTTTCTTACTTAATAACCATAAAATATTATCCTTCCCGTGATTAGTATAATAAAATTAATTATTATCATTATTAACTTTCGAAAGCATTTGTAGATAATAAATTAATTATTATCATTATTAACTGAAGAGTAATATTTTTAATTGAAATTATTAATACATTTGTAGATAATAAATAAATTAAATTCAATAGGTTAATTGCAAAAATAAAATCACCACCTTTAGTGTATTTAATTATTTATCAACTACAACACGTCTTTTTTTTCATTTCAATTTGATACACCACCTTTTTATGTTTTGCATTTCGATGCGTTGATATAATTTTTTGGTCAATTTTAATTTAACATGGAGTCGAAAACAACGAACTCTCCATGTTGTTGAAATGTAGAATATCAACTGATATTTATTTTTTTAATGAAAGACATGCGTTGTTTAAAAAACGTTTTTATATAATTAAATTGCACATTATATCCATCAATAAGTTCTTTGATTTCCGGTGAAATTCTTCTTCTTTATACTTTGATATTATGAGTATTGATTTGGTGTTTTTCATTTCAAAACTCTCTTATCATGTACACAAAGGAAATATCTAAATAATTTTATTTAAAAAAAAAAAATCAATCAAGAAGTTTGACAAAACAAAACAATTCCTATAATCATATTTATTCTTCTAGCATTAACATGTTTTTACAAAAAATATATATATATATATATATATATTTCATAATCACATAGGTTGTGCATACCAGCATCAAATTGCAAAGAAAAAAAAATGTTGTAATTGATAAATACTCAAAGGTATGATGTTTTTTTTTTTTTTTTTTTTTTTTTTGCAATTAAACCAAATTCGATCAATTACAAAAATAATCTTTGAATTGTGAAGAATCGAGTAAATAAATGTAACTTCAAGCTCTCAAATACCAATAACGATTCCTCCATTTCCATGTGTTGGGATATGAATCCTAGAGCAAGTCCTAAATGATGAATAAAAGATAAAGTTTTGATAAGCCAAAAGAAGGCTTGAATATTTTCTAAGTATTGACTGATCTAGTCTAGTTAAGTTGAAGTCGTCTTGTACAGATCAGTAGAATTCACAAGACAAGTACTAATTCACAAAAACAAGTAATAGTTTTTAAGAAGACAAGTATTATTGAAAGATAAGTACGATTTATAAGTACTTCATATTTGTTATTTGTATATGTTAAGATTGTTATTGAGCTATGAATAATTGTTGTATAGAGCTCATGATTTTAAATGTAATAGATAGATTCTTTTGTATAGTTTTCTAAGTTGACTGAGCTTTGTAAACAAGAAGCTTAAAGTAATGTAATAGTCTTGTTAGGATTAGTTGATAGGACTAGATTAGTTCTATATTGTAATCTGAAGAAGTCTACTGCACAAGACAAGTAGAAGACGTAGTCTACTACTGAAGGACAAGACAGGTGCGACTCAACAAGACAAGTTAACTTGAAGTTAGTTACAAAAGCGTGTTGAAGATAAAGATTGAAGAATTAGTTAAGGAATAACTAATTAACTGGAGAAATGCGTGAAAGGATATAAGGAATCAGTTACAAGTTAGTTTTCAAGAAAAGGTTGTTACACAACTGAAAGTTCTTGGAATTAGAATCTATAAATACCTCATGGTATTGATTCATTAGAGACGACTGAGATACTGATACGACTACTGAAATATTGATACTGCAAGCATTATTGAAGATTCAAGTAAAGAAGTTTTTCTCAGAGATTGAAGTTCAGAAAGTGAAGCTACACAAGACAAGTGAAGATCAGAAGGCTACTACTGAACGAAGAGAAGTTTTATTTTCGTTTATTGTTTCAAGTTGCTAGTTACTTGTAAAATAGCTAGTAAGATCGAAGATATATCTAGAGATATAATCGAGAAGATCTAAGTCTTATTTCTTGGGACTTAAAGCTACAAGAACATATTACTCGATTGGAAGAGTTAATAAGAATTTCACAACTGGGTTTGTGAGAGTGGATGTAGACAAGTTGTCGAACCACTATAAATCTCGTGTTTGATTTACTTTACTGTTTTGTTTGTTTGAATTGATTAACTGTTTACTTGCTAAACATACATAACTAGACAAGACTAGTTGAGTAAACACTAAAACAGAGTTCTCGAAATAAGTTGAGTATAATCTTTAATTGGGCTCATTGTTAATTTCGTATTCCGCATATTGTAATTCTGATATATCGAAAGATTTTAGAAAAGTCTATTCACCCCCTCTAGACATTTTCTTTAGCTTCCCTCGATATTAACTCAACTTAGGGACCTACAAGTGGTATCAGAGCAGTGGTTTACGAACTGCTGTTTCTTGATAACCAACTCAAGACTTGGTTGAAAATCTCAGTCCAAGAACATATTTGCTTACGTGTTCTTGATCAATATTCTGGATATATTGTTTTCTTGTTCCCTGTTCTTGACTCATATACTTCTTGATCATAAAACTGATTAGCACTAGACTACTCATTTAAACATGTCTCTTGAAATCAGCGCTAACAAGTTGCCTAAGTTCCAGGTTCAAGATTATGACTATTGGAAGCTAAGGATGGAAGCCATCTTCAGTTCCACTCACGACTTAATGATCTCCGTCATCACTGAAGGTCCAATTGTGACCATGATCCCCAATACTGCTGCCCTTGATACAAATCAACCCGTGGGTACACTCGTCAAGAAACCAAGGCCAGAACTAACCTCAGAAGAAATGAGACAGAATAATTTGGATAGCTTGGCCAAGAATTACATCTTACACACTCTTCCTAACGAGTATCTGGGAAAAGTGTTAAAATGTAAAACTGCCAAAGAAATGTGGGATCGCTTAGCTATCATTTGTGAAGGGACATCCCTAATCAAAGAAAGCAAGCTTTCCACTGCAGTCCAAAAATTCGAATCATTTCATATGAAAACTGGTGAAACAATAGACCAGTTGGATACTCGTTTTACCAAAATCATGAATGACTTGGAAGTCCTTGGTAAATCTTATACTCCACGTGAAATCAATCTTAGGATTCTCAAAAGCCTTGATAGTCGATGGAAAATGGTAAAAATGCTTGTTAAGAACACCCAAGATATAGACGTATGGACAGCAAAGACTATGTTTCAAACTCTAAAGGCTCATGAGTTTGATCTAGACGAAGATGAACCTATAGTAAGTAGTGACAGAGAACATGCTGTATCTAAGAACGTTGCTTTTAAGGCTAGTTCGTCTAAGGTAGACAGGTCGAATTCTAAAACTAGGTCTACTTCTGTGAAAGACGAGTTAGATACTGATCTTAGTCTGAAGGATCAGGTAAGCCTCATGGTTAGAAAGTTTGATAGGCTGAATAAACGTTTCGGAAGATATAAGAAGTTCTATAGAGAGCATAGAGGGTCTGCTTCTAAGAACTCGTTTGAGACCAGACGAGACCGAAACTCGTCCGAAAGGAGAGACGAAGTCTCGAAAGGTAACAGACAAGATAGAGAGTCTGATGGTAGGAAGATTACTCGTTCTGATAGACGTGATAAACGAAGGAACAACTCTCCTATTAAAAAGGCTACTAATGATCTCTTGTGCTATAACTGTGAAAAGCCAGGTCACTACATATATGAATGTCCAGACCTGAGTACTGATGATCGAGAAGAACGCAAAGCACGAAGGGAAAGAAAATACAACCGTAGCAAAAAGGCAATGATGGCCAATGATGACTCTAACTCTGACTCAGACGAGTTGCCATCATCC
Source organism: Galeopsis tetrahit (assembly GCA_963675135.1). Lineage (NCBI taxonomy): Eukaryota > Viridiplantae > Streptophyta > Magnoliopsida > Lamiales > Lamiaceae > Galeopsis > Galeopsis tetrahit. The sequence goes on from OY776124.1 coordinate 71,222,812, forward strand.
TCATCTAGTTACCCGTCTGAACTAGACCACGATGAAGCCTTCATAGTAGATGATGGTCTATGCTGCATGGCTAAAATCGACCAAGAGGTATCATCTGCTACATCTTTTCAATCTTGTGATGAATCAGAATCTGATGAAAGTGACACTGCCAGTAGCAAAGTAGGGAGTAGCCTTCAGCACTCTACTAGTGCAGTTGAAGACGACCTCCTACTTGCCAACAAGGCAATCATTGAAGTCAGTGACGAAAACATCATTTTAAGACAAGAAATCATTGATCTTAAGGAAGCTCAGTCTAAAGTAGATCCTAATATAACAGTCCTAAATGAACGCTTGCAAGAAGAGTTGAGTCAACTCAAAGACAAGTGTGCATTGACAGACAAGTTGTATCAAGACCTACTTAAGACACATGCTACTGAGAAACAGGAATTCAATGTTTTAAAAAGCAAGTTCAAAAAGCTTGAAGAACGTAATAAGTTCTTAGAAACCGAGGTTGTCACTTTAGACCTTAAACTTACTGACCTGGTTAACTCTTCTAAGGTTAACCTTGAACTGTCAGACAGGTATAGGGCTCCTGCTGACAAGACAGGCTTAGGTGCTGAGACATCAAGCTCGTCTACTCTAGTTCCTAAGAACCCTACTATTTTCATCTCAAGCTCTTTGACTTATGATAAAGGAAAAGAACCAATGATATACGATATTGATACTCCATCTAAAGGTACTGTACCAAAACAAGCTCAAGTTAACATTCCAATTACCAAGGGAGGTAAAAAGAAAGTTAACAACAAGCCTGTTCCGTTTAAGACAAGTCAACAAAGGACTAGGAATCGTGGACGACCAAATCAGGTCAGATACGAGGATTGGTATCCCGAGGAAACTAGTACTAGACAAGTACAGACTAGACGACAAGAGTCTAGACCTCCTTTTATAAGGCAGTCTCAACTCTACTCGTCTAGACCTAGACAGGAAGGTCCAAAATATCGTACACAAGCTGTTCTATATCCTCCACCTTTGTCATATGATATCGAAGGAGAAGAAAGACCTAAACATGTCTATAAACCGTATGGACCTAATGCATACAAACCCTGCTCTGACTATCATAGACAAGTGCCTGCTCAAGTAGAGATTAAGTCAAAAGGCTATCTCCAAAGAGTAGACCCGAACTCGACTGATAGGCCAGATAAGGACAACAAGGTCTTATTTTGCAACAAATATGGTCGAAAGCTTAGAAGATCAAACTTGTTCAGGACTCCAATGTACATTTGGATTCCATTGAACTCGACTAACCCCCCAGGACCCCAATAAACAAGGAGGGTACCTAAATTATGAAATATCATCTAATGCAGGGTCGACTCGATCTATACAAGAAGGGTGGCTCAATAGGAGAAACTTGGTACATAGACAGTGGCTGTTCGCACCACATGACTGGTACCAAGACTCTCTTATCAAGCTACCATGAACAAGAAGGACCAAAAGTAATATTTGGTGATAGCTCCACTGCTGTTACCAAAGGATTCGGCTACATTCGGAATGGAGACATAGAGATCCAAGATGTCTCATATGTTGAAGGCTTGAAATACAATTTACTCTCTGTTTCACAATTTTGTGATCGTGGATACAAGGTGCAGTTCAAGAGTCGCAAATGTGAAATCATTGACAAAAGGACTCATACCATACTACTCGTCGGCATAAGACAAGGAAGTGTGTACATAGTGAACTGGAACAGTTGTCCGAGGGACACCTGTCTACTTACTAAGAATCCTAAAGAACTTGTCTGGCTCTGGCATAGACGCCTCTATCATCTAAACTTTAAGGTTCTTAATAAGATAGCCAGAGACTACCTTGTGGAAGGCATTCCCAATGAAGTCTACTACAAGTCACATGTATGCACATCCTGTCAGAAAGGTAAACAGGTAAAAGGTTCCTTTAAATCTATTCCATCCCTCTCAACAAGTAGAGTTCTTGAACTTCTACATATGGACTTACATGGCCCAATAACTCCTCCAACTTTGAACGGTAGAAGGTACACACTTGTTGTGGTAGATGACTATTCTAAGTTCACTTGGGTAGTCTTCTTACACAAGAAGAGTGATACACAAACACTTTTGCCTGATCTGTTGAAGAAGTTACAGGTTGAGAAGAATCAGTCAATTGTCAAGATCCGTAGTGACAAGGGTACTGAATTCATTAACTACTATATTAAAGAATTTTGTTCTAAGCGTGGCATCCAGAACCTTACTAGTGCAGCAAGGACACCACAACAAAATGGAGTAGCAGAACGAAGGAACATAACTCTTAAGGAGGCCTGCAGGACCATGCTGACAGAGTATAATACGCCTCAGAAGTTTTGGGCAGAAGCTATCAATACTGCATGCCACTCACAAAACAGAAGTGCTATCAATAAAGCACTAGGTAAGACACCCTATGAGGTATGGAAAGGTAGAAAACCCAGAGTCTCATATTTTCATATATTTGGTTGTAAGTGTTTCATCCATAACAATGGGAAAAGCAAGTTGAATGCATTCGATGCTAAAGCAGACGAGGGGATATTCTTAGGATACTCCTCGACTAGCAAAGCATTTAGAGTATTCAACTACTCAACCCTCTGTGTGGAAGAAACACCACATGTGGTTTTCGAAGAATCTCAACAGGACTCGTCTGCCAACAAGATCAGTGAGAAAGTTACTGAGCTAACTATCGAATCTGACAAAGACTCAGAGGTATATGAATCCGTTCAAGCATACAATCCATTCATGAAAGCCCTCGAAACTGATGACAAGGAAAGGGTAAGTGCTCAAGGTAAGTCTACTAGACCAGTAGACATGCCTGCTCTAGTTGACTCATCTACTCCAGGTAAATCTGTTGATAATATAAATGATGTTGACATGCATGATGCTATAACTGATCTAGATGATGATACTATGCTTACAAAGACTAGAAAAACATGGAAATCTGCTCATGATACTGAAAATATCATTGGTGACTCTACTATTGGTGTAAAGACTAGACGACAACTCTTTGAGTAACAAGAACAACCTAGTCCATCTCTGTTTTGCTGGTGTTGTTTCCTCTCATCTATAGAGCCTAAAACCATTAAAGAGGCTTTAGCTGATAGTAATTGGATCATCGCTATGCAAGACGAGTTGAATCAGTTTGTTCGAAATGACGTCTGGGAACTTGTTGATAGACCTAAACATCACAATGTAGTTGGCACTCGATGGATTTTCAAGAATAAGAAAGATGAGAATGATGTAGTTGTTCGTAATAAGGCTAGACTAGTCGCCCAAGGCTATTCACAAGCTGAAGGCATAGATTATGATGAAACATATGCTCCTGTTGCTAGACTAGAAGCCATTCGATTGTTCCTTGCATATGCTGCTTACATGAAATTTACTGTATATCAAATGGATGTTAAAAGTGCATTTCTTAACGGTATTCTTGCGGAAGAAGTGTATGTTGAACAACCCCCAGGTTTCGAAGTAAAAGGTAATCAGGTATACAGATTAAAGAAGGCCTTATATGGACTAAAGCAAGCTCCACGAGCATGGTACGATACTCTTTCTCAATTTCTATTAGAAAATGGCTTTACTAAGGGCAAGGTAGATAGAACCTTGTTCAGAAGACAAGAAGGGAAAGACATTTTACTCGTCCAAATTTACGTAGATGACATCATTTTTGGATCACCTAACAAAAAGTTGAGTGAAAGTTTTTCAACACTCATGCAAAGTAAATTTGAGATGTCTATGATGGGTGAAATGAATTACTTTCTTGGACTTCAAGTAAAACAGACCCCAGAAGGGATTTTCATAAATCAAGCAAAATATACTCGTAATCTACTAGACAAGTATGGTATTAAGACATGTAAATCTTCTGGAGTACCTATGCAACCTACCTACAGGATGGATCCAGATGAGAATGGTAAGTGTGCTGATCAAACTCATTACCGTGGACTTATTGGTTCATTACTCTACTTGACTGCTAGTAGACCTGATATTGCATTTTCTGTTGGTGTATGTGCTCGCTTTCAAGCTAATCCAAAAGAGAGTCATATGGAAACCACTAAAAGGATATTGAAATATTTGAAAGGAACCATCAATCGTGGTATATGGTATCCTTCAAATGATGATTTATCTCTAAGTGGCTACTCTGATTCTGATTTTGGTGGCTGTAGAATAGATAGGAAATCTACATCTGGTTCTTGTCAATTCTTAGGCACAAAACTCATTTCATGGTTTTCGAAAAAGCAGACAAGTGTTGCTACCTCTACTACTGAAGCCGAGTACATGGCTGCTGGTAGTTGTTGTAGTCAATTATTATGGCTTATTCAACAGCTTAGAGATTATAATATCTATGAATCAAATGTTCCTATTTTCTGTGATAGTAATAGTGCAATTGCCATTACACAAAATCCTGTTCTGCACACACGCTGTAAGCATGTCGATGTGAAACATCATTTTATACGTGATCATGTAGAAAAGAAGGATATTCGCATGGAAAAGATTCATACTGATTTTCAAAGAGCTGATATTTTCACAAAACCATTAGCTGAGGCCCGATTTCGTGAATTATGCATTAGTCTAGGACTAATTGATCTTGATCCTACTAGTATGTAGAAATGTACTAACCAAACAGGTACAGTCCTAAGAAGAAAAGAGAAACAGACAAGTTACCACAAAAGTACAGAGCACTCGTCTACTCATCCAACAGACAGGTATACAAGGTTAGACAAGTTGACCAAACAACCCGATGAGGAAGCTGGTAAAGCTGAGGGTAATACTAAGGGAATATACATTTAAGGGGGAATCCTTGATTTCTTAAAGATCCTTATGTTGACTCTTTAGTTTGGTAACAGTCATCTTGTTTGAACCTTGATCATTGACTTAAATTGATATTCATTCTAATTATTCTACTCAACTATTTGTCGCACAAAATAAGACAGGTACATAAAGTTGTTCGACGTTCAGAATAGACACGCACAGTTGAAGGGGGAACTCGACTGGTACTCATAAGACTACTCGTCTTGTGAAATTAAGTCTACTCGCCTTATGAAGATTAGATCTACTCATCTGTTCTGGATGGACTCGAACAGACAAGCTAAGTTTTCTTTGATTTAAATGTGTTAAGTGTTTGTGTTTATTCGAAACAAATTAAGGGTATTAAAGTGATTTGATAGTGTTAAAGTTTGAATATCCTAGAATTGGATTTATACACCCCTATTTAATGAGGTGTAGACATTCATTTCGCGCCAAAATATGAAAATGTTAGGTCAGATGAGTACACTCCTCATTCTACCAATAGGAGAGGCGGATCTCAATTTTTACAAAATTAAATCACATTTTCGTCTCGGTTCCGTAACCGAATGCCAAAGGTCTTAACCGTTGGATCTAATCCCTCGATCTTGACCGTTGGATCAAAAATTCAGTTTTTAAACAAAACCCAACACTTGCACACATCTTGCCTCACGTTTCATAACCCTACTACTTGTTAACAGTTGCTTTCTTGCATAATCTACTTTCTTGTTCATTACAAATCATTTAACATGTCGATTCGATCTATTTTCGATGTAAGTACCAACATTCAGGCACCATTTGATCTAGGCAGATATATAAATGACAACAAGGTGCATGTTGAACCATCTCTGTTCTTCCAAGGAAATCACACGGCAGGAAATACAGAAATCTTGACCAAATGCACCAGATGCGGTCTAAAACCTTACTTGGAGGCATTTCCTCAAGTTGTTTTGGAGGAAGAAGTTTTGGAATTCTATGCCAACGCCAACAGAAGAGGAGATGTTATCGAATCATTTATCGGTTCAAATCGAGTGGAAATCACTCGAGAAGCTCTATTTGAAAGATTGAAGCTGCCCATCGGAACGATTGATGTGGAAAAATATGCTGAAGGATAGGAGATGAGGTATTTAAGCATCTTCTGTGGAAAGAAAATGAAGCTGAAACCGGATGGTAAAGCTCCTACAGCCAAGAAGGGTGAACTCTTGGAAAAATATCGCACTCTACTGGACATAGCAAGCAAGATGCTTCTATGTGCCACTGGGTCTCATGACTCAGTTACCCAAGCCAAAACAAGGATAATGGCAGCTATCTATGATGGAATCACTGAGGGTAACTGGTTTAAACTAATAGCTGACAGGATGATGTACTTCGAAAGAAGTGTTAGAGTGGATGTTGATACTCGCAATTGGGTAGTATCACAGGCTGTTGGATATGGAAACAAGCTGAGTATCTTACTCCCACTTTTGATGCCCAACAAGTCTGATTGGAGCAAGGGAAAGCCCTTTCATCCGCTTAAGTTCTATTTAAAGAAAGAGGCACTGAAGAAGCAGGCTGCTGTAAGGCCAGCTGCTCCAAGGCAAGTCCAATTTGATGATTCAGAGGTGTTGCCGTATGCGGATTCGGAGAGTTCTTCACAAGCTGGGTCTGAGGAAGCAGAGTCCAGTGCAGACGACTCGGAGAAGACTCAGTCAGATGAAGAGTCAAATCATGAGAAGGAGTCGAGTGACCAAATTCCTGAAATGTACACTCTAGTGAGAGTTGAATCGCCTACTCGTCCAGTTGAGTCGAGTTCACAGGTTGGTACTTCTACTCAATCTGTTTCAATTCCTCTCTCTCTCCCATCTACTTCTATCCGAACCAAGGCTAGATCACATCGATCTAGGCCTCGACCTGTACCCCCAACCTCACAAGCACTGGCAGCACGACCGCTGAGAGCCAGTCATCCCCTACACACTCCCAAAATTGACACAACTGATACTCCGACAGTTGTCACACCAAACCAAGACACATCAAAGCCCCAAGAAACCACCATCCATATTCCTTCTACCTCAACAGAAAATGTTGAAACCCCTCACCCATCTACGTCAGACAAGATGCCAGTTGCCACTGCAACAACTGAGACAGGGACCCCACCTGCTCAGACCCCGTCTGATGTTAGATTTAATTCCCTGGTTTACTATCCTATGTGTTTGAGGGAGAAGCGTATTCGATCTCGAATGACCAGAAATTTGAAGAGGACGCTCTCAACTCTCGAAGTGGACTATGAGTCAGAGCAGTTTGAAATTCTTCTTAGGATATGCACCTGGTTTGCACTGAAGAAATCTTCAACCGACGATCTTTTCGAAGTAATTCAAGGCATGGGTGGAATCTCCAATTTTATGGATTGGGAGATGGAACAGAAAGAAAATAGTGGTGTTAAAGATCATTCTGAATTATTCCCGCCAAGAGCCTTAGTTGATCTTGTGAAGAGGCTATTGAACATTCCTGATGGAATTTTGGTTGAAGAGTTCTCGTCTGATATTGGAACTCAGACTGAGCTAGTGGAAGAAGAGAAGGCAGAACTTGTTAATATTGCTGTTCAAACCTCAGAACCTTCTGAAGATGAGGCTGACAGTTCAGAAGAGGTTGATTCTTTTGACTTTGGAAAAGAGGATGATGAATTCATGGATGCAGTTATGTTTGATGAAGAGGAACTTGTGGAAAAAGTTCAAGACGATGTGGTTGGTGAAGCTCAGTCATCGTCTCAAGGTTTTCCTATAGGCTATCTTGACGAGCTAAAGACAGATTTGAAAGAAGTTGTTCATTCTGCGATAGAAGAGTTCTTGCACTCGAAAGTGAAAGATGTTTTGGTAGAACAGAATCAATCACTTGTAGACAGCTCAAGAGAATTGATTGTTGGAGAAGTCAACAAGATGGACTCAACTTTCAGAGCAGAGTTGTATGCGGAAGTTGAAAGGTTTATCCAGAATCAAGTGGATACTTCTGAGAAGAGATCTATCTCTTTTGCTAGATCGTTAGCTGAAGAGTCGGGTAAAATGGAAAGACTCTACAGGGTGAAAATTGAGATTGCTGATGAGCAAAGGCGAGAAGCACATGATCAGTTGGTGCGTTCTCAAGCTGTTCTATCTGAATTAACAAAGCAAAACACTCTTCTACGACAGACATCTACTCATTTCAAAGACGAGTTAGCTATTAATTCAAAGAAACTAGAGTCTACTGTTGATCGTCTAGATAAGATAAGTCGGGATCAAACTCATCAAAAGCAAATAGAGCTCGCTGCAGAAGCAATGAAGAATGCAGTAAAGGAAGAAATGACTCGCTTTACAAGCTTTTTCACTCTTAAGGCCCATGATGAAGCCAAAAAGGGGGAAGAGGCAAGTAAAGAAGGACAAGTCAACTTATCCAAGCTGAGTGATGAACCTGAAAAGAAGGATGTTGCTACTGCTATGCAAGAGCTAAGGAGGCCTAAAAGGAGGCTAGTTAAAACTGCAGAGCTGGAGCAAGCTGAAGCTGATGAACTCAAAAGATTGGAGAAGGGCAAGAATGTTGCATCTCCAGAAGCTGAGATTCAGACCAGACGGTCTAAAAGGAAGATAGTGACTGAAGAAACTGAAGAAGTTGCTGCAGTTGAGAAGAAGCAAAAGATTGTTGATCCTCATGATGAAAGTCATTATGCTAGCAAGAAGAAAATTGAGAAACATATTGAAAGATTGCAGAAGCTGAAGACTGATGAAGAAGAAGTAGAAGACCAGTTCATTGATTATTTCATTGACAAAGAGCACCGTCAAGAATGGCTCAAAGTAAAGAGGCAATGGGAACTGGATCACTGGATTATTCGAAAGTATGGTGAGACTGAAAGTCCAGACGAGTTGTATGCCATGTTTGACAAATTCATGGAAGGACAAAACAAATTGCTTTGGAATTTGATTATGAGAATATCTGCTGCTGCAAACTTCAACATCTTAGTACCGACATTTCCAAGATGGAAGATTCCTATGACAAGCTCAGGAAAAAGAGTTGATCTTAACCAGATCAAGAAATTTGAAGAAGAGCTACTTGATAAAGAGAAGATTGAAGATGAAGACCATATCAGTATTATTCACAGGAGACTCCTTGATGCATTCTGTGTTCCAAACTCAGGAGAAGGTACTCTTTCAGATTAGTTTTTTTTTGCTCTGATTACTTAGTTTTATTTTGATTAAGTATTTGTAATATCTACTGATCTTATTTCGAAATTAATGAAAAGATAAATACTATTTTGATGTTAAAAGACAAGATAACTACTTAACTAGTCTACTATTATTGTGGAAAAGATTCAAGTAGTTTTGGCTTCATCAAAAAGGGGGAAATTGTTGGGATATGAATCCTAGAGCAAGTCCTAAATGATGAATAAAAGATAAAGTTTTGATAAGCCAAAAGAAGACTTGAATATTTTCTAAGTATTGACTGATCTAGTCTAGTTAAGTTGAAGTCGTCTTGTACAGATCAGTAGAATTCACAAGACAAGTACTAATTCACAAAAACAAGTAATAGTTTTTAAGAAGACAAGTATTATTGAAAGATAAGTACGATTTATAAGTACTTCATATTTGTTATTTGTATATGTTAAGATTGTTATTGAGCTATGAATAATTGTTGTATAGAGCTCATGATTTTAAATGTAATAGATAGATTCTTTTGTATAGTTTTCTAAGTTGACTAAGCTTTGTAAACAAGAAGCTTAAAGTAATGTAATAGTCTTGTTAGGATTAGTTGATAGGACTAGATTAGTTCTATATTGTAATCTGAAGAAGTCTATTGCACAAGACAAGTAGAAGACGTAGTCTACTACTGAAGGACAAGACAGGTGCGACTCAACAAGACAAGTTAACTTGAAGTTAGTTACAAAAGCGTGTTGAAGATAAAGATTGAAGAATTAGTTAAGGAATAACTAATTAACTGGAGAAATGCGTGAAAGGATATAAGGAATCAGTTACAAGTTAGTTTTCAAGAAAAGGTTGTTACACAACTGAAAGTTCTTGGAATTAGAATCTATAAATACCTCATGGTATTGATTCATTAGAGACGACTGAGATACTGATACGACTACTGAAATATTGATACTGCAAGCATTATTGAAGATTCAAGTAAAGAAGTTTTTCTCAGAGATTGAAGTTCAGAAAGTGAAGCTACACAAGACAAGTGAAGATCAGAAGGCTACTACTGAACGAAGAGAAGTTTTATTTTCGTTTATTGTTTCAAGTTGCTAGTTACTTTGTAAAATAGCTAGTAAGATCGAAGATATATCTGGAGATATAATCGAGAAGATCTAAGTCTTATTTCTTGGGACTTAAAGCTACAAGAACATATTACTCGATTGGAAGAGTTAATAAGAATTTCACAACTGGGTTTGTGAGAGTGGATGTAGACAAGTTGTCGAACCACTATAAATCTCGTGTTTGATTTACTTTACTGTTTTGTTTGTTTGAATTGATTAACTGTTTACTTGCTAAACATACATAACTAGACAAGACTAGTTGAGTAAACACTAAAACAGAGTTCTCGAAATAAGTTGAGTATAATCTTTAATTGGGCTCATTGTTAATTTCGTATTCCGCATATTGTAATTCTGATATATCGAAAGATTTTAGAAAAGTCTATTCACCCCCCTCTAGACATTTTCTTTAGCTTCCCTCGATATTAACTCAACTTAGGGACCTACACCATGCAACGGTGACCAAGAAAAAAATAACCTTAAATTTGTTTTTTCTTTTAAACGGACTCAAAATTAAAATTAGAAAATGTTATACAAAATATAATTTAAAATTAAGAATAACAATAAACTATGCCTGTTATAATGTTTCTGTAGTAGAAGTAATAAATATGAATAATAATTTTTAAATAATGAAGGAAGCATGTCATCAAACAAATGAGCCAAATAAAACATCATATATATAAGATAATATGTTTTTATTAACTATAGGAACAATATATACATATAAGAACAAATATATACAAATTCGATCATATTAAATACCATAAACTAATTTATTTTGAACTCATAATAAAATTAAATCAGATTCACATACAACTGAATACTTTTGATAGCTAAAACATTATATGTATCTTGGTAGCCATATCATCATTGACATTATATTATGTCAAAAAAAAATCATTGACATTATATGATCGGAAACATATAAACAAAAAAAAAAGTTAATTTAATAGTATTGCATATGAATTATATTATAATAATAAAATTTATTGAATGAATTAGTAATGATACTTGTGTGAAAACTTCCATTAGATAAGATAAATATCGTAAGGTTAATACCGAAATTTTTCTGGTCTGATAAGTTTTCTTATGACAGAAGAAAATATAAGAAAAATGAGAGATAAAAGAAAATAAGAGAAAAATAACATAAACTAAATATAAATTTTCTATGGTCAAGAGGGAAAAATTCATTTTACGTCCTGTAACTTAGGCCTAATCCAATTAATATCCTTTAAGTTTTCACTTTTTCGATTAACGTCCTTTTTGGTCCAATTTACGTCCTTTTTACCGGAAAATTTTCAAACTCACCGGAATTTGAGGAATAAATTGGGATTCCGGCAAAATAGTCCAATTTACGTCCTTTAAGTTTGAAAATTAAAATTTAATGAATAAATTTTCTAAAAATATCATTCGAAATTTTAAAATATTATTAAAAATCCGAAAATATCATTAAAATTAAAAACTATAAAATGTGTAAAATAAAATTTAAAATATTATTTAATTTTTTAAAAATCTCATTAAAATTTATAAAATGTGTTAAATAAAAATAAAAAAATTTAAAATTCAAAAAATATAAATGTTTAACTTAAAATTAAGAAATTAAAAAATCTCATTAAAAATTCTAAAAATCTCTTTAATTTTTTAAAAATGTGTAGATTAAATATTAAAAATTCTAAAAACCCAATAAGAATAATAAAAATTATTAAAAAATTAGACTTGATTCGAACTCATCCGCCATTAAATTTTTTCTCGAACTCCTATTTTTTTATTTTTTTTTGTATTCCACGTCTTGATTGATTGTAGAACCGTGTCAAATTCATTTTATTGAGGTTTTTAGAATGGTATAATTTTTTATTTTATTTTAAATATTTTTAAAATTTTAATTTATATATTTTTTATATTTAGAATTTTTTTGTTTTTCTGAGATTTTTAGAAATTATTTTTAATTTACAAATTTTAGATTTTTTAATTTTTTTTAGAATTTTAGAATTTTTTTATTTTACACAATTTATAAATTTTAATGACATTTTTAATTTTTTTCAGAATTTTTTAATTATTAATTTCTAATTTTCAAATTTAAAGGACGTAAATTGGACTATTTGACCGGAATTCCAATTTTTCGGCGAAAATGATATAAATTGGACTTAAAAGGATATATATTGGACACCCTAGGACGTAAATTGAAAAAGTGAAAACTTAAAGGATATAAACTGGATTAGGCCTAATTTACAGGACGTAAAATGAAATTTTCTCATGGTCAAGAAGGATGTTCGTCCTTCCTGACATCAGGAAACCAATTAAACATTAACACGTCATCTATTTTCGCCATAGAGCAATTTAGTTTCGCCATGTGATGAAATAATTATTTTTAAAATAAAATATATATTATTACCAAAATAAATTTTATGTAATTCCTAATTAAACCTAACCTAATATAATCACTCTCACTGCACACCAGAAAATAGTTGTCCACTACACTTCGGCAAAAAAATCAATTTAGTCCCGTAACTTTTTACATTTTCTGAAATGGTCCCAAAAAAGTTAAATATATATACCAATTTAGTCTTAATTTTTTAAAATTTATTTTTCTTTGATCCCATTTTCGCCGGAAAGATGACTGGACAGTTATATTCACACGGAAAGTGTTGAGTGTATAAATAAAAAATAATTTTAAATTATTTGAAAGTCCAGTATAATAAAATAAAATTCATGTCATTATTTTATAAAAATAAAATTATTATATTATTAAACTATTAAACTAAAATCAATTATTCCATAAACATAAACACTATAATTAACAACGTTATTCTCCCCAAACTCTAAATCAAATTCTCACAATTCATGTATCCAAATGGTAAAAAGTTATGGGACTAAATTGACCATTTTCCCACTACACTTCCATGAAAGAACAGGGGTAAGAAGCACAACCCTCCAATCCATGAAATAACTACCCCTCTCTCTGTGAATTTTTCCCACCCCACTGCAGTAATTTCCTCCAAATTCCGACAACCCATCATCTTGTTCAAGGAGGCGGAACAACAACCCTACATTTTTTATTTCTTCCCCAAATCCCTCATCCCGCACTAATAAATACAACCATTTTATGATAACGGGAGTGGTGGAGAGAAAGGGATTGAGGCGACGGCTCTGGATAGAACTGTCATTAGAAAATTTGAGGTAGTGGATATGTGTGGAAGAACTTGATTAATATGGGAGTGGGGAACGACAGGAAGGTGGGGGGAGATCGGCTGCGACAGGAAGGTGTGAGACGGCAGCGCATTTCAGGACGGAGAAGAACAACGTTTCTTTTATTTTAATTAATTTGTGTAAAATGTGGAGGTAAATTAGTAATTTAATATATATTCATAATATTTTATAATTACATTTTCAAGCCTCTAAAAGTTTATTCATTTAGTCAATGACGGGTCAATTGACGGCCGATTAAAATAAAAATTGATGATTTTGATATTGACTTATAGTGAGTGATCAAATTTGAAAATAGATAAACTTCAATTATAAAAATAATATTTTTCACTATTTTTTATTATTTAATAATCAAACTTAAGACTAATTAAATTGATGAAAAAAATTCATTGCGAAATTTATATTTTTCATTTATAATATTAATTTTGTTAAAAGTGTTTTAATTTAAAAATGAAATATTAATGATGATATATATGTCATTTTAAATTTATATGTTTAATTTATTAATAGTGCAATGAGTGTGATTGCATATTGCATAAAACAAATGCATTACTGTGGAGCCAATTATATAAAAAACAATTTCATACGTTGAAATCAATGATCCAATGATATTTAAAGAGTTTCTTGTCAGGAAGGGCGAAGCGACCACAAAAAGACCCAAATAAATAATACTACTTATCATATATAACTGGAATAAATAATATTTAAATTGATAACATATTGAAAAATAACAACACATATAGAGGTCGCATTATAAATCGAAAAAAATGAACAAAATAATTTGGAATCAACTTTTAAGCATATGTACAATCTACTTTCAATGAAGTAACAATATAAAACTACTATCTTTTACAATGGGTGAGATCAAACATCAATATTAAGATTAGAAACTGAAGAACATATAGATCTCTTCAACAATACAGATTAATTTAAATGTACGATAAATCTATTAAAAAAATATGAAAAAATCATGAACAAAGTTACTTAATTTGATGGCTTGAAGAAATTGAAGTAATATGAATACTACACATATTAAGATCAAACAAATTGAGATCAACCAATATGTTACGAATGAACATATTTTTTAGATTATATTGAATTGAACTATTGTTAGAGGAACATAATTCGTAAACAAAATTTCAAATATATGAAACTAAATATTTGAGGCAGAGAAAAAGAGATGAAAATAAATTGCAAACAAAAATACACTTAAATAGAAGAAATCTTAACATATGATGATTGTGATTGAGAAAACCATACACAATATATGTTCAATATCTAACGCTTCATATGAAAGTCTAAAAAATCAGCGGTCAATATTAATAATGATATAATTGATATTAAATGAATTGGTCAATGTAAGTTACATAATACATACACATGTACGACTAAGAAAAAAGGATGAAAAACTAAAAATGAAAATGTGATGGTGTACTAAAAAAAAATAAAAAATTATATATATATATATATATATATATATATATATATTCTTAGAACATGGTTTCTTATGCAATATAAAAAAGTCAACTTTGAATATATAATCAAACAAATAAAATAATCAACATTTAAGGCTAGCTATAAATATGCACAACTAACTAAATCTATGGAACGAAAATATGAAATTTCACATTAAAATGTATCAAATGATATGTTAACTAAGTCTCCATTTGGATGGAGGGATTTGATCTATGATTTTTAAATTCATCATCCAAATTTACTTTACTTTTTTAGATTATAAATGAATTTCAATATTTAGATTTTTTATCACACACTTTTTAATTAAAATTGAGAGGATTTTTTATCACACCCTTTTTTACTGATAAAGTAAATTCTCTAAAATTTAAAAGCCAAACAAATAAAGTATTAAATCTGCAGCAATTTAAAAGCCAACAACAACACTTAAATTTTAAAAGCCAACAACAACAACAATTTAAAAGCCAACATCAACACTTAAATCTGCAGCAATTTAATATATCCATAGAATTTACAAAAAAAAAAGAAAAAAATTAATGTAACCTAGTTTTAAAATAATCAATGGGGATTGGGGCGGCAATACAGAACTCCAATCTAATTTAGTTAGATCATCTAACTAATTTAACCTAAATTAGATGCCTTACCGTGGTGAGGGAGTCGTAATGGACATGATGCGTGGGTGTGGGTTCTGTTACTGAACGTCTAAATTCTAGAATTAAATTTAGAAAATATTATATATATATATATATATATATATATATGGGTCGGAGTCGGGTATATATAATCCCAAGACCCATCCATATCCAGCGGGTATTTGTTGACCGGGTATTTACCGGTCCCGGGACCCGTTTGACCGGGTATTTACCCATCCCGTGCGAACCGATTTTATGCGGGTTCGAGTTTTTACCCGTCCCATTGCCAACCCTAGACAATATCGTTTCTTTTAAATTAATATTTATTTTTTCAGGAAATATATATGAAAAAAAAAATATAACCATAAGCCATAAGAAAAAAATTGATTTAAAAATTTTATAAAATTTTATTTTTCTAATTTAATGGGTAGAGGTTGAGATATGAATGAAATCATATATTATCCATAAATTAATACAGTAACTTGAATAATGTCAAATCATTATTTGGTTACCTAAGTAGTCTATTATCGTACCACTCTATACAAATATATTTTTGGATATATTTTGACGTCCAGTCAAAGATTGAAGTGTATGTATGTATATGTAGATTGTTAATTTGTGAAGTAAATGACATGCTCCTAAAATTAAGACTGCTAATACTAAAGAATTAATTGGACTTTTTACAAAAATAATTACTTGGATTAAGCTAATCAATTAAATGGTAATCCTAAAATTAAAATTAAAACGTATCTTATGTAATTTTGTGAAGTAAATGGTGAATATAACATAACTGCAATACTAATTTGTGAAAATTACTCGACAAAAGTGAGAAATATGATACAAAAGAATAAGTTTTCATTTAAATATACATTAAAGCGAAAATATATTTGCAAATACATTGTCAAGGAACAAAATTTAATTATTCATTGATTCAAGATGATAAGTCTTTATTAATATTAACTACTGTTTTGTTTAATCAATTAACATAATTTAAGGAATTTAAAGAAACCGTTACTACAATAAGTATTACTACATAAAGTCATATCAATTTTTTTAATAATTAAAATTTTCATGAGTATTTTAGGTAAGCATTTATAAAATTTTCAGACTACTTTTTGTATGCACATTAATGATTAATTATTAATCATATGTTTTCATTAACATTAATTACTTGTATAATCAATTACACATATTAACCGATTTAAAAAAAGTAGTTACCAAAGAGTGATTCAACGTTTCATTATAATTTATTTTATTCATTAATTTTCATATAATTAAATCAAAAGTCTAATTAGAATTTAAAATTAATTTCCATATAATTAATTTTACGTCAACAATTTAATGATGGTTTCCATACAATTTCGAATTTAAAATTTGTTTCAATATACCATATTGAATTCATTTAAGTATAAACTTGCATAAAAAAAAAAGCGAATAACATTTATTAGAATTATGAATAACATTTAATTTTTTTTAATACCATTTGAGAATTTACAATTTTCACTTTTTTTACATGATCTCTTTCATCTGAATAAATTTATAGTAATTTGATTCAATTTTGTTAATTTGAATTTCAATTTAAAAGAATGTACAATAAATATACCGACAATTATAATGAGAGGTAAAAATATATTATATACAAATTGAATTCTAAAATAAATTCTCAATAATTTACAGATAGTCAATGACGAATAAGAAGTCAAAAATCAAATTTAGAGCACCAACCAGGAACAAATACTTCTTATTGAAGAATAAGAAGTCAAAAGTTGAGTTTAATTGGTTCATCAGATCAAGAATAAAAAATATGTCATGTCTTTAAAATTAATCAATTATGACAGAAAATTAATTTTCTTAATTTAATGAAATTTAAATTGAATTTTCAATGGATTTTTTACTATTTTTTTTTTATGTATAAATCGTACAATGTCATCTGAGACTTTTATTAAGAAGAAGAAATGGACAAAAATAGCATCACCGCAAATCTCTTAACAAAGTTTGTGTCATCTTTTTTTTTTGTTTATCCCAAGGACTTGTCGCTACAAAAATATAACTCTGCATACATATATATACATACTTCTAAGAAAAAAGGAGAGAGGAGAAATTTGGTTGATAATTGTTGGACAATGTCGCTGTTTTCAGATCTCATCAATCTCGATCTCTCGGCCTCCACTGAGTAGATCATATCCGAATATGCAAAAAGAAATTTGATTTACATTATAAAATGATAATGTATATGGATTTGTTTAGTTTGGATTTGTAAGGGCAGGGGCGTAAAGTGGCAACGGGAATATGAATTTGTTTAGTTTGGATCATATGGAGATGGAGAAATAAGAAGGTTTTCGAAAACATCAGCTGGAATTTAGGACAGATCTGTGATGAAGTGAAAGGCAGGCTTTGGAGTTGGTTCTCCTGCTACGGACATACCCTGAACAACAACGATTTTAAGGCATGGTTATCAGACCCTCGGGCGCAGATGAAAATTTAAATATCTGGGCGTTACAGCAGCTGTAGCACAGGGGCAATTGCTACTGTACTCTGATGCAGAACATCATCTGGGAGCCTGGTGTATTACTCATTCTCTAGTCTTTCTTTTGTTTCCTAATTTCATTGTCTATTGAGGTACTTCTGGTACCATCCGTGTTAATGTAATTACCCCTTGGGGGATATTATTATTAATAAAACTTCTTGCTTGACCAAAAAAAAAAAAAAAATGATAATGTATATAGATGGGCAGGAATTATATTTTGATTTACATAATTTCACTCGATTCACAGATATATGAATGTTCCATTACAGATCTGAACTTAAAAAAAAAAAACAGGCTTGGAGAATAACACCAAACCATGTGGAAGAGAGATGATTGATCTTCAAACCCGAACAAAATAACATCAAAATCTTCGAAACTATGATAAATCTTCAAGTCTTTAAAATTATATATGTGATATTAATTATCATTATCAAGCAAACAATTAATGTATCAAATCTTTATATTTAAAATCAAGATAACATGACAATATTATTTATTTAAATATATTATGCTTTGTTAAGTAGTTTATCATAAGTTTTAAAATAAATTGTAAAGTTATAAATATGACTTCTTCAAATTTCGACACTTATTAAATATTCATCAAACCTTATATTTTATTTATTTCTTTATTATGTGCTAGGAGTGCTTCCAGATCAGAATGCTTGTCTGTGTTCCTAAAAATCAAGTATTTTGAAAACAAATAACATTGTTAATATAATTGGAAAAACTCTTAAATTATTTATTCTTTTATTTCATATAAATTTTGGGACGGGGTATTACACGAATCATTAAAATTGATGTTTATAAAATACGATTGAAAAATAAATGTATTAAACTTGCACTTGTGTGCATCTTTAGCTGATTGAAGATAAAGACGAAGTTGGATAGCTCAAGTGGTTAGAGCACCACTACCTAAACTTTAGATCCTGGGTTCGAGTTATGAGGAGGGGAAAAGGGATGGGTATTTAATGTAATTCAAAAAAAAAAAGCTGATTGAAGATAAAGAATACCTAAAAAAAAATGGAGTATAAATTTAAATTAATAGCAATTGTACTATCTAGAAAATTGAATGCAGATTATTATTAAAATACATCTAAACGTATACTATAAATTATCATTTTTTTGAGAAAGTAGAATATTTTTTCTAGAAAATTGAATGCAGATTATGATTTAAAAATATAGATTAAGATAGACATATTGACTTGATACACTATAAAAATGTCATAAATTTGCCAACAAAATTCACTAATACGGAGTACATAATAGTGATTTACGGCAATAATTGCATATCTCTATATATAATTCTTGTGTCATACACCCATATTACTTTAATTGATTGTAATTAGTAGTCATAAATTTTGAATAAAATATACTTCTATATATTACTTTGACTAAAATTAACTATGGGATTAAATCATTTCAATTTTTTTTAAATCTAATATAATAAATGTTATTCGAATAGATAAGTTTTCATATTCCTAATATAAATTTCTCCTTATTTTTTTAATATAATTTAGGAGTAATACATTTGTGATTAGTTATTTAATTATTATACATTTAAATATAAAACAGACGATAAATATAATAGATTACATTGCTAAAATACGTAGATATGTACGTATTATTGAGACAATATATTCAAGGTAAATGAATTTAATACTAAATTTAAGATTAGTCAACAATAAGAAATTATATGAGAAATTGGAATTATAATCTCGTAATCTATTTATGAAAATTATTAATTCCATTTTAATTATGAAATACGTTTTCCTTAATTAGTGTTTATAATGTAAAAAAGTTTGATACTAATCTATTTATGATTAGTCAACAATTTCAATTTGATTTTAATTATAAAATACGTTTTCCTTAATTAGTGTTTATGATGTAAAAAAGTTTGATACTGGTCTATTTATGATTAGTTAACCATTTCAATTTATTGACTGTTTCGTAATTATGAAATTCAATTTTCCTTAATTAAAACTATTCAAGTATAAAAAAATTGAAGAAAAATTTGATTTATTTAATTACAGGAAATTCAATTACTTAATTGTGTAAAAAATAATACTATTAAAATATAAATTTTTCGTGTATGCATATGAAAGTTAATGTAGATCCTTTAATTTCAATTTTTCGTAATTGATGGAAAATTAAAAAATTATGGTAGATCCTTAATTATAGTCAAACGTTAATGTGCATGGGTAGAATAGAGATAACTCATAAACTTCATTTCCTATTTTTACCATGCTAGTATTGCATTATAGAAATAACTAACATGGAGATGATTTCATAATAAATTTCTTTTCGAATTTGACTATATACATTAAATATGTAATAGTGGATATATTTAAAGTCATAACAATAAATTTTATATTAGTAAATTATTGGTATCTTTAAATCTTCACCCTTCGTATATTAGAAAAAAAAAATAGAATTACTTAAACTAATTTTAAATTAGCCAATACAAGTATATTCGATTTCGTAATAGAATTAAATAAATATTTAATTATTATTTTATATTTATATTAAAGTTAGATTAATTCTATTAAAAAAAATTACTATATTTAAGTTCAGCACATATCGATTTCTCCAAAATAATTAAAGTGAATATTTTAAAAAAAATACTCCCTCCGTTTTTTATTAAGTGTCACTTTACTTTTTTTAATATTTTCAAAATAAGTGTCATTCTACACATTTTTCTTTAATTTTGACAATTTTAACCTTATACATTATACTCTCTCCATTTTCTTTACCTTGATTTAAGCTTTTTCCCTTTTGAATATAATATAGTAGCATAAATCATGGATAAACCTTAATTATTGTATACATGAATATCACCTACAATATTGATCACATTCATTACTAAACATAAATTTAATATTAAAATTAGTTATTATTAAAGAAGGGTAAAATGGTCCATGATTATATATCTTAATTTGTTGAAAATTGTTAAAATGACACTTAATTAAAAGTGGAGGAAGTACGTTGTATATAATTTGGTTTTAAATATTAATTATGAAACATCAAAAGAATTAATTACATGAACTATCCATATACATCGTTTTGAACAGAGTGAATATAATATAAAAGAATTAATTAATTGCGTGAACTAAATTAGGATAAAAAATTACATCAGAAAAAATGGAAGAAATATACATCATTTTCATTATGATTTTATAATTTACAAACTTTCGCATGTGAATCGTAAATGAAAAATAATGATTATTAGGGCTTTGATCGTTGCTCTTAAATTTGAAACACGCTATTTGAACCGCTTAAGATGTCGTTGATGAAGAAACATACTGTAGATGGAACCTTTTCAATATGTCTGAGTCATATATTCGACACCGGAGTAATATGAGTGCACACGAAGAAGTAAAATCTCTGCAAAATGTAAATCAAGGCAAAAAAACGAATGTATGTATACATACATGAATCGTGAATGAGAAATTTTTTTTAGAGATCTACAATATATATATCGAATGATAAATACACAATACATATATATATACACCATAAACTTAACGAACAATATGTTTTAGAAAAAATAAAAGATTAGAGATAAAATACATACCAGATTCGAGCATTGAGACTCAAAAATACACAAAACATATAAAAAAAGGATTAGAGATTTAAATCTAAATAAATATACACGTGAGACATATACATTCTAAACCTAAAATACATAACAATACATCATCAAAAAAAAAAAAATACAAACTACATAAGAACAGTACAAAAGAGAGAAAAGAAATTTGATGAGAATGACAAAAAAAAATGACGAATTTATAGAGAATATGAGAAAGACGTTACAAATTTTAAGGAATTGATCTGAAGGACACGATTCAATCTAAAAATATAAACGGTTAAGATGAAGGGTAATAAATGAAAGCTATTAATTAAAAATAATAAATGAGAGTTACCGTATTTATACAGAAGACCAAATGAACGGTCAAGATCAAGATGAAGAAATGTGATTAACGGTGCACATGGTTTCCCGCCTAAACTAAATAAGGTAATCCGTTGGTGTATTATATATTTATAGATTCAATATAGTAAAAAATCATCTTATTTTTTCCTACTCAAATTTTGGTAACAACAATAATTTAAAAAATCATTTCGCATTCATTTCAATTTCAAAATTGATAAATAAGATATTGAGTCGAAGCTGACTTCGAAGCACATTTTCCAACCTAATCAACAATTAAGTGATCAGGTTGAAGATGAGAAGCAGCAGCTTTCGTTGTTATTCTTGGATCAAGAAAATGATGAGAAACGCTACTTACTCAAGAGCAAGAGCTGGTGGGCCTTCCTTATTTTCTTTCCAGAATTTTGTTGGGTTTGGACATTCTTATTTGGATACGGTTATACACACACGAGGTTTATTAGGACACACACTCATTTAACACACATTCCATACGATGAGGACACTTATTAATATAAAAATTACTTAAAATTCTTGAATTTATTTTATTTAATTTTATAGAATTTCATTGCATTATTTACAGTAAATTACACTTGATTTTGAAGTCAATTGAAGGGATAAGACAAAGATAGAGCCGAACCAGAAAAGATAAAAATTAAACATTGTTTGGGCTTGACAAACCATCTGGCCCATTTAATTTATCTGGTGGCCCAATTAATTGGGTTTGACTATATGCACCTCCATTTCGGAGAGATGCACGCCCCGATAGATGCATCCCCCAAAATTTGTCTAAAAAAATGCACCCTCCCTTCAAATTGTCCAAAATACCATTCTTTCATAAAAATCCTATTACTACCCACACACCCCCAAACCCTAATTTCTCCATCTTCTTCTTCTCACCCCAAACCACTCCACCACCGGCCGCCGCCGCCCTCCCTCGCCCCCACCACCCTCGCAGCCCTCGCCACCGCGTCCGCCATCGCCCTCGCAGCCTCCGCCGCCCTCGCCCCCACCCTTCGCGTTTCTGCAAAAAAAAAAAATGTTGCCGCCGCCGGCGGCACCCTCGCTCGCCCTCGCCGCCTCGCCCCCTCCCTTCCCAATTTTCCCCACCCTCTTTCGCCGCGTATTATGTAAATATATATATATATATATATATATATATATATATATATATGCTTCCAACGGCCGCCCCCTAACTTTCTCTTCTCTTCACCAGCGTTGGCCCACGCCGCTCCGTCCACGGCGTTAGCCCACCCCGATTCGCCGGCGTTAAACACCAGGTTTTTTTTTTAATTTCGACACTGTAATGTCGACCATGTACAATTTCATCGATAAAATGTTGTCGACGAGAGTGTATATGGTCGACATTACAGTGTCGATCGACTTTTGTTGGTCGACCATATATCCTCCCATCGACAACAGTTTGTCGACGGGAGGATATATGGTCGGCACTGATTTGACGAATTTTTTTTAAAAAAAAGTTAGTTTTCTAAGTTTTGATAATGGTGTTTGTTAATGGGTTTGATAATAGTGTTTTATGGATGAATATGGTTGATTTGTTGAAATTTTTTGATTTTTTTGATTTTTTGTTACCGAAAAAAATGGTAACGAGGGCCAGAAATCCAGTTTAGGAATAAGGTGAAAGAAATGATAGTAGGGGGTGCATTCAGTAGAGGGGGTGCATCTAGTATGCTGTATTTTAATGAAGGGTATTTTTGATTTTTTATCCTACTATTTTATTAATAAACTGAAAGGGGGAGTGCATCTCTCCGAAATGGAGGTGCATATAGTCAAACCCATTAATTAAATACAAGGCCCAAGGCATTCCACTTCATTAATTGAAAGTGTACCGTCCAATTAATTGATGGCCCAGGCTATATACCCCTCCAAACTTGTTAAATATACCCCCTGCACCCTTCCAAAAGAATTATGTTACAGGTACACCTCCTAAAATACATAATACAACCTTTTACACATTTGAATTAAATTATACACACTCCCCTAACTAGGGGGTGTATTTAATTGAGATTCTATTGGATTTTTTAGAATTTTAAAAAGTACGTGGATTTATAAAATTCATAGAGTCTATGTAGAGTCTAAAACTGACTTTTTTTTATTGATTTATATGGATTTTCATAGACTTGATAGGATTGTGGAATATTTTTTTTTTTATTGATTTACATAGATTTTCATAAACTCCGGTCATGTATTGATGCAATTAGTTTTTTTTTTTTTAATGTGAAGTATTTTTTAAAAAATTAATATTATATATATATATATATTATATAAAGTATTTTATCCATAAAAAAATATATATAAAAAGTATATATATATAAAAAAAAGTTTATACTTCTAAATTAGTTCAATTAATTCGGGGCGGGTCAGATACCCGCGGGTTGTGCATAAGATCCAGACCCGATCAATACTCAATACGGGGCAGATCCGACCTGATCCAAAGCTCGCGGGTGGGGTGGGTACCCGCGGGTCGGGTCAATATTGCCATCCCTACTTCCGATCTTTCGTTTTTAGAGTTCTCTGAGAGAATCCGTTGAAATCTTTGGTTTTTAGAAGAGATTTTGGATAGTGAAATTTATTTATATTTTTTTAGGAGAATCCAACAAAATCCATAGAGTATTAAAATCCATAGACTGTTGAATACCTAAAGATTTTTAAAGACTTTTTAAAATCCGTATTGAATACTTCAAAATTTTGAAAGACTTTTTAAAATCCGAATTGAATACCCCCACACTTTGAAAGTCCAAAAAAATCATACAGAATCCACAACCAATACACCCCCCTAAATTTATGAAACCCTAATTTCTATATCTTCTTCCCCACTTCTTCTTCCTCTTCCAACAATCCAACCCGTCGCCGCTGCCCCCCCCAAGCTCCTCCCTCCAACCCTTCTTCCCTTTTATTTTTTATTTCTGCTCCCAGGCGGCGACGTCGCCCCTCCCTCGCCCAGCGACGCCGCCGTCTCCTCCCCGTTGCCATTGACGCTTGGGGCCGCCGCCCAAACAGGTAGGTTTTTTTTTTCTGGAAAAATGCACACGCAGCGCCGCCGCCCCCTCTTCCCTCACTCCCATGGCCGCCCTTTTTTTTTTCCCTTTTCTCTCCCGCAACTACTGTTTCTTCCTCTTTTTTAAAAAATATTCTACAATTATTTGTCGACGATAGTGTATATTTTCGATCAAGAGTTGTCGAAAAATTTGATTTTTTAAAAAAAAAAATTTCGACCAAGAATTGTCGACAAGACTGTTTTTCATCGACAAATCAATGTCGACAAGAATGTTTTTCGTCGACAAACCAGTGTCGAAATATATTTTTTTTTTAATTTTTTTTGGTGCTGCGGCGTCGTGTCCTCAAATTAGGATTATGTCAATTAGGGTTAGAGTTTTAATTTTAGAAGGGGGTGTATCGATCTATCTATAAATATTTTACTAGAAAAATAAATTAGAATTTTTACATGTATATTTAATTAATAAATGTAGAGGGGAATATATTTAATTAACACGTCTAGGGGCATATAGCACGGGCTTAATTGCCTTGGACCCATTTTCATTAACCAATTGGCACAATTATACACACACAGAGTTATTGAGGACACCCACTAGCTAAACACACACGATGGATGAGCACATCCACGCGGAAAACCTCAAAATACCTCTTCTTTAATAAATTTAAACACCCACCTCCATTTCATTCAAACCCCTAAATTTTACTCATTTTCCCATTCCCCTCCCTCTCCCCAAGCGGCGCCGACCTCCCCCCCTCCTCAAGTGAGTTCGAAAAACTTTAGAACATATTTTGAAAAAATAAGAAATTGATCTAAGTTACGGGACGTAATTTGGACAAATTAAAATGATGTAAATTGAACATCTTAGGTTATTTTTTGAAAAAGTGAAAATTTAGAAGATTTAAAATGGAATCGATCTAAATTAACTAATGTATTTTAAAATTTTCCCAACTCATGGCAGCTCTCACTAGCTCTCTTGGATTAAAATAGCTAGGTTGACTAGGTGATGGGCCATTTTTAAACACGTTACGTCCACACATTTTATTTTATTTAAAAAAAAAAGGACTAAAGTTGGAAAAAGCTAAGTTACATGACTAAAACAGGAGCCAGCCTAATTAAGTTACTGGACTTATAACATAAATTTAAATCTTACCATATTAAAATTTTAAAACAAACACAAAACATACTTGTCATTGGCTAGAATTTTAAATAACAAGTGTTTAAATGAAACAAAAATATAGATTAGGGGCATATTTAATCATAAGAATTT
Source organism: Galeopsis tetrahit (assembly GCA_963675135.1). NCBI lineage: Eukaryota > Viridiplantae > Streptophyta > Magnoliopsida > Lamiales > Lamiaceae > Galeopsis > Galeopsis tetrahit. The sequence continues at coordinate 71,248,897 of OY776124.1, forward strand.
TACCGTTGTTCGATTCGATCTCCAAAAAATTTAATGAAGTATCTAGCTCAACGATTTTTAATTTTAATTTGAATCAAGACTGAATTAATAAGAAAAAATGAAGTGCTAATTAATATTTGATTAATCCCATGTCCTTCAATGAGCCATGGAAGCAGCTCCATCACACCTTGTCTCAAACTGGTGGGATTATAATCCAGCTCTTTCTTCGCCTTGTCACAACTGTACGCCCATTCATGCTTTAACACGTTCACAACCTGCATGCAATTAATTCAAGTATTATTTTTTGGTGAATTCCACGCACAAAGATATATACTCCTATATTATTAATTACTTACTGGGGGAGTGGTTAATTAGGGGAGGCAATTTCCAGTTATTCTGTACAAAATAATACACAACCATGCCCCTACTTCCAAAACATTAATTAAAGGGATGCGAAATCGAGGCTTTGGTGTGTGAGTGATTTCCGCAACCAAGTCCAAAAAGTCTTTGTACGAAGCATTTTCTCCCGTAAGAAGATATCTTTCACCGGGACGACGACCCTTGATCATCGCTGCAACGTGCCCCTAGCTTGGCTACATCCTCGACGATGCCGCGTTCATGTCTTGCCCAAATTAAGTCCCTTTAAACCGTTCAATCACCTAAAGATCGACCACACATCAATTCATTTTTATCACCCAAAATAAGTTAATAAATTATTTCTCAACCAAAAATTAAGTGGGACAAAATTAAATATATATATATAAGTCCAGGATAAACCGGCACTAAGGGCACCCCCTCTGCAGCAGCATCTTATCCGCAATTAATCAACTTCGATTTTTCGTACCCTGTACTGAAATACTTGCCATGATGCACCTACATACAAAATCATATAATCATCTCAACTTATATAGGAGAGTTGGTATTATTTATTAATTTATCACATATGAGGGAGGTTAAAGAGTTTTCAGTACTTGATTAATTTTCATCCCCAACTTGCCCGTTCACGTTGATCCCAGTGCAACGAACGACGACGTATATATAATCTTCTCCACTGTATTGCTCTCCTTATAAGCCTTTAGAACATTTTTTAATCCTCCAACATTAACCTAAAAAAACACTTATTATTTAACTACCTGGTGGCTGGTAATATATAACTCGAGTCACACTAGCTTGCGGACCAATATTACACCTTGTAAATTTTTTTCAATTTGTAATACTACATCATTTGTCTAGTAATACCACAACATTTTATACACCAAATTACATGGAAAAATGACGTGGTATTATTTATTTAATTAATGATATGGTATTATATATTAATTGCAAGAAATTAACTATACTAGTTGTATGAGTGTAATTTGGCGTATAACTGAAGTTTTAACTATATTTCACACAAATAAAGAAATTAAGTACAAATAAAGAAATTAAGTGTGAGGTCTATGACTCACAGAAAAGTATGTAGAAGGATTCGATCGGAATCCACTGGTCGACAACGGCAGCAACATGGAAGATGACGTGGCATCCGGAGATGGCGTATGCATAGTCGTAGACAATCTCGAGAGATCCTCCGCCGCCGCCAGTCAAGGAAGAGGTGTCGCTAGTTTTTAGGTCAAATGCCTTGACGGAGTAGCCAAGTTCGTGGCAAATCCTTGCACCAAGATAACCGGAAGCACCGGTCACCAATGCTGTCGAACCGGAGGTAGTTAACCTGCTGCTGCTGCGAACCAGATGAACCCGCTTCGATCCGGATCCACCTCGGGTCGAGATTAACGCCATTGATTGGACAAAATAAGAAGACGCCATATATATATGCTTTTTTTTTAGAGAGAAATTACTACTTGTAGATGAAGTTTTAGCAGGGAAGAAGAAGAAGAGGAGGAGTAAGAAAGGAGGGAAATCCACATGGGGGGTTTGAATATTATACTCCCTCCGTCGTCCCATGATTATTTGTACTGTTGTACACTTTCCTTAACGGTACGTCCCAACATTATTTGCACACTTCAAAAAATAAAATAACTCACATATTTTTATTTTTATCAAAACTCACATATTTTTTGCTTTCACAATATTCATCTAATTTAAAAAAATGTTAGTCTATTTGAGCCCACAACTTAATCTAATTTATAACTTTAATCAAATCTCCATTCATTTTAATCAATGAATTACTAATAATACCTCTTTATTTTACTTTACACATCCTTATATATATTTCATTTTCTTAAATTTCGTGATGGTCAAACCACAAAAAGTGCTGGAACGAAAAGAGTAAGTAGTAAGATTCATTGCATATATCAATAAATACACACATTATTTTGCCCTACCTAATACTTCTATAATAATTATATCATGATCAGTTGATGAGAGGCTTAAATTTTCAGCAATGTATTCCAGCTAATGCTTATATATATGCATTTTAAATTAATCCATATTAAGCGAGTTTACTAAGATACACGTAATATGAATTCTAGCTGCACATTATTTTATAATAGAAGTACAGCAAATGAAAAAATATATAAATATGTGCATTGTTATACCTAGTCAAATAAGTCAATCTTTGACAATTCAATCCCAGTCACCAGCTTACGTGACGAGGACCAGTCAACAAAGTTTTGCGACGACCAGTCAACAAAGTCTTGCGACGACCAGTCAACAAGAAGAAAATGTAATATAAATATTGTATATTGTATTTGTAATAATTGAGTGCTCGCCCAAATGTCGGCGAGCACATGTTAGTTGCTGCTCGCCCAAAGATGTTGGCGAGCAGACTTATATTTAGCTAGACAAGTGTTGAAGCTTTGGGAGACAGCATAAGACATGGCGACCAGGCTCTCCGGCGAACACGGCGACGAGTGACGAGCAGGTTTTCCAGTTCCTCGGCATCTCGCCGAGGACGACCACCAGAGGCGGTTTAACATTAAATGCGCAGTCCCATCACCTTTTCGGGGAGAAGACCGGTCCAGTAAGGTTGTGCCACGTGTAAAGGGCGGGCAGACCCCAAAAACCACTATATAATGCCTAAAAGGCTCATTGTAAGAGACAAGTTGATCATTCCACCAAATCACCCTACCCTAAGCAATATACTCTCCCAAAGCTCTCAAGCTTTTAGCTTCTCCAAGAAGTTACATCCTTTGTTCTTCATTGTTCTTGCTTATTTCTTCATATTATCTTCGTTAATCATCATAACTATCCGTATAAACACGTAATAACCCCCGATAATCATATATGTTTGTATCGTACTAACAAATAGTCCACATCCGAATCAACCCGATTAAAGTGCATACAACATTTGGCGCTAGAAGGAGGGGACCTTTTACGTGTTCATCATCAAGGTTTCAACCGATCATCGAGCGATCGGCTAGCAAACTCTTGTTTTCAGGTTTTAATCGGTAGATCTACCGTTTAAAGCATCATTTGAAGTTTTTTAGTGTTCTTCGTGTTCTTGAACATTTTCAGTTTTCGTAACATATTTTGGAGTTTGATCTCCTTGTATTTGTGTTTTCAAGCTTCTGTTGTTATTACTTTGCTAAGATCAGTAGTTGTAATAGCACGTTCTTCTGCGTAAGAACTTTAATCTTTCGTTTCTAGATCTTTATTTTGTAATCATTTAGAAAAGACACTCTTTAAACAATGTCTCAACGTTCAAATCTAGACGAACTCCCACCGCACGGAGGGAACGAGCACCCTCCGCCGCCGGTGGCTCCGCCGTTAAACCCTTTTGCAAACTTAAACATGGGGGACATCATGAAAGACCCCCAGCACCTGAAAGAATTTTCCGATTTCCTCCTGGAGAAGAGGAGGTTACTCGAGGTGGAAGAAATTGAGAAGGCCAAAGACCAGGCCTTCGACAGAGCTCGCAAAGCCAAAGCGAGGATGAATGACAATGATGAGGACAACTGCTCCTATCATTCGTACTCTGTTCGTCCTCAGGACGGGGAGAGAAATAAAGCACCTGTCCGCTCCCATAACAGTCATACGGAAGATTCGTATGCTCGGAACTCCGTGTTCGGCCGAGTAGGCGAGAAGGTCCCACTGAACGCTCCTCGCCCGTTACACTTTGATATTGGGCGACGACCAGCTAAGAACGACCACAAAGATCGTGGTGGTAGAAGGGGAGACAGGGTCTCCGCCCTAGATCGAGTAGGGCCAGGTGGTGGGCGAGCTCCGTCAAAGAGTTACCACAACCATCATTCAGAGAGGCGTTCTCCCAGGCGATCACATCAGGGTGATCACCCGGCCGCTTCTCCCGGGAGCTGACGCGACGAGGTCGTCGTCCCCCGACCACAAACTGTCGAGGAGGGGCAATTCGCCCAGTTCCTCGAAACTCAAAGACTAATGAAGTTGGACATGGAAACTCTGCGAGTAGAGGTGGTCGCAACCAAGCAAGGCACTGCCCCACCTGTCACTTTGCCCACTCCACCTTTAAGTGTTATGATTCTCACTGCCCCCATTCAAAGGAAAATTCAAATGCCTTCTATGGCAGCCTACGACGGGGCGTCCGACCCAAGGGTGCATCTTTCAAAGTATGCAAGCTATATGGCCTCAATCGGGGCAACGGACGCCACCCAATGTAGAAACTTCTCCTTGACTTTAGGAGATCGAGCTCATCGCTGGTACACCACCTTGGGTGCCGGATCTATCACCTCATTTTTGGAACTGGGGCAACAATTCTTGACTCATTTCGGGTCTATTGCTGCTCGCCCAGCCTCAAAGCAACGTTTGGCAAACGTTCGCCAAACACCAACCGAATCGGGCAAGGACTTTATCGAACGTTTCGATAGGTTGGTGATCGACGGAGAAGCTGTTAATGACGAGACAAAGCTAATCTCGGCTATCTCCGGACTAAGAATAGGTTCCAAGCTGTGGGAATCTATGCACACCTCTTTCCCCGTTTCCTATGCGGATTTCCGCAGTCGGGCGGGAAATTTCATTCAAATGGAAGAGATAATGGACGCCGCCAAGGCTAACGAGCAGCCGGACGCGGCCAAAAGGGTATGGCCCAAGAAAAATTCTAACACTGGGGAGCCTTCCCAGCCTAAGAAGGCGACCACTCAGGGCGGCAGTGCTCGCCCATCAAACTTCAGGCCTTTCGAGGAGTCTCCTGAGATTCTCCAATTCAGGGAAGCCCTCACTGTTGACCCTAGGAGTATCTACGATGCAATCAGGGGAAAGAATCTGCTCCCCCAAGCTAAGTCAATGCATACGAGTGATGCTAATCTCGATGGTAGTAAATTCTGCAACTACCACAACTCAGTCGGCCACCACACCAATGGGTGCCGAGACTTGGTGAGAAATCTTTTCAAACTGTACAATGAGGGCAAGCTTGCCCAATTCATCAAGTCCGGAGGTGGAAATGGCGACAACAGGAGCAAGAAGCATCGCGACGACAGCGACGACCTTCGCCAGCAGCTCAATCGCCAGAAACTGGCTCCCCCCATGCCGAACAATCCACCGGGCGACATCGATAATGTTGGTGGAGGTTGCATGGTTTTGGAAGGCCCCCTGGGGGGAACTCAGTCCGGGAAAGCTCTGTCTGTTCGCCGACAGCAGAGCGACATGCGAGCACTAAACAACGTACATCAAATGTGCGTCGCTCCTGCCGCCGAGCAGCCCCCATCCCACCAGCTCGTTTTCACAAATGATGATCTGAACGACGTGATGCAACCAAACAATGATGCTTTGGTCATCACGGGAAAAATTATGGGAACCATTGTCCATCGCATGATGGTCGACACCGGGGCATACACCAACATCCTTTTCAAACATACTCTTGATGCCCTCGGTGGATATACAGAATACATTGAGCCTTGCGACGATATTATCGTAGGGTTCGGGGACACGCACAACCTTCCAATTGGAAAAATCAGACTCTCCCTGGAGTTGGCATCGTCAAAAGAGCCAGAAATGCATCATACTCGGCAGCTCGACTTCCTGATCGTAGACATGCCATCTTCCTACAACGTGTTCCTCGACCGACCTTTCTTCAACGAATTCAAGGCGGCCGCTTCTACTTATTTTTACTGTGTAAAATTTCCGACCTTGGCGGGAGTTATAACCGTCAAGGGCGACCAGACACGGGCGAGGGAGTGTCTCGTCCGTTTTGCTAAGCGCCATTCTAAAGAAACTCCTATGATTGGCCAGTATATTGAGTGTCAAAAACAAAAAGAACAAATGAACTACCTAGAAGGTCTTCCTAGCAAGTACCGAAAGATCGAAGTTGGGGAGTGTAGTCGGCGTCTCGACGACCACCAAATAGAGGCGAACGAACACGCCTCCACGGAAGTGGGCGACCACACCCAAATGGAGATCGACGAGCAGATAGATTCGAGCAGATAGAAAACATTCCAGATCTGGAGCCTAGGTTAGGCTTTGAGCCAAAGTTCGGAATCGAGGATCCTCGTTGGAAGGAGCCTAAAGAGCGGGCAACTTCAGCGGAGGACCTTGAAACTATTCATTTAAACGATGCTCGTCCAGAACTCGAGGTATTCATAGGTTCAAATTTACCAGCACATTTGCGATCCGATATAATCGCATTTTTGAAAGAAAACGTCGGAGCTTTCGCATGGTCGCATGAGGACATGGTAGGTATCAAAACAAGCCACGTCTGCCACAAGTTAAACATTGATCCAACAAGAAGACCCATCACCCAAAAACGAAGAAAATTTGGGCCCGATAAGTATGCGGCTATGGCAGTAGAAGTCAAGAAATTGATCGACAATAAATTAATCGAGAAAACTGGAACTGATCCTGAGTGGTTGGCAAATCCAGTACTCGTCAAGAAGACGACCGGGTCGTGGAGATTGTGTATAGACTTCACAGATCTAAACGATGCCTGTCCCAAAGATCACTTTCCGATGCCCCACATCGATCATTTGGTAGACAATACAGCGGGGCACGAGATGTTAACTTTCATGGACGCTTTCGCGGGGTACCATCAGATTGCTATGCATCCCGACGACCAGCGACACACTACTTTCATGACCGCAACAGACATGTACATTTGGAAGAGAATGCCTTTCGGTTTGAAAAACGCGGGGGCAACATACCAAAGACTGGTAAATAAGATGTTTGAGCAACACATCGGCGAGATGGTGGAGGTCTACATCGACGACATCGTTGTCAAAAGTTTACGAAAAGAAGATCACCTACACCACCTCTCCTTGACATTCGATATTCTGAAAGAATACAACATGAAGTTAAACCCAAAAAAATGCAGTTTTGGAGTTAGCTCCGGGAAATTTCTGGGGCACTTAGTTAGCCAGCGGGGCATCGAGGCGAATCCGAGTAAAATTCAAGCAGTCATCGATATGCAAAGCCCAAGGAACGTAAAAGAAGTGCAGAGGTTGACAGGATGCCTTGCATCGCTGAACAAATGCATTGCACGAACGGGCGATCGTTGCAAACCTTTTTTCGATGCTTTGAAAAAAGTGAGGTTCGAATGGATCGACGAGTGCGAAAAAGCTTTCGAAAAGCTGAAGGACTATTTATCGGATCCGAAGGTCCTATCTAAGCCAGTCCCCGGAGAAATCTTATATCTCTACTTGGCGGCCACTGACTGTGCGATCAGTTCAGTGCTCGTCCGAGCAGAGGGTAGCACACATCTTCCAATCTATTATGTAAGTCAGACACTGAGAGATGCAGAGTTGAGACACACTCCAATGGAAAAATTTGCGTACACATTAGTCATGAGCGTCAGAAAACTAAGGCAATACCTGTTCGACCACGAGGTGGTCGTCCTCATGACTTTTCCTCTTCGGCGAGCACTCCATCGTCCCGATACCACTGGAAGACTTTTGAAATGGTCGGTGGAAATCGGGTAATTTGGGCTCACATACTCGCCCAGAACGGCAATCAAGGGACAAGTGCTGGCGGAATTCATTGTGGAACTCATGTTGGGATATGAATCCTAGAACAAGTCCCAAATGATGAATAAAAGATAAAAGATAAAGTTTTGATAAGCCAAAAGAAGACTTGAATATTTTCTAAGTGTTGACTGATCTAGTCTAGTTAAGTTGAAGTCATCTTGTACAGATCAGTAGAAATCAAAAGACAAGTATTAGTTTATAAAAAGTACTAGTTTTAAAAGACAAAAGATAAGTACGATTTATAAGTACTTCATATATTCATATTATGTATATGTTAGATTGTTATTGAGCTATGAATAATTGTTGTATAGAGCTCATGTTTTTGAATGTAATAGATAGATTCTGTGTATAGTTTTATAAGTTGACTAAGCTTTATAACAAGAAGCTTAATGTAATGTAATAGTCTTGTTAGGATTAGTTGATAGGACTAGATTAGTTCTATATTGTAATCTGAAGAAGTCTACTGCACAAGACAAGTAGAAGACGTAGTCTACTACTGAAGGACAAGACAGGTGCGACTCAACAAGACAAGTTAACTTGAAGTTAGTTACAGAAACGCGTATTGAAGATAAAGACTGAAGAATTAGTTAAGGAATAACTAATTAACTGAAGAAACGCGTGGAAGAAGAAATTTCAGTTAGAAGTTAGTCTTCAAGAAAAGTTGGTTACAACTAACTGAGTTCTTGATTTCTAGAATCTATAAATACCTCAAGGTGTTTATCATTTGAAGACTACTGGAAATACATATACTGAAGCTACATACTGAAGAATTGTTCGAAGTTTTTCTCAGAGATTGAAGTTCAGAAAGTGAAGCTACTCAAGACAAGTGAAGATCGAAGAAGGCTACTACTGAACTAAGAGAAGTTTTATTTTCGTTTACTGTTTCAAGTTGCTAGTTATTTGTAAAATAGCTAGTAAGATCGAAGATATATCTGGAGATATAATCGAGAAGATCTAAGTCTTATTTCTTGGGACTTAAAGCCACAAGAACATATTGCTCGATTGGAAGAGTTAATAAGAATTTCACGACTGGAGTTGTGAGAGTGGATGTAGACAAGTTGTCGAACCACTATAAATCTCGTGTTTGATTTACTTTACTGTTTTGTTTGTTGTTTAAATTGATTAACTGTTTACTTGTTAAACACACATAACTGAACTAGACTAGTTGAGTATACATAAAACAGAGTTCTCGAATTAAGTTGAGTATAATCTTTAATTGGGCTCATTGTTAATTTCGTATTCCGCACATTGTAATTCTGATATATCGAAAGATTTTAGAAAAGTCTATTCACCCCCCTCTAGACATTTTCTTTAGCTTCCCTCGATATTAACTCAACTTAGGGACCTACAAGTGGTATCAGAGCAGTAGTTTACGAACTGCTGTTTCTTGATAACCAACACAAGACTTGGGTGAAAGTCTTGGTCCAAGATCATATTTGCTTACGTGTTCTTGATCAATATTCTTGATATATTTGTTTCTTGTTCCCTGTTCCTGAACTGACTGCTTCTTGATCATAAACCTGCTTAATACATATCTTCTTGAATCATGTCACTTGAAATAAGTGCTAACAAGTTACCTAAGTTCCAGGTTCAAGATTATGACTATTGGAAGCTAAGGATGGAAGCCATCTTCAGTTCCACTCACGACTTAATGATCTCTGTCATCACTGAAGGTCCAATTGTGACCATGATCCCCAATACTGCTGCCCTTGACACAAATCAACCCGTGGGTACACTCGTCAAGAAACCAAGGTCAGAACTAACCTCAGAAGAAATGAGACAGAATAATTTGGATAGCTTGGCCAAGAATTACATCTTACACACTCTTCCTAACGAGTATCTGGGAAAAGTGTTAAAATGTAAAACTGCCAAAGAAATGTGGGATCGCTTAGCTATCATTTGTGAAGGAACATCCCTAATCAAAGAAAGCAAGCTTTCCACTGCAGTCCAAAGATTTGAATCATTTCATATGAAAGCTGGCGAAACTATAGACCAGTTGGATACTCGTTTTACCAAAATCATGAATGACTTGGAAGTCCTTGGTAAATCTTATACTCCACGTGAAATCAATCTTAGGATTCTCAAAAGCCTTGATAGTCGATGGAAAATGGTAAAAATGCTTGTTAAGAATACCCAAGATATAGACGTATGGACAGCAGAAACCATGTTTCAAACTCTAAAGGCCCAAGAGTTTGATTTAGACGAAGATGAACCTATAGTAAGTAGCGACAGAGAACATGTTGTATCTAAGAACGTTGCTTTTAAGGCTAGTTCGTCTAAGGTAGACAGGTCGAAGTCTAAGACTAAGTCTACTTCTGTGAAAGACGAGTTAGATAATGATCTTAGTCTGAAGGATCAGGTAAGCCTCATGGTTAGAAAGTTTGATAGGCTGAATAAACGTTTCGGAAGATATAAGAAGTTCTATAGAGAGCATAGAGGGTCTGCTTCTAAGAACTCGTCTGAGACCAGACGAGACCGAAACTCGTCCGAAAGGAGAGACGAAGTCTCGAAAGGTAACAAACAAGATAGAGAGTCTGATGGTAGGAAGATTACTCGTTCTGATAGACGTGATAAATGAAGGAACAACTCTCCTATTAAAAAGGCTACTAATGATCTCTTGTGCTATAACTGTGAAAAGCCAGGTCACTACATATATGAATGTCCAGACCTGAGTACTGATGATCGAGAAGAACGCAAAGCACGAAGGGAAAGAAGATACAACCGTGGTAAGAAGGCAATGATGGCCAATGATGACTCTGACTCTGACTCAGACGAGTTGCCATCATCCTCATCTAGCTACCCGTCTGAACCAGATCACGATGAAGCTTTCATAGTAGATGATGGTCTATGCTGCATGGCTAAAATCGACCAAGAGGTATCATCTGCTACATCTTTTCAATCTTGTGATGAATCAGAATCTGATGAAAGTGACACTGCCAGTAGCAAAGTAGGGAGTAGCCTTCAGCACTCTACTAGTGCAGTTGAAGACGACCTCCTACTTGCCAACAAGGCAATCATTGAAGTCAGTGACGAAAACATCATTTTAAGACAAGAAATCATTGATCTTAAGGAAGCTCAGTCTAAAGTAGATCTTAATATAACAGTCCTAAATGAACGATTGCAAGAAGAGTTGAGTCAACTCAAAGACAAGTGTGCATTGACAGACAAGTTGTATCAAGACCTACTTAAGACACATGCTACTGAGAAACATGAATTCAATGTTTTAAAAAGCAAGTTCAAAAAGCTTGAAGAACGTAATAAGTTCTTAGAAACCGAGGTTGTCACTTTAGACCTTAAACTTACTGACCTGGTTAACTCTTCTAAGGTTAACCTTGAACTGTCAGATAGGTATAGGGCTCCTGCTGATAAGACAGGCTTAGGTGCTGAGACATCAAGCTCGTCTACTTTAGTTCCTAAGAACCCTACTATTTTCATCTCAAGCTCTTTGACTAATGATAAAGGAAAAGAACCAATGATATACGATATTGATACTCCATCTAAAGGTACTGTACCAAAACAAGCTCAAGTTAACATTCCAATTACCAAGGGAGGTAAAAAGAAAGTTAACAACAAGCCTGTTCCGTTTAAGACAAGTCAACAAAGGACTAGGAATCGTGGACGACCAAATCAGGTCAGATACGAGGATTGGTATCCCGAGGAGACTAGTACTAGACAAGTACAGACTAGACGACAAGAGCCTAGACCTCCTTTCATAAGGCAGTCTCAACTCTACTCGTCTAGACCTAGACAGGAAGGTCCAAAATATCGTACACAAGCTGTTCTATATCCTCCACCTTTGTCATATGATATCGAAGGAGAAGAAAGACCTAAACATGTCTATAAACCGTATGGACCTAATGCATACAAACCCTACTCTGACTATCATAGACAAGTGCCTGCTCAAGTAGAGATTAAGTCAAAAGGCTATCTCCAAAGAGTAGACCCGAACTCGACTAATAGGCCAGATAAGGACAACAAGGTCTTATTTTGCAATAAATATGGTCGAAAGCTTAGAAGATCAAACTTGTTCAGGACTCCAATGTACATTTGGATTCCATTGAACTCGACTAACCCCCCAGGACCCCAATAAACAAGGAGGGTACCTAAATTATGAAATATCATCTAATGCAGGGTCGACTCGATCTATACAAGAAGGGTGGCTCAATAGGAGAAACTTGGTACATAGACAGTGGCTGTTCGCACCACATGACTGGTACCAAGACTCTCTTATCAAGCTACCATGAACAAGAAGGACCAAAAGTAATATTTGGTGATAGCTCCACTGCTGTTACCAAAGGATTCGGCTACATTCGGAATGGAGACATAATGATCCAAGATGTCTCATATGTTGAAGGCTTGAAATACAATTTACTCTCTGTTTCACAATTTTGTGATCGTGGATACAAGGTGCAGTTCAAGAGTCGCAAATGTGAAATCATTGACAAAAAGACTCATACCATACTACTCGTCGGCATAAGACAAGGAAGTGTGTACATAGTGAACTGGAACAGTTGTCCAAGGGACACCTGTCTACTTACTAAGAATCCTAAAGAACTTGGCTGGCTCTGGCATAGACGCCTCTGTCATCTAAACTTTAAGGTTCTTAATAAGATAGCCAGAGACTACCTTGTGGAAGGTATTCCCAATGAAGTCTACTACAAGTCACATGTATGCACGTCCTGTCAGAAAGGTAAACAGGTAAAGGGTTCTTTTAAATCTATTCCAACCCTCTCAACAAGTAGAGTTCTTGAACTTCTACATATGGACTTACATGGCCCAATTACTCCTCCAACTTTGAATGGTAGAAGGTACACACTTGTTGTGGTAGACGACTATTCTAAGTTCACTTGGGTAGTCTTCTTACACAAGAAGAGTGATACACAAACACTCCTACATGATCTGTTGAAGAAGATTCAAGTTGAGAAGAATCAGTCCATTGTCAAGATCCGTAGTGACAAGGGTACTGAATTTATTAACTGCTATATTAAAGAATTTTGTTCTAAGCGTGGCATCCAGCACCTTACTAGTGCAGCAAGGACACCACAACAAAATGGAGTAGCAGAACGAAGGAACAGAACTCTTAAGGAGGCCTGCAGGACCATGCTGACAGAGTATAATACGCCTCAGAAGTTTTGGGCAGAAGCCATCAATACTGCATGCCACTCACAAAATAGAAGTGCTATCAATAAAGCACTAGGTAAGACGCCCTATGAGGTATGGAAAGGTAGAAAACCCAGAGTTTCATATTTTCATATATTTGGTTGTAAGTGTTTCATCCATAACAATGGGAAAAGCAAGTTGAATGCATTCGATGCTAAAGCAGATGAGGGGATATTCTTAGGATACTCCTCGACTAGCAAAGCATTTAGAGTATTCAACTACTCAACCCTCTGTGTGGAAGAAACACCACATGTGGTTTTTGAAGAATCTCAACAGGACTCGTCTGCCAACAAGATCAGTGAGAAAGTTACTGAGCTAACTATCGAATCTGATAAAGATTCAGAGGTATATGAATCCGTTCAAGCATACAATCCATTCATGAAAGCCCTCGAAACCGATGACAAGGAAAGGGTAAGTGCTCAAGGTAAGTCTACTAGACCAGTAGACATGCCTGCTCTAGTTGACTCATCTACTCCAGGTAAATCTGTTGATGATATAATTGATGTTGACATGCATGATGCTGTACATGATATAGATGATAGTGTTATTGTTAAAAATAGAAATACATGGAAATCTGCGCATAATACTGAAAATATCATTGGTGACTCTACTGTTGGTGTGAAGACTAGACGACAACTCTTTGAGTCACAAGAACAATCTAGTCCATCTTTGTTTTGCTGGTGTTGTTTCCTCTCAGCTATCGAGCCTAAAACCATCAAAGAGGCTTTAGCTGATAGTAATTGGATCATCGCTATGCAAGACGAGTTGAATCAGTTTGTTCGAAACGACGTCTAGGAACTTGTTGATAGACCTAGACATCATAATGTAGTTGGCACTCGATGGATTTTCAAGAATAAGAAAGATGAGAATGATGTAGTTGTTCGTAATAAGGCTAGACTAGTCGCCCAAGGCTATTCACAAGCTGAAGGCATAGATTATGATGAAACATATGCTCCTGTTGCTAGACTAGAAGCCATTCGATTGTTCCTTGCATATGCTGCTTACATGAAATTTACTATATATCAAATGGATGTTAAAAGTGCATTTCTTAACGGTATTCTTGCGGAAGAAGTGTATGTTGAACAACCCCCAGGTTTCGAAGTAAAATGTAATCAGGTATACAGATTAAAGAAGGCCTTATATGGACTAAAGCAAGCTCCAAGAGCATGGTACGATACTCTTTCTCAATTTCTATTAGAAAATGGTTTTACTAAGGGCAAGGTAGATAGAACCTTGTTCAGAAGACAAGAAGGGAAAGACATTTTACTCGTCCAAATTTACGTAGATGACATCATTTTTGGATCACCTAACAAAAAGCTGAGTGAAAGTTTTTCAACACTCATGCAAAGTAAATTTGAGATGTCTATGATGGGTGAAATGAATTACTTTCTTGGACTTCAAGTAAAACAGACCCCAGAAGGGATTTTCATAAATCAAGCAAAATATACTCGTAATCTACTAGACAAGTATGGTATTAAGACATGTAAATCTTCTGGAGTACCTATGCAACCTACCTACAGGATGGATCCAGATGAGAATGGTAAGTGTGCTGATCAAACTCATTACCGTGGACTTATTGTCAATATTGCTGTTCAAACCTCTGAACCTTCTGAAGATGAGGCTGACAGTTCAGAAGAAGTTGATTCTTTTGACTTTGGAAAAGAGGATGATGAATTCATGGATGCAGTTATGTTTGATGAAGAGGACCTTGTGGAAAAAGTTCAAGACGATGTGGTTGGTAAAGCTCAGTCGTCGTCTCAAGGATTTCCTATAGGCTATCTTGCCGAGCTAAAGACAGACTTGAAAGAAGTTGTTCATTCTGCGATAGAAGAGTTCTTGCACTCGAAAGTGAAAGATGTTTTAGTAGAACAGAATCAATCACTTGTAGACAGCTCAAGAGAATTGATTGTTGGAGAAGTCAACAAGATGGACTCAACTTTCAGAGCAGAGTTGTATGCGGAAGTTGAAAGGTTTATCCAGAATCAAGTGGATACTTCTGAGAAGAGATCTATCTCTTTTGCTAGATCGTTAGCTGAAGAGTCGGGTAAAATGGAAAGACTCTACAGGGTGAAAATTGAGATTGCTGATGAGCAAAGGCGAGAAGCACAAGATCAGTTGGTGCGTTCTCAAGCTGTTCTATCTGATTTAACAAAGCAAAACACTCTTCTACGACAGACAGCTACTCATTTCAAAGATGAGTTGGCTATTATTTCAAAGAAACTAGAGTCTACTGCTGATCGACTAGACAAGTTGAGTCGAGATCAGAATTATCAACGACAGATAGAGCTAGCTGCTGTAGCGATGAAGGAAGCCGTAAAGGAAGAAATGACTCGCTTTGCAAGCTTTTTCACTCTTAAGGCCCATGATGAAGCCAAAAAGGGGGAAGAGGCAAGTAAAGAAGGACAAGTCAGCTTATCCAACCTGAGTACTGAACCCGAAGAGAAGGATGCTGCTACTGCTATGCAAGAGCTAAGGAGGCTTAAAAGGAGGCTAGTTAAAACTGCAGAGCTGGAGCAAGCTGAAGCTTATGAACTCAAAAGATTGGAGAAGGGCAAGAATGTTGCATCTCCAGAAGCTGAGATTCAGACCAGACGGTCTAAAAGGAAGATAGTTTTTGAAGAAACTGAAGAAGTTGCTGCAGATGAGAAGAAGCAAAAGATTGCTGATCCTCATGATGAAAGTCATTATGCTAGCAAGAAGAAAATTGAGAAACATATTGAAAGATTGCAGAAGCTGAAGACTGATGAAGAAGAAGTGGAAGACCAGTTCATTGATTATTTCATTGACAAAGAGCATCGTCAAGAATGACTCAAAGTAAAGAGGCAATGGGAACTGGATCACTGGATTATTCGAAAGTATGGTGAGACTGAGAGTCCAGACGAGTTGTATGCCATGTTTGACAAATTCATGGAAGGACAAAATAAATTACTTTGGAATTTGATTATGAGAATATCTGCTGCTGCAAATTTCAACATCTTAGTACCGATCTTTCCAAGATGGAAGACTCCCATGACCAGCTCAGGTAAAAGGGTTGATCTTAACCAGATCAAGAAATTTGAAGAAGAGCTACTTGATAAAGAGAAGATTGAAGATGAAGACCATATCAGTATTATTCACAGGAGACTCCTTGATGCATTCTGTGTTCCAAATTCAGAAGAAGGTACTCTTTCAGATTAGTTTTTTTTTGCTCTGATTACTTAGTTTTATTTTGATTAAGTATTTGTAATATCTACTGATCTTATTTCAAAATGAATGAAAAGATAAGTACTATTTGATGTTTAAGACAAGATAACTACTTAACTAGTCTATTATTGTGGAAAAGATTCAAGTAGTTTTGGCTTCATAAAAAAGGGGGAAATTGTTGGGATATGAATCCTAGAACAAGTCCTAAATGATGAATAAAAGATAAAAGATAAAGTCTTGATAAGCCAAAAGAAGACTTGAATATTTTCTAAGTGTTGACTGATCTAGTCTAGTTAAGTTGAAGTCATCTTGTACAGATCAGTAGAAATCAAAAGACAAGTATTAGTTTATAAAAAGTACTAGTTTTAAAAGACAAAAGATAAGTACGATTTATAAGTACTTCATATATTCATATTATGTATATGTTAGATTGTTATTGAGCTATGAATAATTGTTGTATAGAGCTCATGTTTTTGAATGTAATAGATAGATTCTGTGTATAGTTTTATAAGTTGACTAAGCTTTATAACAAGAAGCTTAATGTAATGTAATAGTCTTGTTAGGATTAGTTGATAGGACTAGATTAGTTCTATATTGTAATCTGAAGAAGTCTACTGCACAAGACAAGTAGAAGACGTAGTCTACTACTGAAGGACAAGACAGGTGCGACTCAACAAGACAAGTTAACTTGAAGTTAGTTACAGAAACGCGTATTGAAGATAAAGACTGAAGAATTAGTTAAGGAATAACTAATTAACTGAAGAAACGCGTGGAAGAAGAAATTTCAGTTAGAAGTTAGTCTTCAAGAAAAGTTGGTTACAACTAACTGAGTTCTTGATTTCTAGAATCTATAAATACCTCAAGGTGTTTATCATTTGAAGACTACTGGAAATACATATACTGAAGCTACATACTGAAGAATTGTTCGAAGTTTTTCTCAGAGATTGAAGTTCAGAAAGTGAAGCTACTCAAGACAAGTGAAGATCGAAGAAGGCTACTACTGAACTAAGAGAAGTTTTATTTTCGTTTACTGTTTCAAGTTGCTAGTTATTTGTAAAATAGCTAGTAAGATCGAAGATATATCTGGAGATATAATCGAGAAGATCTAAGTCTTATTTCTTGGGACTTAAAGCCACAAGAACATATTGCTCGATTGGAAGAGTTAATAAGAATTTCACGACTGGAGTTGTGAGAGTGGATGTAGACAAGTTGTCGAACCACTATAAATCTCGTGTTTGATTTACTTTACTGTTTTGTTTGTTGTTTAAATTGATTAACTGTTTACTTGTTAAACACACATAACTGAACTAGACTAGTTGAGTATACATAAAACAGAGTTCTCGAATTAAGTTGAGTATAATCTTTAATTGGGCTCATTGTTAATTTCGTATTCCGCACATTGTAATTCTGATATATCGAAAGATTTTAGAAAAGTCTATTCACCCCCCTCTAGACATTTTCTTTAGCTTCCCTCGATATTAACTCAACTTAGGGACCTACAACTCACTTTCCCAGAGAAATTGGACAAGGAAATCGAGCTTCCTTGGACACTGTTCGTCGATGGCTCTTCGACGAGAACCAAAGCAGGGGCAGGAGTCGTCCTCACCAGCCCAGCTGGACAGACTTTTGCTTCGGCGATCGAGTTCGAATATCGGGCGACGAACAACGAGGCAGAGTACGAGGCTCTAGTCGCAGGAATCAGGATGGCTATGGCCGTGGGCGCCAGAAAACTGAATTTTTTTTCCGATTCTCAACTAGTGGTATGTCAGATAACAGGCGAGTACGAGGCTCGCGGCGATCAAATGTTGAAGTATCAAGACTTGGTGAAAGGATTGCTCGAGCAATTCGATCAGTTTCACATCGAGCAAATCCCTAGGGAGGAGAATACGCAAGCAGATGCCTTAGCTTGGCTGGCCACTTCAGAGGGGGAGGCAATATTTTCAGAAGCAACCATCAATAAGATTTCTTCCCCATCAATGAGTAGAGGGCAAATTTTGCAGATTGAAGCGACCAGCGACGAGGACTGGAGGACGCCGATCACCAAGTACATCAAGACCGGCGAGCTCCCGGACGACAAGGTGAAGGCGACCAGATTGCAGCTCAGGTCCGCAAGGTACACTATTATTGGCGACCAGCTGTACAAACGGGGTTTTTCAATGCCTTTATTGAAATGCCTCGGAGAAGACGAAGCGAAGATCGTCATGTATGAAATCCACGACGGAGTGTGTGGAAATCATACAGGGGGGCAAGCGCTCGCTTTAAAGATCATAAGGCAAGGCTACTTTTGGCCAACACTGAAGAAGGATGCAATCAACTACGCGCAAACGTGCAAGAGATATCAAGCCTTCGCTCCCGCCATTCACTCACCACCAGACGAGCTCATCTCGGTATATAGTTCTTGGCCTTTCGCGAAGTGGGGGATCTACATCATCGGACCTTTCCCACCAGCTGCTGGGGGAGTAACTTTCGTAGTCGTAGCAGTCGATTACTTCACCAAATGGACAGAAGCAAAGGCATTGAAGACCATCACAACGGGTCAGATGACAAGCTTCATTTGGAAGAATATAATTTGCAGGTTCGGCCTACCACGAGCGATAGTGACCGACAACGGACGTCAATTCACGAGTCAAGACATGCTGGAATTCTACTCAAAGTGGAACATCAAGAAAAAAAATTCAACACCCTATCATCCACAATCAAGTGGGCAAGTAGAGGCAATCAACAAAATCATCAAGCACACCTTGAAGGCTAAGCTAGATGGATTGAAGGGCAAATGGGTGGACGAGCTGCACATGGTTCTGTGGGCATATCGGACGACCACGAGAAATTCTATAGGTGAGACACCGTTCGCGCTCGCGTTCGGAACCGAAGCTGTCATACCAGCAGAGGGGCAGGTCGCCACTTTTCGAGTAGCAAATTATGACGAGCAGTTGAATAACGATGCACAGCTCTCCGATTTGGACTTCCTAGAAGAGCGAAGACTAACAGCGGACGAGAAGAATGTGGTCTACAAACAAAGGTCAGAGCGCTACTACAACACCAAAGTACGTGCTCGCCAATTCTCCATCGGCTAGCAATCCATTGGCATACTTGGCCCGACATGGGAGGGTCCGTACCGAATAACGCGCACACTCCTGAACGGATCGTACGAGCTAGAAGATCTCGAGGGCAAGTCGAGCAAGTACCCATGAAATGCGGTCAAGTTGAAGAAGTTTTATCAGTAAGTTTTTAATTTCTTTATATTTGTGTAGTTTGTATCTAGTCATTTTCAATCCATCAATCCATTTGTATTAAGTTTTTATCAGAAAGTTTGTAAATTTCATCAAGTGTTAGATAAGTTTTAGAAATTTTAGATAAGGCTCTGCGTAGCCAGCTGTGAAATAGAAGAGTTCAACCGACGAATATTTAACTCTGAAAGACGAGCACTCTTTCTTAAAGATGCTCGCAAAGGAAAGACGAGCACTCTTCTTTAAAAAGATGCTCGCAGGGTAGTGGCGACGACGATCACTACCTAAGAAACAAGAGTTCAACCGATGA
Source organism: Galeopsis tetrahit (assembly GCA_963675135.1). Lineage (NCBI taxonomy): Eukaryota > Viridiplantae > Streptophyta > Magnoliopsida > Lamiales > Lamiaceae > Galeopsis > Galeopsis tetrahit. The sequence continues at coordinate 71,268,618 of OY776124.1, forward strand.
ATGGTTAACTCTAAAAGACGAGCACTCTTTCTTAAAGATGCTCGCAAAGGAAAGACGAGCACTGTTTCTTAAACGATGCTCGCAAAGGAAAGACGAGCACTCTTTCTTAAAGATGCTCACAAAGGAAAGACGAGCACTCTTTCTTAAACGATGCTCGCAAAGGAAAGACGAGCACTCTTTCTTAAAGATGCTCGCAAAGGAAAGACGAGCACTCTTTCTTAAACGATGCTCGCAAAGGAAAGACGAGCACTCTTTCTTAAAGATGCTCGCAAAGGAAAGACGAGCACTCTTTCTTAAAGATGCTCGCAAAGGAAATACGAGCACTCTTTCTTATAAGAGGCTCGCAAAGGAAAGACGAGCACTCTTTCTTAAAGATGCTCGCAAGATAACAACGACGAACGCAAACCAATGAAAGACAAAAATAAAAAGTATTTATTAAGAGATGCTTGCAAAAAAAAAAAATCATAACATAAATTGAAAAGCAGTGACAAGGACGATCACTCAAGGAAAAACAAACACATCATAAGCAAAAAGGTTCATTCATTAAAAAAGTCTTGGAAAGGCTGAAATTACAAAAAGGCCCTAGTGGCCGAACAGTCCTAAAAAAGCAGAGTAAAGAAAGAACTAAGTCCCGGGGGCATTCCCCTTGGCAGCAGTCTCCTCCTCGCCCTCAGCCACCACCTCGGCAGGAGCATCCTGCTCGCCTCCAACCTCCACCTCGCCTTGTGGGGGGTCATCGAAGTACACCGGAACACCAAAGAGACGAGGGAACTGGAGTCCCATTTTCAACAAAGGGAGCTGGGGTAATCTTGATTCAGCCTTGGGATTTTCACCCATGATGAGGTCGTCTATAAAGCCACCGAGGAGTGTGACGTCCACGTCTGGCTGAGCTTCCTTGAGTTTGTGAACGAGCTCATGGGCAGTGAGTGCCACTGATAAAATGGCCACGCTCCCAGCGATGTCGTTGTTTTCATCTCGCTCATCAGCCACGGCGACCAGCTCTTGCCGAAGAGTGGCCAAGTCATCCTCAGCAGTTGTGAATTTATTTTGAAGATTGGTTACCTCAGCAGTTATCATTTTTAGCTCGTCCTCGGCAATTTTGAGGCGAGCACGGAGATTTTCGACCTCTTGGAGATCTTCTTGGTCTTTCTTCCGAACAACTTCAAGCTGGGCCTCAGAATCGGCCAACTTTACCTCGAGGTCGGCCACTTTCTCCCTAGTTTTGGCCAACTCCCTCTCAACACCAGCTTTTGCCTTTGCCATGTGGGCGAGCTTTACGCTCCTCTCCTCGCTGATTTTGCGATTATCATAGATTTGGCTGGCAAGCTTCTCGACAGTGAAAGTTGCGCGGTTGAGCTCGACGGCGACCAATCTCGCATTCTCCAGGGAGTTCTGGTTGTTCACCTCGTCGACCAGTGTGGTCGTCAGCGATCGAGGGAGATTCTTCATGGCCCGGACCGTGTTCGGATCCAGCACCTCTTGGTCTGCCGGATCCCGCGAGCGGTAGTAGTCGAGGAGGTTTTCGTTGAACGGCTCGATAATCGGGTGTTCGGCGAGCCTTTTAAAGAAGAAAGTTAGAAAAGGTACATCTAGAAAATATTCAAAGGCATTTTTCAGAGGACTTACTTGTCAACCCTTACGGCGTCCCAGCCGAGAAGGGTGTTATCCCTAGAGGCCCTCTGCTCGGCCGACGAGCTCGTAATAGCCTCTCGCGACCGAGTGTTTCCGCGAGGAGGGGATACGATCTGTGTGGAGGGAGACGAGTTAGCCCTCGCTGGAGAGATCCTCTGTTCGATCACTGGCTCGACCCTCTGCTTGGCAGCAGTTGGGCGAGAAGAACCCCCTCGGGCGGGTTTTGGAATTTTCTTCGGAGGAGCCCCCGAGGTCTTCGCCCCTTTTCTTTTGCCTTTGCCTGAGCCGTCGACGATATGACGCTCGTGAAGCATCCTCGCTTGTTGAATCATTCTGCTCGACATGATTCGATCGACTTCTACGGTTGGAGGAAGATAAGTGACAACTCTTTCAGGAACCACTACTAAAGACAAAGTGTTAGTATTACTAAGAGAAGAATTTCTTGCTAAAAAACTTGGAAACATTTCGTTACCTGGAGGGAACTCTCGAGTGGCGTGGTGAGGACGTACTCTAAGATCTGCTCGCTCGCGCATACACTCCCTGTTTAGAAAGCGGCAGGACCTCTCCAGGTAGCGACGGTTAAGAACACAGCAGAGGTGGTATTGAAAACGGGGCGAGAGACGGTGCTCGGCAGTTCTCGTGCGAACAGTTTCACCTACAAAAGCGAGGAGTTATTCAGTATAGACAAGAACGAGTAGAAATAAAAAGACTTACCACGCATTCTTTCATAGTCGGTCGCGAGGGGAATGCGAGCAGAGGATCCATCCGGCCTCACCGCACTTTTCCAGTCCCCGACTTCCCACCACCAATTGGTTTTCCAATCACGGATCTTGTTGGGGACCCCTTCAACCAATTTGATGTTGTCGCGGCCTCTTACATAATAATAACCATAGCCCACCTTCTTTTCGGCCTCGGCCGCCTGAAGGAGGTAGTTGATCTCTTTCGGGCTAAGCCACGTGTTCCGACAACCGTTCTCGGCCGCCACCAGGCCGAACAGCGTCAGGAGCCCAATCAAGTTCGACCACCCGTTCGGCAATATTTGTGAAGGGGCCACCCCTAGAAAGTGTAAAAAGTTGGAAATTCCGGGGTGCAGGGGGAACCTCAACCCTGCCTCCATCATGCCGATGTTTACGGTGACAATCCCTTCTGGCGGCTGGTCGGCCCTCTCATCCTGGAGAGGAACAAAGAAGCAGACGTCGGCCGGCAGATGATACTTCTTCCGGGAATTTTCTAGCTGGGCCGAGGAGACTTTGCTCGCGTACTTGCTTGCTTCATACCTCGATTCAAAAGCTTCTCGGTACGGGCGAGGGACCTCTCTAGGAAGGTAATCGCATAAATACTTATAGTAGGTCTCCCTCGAGAGCTCGTCGCCATCCAAGTTTTCTCGCCCGCTCAAGATGTCCTTTATGCTCGCCGCATAGCGAACAACTTCCTCAAAATCCTCGCGAAGACTTATCGTCAAGGTCTCCTCGACTCGAGCAGTATCTATCTGTTCGCCCACTCCTCGGTCCAAACCTTGGTCGCGCAGATCTGAGTCAGTCTCACTACTATCCTCCTCGGCATCATACTCCTCGGCATCGTTGCCGGCATCATCCCTATCAGATTCGTCGATCTCATCTACATCGACGACCTCCGTCATTCTAACGTTGCGGACTCCAACATTTATGGGTTCGGGGGAATGGATCCTAGAGTCCGAAGAGGCTGACCTCTCCACTAAGGCTAAAGATACTTTGTCAACCTCGCCGAAACTAGCGGCGCCGCCATCCAACGGCGACGGACCACCACCGGAGCCACCACCAACCTCCATTTTTTCTTAAGAAATGGGGGAAAAGAAGATTCTTAAAGAAAGAAATGTAAGTTTTACCTTTTTGTCGATCGGAAACCACCCAAATGCCACCGAAAAAGCTTGAAGATCTTGCCTTGGAAGGAACTCGAGAGGAAATGCTAAAATTTGCAGTGTGGAAAGTGTCTTCAAGAAGAATGAAAAGGTATTTATAGGCAAAACATGTTCAGGGACCTATGTGCAAAAAATGGGGTCAAAATCACAATTTTCCCAAAGTTTTGGGGTCATTTCCGAAATCGAGGTCGGAAAGAGACCTCCACGCGCGACCGTTGAGGTCGGCACGCGCCCCACGCGCGCAATTCAAATTTTTGGGCGCCAATTACGCGTCTGACACAAGACACATCAATCATCATTAAAAGCGCTTCGGAAAGCGTGCTCGGACTGGACCAGAACCTGATCGACCGGTTAGTTTCCGGTCCGGTCTCGGTTTTTCAAATTTAGTTTTCCGGTTTTTCCAGTTCGGTCTAGTCTAAGACCGGAATTTTTCAAATCGGTTTGGACTGATTTTTTTTTTTTATGTTTATGTTTTATATTTTTTTTAGTAATGCACTCTCATTTATTTTTCAAAACCAAGTAATTGGTGAGGATGTGAGGTAAAATTGTTGAGATCTATTATATTTTTTCAAATATATAATTTAACAAACATATTTAATTTACTTTTAGGATCAAAAGATCATTAGAAATAATATAAATAAAATTCACATTGACGTAGATTGATTTAAAATGAAGAGCCAACACTTTAATTTTCATACACAAATTCATCAATTTTGTTTTGCTTCCATAAACTTGAAAAAAAATACTTAAAAAAAAAAGGTCCAAACCCGGACCGGAATTTACTGGTCCGGCCCGGTCTGGACTTGATTAATTACGGTCCAATCTCCGGTCCACACATTAGCATAGATTCCGGTCCGGTTTTGGACCGATGCACACCCCTAATCACAACAAGACTACAAGAGTTGGATAATTCAATTAGAACCCATTTAATCTACAACAATTATTAATTTGAATGAGAGTTTGGGTAACTGGTGAGGAGAATTTAGGAGTTTGATTTTTAGTATTCAAGTGAACAAACATGATTATGGATTAGATTAGAATAGATTAGGTAGAACTCCTTAATTGTGTGATTATCCGGGGAAGAACGATTCTATCCGTCCTCCGAACACCGACCTATGAATTATACGTCAAAGTCGAGCTTAATTTGATTTCCACACAATGACAAACACCCGAGCACTACCTCTCATTATTGTATCTACATTAATATCATACTTGTTCTGTAATAGGAGCGGAGCGTGTGTGTGCGATTTTCACACACTGGAGGTGCGATTTTCACACACTCCAGGTGTGATTCGCACACAGTCCCGTCTCCACCTCTTTCTCTTGTAGATATTGTAGTTCTAGCCTTCTGTCATGTAGACCTGCTTGTTTTCTTGTAGATATGTGAGTTATTGTGCCAGATCTGAACCGTCAGTGTCTGCCGCCTTCCGTCGTCGCCGTCCTTTCAAATCTAGGAAGCAGATCCTTAGATCTACTTTGTTCTTGCCGTCACCGTCGTCGTTGCACCGGTTTTTTCAGTTTTTTTCCTTCTTTTATGTAGTTGTTTTCTTCGTTTCTTGTTAGGGATCAACATAGAAATTATCCTAACGGAGCCACGATGACCGTTCGGGTATTTTTTTTGTTGATCCTCTTTACTGTTTTATAGGTTGCTTTATTTTGTTTGTTTAGTATAGTGTTTTTAGTTATTTCTGCTGCTCCTTAGGCGTCTCGTTTCCCGTTATGGGTCTTTGTTGTGGTTGTGGGACTTTTTTTTTTTATGGTTGGTCTCTTTGAGATCGACTCTAGAGCCCTGGTGTTCTGATTCTTGGGATACGGTACATGGTGGAACTTTGTCTTTTTTTCTATTTCCTATTCTTGATATGAGAACACCTTAGTGTGTGGTTGTCTCGTTGAAAGATTGGAGACCTGGGCACCTGTGAAGGCAAAGGGAAACTCGTCTTTCCTCTTCTCACGATTGGAGTGGACGACGATACTATGGTTTGAAGATCAAGATCTTGAGCTCGTGGTTTGTAATCTTATTTTATGATCTCGTAAACCCTATCAAAAAAAATATATCATACTTGTTCTCATTAATTAGTAGTTTTCCCTTCTAAGTTTACATTCAATTTCATCGCACAAATCACGTATTTTCACTATTTTCAAACGACGCATTAAGGATACACAAGCAATTTAGTTCCGTGGATTGATTATAAATCGAGCACTTACTAATATTACAAAGACCCTCTTATACTTAAGAGGCGACTATTGAAAATTACAAAAAAATAGCCTAATTAATTCTCCCTTCATTCCCTCAAATGAAATGCAAAATACTTAAAAAAATAAGATGCCTGCTCGTTTGCCGCTCGCCGCTTCCCACTCGTCCAGCCGTCCGCCGCCTCGCCGCCGCCATCTAGGCCTCGCCATTCGTCGCCCCACTCGTCCCGGATTAATTTGGCACTTTCGCTCCTAGATTTTGTCGTTCGCCGCCCCTCGTCGTCCATCCAGTTCCGCGTGCCAAGCCGCCGCCGCTTCCTCCTCCATTCGCCGCGTCCTAAGCCGGCTATCCCTATTTCGATTTTAAGTTAGAAAAAAACGATTTCAAGCCCCTTCGCTCCTCCGCGTTTCTGTCGCCCATTCTTCGTCACTTCTCTCTTCGAACTCAACTTCAAAATCCAGATCTGTGTAAAAAAAAAAATGGTTTTCTTTTGTAGAATAATTTTTGCTGAAATTTTCTATCGAGATAGCAGTATTTTTTTGAAATTTGTGGCATTTTAGGAGTTTTGGTATTTTTTTGGAATTTATTTTTTGAGATTTAGTACAACGATTTTTTTTTTAAATAATGTTTTTTCTTATTTTTTTATATTATGAAATGATGTATTTTGCTTTAATGAAAAGTTATCTAACTAACTTTTTGATATAATACATTATTATGTACAATAAATATTTGTCTATTAATTGAATATTAAAATAAATAGCCAGGGGATATATTAAATATTTAAATTTTAAAAATTGTCCACTCTCACCCAAGAATTTGTTTGTGTTATATATATGCACCATTTCACCCAAAAATGTATTAGTGTAGATTACGCAACACACCAATCTAAATCCAGAATAATGTTCAAAGGTTAGGAGAGCCATTACGTCAAGATTTTCAATAATTTCTCAAGGTTTATTATTATACCTTGTTTAGTCAAAAGTAGTTGCCTGACATGATTATTATTATAGGTCAAAATGAAATCCGATAAAGTACATGTACTAGGGTTGAGTAATAGTACAGAAATATACTAAAATAAAACGTATGGTTTGCAACATTCATAACCAATGCTCAAACTCCCCGTCCACAAGTTTGTAAGGGGGGATATACATGGCCACCAATTTGATTTTGACCTCACTAATTATATTATTCTCAAATTCACACGGCCTCTTCATTCTTAAATAATTAAAATGTCCATACAATTAAGAAATTCACATGGCCACCAGTTCAAAGTCTCTAAATGTGCAAATAATTTCTATGAGGTCAGTTCATACAGAGCGTAAAACTTTGATTTTAAACGGGATCTCCGTAAGTGAACGGTGAAATTGATTCCCGTAATTAGTCGTTACTTGGACTGGATACTCGAGACTAACAAAAAAAAGATTAACATTTTAACACATTTTTATACCCTTTTTTTACTACCATTTTTAAGGGCTTGGGCAAATTTTTCCGTGAGATCCTATATTGGAATGTGTTCTATGTGATAAGGGAAAAAGTATTTCTTCTTTCAATAAAATATTGAAGTATAAAATATAATTTTCAAAATAAGAAAAATATAAGTGATAACGTACATTTACGTTCAAATTGATATTATATTATTATAAAAAGCACACAACAAACAAAGATAGAATGTGCTAACTAAAACTAATTAATATACGTTTGAGATTGGGAAAAAAATAGGTTAATTAATTGTTTGTTATGTATTCGCATTTCATGACAATTACATGTAACAATCTATATAACAACTCTTACAACCACTCCATCGAGTTCAAAATAATTTGGGCTAGTCTGATATGAAATATTGCATATATGCAATGACACACATGTTCTTTATAAATACACCCACAAGCTTAATTTACACACACATTTTTTTATAAATACACCAACAAATTTAATTCACACACACATTTTTTATAAATACACCCACTGACAACTTAATTCGAAATTTTTAATCCGTTTATTTTACTCGTTTCTGTGATTTTTTTATCTTTTATTTTATTGTCGAACACGGGATATTAGATGTAGTAATTCAAATTGTAATATGTAGTAATACACATTATTTTATGTAGTAATAACACAAACTATTTATATAATAATACAAATTCTTTTATTTAGTAACACGAATTTTCTAGTGTTTTTATTGATGTAGTAACTCACATTATAATATGTAGTAACATATATTATCGAATGTAGTAAACACAATAATCATGTTGTAATACAAAATATTTTATTGTAGGATGATGCGAAAAATATTAGATCATTTGATAAAGTTACATATTGTCACGCCCCAAATTTAAAAATATTGACCTTTTAAGAAGTAGTTAAAATACTTTAACGTGCCAAAAATTGAATCTTAAATTTACAATGTTAAAATAAAGGGACATAACGACAATTATAATTAAAATCACGTTTAACTATTTCAGCGGAAACAGTTATACTATAATTCAAGTGAAAATTCTAATTTAATTAATTAACTAAGAATCTTTAAAAACATAATCCAATTAAATAAACATAAAATCATTCTTTATTTTTAAATACATGAACATCGTCTCCCATCACCACGCCTCGCCATCCAACTCTTCAACCTGAAATTGTAAATGGGGGGTGAGCATGCAAGCACACTCAGTGGGATTTAAGTCATTCAATAGTTAATGCTAAAAATAAATAATCAAGTAATTGCAACTTAGTAAATAATATTCACATTGCCACATATACTTTGCCATTGATACTTTGCCAATAGAGTTTTGTGAACCATCGCATGTTTGTGGACCTTCCCAAAGCCAAATTAATGACTAAGGTAGTCCCACACGTAGACTTTTCAATCGCATGTTTGTGGACCTTCCCAAAGCCAAATTAATGACTAAGGTATTCCCATACGTAGACTTTTCAATCGCATGTTTGTGGACCTTCCCAAAGCCAAATTAATGACTAAGATAGTTCCACACGTGAGCACGGCGGGTTACACCCTCTTCAACCTGAAATTGTAAATGGGGGGTGAGCATGCAAGCACACTCAGTGGGATTTAAGTCATTCAATAGTTAATGCTAAAAATAAATAATCAAGTAATTGCAACTTAGTAAATAATATTCACATTGCCACATATACTTTGCCATTGATACTTTGCCAATAGAGTTTTGTGAACCATCGCATGTTTGTGGACCTTCCCAAAGCCAAATTAATGACTAAGGTAGTCCCACACGTAGACTTTTCAATCGCATGTTTGTGGACCTTCCCAAAGCCAAATTAATGACTAAGGTATTCCCATACGTAGACTTTTCAATCGCATGTTTGTGGACCTTCCCAAAGCCAAATTAATGACTAAGATAGTTCCACACGTGAGCACGGCGGGTTACACCCGAAGACCCGTCGGTCCCGGACCCCATCTGGAGCCCCTGGCTATTAGATAACTTTGCCACAAACTTTGCCAATAAAATAATATACTTTGCGATAAACTTTGCCAGTAGAATAATATACTTTGCCATAAACTTTGCCAATAGAATAATAACTTTACCAATAGATCATAACAATAGAAATGAATTCACATAGTAAACAATTCACTCAAACATTTATCTAAAACATTAAATAATGAATAACATGTCATTGCAATAGAACTCTACCAATCACGGTACAATTAAAAAACCCACCTCGATAGATAAACGTGAAAGTGATACATTAAAGCCTCGTAATTATCGTTGTCTAACCGTGCGATACATAGAATAGCAAACAGTCGAGTTTTCTTTCAAACTATATTCAATCTAAATAATATTTGGGAGAATTGGTTGATACGTGTATATATATATATATATATATATATATATATATATATATATATATAAAAGACTACCTTACATTACACATATATATAGGATTGGTGATTGGTAAGGGGAAGCAAATATGTGCATATGAATAGACATACGTTACAATATTTTAATTCTCATATTTATGTGTGCATGGAAGAAAATTGGTGGCTAGAAGTTGAAATGAAACGTTTACAAATAATTCTCCCTTAATTCTCATTATAAAATAACGCAAAGGCATATCTATGTTATAAAAATTATTTGATTCAATTGTGTTAAATACACATACACATACAACCTGCATATATATTATAATACATAATATACTTTTCTTTTGATGTAATATAAATTAATTATTTATTGAATAAATTTTTATTTTTATTATTGTAAAATTCTTGGGTATTACACATATAGTAACAAACGTCTATTCAATGTAGTAATTCAATCTATAGAAACGTCTATTCAATGTAGTAATTCAATCTATAGTATGTAGTAATATATAATTTTTTATGTAGTAAAATAAATTATTACATATAGTAATAACACAATTTTATATAGCAATATTGATTCTTTTATATTTTTTTATTGATTAAATAACCCACATTATAATATATAGTAACATATATTATTGCATGTAGTAAGATATATTATTGCACGTAATACAAAATAACATTGATCCATAATGATTAGTATTAAAGAATATTTAAAGAAATATAAAATATTTAAGGATTAATGTCATCGTAAATTGCAGCGTCCGACTACGGCCTGAGGTGATCGAAAACTGCTCGGAGAAGACGACCATGTTCAATTTATGTCAGTGGGTGCATTTATAAAAAATGTGGGTGTGAATTGAACTGTCAGTGGGTGTATTTATAAAAAAATGTGTGTGTGGATTAAGCTTGTGGATGTATTTATAAAAAATGTGTGTGAATTAAGCGTGTGGGTGTATTTATAAAGAATATGTGTGTGAATAGCTGAAATGCATGTATGCAATATTGCATATAAATTTTTGTGAAATAATTTTGTTGTTCCTGACTGCTATTTAAAAAAAAAAAAAAAAGCTTAAAGTATTTTGCATCATGGGAGTGACAATTTTGCTACAAACATAAGTTGCAGATACGCAAATAAATGACATGTTAATTCAACTTGCTTGGAACTTCAGATTGATATTTTTGGTTGAAACAAGTTTTGGTGAAAATTAATTAGTCAGACATTCGTATAAAAGCACACAAATTTGAAGGATGGTAACCCTTATTATTAATTTTCTTATTTTTTTCTCAGATTAGGAAGATGCTAAAATAGTCAGTTTCATCATATTAATTATCCTATAAAAAATAAAACATAAGCATCAGTGGTCTAGTGGTAGAATAGTACCCTGCCACGGTACAGACCCGGGTTCGATTCCCGGCTGATGCACACCTATTTTTTATTTTGACACTTACGATCACAACATAAAACAAACCCAAAGGCCAAAAACAAACCGATACATGATACATCGGAACCAAATTTAGAATAGTTGACACTCATCAGCGCAATATCTTTTTTCTCTCAGCATGAATGACATTGATTTGATTTGAGAAACAAAAACCCATATGGCAAGTACCCCACCACCATAGATTCATCATCATATTATGCATCGACTTTTACCAAAAACGCCAAAATATTAGTCCCCACTATATTAAAGACTTGTGTTAATTCTGACACTAATAATAATTGTGGTCTACATTTCATTAATTATCTCACTTGTACAATCTCTTTCCAGCTTATTTCTTTCTCTAATTTATTAATCACAAGTATTTAAAGATATCTTGTCAAAAATCACACGAGACAGACAGATCAAAATTCATATACATTAGTAAAAAAAATTGTTTTAAAATATATTGTTTTAAAAAATATATATATATTTATTCAATATATAAACATTCTTAGTTCACCAAATGAAAATCTAGCCATATGGGAAACAAAACTGACAATCAACTTATTTAATCAATTTGGGCATTGATGAAGGTTAAGCTGATGGGAAATCCTCCAATTATGGTGCCTTAAGGGCCCATCTTATTGGACTTTAGCTAGCCATGAAATTGTGACCATTTTTTTTTTTTATTTGGAGTAATTAATATAACACGTGAATTCATGTGACTAGGGCTCCTCGTGTAATCAATAATCATCATCGTTTCCTTTGTTTTTCTTTATAAATATATACACTAAATTAGTTTGACTGTATTTACCGATTTTTTTTTTAAGTATTTACCAAAATTTGTTCAAATAAATAACAAAAAATATAGATGAATATAATTTATTATAATAAGTACTCCTACATAATAAGTGGAACTATCTATTATTTATAATTCATTTTAATACTCAACACTACTACCCTCTGTTCCTTAAAACTATTTATGAAAAAAGTTAACGGGGTCAAGATTTTGAAAATTTTATCCTTAATTAATTTTATCTTTCGAATTTTGCGACAATTTAATTTTTTCCTCCGCAAATATACATTATAAAAAAAGTATCGCAAAATCTGTTGTAAGTTTGAGATTTTTTTTTTTTTTAAAGTAGCAAAATTCGTTGCAAATTTGAGACGAATTAAAATACTCATTTATAACTTTTACCCTCCTTTTAACTTAATTTAAAAAATACTTATAATTTTTAATTAGGTATTATTAAGAAATTAATATAAATTAATTGATTTTTCACCTCTCTATAAATTCGACTTTTAAATGAGTCATACAAACTGGGATCCGTTTGCCCAAGTTCAAACATGCCCCAAGAGTGACCATTTAGGCCATCTCCAACCACAAACTCTCAAATGAAAATCTCTAAACTTCAAAATACATTTTTTCATACTTTATTTTAAAAACTTTCTCCAACCATGAAACTCTATTTATTATTTTAATCATTTTCAATATATTACAATCATTAAATAATATATTTATCTTTGTATTTAAATAAATTTATATAATTAAATATTCAACTAGTAAATTAAATATTATTAATTTTATCAAAATCATAAAATGTAAACAAACTTGTAGTTTTCAAATATTACTTTTATTTAAATATAAAATTACGAAACACATGATGACGTAAAACGATACATGTGAGTATGCCGTTTTTTTATTATTTGTATTTCTTTTCAGTTTGTGTTCACTTATTTTTAATATGTAGGTGTTATATGTAGCTAGCTAATGCATGTATGTCAGTTTTAATATGTAATGTATTTCATATTTAATATATAATGTATATTTTATTGTATTTTACGTTATTTTCTTGTAGGTAATAATAATACACAAAAAAAAAAATTAATTACACAATTAAAATTAAATTATAAATTAGTATAATAATAGAATTGTAATTATATTTAACAAATTATTAATATAGAATTGTTATATAAAATTGTAAATATTAATAAAATAATAGATATGAAATATAGAGTTTTGAATAGTAAACTTCATAATAGGATTTACTATTCAAAACTCTATTTCAAATTTTAAAAATAAAAATAAAGTACGATTGAAGAAAGTAAAACTTTATAAATGAAGTTAAAATTCATTTATATAGAGTACCATTGGAGATGGTCTTAGAGTGGTTTTATCCCACCCTGAACTGTCCAATTTCCATGGTCCCTGTTTTTTGTAGGCGTGTGTTAGATTTTAGCCTTTTAGGTATATTTTAGGTAGACATCTATATTCTATTTATATCTTTCCACTTAAACCACAGAAAATAGATTTGTAACTTGTAACTGTCGACTGAAACAATCATCAACAATGTACGGTGTAAAATATATTTAAATCAGATAAGCCATCCATAATAGACCAGATGTTAGTCAGCTCCAACAATATGATATTGGACATGATTTGAATATGTTTCACACTTTTATATTTTTACTTGTTATTTTATAATATTTCGAAACTTATAAAAAAAAATTACTTATTATTTTATAATATTCCGAAACTTATAAAAAATTATAAAAAAAATTGGAAGATCCAAATCTTATGATTTTCCACTCATATATTTTTTAATTACTCTCTCAAACATGAATCTTGTTATCAATAAAACGAATTCTGAATAGATCGATCATAGTGCAGTACCAAAGTAATTAAAAAATATTTATACATTCAATTCAACTCATATATAGTAGGAGTAATACTTTATGACGGAATTAATAGTACGTATAACATAACATTCAACACCACCCTATTAAACAAAAAACGCAAATCATATAATACAACCCGGCCAATTGATTTCACCAATTTAGCAAACCATATTAAATTTATTATTGCAAAATTGAACATATATATTATACACGTTGTATAAGTAGATTAATTATAAACTCATCCGACACACAAACTGAAGATTATTGTACAAGAACAATACGATTATATTGCACAGGATGATGTTGTGCAACACCGTTGTGATCAGTATGGTTGTCGGGCATGAGCCCAACCATATGCATCATGACTCCACTCATGTTCTCCATTTTGCAATAAACTTGGGGCCAAATTGTAAATTGGCAAAGATGAGGTATCATGCTGCTGTTGTTGCCGCGGCGAATGGGCGGCGCCGCCACCTTCCTCCTCAAGCGGCAATCTTTCATAAATCGCATTTCCAAAAGTGGCTGCAATCACTATAACCGGCCCTGCCGCCACCAGGGGCCCCACCACACTCCCTCCCACCACCTGACCCTGTCCACCCGACAAATAAACCGTTAAACCGGTGGCTCCTGGACCGGGAAGGAAAGCCCCAGCTAAAGAAAGAATCTCGAACCGGCCGTGGAGCAAGACCGGTTCGGTTGGCTGACGGATAGTGACGTTGGTGACTGAGCCGTTGCCGCTGAGGACGCAGACGCCGCGCTGGTGGCGGCGGGCGAACTGGGCTATGCTCTCCACCACGTCGGTGCCGCCGGAGACTTCCATGACGTGGCTGCGGAGAGCGTTGGGGCTATCCCGGGCTATGAAAACCGGCGGTTTCGGTTTGTTCTTTGAACCGGGAGGACGACCGCGTGGTCGCCGGTTGCCGACTTCAACGGCGCCTTCGTCTTCGAGCTCCAATTCTCGCTTGTTACTCATGATCCTTGGAGCCGCCGGTTTATTAACTCCTGTCCACCACCGGGTTGTTTTCTTTGTTTTGGTTGAAAACCGTACAATGTCACTTTCTCTTGAAAAATCCAAAAACAAAGTTATAATATCAAGACTGCAAATATTAAAATTAAATTAATTTGATGAAGCTAGGAAATAGAAGTTGAAGCAAGAAATAAAATATGCAAAAAAGGAAATATATGACTCTAAAACAAGTAAAGTGTTGTCGTCCTCCACTAGGATTTTGGAGAGGTACGTAAAGTTTATTAATCTTATATATACAAAAGATCTCTAGCTCGGTCTCAGCTTGTTATATATATATGGAATAAAAATGGTTGTGTGTTAATTGTGGGTGGGGTTTTGCATTGAAATTAGAGTTGCGTGGTGGGGTGGGCAGGTGGCTAGAGCACGTCGCTGTCTCCTGCCTCAACGGCGGCCCTCCACCAACACATACACAATATAACTAGACAAGACCTTCTGTCTCCCATTGCTAATTGCTTTTTTAAATCTCGGTATTCGATTCAAGTAACGATTATTAATTCAGGAGACCAATCACACCTTTCACATGCGGGGATCCCGTTTAAAGTCAAAATTTTACATTTTGCATAAATTTGCACCATAATAATTGTTTGCACCTTAAAGCACACTTTTAATTAAGTTTTAAATTTATACCACTGTACCAATTTCTTGGAGTTCTGCCCTGGTAATAAGATGGTTATACATGCTAAGAAAGTGTAATATGAATATGTGAAGTTTTGTGTAGTAATTTTGTAAGCTATATATAATTATATTAAGGACATGCACTTGGCAAAACTGGGTTTATTTTTGTTCGAGAATTAAATTTTAGATTTTTGCAGGTGTGTATCCAACTTGCAAATTGATAAAAAAAAAAAAAAAAAATGACTTCAGTACAAATTCTTTTTTTGACAGGTGACTTCAGTACAAATTCTATTTGTGTATGGATACACACCCAATGTCTAGATTTATGTGTGTATATATAATTATTTAAAGATAAATTTTTGGATACAATTAAATGCATAAATCATGGATCCATATACTTACATATGCTGTAGGATCATTCTACTTTTTAAATAGATGATCGTAGTGTAGTTTATTTAAAATTTTAAAATCGAATTTTGATGGGTTAAAAATTAATACTTGAATTTGAGACGTTAAATATTAAACGTTATGGCTAGTCTTATGTTTTTTGGGACGTAATTTAAATTTGGCTAGTCTTATGTGAAATATTGCATACATGCATTCCATCTCAATTAGGCAAGTCAAAACCCTAAGTTCAAAAGTTAAATTAGATCAATTTTAAAAAATTCGCGGGTCATAAATCTGGATTAATTCGGGTTGCCCAGAAAATTTGTGGGTTGCAAACAGGTGGTTTACTACATGACCAAAATATTGTTACTACAAGGCCAAAATATTACCGCTACAAGGCCAAAAATTTAATACTACATGTCAAAACATTTTGAAAAATTCACCAAAAAATTAAGTCTCCATAATATTTTTGAACACGTAGTAATACACTTTTGACTTTGTAGTGATAAAATTTTGGTCTTGTAGTAACATTGTTTTAGTCATGTAGTAGCTGAATAAGTCAAAATTATTTTAGTAATTTTGCCCCAAAAAAATAAGTGTCCAGAATATTTTTGGACTTGCAGTAATACACTTTTGGCCTTGTAGTGACAAAATTTAGTTCTTGTAGTAACATAGTTTTGGTCATGTAGTAAAATAATATATTAGATTGAAAATAAATATTTTAATTAAGATTGACCAGCTTTGACCGCGTTGACCCACGAATTTTGACCTAATTTATCTTAATTAGACATATTGCATGTATGCAATATTGCATATACGTTTTTTGTAAACTTGAGAGATTTTAGAGGTTAAAGTGTTACCTTAGAATTATTGTATTAATTAACTATCCAATTCTGATTAATGTGAAGATTATTGTAGTTATGGAGTAATTCAAAAGACCATGCGCGTGGTGCCCGTTTGTCCTGCGTGTCTGGAATTAATTAAGTGAGTTCAAATTATGCTAGCTATGTGTTAAACTCCAAAAAAAAATAGGTAGGACGTGGGCCTTGGATCTTGAACTTTGACATTATGGACCCACCTATTTTGGGTGGGACTATTTACACCTCCATTTCGGTTTAGAACACTCCCCCTTTTGAGTTTAATAATAGAATAATGAGGTAAAAAACCAAAAATACCCTTCAAGTTCTATTACACTACTAAATGCACCCCCTTCACCTTTTTATCCAGCCCCAGTCGCTGCCACCACCACCGCCGTCGTCGTCGTCGCCGCCACCACCACCACCACCACCACCAAACAACAAAATTTCACCAAAAACAACAAACAAAAGAAATCCAGGAACTTAGAAAATTTTCAATTTTTTTTTAAATTTTCGACAAACCAGTGTCGACCATATTCACTCTCGTCGACACCCTGTTGTCGACGAGAGTGAATATGGTCGACACTGGTTTGTTGAAAATTAAAAAAAATATATTGAAATATTTCGACAACTTTAAGTCGATCAAAATACACTCTCGTCGACAACAATATGTCGACGAGAATGTATATGGTCGATCTACAAAAGTCGAAAAAATTAAATTTAAAAAAAAAAAAAAAAATCGACACAGTTGGTCGACCATATACATTCTCGTCGACAATAATTTATCGACGAGAATGCAAAGGGTCGATAGACCAGTGTCGATGAAAAGAAAAAAAAAATTTACCTTTAAAGCCGGAAACAAAAAAATTGACATTCGAGAAGAAAATGAAACAAAAAAACCAAAGAAAGCGGAGAAAAAAGAGAGAAAATGAAGAAGAGCAAAAAAAACCCTGAACCTAAAATTCAAACCTGATGGGCGGCGGCGGCGGGCAGCGGACGACGAATCGAGGTGAGGCGGCCGAAGTTTGGGCGTGGGCAGGGGTGATGGGTGGTGGTGGTGGGGGTGGGTGGGTGAGGTGAATGATTTGATTTTTTTTTTTAATTTGCTACGCACAGAGAGAGAGAGAGAGAGAGAGGGGGGAGGAAGGAAGGAAGGGAGGGAGGGGAGGGTGGCGACCAAGGAGGGGAGGGAGGGGAGTTGAATTTTTTTTTTTTGTTTCTGCTGCTGTACGCAGTTTGAGGGAGGGGAGGGGAGGGGAG
The DNA here is from genome assembly GCA_963675135.1 of Galeopsis tetrahit. Taxonomy (NCBI): domain Eukaryota; kingdom Viridiplantae; phylum Streptophyta; class Magnoliopsida; order Lamiales; family Lamiaceae; genus Galeopsis; species Galeopsis tetrahit. The sequence continues at coordinate 71,286,416 of OY776124.1, forward strand.
GGCGACGACGGCAGAGGAGGGACGGCGTCGGTTAGAAGAAAGAGAGGGAAGGGAGTAGAAAAAAAAAAGAGAGAGAGAGAGGGTGAAGAATGATTGGAGGGAGGAAGAGGAAGAAAATTAGGGGGGGTGCGTCTAGTAAGTGGGGTGCATTTAGTATGTACTATTTTACTAATAGGGTATTTTTGGTATTTCACATTATTATTATAATATAAAACAAATAAGGGGGAGTGTTCTTAACGCAAATGGAGGTGTAAATAGTCCCACCCCCTATTTTTTTGAGCTTGGCCCATTCGAAAAATATCCAACAAGGGCAGTCCATTTGTGAGTGGCGGCCCAACGGGTGAGAGATCAACCCATTTCGGGTGCCCCTAAATATTAAACTTAGTTAGACATAATTGACCATTTGAATTCAAATTTGAACTGGTCATCTATGAATGACAATAATTACAAAATACGGAGTATGATAAATACCAGGTGGCTTCACCTAAAAAAATAGGTGTGCATGTTTTGAAATTTTAATTTTTGTAAATTTTACAGATTTTACTTGATATTTTTGAGAAAGTACACATAGCATTCTGCATACATTTTAGGGTGTAATACAGTTCAAATGAATTTCGATCAGTTCGTTGAAGCTTTGTACATTGCGATGTTGCTCGTGTAAAGACAAAGTCGTTTTACTTTTGAAGACATATCATTTCATGAACACTAAATGGAACGTGTTTGTTTTGCGGAAAAATGTGATACCTTAACTTAAATTGTTTTTTCCTTTTCTGCATTCTTGTTCAATTGATGTTGATGTCTCGTTGAACCTGCTATTTCCCGAAGTTGCCAAATTAGAAAGTTGTCTAATCCGGTAGTTCAAAGAATTTAGTATAATTTATTTTACGTTATATATATATATATTTTTTTTTTTTTAATTTCTTCCATGTGTAAGCTATTGTTGATATCTATAAACAAACATCCTATACAATGGCCTTTCGCAGGTCCAAATATCTATCGATCTATGCGATCGATTGGTACTAGGATAAATATATTTTGCAAAGTGTGAAAAAAAACTTGTTTTTTGTCCAAGTAGTAGTCACTTTTCGAACGCCATTTTTTTGCAAATTTGTGAAGTCGGTCTGCAGATTTCGCAAATATTATCAAATTGATTTTGCAAACTTGAAGAAAATGAGAGAACATTTTCTCCCAATCAGTAAGTCCAACCTAAAATTTTCGCAAAACATTAAAAAATTAAAAGAAATATCGGGAAAAAAAATCCGAATGATGGCAAATTTTCAGTAAAAAAAAAATGAAAAAGTATTAAGAATTAAAAAAAAAAAAAAAAAGAGTACAGAATTTTTTTTAAAAAAAGTTCATCAAAATTTTGGAAAAAAATAAATAAATAATCGGCATTCTTTGGTATGCAAAATCTAAATGACCCACTTGAAAGCCAAAGTCTTGTATATGCACTATCAAGTACACCATATACTTGAGTGGACCTTAATCGGTCAACTGTTGACTTTTTTAAAAAAAAATGTATGTTATTATATTGAAAAGTGCAATATCATTTTTAATGAAAGGTGTAAGTTATATTAATGAAAAACGTAAGTTATTATAATTAAAATGTGTAAGTTATATTAATGAAAAACGTAAGTTATTATAACTGAAAAGTTTAAGTTATATTAATGAAAAGGGTAAGTATTAGTATTAATGAAAAGTATAAGTTATTATAACTGAAAAGTGTAAGTTATTATAACAGAAAAGTGAAAGTTATTATAATTGAAAAATGCAGCACAACATTATTATAAAGTGTAAAAATTATTATTACTAAAAAGTGTAAGTCACTAGAAATGAAAATATTATTGTAAAGTGGAAGACACTACAATTGAAAAGTGCAACACCTATAACTAATAACTAAAATGTGTAATATAATATTACCAAAAAGTGTAAGGTTGCGTTTGGATGAGGGGATTTGATTTGAGGAGGCATTTCAAATGAAAGGAGTTAAAAATACATGGATTTCAAATGACATGGTTTTATTAAGGATTTGAAATCCCTTTTTAACTAAAAAGTGTATTAACACAAATCTAAGTATTTGAAATCCATTATAATCCAAACATGTAGAATGGATTTGAATTGTGGATTTAAAATCCATAAGGCCAAATCCACCCAACTAAACGCAACCTAAGTTAATATAGCTGAAAATATTATTAGAAGGTGAGGGGGTTGGTATTTAATTAAGGGGTGCACAGTGAGTACTCATCAAGTATTGTTGGATGAGCCCATTTCTGTAACTGGGGCCCAGCATTATTTAGCCTAATGAGGCCCAACTTGGAATTATCCAACCACTTAACTAAGTATTTCTGAGTATCTTTTCACCCCCAAAACATATAAAACTAACTCCACTTGCCAGAATAAAAAGACTAGATCTCCTGAACAAACATGGGACACCAATTTTAATTAAGTTGTAACAATAATTTTAACTGAAAGATACTATTATTTAATATAACTAAATAATACTTCTTCCCCAATATAAATTTTATATTTTTCCTATTTACCCGTTCACCTAAAAGTTTGATGTTCTGTTTTTAGTAATCAACTAGAGTTGATGTAAAGTCAAACACTTAACATATGATACCCCAATAATTTGAATGGCTATAAATTTCCACACTCAAACATGAGTGGCTGTACTTGGCAAAAGTAGGAAGGAGACCATATATACACTGTAGGCACCTATAAGGCTAAAAGTATGGGTAGTTTGAATATGAATCAGTATTGTTTCTCTCAACTAACTCTGTTTATATCCCATGCTACATATATACTTTCACTTTAGCAACATCTATAGTTATAATAGTGTTAGTAGCGTACGATAAACAAAGTTCACATAAGAACCCGACGACCCGGTACTCCTTAAAAATTGTACTCCAAAATACATAAATACCAAACCAGATCTTCTGTAATACTTTTCACAATCCATAGTGTATTTCATTTTCATAGTCGAAATTTTTGGACCATGTCCATGTATATTAGTATTACTAAAAAAAATTGATTTGCATAAAATAAATCATGACATTTCACATTCTTTTCAATTACAATTTTTTAAAAAAACTTTACAATTCAACACACTGCTTTTAAAATTGTTACTACAATTTTATCAGGACTATTTTTCGACAAATTCTGCTCAGTTTATGAAATTATTAAAAAATAAAATAATGATAATAGTAATACTATAAATGACGAATTTATTTGCATTTTTTTCAAAGATTTCCAACGGCGGCGTTAGTATAAATTGTTAGAATATTATTATATAACTAGTGCAAAACTAGCGTATTATGCGAGATTGTAAAAAAATATAAAAAAAAACAAAAGAAAATACTGTCAAAGAAAGAGAGAGAATTTTAAAATTAAATAAGTTAACTGAAAAAAAAAATAGTTACACAAAAAAAAATAGAAATTCTATATAAAATTAGGAAAATCAAAATGGAGAAAAATTGGAATGAAGAATTAGTATATAAAGTAGATATAATTGCAAATTTTAAAAACCACGTGTTTGTATGAAAAAATAGAAAATGTCAGTAATTTTTCCATGCAATTAACTCAAATAAAATGTATATATGTTCTTTCACAACCAAAGTTATCAATGCATACAATCAAGTTCTTTATACATGGACATCATTGATCAACAGAGCTTCAATATCTTCAATGGTGGAAGAATTATCATCTGCATCATCATTCAAGTGCAACTGTGCAAATGATAACTAAACCACCACCAAGAATCAATCAGACTCACTACAATCAAAACAAAATCATTAATTAAACGATTGCAATTGCCATTCCATGCAATCTTCGAAATCAAAACTACTCGAGCAGTCCAACAACGCGTTCTGCTGCTGCTCGTATCGACAAATGTAGTTAAGACCAACGAGTACCTCACATATGACCGCCTCTGTCTTTTCTCAATCAGCAAAGAACAACGTCTGAAGAAGCAAAACAACGTTTTTCCTACTAACAATTTGATTATGTTCAAAGTTTCTCTCGCTCTGCCACCTCATCGTGTTATGTGCCAACGGGGCGACCCACTTGAGCATTGACCCGACCCGCTCTCCCCAACTATGAGCGAGAGGCCCGTCATAGATAGCCATTTCTTTTACATATGACTTCAAACTCGATTTCACCTTCTTTCTTAGGCTTGTCGGAAGCATCTGATATAAGTCGTCTCTAGCCTCGTCCCCAACTAGATGAGGGTACCGGAGTAATTTCTCTAACACGATGATAATATTAGCGTAATGCAACGCTAAAGCACACCCCCCTAGTGTACTAGGAGGCGCGCAGGCCATCAACTTACTCTTGTGCGCAAACTTCAAACCATTCGCGTGCAAATTGTAACTAAAATGGCTAGAAATTTGACTATTTTCGCCATTGTAACTAAAACGATCATCATCCTCATCATCCACATTGAGAGCAGGGCTACTTAGATTCAAACACTCCGTGAAAAGCCTCCCTCGTCCCATACAACACGCAGGATTGTAATCTTCTGGACGAAACGAGACTCCTTTGTTCTTCTCCAATCCAACTACACTACTATTTCTGCCAGAACTCTGTCCACTAGTACTAGAATTCTGTGAATGGCGACGATTATCTACACTCTTGTGGACGGGCCTTGAACTAGGCACGACTCCCTCATCCAACTTCGCACGCTGTGAATACGCATCACCAAACACGACACACATCCGTGCATAAATCGTGCACACGATTCTTGCCAAGAGCTCAACAATCTTATCAAAAGTTTGGTTCCAAAGAGACACATCTTTCAAGTGCCTCACATCTTGCTTTTGCCAAGATAGCTTCTGCTCGAGAGCTTTTCGACTCTCCTCATGCTGAAACTTCTTCGTAGCTACCTCGAGCTCATTCATAACCTCCATCTCATTATACAAACTAGCCGTAGAATTCGCATACCGCTCGATTTTCCTAATCACACTCTCCATATCCTTCACTAAAAAACTCAGCTCCCTAATGTCAACAAACCCAGAAACAATGTCTCCATACACATGTTCAAAACCCCTTAGGGCAGGAATTGTGCATTTCTTTCCTAATCTAGATACAACACTAGCAATTTTATTTAAATCATCGAGTTTCTCTTGAAGGGCTAGATGTAAAAGATGGTTTTCGTTACTAGATACAAGAACCCTAATGCCCTCAGACTTCAAAATCTGGTTCTTGAGGGTAGAAATGTCGTTTTGTGATAAAGATTTGTGGAGATGAATAATCTTGGAGATGAGATTAGCAACTTCAAAAGAGAGAATACCAATTTGTTGAGAGCCCTGTTTTTTGTTTTCAAGATATAAAGCGTGTTTTAAATTGGTACTGACCTGATTGCCCATTTTCAGTATCCAAGGCTCCACCACCATCTCCGCCGCCGTAGATCCGCCAAATATTTTAGTACTCCAACTTTTAGCTTGCTATTGCTAATGAAAAACAAATATGAAGGAAAAGGGAGAGGGAAAAGGGGATTCAAGGGCCATGAATTTCATGTAAAGAAGAATGGAGGGAAAAGAAAAGGGGGCAATTTGATTGAGATTGAGGGGACTTTTCCGAGGCAGTGTGTGTAATGATTATTTTGAAATGGAAGAAAAAAGTTTCAAGGAGCTCTGCATCATGAATTCTGCAACCTCCCCTTTGTTTTCTTTTCTTTTCTACTCCATATTTAAATTTTAAAAAAAAAAAAATATTTATATGTTTAATTTATTTAATTTAATTTTTGAATTATGCAATCTCTCTTAGGGTATGTTTGTTTTGGGATTATGTAGGACGTGGGAAATCCTGGATGGGGAAATCCTGGATGGAGAAATCCTGATGAATAGTAATTGTGTGTTTGTTTTGGGATTTTGAGTAGGGTGAGATGTAACTTTATGTCAAATCAAATTGTGTAAGAGTGGTTGGATGTGATGTAAGGGTAGGATGTAATAGTAGGATGTATAGGTATTTTTAGGGATGAGTGTAGTTGGATGGGGAAATCCGGATGTGAAATCCCAAGTAGAACAAGGACCCGGACGGGTGAGTCCCAAAACAAACATGCCCTTAGTGTCTATAAATACACTTGAATTTTAATGTTTAATTTATTTTATTTAATTTTTGACTTAATTTATTGGAGTTCAATTTTAATGGTATATGTGTAACCAATTGCGTATATTTTTTAAAAATTGGGAATGTTTTTAAATGAATTACAAGGATCAAACTTTCAAAATTTGCACGATTAGGAAGATATGTGCAAAATCAAAATCGGAACCAGCTGAATCGGCCGATTTTGAACCATCGATTTTGATTTCAACAAAAGCAAAATCGGTTGTTCGGCGATCAGTGGCAAAAATGGATTTTGTTTTTTGAGATGTGATTTTAAATTTCTAAATGTGGGAATTTAGGTTTAATTTATTGTGGAGATGCCATTTTGACCTTATTGATTTGTTTGGGAAGATTGAGCACATGGAAAATTGGATATTTTGGGCAGAATACCTACCAATGAAGTTGGAGATTAAGATTGGAGGGGTGAAGTAGGTGAATATTGATGAGCATGAACAGTAAGGTCATTAAAATCTGTATATATTCAATACTTTTATTTTTGTATTTATTAATTCGCTAATTATTACTATTTCTGTTATTATTATTATTATTATTATTATTTAAGTGTTGGACCTGTACCTGTTGGCTACTTATTATTTGTGTTTTATGGATAAATCTACCGAGTTTAATTGAGAATCCACACTGATTTTTTTTAGTGGGGAATCTTTAAATTTTGGGTTAAATTCCCTCTGCTCTATCTATTGTAATAGTACAATATTATTCCGTCAAACAAAAAAAAAAATAGTACAATATTATTTATATAAAATAATTATAGATGTGACATTAATTAAAGTAATCACAAATTTAAGATTTATGTACTAGGTTCAAATGAGATTTAAGTATTGTTCGATGCAGCTTGCTCTCTTTTTCTAATGTTTTAATATTTCTATTTACTAATAAAAATAAAAAAATAATTTCTTCAATGGAATGTTGCCATGTTGGCCCAGCCCCTGTTAAATAATGACGTATACATTTTGTCCCAAGTATTTATCAATTCAACCAACCATATTTCACATAATGTTTACATTTGTATAGCCAAACATATTTCACTGCATATATAACAAACTACTCCCTTCCCGTCAAAAAAAAAAACTACTCCCTAACCCTCAATAAACTTTCCACTATTATTTGGACACACAAAAATTAATAAAAGTAATTAAATAATATATATAGTACAAATAATATGATGGAGAGAAAAAAAAAATATATATATATATATAATATGCTGCTAAAATCTCGGAAAAATCTAGTGAGGCACTTATCATTTAAACAAGCTGAAATTTATTAGTCATTAATGATTGACTAATATTACCTGATAACTTAGATTAATATCTAGTTTCGAAATCGATAATCAAACGGATTGACTAATCTAGCACCTAAGCCATCTAGTCGGCCGCCTATAATATATTTTTATTGGAGTATTTTTTAAAATATTAATTTTATTTGTAAAATTCTCTAACAATAAATACGAAACTCTAATTTAACAAAAACATAAAATTGCAAAGAGGTCCCTAAAGAAATTAGAACTTGCAAAAATAATGTTGACAAATACTATAAAAATACAGTTTTCACCCCTAGATGAGTAGAATTTTACTAAAAAATGTTAATACATCATTGCAAAGTCACGTATTTTACTTGGAACGTCGGTTTCACTTGAAAAAATGTGTTCGATTGCTCGAATCGGACTTCGACACCGAAAAATAAAAAAAGAGACGTGTAATCAAAAATCGTTAGGAGAACGATAGATTGACGACCCGCCTCAACACCGACTTTTACAACAAAAATTAATATTATACTTAAAAGATACTTAATACTTTCTCCGTTCTATAGTAATTTACATATTTTTCATTTTTACCAAAGTTCTAAGGGCATGTTTGTTTTGGGATTTTGAGGATTTTGAAATCCGGATTTCAAAATTTAGTGGATTTCAAAATCCTTATACTTTTTATTTTTGTGTTTGTTTTGGGATTTATGTAGGGTATGATTTAACTTTAGGGCATGTTTGTTTTGGGATGGGAAATCCGGATTTGGAATTTCGAAACTCCACCCCGTTACAGTTTGGGATTTTGATTCAGGATTTCAAAATCCTACCCTATAAACCTTATAAAAGTCAACCCTATAAAAAATACCTATAAAACCTATAACCCTATTCTATAAAGTAAAATCCTACCCTACATAAATCTCAAAACAAACACAAAACATACAAAACATTAGGGACATGTTTGTTTTGGGATTTTGAGGATTTTGAAATCCGGATTTCAAAATCTAGTGGATTTTAAAATTCTAATGCTTTTTATGTTTTGTGTTTGTTTTGGGATTTATGTAGAGTAGGATTTAACTTTATAGAATAGTGTTATAGGTTTTATAGGTATTTATATAGGGTTTGTAGGTATTTATAGAGTTGACTTTTATAGGGTTTAGAGAGTAGAATTTTGAAATCCTGAATCAAAATCCCAAACTGTAACGGGGGTGGAGTTTCGAAATCCCAAATCCGGATTTCCCATCCCAAAACAAACATGCCCTAGGATTTTAAAATCCACTAAATTTTGAAATTCGGATTTCAAAATCCTCAAAATCCCAAAACAAACATGCCCTTATAGTATAGGATTATAGGTTTTATAGGTATTTATATAGGATTTGTAGGTATTTATAGAGTTGACTTTTATAGGGTTATAGGGTGGGATTTTGAAATCCTGAATCAAAATCCCAAACTGTAACAGGGGGTGGAGTTTCGAAATCCCAAATCCGGATTTTCCATCCCAAAACAAACATGCCCTAAAAGAACTTGGGGTATGTTTGTTATAGTTTCTAGTATAGGCTAGAGTATGTTTGTTTGCAGAATTTTGTTAGCTTGATTTCAAAATTCACCCTAATTTTAATTTATAATTCCTGTACTCTCTTACATTTTCTCTCATACTTCTTCATTTTCTCAATACCTCACACTTTTATTTTTCACAAAACAATAATTTTACTATCACTTATTTTTTCCTAAATCCTACCCTATTAGTACATGATCATACAATTAAACATACACAAAAATTAAATTCATCCTTTTGCTACTCAAGGATTTCCAAGCGGATCTGAAACAAACATATATACCTTTGGGTTATGTTTAGATGGAGGAATTTGATTTATGAATTTTAAATTCACCATTCAAGTCCACTCCGGCAACTTGTTTGGATTATGAATGGATTTCAAATACTTAGATTTTTACTCACACGATCACTACAAAAACGCTTGTTTATGCCGACGGATGTATACCGACGGATTTCTTTTACGACGGCTGTACCGACGGATTACCGACGGAATTCAAAGTCAGAAGACTCTGCCGACGGAATTCAATTTCCGTCGGCTTTCCCGACGGGATACCGACGGATATGCCGACGGACACTCAGAACTCTCTACACGGTGTCGTTTTTGGGTCACCGGTCGACGGATTGTTCCGTCGGTATTGTAAATATTCTGTCGGTAACCGACCCGCATTAACTAACCGCCTTCTTGATCGACTCCCAAAATTAAATGTGGTCATTACCAACGGAAATATCCGTCGGTAACCGACCCGCAGTAACTACCATAATTAATCTGGTCATTACCGACGGAAATATCCGTCGGTAAAGGCAATTTTTTTTTTGTATATAAACTGAAGAACAGATTACAGAAACCCTCCCTCCTCACTCTTTCCTTCTTCATCTTCATCGCGCGAAGAAGAGGCTCGGCCGAGGTGATCTCTCGACTCGATTAGAAAATCTATACGGTACGCTTTCTTAATTTGTTAGTAATTAATTTTTAAGTTATATATGTATTGCCTATAATTATGAATTAAATTGCATGTGTTAATTTAAATTGTTATATAGATTAATATGAAATTAATTGTTTGTAGTTGATGTATATAGTTAATTATTTTGAATGTATGTAGTTGATATATCTAATTAATTAGTTGATATTGTAAGTGGATAATTGCCTATATGTATAGCTAGTTGATGTATATAGTTATTTATAATAAATTGATGTGATTTGTTAAGATCGATATTGCATGTTTTGCATAATTGATGTTATATATATAATTGATATTATTGTTGAATTTGCATATACGTTGGAGTGGAGTTAATTACATAATTAAATTATGATATTGTACGTTATAATTAGCTAGATTAATATTGTTGATTTACTAATTATGAAATTATTGATTAAATTAGGGGCTTTGTTAATTATATTAGGAAATTGTTATTTTAAAGTTAGAAAAAATTGTTACTAAATTTATTAGGTTATAGATTGTTAATTAAAATAGAAAATTGTTAATTAAAGTTGAAAATTATTGAATAAATTAGTTATTGTTGAATAAAATAGGAAATTAGTTATTGTTGAATAAAATAGGAAATTATTTATTAAAATAGGTTATTATTGATTAAATTAGGTATTGTTGATTGAATAAAAAATTATTTATTAAAATAGGTTATTATTTCTTAAAATAGGTTATTATTTAGGGATTAAATTTTAATTTATTAGATTATTATTTTTTATTAAATTAAGAAATTTATTATTAATTAATTAGTATTATATATAGAATTTATTAATTTAAATGTTTAAATTAAATAGATGACTGGAAATGGTGCTAGTGCCTCTGGTGGCTCGGGATCTCACGGGGCCTCCGGGTCACGTAGCCGATCGAGGAAGAGTCGATCCAAACTTAGACCCGAGGCGCCGGCGCCTACACTATCACGAACACCATTATCGTCGCCTCCGCCACCCATTCCACACTCGTCGCCTGATCAGTCGTCGTCTCATTCGTCTGTCCGGGACCATCCTGCTGTTCCTGCTCAGGATGGCCGGGAGCGCGTTTGGGCTACAAGTGGAGGAGTGTAAGTAATTAAATACTTTTATTGTTTAATAATTAATAATTAATTAATTTCACATTCGTTTTAATTTATAATGTGTTTTGTTTGTTAATTAATGTCACAGATTGTTACCTGGTAACGAGGTCTCCAGGGCATGCACGGTTGCTTTTGGCTCTTTACCGATCTCTGCGGGTGCATATACCCGGTCGAAGGTCCCAAAACAAAAAAAGTTGGCGTACTTCGAGGAATTTCAGGTAGTAATTAATTACTTAATTATTTAATTAATGTTTGTTAATTTGTTAAATAATAAACAATTTATTATATGTGCAGAAACAAACCACTTGGGATCGGAATATGTACTCAGACCAGGCTATGTTCAAGTATTTCTGTAAATCGGCGCAACAGCGGTATAAGGATTTAATGTACGAACGGAGAATGGCATGGCGGCGCGATGGGACGACGCAGAGCTTGGGTAAGGATGATAATGATGTTGTGTTGTGGGATTCATTGACGAGGGAGTGGCTGGATCCGGAGTACATCAGGAAGTGTGAGATTGCTAAGGCCAACCGGAGATCCGACGATGGGGGTGGGATGTCCAGGCATCGGACTGGAGCCCGGTCCATCCTTGAGCAGTCGATGGTCATTGTAAGTGTTTATTAATTTTTTAATTAATTTCAATAAATTTAATTATATATTTAATATATATAATACATAAATTTAATTATTAGGAACGGGATACGGGGCGTGTACCCACTCACTTGGACTGGATGAGCATTGTTCATCCGTTTAATGCTGATACACAGCAATCCACATACGGGCGCACAACTAACCTCCACGTAAGTAATAAAATTGTTTAATTAAATACATTTTTTATAATTTATTCTATTAATTTAAAATTATTAATTATGTAGTTGGAGATGAAACGGAGGATTGCCGAGATCGGAACTCAAGTCGACCCTACTCAACCCGGAACCAGCAGTGCCCCTACAGTCGAGGAGGTGGACCGGGCTTATTTGGAAGTTGCCCCCACCACCCGCGGACGAGTTCTGGGCCTTGGTCGTATGAGCGCTGATGTCATTTCCGGCGCTGGTCCGTCCCAGACGGCATCGCAGGGTTCTGTATCTTCCACCCCAACTCCTTATGTGACGATGGCACAATTCAACCATTACATGCATGTGATGCATGTGAATATGGGTCGAGAGATGGGGTGGTCGGACGAGAGGATCGAGGAGGTTTATCGGAGAACCATGCAAGCTCCTCCACCGACGGCCAACGTGAACGTGCCTGTTCCCCCAGCCCCCTCAGCCCCCTCCCCCTATGTCCCGACCATGCAGCACGATGATGACATCATTGGTCAGTTCGTTGGCAACGATGACGACATTGATATATTCTACTATGGTCAATGAGTGACTTTGAATAATTTTTTTTTTTTATGTGTTTAACAATTTTATTTTTATGTCTCGTAGAACTATTTATTTTTTATCTGCATTTTTGTTGAACTATTTACTTTTATGTTTAAGTATCAGTTGTTTAATTTTAGTTATGTGTGTTTTATGTGTTAAGAATGTGTATATTTAAATTTGGATGTTTTATGTGATAGATAAACAACATTTTCATTGAAAATTGCCTTGAAGAAAGGCTGTTGTTGTGGTTACATTACATGCATACACTTAACATTACATAAACTTAGCAATACATATTAGAGACATAAACTTAGGATTACATCCAACCTATAAACTTGAACACATAGGGTAGAACACAGAATACTATGGCCACAACAAGAAAGTTCCTCTGCTTCTTTAGCTCTTCAACTTTTCCAGCTTCAAATCCTAATTCTGAGGTTAGTTGGTCAGATGTATCCTTATACATATCCCCAACTAGTTGCGCATGATTCAACTTGTTGTTGAGCTCTTGATTTTCAAGCAAAAGTGAGTCAATTCTCCTCACCATGCCCGGAAACATTCCGTGTGAACTCGTTCCTTGTCCGTGAATTTCGTGTTCATCGGCCCAAACAAAAAAGGAGCATCCATTACCATTTAGTGAATCTGGGCAAGTATAAAATAGTCTACCTCTGCTTTTTTCTTGCTTCGACATGTACACACGAGCTTCTTTTCCACAATGGCATACCACAATTTTCATGGATGTCGAAGATGAAGACATGAGTTTCTGTATTTTTTTAATTTTTGATGTTTGTGAAGAAGTAGGTTGTTTTGAGTGTGGTTGGAGTGTTAAGAATACGCAGTTAAATTTTTTTTATACGCGTCTTTACCGACGGAAAGTGATTCCGTCGGTATTGACACATGTTCAATGCCGACGGAAATTCCGTCGGTAATGTAAATACCGACTGAAAATTGGTCAACGGAATCTGACTGATTTGACATACATTTGAAATATGTGTTACCGACTGAAATTATCCGTCGGTATTGCCAATACCGACGGAATTTCGGCGCGTGATATACATTTGAAATATGTGTTACCGACTGAAATTATCCGTCGGTATTGCCAATACCGACGGAATTTCGGCGCGTGATATACCGACGGACTGACATTTCCGTCGGCATGTAGTATTGAAAAATGTTCCAGAACCTCAAAACACGCGAAAATTTTTAGTGTGGAGCAAAAAATTTGGATTGGAGCGAAAATTTAAGGTATGTTTTTTAGTGTGTAATTTTAATTTGGTGTTTAGTTTTTTAGTGTGTAATTTTACTACATAATTTTTACTTTTAGTGTTTAATTTTTAGTGTGTAATTTTATTTTGGTCAAAATGTTTAACAGATGGAATTGCCGGATCGTCGGTGGATGTATTGTACTCCTAGGCTCGTTTTAGGAAATGTGAATGTTGAATTTTATGATAAACTCGTGTCATTTGTTGAATTTGCAAAGCTACACCCACATTACATGTCTGAGGATTGTATTAGGTGTCCGTGTAATGCTAAGAAATGTAAGAATAGATCATTTAAAAGCATTGATGAAGTCTTATGCCACGTTGTTATGAATGGGTTCGTTGATAATTACTATAATTGGACAAGTCATGGCGAACAACGGTGGCCTTATAATTTTGATCAAGTCTTGTACTATTACACTACTGCAATTTATGAACAACCCGTACACGTTGAGCATGTCGGCACCAGTAACGATCAAGAGTTTGGGGTGGAAGAACCCGATATGTATCAAACAATGGTGATGGAAGCCGGTATGTCAAATATAGAGGAGGAACCAACGGATGAAGCATTTCAGTTTTATGAGATGCTCAAATTAGTCGATCAAGATTTGTACCCAGGGTGTGATTCTCATTCTCAGTTGTCATTTAATGCTCGACTTATGGCTATCAAGACGGAGAACAAGCTATCTAACAGAGCATATGAGCAAATGACACAATTATGCAGTGAGATTTGTCCTGTCGATAATAAAGTACCTACGACGTTTCATCAGAGCAAACAACTGATGAAGAATATGGGTTTGCCGGTTGAGAAGATTGATTGTTGTGTGAATGGTTGCATGTTATACTGGGGTGATGACGATAGCGATCTTCTTATGTGTAGAATGTGTGGCCATCCCCGGTACAAAGAGCCACGACGGAAGGGACCAGGTGGTCAATCGAGCAAGACAAAAAAGAAAGTGCCACACAAGAGGATGTATTATCTTCCTATCATTCCTCGTTTAATGAGATTGTTTCAATCTAGTGCTACAGCTCAACACATGACGTGGCATGCAAGAAATTCTGAAGATACTGAGGCTGGGGATATGAGACATCCGTCCGACTCTAAAGCCTGGAAACACCTTGATAACGTGTTTCCAGGATTTGCTTGTGAACCGAGGAATGTGAGATTAGGCTTGAGTACTGATGGTTTTGCACCGTTTGGGAGTTATGGAAAGAAGTATTCTTTGTGGCCGGTGATACTGACTCCGTATAATCTACCTCCATGGATGTGCATGAAACCTCAAACAATGTTTCTGACTGTATTGGTGCCTGGTCCGTCGAATCCAAAGCATAAACTTGATGTTTATCTCCAGCCTCTTATTAAAGACTTGATCTTCCTATGGGATAACGGAGTCCAAACGTATGATGTTTCTAGGAAACAGAACTTCACGATGCGTGCTGCTTTATTGTGGACCATTAGCGACTTTCCTGCATATGCTATGTTGTCCGGGTGGAGTACAGCCGGAAAGCAAGCTTGTCCGTATTGTATGGAATATTCTGAAGCTTTCAGTCTCCCGAAGAGTAGAAAAGTTTCATGGTTCGATAATCACCGAAGGTTTTTACCTCGAGATCATCCATTTCGAAGGAATAAGGTGGACTTCACGAAGAATAGAACAGTCACAAACAATCGACCGCCCCTTCGAAATGGTATTTTATACATTTATTTTAACATGTTTTTTTGGGTTACATTTATTCTAACATTTATTAATCGTACAGGACAAAGTCTGTTACATGAGATTGAGTGGACGGGTTTGAAAAAAACTACGGAGGAAAATGCAGAAGAACACAACAAAGGAATCCCAGGTAACTGGAAGAAAAAAAGTATTTTTTGGGACTTGCCATATTGGAGTTCACTATTGCTCCGACACAATTTGGATGTCATGCACATTGAGAAGAATGTGTTTGACAACGTGTTTCACACAATCATGAACATAGAAGGCAAGACGAAAGATACTCCAAAGTCCAGGGAAGAGTTGAACACTATCTGTCGCCGTGATGAGTTGGAACAGGATACCCGTACAGGTAAATATCCAAAGGCTTGCTACACACTAGATAAGGCACAAAAACAGGAATTGTGTAGGTGGATTAAAGAGTTAAGATTTCCAGACGGCTACGTGTCAAACATGAGTCGATGCGTAGACACAACAAAAGGCAAAGTTGCAGGGATGAAGAGTCATGATTGTCATGTTTTTATGCAGCGCTTGATACCTATTGCGTTTCGAGAATTTCTTCCTCTGAATGTGTGGAGGGCTGTCACTGAATTAAGTCTCTTTTTTAGAGATTTAACGTCTACAACAATCAAGGTTGATGATATGAATCGTTTGGAACGAGACATTCCAGTTATTTTGTGTAAGTTGGAACGTTTTTTCCCACCTAACTTCTTTGACTCGATGGAACACTTACCTGTTCACTTAGCGTATGAAGCTAGGATTTGTGGTCCAGTGCAGTACAGGTGGATGTACCCATTTGAGAGGTGAACAATTCTATTTCTCTCATTTAATTAGTTTTTAGTATATGGAGCCTTATTTTAATTTGTTAACTATTATAATTTTAGGTATCTCCACAACTTGAAGCGCAATGCTAAACAGAAGGCAAACGTCGAAGCATCGATTGTTAATGCGTATTTGAATGAAGAGGTTGGCATGTTTTGTTCATATTATTTTGAAGACCATGCAACACGAGGATCAGGAATGAACCACGTAACTTCGATGGTAGAGGTACGCAACAAGAAGTCGATGGCATGCTCTCTGTATTCAAGTCTAAGGGGCGACCTATAGGAAAAGCCACTGAACGATATTGGTCAACACACACAGAGGCTGAAATAGCACAAACGTACGTGTTATTGAATTGTGATGAAGTTCAGCCTTACATTGAGTAAGTATTTCATATATTTATCATCTAATTAAATAGCACTAAACGTGCGTCATTTATCATCTAATTGTGTTGTGAATTATTAGGATGTATACACAAGAACTACGACATGCAGATCAAAACATCTCAGATAGAGACATAGATACTAGTCTTCAACGTCAATTTGCCCGATGGTTCCAACGTTATGTGAGTATCATTAATTGAATTTTACGTGAACAAATAATTGTTTTGATTAATGTTAATTTTAACTGTACGTATAGGGACAATCGCACGATTTTCAGAGCCGGTTCTTACAGGATCTCAGCAAAGGACCACTACGGCGTGTGAGGACTTACAACGGCTATATTGTGAAAGGCTACAGGTTTCATACATCAGAGTATGCATCAACAAGAACGACTAACAACAGTGGTGTTTGTCTTAGGGGTGCGAATTACAATGCAGATGCAAGTGATTACTTTGGGGTGTTGCACGAAGTCGTTGAAATTGAATATCCGGGATATCCAGTGAAAACCGTAATGTTGTTCAAGTGCCATTGGTTTGACACATCCCCTTTAGGAACCAAAATTCATCCGGAGTACAAGCTTGTGGATGTTAATTCGAAAAGGAAGTATAGCGGGGATGATCCGTTTGTATTTGCCTCTCAGGTATCTCAAGTCTACTACTGCACGTATCCAGGAGCTGGAAAACGTAATAGATCAGAATGGCACGCTGTTTGCAAAGTGAAGGCAAGGTCAATGGTGGAGGTCCCCCAAAAGGAAAACAACGATGAAGATGAACCTCTGTTTCAAATGGAACAAATAGAGAATCAAACTGAAGTGTTTGCGGGAGATTTTAATCTTTCGGTAGACTTGACGGCTGCAAATCCACAATTGATTGTTATTGAAAACGATAGTGGACATGAGGAGGAGGATGAACATGACGAGGGGGAGGATGAAGAAGATGAGGATGAAGAAGATGAGGAGGAAGAGGAAGATGTGGCAAATAATGAAAATGAAGACGAAGATGAAGATGAATATTAAATTAATGTAACCTAGCTATTTTATTTTGTACAATTTATAAGATTTCATTATTTATCATTTGGTTATAACTTATAATTTAATTATTTATCATTTGGTTATTTTATTAATTAACTTATAATTTAATTATTTATCATTTGGTTATAAAAATCAAATGGCGACGGAACATATCCGTCGCCATTTCCGTCGCTAACGGCAACGAGCCAAAGCCGACCGAAATATCCGTCGCCATTTCCGTCGCTAACGGCAACGAGCCAAAGCCGACCGAAATATCCGTCGCCATTTCCGTCGCTAACGGCAACGACCCAAAGCCGACCGAAATATCCGTCGCCATTTCCGTCGCTAACAGCAACGAGCCAAAGCCGACCGAAATATTCGTCGCCATTTCCGTCGCCATTTCCGAATATAAATGTAACTTTCTCTCATTTCACGCGTATTTTCCATCCCCCTCTCTATGTCTCTCCTTCTCCCTCTCCCTCTCCCTCTCCCCCTCCCCCACTCCGACCGTCTCCTCCGCCACTCCGACCGGCTCTCTCTATGTCTCTCCCTCTCCCCCACTCCGACCGCCTCCTCCGCCACATGCTGCCCCTTGCCCACGTTCGCAGCGGCGCCACCCCCTTCTCCGGCCGTCCTCGCTGCGACCGTTCGCCCATCCCCACCGTCCGCGACACCCTACCGTCCCTTCCCGCCACGCCGCCGTCCAAGTCAGGTGAGCACATCCCTTCTTTGTTTTTTTATTGTGTCCGATTTCTTTTCTAAAAAAAATTAGGGTTTTGAATTTTTTTTGTATTTGTTCGAAAATTTTATTGTGTCCGATTTCTTTTCTAAAATTTAATCTGTTTTTAAAAAAACTTTGAGGGGACGATTTAAAAAAAAATATTATTCTATCCCTTGCAAACACAAATTAAAAAGAAAAAAAGAAAAGCCTTAACAAATTTGAATTATTGATTTATTTATTGTACTCTAAATCTCTTATCTTTGAACTACCAGCATGACCGAAACTATGCGAGCCTAATGAAGTTACTTGATCTCTGTTGAGGTATGTTCGTTCAATTTTTATGATAATTTAATTTATGTTTAAATATATAAAATGACAATTGAATCTTGATTCTTTGGAATTGATTTTGAAATGGCAGGGATGGAGTCGAGTCAGCGAAGGACAATTTAATATACTCCACGGTACGTAATAATATACTCACATTCTTGTTAAATTATTTCTCATATAAGTTTTTGTTAATGTTTACTATGTTGTTTTAATATTTCACAGAGCTTTTTCAAGCATTCTAGTGAGGGGTATAGTTGTCATAATCAGTAGCAAAATTCTATTTGCTTCTTACTTGATCGATCCTCTGCCAATTCCGGAACACCATTCGATGCCTTAGCACGATTTTGTTTATTCTGTTGGATGTAATGTAGATTTGTGTATTGAATTATTTAAGCAATTTTGATCGTGTATTGAATTTTAAGCAATTATGTAAGCAATCGGGATCGGGTCGGATCCCGATCGCAAATTTTTTTTTTTTTTTTTTGGTACTTACCTACGGACTATTCCGTCGGTGTAGTGTCGGTAATACCGACGGGCGAGCCGACGGAATTCCATTTTTTTAAAAAACATTTAATACTTACCGACGGAAAATTCCGTCGGTAAATTAAAATAATAAAATTTAAGTCCAAAATATACCGACGGATCTACCGACGAAAAATTGATTTGGGATCCGTCGGTAAAGGCGACCCGGTTTGAAAACGGGTTGGCTTGACTGCCGACGGAATTAAATCCGTCGGTATAGGCGACCCGGTTTGAAAACGGGTTGGTTCGAATCCGTCGGGAATCCGTCGGCATATACCGACGGACGCATATTTTCCGTCGGTAACCACTACCGACCAATTCATTGACGACGGATAAAATCCGTCGGTAATTCCGTCGGTAAGAGCCAATACCGACTGAATATCCGTCGGTATAACCGTCGGTAAAACACCTCTTTTTTGTAGTGGATTTTTAGTTAAAATTGAGATAATTTTAAATGCAAACTAAAATTAAATCATGTCATTTGAAATACATTTATTTTTAAATCATTTATACCTACTCAAATCAAATCCCCTCATTCAAACACAAAAAATGTGTGAATAAAAATCTAAGTATTTAAAATCCATTAATAATCCAAACAAGTGGAGTGAATTTGGATAATGGATTTCAAATCCCTCCATTGATTGGGTGTGAGATTGCTCGTATTTGTGCTCATTATTGTTATATTATTGTAGCATTTTGATGTGATTTTGGTCGTAATTGATAGAAATGGTGCTACTAACCTTGTTGTCAAGAAATGTGTTCAAAGTGTAGGAAACAAGGTGAAATAGTCCATTTTAGAAGGAAAACGAGCATTGGCGCATGGGAATTGATGTTCGGTTGAAGGACGAGTAAAGAAAGCCAAGAAAAATAGAAGAAAAAGTCCAAGGAGCAGAAACCAAACGGGCGGTCGAGTGAGCCCACACTGGCGGTCGAGTGAAATGATTTCACACTGGCGGCCGTTTGAGCCCACACTGGCACCCGTTTGGGATCTGGAACCCAGTTTTGGTTTTATATGTTTTTCTCACTCGGCCGGCCGTTTCACCTCACACTGGCGGTCGAGTGAACTCACATTTTCGGGTTTTTTTGCGAATTTTGAAGAACTTCAAGGATCCAAATGTTAATTTCGTCTCACACATTTTTGGAAGCTTTAAATAACTTCAAAACTCAGTTTGTAAAGAGGCTTGGCCTCACTTTCACACACTCAAGCCCTAGTTTCACTCTTAGGTAGATTTTTAACATATTTTGCAAGTTTAATTCCATAGATTAGCTTCAAATTTAGTATTTAGGTTGGGTGCTTGAAGATTTTGGCTACATTCACTTGTAATATTCTAGATTGTTGAAGAAACAACAAGGTGACTTCAAACCATTCTCTCATTTTCTATATAATTTCGTATTTAATGTTTATCTTGATTTCTTTTGATGTTTTAGTCATGGGTGTTTTTCAAAACACCATGGGCTAAGTTTATTTATGCTTTGGGTGTTTGAAACCATGTGAATATTTAGTGTTAAAATTGTTTATGCTTTGATTATTGTTGATATTTGGATTGTTGCTTCTCTTATTGGGTTTTATTGGTGCTTTGAGTATTAGCTTCTATTAATCCATATTTTGAGACATGTTTAGCGTAGACGAGAGTTACATGAACATGTTTAAATTTATGGTGTGAGTTGTTGGTATACAAATGCGTTTATTATACTTTTAATTCGTCGAGAGAGAGTTAATCGTATTAGAACTCCCATTAGGAGACATTAATTACTTAAATGGTTATTTGGGTAGTTGGTGAGGATTAGGAAGATGTCTTATTACCGGGTTTGGGAACACCTTAGACGTAAGGCTATAGTACCCGAAGGGAAACGATTTTCATCCTAGCATCTTGATGCTCTTAGCAAATCCAAATTGAAGCATAAAAATGGTATAAGCAATCCCGCTCGATTTCACTAGGTAGAGAACACCCGAAGCATTCCCACACTTGCACTTCTTCGAATCTAGTTCGTAGTTGTTATTTGTTCTTACTTGTCATTTTCTTGTTTTGTTGATTTAGTTATTGAATTACTTGTTAGCCTTTAGATTGTGTTTAGTTTAATTTATTGTCTTTAGATTATTGTTTAGCTTTAGTTTTGCATCCAACTCCCGAAACCGTAGCTACACTAGTTATGCCAACATACAACTCTAGGGATCTATTGCACTAGCCCACCTCCCGTGGTTCGATACTACTTGGTCGAAATACTTACGTGTATACTACTACGATCCCTTATGCTTGAGGGGAAGTAGTTAGTCAACATATAATGACTAAAAATTCGTTCAAGTCAATCCAAATGGGACCTTATATATATACTCTAAAAATAGAAAAAAATTATATATACTTCACCTCAAAATGTCCACAACTTTTACATAAAATGTCATTACTTTTAAACCTATTATACGTACAATTCAACCAATTTTTACTCTCTAAATTTTTTACTACTCAAAACCTCAATCTTATAAGGTAGCATTACTTGAATATTGTTGAATTAATTGTAAAGTAATATTGTTTAAAATCTAATAAATACTACATTCGTTCAGTTTTATTTGTTGCTTTCGATGTTTTGTATAGAGTTAAGAAACTATATTTTTAAAAAACAAATTTACCCTTCACCAAAAAAATAATAATTCAAAATTGAAATATATTCTTCTATTAAAAGGAGGAATTTTAGGGATACACGTATGACTATTTTAGAAAGAAATATGAAAAAATAGTTAAAAACAACAATCAATTTTTAAAATAAAATTTAACTAAAAATGATAATATGAAACAAAAAGAATTATATTTTAAAAATAAATGTATAATATTGCCCATTTTATGGCTAATGAATTGTTTAGGACAAGAAAAGGACAGGTTTAGATGGAAACAAGTCATATATGGATTGGTATATATTGTCAAAAGGTAAGTATATAGTTGGAGTTGGTGATTTTGTAGTCAGAAAAAACAAGCCCTTCTTAGAAACATATGCATATGACCAATTAATAGATCCCAAAGACAAACAACAAATGACCAAAAGAGAAACCTACCTATATTAATATTATTGTAAGTCGTTAAACAAATTGTGGATTAATTGTCTTTCAATGTGTACCCAAATTCTAAATATATATAATCCAACATATTCATCATGTAAATAATGTGGTATATTCATATGACAAAATAAAATATTTAATTGCTATAGATTCTTATTAACAGAATTCAAGACACGAAATTAGTGTAACAAATATGTGTCGTCCAGAGAGATTGGAATATCTTAAGCATACTGTAATTTGATTATGTATTGTTATAAACTATGTTTTTAAGTGTTTTTTCTTTTTTCTTATTAGCATTGTTAAATGGAGATGAATTTAGTGAGTTGAATATATATATTTGGTGTATAATGAACTTTACCTATGACTTATCAGTTGATTATATATAATTATCCCAGTAAAAAATTTAAATATATATATTAGCTGTAAAGTGCATTTAATTAGAGATGCCAAAAAGTTAAAGCTCAACTGAAAATGAAATAAAGTAAGCAACAAAATTGTATGACGCCGTCAATTTCATTAAAAAATTGAACATTTATTGAAACGAATACATTATCATTATAAGATGAGACATTTAATATTTAAATTAAATGTACTTTTAATTATTACTCCATTATATCAACTAATATATCAACTAATCATTTCTCATACTTTTTATAGATGAATACTTTTGTGTGGCACCCTTGCAAAAACGTACCCCATTAATTAATTACTTTGATTTCTGTATATAGGTTAAGAGTATGAAATAAAAGACATAAAAAAAAGTTTGAATTAGACGATTAAGAAACATTACAAAATAAGTTCGACGTGACATTAAAAACCAGCTAAACTATATTTTATTTTAAGTAAAAGTAAAGGATTTTTATATCTTTCCCAATGGGCAGCTGGCCAAATAAATTCTATTATAGTAAGAAATTGTGTTTCACCTAATCCTTTTAATTGTGCAAGTTGCAAAAACCGGTGGAGTTACGTTTCATTTTCAATGGGAGATCCACAAAATTCTTCAATTTCACTATCTTGAATTTTTTGTCACTTTTCTAACATTTCCTAACCATAATTAATTCCTTTATTTAGTTACCTACTTCAGCTTACTAGATAATTAAATAATTTCCTAACCATAATTAATTCCTTTATTTATTTTGTTACCATAATTAATTCACTTTTCAATGAATTCCTTTATTTAATTACCTAGCTACTTCAGCTTACTATAGTTTTGTCAGCTTAATAAAATTTCCTAACCATAATCAAATGTTAAAAAAATGATAAATGATGAATTAAATAATTATGAATGTGATTTTTTTAATGAATTTGATAATTATGTTTATTATTTACAATTGTATCCAAAAAAAATTTAATATTTTATTTGATTCTATTTATACTGATTGGTTTATAAATTTACCAAATTTATAAAATTCTAAATCAATTATTATTGGAACCGTAAGACAATCAAAATCTTAATTAATTTATGATTTAAAAAAATATTTCTTATTGGCGTCAATTAATATCCAATATCCATCAAATCAAAACAGGAAAAAAAAAAAAAAAACTCAATCACTTTCATAATATATTTTTTTACCTTCGATTTCTATATTTTTTTCCTTCTCTTTCTTTCTCCCAATTTTTTCCTTTCACTTTCCTTGTTTGTTATGAAATCTGCTTCTACTATTAAATTAGTATGGTTGATTATATTAGATGGTTTTAATAAAGAAATTATATTTAGCAACTAAGAGAATTTAAATTTGGGTGAATGACCTAAACTGAATAATTTATTTTTTTGCTTATGCTAATTAATTTATTTAATTAATATATGTATTTATATAAGGTTTGAAAAAAATGAGTCCATATGATTTTGAATTTTTTTAAGACATGATCTTATATTAGTAACTGAAATTTATATTGATGGTTTAATATATATATATATATATATATATATATCAAGGCACAGGGCAATTAATTGAGTTGAAATGGAATTATGAAAAGATGCATGCAGAAAAGTTCCGAATATTTTAATGATGATTTAAGAAAATATAATAATGAAGTGATATTTTGTTGCATTTGGGTATCTATATCATAAATTATTAAGGTATAGTTCAAAATGACCATTAAAAGGAATATTTTACTAAAACAACTAATTCTATATTGACCGTTGCAATTATGAGCTCTTTATGCAAAATCTTTTGGGCCAAATTATTATCTTAACTTTTAGCTGCACCTTTGAAGGAATGATGAACACTCTTAGTCAATAAAGTGAAAAAAAAGAAGGCCATGATTTCTTTTAAAAAATCGAAAGGAAAAAATAAAGATAAAAAAAGTGAAATAAGACGCCAAAAGATATATATTCGCGTTACATACAACAGAAAATTAAAGGCATGCAAGAATTGTGTTTACAGAAAATTAAAGGCATGCAAGTATGCAACACATTCTTTGAGGTGAGGAGCTTCTTAATTGATTCCCTTTTCGTAGCCATAACTATTAAAAGCAAGAAAAAGAAAAGGTAAAAAAGAAAAAAGGCCAGGCAAAACAAAATAAGAATGGGATGGGATTGACTGTACATAGAGCCGTCAAAACGGGCTGGGCCCGTTGGGCCAGCCCGCCCCGCCACTAAAAAGAGCGGGTTGGGCTGAGATTTTTCAAGACCGCCAAGAGGCGGGCCCAGGCGGGCTGGCCCGTTTGGGCCGCGGGCTTTGGCGGGGCGGGGCGGTCTTTGGCGGGCTGGCCCGCCATATTTTAAATTTCTTTTTTTAGTATTATAATTAATTAAAAAAATATAAAAATAAATATATAAACCTAAAATCCTAGCAAATCAATAGACAGAAACAAAGCAGTAGGCGCATTTTTTATTTTCCTCATCCACTTCTTCCTCAAGTTAGTTCCTTTTTCCGCTGTTCTTCCACCACTTGTGCCCCCAACTACCTGCGCCGAGGCTGCTCCTCCCCCACTTGGTATAATATATTTATATATCACACAATAAATTTATATTTGATGTTTTATTCTTAAAAACATCACATTCCAGGAATTAGTATTTAGTAATTAGAAAACTTAAAAGCAGCATAATATTAGTAATTAGAAAACTCAAAACAGCAGAATATTTTTAATAATTATTGTATTAGAGATTAGATTTTAAAGAATATTTCTATTCATTTTTATTTTATACATTTTTGCACTTTGCGCATTTTCTGTATTTATGTTTATGTATTTAATAATTTATGTTTATAAATTATGATTATCTTTTGATGATTTATGTTTAATATTTTGTAGATGATATAACTATATTTAATTTTGTTAGATAAATTTTAATAAATATTTAAAAAAAAAAAGTGTTGGCCCGCTGAAACCCGCGGCCCGCCCATTTTTGGGTTGGGTTGAGGTTTTGGTAGCCCGCTTGACAAACGGGCTGGCCCGCCCCGCCCCGCCAAATGACGGGCTTTTGCGGTTTTGGCCCGCCCCGCCCCGCCGGCCCGTCTTGACAGGTCTAACTGTACATGAATATATATTCAATGAATTTTTAATCCAATGTTTACATTAATTGATTTAGGGTGTAAATAGGCTGGACCATCCTGCCACATAGTTTTTAAAAAGTCTATTTACTTAAGTAGATTGAAATTAGACTTTGTAGAAAGTCTTATAAATCTAAATGTTAGACCTATTTAAAATTATATATATATAGATAAATATTTATATATTTTTTATAGTAAAAAAATTCTTAAAATATAATGCAACATTAATAGTAAATTAATTTTTTTTAGTACTTGAGAAAATAATTTTATGTTTTTATTTGAATTTATCATTGTAATGCATTTATTTTGATCGTGAATTTATTCGCAATTTTAAATATTGAACTGCGTTTTCGAATTTTTGTATTGAATAAATTTTATTAGGCTTCAAGCTCGTAGGATTGGCCAGTTTACTTAAAAAGGTCGGGTCATACGCGGCTAAATGAGTAATCACATAATAAGAGAGTTCTACCTAATCCATCTAGGGATTTTCTATGGTTAGGTAGGGGGTCCATCCTTCACAATAGAACAATTAAAAGGTGACACATCGTCCACCTTCGCTATAGTACGATCTAGCTTTGTCATGTGATAAAATATTTTTTTATTAAATATAAATATAAAATTACAAAAATATCCTTGTAATTTCTTTTAAAAACCCCAAAATTTGTAAATGAGTAATTTCATTTTGTCTGTAATTTAGACCTATTCAGTTTAAGTCCTTTAAATATATGTTTTTTCATTTGAATTTAATTAAGATTAGAGACAATCCTATAGACACAACTAGGAAAAGAGACAATAAATTATAGTATTACACAACTAGGAAAAGAGACAATAAATTATAGTATTAGGATTAAGGTCAAATTCATAACCAAATAACCAATTATGCCCTTATTCTTTCATCACACCAATATATTAAATTAAAACAATAATTTAAATTAAAATTAAGATTTTTAACTTCAAAACAATGTAAATTAAAATTATATTTTAAATTTGAATCATTTCATGGTCAACAATGCTATCTTCTATACCAGAAACATTCCATTTTGAAGTTACGAATTCGATGTTGCTGCAAATCTCATCTTCAAATAATCAATATCTTCGATCTGCAAATCTCATCTGTTTTGATGCAATGATTCCATATGCAAATTCCATCTGTGATAATCAATAATTCGATCTTCAAAATTCCATCTTCGATATGCGATCATCACCGAACTACCCAAAATAGAGTTAATTTTGAGTTTCTAAATCTCATCCGAGAACCATTACATTATCTAGGTATGCAATTTTATTCTAGTTTGTTTTAATTCAATAGGTGATAATTCGATTGGTTCATTGTTATTCCAATTTATACCCTGTCCGACACGATCTTCGATTTTTTCTAATTCTCCCCTGTTTTTTATTATGCGATTTAGGGTTCTATTGAACGTGTTAATTGGAGAAGCTAATTTACAGAATCAGAGATGGAATATGTTGTGATTTTCAAGTTCGAATTCGAGGATAAAACCCAATTGATCCGTGTTCAACAATCTTCAAAGTTCGAAAACATTGTTAATGAAATAATCGGTATGTTTGCCCATATTATCGAATTCTAAGATAGGCATGTGTTATTCTGTTGGTTGCATAAAGAATTGTTCTTTATCATTTGATTCTGATTTGGTTAGTTTAGTTGAATTTTGCCAGATTTCATTGGAAAAATTAGTTGAAGTTTATGTTTGTTCTACACAGTCTAAGAATTTAGTACTTGATATGCATAATTCACAAAGTTTGGGCGTTAGTTTGGCAATCAGTGATGATCGTGTTAATGCTTCTGCATCCCAGACTCAATTGTCAAATATACCTGATAATCGTGTTGACATTGCGTATGTTTTTTTTTTTTTTTTTGTTTAGATGATATTTTTTTTCATATGGTTTACAATCTTAGCTTATATGCAGCGTATATTTTCACATATGCTCTAAATATTTAGCATATATTTCAATATATGCATTAATTAGATATGTCTTCATTACCAGAATATTGAATCTCATATTAAAATAATGTATACAAATATAAAATTAATATTAAAAGATTCTAATTTATCAATCATAATTATGGGCAATTATTACCAGTTACATTTCATGGAAAGTTACAACCCACAAGTTTTAATTCAATCATCATTTAATTTACCAATCATAATTATGGGCAGTTATTACGAGTTTCATTTCATAAAAAGTTACAATCCACAAGTTTTAAGTCAATCATCATTAATATAATATTATTAATTTTAAATATATCCACTACTCCCCACAATTATCTCACGTAATCCATGAAACCAACAATATATTTTTGACATTTTTCAAACATATTGATATTCAATGGTAATTTTTTTCTATAAATAATATTATAATTACAATTTACAATTTCTAAAATGAATAGTTTATTTTGATATCCACGTTTTCATAATATGTACACGTCAATATTATAATAATACTTTTTATATATAACATCTATAAACAAATGATTCACATAATAATACTATAATTATCGTAGTAATCATAAATATAGATAAAAATGGTGTATTTTGCATTCTTACTGCACATATCACAATGTGCATATTTGTTTGGCATATACGTGCGCACATATTCCATTACGATTTGTTCCACGTTACTGAATTAATTACATCATATGTATTTTTTTTTTTTTTTGAAAGAAGCTTCTCCAATACTCCAACTTTGTTTTAGGAAGGTTTGAAATTTCGAACGCAATTATGATCGAGATTTCCGAGAATTTAATATTTTATCAGTTCCTATTTTAATTTAATATTTTATCTTATTAGGAAGGTTTGAAATTTCGAACGCAATTATGATCGAGATTTCCGAGAATGTAATATTTTATCAGCTCCTATTTTGAATTTAATATTTTATCTTAATTGAATATGCAAATTTCGGTTTTAATTATAAAGGAAGGTTAAAATTGTACTTTTATAAATCAAATTGTCCTTCTTCCTAACTTTTAAAATTTTTGTTTTTATTTCTAGTTTCTATAGGTGAAATGTCCTATATACTAATTACCCCTTTTCATTTTACCTCTTTTTTAATTGGGTTGGTCTGCTATGGACTCGAGTGCATGTTGTGCACCCTAGTCCATGTTGCACTTTTCAGTTTACTGACTAACAATTTTTGGTAAATGGTGTTGCACTTTTCAATTATTAAACTGTATAGTAATATTTTTAGTAATAATTGAAAAGTGCAACACCATTTACCAAAAATTGTAAATCAGTAAACTGAAAAGTGCACATGGACTAGGGTGCACAACATGTGCATACTTAGACTTTACCTTTTTAATTATAAATTAAATATTAAGATTTATTTATTTTATTTTTTAATTATAAAAAGTTGGGTCATTTAGGTTCGATGACTCGACAATCCGTTCAAAGTCCGACAGCCTCGTGATGGCCCGGCCCGACGCCGGTCCAAAATTGTGACAGGTCGGCCCGGCCTTGACCCAGCAAAGCCCAAAGAACGTGGCCCTGCCCAACATAGTTGTATATGTTATTTTATTATTAAATATTTTAAATTATTTAAATTTAAAAGGATATTGTTTTCATTTTATACTTATTAATTTACTCCCTCTGTCCCACAAAGATAGCTCCATATTCCTTTTTTGGTTGTCCCAAATTATAGTTCCATTTCCTCTTTTACTTTAGTATTAAATGTTTTTTTGTCAATTTTACCCCTAATTAATAAGAGTAATTAAGGCTTCGCAGATTTTGAAGAATGTGATTCCAAGGACAAAATTGACTCATTAGCTAAATTTGACTACATTTATTGATTTTTCTTAATATGTGTGTAAAGTCAAATGTAGCTATCTTTGTGGGACGGAGGGAGTAATTTATTAGTAGGGTGAAGTTGTGCGATTGCTCATTGCATAGAGCAAACGCACTATTGCGAAGTGCAATCATATACAAATAATTATATACATTGGATGAAAGATCCAAAGATATTTAATGCGTTTCCTATTATTAGGAAGGACGAAACCTTCCTAATGATAGAAAGACTCATCTATCTATTTTATCATTAATCATTTTTTTCCACTTGCATGCTAAAGTCCAAGCTCATATAATTACTTTACTAATTAACTAAATTTTCATTCAAGTAATTAATGTAAATTGATAGGATTTCTAATAAATTTATCAATTGTTGTGATAAATCAATATATACTCAAATCACACTATCTCAACCCTTGCTCGTACGATCTAACACAAATGCCCAACTCTTGTTGAAATAATCTTGCATCAACATAAGAATTAATCGAAATCGCGCAAATAATTAAATAAATACCCATTAATCTAATTAACACACCACCAATAGAATCAAACAATCTAAAATAAATTAAAAAAAATAAAAAATTCTTAAATTGGAACACCCAATTACAATAAATTTAGTCAATAACTAAATTAATAAATAAAAATAAACTCATAAAATATAAATAATAAAATATTAATCACCTTAATATCTTTAAATCATTGTAAAATAAAATACTGGAGTATATTGAAAACTAGCAAAAAAATAAACGTGGGAGCTCATCCACTGTTTTTCTCCCTGCTGACCCCTGTTTTTGTGTTGTTCCCCCAATTAAATCGGCGGCGGATATGGGCTGAATGGGCATGGGCCTAAGCAATTATTTCTAGCTTTCTTCCCCGGCGTGGGTTATGTGCCCCTCCATGAATATTAGATGCACTCCCCCTTCATTTTTATTAATTAAATATTCATGTAAAATACCACATTTATCCTTTTAGTAAAATATTAAAGATACATACATTTCCCCTCTAAAGACTCTAATCCTAATTGAATTAACCCTAATTCTAGGGCAGTAGTCAGCCGCCACCGACACCTCCACCTCCACATTTTTTCGGCGCCACCCATTGAAATAAAATTAAAAAAACTTAAAAATCTAAAAAAACAAAATTTTCATTTTTTGACAAACTAGTGTTGATCGACACTGATTCATTGACCATAAAGTATATAGTCGACAATAATTCATCGACAAAAAAGACCCTCGTTGACAACATTTTATCGAAAGAATTTTTTTTTAAAAAAATCAAAATTTTCGATAAGAAATTATCGACCATAATGTTTACGGTCGACAATTTCTTGTTGAAAAAAAATTAAAAAAAAAATTCAAACCCTAGCTAAAAAACTTAAAGAAACAAGGAGGGATGAGGGAGGAAGGGGGTGAGGCGGCGATGTTGGACGAGTGAGGAGGGCGGCGATGTTGGACGAGTGAGGAGGGCGGCGCCGCTACATGTATGCAGAAAAAAAAAAAAAAGGAATAAACGGTTGCGTGGGATCTACTCCATGGCCGATGGATTTGCAGCGACTGAGCAGAAAAAAAAATAAAAAAAATGAAGAAGATCAGGGGCCAGGTGGGTTGGGGTATATACCCTCCAGCTTTGTTTAATGCACTCCCCCGATACACATACCCCCTCAAAACACATGTAAAATAGATGCACTTTTCCTAAATTACCTATTATACCCTTATCTCTTTAAATTGGTTGATTTTAAAAACCAGATTTTTGAAATCCCGATGAATAGTAATATGAGTGTTTCTTTTGGATTTTGAATAGTGGAGGATTTAACTTTATGTCAAATCAAGTTGTAAGATTGAATGAGTTTGTATTATTATATTATTGTTTGGTGAGATTAAAATGATTAGTTGATTGTGTAATGATTAAATGTATTATATTATTGTATTATTATATTATTATAGTATTATTATATTATTGTTGAAAAAGAATATAATGATTGGAGTAATATTATATAGATATAACTTTATGTCAAATCAATATGTTTGATAGGGGTGGTTTTTTGAGTGGATTTTGAAAACCGGTTTTTAAATCCCGAAGTAAAACGGGTTTTGGATCTTGAAATCCAAAACCTAGTTTTTAAAACCAAAAGTAAACATCCCCTAATTTTCTCCCATTTCTTCTTCCCCACTCCATTCTCTCATTCATCTTCTTCTCCACCCTACCGTCTGCCGCCTCCCACCATCTGCCGCCTGCCGCCTCCGTCTAGCGCGCGGCGCCGCCACCTCATCCATCGTGTGGCGCCGCCTCATCTTCTTCAATGGCATCGCACGGCGGCGGCGCCGCCTCCTCCTCCTCCATTGCGCCGGCGCCGCTTCGTCCAGCCTCCGCCGCCCCAGGTAAGCATTTTTTTGGTCGACTCCATTTTTTGGTTGACTCCATTTTTTTCTGTTTAATGTACTCCGGATTTTTTTTTTACAATATTGAGTCGATCAAAAGCACTCTCGTGCACAAATTATTGTCGACGAAACTGTTTTTGGTCGACTCAATATTGTCGAAAATTTCAATTTTTAAATTTTTTTTTAATTCTTTTGAAAAAATCTTATTGACCGGAGTGTTTTTGGTCGACAAACCAGAGTTGACCGGAGTGTTTTTGATCGATAAACCAGAGTCGACCGGAGTATTTTTGGTCGACTCTGGTTTGTCGATTTTTATTTTTTACTTTTTATGGTATGTTTTTTAATTTCTGAGTTTTTATTTGGGGCGGCAGCGGCGGCCGGAGATTGGGTTGGGGCGGTGACTGCCGGAGGATGGGTTGGGGCGGCGGCGGCGACAACGGAGTCTCCTAATACCTCTCAAATTAGGGTTAGGGTTAGATTAATTTATGGGGAAATTAGGGTTAGGGTTAGATTAATTTATGGGGAGTGTATGTATCTTTTTGTAGTTTATTAAAAGGGCAAAACAGACCTTTTACATAAATATTTAATTAATATTAAACAAACCTGGCGGGGTATATACCTCAACCCAAAATTAATTCCACAATTCCGCGCATCAATAACATTGGTGAAATGTTCAGTGGGGGTTTGTAAACTCTGCTTCAAAAATTATTTTTTATTTAAAAGTTGCGAAGAAATTTAAAAAATAAGTAATTTGAGAAGTAAGGATTGGGCCTCTGAAAATAATTAAAAAAAGGCAAAGTCTCAAATGCACCGTGTGCACCAAACAGATTTGGTGCACACGGTTTTTAACCGCTATTTTCTATTATTTCTTTTTCTCCTTTATTTTTTCTCTGTTATTTTTTTTTTTGAGAGAAAACATATAATGGAGAAACCCTGAAAAAATGTCTAGTTCATCCCCATCGACTTCTCCGTCGGCGAGCACAAGCAATCCCCTTCCTTTCCCTTATTTTTTTTTTTTTTGAGAGAAAACATATAATGGAGAAACCCTAAAAAAAATGTCTAGTTCATCCCCATCGACTTCTCCGTCGGCGAGCACAAGCAATCCCCTTCCTTTCCCTCAACGTAAGCCCTAATTCCTTTTCCCCAAATTCAAAATTCATTCATAAACTAACCTAATTCCATCCACCCGCGTCAGCGGATCGCCCTTCGGCGTCGCTCTCTTTCTCATTCTCGTTCTGTTTCTTCTCTACAATTCTCTACAATAGAGTGTCTATTTTATTTTCGGCGGCGATGACGATTCCGGCGACTGATTCACCGATCTGCAACCAGTTCATCCCCATCGACTTCTCCGTCGGCGAGCACAAGCAATCCCCTTCCTTTCCCTCAACGTAAGCCCTAATTCATTTTCCCCAAATTCAAAATTCATTCATAAACTAACCTAATTCCATCCACCGCGTCAGCGGATCGCCCTTCGGCGTCGCTCTCTTTCTCATTCTCGTTCTGTTTCTTCTCTACAATTCTCTACAATAGAGTGTCTATTTTATTTTCGGCGGCGATGACGATTCCGGCGACTGATTCACCGATCTGCAACCGCCGTGGGCGTGGATTTCGTTTTGATTTTGTGATCTATTGTAATTTCTGTGTAGTATTCGGATTAATTTTTGTTGATCTGATTTTTCTTTATTACTGAAATATTAAAAAAAAAAAAATCAGGACAGAAGTCTTGAACCTATGACCTTATACCCATTTCCAAATATCGTAACCGCCAGGCTAGCAATTACTTTGTTGTTGAAAATTCGCGTTTTTGTATCTTATAGTTGGTCACTGGTCGCATAGGGTGCACAGGAGACCAACTCTTAAAAAAAACCCATCAATTTTAGCTTTTAATTTGAGAAGTAAGGATTGTGTTTTACTCTTTTTTTTTTTTTTTTTTCTCTTTTTTACAAAAATAACAAACCAAATTTAATGTAATTAATGCATAAAATCATATCAAATTTAGCAAATAAATACATGAATTTAAAGCAATTTTTACATCAATCAATAATGACACGATAAATTGTTATATTTAAATAAATATTTTATTTTTTTATATATTTAAACTGCGATTTTAAATTTATTTATTTTCTTATCATGTTGTGTGTCGTTATCGTATAGTGTCACATCAAAAAAAAATTGTGTTATTATCGTATTTGTGTCATGTCGACATATATCCTTATCGTATCGTGTTCATGTTTAACTTTATTGTATCATGTCGACACAAAATATAACATGGTAGTACAATTTGTTAGGTCTAGCGGAGAGAATATGATTTTTTTGACTAAGTTTCAAAAATATTGATTTTTTTTTTTAAACCCAAAGGTCCATTTATTCATTACATAAAACAAAAATTGGGAGGAAGTCCTACCACAAATTAAAATTCGTCTAAACATGAAAACTTTCAAATGATCTAGAAGTCCTAGCAATAACACGTGACTATTTTATTTTATCTAAAAGTTCGAACTTATAGAGAGGTGGAAAATTAATTTTTATATATTAATTCTTAATACTCCACCTCACTCGTGAGCCAGATTATCACCTAAGCTCTTACCCTTTGAGGAGGAGACCCATCGAATGAACAATTTAAATGGGTAAACTTGATTTCAATAGGAATCGAACCTAAAGTGTGTGGACGTGAACCTTTAGGCTCTGATACCATGAAATAATATTTGTACCAACTAAGTTGGTCCCTTGTAACAACTGAGCTATTGACTGAGAGAATATAATAATTACTACTACTATTATTCAAGATTTTATTTGTTGACAAAGAAACTTCATTTATAATTTTACAGCTATCGGCTTATTACAAAATTATTTAATTATTTCAATGTTTACCCAGCCAGTTGCCCTTTATTATGTCTCACATTATTCTTCTCTTGCAAAAAACAATGGACCTCGACGACCGAGCATTCAAGCTCGTAGGCTACAACAATTTCGTCCGAACAAACACCAACTCCGACCACTTCCCCGTACGCCGCTTCCACCACGTTGAGTTCTGGTGCGGCGACGCCACCAACACCGCCCGCCGCTTCTCATGGGGCCTCGGTATGCCCCTCACTGCCAAATCCGACCTCTCAACCGGAAATTCCGTCCACGCCTCTTACCTTATCCGCTCCGGCGACCTCAACCTCCTCTTCACCGCCCCTTACTCCCCCACATTATCCCACAACTCCTCCGCCGCCATCCCCACTTTCTCCTTCTCCGACCACTGCGCTTTCACTTCCTCACACGGCCTCGCCGTCCGCGCCGTCGCCATTCAGGTTGATTGCGCCTTTTCAGCTTACTCCACCGCCGTTTCCCGCGACGCCAAACCTGTGTCGCCACCGATTCTTCTGTCGGACAGCAAAACCGCCGTAGCGGAAGTGCATTTGTACGGGGATGTAGTGCTGCGTTTTGTGAGCTACGGCGATGACAGAGAAGCTGCTACCAATCAATGTTTTTTACCGGGTTTCGAGAAGGTGAATGATGAGGTATTATTAGAAAATATTATAAAATAAGTGTTGGTCTGCTATGACTCAAGTGCACCCTAGTACATGTTGCACTTTTCAATTATTAAAATGTATAATAATATTTTTAGTAATAATTGAAAAGTGTAACACCATTTACCACAAAACGTGTAAGTCAATAAACTGAAAAGTGCACATGGATTAGGGTGCACAGCATACACTCAAGTGTATACTAGACTTTACCGTATAATAATATATTATAGGAATAATATAATATATTATAGGTAGCAATCTTATATTTATGTTAATCTCAAATATATGCTTTATATTTATTTTCTTGTTTATATCACTTTTAATCTCTATATATATAGTGACCACTCTTATCATCTCATCATTAACGGAAATTCTTACATAATTCTCACAGGTATCCCTGGACTATGGAATAAGGAGGCTTGATCATGCAGTAGGAAATGTGCCTAAACTCGAGCCGGCGGTAGAATACTTGATGAAATTCACAGGGTTTCACAGGTTTGCTGAGTTCACAACAGAGGATGTTGGAACGGCAGAGAGTGGGTTTAATTCGTTGGCTCTAGCAAATAACGACGAGAATGTGCTGTTCCCTTTGAACGAACCGGTGTTTGGGACGAAGAGGAAGAGCCAAATACAGACATATTTGGAGCACAATGAAGGGCCAGGGGTACAGCATTTAGCGTTGATGAGTGAGGATATTTTTACGACACTGAGGGAAATGAGGAAGAGAACCGGAGTTGGGGGTTTCGATTTCATGCCTTCGCCACCGCCTACATACTATCGGGGTCTCAAGAGTAGAGCTGGGGATGTGCTGAGTGATGAACAAATTGAAGAGTGTGAGAAGCTGGGAATCTTGGTGGATAGGGATGATCAGGGGACCCTGCTCCAGATTTTCACCAAGCCTTTGGGTGATAGGTATGAATAATATATTTTTGGTTTTAGGCGACATGTTATATTTATCTTAATTAATTGTGTAGGCCAACAATATTCATAGAGATAATTCAGAGGATCGGGTGCATGATCAAAGACAAACAAGGAAAGGTTTACCAGAAGGGTGGGTGTGGAGGATTTGGAAAGGGCAACGTCTCGGAACTCTTCAAGTCTGTCGAAGAATACGAGAAAATGCTTGAATCCAAACAAGAAGGCACTGAAGCAGCAGCCTCCTAATGGCTTTCTGTAATTGACTATATATGAACTTGCATGTTGAATAAACTGTTGTCCGATTAGGTATATGTATTACCTAATTATATGACACAAAATAGAAAAAGAAGCTTGAGTTATCATGAGTATGTGCCATTACTAGCTAGTTTATTCATGGACTTCGTTGCTTTTTTTTTTTTAAATCAGTAAAGTAAGGTTTTATTGCATCCACAAAAAAATAGGGTACAAGAGATGGCCTTTATTCATGGTCTTCGTTGCTATTTTAGTTTAGATGTGCATGGATAGTGATGGTAAATGAGTTGAGTCGAGCGAGTAGTGTCAAGCTCTAACTCAAATTTCGAGCTTAAATTTGAGTTAGAGCTCAACTCACTAGAAACTCGTGAAACTCAAACTCAATTAGTTTACAACCTAGGAGGAACAACGTTTTCAACTAATTTCTTTTTACTGCTCGATCATCAAATGAAAAAGTACTAAAAATAATTTTATAAGGTTATATTAGCTCTTGAATCAAATGTGAGTTGAGTAAGTCAGTTACCTCAAGCGAGTTTGTGTTCAATGTAGTTTACCTCAAGCGAGTAAGCTCAAGTTTAGGCGAGTTGGGATCAACTGAGTCGTGTCCGTAGAAAAGATCAGCTAAGGTGATTCAATAGAAATGTCTAAGCTGACTTAGTCAACGAATTTGAACAATTGAGGGAAACAAATGAGGTTTAGTCAGTTCTGTTCAAGTCGATTGAATGTTCAACTAGAAGTTAAGCAATTATGTATTTGTTACAGAACAGTTATTATGTTGCAGCTGATTCGGGTGGAATTTACACGTTTTAGGGGCACATGTGAAGCATGTTTTGATGTGGAATTCATTGATTTATGCATTGATTATGATTGTTTGAGCCAAAATGAGAGAAAGGTTGCGTTTTGTCGATTTTGTAGAAAATACGATGGAATTTGGAGCAAAACACCAACCATACTTTACTGGATCAGGAAGAGGAGTGCACCGTTGGATTCGTCTCGAAAAATGGAGTGGAATGAAAAAAAGAATCGAGTCAATCGGAGGTCGGAAGCTCGAGATACGAAGAGACGAAAAAACATGCCCGGGTAGAATCAACCCGGGCGGGTCAAAAACGATCCGGGCGGGTCAAAACGACCCGGGCAAGGCCAAAATTGATGGAGGTTCGAATTTGGCCCGGGTGAAACCCACCCGGCCGGGTGGGATCGACCCGGGCAAGGCCAAAATTGATGTTGCTTCGACTTTTGGCCGGGTGGCATGCCCGGGTGGGAGCCACCCGACCGGGTGACCTCATTCTCGGGGGTTTTTGGCCATTTTCTCCATTTTTGAGGGACCAACTTGCAATTTTGGCATCCAAACCCTTCCCCAACACTATATAAGACCTCATTCTTGAAACCCAAGACATTCTCCCCCAATCCACACATAGTTACACATACTTGGAGGTGTTTTGGCCATATCTTCATCAATTCTTCACCAAATCAAGGAAGAAAGGATGCAATAGCTCCCAAATTCCATTCCCTACCACATTCTAGACTAAGTTTTCTCTTTCTTTTCCTTTTTATTTAGTTATTTCATTTGGATTTTGTAATTTGATTATGTTATTTGGATTTTGTAATTTGATTATGTTAGTAGTTAGCTAAACACTTTGTGGTTCTAAGGCATTGTAAGACTTGGATTGATGTTTATGAGTAATTTCTTGTTTTAATTGGTGTTTATTTCTTATTTGCATATTCAATTATCCATTGCAAAGCATGTTGTTAGTGGCCATAATGATTTGCTTGATTCATTGTTAATTGGGATAGTATCGAGAGATTTATTCCATTTAATCGTATGCGAATGTGCAACCCGGTATTATTATGATCTCGAGAGAGGATTAATTATCGGAGAGGGAATCGAATGATCTTAGGAGCTATTTTAGATGGTGTAATGTTTGTGATGTAGACATACGAGCTTATATTACATTGCGTCTTTGAATTAGTTTGTATCGAGAGATCGATTAGTTCTTCTTGTGTGATCACCCTATTTGAGATAACCTTAATGGCCAATTAAACGAGATAACTCTCATAAACGGACATCTAAGAACTACAATTGCCTTGGAACCCACCTTTTCTCTTTGAGTTTACATCCACTTTACTTTCGTTTTGTGATTTGTATGCCATTTGATCGATTTTATCTTTGCTCTTTGTTGCTTATTTGTGACACTTGGTAGGTAATTTTAGAGTAAATCACCATATTCAAACTATCGATCACGTCTATTTAGAATTCGACTAGCAAACTACTACTTTTACGCTTAACCTTCTTGTGGGATCGACCTCGTGTTTATCACGCTACGATAGACACCGTACACTTGCGGTTGTTTATTTTAGTGTTGCATAACACGTGTATCAGCAGCCATCTTGCAGTTATCTTCTCAAGCAGTTAAGAACGATTAGACTTTATATTAGTGGTATTTCACATTTTTAAGGTAATCAACATCAAACGAGAGTGATTTATAGGAAGTGAACTTACACATTTATTACAAAAGTGTTGGGTGATTAAACATAAGAGTTTTGAATATTTTCGCATTGAGTGTATTCTGGCTTGGTGTGAAGTATATTGACTAATCTCATTTGTTGATTGGTTGAATTAAGGAGCTTATCACATATAGTGGATATAGATCATTTGATCGAGTGGTTAGTGTGAAAATTGCTCAAAATTTATGTGTTTAATTCACATAGTTTTATAGAGTTTTATTACATTTTTTACACTAAATTGACTAGGGGGAATTTCAGAAATAGCCTAGTCAAACTACTACTTATCAAAAATGGCCTTACTTATACAAAATATACAAAAATGACCTTCTTTTATTTAATTAATTAAAAAGAAAGAAAAAAGAAAAAAACACAAGCACAATAAACAACCAACCCTAAACAACTCTATTAAACAACCCTAAACAACCATAAACAACCCCAAACAAGCTCATAAACAACCCTAAACAACCTTAAACAACCCTAAACAACCCCAAACAAGCCCAGTAAACAACCCTAAACAACCTCAAACAAGTCCAGTAAACAACCCTAAACAACTCTAAACAACCTCGAACAACCTCGAACAACCCTAAACAACCTTAAACAAGCCCAGTAAACAACCCTAAACAACCTTAAACAACCCTAAACAACCCTAAACAACCCCAAACAAGCCCAGTAAACAACCCTAAACAACCTTAAACAACTGTAAACAACCCTAAACAACCTCAAACAAGCCCAGTAAACAACCCTAAACAACTCTAAACAACCTCAAACAACCCTAAACAACCTCAAACAAAAACCCTAAACAACCTTAAACAACCTCAAACAACTTCAAACAAGCCCAGTAAACAATCATAAACAACCCTACACAACCCTAAACAACCTGAACGAAAATTTTGAGAAGCTAAGAAGAAGAAGATAGAGAAGTGTTTGCGCGCAGAAGCTTTGGGAAAAAGAAAGAGGGGATTTTTTCTTTTAACAAAGAGGGGTTTTTTCGATCTGTGAAAGAAGATGAAGAAGCGAAGAAGAAGAAGATGGAGAAGTGTTTGCGCGCAGAGCAGAAGCTTTGGGGAGAAGAAAGTGTTTTTTCAATCTGTTCTATAGGAAGGAAGAAAGGGTCTTTTAGTTTTTTACTTTTTAATTTTTTTTATTGCAATTAAATTTGGTCAAAGAGGGATAAGGCCAAAATTAAATATGCAGTGGGTTATCCGGCCATATTTGACAATTTCCACAAATTGACTAATTGGACTTGATTTGTTGAAAGAATGTGATTTTAGAGCAAAACACGCTTCAAATATATTGTGAATAATCCAGAAGAAAAAGAAAATAATTTGGACCAATTTTCCAATCATTTTCGAGTGCCCAAGTAGTTATATTGAAGGTCCAATTTTCGGCCCAAACCATTTGCTTGCTTTGAGTGTAACAAAGAGAGAGAAGCAAGGCCCCATGATATAATCAAAGCAATAAAAGGTAGATCAAATAAAATAAAATAAAATAAACCTAGGACCATAAGCTCACAGGTCGAGTCAGAGGCCGGAGTGCCATTAAAACCTTGCCTGGGAAAATCCTCCTTAGGGATAAAACTCAGATCAAGGAAAAAGATACACTCCTCTACAAGTCAATGTCTATAGAAAACAGAATATAGATCATTATACAGAAATGATAGTAAAAAGTTTGGGGGAAGCCCCTCCAGACACAAACAAAGTCAGTTTTTACCACAACATCCGCCGCTTGGTTGGCCTCTCTAAACACATGTGAGTATCTAATGTGCATGTCCTGTGTAAGAGGGTGGACCTGGCTCCAAAGGCCTTGCAGACGCCAAGGAATAGAGGGGTTGGTGCTCATAAGAGTGTCAATCGTGAGGGTCGAGTCCGACTCAATCCAAAGGAAGTGTCATCCCTGATCATGAGTATACTTGATGGCCATAAGAGCAGCTATCAGCTCAACCTCAAGAGGGAGGCCCCAACCTACCTTTGTAACAATCGCAGCCATAAAGAATCCCCTGAAAGTCCTGAAAACCACCCCTGCATGAAGGTTACCCGGGGAAGAAGTAGCACTGTCGTCCGTGTTAACCTTGTACCAACCTGGATCAAGTGAGAGCCAAACCACAGACGAGTCGTGTCTCGTCGGTCTATGTCTGCTCGAAACTCCAAAGGCTCGGGCAATCAGTAGATCTCGAACCGTACCGTCCGAATAACCCCTACAAATGGTGTTGGCCTCCTTGATACCTAAAATGATTTGTGTCATGCATCTCCTAACAGAGGGCGAAATCCCGTCGAAAATCACTATATTCCGCATAGTTCAAACGACCCAAATAGCTTTGACGAAGCCCGTCCTCCACAACTCCAAAGACTGCTGGCCCAAGTGAACTTTTGTGGCCTGAAGGAAGATGTCTAGGAAACTGATTCCAGAGTGAATCATGACCCCAAATAAGTGGGTCAGTCTACTCAGAATATCCACTATGAACGGGCATTGGGCCAGTAGATGATCAAGAGATTCTGAGTCCCTGCGACACAACACACAAATCGACGGACCCTGAATCCCAAAAGACGAGAGTCATTCCGACGTGGATAGCTTGCCCCAAACCGCTCTCCTAATCGCAGTGGAGCGACACATGGGTATGAAAGTGCCCCAAATCCATGACACCCAGCTAGGCCTGGGCAAGGGTGACCTAAGCAAACTATATGCCATGCTAGAAGAGAGTTCCTCTAAAAGGGAGCCCTCCCAAATACGCCTGTCAGGTCCCCTAAGCATCGTGATCTGTAGAATGTCCCTGACAATCTCCCTAAAACTTGTGATAAAACAACTCGGGAAGTGCCAACAATCATCATAGAAAATATAATCAAAGGGTTTGACTATTTACATTTCCTTTTAAATGGATGCACACCCCCTATTGATGCATTCTCCCTAAAATCGGTTTAGGATAGATGTACCCCTTCAATTGTCCTAAATACCATTTTGTCTCTAAAAAACAATTTACTAGACAGACCCCCAAATTCTAGTTTCTCTTCTTTCTTTTCTTCTTCTTCTTTTTCTCCTTTCCCACATCATTTCTTCTTCCCCATTCCCTTTCTCCTCTCACCTAACCACCACTCACTGCCGCACCCGCTTTCTCTCTTCATCCCTCTTTTTTTCCTCCCGCCTCCATTCGCCACCGCTCTCTCTCCCCCCTCTCACTCTCTCTCTTCTATTTTTTTTTTCCTGTAAAAAACTCCCTTCTCTCCCCCTTAAAAATTAAAAAATAAAGCACGCTGCTCCCATACAAAAAAAATGCTATTTTTCTATTTCATTTCCACCCCCAATCAAATTGAGTTGTTGCCCGCTGTCGGCAATGTTACGTTCCTCTGCTCACGGTGGATTGGTAAAATATGGGTGCGGGTCTGCCTTCTTCCAATTAGGGTCTGATTATTTACACCTCCGTTTCAAATAGATGCAATCCCCCTAAAATCGACCACATCCTTTTTAATTGTCTTAAATGCCCTTATCTCCATAAAATTTTTATTACCACCCACACCTACACCAAATTCTAATTTCATCTTCTCCATTTCATTTCCCCCACCAACCCACCACCCACACCAGCCGCCATTGCGCCCTCTCCCACTCTTCACCGGCGCGGCCCCCTCCCTCGGCCGCCGTCTCTCCCCATTTCTATATATATATATAAAAAAGTCCTGCAACGGCCGCTCCCTCTCTTCACCGGCGCGGCCCCCTCCCTTGGCTGCCGCCACCGCTGCTCCCTCTCTCTTCTCCCTTTTTTCCTTTTTTTCTGCTTTTTTTTCTTACCCCATTTCGCCGGCCCACCCCACCTCACCCCTATTCGTCGCCCCACCTCTTCTTTCTTCTTCCCTCCCTCTCTTCCCCTGTTTTTTTTCTTCTCTCTTCCCTTCCCTCCCCATTTGTCGTCGACGGCGGGTCTACCCAATATGCCGGCCGCCCCCTCTGATTTTGTCCAATATGTTGGCCACCCCAGGTTTGTCCGCCGCCCCCTGGTTAGTTAGGGTTTTCTACTTTATGCAGAAACCCTCTTTTTTTTAAAAAAAATTTTCGACCATGTAATGTCGATCAAATACACTTTCGTCGGTAAATTGTTGTCGACGAGAGTGTATTTGGTCGACATTACATGGTCGATTTTTTTTTTCGACCAATCATTTTCGACCATATTCACTCCCGTCGATAAATCGTTGTCGACGGGAGTGTATATGGTCGACGCTGGTTAGTCGAAATTTATAAAAAAAATGTGATTTTTCTAGGTATTTTTTGGATTTTTTTTGATTTGGTGGTCACCGAAAATGAAGTCGTAGGAGGTTAGGAGTGGTGGTTTAGAGAAAAGAGGAAAGGAATGACCATAGGGGATGCATTCAGTATAGGTGCATTTAGTATGCTATATTTTATATTTTAATGTAGGTATTTTTAATTTTTCGTCCTACTATTTTATTAATAAACTGATTGAGAAAGTGCATCTTCTGAAATGGAGGTGTAAATAGTCAGACCCTCCAATTAAATATGATGGGCTTCGAAATTAAAAGGAATGTTAGCCCCTTTAATTCACGTGGCTTTGATTATGGGTTTGACTATTTACACTCCATTTTAGATGGATGCACTCCTTTTTAATATATTAATTAAATAATAGTGTAAAACTTAAAATTCTCTTTAAGTAAAATACTACTACTAAATGCACCTCTATTATTATTTACAACCCCTTTCCACATTTAAGCACTAACTCTAATTGCAGACGATGCCATTTCCACCCTCCGCCACCGTCGTCGACAGCACGACCACTATAATCTCAGGAAAAAATAAACTTTGAAATCTCAAAAAAGAAAAAATTATAATTTTCGATAGACCAAGGTCGACCTTATCCTTATGCACTCTCGTCGATAAATAGTTGTCGAAAAAAAAACAATTTTTTTTTAAAAAAAATTCGACACACTATTGTCAACGAGAGTGTATATGGTCGAATCTAGCTTCTCGATTTTTTTTAAAGAGAGAGAGAGAAAGAATATAT
Source organism: Galeopsis tetrahit (assembly GCA_963675135.1). Lineage (NCBI taxonomy): Eukaryota > Viridiplantae > Streptophyta > Magnoliopsida > Lamiales > Lamiaceae > Galeopsis > Galeopsis tetrahit. The sequence continues at coordinate 71,330,415 of OY776124.1, forward strand.
TTTAATAAAGTATTTTATTTTATTATAAGTATTTGACAATACGTGGTATCTTTTTATATAATTTAATGTTTTGTTGTTTTTATTTTATGAGTTTAATTCTATTTATTAATTTAGTTATTTGTTTGGGAGTTTGGATTTATGGTGAAATTAGATTTTTAGCTTGATTTTGATTGTTTAATTTTATTGAGTGATGTATTGATAATATTATTGGGTATTTATTTGATCAATCGCATGATTTCAATTATATATTAATTTGTATGTTGATGCATCATTATTACGATGAAAGTTGATATTCATGTTTGATCGTATGAGTGAGGATTGTGATAATGTGATTTGAGTTTATATTGGTTTATCACAACGGAAGTTGGGTGAATTCATTAGAAATTCTATTAATTTACATTAATTACTTGAGAGAAATTTTAGGTAATTAGTGAAAGAGATTATAGGAGTTTGTATTTTAGTATGCAAATGGAAAAATATGATTAATGATTAAATTAGATTAGATAGAACCCCCTTGTTATATGATTACCCAAATAAGAACAAGTTTATTGATCCTCTCGATCTTAGGTGCCTAATTAGATACCGTACATTTTTAGTGATTGCTCTCATCATGCACCAACCAATGAATTAAACATTCAAGTTAAGCTTTAATTGATTTTCACGTAATGAAGAACACCCCCACTCTCTTGATATTTGATCATCATTTTACTTGTTCTTCTTAGTTAGTATTTATTTTGTTTAATTTTGCATTTAATTTTAATTGCACCTCATGTTTTATCACTATATCACTACAAAAAACGCGGAGTTTGCCGACGGAAGGCTACCGACGGAATCCATTCCGTCGGCCGCCCCGACGGATCGCCGACGGAATTTTCGAAACGACTGACTCCCGACGGAATCCAAGATCCGTCGGGACCGTCCGACGGACTTCCCGACGGAATTCAGTTTCGCGGCCAAACGGTGTCGTTTAGCCTTACTTCCCGACGGATTATTTCCGTCGGCCGTTCAAATTTCGACTGCCGACGGAAAATATCCGTCGGTAGCCGACCCGCTTTGACTCACCGCCTCGGATACCACGGAAAATACCACGGAAAAGACGCGTGTCATTAATATTCGCGTGCTACCGACGGAAATATCCGTCGGTAGCCAGAATTTTTTTTTTTAAATAAGAACTGCCTTCGGCAGTTCTTCCTCATAAGGAAAAAAAAAAAATTCCTTTCGTCCCCCTCTCCCTGTTCATCTCCTGTTCTCTCCTCGTGGATTGGATTTTCTTGTGCGTGGTGCGTGGATTGATCGAGAAAGGGCATAACGATTATCTACTCCAATTTTCTTCAATTTAAACGGTACGTTTTATAAATTCTTAATTAATTTTAATTAAGTTATTGTATTATAAATTGCATGTTTATAATTATTATAAAACTGTTATTGAATTATTATAAATTGCATGTTAGTTCGTATAAAATTTCATGTACGTAGTTGATGAATATATATGTATAATTAATTCAAATATATGTTAGTACGTGGATTATATGTTTTTTATTGGTTAATTGTAATTAAAAATTGCATGTTAGTTCAAATATATAATGTAGTTCTTGTTAGTTCGTTTTGATAATTAAACTAGGTTATTATTGTTGATTAAATTAGTAATTATTCTTATAATTAAACTAGGTTATTATTGTTGATTAAATTAGTAATTATTCTTATAAGTAGGGGTGTTGTACGGTATGATTAATATAATAATTATTGTTATTGTTTAAATTAAGTCATTATTAATTAGTTTGGTAAATTATTTATTTCATTAGTAACGTGATTTTGTTATTGATTAAATTAGGAAATTATTGACTTAAATTACTAAAATGTTATTAATTAAATTAGGAAATTATTGATTTCATTACTATATTAATTATTGATTAATTTATTATACTTTTAAATTTTATTTATTAAAATAGATGAGTCAAGATGCTAGTGGGGCCTCAGGATCTCGACGTAGGAGAACCTCACTTAGGCCTGTTGAGCCTGCTACGTTGACGTCGTCGGCATCCGTTCCACAGCATTCGCCGCCGTCATCTCAGTCGTCGGCAGCTCGTCGACATCCCACGCGTGCCCGAGAAACCAGACTGAGAATATGGATTGAAGATAATGTACAGTAAGTAATTAATTAAATAATTTTAAGGTTTAACAATATTTAATAGCATCAATTTTTGTACGTTTTTTAATTTATAATGTGTTTGTTTCTTAATATATATATAATGTCACAGCTTACTTCCTGGTAATGAGATATCGAAGATTTGCACTGAGGTGATTACTAAGTGCAAGATTGCTGCGAATGCCTACTCTTGGCTGAAGGTGCCGCAGACGAAAAAGGATGAATACTGGGAGGAATTTCAGGTATTTGAGTGCATTCAATTAAATATTAATAAACAATTTATTATATATATTATTTGATAAATATGCTGATCGAATATGTGCAGAAACATGCTTATTGGCATAGGGAGTTTTTTTCGGACAACGATATCCACAGGCTCTGGGTATCTTCATGTCAGTCTAGGTATAATGAGATTATGTACACCTGGAGGACTGCTTGGCGTAGTCGTGGCGTGGAGCAGACGACGTTGGGGGAGGACGATGGAGTCGACGTGTGGAACACGTTGACCACGTATTGGAGTAGCCCGGAGTACGTGCGGAAGTGTGCAACTGCTCGAGCCAACCGTAGAAGTGATGTGGGAGGTGGGATGTCAAGGCATCGGGGGGGGGGGGGGGCGATCCGCGTATGAGCACTCAATTGCTCTAGTAAGTGTTCACTAAATTTATTTCAATTATTTATATTATAATATTATATAAAATAATTTTTATATGCTCATTTGGTACAAAATAGGAGCGGGATCTTGGGCGTGAACCCACTCACGTGGATCGGTTGAACGTTCTTCATCCGTTTGATCGAGATTCGCAGACGTCCACATATGGACGCACTACTGAGCTTCACGTAAGTTTAATTAAACTGTGATGTGTTTTTTAATATTTAATTAATTAAATGTATTGAACTATGTATTAATTTAATATTTTTGTAATTATGTAGTTGAATGTGAACCGGAGGATTGCAGAGGCGACGACACAGGCTTCTGCTGATGAAGCCGGGCCCAGCGCCACCCCTCCGCCTGATCTTAACCGGATTTACCTGGAGGAGGCCCCGGCTGATCAAGGACGGGTCCTTGGCCTTGGCCGGATGAGCCGCTCAGTGAGAGCTGCGTCGTCCAGTTCGTCCCAGCGTGCATCGCAGGCCTCTGTATCCTCCACTGCTGCTCCTCCGGACCCGAACATGGTCAACTGGATGAACCACTACTTCCGACAGATGGCTGACACTATGGGTCGATCGTTGGGGATGCCTCAGGATCAAATAGATACATGCTTTGCACAGGCGATGAGTGTCCCCCCTCCTCCGCCTTTCGCTGCTCCGGTTGGTCCATTTCCCCCTCCGCCTTTCGATGCTCCGGTTGGTGGTTCAGTTCCCCCTTTCAATGCTCCAGATCAAAATCCAGATGCAGCCGCAGACGACGGCTTGGATGATTTCATTGGTGGTGATGACTTTTTTGTACCGTATAATGGTTGATGTTTGAACTATTTATTTTTCTGTCGAACTATTTATTTTTCTGTCGAACTATTTATTTTTCTGTCGAACTATTTATTATTCTGTTGGACATATTTATTTCGGTTGATGCTTGTTTGTCAATGAATTGTTTATTTATGTTATTGTTTTTAATTTATACATAATACATAATTTTTCGTTAGATTTTGGTATAAAGTAAAGTATTTTTTAATTTTTTTTTTCGATTTTTTTTTATTCCGCCAATGTTACCGACGGAAATAAAAACTCCGTCGGTAGTGTCTGCCGACGGATATTCCGTCGGCCAAGTACTCGACCGACGGAATTTTGGGCGGCAACATACCGACGGAATTTCAGAATCCGTCGGTAGATTCAAAATGTACGCACCGACGGAATTTCAAAATCCGTCGGTAGCGCGTAATATTTACAGAAGCTTTTTTCCCCTTTCTCACTCAGTCGAAAAAAATCGTGGAAATTGTAAAAATTGTATGAGAGCAAGCAAATTTCGGTACGTTTTCCTTTTTTACTTGGTTAAATTTTGTAGTTTAGTTGTGCATTTTATATTGTTATAGTTTAATTAGTTGTGCATTTTATATATTTGTAGTTTAGTTGTGTATTTTAATTGTGCATTTTATATATGTGTAGTTTAGTTTAGTTGTGCATTTTTCTGGATGTTTGTAAGAATTTTATGTTAAATGTTTAACAGATGGATTTGCCGGATCGTCGATGGATGTATGAAACTCCTAGGTTCATTTTAGGAAATGTGAATAGTGAATTTTACAATGAACTTGTGTCATTTGTTGAATTTGCAAAGCTCCACCCACATTACATGCATGGGGATTGTATCAAGTGTCCGTGTAATGCCAAAAAATGTCAGAATAAAATATTTAAGTCGATTGATGAGGTTTTGGTACATGTTCTGAAGAATGGTTTCACTGTTAATTATTATAATTGGACATTTCACGGCGAAGTACGTTGGCCTTATAACTTTGATCAAGTTTTATACTATTACACTGCTGGTATCTATGAAAGACAAATATATGGTAATCATGCCGGCACGAGTACTGAACAACAATTTGGTGGGGAACAACAGTTCGGTGGGGAACAACAGTTTGGTGGGGAAGAACAACTTGGGGAGGGAGAACCCAATATGTATCAAACAATGATAATGGAAGCCGGTTTTTCAAATGTAGAAGAGGAGCCGACGGATGAAGCATTTCGGTTTTATGAAATGCTCAAATTTCTCGATCAAGATTTGTATCCGGGTTGTGATTCACACTCTCAACTGTCATTTAATGCCCGACTTATGGCTATCAAGACCGAGAACAAGCTTTCTAACAGGGCATATGAGCAAATGACACAATTATGCAGTGAGATCTGCCCTCCTGAGAATAAGGTGCCTACAACGTATCATCAAAGCAAGCAAATGCTGAAAAATATGGGATTGCCGGTCGAGAAGATTGATTGTTGTATAAACGGTTGCATGTTATATTGGGGTGATGAAGATAGCAATCTGAACATGTGTAGGATGTGTGGTCATCCTCGTTACAAAGAGCCACGTCGGAAGGGGCCCGCTGGTCAATCGAAGCCGTCGAAGAAGAAAGTGGCACACAAGAAGATGTATTATCTTCCAATCATTCCTCGTTTAATGAGATTGTATCAATCTACTGCCACAGCACAACACATGACGTGGCATGCAACAGATTCGTCTTCGACCGAGTCTAGGGAGATGCGACATCCGGCGGACTCGGAGGCCTGGAAACACCTTGACAACGTGTATCCCAATTTTTCTTCTGAATCGAGGAATGTGAGGCTAGGTTTGTGTACTGATGGTTTTGCACCGTTTGGGAGCTTTGGAAAGCAGTATTCGTTGTGGCCAGTGATTCTGACTCCGTATAATCTTCCTCCGTGGATGTGCTTGAAACCTCAAACAATGTTTCTAACTGTATTGGTGCCAGGTCCGTCGAATCCAAAAGATAAGCTTGACGTTTATCTCCAGCCTCTTATAAAAGACCTGATCTTTTTATGGGAAAGTGGTGTCCAAACGTATGATGTGTTCAGAAAACAGAATTTCACGATGCGTGCTGCTTTATTGTGGACCATTAGCGATTTTCCTGCATATTCTATGTTGTCTGGATGGAAAACGGCTGGTTTTCAAGCATGTCCGTATTGTATGGATTTTTCTGAAGCTTTCAGTCTTGAGAAGAGTAGGAAAGTTACATGGTTCGATAATCACCGAAAGTTCTTACCTCGAGATCATCCATTTAGAAGGAATAAGAACAACTTCTTGAAGAACAGAACAGTTACAATCAATCGACCGCCCCTTCGAAACGGTACGTATTTTAATTAATTATACAATTATTTGATCTAGTATAATGTTATACGTATATGTTTTATTAATTTCTTCTAGTATAATGTTACCGTACAGGACATACGTTGTTACATGAGATTCAGTGGACGGGTTTGAAAAAATCTACTGAGGAAAATGCAGCTGAACACAACGGTCGAATCCCAGGTGGATGGAATAAAATGAGTATTTTTTGGGATTTGCCATACTGGAGTTCACTATTGATCCGACACAATTTGGACGTGATGCACATTGAGAAGAATGTGTTTGATAATGTGTTCCACACAATGATGAACACAGAAGGCAAGACGAAAGATACTCCAAAGTCCCGGGAAGAGCTGAACATTTATTGTCGTCGTCAAGAGTTGGAAAAGGATCCCAGTACAGGTAAATATCCGAAGGCTTGCTACACACTGGACAAGCCACAGAAACAACAACTGTGTCGTTGGATTCACGAGTTGAATTTTCCAGACAACTACGTGTCAAACTTGAGTCGATGCGCAGACATAAACAGGGGTAAGGTTTCAGGGATGAAGAGTCACGATTGTCATATTTTTATGCAGCGCTTGATACCGATTGCGTTCCGAGACGTTGTTCCTCTCAATGTGTGGAGGGCTATCACTGAATTAAGTCTTTTTTTTAGAGATTTAACATCTTCAACGATCAAGATCGATGATATGATTCGTTTGGAGCAAGATATTCCAGTGATTTTGTGTAAGTTGGAACAAATTTTTCCACCTAGCTTCTTCAACTCCATGGAACACTTACCCGTTCATTTAGCGTATGAAGCCAGAATTTGTGGTCCAGTGCAGTACAGGTGGATGTACCCATTTGAAAGGTAAACTCTTACATTTTTCATTTTTTATATATACTACATGCATGCATGTTCACTAAATTAAAATATATGTTTTTTTATTATAAATCAGATATCTCCACAACTTGAAACGCAATGCTAAACAAAAGGCAAATGTGGAAGCATCGATTGTTAATGCATATTTGAATGAAGAGGTTGGCATGTTTTGTTCTTATTATTTTGAAGACCATGTCAACACTCGGTTGAGAAGTGAACCACGTAACTACGGTGGTAGAGATACAGACAATATCGGTGAAGAGGTTGATGGAATGCTGTCTATATTCAAGTCTAAGGGACGATCAATAGGAAAATTCACTGAACGAGAGTGGGAGTCGAACAGAGAGGCAGAAATAGCACAAACGTATGTGTTATTGAATTGTGATGAAGTTCAGCCTTACATTGAGTAAGTATTTCATATTTTTATCATTACTTCATTTATGTAATTTAATATTAATTGTGATTGGATGTTGTGAATTAGGATGTATACTCAAGAACTAAGACGAACAGAACAAAACATCTCAGATACAGATATAGATGCTCGTCTTCAACGTGATTTTGCCCGATGGTTCCAACGTTGTGTGAGTACCATTTCCTTAAATTTTACGTAAATAAATATGATTCATAATTAATGTTAATTATTTGAACTGTATAGGGACGGTCAAACGATTTTGGGAATCGATTCTTAAAGGATCTCAGCAAAGGACCACTACGTCGTGTAAAGACTTACAACGGCTATATTGTGAAGGGCTACAGATTTCATACATCTGAGTATGCATCGAGAAAAGCGACTACCAACAGTGGTGTTTGCGTTAGCAGTGCAAACTACAATGCAGATGCAAGTGACTACTATGGGGTGTTGCACGAAGTCGTTGAAGTAGAATATCCGGGATATCCAACAAAGACTGTAGTGTTGTTCAAGTGTCATTGGTTTGATTCAGGCCCTTCAGGAACAAGGATTCATCCGGAGTACAAACTCGTCGATGTTAATCCGAAAAGGAGCTATATCGGGAATGATCCATTTGTATTTGTCCATCAAGTATCTCAAGTATACTACTGCAAGTATCCAGTACGATCATCACGTAGTAAAATTGAATGGCACGCTGTTTGCAAAGTAAAGGCAAGATCAATGGTAGAAGTCCCTACAAAGGACAAGAGTGATGAAGATGATTCTCCGTTTCAAACGGAACAAATAGAGGCTAGAACTGAAGTCTTTACGGGAGATTTGAATATCCACGTAGACTTGACGGCTGGAAATTCACAATTGATCGAAATTGAAAACGATAATGGAAATGAGGAAGATGATGAAAATGAAGAGGAAGAGGAGGAGGAGGAGGAGGAGGAGGAGGAGGAGGAGGAGGATGATGATGATGATGAAGAGGAAGATGAGACAAATAATGAAAATGTAGATGAAGAAGATGAAGAGGAAGAAGATGAAGAATAAATTATATAATGTAAGCTAATTATTTTATTAGATGTACAATTTAAAAATATTTATTTATCATTAAGTTACAACTAAAAATTGTGAAAAGAAATTATTTTTTTGATTTTTTTAAAAATATAATTCGCAAAAAAATGAATATTTTAGTAAAAAAAATGAATATTTTAGTATTTAAAAATATATAAATTATATTACAAATTTAATTATTTAATTTATGTGAATGAAATTAATTTTATGAAATTTTTTTAAAAATAATTAGCAAAAAAATGAATTTTTTACTAAAAAAAATTAGTATTTTAGTTAAAATATGAATATTTTAGTATTTTAAAATATATAAATTATAAAAATATAAATTATAGATTTCAAATTTAATTATTTGATATATTTGAAAGAAATTAATTTTGTGAATTTTAAAAAAAAAATGGGTCGAAAATGAGTACATATACAATTAATACTACAATTACGAACAAGTAACACATCTGTCCGAGTGGTAGGCGCCCTTCACTAGGCGCCCACACACCCGGGTTCGATTCCTAGCAAGGCCAGAATAATATATGGTGGCCTTAATAACAGTTCGGGGGTCGGGTCGGGTCGGGTCGGTGGCCCACGTCAATTAATTTTTTTTTTTTGGGTTGACTTGCCGACGGATAATTCCGTCGGCACTACCGACGGAACCCCCGACGGACACCGACTGAATATAATCCCGAATTTAAAAAATATAAAATCTAGATCCGTCGGCAGTTCCGTCGGCACGTACCGACGGAATTACCGACAGAAGCCGACGGATATATTTTTCTTAAAAAAATGCTAAAATTAAATTTCCGTCGGTAAGTCCGTCGGTACTACCGACAGACGGACCGACGGAATTGTCGACAGATATCAGACCCGGTTTCGAAACGGGTCATTCGGACTACCGACGGAATGAGATCCGTCGGCAGACTCGACAGATTTATTCCGTCGGGAATCCGTCGGGACTACCGACGGAAAAAAAAATTCCGTCGGTAACCCGTACCGACGAGTCTAGAGCCGACTGAATTATTCCGTCGGGAAACCACGCCTACCGACGACAATTCCGTCGGTAAATCGCTCGTTTTTTGTAGTGTATTCACGTGACGACACATAACATTAAGGCTACGTAAGTAAACTAGTATCGTGGTTCGATAATTTAACCGAACACTTATCAATTACTACGAGGACCCTCTTACACTTGATAGGGGAGTATTTAGAAAATATGTGTTATCGAACCACTTATATCTTTGTGTTGTTAGATCGTAATTTCTTGTTTCTTTGATATATTCAATGTTCTAAGTTTGGTATTGTTTGATTGAATTCAACAATTATCTTCACTACTCACCAAATGAAAATATACTCTAATTAATCTTACTAATAATACTCACCTACGTTCCTCTCTAAGTTTTACATTTTATCATTTTGGGTGTTCCTTTAAAAGTTTTACATTTTTTTTTTGGCAAATTGTAACCCCACATTTATTAACAACTATTCTTACTTTTACATAAAATTATATCAATTGTCACTCACTTTTCCTTTCTATATATCTCCACATTTTAAATTTTTTATTACATTTTCTTACACTTTCTATCAACAATTTTACATAAAATATTAGTACTCCTTCGTCTTATAAGTGTTTACACCACAAAATGAAACATTTTTTTAAGGGAAAAAACTAATAGATAGAGTGTTGAGGGATAATTTTATAAAAGTTAAATGAATAAAATAAAAATGGTGATTGTAATGAGTGTAAAAATCCGAATTCACCAATCGTAAATTCAATACAACCTAACAAATCACCACCTAAATGTTCAATTAATAATTAAACAGATGAAATAATATTTTACTTAAATAACAAAGCAAACACATACCATTATAAATATTACATTTCCGTGCAAATTCATTATTCTTACAAACGTATCAAAAGAAAATGAGGGACAAAGGAGAGACGTGAGAGAAGATGAATGGATTACACGCCACCACGTAATGCTCACTCGATAAGATAAACCCAATTAATTAATTAATTATAGCAATTCCTTTCCCTTCTATTTACTCACTTACTCTAATTTCATTATTATACTTTTATCAATATACTTATTTATTTAAATTACTAATATTTTATTCTATTTTTAACATATTAATTTTATATATATACTAATTAATACTCCCTCCGTCCTCTACTCTATGATCCATTTTACCATTGTTGTGGGTGTTCCTTACTTGATGACTTGTTATCTAAAATAACAAAAACACTTTTAAACATTCTTTTTAATAATATTAACTTTCATACTTACTGTTCACCCCCTTTTAAAAAAAAATATTATACAGTAATAAATAGAATTTTGAGATACAATTTTATAAGAAAATAAATAAGTGAGTTAGACTTGGGTGTATGTATGTACTATAAAAATAATAACATTAAATATAATTTTTTAAATATTGTATGGATAGAGTTTTTAAAGGACCGAAAAAGTAGGTATGAAAGTTAAATTAGGACGGAGGGAGTACCATTTATAAAGTTGAAAATTCTTTACTATCCAACTTTATCTTTTATAATACTGATAAATAATTCATTTATCAAATAAAATAAATGTACAATTAATAAAGGTGGTGTTTGGTTTGAGATTGATTTGGATTTGATTTGGATTGTGGTGAATTTGATTGAGATTTGGGTAATCAATGAATACGGAGTAGTAAATTGTGTGTAAGTTGTGTTTGGTTAAAGATTGAGAAGTAAGGGTATGTTTAACTTTATGTCATATCAAGAGTGATATTATAATATTTTATTATTGTTAGAAAAAAAAGTAAGAGAGAGAACAAAGTAGAAGATAGAATGAGTGTGCGAAAGAAAAGTAAGAGAGATAGTCATTTGATGGTATAAAAATAGGTGTGTAGATGGGGATTGTGGTGAATTGATATTTTATTTTGTATTATAGAGTGGATTGGTATTTTAATTTGTATTTGGATTGAGATGGATTGAATTTGGATTGGGCCAATCCAAACGCATTAGTAAATCTTAAACTAAAACATACCTTCTCTGTAATTAATTCCGGCACGGCACGGCACCCCCTTCATTGGGATTGTATCAGAAGTAGCTTTATAAAATCTGCGTTTGTTTGGTTTAATGAGTCTCTCTCTCTACAACAATTTCTCTACCACCACCACTGCACACAAAACCTCAATTTCTCTAACAATGGACAAAGCTAACCTCCACAACGGAGCATTCAAGCTCGCAGGCTACAACAATTTCGTCCGAGCAAACACCAACTCCGACCACTTCCCCGTACGCCGCTTTCACCATGTTGAGTTCTGGTGCGGCGACGCCACCAACACCGCCCGCCGCTTCTCATGGGGCCTCGGTATGCCCCTCACCGCCAAATCCGACCTCTCCACCGGAAATTCCGCCCACGCCTCTTACCTTATCCGCTCCGGCGAACTTAACCTCCTCTTCACCGCCCCTTACTCCCCCTCGATATCCAACAACTCCTCCGCCGCCATCCCCACTTTCTCTTTCTCCGACCACTGCGCTTTCACTTCCTCCCACGGCCTCGCCGTCCGCGCCGTCGCTATTCAGGTTGATTGCGCCTTTTCAGCTTACTCCGCCGCCGTCTCCCGTGACGCTAAACCTGTTTCGCCACCGGTACTTCTGTCGGACAGCAAAACCGCCATAGCGGAAGTGCATTTGTACGGGGATGTAGTCCTGCGTTTTGTGAGCTATGGGGATGACAGAGAAGCTGCTACCAATCAATGGTTTTTACCGGGTTTCGAAACGTTGAATGATGAGGCATCCTTGGACTATGGGATTAGGAGGCTTGATCATGCAGTAGGAAATGTGCCTAAACTCGAGCCGGTGGTAGAATACTTGAAGAAACTCACAGGGTTTCACGAGTTTGCTGAGTTCACCACAGAGGATGTTGGAACGGCAGAGAGTGGGCTGAATTCGGTGGTTCTAGCAAATAATGACGAAAATGTGCTGTTCCCTTTGAACGAGCCGGTGTTTGGGATGAAGAGGAAGAGCCAAATACAGACATATTTGGAGCACAATGAAGGGCCAGGGGTACAGCATTTAGCATTGATGAGTGAGGATATTTTTAGGACACTGAGGGAAATGAGGAAGAGAAGTGGAGTTGGGGGTTTCGATTTTATGCCTTCGCCCCCGCCTACATACTATCGGAGTCTCAAGAGTAGAGCTGGGGATGTGCTGAGTGATGAACAAATTGAGGAGTGTGAGAAGCTGGGAATCTTGGTGGATAGAGATGATCAGGGGACCCTGCTCCAGATTTTCACCAAGCCTTTGGGTGATAGGTATTTTTCTAAACTTGTGATTTGGTTAACCATCTCTTGTGATAGTTATAGCTGTTTTTACTCTATTTTTGGTTTTAGGATTCAATCTGCATTTTGCAATTCATGATTAGTACTTTAGAACTGAGTAGTGAAATAGAGAGAATGGTGATAATCAACAATTCAACATGGTGGTGTGTTTTTTTTGCATACTGATTGAACATAAACTTGAAGTTGATTGCCAATTTATGAGGGGCTAATGAAATAATTTTCATTTGAATTATTAGTAACAGCAGTTGAGGGAATTCCCAGGAAATTGCTGCAAAAAATGTTTGATCTGTTTCTTGATAAGAAGTTAGATTGAGGTTAGTTGTTTTAAACGTGTATAGGACTTATGAAGTTTCCAGTCAGTATGGTTGTGGAGGCATGTGCACACACATTGCACCAACACTACAATCCATAACCCTCCGGGGATTTTCTTTCTTCGAACAAATTATTTATTTCAATTGAGTTCACTTATCTGTTGGTTGATTCCTTGATTGTTATCAGTGAAATAAGTAACTTGCTTGTTAGTCTACTGATTGTACGAGTTAGCATACAGAAATTCCAATTCCACTTAGGCTGAGATTTGCATGCTCGACATTTTGGTTTTTGTTGCCTCAGAACATCTTTACAACATCAAGCTCCTTGTGGTATCCTGTTCATATTCTATGGAATAGTTGAAGAATTGGATTGATGTAACCTTTAGAAGATGGAAAAAAAAATGTGGATGGGGGTAATCCGTGGATAGTATTTGGTGTTTGGATAGGGATTGAGAAGTAGGGGTGGATGGTGACAGACCCACTCAAATGCATGATTCGAGTCACTTAGTAGCCTAAATTAGCCTTAAAAAAATGTGGATGGGGGTAATCCGTGGATAGTATTTACTGTTCTCTCTTGAAACTTGTACACTAAATTAGCCTTTGGGTATTTCTTATACCCAGTATTAATAAAATTCCTTTTACCGATCAAAAAAAAAAGAGTGTTGTATTATTTTATTATTGTTAGTTAGTGGAGTAATTAGTGTGGAAGAAAAGTAGGAGAGAAAATGAGTTATTAAAAGAAAAAATGGTGATTTGATTGTATAAAAATAGGTGTGTAGGTGTATTATAGGGATGAATGAGTATTTGAATTTGTATTTGGATGGGGGATAATCCCAAACCAAACACCACCGAAGAGAAGACTAGTTAAGAGATTGCTTTTCTTGTTTTAGTTTTACTTATTGCATACTGTTTGGGGAAATGGATAAATGCCTCCATATTTAGTATTTTAGTTTTTGAATTTTATTCTTGAGAAGTTACCAGGGGTTTGTTTGAGTAGCTAGTGTTATTTGGCTGCTTAACCTTGTTCTTGGACATATATCTGCTGCTGTTAATTTTCTTTCTGCATATTTCTTCACATGAGGATGAGGTCATCTAATGTTTATAAATGATTATCCATTCCTAACACATTTATAGTACTGTATATATTTGAAAGAGTTGCAGTTGCTAGTTAACTTGCTCATACTTGATACTCCATTTGTTGCCAATCGATTTTCACGTCTTGTCTGGTTCATGTGACAATAAGCTGTTTCTTGTTTTTATTCATTAGGTTGAAATGAACAATGTTTTCTAACTATCAAATTATTTTGGTAAATAGTAAAGTGTTGAAACAAATTAGTAAATGAAAATTGAGGTGTCATCATTGAGAAATTAACGAAGTTTACAATCATCGTTTCAAGTTAAAAAACATGACATAGTGTTGCTGTGTGAAGAGACTTTTCTTTCTTATCTGTGTAGGCCAACAATATTCATAGAGATAATTCAGAGGATCGGGTGCATGGTCAAAGACGAAGAAGGAAAGGTTTACCAGAAGGGTGGGTGTGGAGGATTTGGAAAGGGCAACTTCTCGGAACTCTTCAAGTCTATCGAAGAATACGAGAAAATGCTTGAAGCCAAACAAGGCACTGGAGCAGCAGCCTCCTGATGGCTATGGTGTATGTTGTTCTGTAATTGACTATGAACTTGTATCTTGTATAAACTGTTGTCCGATCAGCTGTATGTATGATACATCAGGTTTGCCTGATACATAAACAGGGAAAAACAAATAAAAAAAGAAGCTTGAGTGATGATGAGTGCCATTATTTCCATATTTGCTACTCTTGGTTGGGAAGTTTAGTAGATTTTGTTTTAGAATTGGTGGTGTGGTTTATATGAGGTTAGTATTACTAGTTTATTATTCATGTACTTGTTGCTATTTTAGTTGAGCTGTTGATTTGTAAATTTGATTCATCAGCTGATTCTGATTGCACGATACAGGAGAGGAATTCCACCTGAGTTCCCCATGAGAAAGAGGTATTCAATTTTGCAAAATTTTGTTTTAGGACGTTTTTCCCTTTCCCCTATGCTTGCTTGTATGTGGAGATGGTGTAAAAATATAGGTCCATCTAGTGCTCTTAAACGAAGCAAGCTGGCTTAAACTCGTCTCGCTCGTATAGATAAACTAGTCGAGCTCGACCTTGGTAGATACTCGAATTACTAACGAGTCGACTCAACTCGATTCGTTAGGCTCGATATCTAAAAAATATAATATTTTATTTCCATTAGGTTTGTTCGAGCTCGATTTTTTGCTCAGCAATGTAATTGGGTCGAGCTTGAATTTAAGTACTGACTTGAACAACTCTATGCCCACTCTAATGTTGGATTAATTGTGGCCGCCACTCTCTTCTCAGCCTACCTTTTTTTAGTTCTATATCAACCCAAGTGATGTACCCTAATTCAAATGCAAGATTAACTTTTTATTAATTAAAGAAAGACAATACTATACTATAATACATTATAATAAGTACTAAGGGAATAAGGGATCCCCTAGTCTACAGACAAAGACTGAATTTTATGGAATGAAACCTGAGAACCGTAAAGGCAAGCCAATTAATAAGCTTTCTAGATGTGCCGGATTATTGTATTTGCTTATTCCATTATTCAATTACTGAAATAAGCATATTCCATTATTTAAATACTGAAATAGGCATCTCTGCGGGGTGATTGAGTGAGTGGAGACAGTTTATAAGAATGTGTGTTGGAATCCAGAAAAGATTAACAATCATTTTAATTTACTCCACTACTATTACTTATTGTTGTTATCTTCTCTTCACAATTGTTTGTACACATATCTTATCTATCTGTTTCACAATTTTTTGTACACTCTTATAAAATAATTACATTATATACCCTCTCTTTCCTCTCTTCATGACTAAAGTCAAACTTTACATTATATACCCTCTCTTTCCTCTCAATGACTCAAAGTCGAACTCAGGACTTAAGGCATATAGAGTGGTGTTCTAACCCCTTGAAATATTTCAATTGATCTAAGAATTACAATTGTGTATTTGTGTGTATACTCCTTTAAAAGAAACTCTTATATAAACTACACTTTCACAATATTTATATATTTATATAAAATATAATTACTTTTACATTCATTATTTTTTTTTACTTTATTCATATACGTTTATAAAATTATCCCTCACTTTACTTACAAGTTTTTTTTTTTTTTTTTAAGTGTGTTAATTATACCGTGCACACACTTATGGCCTTATGGGGAGTACTACTTAATTAAGACAACCTTATCATGAGGTTAATTAAATTTTAACTTTTAATATTTTATTAAATTTTGTCTTTTCAATCCCATCACACGTGTAACAAAATATTTTATTAATATTCTGTAAGTTACCGTTTGGATTCTGAGTAGAAATTATTCTCCGTCAGATTAATTATTTTATTTTAATTCGATGGTTTTGAACATTGTATGTAAATATGTTATTTTAATGACATTTTTTTAGTTTTCAAAGTAGAGTGAAATTATTTTTTAATTTTTTATTAGTAAAACCATGTGATGCCAATTTCGAAATGCAAATAGTGCTAACCTTGTTAAAATTCATGCTCGAATGTGTATGAATTACGAAACGCCTATTTCTGGAGTATAAAGAAAAAACAAACCAATCAAACCAAGAAGAAAGGACTTGCATCTGAATCAACATTTATAACTTACAAGCCTTACAAAGCGATTGAATATATATATATATATAAATTGTCATCGGTCGGAAAAGCCTGTATGAAGAAACGGCATAAACGGCGCCGGCTCGTAACTGAAGGGTGCAGCTGGGTGCTGCCACTTCTTCATAACCACCACCGGATTCTCAGCCGCCGCTGATTCCTTAATACTACCGGCGGGACAAGATTTGATTTCAACCGTCGGATTATCCGAGATCGGCGAGAGAACCAAAGGCGACAAAAGCGGGATCGCCGCTTTCCACTCCGTCACCGGATCGATCTGTAAGGAAGCCGGCGCTTTCCTCTGCAACCGATTCGGCTCACGCCGCGACGCCGAATTCCGATTGTTAACATCTGCCATGTTTTTATCAGAAACAGAAAATGTTTTGATGATAATTTTTTTATAGAGAGAGAGAGGGGGGGGGGGGGGAGTGAACTGTGAAGTGGTGGAGAAAATGAGGTACAGAATTGGGGTTATAAATAAGGGGCACGTGGATGGCACGCTTCAGTAATTGGGGATCAGGTTTTGAGTCAAAGGTGAGTTATAATCCCTTGACTCGTTTTGAGTAATGAGTCATCAGTAGTGACTGTAAATGAACCGAAAACAACTCTGTTTTTTATTATTAGAAATAAAGTTTCCCCTAAAAAATATTGTGGTAATAGGTAATAATTTTTTTGGTAATTGTGTTATGGAATAGTATTAAATTTTGTGGACATTTTGGAATTTAGATTTATGATCCTAACTAAGATACATCTCAAAAATCGATAAATATTACTATTATTTCCGTTTTATAATAGTAACTTATATATTTATGCGATCACATATTTTAAAAAGGTATATTAATGTGTAGGATTTGAAGTGGTATTTTGTAAATTTTAAGTATAAAGTAAATAAAAAAATGACGTACGAGATGCAGGGAATATTATATTTTCATATTTGGAAATTTTAATTTAATGCTGGGTCTATAAAAAAATAAAAGTACCCGTTACACACTTACACCATCGTTTTGTGATTTTCTTATCTTCCATAATCTTATTTCTTCAATCGTTTTCTCTCTTTTATTCGTCATTTATCCGTTTATAAATAAATTATGTTTTAACTTTTTTTAATAGAATTAAGAAGGGTGAAGGGACACTTATTGACAAATTTATATTTAATTTATTAATAATTATCTTATTACATCTCATAATTTTAGCTTACTCTAAAATTTTTTTTTACAGAAAATAGGTTTTTAAAATTGGGAGAAATGGTAAAACATGTTAAAACACTATTTATATGTGTACAAATATATGTACAAATATGTGTACAAATATATGGTACTACAACGTCATTTATTTGTGAATGAATAGAACATAAAATTTTGTTTGCATCAAGTGTATCAAGAAAAAAAAAAATTAAAAGAAAAGCACACATTTTATCTCTTTTATTAAATTGTACGGAGTAGTATTAACATGTCAGTCGAAAAAATAATATCGAGCCTCCATGCCTACGGCAATGTCACATGAACAATACAATTTTTGTAATCGTTTTTCTTTTCTATGTCCCTATAATTTTCTACAGAATATTCATTCAATCCCTACTTTTACTATAATTTTTTTTTTGGAAAACTTACTATAATAAGTCTTAGATTGTATTTTTATGTAATTAGAAAAATCTTGTTTTAATCTTAGATTCAAACAATTAATTTTCAGAGGTGGGAGGGAAGGTAAATGTAAAAAATGTGGCACTGCATATTCAAAATCTGGTAAAAGGAAGAAAATACTTCTAATCGCATTTTTTTAAGGAACTTTTAATCAAAACTAGAATCTGGATAGCCATGTTTTTCGATGACAAAAATCATGTACTCCGTATGTAATATGACATGTGAATTTTTAGAAACTGTTTAATTAGACACAGTGACGGAGCCATAATTTTTGTGTTGGGGGACCCAATTAACATTATTATAAAAACGTAGACAAAAAATTTAGGTTCACACAGGTGTTACTGAACTTCATAATATTATATTTATCAAATAATTTCATCACAAAATTATCAATAATCTTATTTTATCAATTTAAACAAATTGACCTTCGTTTGGTTTCGAAGGAACATTTGATAGTTTTCGTTTAAAAAAGACGAAACAATGTCAAAATTGCTAAAATATTATTATTATAAAAAATTTAAAAATAAATTAATAATCAAAATTTTCAAAATTTTGAAAAAAATGGGGGGTGGAATTGAACCTGGGCAAAATATAACTCTATTTAATTCTATCAAACCACTGTACCAAGAATACACAATGACTATTATTATAGTATATATAGTAAATAATGTAAATATTGCGTGGGGGCAGTGAGCCCCATAGTCTCTCCACCCCTGATTAGACATATTTTATGTATAATTATTGTTTTTTATTTTTTTTTAGCAAACATTCATTATTTCTCTCTATCCGTAATACCTATGTTAAAAGTTGATAAAGTGAATACTTAATTAGAACTTTTTGTTTGTTTGACTGAGTTCATTAAAATGTATAAATTGGTTCATTCAACGATTATATTATGTTTATACTCGCCTCCTCTCGTGCGCCTTTTTAATGTTAGTAAAAGCCGTCAACCAATCCAATTACTTCCCAACCGAACGAGGAAATTTAGTTTAGTTACTCTCACACGGAAACAGACGTTAGTTTTCGCCGTTAACCATTACGATCATCTATTAAAATATTGGTGATCTATGAGATCCAACGGTTGTGGTGCATCTACGTGTCAACTTGTAGTCCTTTAATAGACACAGGGTTTACATCAAATGCACCTCATCGTGATTTTCCAATTATCCCCATTGTCTGCTACCCAAATTTGAAAATATTGGTATCACTAAAATAAAATATTGGTATCAAATACTAATATGGGATACTAATATCTGTAAATTTTAAAGTAAGAGTCTTATATGCAGTCGCGGAGCCAGCAATTTTAGATTGAGGGGGCCGATTTACACTATTATAAAGATAAAAATAATATTAAATTTAATTCATTATAAATTTTATAATGTCTCATTTTATTAATTTTAATTTAAAGATTTTTGTTATGTTTTGAAGAAAATTAATTTTGATTGTTATGATTCATATTAGGTGAAACAGTGTTAAAATTTAACGTGCAATTCCACTGAGATATAAGTAATTATTAGATAGATGTATAACTTAAAATATATTCCCTTTGTCCCGTAATGACTTGTTGACAAGTTCACTTTTTAAGAAATGTGAATTTAGTAAGGTGTGGGATCAAATAAATGAAGAGTATTTTCGGTGATTTAGTGATGTATAAAAGGAATTTATATAGGTGTGGCTCCGCCCTTGCTTATATGCACACTAAACACAATAAAAGCGATTCGTAATCACTATATTTGATCAGCCTGACCCGTATCCAACCCGCATCCGAATTACTGAACCACATTTGATTTGTTGTCTCTCGTTCTTAATTCATTTTTGCATATACCCGTTTTATTTGGGAAATTTGGGAAAATAATTTAACAAAAAATGTAAAAGAAAAAAATAGATCGAGAAATATGGGGAGAGGGAGGAGAGAATTGAAAAAATAATTTCAAAAAAAGCAAAAGAAAAAAAAAGACCGAGAGAAAAGGGGGAGAGAAAGGAAAAAGAATTGTAAATTTTAAGAAAATTAGAATATTAAAGAATTAAATTTTATTAAAGAATATTAAAGATAACTAATGTAAAGAACCTGTATAAAAGAGAGAAGAGAAAAATTTAAGGAAATTTTAAAAAATAATTTAATTTTTTTTAAATAATTAATTTTTTTTAAAGAATATTAAAGAAAATGTAAAGAATCCATGAATATTAAAGAAAATGTAAAGAATCATTTACCAAGAAATCCATGAATATTAAAGAAAATGTAAAGAATCATTTACCAAGAAAAAATGTAAAGAATCCATGAATATTAAAGAAAATGTAAAGAATCATTTACCAAGAAATCCATGAATATTAAAGAAAATGTAAAGAATCATTTACCAAGAAAAAAAAATTAATTATTTAAAAAAAATTAAATTATTTTTTAAAATTTCCTTAAATTTTTCTCTTTCTCTCTTTTATACAGGTTCTTTACATTAGTTATCTTTAATATTCTTTAATAAAATTTAATTCTTTAATATTCTAATTTTCTTAAAATTTACAATTCTTTTTTCCTTTCTCTCCCCCTTTTCTCTCGGTCTTTTTTTTTTCTTTTGCTTTTTTTGAAATTATTTTTTCAATTCTCTCCTCCCTCTCCCCATATTTTTCGATCTATTTTTTTCTTTTACATTTTTTGTTAAATTATTTTCCCAAATCTCCCTTATTTCCCTGCCTTGATTCTTTTTCTTTTATAGTTTTCATTCTTTTACATTTTCGTTAAATTATTTTTTTCTCAGTCTATTTTTTTTTTTCTTTTACATTTTTTTAAATTATTTTTTTGGTTCTATGCTCTCTCTCGTATTTATCTGTCTCCTCTATTTAATTTTTTTTATTTACAGTTCGTTAATAAAAGTTATTTATTTATTTTTTAATTTTTTTAAAATATAAAACGGTTATTTCTCTCTCAACAACCTTCCTCATTATTTCTTTAAATATAATGAGTAAGAAGACAGATATAAACCCTTCTTCTTTTCCTGTTCATTGCAAGTTCGATGAAAGAAAGATGGAAAGAGAATGAGAATAAGAGTTGAAGGCAGACATGTCCATTTCTTTTATTTACAGTTTTTTTTTTACATTTTTGTTAAATTATTTTCCCAAATCTCTTATTTCTCTTTCTCTGCCTCATTTCTTTTTCTTTTACAGTTTTCATTCTTTTACATTTTTGTTAAATTAATTTTTTTCTCGGTCTATTTTTTTTTCTTTTACATTTTTCTAAATTATTTTTTTAGGTTCTCTCCTCTCTCTCTCATATTTCTCTGTCTCCTTCCGTTCTTTGCTATTCTTATGAAGAACTTTTTATCCTCTGCTATTCTTCTAAAAAATCGTTGCATTAGTTTAGTTTAATTTAATTTTTAATTGTTTTTCTTTAATGGATCTATTGTTTTCCAGGTCCGATTCCTTGATTGCATCTTCTCACTTGCTAGATCGTGTTTTCTAATTTTCTTAGATAGTGTAATTTTTAATGTTTCTATGTTCTCTAATTTTATTAGATAGTGTAACATTTATTGTGTTCCGTTAACTTTTTGTTACACAGTGTAATTTTTTCCGTCCTCCGTTCCTAACAGACATGACATCAAATTGCAAAAAGAAAGAGAATGTAAGAGAATGTGAATAAGAGTTCAATAAAGAAGAGAGTTCAAGAAAAATGTGAAGAAAATGAGAATAAAAGTTCAATAAAGAAGACAGTTGAAGGAAGACGTGAAGAGAATCAATGAAAAACTTACAATTTATAACTAAGTATTAATATAATTTTTTTCTTTATAGTAATCTTTCATTAAGATAATATTTTATTCCTCTTAACTAAAATTCTCCTTTAATGAGATATATAGAGATGGAATGATTATAAGATTACTACTCAGCCCTATCTCAAAATTCTCAACTACTTTTGTGCAAATGGAATTAATGATTAACCATCAAATACATTAATTATCATCAAATATATTTTTAAACAATAAATTATATAAAATTTTATTAAATAATAATATAATTATTTTCTAATCCCGCGAAATTCGCGGGTCTCACACTAGTCTATAAATAAAAGGAGAGAGTAAGCAGAGAGAAAATGTCAAAAAAAAAAAAAAAAAAAAGTAAGGAGAGAGAAAAACTGTCGAGAGAAAAGAGAGAGAGAGAGAGGAAGAGGAGAGAAGTAAAAATTATTTAAAAAAATATAAAAGAAAAATGTATAAAGAATAAATAAAACAATTATTTAAAAAATAAAAACTGTCAAGAGAGAGAGAGAAAACTGTAAAAGAATAGAGAAAAAAAGGGAAGAGAGAGAGGAGAGAGAACAAAAAATAAATGTAAAAAATTAGAAAAATGGAATGAAAGAAATCTGAGAAGCCACGTAGAGAAAAAAGATTCAAAAATAGTAATTAAGGTTAGATTTTCCTCATCAAATGAAATAATTTCAACAAATTATAAATCCCTTGTTGATACTCATACCGCTATTAATACCTCATTAATCTAGCTCCTTTAATTCCAAATCTTCCATCTTCTTAAAATCCATCTATTTATCGGTCGTCAATTTATTTTCAATTTTAGCTGCGACATGTATTCAACATGTTCGATCGAAACACTGACGGAAAAATTAGCCACAAAGAACTGAGCGAATCGATGGAGAATCTGAGGGGTTACACACCGAAGAAGAAGCATATACCGATGGTCGAGAAAATCGACGTAAACTGTGATGGATGTAGAATTTGATGTATCTCAGGTTTGTTGAGGCCCGCTATAAGAAGAAATCGTATCTTTGAATTCTTGCAAAAATATTTTCAGCCTTTTTTCTATTGAATGGTGCTAGGTTTAATACTAGACACCTAACAATGATTACTAACGAACCATGCTAATAGTAATTTTTTATAAAATAAATGAATTGTGCTAAGTACTCAACGGTGCTATCATAGAATTGTATTTTTTTTTTCTAGTATAAATTAAATATGCTAAAAATATATATCTCTTATATTATTAATTCTAAATTTTTTTCTATGACGTGGCTTCACTAAATATCTCCATTCCACAATCTCTTAAATGATGTAGTTTTTCATAATCTTGCGTAATTTACGCGAGTCTAATACTAGTGTTGGAAATATTTTAGAATATTTTTATCCTTGCGGTTACCAACATTGTGTTGTAAGCACGGACAAAGGGTAGTGCGGCTTTTTTATTTGCATTTTGGCCCTTTTGAGAAATTTGTTTGCTGTCTTGAACAGGCAACCGTGATTTGCACAATGTAGTACGAGCAAAGTAGAAACTCTATAAATTAATACTCAATTAATTAATAAACTCTCTAAGATAATATTTTTGGTCGGTTCCGACTCGGAGATTGAGTGTTAAATTAATAAACTTGTTAAAATTATAAGATAATACATTTTTTATAATTTTTATACACCCCATATAAAATATAAATTAATAATTTCTTATATGCTATATATTACATGAATGATTTATGAAGGTTTCTTGAAAAATGACTGTCTTTTTTTTTTAAAAATTAATTTCAACTTGAATCTTATCTCTAATTTCTTTATCATTGTAAGAACTTATGGTTTCGTTTTCTCATAGCTCAACAAAAAATTATTCAACGTGATTGTTGATTTAATAGCACGTGATTGTTGATTTAATAGCCTCATAAGTGTATGATTTTGTTTGTGTTAGCATATTTTGATCTTGTATATTTATATAAAAAAATATTTTTTTTAATGTTCATAAAATGATATAATGAACACAAGAAAGCATAATAATATGGAAGATTAAAGAATTCTTTTAAATTAGACTTCATTTGATACACAATAATTAATTACATGTGAAAGTTTGAAAGGGTGTTTATAAATTGAATATTTTATTACTCCATAAATTAATAAAATATTAATTAATGATGATATGGGTCTCCTGTTATTGTTTCGTTTTAGAAAAAATCACCCTAACAAATTAAAATATTTAATAAAGTTTTAACTAATAGAAACAATTATGGATCTAATTCAATTCATTTAGTAGATTATGATAAAGCTTGGTAAAGAATATTGCCATCGACTTTGTGAAAAATAGAATTTTCCGGCAATAGGTATTTTTAGAGAAACATCAAATGCTTACGACAATTTCCTTTTTTTTTTTTTAAGCATAAGTGTGAATTTATGACATTAAGAGTTACAAAAAAATACTCCCTCCACTTTTTATTAAATGTCATTCTAACAATTTTCAACAAATTAAGATAATAATTTATGGATCATTTTACCTTCATTAATGTTAAATGATTTTGAAAAGAATCACAATATTTTGGAAAGCAATTAATTGGCTGGGTGGACAATTCAATTTTAAATTAAGACTAAAAAGGGGAAAAGCCTAAATCACGGTAAAGAAAATGGAGGGATTATAATGTATAAGGCTAAAATTGTGAAAAAAATGTAGAATGACACTTATTTTAAAAATATTAAAAAAGGCAAAGTGACATTTAATAAAAAATGGAGGGAGTAAAAAATAACCACGACAACTAAAAAAATCATTGTCTTTCATTGCTTATGAGTTATGACATATTAATTGTAACGCAGAAATCGTTGCAGGGGAAAAGATTTATTTATTAAACTTATCCCAAACTCTAATATTGAATTAGATGTTGTCAAAAAAAAAAAGTTGAATTAAATTAATTTTAAAAAGTTAAATTTTAATTAAAAAAATATATGTGTGATATACCGGGGATAAAATTTGATCCAAATTAAAATAATCTAGATCAAAAAATTATTAAAATCCAAATTTAATTCAAAGGCAAAAACTTGTGTGAGAGATCGTCTCATAGAAAAGATCATTTTTAATTCATATTTCAAAATTTTGAATAGCATAATCAATATTTTTTTTTCAGATTTTTAATTTGTTAAAATATGGATAATGTTTAAGTAAAAAGTGATAATTAATAAAAGTGTCCATCACTTTTACTTAAATACTATCACTTTTTTATATGAGGGTTAAGAGAGACCTGTCTCACAGAACTCATTCTGTGAGACGGTCTCACCCAAGACTAGCTCATAATTTGTTATTGATATGGTGAGACCAGCTCTAATTCAAATTATTATTGATATGTATGGATTTGAGTAATATAGTTGTATCAATGGTGCCTTTTAATTTTATATTAATAATATTTTTTAAATAATAATACAATTATATTATATCAATTGTGCCCTAGATATGTATATAAGAATTAACAAATTTAATATTTTTTAATAATTTCATTAATTTGAATAAAAATTGGATTTTAATAATTTTTAGGCATATATTATTTTAATTTGGATCAAATTTTATTTTGACTATGTCAAACACATAACTTTTCTAAATAAATATTAACTTTTTAAAAATCATGGACTTTTTAAAATAAATATTAACTTTTTAAAAATAATTTAATTAAATATTAGCAGCGCCATCTCTAAAGGCGCCCTGATCTCTGCGTCAATATTAGTCAGAATGATTTAAAGGGCGCCGTTGCTCTAATTTATTTTATTAAACAACCCCCGAACACTAGTATTTTATTAAATTATTTTGAAAACGTTAATATTTAATTAAAAAAGCCAATTGTAACAGATGCTCTAATTTATTTTATTAAACAACCCCCGAACACTAGTATTTTATTAAATTATTTTGAAAACGTTAATATTTAATTAAAAAAGCCAATTGTAACAGATGGTGCATGTATAAGTAATTTATGATGATATTAAGTTCCATAAAAAAAAGTTTCTAAAATTTCGTATCAAAATTCTAATCAAGTATACTAGGAAAATAAGGAAAGTGTATTTTGTACGTTAATCCTACATTTCTTCTCATCCACTGTGAGTATGTGACATGACAACATTTCCTCGAGGGAGAAGACGAATATTTATCTGCCTAGTTAGCTAGGTAGAACAAATTTCACCCAGATGATTCCCTTTCAGTTGTGACCTATTTTCTAATTTTCTCTCCTAAGCCCAACAATCCTAGTTCCACACACAACTCTTTAAACTTTTCTTTAGCCAATGATTTAGTTAGTAAATTTGTTTTTTGAACTATCTGTGTAGATCTTTTCTATCTTTTTTTTTTCTACACGATCTTGAATGAAATTATGTCGTATATATTATATTTATGGGTTTGTATCAAGTATGTACAACTATTTATGGGTTTGTATCAAGTATGTACAACTGAATTTTAAGTGATTGCTATTGAATTGTACTGTCGTAAAAGATTAGTACTTTATTGGTTATATTGTAGTCTCTTAATTATTGACTTAGCCGTAACAATTGAAAACAACAACTACTAGCTGTTATGTTATAAAAATTGAAATCGAAAATGTATTTTTAATTTGTTTATTGACCGAACCATTTTAATCGAAAAATCGATTTTCTCAATGTTATGTCCACGGATGTGCATGCCTCTCTTTTGGAACCACAATCTCTTTGCCTTCTTAATAGCGTTTCCGTCATCTTCTAACCCACCCATTCAGTAGGTAAATGTGATTAGATTGATATGCAAAAGATGAATGAAAGGCACAAGTCATCACATTAATAGAAAATAAAAAATAGAAGGTTGGGATTGAAATTTTAAGTTATTTTAATTGAGAATGCTATAAATTTAAAATGAAATAATTATGTGAATTAGAGCTGACGTAAAAGGATGTGTGGGTTACCACATCAACGAAAAGAGTTTGATGATATAAATTTGAGTTGATTTTCAATTGAGTGTCACTACTCACAGTTCAAAATTATCTAAACAATATTACGATGTGTTCGGTTAGAAATGTGGTTATACGTTCTTTAATCTGTACGGTCTATATAATTGTACATTGGGCATTTTGTTCTTTTTAAGTACTAAGGATTAAACATTGGTTTTATACCTATCTTTTTTAAAAAAAATATTATGGAGTGTATTTTGAGGCGTGAACATATCCATTTCAATTCACATTGACATGGGCATTAGAAAAGGATATTGTTGGGGTAGAAGAGTCATTTGACATGAGATCTTATAGAAGGCGAGGCTGAAATATGTGGCAGCAAAAATTTACGTGAGAAAACACACCAGAGTTGGAGAGTAAGGGAGAAACACTCTTTCCTTTTTCGTCCTTTTCTTCTTCGTCTTCATCATTCATTCATACCTATTATAGCATAATACCTTGATGCCATCGAATGATTCGAATCTCGTTAATCGTTATCAAAATCTAACCATTTTAGTTGTAGCTGATTCGATCGTCTCTGATTCTGTGAACACAAAGCGGTGAATTGATGGCTCAATTTACAGTTGGAGGCCGTCTAAAACCCCTCTTTACTGTTAATGGCTTGTCGATCGGATTCGACACCCAGCACCACCACTATAAGGCCAAGCATTATGGCGGCAGCGGAGTTTTTGTTTATTCGTCTTCAGGAGATCGGAAGCGCAAGCTGTGTGCTTCTGCTGTAAATGCCCCCACATCGTCTTCGTCGTCGTCTGCTTCGAATAATTCCGATGGAGTTTTTGATGAAGTGTTGGAGGAGGACTCCGACTTTGAGATTGATGAGCTTTCTGGATTTAGAGGCTTGGTCTTGGACATCTCCTACAGGTTTGCCCCTAACATAGAACTGTATAGCTGCCAATTTCTAACATAGGTAATGCCGATTGCTGATTTAGAGGCTTGATTTTGGCAACTAGAATTTTGGAGTAAATAGTTTGTTTTATAGATGCTACACCTAGTGTGATACTGTCTTACGCAAAGTTTTGTAGATACAAAACTACAGATTATCATGATGGATTATACTTTATCTGAATTAGTTGGAGGATTAGTTGATATTTTGGTTGCCTCTCCTACACTTGATGAAAGGAAAGCTTAATTCGTGTCTGCCTTAATAACTTTCTCGTTTTTGTTTTGCCTTGTTAATTTCTGAGCACAGTTGATTAGAGGCCATGCCTTTGTTTGTTGATCAGAACCTTTATTTTCAAAACCAGTGGGTGGAACTTTGGAATTGGAGAGATTATATAACAGTTGGCTCGTAAGTTAGTGAGCTTATAAACTTTCACTAGGAGGGGCAATTAATCCAGAATTTTTTAATTATGGCTTTTAGCCTTCTGAGAGGCCATCAAATTGTTTCATCTGGAATTAGAATAAATTAGTGACTAGTTTATTATTTTAATGAGTAAGTCTCATCCTTATATTGACATAACGAGAACATAAAAATCTCATGTCTTCATTATTAGTTCTAAATTAAACAGCTAGATCATATTGCAGCTCAGTGAACACAATCTCATTGAACAGGGCTTTCTATGCATATTTTTCTTGTTAATCTTGCTTTTGCATTCTGCTATGTGCTGTCTTTTATGTATTTCCACTACCACACTTTGATAATTTTGGCTTAGATGTTATGAATTTATGATGAAAATAATGTGAATCTGTTATGCCAGGCCTGTTAATGTTGTCTGCTGGAAACGAGCCATATGTTTGGAATTCATGGATAAGGTCAGAGCCTTGCTAGTTTATTCTTGCCTTGCAATGGCTACATTTACCCTGAAAGCTTTCAATGGTGCTAAGATTTTCTGTGACCTAGAAGAATATTTATGACCATGTATCAAAAAAACATAAGCTACAGATCAGAAATATTTACTCGCTGGATTTTGATTTTCATCAATACAAAATGATCCTTTTATAAATGCTGTTAAATCACACAATCTACACATTTTGATTTGATTTTTTTTCCCAAATTGCAGGCTGATGTTTTAGAATATTATGATCAAACTATAAACTCTCCTAGTGGTTCCTTCTACATTCCTGCTGTGTTGAGGGTATGAAGCCGTCGAGGAGTGCGATAATAGTAACTTTACTTTCTATTGTGTTTCCCAATTCCATATGCTTATTAATATTTTTATGCATGGCTAGTTGCCTCCTATATGAAATGGATAAGTTACCGATCCATTCCCTCCCACTTTCATAATTGCAAAAACAAAAAGTTGGTCCCTTCACATAAGCGCCTATGTATTTTTTTTTAAAACAAAATACTCTATTTACAATTTTATACTCTATTTTTTACTGGATGTCATTAAATATATTCGTTTGAGGTCAAAATCTGGCAGAAGTAGAGAGATATTCATATAATAGAGAATGGTGGACAGGGAGGTGATAAAAGTGTGACTGGAAAATTATGAATAAATGTCATTCAGCAGTTCAAATCATTTGATGGCCAAATTTAATAACACTCTTGTACTAAATAAACACAATATAAGAACACTCCTTAAATATATAATTGTAAGGAAGGAATTTCCCCCAGTATTGATAATTTAGTTTTCATTTCATTTTCCATATGAATTTCGCATCTAAATACTTTTAAAGGGAATTCTTACAATTGTGATTGAGGGAGGAAAATTTGGTTATTTTACTATTTCAATTGAAAGGTAAGTGTAATTTGCTCTTTCTATATTTTTCTTGTTCATAAATTTATTTCATACTAATCAATGATAATTGTGAATGAACTCTCTCAGGTTCCACATTTGCTACAAGTTGTCAAAAGGAGGAGGGTGAAAAAAGGCCTAAGTCGTAAAAATATTTTTCATCGTGACAATTACACGTGTCAGTGAGTTCTCAACCAATACCTCTATTATTTGCTTTCTGAGGCTTTTATTTCCGACTGGGAAATGCACTATGGATTCCTGATCAACAAACTGCCTCTTCAGCCAGAACAAAATATATTATTATGCCATCTAAACTTTTTTTAGGACCTAAATAAATGCAGTAGTTTGAATGAAAGCTTTGCTAAATGAAAATTATTTAAAAACATGGAAATTATATCAGTAATATTCTAGTCTGCTATTTCATTTTATAACTAGATTGGCCTTTCTTATGACCATTATTGACACTCTTAACAGATACTGTTCTTCAACTGAGAACCTAACCATTGATCATATCCTGCCAATTTCACGAGGTGGAAATTGGACCTGGGAAAACCTGGTAAGATAATCCTCAAATGATATATATGTATGTATATATAATCCATGGCGAAAACTTCTTTAATATTTGAGAAATTTTCAAAATCTTTCAGTTTATATTTTAGTGATCTTAATCAGATTGGCTATTCTGTAACAGGTTGCTGCCTGTGCCAGATGTAATTCAAGGAAAGGCCAGAAAACATTGGAGGAAGCAAGTATGAAATTGTTGAAGGTCCCCAAGGTACTTAATTTCTTCGATCTAGATATTGATTTATTTTATTATGCTAAGAGCCATATTGGAAACACGGGAAATGCAGAGACAGCAAAGACGTAAGTTCTTTACTAAAGAGTCTACACGGATTTTTTATATTTCATGTAATATTGCAGGCACCGAAGGAGTACGACATACTTGCGATACCATTAACAAACCATACTCTAAGAATGCTGAAACTGCGACAAGGAATGCCGGAAGAGTGGCGGCAGTACCTCTCAAAGCCGTATGCAGCCCCATGAAACGAGTTGTGATCGTGTCTTCATGATCATTCTTGATCGGGACTCCACATCTATAATTGTGTAAGTATACTCACTCGTAAATGTATGTGAAGCCACAAACTGTTTCTAATAGTAATATACCTTAGTCTGGTATAGTGTATATTTGTACATACTAACTACTGAACATTGGATGTATAAAACGTCTCGCCTGTAATATATTATAATGAACTTGCGTCTATTGTTAGTGTGTGTGTGTGTTTTAACATAAGTACATGGTGAGTTCATTATTCACCTATTATGAAATGAATATAATATAGTGCCCTATTTTTTCTTTTTTACTGGCTCCCTGTAAGCTCAAGTATTTCGGATTCATGACCACACTTGTCTATGTAGTCTTACCATTCGACTTAAAAAATGAGGGAGAAGAGAGTGGAAATGGAGAAGGAGCGTGAGAAATGCATTTGCAAAGATAGGGATTTTACTGGCAAGTGGGCGTCAGTGAGTCAGTGACTCTTTTTTAATACAAATGTAGCCGGTACAATTCTCATATCCCCATTCCCCTCCATCCCTCCAGATTACTTACCCGTTTTTTCTTATTTGAAGTTAGAACGTTCCAAAATTACTTGTACACTTTTAATATGGAAATATTTCACAAAATTAATAACCTCACAACATTATTTTATTTTTAAAATTGTCACTCCTTTTTTTCTATACATTTCACTTTACACATCACCAAATTCACTTTACACTTCATCAAATCACCTAAAATACTCTTTATTTATTTTACATCATCAATCACTAAATCCAATTTTTTTAAAAAAAAATAAACACCGATTAAACTATACAAGTTATCCCATAATATGATAGAATGAGTAATATTTATTTTATAAAAATAAAATAATGTTAATAAATTGGAATTCGATTGTGCTTCATCCACCTATATGAAATCAAACACACCCTAAATGATTAACATTGTTTTTGGTTTCCTTATCGTGGTCCAAAGTTAAAGTTTTAAAATAAAATTAAAAAAAATATATATATATATATTAAACGGGCGTGTGCAGTAAAAGTGTAAAACCGATGGTTTGTTTAGCCGCTGCCATACTATTGAACATTAAAACTAATACTTTTACTTAATTTCCTTATTTGTAGGCCATGTGACCTATTAAAATGAGTCAAAATTGTATATTGCACACAATATTAGCCTTGCGAGGTTGCTAAAGAAGCATGCCCATAGGCCATAGTTTAAAAGACTGATTTAATAATTAGATAGAAGAAAAAAGTTATTTAATACCATTGTGAAAGTGAAATTGAATTAGACAATTGTTGGATGCAACAGTTTGTCTTCACATAAAACAGATGTCATCTATTCCATTATTATGACTCATCCATCAAACGTGGATGGTCTCAAAACACTAGAAGTAAATTTATTCATTTGACAAAAGACAGACAGACACACACTCCACTCAACCATCATCTTCTCCTCCACAATAAATTTAATCTTATTATTCATTCTGATTCATCACATTCTAACCAGCCTCAAAGTGTTTTTAACATGAGCAGTAAATTTCAAACGAGTAAGGACCTTATCATTGCAATTTGCAACACGCTTTGCTTGTACTGCATTTTTTGTTCACAATCCAATAAAATTAAACAAGACATCAAAAGGTTATAAATTTAGAGCTGCAGCTATTATACTTTGCAAGACTAGTAGACAAGGCTATCATTCTCATTTCAACCTCAAACATTGAGTTTTTACATTCTACAGTTTGGGCAATAGAGATAGAGAATCAATGAACAAAAACCTAGTCATCAACACAAAAACTGATTTGTACAAAAT
The DNA here is from genome assembly GCA_963675135.1 of Galeopsis tetrahit. Classification (NCBI taxonomy): domain Eukaryota; kingdom Viridiplantae; phylum Streptophyta; class Magnoliopsida; order Lamiales; family Lamiaceae; genus Galeopsis; species Galeopsis tetrahit. The sequence continues at coordinate 71,362,896 of OY776124.1, forward strand.
TGCCCTTGCCTAACCCTTAATCATAATTTAATGGAACTAAAGAAACCAAGATGATGCCATTATATTTATCTAAAGAGCATTTTAAGTTCATCAAGCCTGGCTGACCGGACTTCCTCGTCGGTCAACGCTCCAGATATCATCCTTTGTTTTTTTGCTTGAACTTGTTGCAGACGCTCTTCCACAGTGTCCTGTAACATTTTAATAATACATTTTTTTAGAAATAAGCAAAAATGCACACTTTATATAGGCATATGATTCTGAACCTTATTCTCTCTGTTATATATTTGAATTTAATCGAAAAGAAATACCTTGACTATGAATCTTCTAACGTGAACAGTTCGCTTTTGACCAATGCGATGAATTCTCATGATTGCTTGCTCCTCTACTGCAGGGTTCCACCATGGATCCTACATTTATATAACATGCAAAGTTTCACCAACAAAGATATACAAAATACACATGTATCATAGAGGAGATAAATATGCAAAAAAACATACCATAAGAAAGACATTAGAAGCTGCAGTGAGATTCAATCCAACACCACCTGTTTGAAGGGACATTAACAGTACCTAAAGCATAAAAAAAATTCATTGTCAGTATGTTCAATGAAGATTATGATAATCGATGAAAATTACAAATGCTTACCGTCTTTTCTTGATCCTCAGCAAACTCATGCAACACCTTCCCTCGTTGTTTCTGAGCCAACTTCCCATCAAACCTCAAGAACTTGAAATTTCTCTTTTTGAGTGGAATTTCCAAGAGATCCAAAAACGAAGTCCATTGGCTAAAAACTATGCTCTTTTCACCAGAGCCCGATTTACGCATACCCTCTAAGCAATCCAAGAGCTTGGTTATCTTCGATGATTCGGTCCAATTCTTGTCAACATCTAACTGAAATCGGTTTTCAGATGGACAAGTGATCAGATCGGGCTTCTGTATCAACTGCCTGCAAATGGGGCAGGTCCCGGAAGATGGAGTTCTCCAGATAGTGAGAAGACACTCTCTGCACATTCTATGGGCACAAGGGGTCAAAACAGGGTCATCTGAGGACTCGAGGCAAATGGGGCATTCCGATACTTGACCACTTCGAATGCCCTCCACAACTTCTTCAACGTAGGCACGAGAAGGGCCGGTACCAGATTGGGTTTCAAGGAACATTCTTGAAAGTTTGTTCAAGTCTGTGTATTTATTTGTATCACCTCGACTGTAGACAATTTTAGAGTCAGAAAATGGTTTTAAATTTTTGATATGGGGTTTCAGTTTTTGTTGTTACCTCATAACAAGGAATGGGTGGTTGCAACATTGCCTTAATCGGAGTAGCAGCTCGAGAATGTTGGCATAGTTGTGAAGAACTTTTCCTTGAGCTAAAAATTGATCAAATTGAACCTGATTTTTTATTTAAAATATATATCCAACGTTAGATAGCATTTTGTATGAAATATGGAGCAATCAAGAATTTAAAGCAAGAAACTTACTTTAGATCTCTTGAAGAGGGCACTGTAAAAATCGCGCTCAGCTTCTGATTGCTCACACTCAATGACTTGGACATCAGTTGGCGGGAGAACAAGTATAGCTCTACATTACAAGAAAAGATAATTAAGAAATTGAATTTTTTTCCCCAAAAAAAACTCGAGAAAATGGAAGAAAATAGGTGGTAAAGAAATAGTGCTAACCTTCCTTCTTTATCCTTGGATTCCTTTGTTCTCCTCAGCATTAGTGGTCTAAGAATTGCCTTCACCAATTTCAAACCTCTCTGATCACCATTCTCATAAGGCTTCTGAATCAACTTGTTCCACCTATAAGTGCAAGGAATCAGGAAGAAAAAAGGTACAAGTGTATAAATAAATAAATATATATTGATCATTGACTTCATACCATGCCCAGTTGCACCATGGTTCAACATGCAAGAAGCGCAAAAGGCTGTACAGGTCTTCCAAATTGTTCTGCATCGAATATTCACTCGTAAAAACCACAGAAAATAACAGAATGTGTAATACCACCAAAAAGTGAAAATACCACCAATAACAGAAATTAACAGAATGTGTAATATATTTTACCCACATTAATTTTACAAAATCTTTTATACCCATTTCATATTAAATGACATAAAGACTACTCTAAAGTTGGTATGGAATAAAAGATTTCTAAAGTTTGATTAAGCTCCACACACACCCCAACCCTGCTGATAAATTGAAATGTTAGAATCATTGAAATAACAATTGACAATGGGATGAGTAGATGATATTTAATTTTTTGGTGTTGTGGGCCATGTGGGATTGTGGGTAAATTTTTTTTTTTTTAAGTTGAGGTAGAAAAGAGTTTTTAATAGTATCTGAAATGGGTAAAAATAAATTGAGGTTGAAAACAGGTATTTTAAATTTATCCCATAAAATAAAGTAAGTAGCCATAATTTTCAAATTGTAATGTAATATTTTAGATACCTGAAGAGGAGTGCCAGTAAGACACCATCGACAATATGAAGACAGTCCAAATGCAGCCTGAGCAGCTTGAGTCTTTGATGATTTAATAGTGTGGGCTTCATCTAAAACTACACGATGCCATTCAACTCTGTGGAAAATGCTGTTAATATTATCCTGCATCACACAAACAGAATCAATAACCGAATTATTTCAAGAACAAAAGCGAAAATTAAAAATACTTACACTTTTATATGCTGCAGTGAGAATACCATATGTTGTTAAGACAACATCAGGTTCTGCTATCACTCTAGGGGCATTGGTTCTATCTCCGCCATAATGAACAAATACTGTAATGCTATCTGGCTTTGAATGGGCTTCAAGTTCATCCTAGCAAACATTACATGAACCAAAATTTACTGATGTGCCAACTTAAATCGAGTTTCTTTAAAATCAACAGGAAAAAAAAGTGAGTTTGTTAGGGTTCATTTTGATGTTTTACCTTCCATTGGCTGAGTAAGGCCATTGGACAAACAACGAGAGTTCCACCTTTCGGTTTCCTCTGCGTTCCAGAAGTTTGCTTTCTATTTCGAATATATTCAGTCATGGATTCCTCAGCCTCTTGAGGATCATCTGGGATGCCTTTGCCATTTCTTGCTAGTATCAGAGCAATTGTCATCACAGTTTTCCCAAGTCCCATTGCATCAGCCAAAATCTGCACATGTATTTTCATCAGTTGGGAAATTTAGAGATCCAACTTTCCATGTTTAAGAAATTGACAGTTTAGTAGAAAATGAAGACTGTCTACTCTTGAGTTATTCAGGAATCTTTACTCTTTTCTGCCTAAAGTGGCTCTTTTTATTACTATTATGAACAAGTGATTATTCTAATTTTGGCATATCACAAGTGGCTAAAAATCAGATTCACCTAATGACAAACTGAGCAAAAAAAAAAAAAAAGGTAATAGGCTCACCCCTCCTCTTGACATCTCCATGGCAGTTGGAAATTTTGTAGTTGCTTCCCCAGAAAAGCAGTTTACATATATCCCCGGAGCTCTCCTATCAAGAACAGAGAGCAGTTGATGAGCAAACAGAAGATGGTTTTACATTATCTTGAATAGAATGTCTTAAAGATCTCTAGTTCTTCAAATATGTAAAAAAAACTAATAATGAAGAGATGCCAAAGTACATACTCATCACACACGCGATAAGCTTCCCAGCATGGGTGAAGAGTCTTTTCTGTTTCTTCTGCATTTGCTTTTTTCTCCAATTCAGACATCCAATAAAGAGCTTGCTTCTGGTAAGGTCTTAAACTACAAGCCAGAGTCTCAGGGGGCTCCATCTCCTATAATGTTTTAAAATGTAAGAGGATTGACTACAGCTATACGTCAAATCAAAAAGTAATTAATTACCTTTAAGTTATACATATCAGCAGCACCAACAAGCTTATTCAAGGATGACTCTGAAATAACTTGTTCATCTTTATCATGATCTTGACCTTGACTACCCTTTCTTCTCTTCAAACAAGGCAAGGCAGAGGCAGCATGTAATGATTCACCCTGGAGATTTTACACATCATTAAAAAAATGCTATGCCGTAGTAAATCTTTAGCTTTAGTTCCTTAATTTTAAAACTAATAAATAAACCAAAATTCAGAAATACATACATCTAATTGTAGCCCACGCTTCCGGGAATCAAGTTCTTCTGGTGTGAACTCTGCCTTTTGAAATGGCTTGACTTTCAGCAGTTTAAATAGAGTCAATAGAGGATATATGGTGGCATCAATATTTGCAGGCTCAAGCTTCCAAGTTGATATATCCCCTCCCGTGAAGATAGATTCGTGAATGTAAAAGCTGCAATTCCAACAGTAAGAGCAGATGTCATACTGTGAGCTATCTTTGTATAGTTTGATCATGTAGATTAAGAATTTGAGATGGGTACAAGTAACAAAAGTGAAAAGCTATGCACTTAACATAAAATCAGAGCTTAATCTTACCTCACATACAACATAATTTCTTGCATCAATTGCAGATTCACTGGAGCAGCCACACAACGACCCTGAACTTTCACCTTCGACGAATTCACAAGTGGAATCAGGCATTTCGCCCATTCCATTGGCAAACGACCAATCTGATAATTAAAGCAGAGAGAACATCACGACTCATTCAATAAATCCATAGACTAAGTTCATGTGAGATGAACAATCAAGCAATGGGCTAGCTTTAATCGAGAAAATAAATTAAAACCCTTCAAATTAATCTGCTAAGGGGACAGCATAAAAATCCATAATTAATCCCACAACAAAAGTACAAGATCTCTAAAGCATTTCAAACTCCAACCAATAAACAGAAAAAAAAAAAAACAATCAAATGAATTTATAATGTAATTATATATACCTCTCCAGATCTTTTGGTTGAGAAACGAACAATGTTAGCAGCAGCATTAACAGCCTTTGCACTCGCAAAATAAGTGCTACTGTTAGACCTCACAGTAACACTGGGAAAAGTAAAATGCACAATCTCATTATTCTCCAGTTTTCTCCCTTTTGTAGTAGATAGCCCCGTAACCACTGTCCTTCCAACCAACAACCAATCAGGCTCTTCTGGGAAATCCCCATCCTCAAGTACCATACAACTTAAGGTCGTTTCCTCAACCTTCTTTTTAGGCTTCTGATTATAAGGTCCCATTATCTTTCTATAGTCATCACCAGACAACTTCCTTGCACTAATTGGTTGTACGTCAAGAACCTCAATCACTTCTTCCTTTACTAGAAGTGCCTGATTTTTCTGTGCCTCTGACTTGGGCTCTTCTTTCACTCTAGATTCAGGATAATTCAAAGCATTCCATTCTTCAAAGCTCAAATTACTTTTTTCCGCCAACACCAGAGCCCTTTCATCATTTGAATGCTTGTTTTCTTCTCCAGAACCCACATCACATTCTTCTTTCACATTCACACTCCCCTTCAATCCATCAACCGTCTCAAAGATTTCTGAAACACTCCCCTTTTGTTCGTTTTCTAAAACTCCAGAACCTCCATCAGTTTTCACACACATAACCTCTTGATTTACTACATTTGGTGTATCAATGTCCATATCAGGCTCCTCTTTTACTTTAGTTTCAGCCATAGCGCCACCTGCTGTCTCATCCTCATCCTCTTTCTTTACAGGATGATTCAAAGTTAGCCACTCATCAAAGCTCAGACCACTTCTTCCCACCTTTCCTAATGGTTTTTCAGAGTTTTGATCCTTGTTTTCTTCTCCAAGAACCACATCACATTCTTGTTTCACTTTCACTATCTCCTTATTTTCCTCCTTTATGTTCTCAGGGTTACTCGAACTTAACCACTCTTCAAAGCTCAAACGATGTGTTCCCTCCAACCCCGATGACATTTCTTCTCCATGAACTTCACCTTTCAAAAACCCATCATTAGATTCTTCTTTCTTTTTTACGCTCTCCTCCAATCCAACATCCATCCTACATTTTTTCAGAACTTCCTTTTCTCCCACATTATCTAAAACTCCCTCAGCCTCACCATTTTCTACACTCAACGAATCTGGTATCACTACATTCAACCCATCATATTCCCCCATCCCTAATTCAACATTGTTAGATGAAATTACCTGACAAGTGGAAATCCTTGTCCCACCGGTGGAAGTGAGAGTTTTCCGCGCTGCTAAGTGTGGCACTGATGAAGACGCCGAATGTGAGTCGAGAATAAGATTGATGGCGGCGCGCACGTTGTTGTCGGATTGCGATAGAGCTTTGAGAATGTCGCTTTCCGAGATCTCACATCCGACGATCAGCTTCACAGTCTTTACATTTGCTTCCATGGATTCTGGCTCCACAGGTACGATTTCCATGGCGACTCCTCTCAGATTAAATAAAAAACTGGACACAAAATGAAAATATAGGTTAATAAAACTTTAAAGGGGAACAATTTAGAGGAGGGATAGAGAAATGCTGGAAGAGTATAATTGAAGAATGAAGAGAATGAGGATTATATGAGAGGGAATATTGGCGCCAAGCATTTTTGAGCAGTGAAATTTCCGCGGTTTATCTATTATGCTGTTTTTGGCGGCACAAGAGTAAAACCCTAGAAATGGTATGGAATGGGAGGGAAATGCAATTTTACCGCGGTGAATATTTGTTGCTGGACGACGCCGTTTAAGTCGAGGGCCCAGACATGTGGATAATATTACTATTGGGCCGTTTTCAGAAACGGGCCCAGACATGTGGATATTGTTACTATTGGGCCGTATTTATTTTATAAAAAAAATGTTTTTTTATTATTGTTGTAATAGGGGGGAGTAGGGCTGTTATTCGAGCCGAGTATTTGAGGTTCGATAACATTCTCGAGCTCTTATCGAGCCGAGCTCGGCTCGATAACATTATCGATTTCAAAATTGAGCTCGGCTCGACTCGTTAACAAGTCTAACGAGTTTATCGAGTCGAGCCGAGTCGAGCCTAATGGGATTTTTTACAAAAAATTAGTTATCGAGCCTAACATGTCGAGCTCGAGCCAGCTCGTTAATAAATCAAGCATCTAACGAGCTCGAACTCGGCTCGTTTAGCTAAACGAGTCGAACCTTAACGAGTCGAGTTTCTTTAAGGCTCGGTTCGAATAACAACACTAGGCGGGACCCGGTATATAATTGAAGAATACGTCTCAGGCTGTGTTTTGGTAGGGGTTATGAGAGGGTAAAAAGTTTTATATTTTGTTTGGCAGTCAATATTGTTTATTTTATCAAATTGGGCTGTCATTTCCCCTTGATAGCAAAGCACTGTTTAGAGCCCACAATAATACTAAAATGGGTGATTTGGTATTTTTAATTCAATGCATAGAAATATTAATATTTTAATTTGTATCTCGTTAATTATCTCTTTTATGACAACCAAATTAACTATGTACTATCACTTTACAGTGCTCTCCTATCAAACAACTATTAAAAAAAATGCGTATCCCAATACTACAATGTTACATAATAGTACTAATTTTTAGTGATTTTTTTAGAATTTGAGTATAATTGTTTAAAATTGAGGCTTGAATAGTAATTTAAAAATAAATTATATTTTATAGGATTAATTGCAAAATAAATCACGATCTTTATGGTTTTTATCAATTACAACATATTTTTTTCTTTGCAATTCGATACACCACCTTTTTAAGTTTGACAATTTAATACACCACCTTTTTAAGTTTGACAATTTAATACACCAATAGATATTCCGGCCAATTTTAATATGATGTGGCACCGTAAATACAAAATTTTTACCATTTGGACTGCCAATTTTTTTTTATTTTGTAAACACGTTTCATCAGAACTCTAATAAACACAGAATTAAAAATACATTTTAAAACTCATTTCTAGTTTCTCCATGGCTCTGTCACTCAAGTTTTCGATTAGGAAAATAATTAGTTTAATTCAATAATTTATTATTATTTATGGGAAGGATCTTATTTTATCTAGATCTAGTTATAATCAGTTGATGTAGATACACAAGAGCAAGCTGCACCTGTTTATATACAGCAAATAAACACATTCAATTATCTGGAAGTTTGAACAATTCACACATATTTATTAATATGAACAAATTGATCAACTCATATGTAGTGTTATTCATCATGATTACCTATTCCAATAGAAAAACTAATCACCGTATGCAAAAGGCCAGGAAGCCATAAATTCATGAAAAACTAATCTAATGAAAAAATATTGTTGTTCAGTATTTATTTCTAGACCCATTGGAAGATTATAATTCCCATTGGAAGATCAAATTATAATTCTCTCAAAGGTCACTCAAGTAGTCCAATAAAAGTTCATTAACTAAAGTGATTAAAAATAAGAAGAGAGTAATTCAAAAAATAAAAAATAAATAAATAATAAGAGAGAAGTTTTATGAAAAATGATACTCGTATATTGTATTTGAAAGAAGATAGATGGGAATAAGACAATACCTTTTGGAGAATAAAATATTTTCATATTTTCTATAAATTATATGGAGAATGATATACATGGAAGAAAATAGAGATTATTAACCCCATGATACAAAATCTGCCCCCTAAGTGTCTGAAGATACACACGCATGTTTTTAAAAAATTCTTCCACTTGGTAATACAAAATCCCAGGTAAATTGTCTCTTTTACCCCTTATTTTTTAATAAGTTGTTGCTTTTCTTTTCATACGCATTTTTCATTTGCCTGTAATTCTGTCGAGTCAAGGTGTCCCTTCTTGGCCCTTCTTCCCAGTTTTCTCCCCCATTTCAAATTCAAATATAACATGGAATCTTCTCATATCATTTCATATGTCCGTCGTCTTCGATTTAGATTTTAATTATTTTTTGTTTGATCGTGATTCCATTTTCGGAGTAATCGAGGGTTTCAGCAATTTGCATGATCGATATGTCGTTTTCTGTGGTTGCTACTGTTAATTTTCAAGGTAGGTTCAAGCTTCTCTCCTTGACTGAAAGCGTTTATTTCTCCGATTTCCGGCGTCAGATATCCGGTACGTAGCTTGAATTGGAGTATTCCGATTTTTCTTGTAGCTTTTATGTTGGGAATGTTGTTGATTGCATTTTGGGTTCTGATGATGATTTGAAATTTTTGATTTCTTTGTGTAAACATACATCTCAAATGATTTGAATTTGTTTATCTGTATTTTTTATGGTGTGAAGAGGGTTTTTTAGGGCCTGAAATTGTACTGCTAGGGTTTTCTGGGGGTTGTTGACACCCTGAGTTGACTCAGTGAGTTTCTACTCTCTTTTTCCGTTTTCTGCAACAACCATTGATTCTCTCTCTTAGGGTTGCGCATTCGAATCTTCATGATATTTTGTCTCCATTATATTGATTTTCTATCCCTGATTGAGCTATTACTATAAATTCTATGTAATGTGTTATTAGCTTGAGTTGTATTGTTCCTCTGTAAAGTTTAGATTCAAACCCAGAATCGAATTAGTGTTTGTGATTCTGGGGTTTGCTCATTTTGCTTAATCTTTTTATTCTTTTGGGTAAATCGATTAATGGGGTATCAATTGCATTCAACAATTTGTGTAATCTGCCTATTTTTGTTGAATTCTTTTGTGGGCATATGTTACTCTTTATCTAGTGTAGATCAAATTTTTAGACTAGGTTAGTTATTTACTTGGATAGCCTCAAAACGTTGGATTTGATCAATATTCGGGGTATGTTACTGTGAATGAGAAAGCTCGGAGGGCATTGTTTTACTGGTTAATTGAGGCACCTAAAGATGGAGGGCATGAATCAAGGCCACTTGTTTTTTTGTGGCTTAATGGGGGCCCTGGTTGCTTTTCTATGGCGTATGGAGCCGCCAAAGAAATCGGCATAAGCCACAGAAGAAATCGGCCTTTTCGGATTAATTCAGATGGGAAGAGCCTTTATCTCAATCCTTACTTTTGCATGGGTTAATTTTTTCTTCCCTGTATTTGTAGCATGTTGGCTTTTGCTCTTGTTGCTTTTTTTCCATTCCTTCCCTCACATATCGACATATAGTTGTGCAATTTACGGCTTTACTTACATAAGCAAATATGCTCAAGCTATCTGTTATCTGTGCTTCAACTTTAGAATGATTTGCTGATTTAGTTGGTGGAACTTTTAATGCTTAAATCATAGTATGAAATGTATATGTTGAACTTTTCGCTTTTGCATATCCTTATCCTTTCAAAACTTTATACTCTGCCTTTTATTTTCCAGCAAAGATTTCATTTCCACTTACTCAGAGATTCAGGGCAATGCTGCAAAATGGTATTCACTTGAGCACTGTTGATGACAGCTATGTGAGCAGTCGCTCCTGGTGTTCTCGCTTTTGGTGTTGGAATTGGACTAAAATCTAGAATTAGGTTGTTAAGAATGGATTTCAATCTTTGATGATAATTGATTATAACTGTAAGCACTGGAAACCATCTTATTTAATTCAGTTTATTTTGTTTACTTCTTATCTGCTTTTCATTCTTTTCTTTTGTTAAGAGGGCAGCATCTTTCGTCTCTGGCATCTTTCTTGTACTCAGAGTAACATTTTTTACTTGAAAATCTTGTCGATATTCAATATTTAATATATATGTCGATATTCAATATATAATTATATTCAATATATATATATATATATTGATGTTCAATGTTATGTCGATATTCAATATTTAATTATATTCAATATATATCAATATTCAGTGTTCGATATTCAATAATTGAGTAAAAATTGAATAAAATATAAATTAATTTTTTGAATAAAAAATCTGAATAAAAAACTAAATAAAAATAATTTGAATAAAAAAATTGAATTAAGTTGATAGAAAGATATGATTTAACAAGTCAAAGACTTACTTTTGATTTTTGAACGAAGAAAGAGAAAAAAAATTAAAATTAATATTAAATAAAAATATGTCTTGAATTTTTTGAAAAAATGAATAAAAAAAATTCAAGTAAAATTTGAATTAAATTCAAGTAAAATTCAAATAAAAATGAATGGTGCATCGCTCTCTAAATTATTCATACCATAATACCAGTGTCTGCATTTACAAGCATCATATCAACCACAATACTAAAGCAACACCATGTCAATTTTTTTAATCCTTACATATTCCTCAAAGCCAGTTCATTAACCCAATATTAAGCACGTTGCACCAACTGCCCAAGAAAAATAAATTACAACTCCACAACTTACCTCTCGACTCGACAAAGCAACAAAACAAAAGTTCAGTTACAGATACAGTATGTACATACTTTTGGACGTATTTCCAATCCAACATAATTCTTTGATTCCCTGTTTCTTTGGGCAAGCCATATGAGAAATCTTCCACTGCCTGCAAGTACCAACAATTTTAGATGATAGATAATTGTCAAGAAACATCAAGTGCTTTAACAAACAAACTTAACATGATGTCATTAACACACTTTAACATAATACTTAAACACTGCATTATATAGCCACCATTAAATACAATACACAATAATAGTCTCAAGGAAGGAGTTGCAATTGCAGGCTAGCTAAATACTCATAAAACCACACCTTTTGACACAATAAACGTATCAAAGCACAAATTTGCAAGTTTTTCCGTAGCATAGCATGAGAAAACAGAACATCATTCCGGATATAAGTAAAGTAAACAAGCTCTCACCACAACCGATATCCACCATCAACGACAGCGTTGCATCCTTGAAAACAACATTCCAATCCGACACTTCCACCGGAACTTACACATTCAACTTTCCTTTACTCCTGATTTGAGCAACATATACAAATTGCGTAATTCCACAAACAAAGAATCGATTAGCCTTCGGGATTAAAAAAACCCCATAAATTATCCACATAGAGAATCAACCCAAAATAAAAAGTTTCTATATACAAGAAACTATAGACCTCAAGCTTATCTTTCTAAAAAAAAATTCTAAACCACTACGGGATGTCCATATTAAAAAGTCTAGTTGAAATGCAAAACCCCAGCAAATTAAAAAAACCCTAGAAATTGTGCGTCTCCAAAATTATGAAGTTCCAAAAAATTTATCCAATATAATCATTTCTTCAAACAAGGCAAATCCATATTTAAAGGGTATTTGACAAAAAAACATTAATAACATTCCTTCTTGTTCGAAATTCTTCATAAAAGGAGAGAATCAAAAGCTAAATAATATCCTTCCATCTAAATTATAAGAAAAATTAGAGCTTCACTTACAGTCGATAACTGGTTTCGCCTTGAGAAATCAAGAAACCAAGATGTCCGCCCTTCTTTTTTTCTCGAATCGCCGACTGAAAATTGTTGGAGGAGTGATGAACTTGGTAAAGGTGGAAAATGGATAGTGGGAAATGAGCCTAGAGTTAAAAGGTTGGAGTGAGAGGGGTGGTGTCATGCATGATTGGACATGTGCTTTACTTCTGAATTTTTTTTTGGCCATTCCAAGAAGAATTATGCGGAAAGGAGATTTAAGGGTACAATGGTCTTTTGCCCCTTCAAATTTGTATCTCCTCCCACTTTATTAAGGTCATGTATCATTAGACTCTTAGAGACTCCCTTTTGTACTAGACAACACCTATCCCAAGAAATTATATGGAAAGAATGATAATCTTTCAATTTCTCCATATATTCCATAAAAAATTCGGTCACTCCTTGTTACAAATACGAGCTGAATTTTCAACCCCATGATGCTACAAAAAATTTATTTTTTGGAAATACATGTGTGCAACAAGATAGAAAAATTATTTTTTATTTTAGAGTTAGATATTTATAGGGAATATTTGAGAAGACAATTGGATTGAAACAATCACTCCTCTCAACGGTATCTCTCTTATTTAAAAGTAAACGCGTAATCCCTCAATTCCTCATTATACGAGCATGTCATGTTTTAGGAATTCTCCAAAAATCGTGTCAAGCCAAACTTTAACTCAACAAGAGCTCGAGTTGAGTAATATATACAAATGAAAGCTAACATGCATACACTAATTCGTGTAAATTGAAAAGCATATTATAAAAATAAAAATCTTGATCCTTGAGGTAGATAGCGGCTCATACAATAGAATATAGAGCTTGAATTACATTCCACCCACAACATTTGATAAAAGAAATTTAGTACTCCTACGTTGCAATTAATGCAATTCTTTAATGTATAAATTTTAATGATTTTTTTTTTCAAAAATAATTTGTATAGAATATAATCCAATTGAGTTGAAACATTACAATGTTTGAGCTTTATTTATTTGTTTATTATCGAGTCGGAGGTTAAACTTAATTATTAAATATACATGAGTTTTTTTTTTTTAGATTAATCGAACCTAAACGAGTTTAACACTATTATTAATCTTAAAATTAGATTATTCTTCTATTATTTATAAAATTATAAAAATCATATATCTACTAAATCTATAATTTTATTTAGTTAAACAAGTTTAATTACATATTTTTATATTTATCACATAGATTTAGTGTGAAACTTATAAATTAAAATTTAATTATTCATTAGTCATTAGAATTTATACGAGCTCATTAATAAATATGTTCACGAGCTAACAAATCGAATATCATTGAATTTGAATTTTTTTGTTTAGGTTGATGGATTTTATTTCGATTACTAGTAAATGTAAAATGTTAAGGAAAACAATTTTGTTTTTAAAATAAAATAAAATGGAGAGCAAATAGCAATTAGCCAATTACATTCACGGTTCCACCTCGTCTCTGTTGTACATACACGGAATTTTTTTCTTTTTCTAATTTACTTTTTTTTTTCCTTCAAAAAATAATTTCATTGTAGAACATCGGACGACTCGACTCGTATAGGGTTTGAATGTTGGTCAGAATTAACTATTCTTCATCTCTCTTTCACATCAATTCTGCAAAAACATGAATCGAAAGCTCACAGATTCTGCAATTCAGCTGATTCGTAGGGGGTGTGCGGGTCAACCTTCAACATCTCATTATCACACTCGCAAAATTAAGCGCTTTACACGCACACCCACCATAGATTTCAGCTCGATTCATGAAGCAAATGATGCGATCCGGTTGTTTCGGCAGATAACGACAATGTCGCCACAACCTTCAGTTCTTGTATACGCCAAATTGCTGAATATAATCGCCAAGATGGAGGAATACCATGCCGCCCTTTACATGTTCGACGAAATGCGTCGATTGGGTATTGCAGTAAATGAGTACACGATGACAATCGTAATCAATTGCTACTGCCTTCTGAATCGCGTAGACTTGTCTTTTGCTATTTTGGGCAGCTACTTCAAGAATGGTTACGAGCCATGTGTGAGGACTTTTACTGCTCTCCTGAAAGGACTCTATTCAGTTGGTAAGGTCTCCGAGGCAGGAATTTTGTTGGAAAAGATTTTGAAGTTGAAACTATGTGAGCCAGATGATGTTATGATTCTAACAGTGATAAATGGGCTCTGCAAAGCAGGACAAACTCTTACTGCCCTTCGTTTGCTTCAGGTATTCGAAAATACTGCTTACAAACCCAATGTGTATTCCTATACTTCTGTAATTGATGGTTTGTGCAACAATGGAATGGTTGGTGATGCTCTGCAGCTCTTATTCCAAATGTCTGAAAAGGGCATTACGCCCAATGTTTGCACTTATAATTCGATCATTCAGGGTTTGTGCAAATTTAGTAGATGGAATGAGGTGAAATATTTAATGTTGATTAAAATGGTTGATCACAAGGTATTTCTAGATCTAGTTACTTTTAATATATTGGTTGATGCCTTTTGCAAAGAAGGAAAGATGGAAGATGCTGAGTATGTTTTAGAAGTTATGGTGCGAAAAAATGTTTATCCTAATATTTTTACGTACACTTCTCTAGTTGATGGATATTGTTCGCAAGGGGAAATGGATAAAGCGAAAGAAATATTCGATTCCATAGATGAAAGGGGCCTTGAGCATTCTATTATTAGCTATAATAGTTTAATTGATGGATATTGTAAGAATGGGAATGTGGATGAAGCCTTGCGCCTGTTTGATGAGATTCCTCGTAAAGGTTTGGAGCATACAACTAGTTCTTACAACACCATAATTCATGGACTTTTTCACGAAGGTAGATTTGGTGACGGGTGGAAGGTTTTCAAGGATATGGAATCTCAGAAAGTAAATCCTGATTTACATACTTACAGTATTTTGATGGAATGCTTGTGTCGTAATCAGCAGATTACTGAAGCGTTTTATTACCTGAGCTTGATGGAAGAAAAGGGTATTAATCCCGATATAGTCACGTACCGTATCCTCATTGACGGTTTGTGCAGAGCTGGTAAAATTGACATTGCTAGTAATCTATTGGACCAACTTGCGTCCAAAGATATGCAACCCAATGTTGAGATATATACCATGATTCTTGGTTCACTCTCTTTACAAGGACTAGATGACGAGGTGAAACGTTTGCTTGTTGAAGTTGAAAGATGTGGGAGTGCTCCTAAAGGTGTGACGTATAATGTTATTATCCAGAATTTGCTAAAGAAAAACGAGTTGTACTTAGCGAAGCCAGTCTTGAAGGAAATGTACAGCAGGGGATTCTCGGCTGATTCGACTACTTTATCCATGCTACTTGATAAACTGCACAAAGAAGGTCGAGATGGTAACTTGCTGGAAATGATTAAGAAAGTTGTGCCTTACCTGAAACGTGAATGATCTATTTGAAAATTTGCTTCTTCAAAGTTGGAAAACTTAATGCTGCAGTGATCTTTCAAACCAATTTCCATCTAGACGTTTGTCACCCTATGTCCATATATACAACACAATTATTGGATCGCTCAAGGAAAAGGTACAGATGATAACTTAGTTGAAATGAACTGACATGATTGAGAAAGCGGTTATTACTGAAAAATGATTTTTTTTTTCTTCTTAAACAAGGCTAGGTTATGCTAGGTGCTAGAATTTGTAAGTTATTCTAGTGATTTTCATCAATATAAAGAGTTAGTTAATGGCTTGTTATTTATTTGCTAGAACTAGTTGTGTTGTATCTTATATCAATTGTTGTTTTTGTTGAGAGATGCCTAAAACAAGGTATTGTAAAAGCCAAATAAATTCTTTAAACTTGTGTTGCTATAATAATAGGAGTGCATGCATCTTGTTTGATGAAACTGACTAACTGAAAAGCAGGTTGTAATTTGTTGAAGTGGGATTTTTTGTACTGTATTTTTTTAAATTCTAATCTAACTAATTTCTTGATGCATTACTTTGGTTTACAATTTTGTTTTCAAAATATTTCCCATGGCTTAATCTGCATTTGGGTCTAAATGTATGCTAAATTTGAAGTTCTAACTGAAGATAATTGTTAACCTTAGTCATTTTGAAATTTGTTTTGCAATCCCACATACACAAAAGTATAACAGCTGTCATCTAGAATATATATCTATGTTAAATAGTTAAAATTATTTGTAGTATCTATTACAACTAAGATTTTTTTCAGTACTGTTATGGCCTATTTGGAAAATTTGTCTGTCCACAGATTATCCTTTTGACTGATTTAGTTTGATGATCTGGTTTTGCTTAAGAATAATACAGTATGTAGTGGGAAGGTGCAGTGTGTACATGTGCTGTCTTAATGGTGAATTTATCTAATGACTTGGGCATTTGATTTTTTGAACTTCAATCTAAATAAACAAACTAGTTAATGGTGATGAATCTGATGATGAAATGCAAATGCAACTCACTCTTGGAAGATAAAATAAGCAATTAACATAATCATTTTTATTACTTTATAAGCATATTGGTATTGTTTGATAAATGATAAGATTGTAGTACAGATTAAAAAGAAATTACATGGTGCAAGTGGTATGTGGAAGTGCGAATCATATTGCACATAAGAGACGGAAAAACTTACTTACAATAACACATGAAGATTCATTTGCTCAATTTTAACCTAGTTTTTCTTTCCCTTAAAACAAAATGATATTATATGTGCAATATTTTCACATAAGTTCTCCTCAAAAAAAGTACTCATAGTTCTCAGGAAAAAAAAAAGTTAGTTTATAAGTTGGACAATATTAATATTTTTTCAATATACAAATAGTTATATTATCATATTAACAAATTTCAATCGTTTTTCTTTTCTATGATTTTTTTAAAATCAAAATTGCACCATTCATGTGCCAAAGTGCAACTCTTATGAATAGAGTTTACAAATCAAATGGCAAGCAGAAATTTGTGTATACTAAAATTTAGAAAAAATAATAACATAACAACAAACCCTCCTATCAATTAATTAAATTACAAACAACGATCACAGCTTGTTAATCATTTCCATAAGTAGACCATCATATTCATGACCTGGTTGCAGATGATCCATCAACATGGAAGTCGTACCAGAATGGGCAGAAAATCCTCTTCTCCTCATTTCCTCCAAAAACGGCATCGCTTCACGAACCTCATTTCTCTTCATCAATTCTTGAATAATAACATTATACGTCGCCCCATTTGCTCCAAAGCCACCTTTCTCCATTTCCGCAAGCAATTCGTTCACTTCCTCCACCAATCCTTCTCGACAAAGTGAACCAATAATCATATTATATATTCGTTCATTAGGTTTCAAACCTTTAGAAGGAAGTTTCTTCAAAAGATATCTTGCAGCATCCCGTTTTCCATCTTTGCACAATCCGTGTATAAGTGAGCCATACGTTACTATATCAGGGGTAATACCGTCGTCTTCCATTGTATGTAGAAGACAAAGTGCTTTGTCAATATCACCATTCTTGCAAAAACCATCCAACAATATAGTATAAGTTTGTAAATTAGGACATACTTTTCGAGCTTTCATATCGTTGAAAAGCTCCCAACCATCCTCGAATTTACCATTACTAAAAAATCCATGTATCATGGTGTTATAACTAGCTAATGTATGCTGCAAACCTTTATCAAGAACTTCAAGAAAAAGACCATAAGCTTCGTCTACCTTTCCTTTCTTGAAGTATCCGTTGATTAAAGTGTTGTAGCTGATGATAGTAGGTCTAAGCCCAATCTTTTCTACAGATTCGAATACTTTCTTTGCTTTATTCATTTTCCCTTGCAAACAATATCCATTTATCAACGCGTTGTACACAGGAATATCAATATGCGGACGAACATTTCGTTCTGTAATAATTTCAAGAAGATCTTCTGCATCTTCCATCTTTCCTTCCTTGCAATATGCATCCAACAATACAGTTAACGTGATCATACTCAATGAAATCTTTCGATTTCCCATTCCAATTATCAATTCTTTAACGTTGTTCCATCTACCAGCATCGCACAAGCCCTGAATTATCGGGTTATACGTGACTACAGTGGGTGAGATACCCTTTTCAATCATCAGATTCACGAGTTCAAGAGCATTATCCACCATCCCGATCTTGCACAACCCGTCGATTATTGCATTATACGAACGAACATTGGGTTTGTAGCGAGTTCTTTCCAATTTACGAACCCATTTACACGCTTCAATCGTAAGTCCAGCTTTACAGAGCCCATCTATCATAGTGAGGATCAAAACATCATTTGGCTCACACATTTTGGAAACCAAAATCCATTTGAATAACTTCTCTGCTTCAGCCACTTGATGATCTAAAAATAACCCTTTAATGAGAGTGCAAAATGTGCCAACGGTGGGTTCGTAACCTTTTTTGAAGAAGCTGCAGAACGTAGCAAATCCAAGGCCTACACGATTCAGAAGGCAACATGAATTAATCACGATGTTCATCGTGTACTCATTTACAGGGGCCCTTCTTTGACGCATTTCGACAAACACGTAGAGGGCAGCAGAGTAATGCTTCATCTTAACGATACGACTCAACAGACTGTTGTATGAACGAGCGGAAGGCGGCGGCTGCATTCTTACCATTGCTTGAAACAAGAAAATTGCATCCTGTAATTCATGAATACAAGTTGAATCCATTTTGGGCATAGGTGAAACGGGCCTATCTTCGTGACAGAGACTATGGAAATTAGAACAGAAGAAAGATATCGGATGAGTAAAAGTGCCTAATCCATGGGGAAATTCAGCCGGAATTCCTCTTCGAATCAGCTGAATTGCAGAAGAAGCTACGTTTCGTCTCATCTTCGAATTGAAGGGAGGGAAAAGTTAACCGCTCATACATACAAAATCTCAGAAACGCATACAGAGTACGTCTCTCTCCGGGCGAGCCTGTTCACGCTAGCTTGGGGCTTTTGTTACTGTTATTGAGACTAGTTTACAGTGGGTAGCTTCGCCGGGATTGGTGAACGGAAAAGGTAGAACGGTAAGATGAATGACGATTTCGATTTAATTTTTTGCAGAATTCGTTTTGAGGGATGAACAACGTTGCCGGAGAACATCCGAGGCGGAGGGTGATGATTGATGATGTGCTTTCTTTTGAGCCAGTTGAAGAAACAAAGCTTTTGTATTTATTTATTTTTCCAGATTATTGAAGAAGATGAACGTTTGAAACCAGAATTAAGCAATGGTTATGGAAGGGTTTATTTGAAAAGTTAAGGGCTTAATTGAACCCAATAATATTTTGTGGGCTTATTTGTACCTAGAGTAATGGGTTTGACTATATGCACCTCCATTTTGGAGAGATGCACTCCCCCTTTCAATTTTTTAATAAAATAATAAGGTAAAAAACCTAAAATACCCTTCATTAAATATACATTAAATATACCGTACTAGATGCACCCCCTACTCACCCCCTTCATTTCTTTCACCTTTTCCTAATCCACAACTTTCGGTCGCCGGCGACACCATTTCCGGCGACCATCAAGTTCAAAAAAAATATAGAAATCAACCATACACTCAAAAAATTTACAAATTTTTTTTTTATAATTTTCGACCAACCAGTATCGACTACATACACTCCCGTCGGCAACTCGTTGTCGACGGGAGTGTATGTAGTCGACACGGTTTCATCGAAAATAAAAAAAAAAAAAATTCCATTTTCGACTATGTAATGTCGATCAAATACACCCTCGTCGACAACAATTTGCCGACGAGAGTATATTTATTCGACATTACATAGTCGAAAATGGAAAAAAAAATTAAAAAAATTAGGGTTTTCTGCTTTTTTTTTTTTTTTTTGCAGAAAACCCTTGGCAAATCTGGGTTGGGCTGGGGGTGGATCGGCGTCGGAGAGGGGTGGGGAGGGAGCGGCCGCGGCGACCGATAGAAGGGAGCGGTCGCGCGGCCGCAGATCTTCTGTTTTTTTTTTTTTTTTTTTTTTTGCAGAAAACCCTTGGGTTGGGCTGGGGGTGGATCGGCGTCGGAGAGGGGGTGGGGAGGGAGCGGCCGCGGCGGCCGATAGAAGGGAGCGGCCGCGCGGCCGCAGATCTTCTGTTTTTTTTTTTTTTTGCAGAAAACCCTTGGGTTGGGCTGGGGGTGGATCGGCGTCGGAGAGGGGGTGGGGAGGGAGCGGCCGCAGATCTTCTGTTTTTTTTTTTTTTCAGATGGGAGGAGGAAGGGGGCAAACTTGGGGGTCGGCGTCGGACGGGAGGGGGATGGGGCGGTCGCGGCGGCCGACGGACGGGAGCGGCCGCGCGAGTGCAAAGCTTCAGTTTTTTTTTAAACGGAGGGGAGGGGGCGGCCGCGGCGAGGTTGGGTGTGGTGGACAGCGTCGCCGGCGATGACGGGGGTGGGGTGGGCGTCGCCGGCGACTGGTGGGTGGTGGTGAGGAGGGGGTGGGTTGGGGGAAATGGGGAGGAAGAAGATGAAGGATGAAGAAGATGAAGGGTTGGGGGGTGTGTGTAGTAAATTGGTTTTTATGAAGGGAGGGTATTTATGACAATTTAGGGGGGTGTGCCAATTTGATGGGTGTGTATAAATCGGGGGAGTGCATCTCTCCGAAATGGAGGTGCATATAGTCAGACCCTAGAGTAATACTTTTCAAGTTTAAGCGCGGGCCACAAAATACATTGGGCCTCATTTGGCGAACTTAAATCTGAAATAGGGGTGAACAATCTAAATATCTAGAATGCAAATTAAAATAAATTTGTCTCACACACAAGTTTTTTTTTTTTATCTTTGAATATAGTAGTTTTGGAACTTATTCTAAACAATGTAGTGGTATTTTGAATCGTTTTAATATGAAACATAGTCACACTTACAAAAAAAAATGCATATGTTAGCCGATCAACACATTTGTCACATATTAGCCATGCGCTTGTTACCTGTCCAAGGTTATCATGACACCCATGTAAAGCTCAGCCTCAGGTGTAAACGGGATGGACTTCACTTAACACGTTAAAACACTCTTGTTTCATTTTTCGACACATAAGACTCTCCTCTTTCTTTCATATTGCTGCTTAGCAATAAGGACACATTTTAGATGATAGACGATACACAAAATGAATATATGGACGATCTACTTGAGTTTCGCTTTACAACGGTGAATCGGTGATAATACTATTGGAATGTGAATTATTTATTTATTTTATTGCAGGAATGATTGAAGATGTATAGTATATAATTTTGTAGAAATGTAAATTTAATGAAATAATGTATATATGAATGGTAGAAGATGTGAATATTATAATAGATAAAGGAAGGAGAGAGTAGTTGGTACAATTTTTAATTTCTGCATATTCCATTTAATTTCAGAAATGATTATTCCACGGGGTACAATTACAAATGCTAATTTAATTAAATGACATAAAATAAGTACTTCTTCACATCGGAATGATCTTTCCATCTTCGTCTTTGTATCACTTTTAATTTTCAGGGAACCGGGAGCGTTCCCTCTGCACCACCGCCGGTAGCAGTAGTTGGTGGGGTGGCGGTGGTGGTAGGCCTGCACCACAAAATGGAAGATGCCGTCTCAATTAAGACGAACCTTTGCTCGCCTGTAATTAACCCATTTCTTTCCGTGCATTATTTCGGGGTTTTTGATGGCCATGGTGGTCCACCCGTAATACCCTCACACATTTTCTTTAATATGACCACAACTCATTAATAATATAATTGAAAATTAAAAATTAAAGAATGAGAGTGAGTATAAATTATGTGTGAGCCACTATGGCTATTAAAAACCTCGGAATAATGCACCGATAAAAAGCAATTAGTTACGGACGAGTAAAGGCCCGTCTTAATTGAGACCACGCCTTCCATTCTACGGTGTCTCCCTGCCACCGCCGTCGCACCAGCTACCGGGGAAATCAACGACGAACACGGTAGTGCAAAAGGAACACCGTCTCTCGATGCCTCGGAAAAACAATTTGAAAGCCAAAGATAGAAACCTCCTTCAGATGTGATCCACCGCCAGCTTTCGTCCTGCTAGAACTTGCAGGCATTCTGCTAGAGGATCGGAGACACAAACTCACTCCACCATATTAATTAGTAATTTATTGTGTTTCAATGCTACTCTCTACTCCACACCTATTTAAATACAATCAAAAATCGTAATGCAAAACCATGTGAATATGTAATCTATGTGCGCCCATTAATTTAGATATAGAAAAGCGGTATAGGGGAGAGAGAAAACATTTTGTATTGTATGTAGAATTTGTAATCTATGTGCGCCCATTAATTTAACATTAGATGAGCCTATTAATTTAGACAGAAAAATCGTAAGTGAAAAGGAAAATATTTTGTATTGTATATACATACAATTTTTGTATCTAAAATATATAATTTGTATCTAGAATATATAATTTGTGTGCGCCCATCAATTTTGACATAGAAAAGTAGTATGAGAGAGAGAGATTTTTTTTTTTTTATCATTATACATACATTTTGTGTATCAAGAATATGTAATCTATGTGCGCGCGTTAATTTAGACATAGAAAAGCAGTATCATTGAGAGTGAGAAAGCATTTAGTATTGCATATACATACATTTAGTGTATCTAGAATATGTAACTTATGTGCACCTATTAATTTAACATGCATGTGTCCATAAATTTAGACATTGAAAATCAGTATGGGAAAGGGAAAAAATATTGTAAAGAGTCTTATGTGTCGAAATATGAAACAAGGTTTCTTGCTACATGTTGAGTGAGCTTCATCTCGTTCACACTTGAGGCGGAGTTTGCGTTGGGAGTTGTGTCGATGATACCTTCGGACAAGTAATAGGCCATAAATTCACAATTTTGGACAATTATAAATAGCACTACATTTTTTTGAACTACTACTCAAAACTACTACAATATATTCAAATAAGTTAACCAATAAAGTTAGTTGGAAACTTCTACATGTAGTTAGAGTGTCGTATGGTGTCGTATGATTACCGTAGTCAATTTAATTTGAACCATTAAAAATCAAATCTAAAGGCTTAAATCTGATGATGTGTTACCTTTTGTACTTTATGTTGAAAATATTCAACGTATGTGTTGAAAATATTCAACGTATGTGTCGTATGGTGTCATATTTATAATTAATTTAATTAATTAAAATATATAATTTTAAATTTACAGTTTCATCCTTAATTTAATAAAAAGATTTATTATATTAATTAATTTAATTAAAATATATAATGGTAAAACTACTTATTTATCCTTATATTATTATTAAAATTAATTAAAAAAAACAAACTAAATTAAATAAAAGAAGTTATAATCTAGAACATAATACGTAGGTTTTAACACGCACTCCACTTCAGCCCCAAACCACTGCCCTTTCGCCGCCGACGAGCAGCTGCCCTTTTGCCGTCGACGCGCCGCTTCCCTATTGCCGTCGACGATCATCTCCTCCCCCCTTAATTTTCTTAATTTGTAAGTTTAATATTATTGTGGGGTAGGTGAATTACCCCACTGAACGTTGCTTATGTATATCTTCATATTTTTTCTTACTTCCGTCATTTGTTATGAGTATTTGAATTAACATTGTGAAATTGTTAAAAATGTGGTTGAGTTGTTGAGTAGTAATTGTTTTTAAATTGCCTCAAATCAAATAGAAACATAACTTCCCAACAAGTGTTTGACAAAATGCTTCAAAGAAAATTTGAAACAGAATTTAACAAAGGAAGTGACTATTGAATGCACTATGGTGTAGGTGATCCGACAAAGAGTAAGCCTCGAGGAGCACCTCGAAATAAAAAGTAGAAATGTGGATCTTGTAGGTATGTCATTTTAATTATTTTTGCATGTTTAATAATCGTTTATGAAGTTATGTTTTTTTTAACACTCAATAACTTAATAATTTTTCTTTACCAGACATCCAGGACATAAAATTGGGCGATGTCCAAATAAGAAGAGCAACATTGATCGAGAGAATGATGAAGATCTCAACAAAGACAATGATTCTAAAAACGTTAATTAATGTTGATCCTACCAAAACAATTAGTGTTAGATTTTTTTTATGAATATTGATCATATGTATTTCAGGAATTTTATTGAATTGCTGGTTTTTTATTTAAATATTAATTTAATATTTCTTGTGTTGTTTAATCCACGTCATAAGATACGTGTATGCTAAAATTAAGTGTGAACAATAATCATATTGAATTGAGATGAAATATGCATTTTATACGAATATGAGAAAGATGTTTGTGTGTCTGCATCACTACTCTATTTGAGGCTCGAGCACATGAACAAGAAAATAGTCTTTTTTTGGTTTTCAAGGTTTACTTAACATCGATATCGACCGTGCAACCAGGCATGGCTGTTGGACCGTGAAAGTGAGCACATACAACACATTTTTTGAATTGCACGGTTTACTGAGTATCGACCATGCAACTGTGCACGGTTGTTGGACTGTGCAACTGAGAATTCTTCCAGGACATGTTCTATTTACCCGGGTGACTGAGTATCGACCGTGCAACTGTGCACGGTTGTTGGATCGTGCAACTGAAAATTCTTTCAGGACATGTTTCTATTTACCCGGGTGACTGAGTATCGACCGTGCAACTGTGCACGGTTGTTGGACCGTGCAACTGAGAATTCTTCCAGGACATGTTTCTATTTACCCGGGTGACTGAGTATCGACCGTGCAACTGTGCACGGTTGTTGGACCGTGCAACTGAGAATTCTTTCAGGACATGTTTCTATTTACCCGGGTGACTGAGTATCGACCGTGCAACTGTGCACGGTTGTTGGACCGTGCAACTGAGAATTCTTCCAGGACATGTTTCTATTTACCCGGGTGACTGAGTATCGACCGTGCAACTGTGCACGATTGTTGGACCGTGCAACTGAGAACCCTAACACGTCTTCGATGGAATTGGGGAATAAAAACATACTACTAAGTACTTCTAATTTAATTACTTTATTATTTAACTATTTTTGTATTAGTTCATTTAATTTATATATATATATATAATTGTGCTTAATATATAAAAGAAGGGTAGAATAATAATTGTTCTTAATATATATATATATTTTTTAAAAATTATATTTATAAAAGAAGGGTATTATAGTAAATAATAAAATACAATTTAAAAAATGATTTAATTAATTAAAACCTGTATTACAGGTAGCAGGTTCATACGCTGCATACGACGCCACGTGGCGCATTTCGACGCGCTGACTATATAGTCACTTTGTACTATTTGACTACACTAAGAAAAACCGAAGTTAGTTCACAAAAATAAAAGGTAAAAGTAAATTAGATTGTGTTTGGATAAGGAGATTTGATTTGAGTAGACATTTCAAATAGAATGATTTAAAAATACATGGATTTTAATGACATGGTTTTAGGGAGGATTTAAAATTTACTCAATTTTAACTTAAAAATGATGGAGGCTCAAATCTAAGTATTTAAAATACATTCATTTACTTTTTAATCTAAACATTTGAAGTAAATTTGGATTGTGGATTTAAAATCCATAAACCTAAATCCCTCAATCCAAATGGAACTTTAGAGTTCATGGATGATGAAATATAATGAAAAGCACTGGTTACACAATTTTAATTCAAAAATGACCCGTACTTATTTTCGTCCAGAAAAGTGAGCTACATTACATGATATGATATCTACAAGTGGCAATTCGGGTCTTTCGGCTCAACCCAATCTATTGAGCCAAATAATGTTTATGGGCTAGGTTGGGTGGACCCATAAACGTACTAGTCGGGCCAATAAAATGTGAGTCCAACTATGACATAATTTTTTAAAAATATTTCAAGTAAAATGACAATCTTGAAAATTCAAGGCATCCTTTTAAATTCTTGAGAATAATCAATTGAGAGGATGAGATTGTCAGACAAGTAATGAATTTTTATAGATTACTGAAAAAATATTATGTATTTTTTAATAATGAAAAGATTACAATTTACAAGGTATATATAGAACATACAAATAAAAGATTTATTTGTCTATTCTATACTAGAGATTCAAGGACCGGAATGTCAATTGAATAAAACCCATAATTATAGTCATGAAATCAAGATCAAAAGTCTTGGTAAATTAATGTTATTATAAATTACCAATTATAAATTGAAAAAAAAAAAGAACTAGTCAAGCCAATCAGGCTTCTCACAGCCGTCAGGCTAAATTGACCTAGGCGTCAATCAAGCCCATTGGGTTAAATCTGATCTGACATTTTCTAGACCTATATTTTTAAGTTCATCACATACTAATCTTCGAGTTGGCTAAATTGATCAATTGAGTCGAGCCCAAATTGTCAACTCTGATGATATCAAATAAAACTAAAGAAGTTGTTTATTTTGGGAGAATAGCATACATTTTAACCTAAATATAAGAGAAAATGCATCAAAATAAAAGTAACACTTCTATATCCTGATTTACGTGAACTTCACCTCATTTTTTACTAATATACAAAACGAGTCTAACAAGTTTAACGTGTACATAAGATCCACTAAGGATTTGTTGGGTAGGATCAATGGAATTGACTCATTTTAAAATCGCAATTGAATTGAATGACTTTTAGAAAAAAATTAAATGTCTAAAATAGGAATTTAAGGGTTTTTTTTAAAAAATTACTAGAATAAATAATCAATATCGACTAATTTACTGAATGTAGTAGTTTTGGTCATTTCTAAAAAATGTAGTGATAATTTGAACCATTTAAAAATGAAGCATAGGTCCACCTCAAAAATGCGTTTGTTACCCGTTCAATACGTCGCATGCTAGCCATGCGCTTATTTATTTACCTGTCCAAAGTTATCACAGATACCGTACCGAAGCAAATTCAGCTTCATGTATGAAGGGAAGCTCACTAAACATGCACTAGAACTGTCAATCAAAATGGGTTAGGTCAATTGGGCCGACCCATCACCGTCTATAAAAAAGATGGATTGGGTTGAGTAATGTAAATTCGTTTAAAATGCAGCCTATTAGCGAGTTGGACCGCTGGCTTTTTATAAAAAAAAATTTAAGGTTGAATAAATAAGTAACGCGTTCTTTTTTAAGTGGAATTGTGAGTAAATATATGATAACTATAAATTTATGAATTCGATTCAAAATTAAATTAAGATACAAAATCACAAAATATTAGTACTAAACAACATTGAAATTTGAAATTGAGAATACACCGTCCGTTGTCGCCTACGTATGTCGGGGGAGACTTGATAATTAATGTAGATTCAAATCTCTTTCTTTAACTTTCTCTTCAATTATAAATGCATACTTAATTATCAATAATAAATTGGGAGAGTGTATGATGAAATGTGCATTCGTAAATTAACATTTGTTACTTATAGTTGGATTGATTCGACAATTAAACTTTCATTATTGATTCGGCTCTTTTGGTAATAAAGATTTAAACAATTTGAATATTTAAATTTTAGTTCGATTGAATTGTCAATTAAACAAGATAAAAAAACTATATTTAAGGTCTACTTTTATTATAAGAGATTCACGTCATTTATAGAGTTTTGAATAGTAAACTTCATTTATAGAGTACCGCCAGAGATGCTCTTAGGTTGATTCGTCAATTAAACTTAATTTCAAGGGACCTTCTACATGTAGTCAGAGTCTCGTATGGTGTCGTATGACTACCATAGTCAATTAAATCTGAACCATTAAAAATCAAATCCGAAGGCTTAAATTTGATTACCTGTCACCTTTTGTACTTTGTGTTGAAAATATTCAACGTATGTGTCGTATGGTGCCATAAATTTTTATTTTTATATTTAATTTAATTAATTAAAATATATAATTATAAAATTACGTTTATATCTTATGTAATATTTTTTTTTTTTTTATATTTGTTGGTGTATTCCATTATTTAAGGAGAAGTTTTAAATATGAAAATTTTAATTTTGCTTATAAGAATATATGATGTAACAATAAAATATCACCAATCATTTACCATAAATAATTTATATTTATAATTATTTGGAAAAATAAATATAATTTTGAAAATTTGATTGTGCTTAAATCTAATTCATAGTTCAGTTAACATATTCATGGAGATAGCACAAATTACTGTTTACCACAAATCAAAACTTGTGAAGAATAACAACAAGTCAAGCCAACAAATGAAAGAGTATTAGTTAGAGTAGTTATTCTAGTTGTAACTTCTAGTTTAGTAGTTATAACCTCTCTTGTAAACCTCCTCTTATATGGAGGAGTGATGATCATCTAATTGACTATTCAATTTCATTTACTATTCAATATGAATCCTTCTTGTTATGAAATTTCACAAAACTCAATACTTATAAAATCTGTCAACACAACGCCATAATCATTGATGAAAGGCAAAAGGATGATTTATTCTTTCCACACCATCTCTACAGCTTCTAATCATCAAAACCTCATCAATCAGCAGTAGATGATAGATCGAAATGGCAGAATGTATGTATATGTGCGAGCGAAAGAAGAAAAAACGCAGGTTTGGTTTGAACCAAGTTTTGCTGAAGAACCCTAATTTCAATTGGAGGAACATGGAAAAATCTTAATTTTAATTATTATATGAATTATTATTTAATTTATTTTTTTTGGAATTGTATGTATTAATTTTTAAATAATAATTAATGAAATTTGTATTAAAAGGGTAGTATAGTAATTTTTATAAAAATAAAATAAAATAAATTATTTATCTTAAAAAAGGGTAATATAGTAAATAACAAAATACAATTTAAAAAATGATTTAATTAATTAAAACCTGTATAACAGGTAGCATGTTCATACGAAACATACGACGCCACGTGGCACATTTAGACGCGCTGACTATATAGTCACTTTGTACAATTTGACTACCGTAAGAAAAACCCAACTTTGAATATTGATTCTGCCCTTTTGGTAATAAAGATTTAAACAATTTGAATGTTTAAATTTTAGTTCGATTGAATTGTCAATTAAACAACAAAAAAACTATATTTAAGGTCTACTTTTATTATAAGAGATTCACGTCATTGGATGGATTTAATTAAAGGTTATTCAAAATTATATTCGTACTTTATTTTTATTATTTTTTAGTAATTATTTATATACAGTTTAAAATTTATTATAATAATACATGTGAAAAAGTAAAAAATAAATATATAATGAAAAAGTTTGTGGACTAGATCGCAACTCGGATTGAGTATTTTTCAATCCGTTCCCGCCGTGGACTGGTCCGCCACCGTAAAATGATGGGTTGAGATGGTTTATAGACCGGACCGACCCGTTAACCCGTTTTGACAGCTCTACTTAACACGCAACCAGGAACAGAGGTATGTAGGGGCCAGGGGGTCACTGGGCCCCATACATTTGGAATATGTTTATTATATATATTGTTCTGTGTATTATAATTAAGTTGGTAAAGTCTAGTATGCACTCGAGTGCATGCTGTGCACCCTAGTCCATGTGCACTTTTCAGTTTACTGACTTACACTTTTTGGTAAATGGTGTTGCACTTTTCAGTTATTACTAAAAATATTATTATACAGTTTAATAATTAAAAAGTGCAACACCATTTACTAAAAAGTGCAACATGGACTAAGGTGCACAACATGCACTCGAGTCCATAACAGACCAACCCAATTAAGTTTGACCCTGTTGTTCAGCGGCAGAGATAAAGATTTTTGCTTGGCCTAACCAACGAGAGTTCAATTCCCCAATGTATACATATTTTTGTTTCATAAAATAAGTAGTACTAATATATTATCGATTTCTACACTTTAAATTAATAGAATTATTTTTGTTTCATAAAATAAGGAATATATTAGTGGTTTTGACGAACCAAAACAATTAAATGTTCCTCTAAAGCATAATAAATGTCAATTTGTTCAATTTAAATGAATAAATGAGATTATTGATTATTTGATAAGTATAATATAATTACATTGAGTAACACTTGTGTGAACATGAAGTTTCGTTACGTTTTTATAGTAATGTTAATCGGACCTTCCGGCCTAAATTTTTTGGCTCCGTCACTGCGTGCAACACCCTTGTTTCATATTTCTGACACATAAGACCCTCCTCCTTTTACCATATTGATTTTATATGTCTAAATTATAAGGAGCGCGTAATTTATTTTATAGACCATTACACGGTTTCTCTTTACTGTAGTGATAATACTACTGGGATGTGAACAATTTAGATTTTGTGTTATAATTTTCTGGAAATATAAAAAATAATTAATGTATGAATGCTTTGAATAGAATAAGATAGAGGAGTAAGGACGGAAGGAAAGAATGGGGAAGAGAGTTTTTTGGTTCAATTTTTCTGCAAATTTCATTTAATTTCATAAATGATTCCACGGGGTACAAATGCTAATTTAATTAAACAAGTGAATAATTAAATAACATAAAATTAGTGACAACACTTAATTCACATCCGAATATATGAGCTTTAATTCCATCTTCGACTTTGTATCACTTTTTCAGGGCACCGGGAGCATTCCCCCTGACCACCGTATCATGCCGCCGGTAGCTGTAGTTGGTGGGGTGGCGGTGGTAGGACGACACCACAAAATGGAAGATGTCATCTCGATTAATTAAGACGAACCTTTGCTCGCCTGTAATTAACCTATTTCTTTCCGTGCAGTATTTCGGGGTCTTTGATGGCCATGGTGGTCCATACGTAATTAATCTACCCTCACACA
Organism: Galeopsis tetrahit; assembly: GCA_963675135.1. Taxonomy (NCBI): domain Eukaryota; kingdom Viridiplantae; phylum Streptophyta; class Magnoliopsida; order Lamiales; family Lamiaceae; genus Galeopsis; species Galeopsis tetrahit. The sequence goes on from OY776124.1 coordinate 71,393,669, forward strand.
GTTTCTTTAATATGGCCACAAGTCATTATAATGATTCGGTTTGAAAATTGAAAATTAAAAATTAAAGAATGAGAGTGAGTATAGATTATGTGTGAGCCACCATGGCTATTAAAAAACCTCGAAACATTGCACCGATAGAAAGCAATTAATTACGGGCGAACAAAGGCTTGTCTTAATTGAGACCACGTCTTCCATCCTGCGGTGTCTCCTCGACGCCGTCGTCGCACCAGCTATCAGGGACATCAGCGACAGACATGGTAGTGCAAAGGGAACACCGTCTCTTTCAGATGTGATCCGCCACCAACTTTACTCACTCCACCATATTAATTAATTTATTGTGTTACAATGGTACTCTCCTCTCTCCGGTCCACATCTATTTAAATACAACCAAATACCGTAACGCGAAACCATGTGAATATTTAATCTATGTGCACCCATTAATTTAGACATAGAAAAGTGGTATGGATCAAAAAAAGATAAAACATTTTGTATAGACATAAAAAAGCGGTATGGATCAAAAAAAGATAAAGCATTTTGTATTGTACATTATTTGTGTATTTAGAATTTGTAATCTATGTGCGCCCATTAAATTAACATTAGGTGAGCGCCCATTAATTTAGACAGAAAAGCCATATGTGAGAAAGAAAACATTTTGTATTATATATATATACAATTTGTGTATCTAGAATATATAATCTATGTGCGCCCATTAAATTAACATTAGGTGAGCCCATTAATTTAGTCAGAAAAGTTGTGTGTGAGTGAAAACATTTTTTTTACATACAATTTGTGTATCTAGAATATATAATCTATGTGTGCCCATAAATTTTGACATAGAAAAGTAGTATGAGAGAGAGAGAAAAAATTTATACGTACATTTTGTGTATCAAGAATATGTAACCTATGTGTGCCCGTTGATTTAGACATGGAAAAGCAGTATCAATGATAGAGAGAAAAAACATTTAGTATTGCATATACATACATTTCGTGTATCTAGAATATGTAACTTATATGCGTCCATTAATTTAACCTATATGCGTCCATAAATTTAGACATTAAAAATCAGTATGACAAAGAGAAAGAGTATTGTAAAAAGTTTTATGTGTCGAAATATGAAACAAGGTTTGTTGCTACATGTTGAGTGAGCTTCATCCCATTCGCACTTGAGGCAGAGTTTACGTTGGGAGCTGTGCCTATGACAACTTCAAACAAGTAATAGGTAAATAACGATAAACAAACAAATCCAAAGCCATAAATTCACAGTTTCGAACAATTACAAATATCACTACATTTTATAGAATTACTATTCAAAACTACTACAGTATATTCAAATAAATTAACCAATAAAGTTAGTTCACAAAAACAAAAGGCAAAAATAGAGCGCAAAACTTGTATGAAATTTTTCACAAATGAAATATGTCTAATTAGACAAATTTTAAAAATTTGCGGGTCATTAACTTGGATTCGGGTCTCCCAAAAAATTTGCGGATCGCAAACAGACGATTTACTACATGACTAATATATTGCTACTAAAAGAGCAAAGTATTATCACTACAAGACTAAAAGTATACTACTACATGCACTAATACAAAATTGGACTTGGAGAGCTTTGAAAAAGGGCCAAGAGCTCTCCAAGTGACAGCTCTCCAAACTAAGAGAGCTAAATAAAAGGACTTGGAAAGCGGTTTCGAACCGCTCTACAAGTGGAGACCTTGGAGAGCGGTTCAAAACCGCTCTCTAAGTAATATTTTTTTTTTTACCTGTACCTACCCAACTCCACCACGTGACCTCAAATCTGTTTTTATGTCCACCTACCACTCCAGCAGCCCCCAACATTAATTAACACATGTTTTTCTCAAGCATGCATAATGTAAAAAATAAGTAGCTTGGTGTAATTAAGAATGTAATTGAGAATATTATTCCAGGATCAAAATGTCATATAATATTTATATTCAACAATTTTGATCAATCATTGTTCTATATATTATGGTGAAATGGTAGAAAATACGTGTCAGGTGTCTTTTTAATATTTCTGATACCTATTATTAGCATAAATCAATAATAAATTAATTGATTTATTGTTATTAACTCTTATTGTGAGATTTGATGTATTGGAACTACACCTTTATTTATTCCCTACATTAATTGATTAAGAAGTCCGTTGCAATTCTTTGTATATATACATTGCAGGACTCGCGTGTAAAGCATCAAAAATATATAAAATATTATTTAAACATGGTATCAGCCATTTAGCACAAAACCCTACATTTATAACTTTATTCACGCGTTTTCTCTTTCCGCCTCCTCATCTTCTATTCTGCCTTTTCTATCTTCTTCATCACAATTGTTACTTCTCTCTCCTCCATAGCCCCTGCAACCATGTCTTCTCTCTCAGAAAAATCAGATAAACCTGATACTCTCCCTTATGCTACTCTAATTCACATGCTCACCATCAAGCTCTCCTCCTCCAACTTTCTTCTTTGGCGTAGTCAACTCTATCCCCTTCTCATCGGACAGGGCCTTATTGACCTCATCGACGGAACACGCCCGGCACCACCGTCTACAATTCAGATTGACGGAAAACCCGAGCCGAATCCCGATTTCAAGCTTTGGCTCGTCGAGGACCAGCGTCTCGTGAGTCTCATTTTTTCGTCTCTCACAGAGGAGGCGATGTCTGTGGTGGTCGGATGCACATCCGCGCGTTCCGCCTGGCTCGCTCTTGAGAGCCATTTCAGTCACCAATCCAAAGCTCGTGAATTCCGTCTAAAAGGCCAGCTTCAATCTCTAAAAAAAGATGACCGCTCTGTTGCTGAATTTGGTCGTGAGTTTAAGACGATTTGTGACCAACTCTCTGCCATTGGCTCTAATGTTGACGATACAGACAAAATTCACTTATTCCTAAAGGGTCTCGGTTCTTCTTTTTCTAATTTTTCGGCGACCCAAATGGCCCTCTCACCCCTGCCCTCTTTTCCGGTTCTCCTCAGCAATGCAGAGGCTTGGGATCAGTTTCAGCAAGGGCTAGATCCTCCGCCTCTGTCTCAGGCTGCCTTTATTGCTTCAACGGGCTTCCGTCCGCCTCCTTCTCTCTCTCGTGGTCGCGGTTCCGGTCAGGCTTCTGGTGGTCGTGGGTTTGGCCAAAGGCGTCCGCCCCATTGCCAAATTTGTAGACAAAATGGCCATTACGCCGATGCTTGTCCGGACCGGTTCACCAAACCTGTTATTACTGCCCCTATGCCCAAGCCATTAGGCCCTCCATCTGCTCCTCAGTCTGCGAATCTGGCTGAAGCTTTCTCCGTTTCCTGCTCCATTTCGGACCCTCCTACCTCTGATTGGTATTTGGACACTGGGGCCTCGGCACATATGACACCCTCTACTGCTCAGTTGAACTCTTCTCTACCTTACACAGGTTTGGATAAAGTTATTGTTGGTAATGGTGATTTTTTGCCTATATCTCATATTGGTTCATGTACTGTTAATAATTATTTGACTCTTACTAACGTCTTAGTCGGTCCAGGGCTTACAAAAAATTTACTCTCAGTTAGCAAATTATCTACTGATTCACCGGTTGTTGTTACTTTTAATGATGTTTCTTTTGAAATTCAGCATCGGGATACTCGGGAAGTTCTAGCTCGGGGAAGACGTAAGAACGGTCTTTATGTTTTGGACAACATTCAGTTAGCTTTGTTTGCTGCTCGTAGTCAGAAGGCGTCATTTGAATTATGGCACTCACGACTTGGCCATGTCTCATTTGATATTCTGTCATTTTTAAATAAATTAGGCAGCATTTCTGTTACTTCTTTATTACCCAAACCTGTTATTTGTGACTCTTGTGAGAAAGCTAAGAGTAAGCGTCTACCATTTACTTTGGATGTTAAACGTTCTTCGTGTGTTTTGGATTTGATTCATTGTGACTTGTGGGGGCCGGCGCCCGTTGCTTCTATATCTGGTTTTCGCTATTACGTTATCTTTGTGGATGACTTTTCACGGTTTACGTGGCTCTATCCTTTACGTCAGAAATCTGATTTTTATGATATTTTGCTTAAATTTCATGTTTTTGTTGAAAATCAATTTTCTTGTCGCATTAAAACATTTCACAGTGATGGGGGCACAGAGTTCACTAATAATAATGTTAAGCTTTTTTTTGAAAAAAATGGAATTCGACACATTCTCTCTTGTCCTTACACACCGGCCCAAAATGGGCGGGCCGAGCGTAAACACCGTCACGTCACTGAAACAGGTCTTGCCATGTTGTTTCACTCTCATGTTCCAATGAAATTTTGGGTTGATGCTTTCAGTAGTGCTGTGTACATAATTAATCGTTTACCTACAAAAGTTCTTAACGATAAATCTCCTTTTGAAATGCTTTTTTCTAATGTCCCTAATTATGATAATTTTCACCCATTTGGTTGTCGCGTGTATCCATGTCTTAGGGATTATGCTGCACACAAGTTTGATCCTCGAAGCTCGGCTTGTGTTTTCTTAGGCTATAGTAGTTCTCATAAAGGGTTTCGTTGCTATGATCCTACTACCTTCCGCGTCTTTATATCTCGACATGCAAAATTTGATGAGCTTTTTTTTCCTTTCTCTAAAGTGACGAACAATTCCTCCTCTGATCTTCTTCCTGTGTCGGAGTTTTTTGAGCCTGCCCGCTTGCCTGACTCATCTTCCCCTCCTCGGGTTCCTCCCTCCTCGGCGCCCTCATTGCCCCCTTGTACTCTTTGCTCAACTGATTCTCCTAATTTGATTATCTCTAATGCATCTCATATTGCAGACAATAACTCTGATTTTGATGCTTCCTCAAACCCGGTCTCTACCTCTCCATCCGTCCGTTCAGCCGTAATTCCACCATTGGATCCTACTCCAACGACTTCTGCATCCACCTCTTCCCACCAGATGCAAACTCGAGGGAAGTCCGGCATTTTCAAACCTAAGCATATTCCAAATTATACTTGCACTACTTTGTTTAATGCTCTCATTGCAGTTAAAGAGCCTCGTGGTGTCAAAACTGCCCTAAAGCATCCTGAGTGGTTGGCTGCCATGCATGAGGAACTTTCTGCTCTATCCTCCAACAACACTTGGGATCTTGTGCCTCGCCCGAAAAATACTAATATTGTAGGTTCAAAATGGGTGTTTCGGACTAAGTTTTTGGCTAATGGGTTAGTGGATCGCTATAAAGCCCGTCTTGTTGCCCAGGGGTTTTCTCAACTCCCAGGATTCGATTACTCTCACACATTCAGTCCCGTAATCCGGGCATCTACTGTCCGCATTGTCTTATCCTTGGCCGTGTTACAAAACTGGCCGCTCCACCAACTTGACGTAAAAAATGCTTTCTTAAATGGAGTCCTATCCAAACCCGTGTTCATGGAGCAGCCCCCCGGGTTCATCAATGCTAAGCTTCCTGATCATGTGTGTCGTCTTAAAAAGGCATTGTATGGGCTTAAGCAAGCTCCTCGTGCTTGGTTTCAACGTCTTAGTGATTTTCTTTTGAGCATTGGTTTCATTTGTAGTCGCACTGACTCCTCTTTGTTTATCTACATCCGTGGTCCTCACATATTATATCTTTTAGTTTATGTTGATGACTTCATCTTGACTGGTAATTCTGTTTCCACTTTGCAGGCATTTATTGCTCGTCTTCGACGGGAGTTTGCAATCAAGGATCTGGGTAAGCTTAACTATTTCTTGGGGCTTGAGGTGTCTTACACTTCTTCTGGTTTGTTTTTGAATCAGGCAAAGTACGCTCGTGACATTCTTCAAAGAGCTGCTCTTGAAGATTGCAAACCAGTTGCCACACCTCTCGTCACCGGCTGCCAGCTTCCCTCGTCTGGTCCTTTGTTCAGTGATCCTACTCTATATCGATCCTTGGTCGGGGCTCTTCAATATCTTACAATTACTCGGCCGGATTTGAGCTTTGCTGTCAATCTCGTTAGCCAACATCTTCACAGTCCGACCATTGAACACTTTCAGGCTGTGAAGCGCATCCTTCGCTATGTGAAGCATACTCCATCCTATGGCCTTTCTTTCACACGTAGCTCCTCCTTGGATGTGGTGGCCTACTCTGATGCTGATTGGGCTCGTTGTATTGAAACGCGTCGGTCTACCTATGGTTACTCCATTTATCTAGGTGGGAACCTTGTTTCTTGGAGTGCTAAGAAACAACCCACGGTCTCTCGTTCGAGTTGTGAATCCGAGTATCGTGCTCTAGCTAACACATCTTCTGAATTGGTGTGTGTCCTGCAAATTCTTCAGGAGCTCCAAGTCCGTCTCCCTTCTTGTCCTACTCTATTTTCGGATAACAATAGTGCAGTGTTTCTTAGCCAGAATCCCAGTGCCAATAAACGCGCCAAGCATATTGATATTGACTACCACTTTGTTCGGGAACTCGTCTCGTCTGGTCGCTTGAACACCAAATTTATCTCTTCCGACCTTCAAATTGCGGATATCTTCACAAAGGCTCTTCCTCGCCCTCTCTTTGAATTTTTTCGAGACAAGCTACGAGTCGGTCCTCATCCCGCGTCTTGCTTGAGGGGGGATATTAGCATAAATCAATAATAAATTAATTGATTTATTGTTATTAACTCTTATTGTGAGATTTGATGTATTGGAACTACACCTTTATTTATTCCCTACATTAATTGATTAAGAAGTCCGTTGCAATTCTTTGTATATATACATTGCAGGACTCACTCTGTAAAGCATCAAAAATATATAAAATATTATTTAAACACCTATCATCTTTAGTTGGAAAATGAATTTTTCAAATTTGAATATTACATATTACATATTGCAGATATAAAAAAAAAAAAACGAAGTGTACTTGGTAGAAAATAAGAATGAGGCATCTTGACATTAGTATTTATTCCAATTTGGTTGAACTACTGTTGGGCCCAATCAATTTCAAATGTGGGCCAATTTTAACCAATTTTATTCCAATTAAAAACAAATTAGTATTTATTTTCCAATTAAAAACCAATCAATTTGTATACAATTTGGTTGAACTATACTGTTGGTAAGAACCAATTTTATTTTCCAATTAGTATTTATTTCCAGAATATTTTATTCCAATTTTTTTTTTTATATGTTATGAAATCAGATTTAATATATTTCGATAGTTCCACTCTCTGAAATTTTTTGTAATGTCCGTTTCTAAAAATAAACTAAATGAATATTTTTGCTTGTAAATTAAGGATGGAGGTAGACACACATCCCTAATAAAATATCTTAATTGATCCTGAAATTTCTAATATAATTAATTGCTCCTGAAATTTCTTTAATATTATTAATTGCTCCTGAAATTTCTCTAATATTATTAATTGCTCCTTCAATTTCTTAATCAATTTCTAATATACGCATTTTAGACATGGAACTCACAAATCACAATCATCATCAAATTTCAAATACGTCTGCCAATATACACCATTAACATACACTAATTAACGAACGACATGACATCAAGAAGACTCTGGAAAGGGTAAAAATCAGCTTATGGACCTGGGTAGGAGGACAAAGATTACTGGTTCCAAACACATCAATTTCAGCATGATTTTGCGATCCATGGTTATGCTTAATTGAGTAGCGCAACTAAGAAAGGCGGAATATTTTACATGAGCATATTCACATCACCCTCATGTAAATTTGAACTTTACTTGTACATTTAAGGGCTGAGTACCCTAAATACTCATTTGGTGAAATGAAATACCTTTACTGTTCAAAAAAAAAAACCATACACTAATTAACACATATATATACACCATTAAGGGCATGTTTGTTTCATGGGTTGGGATAAGATGGGTTAAGATGTGGGGGGAGGCTAGATAAACCTAGGGGGAGAGGCTAGATAAACCCAATGGGAGGCTAGGTTGTCTAAACCCATGAAATCTAGTTTATAAAAACCGGGTCAAATTATAAACCCGGGTTAAGGTGTTTAAAATTATGAGAAACCAAACATGGAAGAAGATGGGTCTACATATCAAACCCATCACTAAACCCCCCTGAACCCATTAAGCAAACATGCCCTAACTCTAAATACATCTGTGTATATATATATATATATATATATATGTATGTATGTACTTGTACCTACAGCTAGCGATGCGACGGCGACGGCTGGAGAGCAAGTCGACAGCGACGAGGAGTACGGCGACGGCAACGGAGAGGGAGGCGATGCGACAGCGCGAGGAGGGAGAGGGAGGCGACGGCGCGAGGAGAGAGAGTGAGGGAGGCGACAGTGACGGCGACGCCGCGAGGAAGGAGGCGACATCGACTGTTGATTTGGGGGAGAAATTAGGTTGCAAACGCGTTTTGAACGTTGGAGGAGGAGAATGAATGTTGGAGGAGGATAATGAATGTAGAAAACGCGTCGAATATATTAATTGAATTTGGGGGATTTAGGATTTTGACCAGAATCCGGGCTTGGAGAGCGGTTATGAACCGCTTTCCAAGTGTATACTTTGAGAGCGGTTCTAAACCGCTGTGTAATCTTCCTTGCAAAGCGGTTCTCAACCGTTGTCCAAGAGTTTCTCTTGGAGAGCGGTTAATTTTTTTTTTTAATAAAACCGCTAGCTCTCCAAGTGTTTACTTGGAGAGCTGTTTGAAAAAAGAGCTCTCCAAGTGCAGCTCTCCGAGCTTAAATGTGTAGTAGTGATGTCAAAAAATAATTTGGAAAACCTCCCAAAAAATTAAGTGTTCAGAATATTTTTTTACTTGTAGTTGTACACTTTTGGCATTATAGTGACAATATTTTGGTCATGTAGTAACATAGTTTTGAAGCGAAAAAATATATTTTAGTTAAGTTTGACCCGATTTTATCCCGCGTTGACCCAAATTTGACCTACAAATTTTTACCTCAAATGTATCTTAATTATCTATATTTCATGTATGAAATATTTCATATAAATTTTTGTGTAAACTAAATTAGAGTCCATGGATGATGAAATATAATGAAAAGCATCGTTTACACAATTGTAATTCAAAAATGGCTTCATACTTATTTTCGTCCAAAAAAGTGAACTCATTACATGATATCTACAGTTGGCAATTCGAGTTGTCCGTCTCAACCCAGTCCATTGGGCCAAACAATGTTTATGGGCTAGGTCGAGTCGGTTCATGAACTAGTCGGGCTAATAAAATGGGAGTTCAACTATGACATAATTTTTTTTTAAATATATTAAGTAAAATGAGAGTAATGGACAGTAATGAACTGATCGGGCCTGCCCGTGAACTAGTCAGACTTATATTTTTTTAATAATGAAGTGATTGCAATTTATAGAATATACTAAAGAAATATTTATTTGACTATTCTATATCTCAAGATTCAAAGGAAGGTCAATTGGATAAATCCCATAATTATTGACATGAAATCAATATCAAATCTCTTGGTAATTTAATGTTATTATCAATTACCTATTGTGAATTGAAAAAAAAAAAAATAGTCAAGCTAATCGGGCTTTCCACAACATGTCAATCGAGCCCTTCAGGCTAAATTTGGCCCAACATTTTCTAGACCTTGATTCACGTATTATGCAACACTAAAATACACGACCGTAAGTATACGGCGTCTATCGTAGCGTGATAAGTACGAGGTCGATCCCACAAGGAGGTGTAGTGTAAAAGTGAAGTTTATCGACGGAATTCTAAATAGAAGCGATCGATTAAGTTGAAATGTAGTAATTACCCCTAATTATCTACCCAAAGTTGTCACAAGTAAACAATTAAACGAGTAATATAGAAATCGATCAATAAAAGCTCATGCAAATCACAAAACGAGAGGAATACGGTTAAAACTCAATTAAGAGAAGGTAGGTTCCAAAACACATGCAATACTAATGAATCCATCTATGATTAACTATCTACTTAAATGGTGTTCATGCTTTGTCTATAAGATTGATCACATAATAATGAATTAAAAGTTTCTTCAATCCAAATAATCCAAAGGAAATATCACACAACTTAGTATCTCTACCTAAATTGCACAACAGAAACCAATCAAGCTCCTAAGATCATCACACATCTTCCTAATCATTGATCATCTTTCAATCTCACAATAAAATTAGGTCAAATGCTTGCAATCAAAATAGATTTCTCAACCTAATTCAATTAACTAAGATTAACATATCACCATTTTACACTAATGACACGTTTTGCAATGAAAATCAAACATCCAAATAGAATTAAGCCACACAAACACCAAATAAGCAAAACATTAATTCATAAACTTCATCAAAAGTATTTACAAGGCACTAGAACAAAAAGTGTTCTAGCCAATCAACAATATAATCACATTAACAAAATCCAAAGAAATAACCAAATAAAAAGAAAGAGAAATAGAAAGCTTAGTCTAAAATATGGTGGGGAATGAAAATTTCAAGCTATTGATGCCTTCCTTGCATGAATTGATGAAGAATTGAAGAAGTTATGGCCAAATCACCTTCAATTGTGTGTTTCTATGTGTGGAATTTGAAGAATTGGGGAAAGGTTCTTTTGATTTTAAGAAAGAGGGCTTATGTAGTGTTGGGGTAGGGTTTGGGTGCAAGAATTGCAAGTTGGTCCCTAAAAACTGGTCAAAATAGGAGTATGGCACGAAAAATGGGGGTAGCACGGCCGTGCACGGGGCACGACCGTGCAAAATGATGTTTGAGTTTGGACGGAGCTCGGCCGGGCAGGCGGCTCGGCCGTGCCAATGCGGAACAGGGGTTAAGGATTGCTCGGTCGTGGCCTTGTCTCGGCCGAGGCGTGCGGGTGCCCAACTTCCTCGAGCTCGGCCGTGGCCTTGTCTCGGTCGTGCTGCTCGTTGGCCAAAACTTTCTGGATCGATGTTGGCTTGCTCGAGCAAGGAGCTCGGCCGAGGCGTGTCGATGATGTTTGGATGGGTGCTCGGCCGTGCATAGGCCACAACCGTGCTTCTTCGTGCTCCAAAAGTTTCTGTATCGACGTCGCTTGTCTCGAGCGGGTGGCTCGGCCGTGGCCTTTGAACTTTGAAATTTGGGTAGCTTGGCCGTGCCTAGTGCTCGGCCGTGCCCTCTCTCAGCCCAAAGTTTCTGTATCGAGCTCCTCTTCTTCGATCCACGTGCTCGGCCGTTCTATTCTTCGATCCTTTCTCATTTCGTGCATATCTTTCGCCTCGTGTGTCCGATTGGCTTGATTCTTTTGGCTATTCCACTCCGTTTTTCGAGACGAATCCAACGGTGCAATCCTCTTCTTGATACAGTAAAGTATGGTTGGTTTTTTCTCCAAATTCCATCGTATTTCCTACAAAATCGACAAAACACAACCTTTCCCTCATTTTGGCTCAAACCATCATATTTAATCCATAAATCAATGAAATCACATCAAAACGAGCTTCACATGTACATCTAAAGTGTGTAAATTCCACCCGATTCAGAACTAGTTCAACTCATACTAAAGGGAGTGTATTGATTGTGGAGTGTGTAGGAATTTTTTAGACTTTCATAGTTCGGGGGTATTCAATTCGAATTTTTAAAAGTCTTTAAAAATTTTGAGATATTCAATACGGATTTTAAAAAGTCTAAAAAAATCTTTATGTATTCAATAGTTTATGGATTTTAATACTCTATGAATTTTCTTCGATTCTCTTCAAAAAATATAAATAGATTTCACTCTCCAAAATCTCTTCTAAAAAACATAGATTTCAACGTATTCTCTCAGAGAACTCTGAAAACGAAATGTAAAAATAAAAAAACTTTTTAGTTCTTCTAACAAAAGTACTACACAAATCTTTTGTTGCTCTTTGTTTAGGATTTTGAATATGGGTTGGTTGAAGTAGTTTGCTATTACTTTGTCATTTCGTTTTGAGTGATTTTGGGATATGGGTGTGTGTGGAGGGTTGTAGGTAAAAAATGTTTGATGTATGTAAATATTGCGGTAATTGGTTAAATTATTTGAGTGATTTTACAAGGAAACAACAACTCACGATTTGGTAGATTTTTATTTGTTCTGTGATGGAGACTCGACTGCTAACCTACTGCATTTTTCGCCGTCATCAATTTTGATTTACTTTACTTATTGTACAAAGATTATTAGAAATATAATATTAACATGATTTATATATATATATATATATATATCTTTTAATATTATGTTCATCTTTCTCTTAAATATTTTGTAAATTCATGTAAATTAATAAAAAAATGTGTATTCCACAATCCTGTCAAGTCTATGAAAATTCATATAAATCAATAAAAGAAAATCAGTATGGAGTCTATGAATTTTTTAAATCCACGTACTTTTTAAAGTTAAAAAAAATCCAATAAAATCAAAATTAAATACACTCCTTAAATTGCATATTATAGATTATAGATAAACAAAATGTATGTATAGACAATTTATCTGAATTTCACTTTACACCGGTGAATACTAATTTTTTTTTATCAGAAAAAAAGAGAATTTCATTTAAGTATTGAGCAGAAGGGTTCTCAACCCTTACCTTACCATTCTCAATAGTATATCTCCCTTACTATTTATACAAATGATCAGTGGTTATTTTTTGTTATTGAATACTATTGAAATGTGAACTTTTCTTTTTTATTGTATGAATGCTTGAAGACAGTGACGGAGCCAAGAAATCTCGCTAGAGGGGCCCGATTAACATTACTTTAAAGATAAAATAATATGTACTTATTATACTCATTGAAATTTTACATGATAAAATTGTCAATACATTTCATTAAATTAAATTGAATAAGCTGTCTTTCATTTTATTTTGAAGTTTTGATAGTTCGATTCAAAATTAAGCTAAATAATTTAAAAATTGCTAAAATATTTTGCAATTCTTAGTAAAAATTTAGACAATAATTCTCAAATACACCATCAATCTATATTATTGACTCTATTGAAGAAATAATTTATTTTTGGAGTATTAAGAAATAAATTTAAGTAAAAACCACATGAAAAAATATATTACTCCTTTCAAACTTTGTTTGAAGCATTTATTTTTTATCCGTAATGATTAATAAAAAATTAAAAAAAGTGAAATTAATAAGAAAAAAGAGATTTTGAACTAGAGTGATTTGAGAAAAAAATAGACTAGACCAATCATTTTGTGACATGTGACACCTAAAATGTTTGTAAATATATGATAATTAAGATAAGATTAAGATATATATGATGAAAATAACTATTATCACCTATATAATATATGGAGTATATAATTATTATAAAATATTTATCATATATATATAAAATAAAAAAAAAATTGGTGGGGGCCCAGTGGCCCCCTGGCCCCAACGTGTCACCGTCCTGCTTGAAGATGTATACATAGTTTTCTGGAAGTATAATGTAAATTTAATAAAATAATGTATGAATGCTCGAAGATGTGAATATAATTAACAGGATAAAGGAAGGAGAGACTAGTAAAATTTAATTTCAGAAATGATTATTCCACGGGTACAATTACAAATACTAAAATAAGTGACAACACTTTATTCCCATCCGAATGAGCTTTCCAACTTCGACGTTGTATCACTTTTTTTTCAGGGAATCGGGAGCGTTCCCTCTGCACCACCGTATCATGCTGCCGGCAGCAGTAGTTGGTGGGGGTGGCGGTGGTAGGCCGACACCACAAAATGGAAGATGCCGTCTCGATTAAGACGAACCTTTGCTCGCCTGTAATTAACCTATTTCTCTCCGTGCATTATTTCGGGGTTTTTGATGGCCATGGTGGTCCACCCGTAATTATTACAATGATTCGGTTTGAAAATTGAAAATTAAAGAATGATAGTGAGTATATATAGATTACATGTGAGCCACCATGGCTATTAAAAATCTCGGAATAATGCACCGACAGAAAGCAATTAATTACGGACGAGTAAAGGCCCGTCTTAATTGAGACCACGTCTTCCATTCTACGGTGTCTCCCCGCCACCGCCGTCGCACCAGCTACCGGGGAAATCAGCAACGGACACGGTAGTGCAAAAGGAATACCGTCTCTTGATGCCCCAGAAAAACAATTTGAAAGCCAAAGATAGAAACCTCCTTCAGATGTGATCCGCCGCCAGCTTTCGTCCTGCTAGAACTTGCAGGCATTCTGCTAGAGGATCGGAGGCACAAACTCACTCCACCATATTAATTAGTGATTCATTGTGTTTCAATGCTACTCTCTACTCTAGTCCACACCTATTTAAATACAATAAAAAACCGTAATGCAAAACCATGTGAATATGTAATCTATGTGCGCCCATTAATTTAGATATAGAAAAGCGGTATAGGGGAGAGAGAAAACATTTTGTATTGTATCTAGAATTTGTAATCTATGTGCGCCCATTAATTTAACATTAGGTGAGCCCATTAATTTAGACAGAGAAATTGTAAGTGAGAGGGAAAATATTTTGTATTGTATATGCATACAATTTTTGTATCAAGAATATGTAATCTATGTGCACACGTTAATTTAGACATAGAAAAGCAGTATCATTGAGAGTGAAAAAGCATTTAGTATTGCATATACATACATTTCGTGTATCTAGAATATGTAATTTATGTGCACCCATTAATTTAACATGTATGTGCCCCTAAATTTAGACATAGAAAATCAGTATGGGAGAGAGAAAGAATATTGTAAAGAGTCTTATTTGTCGAAATATGAAACATGGTTTGTTGCTACATGTTGAGTGAGCTTCATCCCGTTCACACTTGAGGCGGAGTTTGCACTGGGAGTTGTGTCGATGACACCTTCGAACAAGCAATAGGTAAATAACGATTTTATTAAAAAATAAACAAACAAATCTAGAGCCATAAATTCACAACTTCGAACAATTACAAATATCACTACATTTTTTTGAACTACTACTCAAAACTAACTCTTCGTTTTTAGTAGTGGTTCCTGAAAAAGTCATCACTTATCTTCCTCCGACCGTCGAGCTTGAACAAGTGATGGTGAACAAAACTCTTCGAGCAGCGATGTCCAGCTGCGAGCGTGCAATCGTTTAGGGCACCAACAAAAGGAAAGATCGGTCGGGGACCACGGAGGCTCCTCCGAAGAAGGCTGCTAAAACGGCCCGAGGGGGTCATCGCCCTGCAGCCGTCGAGCAGAGGATCTCTCCGAGGAGATCTCCGCTAAGGGGGAATTCGCCACCCCCAAAAAAGCCATCCCCTGCTCGCCCAACCAAGCGAATGCGGGAAATTGCCCCGAGCTCGTCGGCCGAGGAGAGGGCCCCTGAGGACATCACCTTACTCGGCTGGAATGCCGCTCGGGTTGCCAAGTAAGCTTTCAAAAAATACCTTTGAAAATTTCTAGAAGTATCCTTTTTCTGACTATCTTTTGTTCTTTATCAGGATCGCCGAGCACCTGTGTCCCAAACCCTTCAACGAGGACCTTCTCAACTATTACCGGTCGAGGGACCCGGACGATGACGATGTGCTGGACCAGGTTACGATCAGGGCCATGAAGAACTTGCCTCGATCGCTAACTACAAGATACGTCGAGGAGGTCGACGGTCAAAATTCGGCCGAGAACGCGAGGCTGATCGCCGTCGGTGCTAGTCGCCTATCTTACGCGGCCGAGAAACTCTCCCTTCAAATCCACAATATTCGGAAGGGCAATGAAGAGAAGGATGTGGCGCTCGCCTGACTGACCAAGGTTACCACTGATCTTGAGAAGAAGGTGGCCGACTTTGAGGCCCAACTTGCAGCTGTTCGGAAGAAAGATCAAGAAGATCTTCAAATGATTGAAGATCTCCGTGCTCGCCTCAAAGTTGCCGAGGACGAGAAGAGAGCGATGTCCAGCGAGCTTGCTGCTGCTCGCGGAGAGGCAACCACTCTGCAATCCCGTCTTGCATCTGCTGAGGACGATTTAGCCACTCTTCGGCGAGAGCTGCTCGCTGTGAAGAAGGAGCGAGATGATAAGGCTTATCTTGCTGAATCTGGGGTTGCTTATGCAGTATGGCTCACTACCCACGAGCTTATCCGACACTTCAAAGAAGTTCATCCAGAGGCGGACGTGACCCAGTTCGGCAGTTTCATTGATAATCTTCTCGTCGAAGAGGAACCTGCAGAAGGCTCCACGCTCCCCCTGCTCGACCTGGTGAACATGGGGCTCATGTTTCCTCGCCTCTTGGCGATTCTAGTGTATTTTGAGAGTCCGCCTGAACTCCCAACGGATCAACAGGGCGAGCAGAGTGCTCCTGCCGAGGTGGTGGTTGTTGACGAGCAAGATGCTCTGGCCGGGGAAGAAACTGCAGAGGTTGGAGATCATCCTTAAATCTGCTTGGCAACTTCCCTCCTTTTTACTTGTAACTGCTCGACCACTAGGGCCTTTTTGTAGTGTTCGGCCTCAGAGGCCTTTTTTTTGTAATCTCAGCCTGTAAGGCTCTTTTATTATGAATGAACTATTTTGCTTATTCTGTGTGTTCGTTTATTTTGAGTGATCGTCCTCGTCACTGCTTTCAATTTATGTTATTACTTGTAGAGTTAAACCTTTCATTGGTTAGTGCTCGTTTATGTTTTATAGTGATCGTCGTCGTCACTGATTTGCAAGTATCTTTAAGAACGAGTACTTGTCTTTTTTAGAGTTAACCATTCGACGGTCGAACTTGTTTATTTTTAAGTAGTGATCGTCGTCGTCACTACCTTGCAAGCATCTTTTAGAACGAGTACTTGTCTTTTTTTAGAGTTAACCATTCGACGGTTGAACTCGTTTGTTTTTAGGTAGTGATCGTCGTCGTCACTACCTTGCAAGCATCTTTAAGAACGAGTACTTGTCTTTTTAGAGTTAACCATTCGACGGTTGAACTCGTATCTAGTTGGCTACGCAGAGCCTTATCTAAAAATTTCTAAAATTTGTTTAACACTTGATGAAGCTTAGAAATTGACATGCATTGAAGTGAATCTAGATACAAACTATACAAATGTACGAAATTGAAATACTTACTAATAATATTTCTTGAGCTTCATCGCGTTCCACGGGTACTTGCTCGGCTTGCCATCGAGATCTTCTAGCTCGTACGATCCGTTTGAAAGCGTGCGCGTTATACGGTACAGCCCCTCCAAAGTCGGGCCAAGTATGCCTATGGACTGCTCCGTCGCCCGTCGAAGTACGAGTTGGCCAATAGTAAATTTCCGAGCACGTACTTTGGTGTTGTAATAGCGTTCTGACCTTTATTTGTAGACCACATTCTTCTCGTCCGCTGTGAGTCTTCGCTCTTCAAGGAAATCCAAGTCGGCGAGCTGTGCGTCGTTGTTCAACTGCTCGTCATAATTTGCCACTCGGAAGGTGGCGACCTGTCCTTCTGCTGGTATGACAGCCTCTGTTCCGTACGCGAGCGCGAACAGAGTTTCACCTGTTGAATTTCTCGTGGTCGTCCGATACGCCCATAGCACCATGTGCAGCTCGTCGGCCCACTTGCCCTTTAATCTATCCAGCTTTGCCTTCAGAGTGTGCTTGATTATTTTATTTATGGCCTCTACTTGACCATTCGATTGTGGATGATATGGCGTTGAGAATAGCTTCTTGATGTTCCATTTTGAGCAGAATTCCAGCATGTCTTGACTGTTGAACTGTCGTCCGTTGTCCGTCACGATGGCTCGTGGTAGGACGAACCTGCAAATGATGTTCTTTTAGATGAAGTTTATCATTTGAGCTGATGTGATGGTCTTCAGCGCCTTTGCCTCCGTCCATTTGGTGAAGTAGTCGACTGCTACGACGACGAACGTTACTCCCCCTGCAGCTGGTGGGAAAGGTCCGATGATGTAGATCCCCCACTTCGCGAAAGGCCAAGAACTATACACCGAGGTGAGCTCGTCTGGTGGTGAGTGTATGGCGGGAGCGAAGGCTTGACATCTCTTGCACGTCTGCGCGTAGTGGAGTGCGTCCTTCTTCAAGGCAGGCTAAAAGTAGCCCTGTCTCATGATCTTTAAAGCGAGTGCTTGCCCCCCTGTGTGATTTCCACATACTCCATCGTGGATTTCATGCATGACGATCTTCGCTTGATCTTCTCCAAGGCATTTCAACAAAGGCATTGAAAAACTTCGTTTGTACAGCTGGTCGCCGAAAATAGTGTATCTGGCCGACCTCAACTGCAGCCTGGTCGCCTTCACTTTATCTTCCGGGAGCTCGCCGGTCTTGATGTACTTCGTGATCGGCGTCATCCAGTCCTCGTCGCTGGTCGCTTCAACCTGCAAAATTTGACTTTTACTCACTGACAGGGAAGAAAGCTTAGTGATCGTCGCTTCTGAAAATATTGCCTCCCCCTCTAAAGTGGCCAGTCGAGCTAAAGCGTCTGCTTGCGTATTCTCCTCCCTAGGGATTTGCTCGATGTGGATTTGATCAAATTGCTCGAGCAATCCTTTCACCAAGCTTTGATACTTCAACATCTGGTCGCCGCGAGCCTCGTACTCGCCTGTAATTTGACATACCACTAGCTGAGAGTCAGAAAATATTTTTAGCTTTCTGGTGCCCACGGCCATTGCCATCTTGATTCCAGTGACCAGAGCCTCGTACTCAGCCTCATTGTTGGTTGCCTGATACTCGAACTCAATTGCCGAAGCTAAAGTTTGTCCGGACGGGCTGGTGAGGACGATTCCTGCCCCTGCTTTGGTGCTCGTTGACGAACAGAGACCAAGGAAGTTCGATTTCCTTATCTAAATCGTTCGGGAAAGTGAGCTCCATTATGAATTCTGCCAACACTTGCCCCTTGATCGCCGTTCTTGGTGCGTAGGTGAGCCCGAATTGGCCGATTTCCACCGACCACTTCAAAAGTCTTCCAGTGGTATCCGGCCGATGTAGTGCTCGTCGCAAAGGAAAAGTTGTAAGGACGACCACCTCGTGGTCGAACAGGTACTGCCTCAGCTTTCTCACGCTCATGACCAAAGTATATGCCAATTTTTCCATCGGAGTATATCTCAACTCGGCATTTCTCAATGACTGACTCACATAGTATATTGGCAAATGACTGCTCCCCTCTGCTCGGACGAGCACTGAACTGATCGCACAGTCAGTGGCCGCCAGGTACAATTATAAAATTTCGCCCGGGACTGGCTTAGATAGGACCTTCGGATCCGATATATATTCTTTCAGCTTCTCGAAAACTTTCTCGCACTCATCGGTCCATTCGAATCTTCCATTTTTTAAAGCGTAAAAAAAAGACTTGCAGCGATCACCCGTTCGGGCAATAAACATGTTGAGCGATGCTAGGCATCCTGTCAACCTCTGTACTTCTTTTACATTTCTCGGGCTTTGCATGTCGATGACCGCTTGAATTTTACTTGGATTCGCTTCGATGCCCGTCTGGCTAACCAAGTGCCCCAGAAATTTTCCGGAGCCAACTCCGAAACTGCACTTCTTCGGATTTAGCTTCATGTTATACTCTTTCAGAATATTGAACGTCATGGCGAGGTGGTGTAGGTGATCTTTTTTTCGCAAGCTTTTGACAACGATGTCGTCGATATAGACCTCCACCATCTCGCCGATGTGTTTCTCAAACATCTTGTTTACCAGTCTTTTGTACGTTGCCCCTGCGTTTTTCAAACCGAAGGGCATTCTCTTATAGCAATACATGTCGGTCGCTGTCATGAAAGCTGTATGTCTCTGGTCGTCGGGATGCATCGCAATCTGATGGTATCCTGCGAAAGCATCCATAAATGTAAGCATTTCGTGCCCCGCTGTATTGTCTACTAGATGATCGATGTGTGGCATCGAAAAGTGATCTTTGGGACAAGCGTCGTTTAGATCTGTGAAGTCTATACACAGTCGCCACGACCCGGTCGTCTTACGGATGAGCACTAGATTTGCCAACCACTCGGGATCAGTTCCAGCTTTCTCGATTAACTTGTTGTCGATCAACTTTTTTACTTCGACCGACATAGCCGCATACTTATCTGGGCCAAAATTTCTTCGTTTTTGAGTGATGGGTCTTTTTGTCGGATCAATGTTTAATCTATGACAGGCATGATCCATGTCGATGCCCACTATATCTTCGTGCGACCATGCGAATGCCCCGACGTTTTCTTTCAAAAAAGCGATCATTTCTGCCCTCAATTGTTCTGGCAAATTTGACCCTATGAACACTTCAAACTCTGGGCGAGCATCATTTAGGTGGATTATTTCGAGGTCCTCCGCTGGAGTTGCCCATTCTTTGGGTTCTTTCCAACGAGGATCTTCGATTCCGAATTCTGGCTCAAAACCTAACCTAGGTTCCAAATGTGGAAACTGGTCATCGACCACCTCAAGAGGTGTCTGGTCGTCAATTTGATCGTGCTCGTCGATCTCCATTGGAGTGTGCTCATCCACTTCCACATGGTGGTCGTTATGAATCTGACTTGACTCCCCAATTTCTATTTTTCGGTACTTATTGGGAAATCCCTCCAAGTAGTTCAATTTTGTCTTTTCGTTAGGACACATAATATACTTTACAACCATAGGATGTTCCTTAGAATGTCGTTTAGCAAAACGGACGAGACACTCCCTCGCCCGGATATGATCACCCTTGATGGTTATAGCTCCCGCCGGTGTTGGAAACTTAATACAATAATAGTACGTAGAGGCGGCCGCCTTGAATTCGTCGAAGAAAGGTCGGCCGATGAAAGCATTATAGGATGAGGGCATGTCGATGATCATTAAGTCGAGCTGCCTCGTGTAGTGCATTGCTGGCTCTTTCGTCGAGGCCAGCTCTAGTGATAGCCTAATCCTTCCCAGCGGAAGGGAGCGGGTGTCACCAAAACCCACTATTATGTCATCGCAAGGCTCGACATATTCAGCATATCCTCCGAGGGCATCCAAAGTATGCTTGAAGAGGACATTGGTGTATGCCCCGGTGTCGACCATCAGGCGATGGACATTGGTTCCCATAATTTTCTCGGTAACAACCAAAGCATCGTTGTTTGGTTACACCACACCATTGAGGTCGTCGTCTGAAAATATGACCTGGTGAGATGGAGGCTTCTCGGCAGCCGGGGTGATGCACACTTGATGTACATTGTTAAGTGCTCGCATCTTGCTCTGCTGTCGGTGAACAGACAGAGCAGTTCCAGAATGAGTGCCCCCCAGGGGACCTTCTATCACATAATATTCTCCACCCACAAAATCGTTGTCGCCTGGTGGACCATTCAGAATTGGGGGGAGTAGCTTTTGACGAGTGATCTGTTGGCGCAGATCTTGGTCGCCCTCGCCATCATCACGACGCTTCTTCCCACGGTGGTCGTCATTCCCACCCCTGGGTTTGATAAACTTAGCAAGCTTGCCATCTACGTACAACTTGTACAAATTTTTTATCAGATCTCGGCATCCGTTCGTATGGTGGCCGATGGAATTGTAATAATTGCAGAACTTGTTCCCGTCCAAGTTGCTCTCATTCGTGTGCATCAGCCTTGCCGGGGGTAGCAAGTGCCTTCCCTTGAGTGCGTCGAGGATGAACCTCATATCAATCTTGAGGGTTTCCTTAAACTGAGTGATCTCTGGAGCTTCTTCAAAAGCTCTAAAGTTGGATGGACGTGCCATCGTACGCCGTCATTGAAGGCATCTGAATCTTCCTCTGAATGGGGGCGGTGAGGATCATGATGTTCAAAGGTGAGACGGGCAGAGTGATCGCCGGGATATTTCCTCTCCTTGATGCGGCCACCTCTGCTCGCAAGTTCTCCACTTCCAGTTTCAGTTGCTTCTGGATCTCAGCGAATTGAGCAACCTGCCCCTCTTCGGCAGTTTGTGGTCTTGGCACATTGTGCTCGTCACGATGGCTGTGGTGCGATGAGGCCGGCCGATCAGATCAGTTTCGGTGTGCTCGCTCGGGTGAGTGATGGAGGGATCTCTCTGGTCGATAGCTGTGAAAACTTTTCCTAGGTGCTCGCTTGTCCCCCACACGATCGAGAGCGGAGACTCTATCTCCTTCTCCTCTTTTTTGGTGGTCGCCCTTGCCTAGGCGACCGCCCAAGTCAAAATTTATTGGGCGAGGAGCCCTACCATCCTTGACGCCCACCCTGTCAAAAACTGAGTGTCGTGAATCTGCCGTATGGGTGTGGGCTCTTTCTTTACCCTCTCTGTGGGGATTTACTGAGTAGTATGAGTGCCCGCGCTCGTTGGCCTTGGCCTTGCGAGCTCTTTCAAAAGCTAGATCCTTGGCCTTCTCAAGTTCTTCGGCCTCCAACTTCCTCCTCTTTTCATTGAGGTAGTCAGAAAAATCTCTCAGATGCTGGGGATCCTTCAAGATATCCCCAAGGTTTATGTTGGCGTTTAGATTGGCTGGAGCCGGTGGAGGGGGATCATTCCCTCCCAACGGCGGAACTCCATCACATTCAGTGTGATGAGACATCTTTGATAGTGATTTTTTGGTAATCGGTTACAAAGATAAGAAAAACTGTTCTAGACTATGAAGAATTTAAACACAAGATCCAAGTTCTTACGCAGAAGAACGTGCTAAAACTACAAATTTGTGAAAAACAGCCACAAAAAAGTGCTAGAAACAGAAAATCAAAGGAGATCAAACTCCAAAATAAGCCTAAATATTACAAATATTCAAGAACTTGAAAATAACGAAAATACGTATGAAATACGTAGATTATGTTTTAAAACCTTTCAACGGATTAAAACCTGAATCAAAGAGTTTACGAACCGACCGTTCGATGATCGGTTGAAACTTTGGTGAAGAACACGTAAAAGGACCCCTCCTTCTAGCGCCAAATGTTGTACGTGCTTTTGTAGGGCTGACTTCGGATGTGGGCTTTTCGATTAGCACTAAACAAACATATATGATTACGAGGTTTATTACGTGTTTAAAGAGGGATTAATATGATGATCTTGATGATCTTAGAGATAAATAAGCAAGAACACAAGAAAGTAGCTTCTTGGTGAGCTAAAAGCTTTGAGTAGCTTGGGAGGTGTATTGCTTAGGGTTTGATCGGAAATTGTAACCTATTCTACAAATGAGCCATTCTTAGGCATTATATACTAGTTTCTTGGGCTGCCCGACCTTTACACGTGACATACCCATAGTGGACCTGCTTTTCTGCCCGAAAAGGTGATGGGACGACGCATTTAATGCTAAACCGCCTCTGGTGGTCGTCCTCGCCGAGATGCCGAGGAGCTGGGCCACGGTGGTCGCCGGAGGACCTTGTCGTTCGATCATCTTCATGGATGGGGGTCGCCCTGAACGTGCCGACCACGCTCTGTGCTCTCTCCCAAGGCTCTAAACACTTCTTTCTAACCTAGCTAAACATGTGCTTGCCAACATCTTTGGGCGAGCACACTTAATTACATTAAATACATTACATTTATTACATTTTCTTCATATTATTGACTAGTCGTCGCCACGCAAACTGGTGACTATGATTGACTTGTCAAAGATTGACTTCTTTGACTCGGTATAACACTTTTGTATTTATTTATTTTTCCAGATTATTGAAGAAGATGAACACTTGAAACCAGAATTAAGCAATGGAAGGGTTTATTTGAAAAGTTAAGGGCTTAATTGAACCCAAAATATATTGGGGGCTTATTTGTACAGGCGCGGCTAAATGCACCAAGATTTCCTATGAGTACACCCACCAAACATTTTTTAAAACTTTCGGAACATGTGAATTGTCCCATATACCCCTAGGGTAAAATTTATGAAAAAAACGAAGATGAGTACACCCACCCATTCTATTTCACAGAATTATCACCACCACCAAAACAAACAACATTCTTCAACAAAAAAAATCCAAAATATCAACAAAAATAAACATGTTCGAAATAATTTCCAGAACAAACATGTTAAAAAATAACAAGATGTTCGAAATTTTTTCAAGAACAAACACCAAATGTTCGAAAAAATTTCCAAAACAAACATGTTCGAAATTTTTTCCAAAACAAACCCAATATGTTCGAAAGTTTTTCCAAAACAAACTGAATATGTTCGAAAAAAATTCCAAAACAACTCAAATTTGTTCGAAAAAAAAGATCGAACAAGATGTTCGAATTTTTTTCCAAAACAAACACAGATTGTTCGAAAAATTTTCCAAAACAAATTCAATAGATTCGAAAATAATTCCCAAACTTCTAAAATACCCAAATTTTCCTAAAATTCCTAAATTAAAAAAAAAAACCTAAATCAAGAAATCAAAAACTGACCTACTTGTCTTCTTCAATGGCCGCGTCGACTGGCCGGCGACGTGAACGGCGGCCGCTTCACACGGAGGAGGGGCGGCGGCGGCCGCTTTGCGCGGAGGAGGGGCGACGACGGCCGCTTCGCACAGAGGAGGGGACAAGGGAGGAGAAGAGGGGTTGCACACACTTCTAGCGGCGGCGGCGTTTGAAGGAGGAAGGGGAGGGGGCGCGACGGCACCCGTGCGAAAGACGAGGGAGGGTTCGCGACGGCGGCCGCGTCGCTTGGAGGAGGGGCGACGACGGCCGCGTCGCTTGGTCTTCTCTTCAAACGGAGGGGTGAGGAGGTGGGCCACGGCCGCCTGAGAGTGGGAGGAAGGGAGGAGGCGATTGATAGAGAGAGAGAGAGGGAGGAGAGAAATTTGGTGGGTGTACCAAAATAAGAGAAAAATTAGGGTTTATGAAGAAGAAGGAGGGTATTTTGGAATTTTCCACGTGGGTGTCCTCATCCGTTTTGTGTGTGTTCTCATCGCGTGGGTGTACTCATAGGATCCTCGGGTGCCTTTAGCCGCGCCCTATTTGTACCTAGAATAATACTTTAAGGGGTTGGGGTATATACCCCTCCAGCTTTGTTTAATGCACGCCCCCGATACGTACACTCCCCCCTTTATACAAAAAAGATACATGCACTCCCCCCAAATTACCTTTTATACCCTTTTCTCTTAAAATTTTCTAAGACAAATACACTCCCCAAAAGCCCTAATTTTCACTAAACCCTAATTTTTTCCTTTAATTTCTTCTTTCTCCTTTCTTATTCATATCTTCTTCATAGATACGCACCCTCCCCCAACTCATTATTTCTCCTCTCTTCTTCATCCTCAACTCGCCGCCGCCATCCGCCCACTGTCGCCGCACTTCGTCCGCCGCCGCATGAAGACGCAGCAGGTAAGCTTTTTTTTCTCTGTTGCACAAGGCAGCGGCGACGTCGATCTCCCGCTAACTAGCGTCGCCGCCGCTCTTCGCCCCACCCCCAAGAAGCGCCGCTTGTCCTCTCCCTTCGTCCAGCCTCCGCCGCTCGTCCGCCCCAGGTAAGCTTTTTTTTTCTTTTCTGGCTTTTCTCCGTCTCTAGCTTTTTTTTTCCTTTTTTTTTTTTTTCGACAATATTGAGTCTACCTAAACCACTCCCGTCGATAAATTATTGTCTATGGAAGTATTTTTTGTCGACTCAATATTGTCGAAAATTTAAATTTTTTATTTTGTTTTTCTTTATTAAATTCATTCGAAAAAATCCTTTTGACCGGAGTGTGTTTGGTCGACAAACCAGAGTCGACCAGTGTATTTTTGGTCCACAAACCAGTGTCGACAGGAAAAATTTTGGTCGACTCTGGTTTGTCGAAAATAAGAATTTTTTTTTAATTTCTAAAATTTTATTGGTAGCTGCCGGAGGCAACGGTGGCTGCCAGAGGTTGGGCGGTGGCGGCTGCGGCTGCCGGAGGTTGGACGGCGGCATTCGGTGGTGGACGGCGGCTGGCTTAATATCCCTCAAATTAGGGTTAGGGTTATAATTAGGGTTAGGGTTAGTTTAATTTATGGAGAGTGTAGGTATCTTTTTGTATTTTATTAAAAGGGTAAAACAGATATTTTATATGAATATTTAATTAATAAAAGTAGAGGGGGCGTGTATTAAACAAAGTTGGAGGGGTATATACCCCAACCCTACTTTAAGCCCCTATACTTACCTTTTCAAGTTTAAACGCGGCCTACAAAATACATTGCGCCTCGTTTGGCGAACTTAAATCTGAAATAGGGGTGAACAATCTAAATATCTAGAATGCGAATTAAAATAAATTCGTCTCACACACAAGTTTTTTTTTATCTTTGAATACACACAAGTTTTTTTTTTATCTTTGAATATAGTAGTTTTGGAACTTATTCTAAACAATGTAGTGGTATTTTGAATCGTTTTAATATGAAACATAGTCACACTTACAAAAAAAAAAAGCATATATATGTTAGCCGATCAACACATTTGTCACATATTAGCCATGCGCTTGTTACCTGTCCAAGGTTATCATGACACCCATGTAAAGCTCAGCCTCAGGTGTAAACGGGATGGAGCTCACTTAACACGTTAAAACACTCTTTGTTTCATTTTTCGACACATAAGACTCTCCTCTTTCTTTCATATTGCTGCTTAGCAATAAGGACACATTTTAGATGATAGACGATACACAAAATGAATATATGGACGATCTACTTGAGTTTCGCTTTACAACGGTGAATCGGTGATAATACTATTGGAATGTGAATTATTTATTTATTTTATTGCAGGAATGATTGAAGATGTATAGTATATAATTTTGTAGAAATGTATAAATTTAATGAAATAATGTATGAATGGTAGAAGATGTGAATATAATAGATAAAGGAAGGAGAGAGTAGTTGGTACAATTTTTAATTTCTGCATATTCCATTTAATTTCAGAAATGATTATTACACGGGGTACAATTACAAATGCTAATTTAATTAAATGACATAAAATAAGTGACAACACTACTTCTTCACATCCGAATGATCTTTCCATCTTCGACTTTGTATCACATTTAATTTTCATGCTGCCGGTAGCAGTAATTGGTGGGGTGGCGGTGGTGGTAGGCCTGCACCACAAAATGGAAGATGCCGTCTCAATTAAGACGAACCTTTGCTCGCCTGTAATTAACCCATTTCTTTCCGTGCATTATTTCGGGGTTTTTGATGGCCATAGTGGTCCACCCGTAATACCCTCACACATTTTCTTTAATATGACCACAACTCATTAATTAATAATATAATTGAAAATTAAAAATTAAAGAATGAGAGTGAGTATAGATCACGTGTGAGCCACCATGGCTATTAAAAACCTCGGAATAATGCACCGATAGAAAGCAATTAGTTACGGACGAGTAAAGACCCGTCTTAATTGAGACCACGCCTTCCATTCTACGGTGTCTCCCTGCCACCGCCGTCGCACCAGCTACCGGGGAAATCAGCGACGAACACGGTAGTGCAAAAGGAACACCGTCTCTCGATGCCTCGGAAAAACAATTTGAAAGACAAAGATAGAAACCTCCTTCAGATGTGATCCGCCGCCAGCTTTCGTCCTGCTAGAACTTGCAGGCATTCTACTAGAGGATCGGAGGCACAAACTCACTCCACCATATTAATTAGTAATTTATTGTGTTTCAATGCTACTCTCTACTCCACACCTATTTAATTACAAACAAAAACCGTAATGCAAAACCATGTGAATATGTAATCTATGTGCGCCCATTAATTTAGATATAAAAAAGCGGTATAGGGGAGAGAGAAAACATTTTGTATTGTATCTAGAATTTGTAATCTATGTGTGCCCATTAATTTAACATTAGGTGAGCCCATTAATTTAAATAGAGAAATTGTAAGTGAGAGGAAAAATATTTTATATTGTATATACATACAATTTGTGTATCTAGAATATAATGGTTGTGCGCCCATCAATTTTAACATAGAAAAATAGAAAAGTAGTATGAGAGAGAGAAAAAAAACTTTTTGTATCGTTACACATACATTTTGTGTATCAAGAATATGTAATCTATGTGCGCACGTTAATTTAGACATAGAAAAGCAGTATCATTGAGAGAGAGAAAGCATTTAGTATTGCATATACATACATTTCGTGTATCTAGAATATGTAACTTATGTGCACACATTAATTTAACTTGTGTGCGCCCATAAATTTAAACATTGAAAATCAGTATGGGAGACAGAAAGAGTATTGTAAAGAGTCTTATGTGTTAGAAATATGAAACAAGGTTTGTTGGTACATGTTGAGTGAGCTGCACCCTGTTCACACTTGAGGCGGAGTTTGCGTTGGGAGTTGTGTCGATGACACCTTCAGACAAGTACTCCATCTGTCCCAAAATTTTATGCACACTTTCTTTAACGGGACGTTTCAACATTTTTTGCACACTTCAAAATATGAAACAATAATACCTCTCCTTTATTTTACCTTTTGTCAAATCTTCTTTCTCTTTAGTCAAATCTCTCCTACTTTAGTCAATGAATTACCAATAATACCCCTCCTTTATTTTACCTTACACATTGATTCGGGTGGAATTTACACAATTTTAGATGCATATGTTAGCTCATTTGATGTTGATTTCATTGATTAATTGGTTGATTATGATTTTTTTGGTCGAAATAAGAGAAAGGTAGTGTTTTGTCGATTTTTTAGGAAAAACAATGGATTTTTGGAAGAAAAACACCTACCATAATTTACTGGATAAAGAAGAGAAGTAGACCATTGAGTTCGTCTCGAAAAATGGAGTGGAATAGCAAAAATAATCGAGTCGATTGGAGGTTGGAAGCAAAAGTTATACACGAAACAAGTTCGAGGTGCAAACTTAAACATTCAACAACTCGGCCAACTCGCCCGAGTGGAGGAAAAAATTCAATTTTTCGGCCAAATGCTCAGAATCGGCCGAGTAGGATCGATGGCCAGAGACTGGAATGAGCAGCAACTCGGCCGAGTTGGACGAAAAACTCAATTTCAGCCGGACTGTCAGAATCGACCGAGCTCGAGCCGTAATCTGCGACACTAAAGAGCCGCAACTCGGTCGAGTGAGCCAACTCGGCCGAGCCAGAGAGATAGCTTCTAAAATATACCATTTCAACTAATCCCAACTCGACCGAGTCACCCCTGTTTCGGCGGTTTTTGTGAATTTTGTCCAATTTTCAAGGACTAAAGTGCAAATTTCACCCCAAGACCTATCCCAACACTATAAATACTTTCATTCTTAAATTAGAAAGGCTCTCTCCCAATTTTATCAAGCTAGTCACACATAGTTTCACATAGTAGAAGGTTTTGTTGAAGTTTATTGTAATTTCTTCATTAGATTAGATAGAATAGTGGTTTTTACTTCAAATCAAGCTACGATTATCATCGGGCATCGTCTATTACATCGGTTTGTAGCTACATTTTCATGATCAATGTGATATTACTCTATTTTGCAATTCAATTTGGTATTTTCTTAAATTCTTATTTCTATTGCTATTTTACTATGCGTTTGATGTTATTTGTTGTTGTAGCCATGGGATTCTCTTCTAGAACCATGGACTAATCTCCCATTGCCTTTGGTGTGGATGTTTTGATGGGTATTTAGTTTAATTGTGAATTAATTGCATGAATAGCTTAGGATTTGGGTGCTTATGTTTCTAGAGTTGTATTTTGATTGATTCATTTGGTTGATCAACCCTATTAGCGAGCATGTTCGATTATGTTTATTGCAATGAGAGTTGGGTAGCATGATTGGGAGTGTGAGTGTGAGCTTTGGTTAATTTAATAGAATTAACGTAGTAATTAGCTTAACCGAGAGAGGGTTAATTGCTAGACCGACAACTTTAGACATTAATCGACTAGAGGTCGTCTACGAGATTAGTGAGAGAGCGTCTCATAAGTATTAGTAACCGTGTTGAAAGTGCTTATGAGACACTATCTTAGGAGCTTATGTTATTTGGTTAGATCCTATAATTGCTAATCAATGCACGTTGTTAGCCTGTGCCTTTCGAGGGGGTTTACATACATATGTGAGAGCCTTTAGCTTATTCCAAATTCATAGCTAATTCGTGTAATTGGTTCACTGGTTCATTTAATTACTCACAAAACGGAAACACCCGAGGCAATACCCTTCCCTTGCACTTTCCTAAAGAAAGTTAGTTAATTCGTTTACTTGCATCGTTATTCTTCGTTGTGTCACATTTAGTATCTTTCTTTTAATCTCTTGTTTTCTCCATTCATTGATCTAGTTTGCTATCATTTGTGCTTAGTTAAAACTCCCAAAAACAACATAATTTAGTTACTACAATAGCATGATAACTTGCAACTTTAGGGACTCATTCTCATTCAACTAAATCTTTGGAACGAAAATCTACTTGGTATACTTATCATACTACTAACGAACCCATACGTTTGTGGGGATCGTATAATTGTAAAAATTAAGTGTGCAAAATATGAACCAAGTCACACATTTGTGAGTAATATGTAAATAACGATTTTATTAAAAAAATAAACAAACAAATCTAGAGCCATAAATTCACATATTTGGACAATTACAAATATCACTACATTTTTTTGAACTACTACTCAAAACTACTACAATATATTCAAATAAGTTAATTAACCAATAAAGTTAGTTCACAAAACCAAAAAGGAAAAGTAAATTAGATTGTGTTTGGATAATAAGATTTGATTTGAGAAGACATTTCATTTGAAATGATTTAAAAATACATTGATTTCAAATGACATGATTTTAGGGAGGATTTAAAAAAATTTCAATTTTAACTTGAAAATGATGGGACTCAAATCTAAGTATTTAAAATACGTTCAATCGTTCATTTACTTTTTAATCCAAACATTTGAAGTGAACTTGAATTGTGGATTTAAAATCCATAGACCTAAATTCCTCCATTCAAACGGAGCCTTAGAGTTCAAGGATGATGAAATATAATGAAAAGCATCGATCGGTTACACAATTGTAATTCAAAAATGACCTCGTACTTATTTTTGTCCAGAAAAGTGAGCTACATTACATGATATCTACAACTGGCAATTCAGGTCGTTCGGCTCAACCCAATCCATTGAGCCAAATAATGTTTATTGGCTAGATCGGGTCGGCCCATGAAATAGTCGGACCAAAAAAATGTGAACCCAACCATGATATAATTTTTTTTTAAATATATCTAGTAAAATGACAATTTTGAAAATTCAAGGCATCTTTTTAAATTCTTGAGAATAATCAATTGAGAGGCTGAGATTATCACACTAGTAATGAATTTTTATAGATTACTGAAGAAATATTATGTACTCCAGTATTTTTTAATAATGAAGAGATTGCAATTTACAAACAAGATATATATAGAATATACTAATGAAAGATTTATTTGTTCTATACGAGAGATTCAAAGGAATGTCAATTGAATAAATCCCATAATTATAGTTATGAAATCATGATCAAATCTCTTGGTAATTTAATGATATTATAAATTGAAAATAAAAAACTAGTCAAGCCAATTGGACTTCTCACAACCCATCAGGCTCAATTAACCTGAGCGTCAATTAAGCCCGTCAGATCAAATCTGGTCCGAAATTTTCTAGATCTATATTTTTTAAGCTCATCACACACTGTTGGTCCTGAAAGGAGTATATAACAAGTGTATGGGGGGAATACACTTGTATGCAAATTCTTTTCAACTTTGATCAAACCAGAATTCAGCAAGTTTGTCTTGGACAACTCTGCTGAAGATGTATAACCTTTTCTAAGATAACCAAGCTACTAAGTACTACAGAGTACTTAGTTGAATGACTATCTAGGTTGGTTACAAGTGCGGAATTAGTGGTTGGCCCTTTAGTTTCAACTCCTTTAAGTTCTGAAATCACTTAAGCAATGAAGTCCAGTTTTCAGGGAACTTGTCCAATACAGTTTTGCACAGTCTTTGAATATATGTTCTTTTGAAAATCAGTTTTGTGTGCAGTGTTGAATGTATGAAAGTGCTTGAAAGTAAATCAACACAGGAGTTTATAGTGGTTCAGAGACTCAAGCTCCTACATCCACTTTCCCTGATTTAACAGGATAATTCCTTCACTCTTGGAATTAACTTGTTTTATAGTGCCAAGGTGCACTTGATCAAGAACACCACTCCTTGGTGAATTGATCCCTAGGATGTCTAGAGTCCTAGTACCCTCTTCTCAACTCAGAACTGAACTGTTCTTCTCTCAACAGTCAGCTCCTACCACTTCTACTACTACAACCTTCTCTCTTTCTCACTTGAAAGGGGTAAGGGTTGAAGTAAGGTTCCAACTAATGAGATATCCTTTGCAATGAGGATCAGTGTATAAGGATAGGATATCTCTCTAAGCTTTGTATGAATATACAATGAAGTTTAGCTTAGAAGAAGTGTTTCAAGACTAATAATGTCTTTTGAGGACTTTGAAGCTTCAGAATAATTGTTCAGTTGGATGTAGAATGGATGCTTCAAATGGTCTTCACACTTCTGTATTTATAGACAAATTTGAGGATTTTCCCGTTGGAGAGGCAGTCCCAAATTACTATAAATGTCTTCCTTGAGTTCTTCAAACTGGAAGACAGTTTCTTGATAGTGACATGTCCTCATTTGGGTAATAAACGGCTTGTAAGACTTTGTCTTCATTCTGCAGCACTCTTCCCAATGTCTGACTTTAAGATTCACTTGTTAGGATTTGGACATGGCTTCTGAGGTTTGATCCAATGATAGGACAACATTCCTTATCAAATGGACAACTCAGCTTATCACTATCAGCAGACTTTGCTTATCAGCATAGTTGGCTTGCTCTTATCAGATGACTTGACTCTTTCCCTTTGCTTCATGTAGATATGATCTCAGCATGATACAATGAAGTCTTTTAGGGTGTAGTTGTCTTTATCTCTTCAGCATAGTTGACTTTCAATCATCAGAACATTTGTTCTGGTTTAATTGTGCTGAGACAACTCTCCTGGACAACTCTCCTGATCAGCATACTTGGCCTTTTGAGCTTTAGAACCTTTGTTCTTGGTTTAATTGTGCAGAGACAACTTCTCTGGACAACTCTTCTGATCAGAGCATTTGAATATGCTTGGCCTTTAAGCTTCAGAACCTTTGTTCTTGTTTTAGTTGTGTAGAGACAACTTCTCTGGACAACTCTCCTGATCAGAGAATTTGATCTTCAATAGACTTAAAGATTGTTCCAGAATTTGAGCCTTGAGGGGACTTGATCTTGATGGTCTTCAAAGCATATGTTCCCCCTCAAATTGTGCATCTAATCATCTAAGAGCTGCCTAAACAATTTAGCTTCTCATCTAGCCTTATGCTATGTGTTCTAACATTTTTAGAACACAATCAATTATGACTAGGCATGTCTCAGGGGGTTTTGGTATTCAATCAAAACATATGTCATTTTATTCCCAACACACACTAATCTTCGAGTTGACTGAACAGACTAATTTAGTCGGGCCTAAATTGTCAGCTATGATGATATCAAATCAAACTAAGAAAGTTGTTTATTTTTGGAGAATAACATAAATTTGACCTAAACACAAGGGCGGACCTATGTTATGGCTGGGACAGGCGGTAGCCGCCCAACCATCTAGATTTCTCTTTTTTATTTTATTTTATTATGTTTATATTTAATAATAAAATAAAAAATTGATCATTTAATAATTTGTTGCTTAAAAATAGGAAGAAAGTTGGCTTATATTTATCCACTGCATCCACTACACATTAAATCAAATAACAAATTTAAAATAATCTTTTGAATTTTATACACGGTTAGTTTAGTGAGATCCATAAATTATAAGATAAAAATATTAAATTCTTTAAACTAATTAAATTAAAAGGTACAACATTAGGGTATATTTGTTTTGAGAATTTTGACATAAAATTAAATTAATCATAATTTACTTAAATTTCAAAATCAATATATACGGTTACAAATATTAAAATTTAAAATTCACTCGATTTTATAGGTATCTATATATGGTTGATAAACATTTATAGAGTTAACTTTTATATAATTTATAAGTATTTATATAATATGTTTTTAAAATTTGGATTCTAGAATTTCAAAGTAAAATCAATGTTAAATTTTAAATTCTCAAATTCGAAAACAAACAAAACCTTAAGGTTTTAGTAGAAGTGTAAGCCATTTTTTTTAGCCTAGTCCACCCTATTTTATAATTCTGGTTCCGCCTTTGCCTAAAACATAAGAGAAAATGTATTAAAATAAAAGTAACACTTCTATACACTGATTTACGTGAACTTCATCTCATTTTTTACTAATATACAAAATGAGTCTAACAAGTCTAATGTAGTACATAAGATCCACTTAGGATTTGTTGGGTAGGGTCAATGGAATTCTTGAATTTTAAAATCGCAATTGAATTGAACGACTTCTTTTTAATTTTAAAAAGTCTAAAATAGAAATTTCAGGTTTTTTAAAAAAATTACTAGAATAAATAAATAATCAATATCGACTAATTTATTGAATATAGTAGTTTTGGTCATTTCTAAAGAATGTAGTGATATTTTGAACCGTATTAAAATGAAGCATAGGTCCACGTCGAAGATGTGTTTGTTACATGTTCAACACGTCGCATGCTAGTGATGCGCTTATTTATTACCAGTCCAAAGTTATCACAGATCCCAAGACAAATTTAGCCTTAAATGTGAACGGAAAGCTCACTTTTAACATTACAGCTGTCAAAATGGGTTAGGTCCATTGAACTCCCCACCTATAAAAAAGGTGGGTTAAGTTGAGTAATGCAAATTCGTTTAAAATGCAGGTCTCTTGACGAGTTGGACCGTATGTTTTTTATAAAAAAAAATTGTTGAATAAATTAATAAGTAACGTGTTCTTTATGAATTCGATTCAACTTTAAATTAAGATACAAAATCACAAAATATTAGTACTAAATTAAACAACATTGAAATTTGAAATTGAGAATACACCGTTGTCACCCATGTGTGTCGGAAGAGACTTGATAATTAACTTAGATTCAAGTCTCTTTCGTTAATTTGCCAACTATACTTTCATTATTAATTCTGCACTTTGACAATAAAGTTAAATAATTTGATTGTTTAAATTTTAGTTCGATCAAAAAAAACTACTCAAGGTCCACTTTTATTATAAAGATTAAAATTATTCACATCATTGGGTGAATTTAATTAAAGATAATCCAAAATTATTAGTACCTTTTTTTTTTAGTAATTATTTATATATCACTTAAAATTTATTATAATAATACATGTGAAAAAGTGAAAAATAAATATATAATAAAAAAGTTTGTGGACTAGACCTAGAACTGTCAGAACGGGCTGGGTGGTCCATAACCCATCTTAACCCATCAATTTTCGGCCTTAGGCAGTCTGGCCCGTAACGGGTACGGGCTGAAATTACCAAACCCAACCGAAAGCGGTCTGCGGATTTGACGGGCTAGTCCACTGACTTTTTCATTAAATATTTACTTTTTTCCATTTTCATATATAGTATTTACAATAAATTTTAAATAGTTTATAAACAATACCTACAAAATAATACAAATAACAAACGTACATAAACTTAAAATTGAAACAACAATAACCACAAAATAGTCCAAATAAATTAAACTTACATATCAAAGTTTATCGACATAAACACAAAGTCTAGAAATAAGATTTAAAGTTAATCAACATAAACACAAAGTTTCAAAATAGGGATCAAAGTTCATCAAACATAAATAAAAAATCTCAAAAGAGTCTTAAATTCAAACACACCAACACTTTTTAAATCAAAAGAGTTTTAGGGTTTCTGTTATTTATTCTTTCATCTTTGTACTACTATACTTATTTTAATATATTATTTTTTATTTATCTACATACAGTATTTGATTTATTTATTTTTTATCTTAGCGGCAGAGGGTATATTTATTATTTAATACGGAATACATGATTAGTTTGTGTATATTTAGCGGCAGAGTGTGATCATGATTAGTTTGTGTATGAATTTGATAAACTATCAAATACTATCAGATTCAGAGGGTATATATATATGCTAAATACTTGTATACATCCGCGTGTACGGTGCCCCTTAGTATATTTGGCTTCTCTCTTGAATTTAGGGATTTCAAATTATTCTCCTTAACTCCGACGCTGATCGTACTTTCCCCACCATCAACCTCTTCTCCCTCGTTGTCTGTCGCTCTGCCTCCCTCCGCCGACACCGCTCCAGCACCTATTGAACTAACAATTGATAGTCGGTGCGACCATGAAACCACTGATGTGTTGCATCAATTTATTGGATGAATAAGAAGATTAGGGAGGCACGAACTTCATACAGATCGGCGGCGTGACTTTCACCAACGCCAAAATCGACGCCGAAAGTGACCAAATCCCTTCTCCACAAATCAAACCCGATGCCACCGTCGACACCATCACTCGCGCCCTATCCGCGTTCACCTTCTGCCACACGAACACCACCGCACTCCTCACACACATATCAATCGCAAAATACCCTCCAATCAGAAACGACACCGCCATCGCCGTCGGCAGCGACATCCACTTCCCGATCCTCTCCGGAGAAACATCCTTCACCAAACGCAAAAAACGTATAACACATCTGCAAACAATGCTCAGGCAAAGAGAGAACCCCTACACCCCTGCCGACACATCGGGGTACTTTAAAAATTGTAGTATTATGGATTATTAATTGTGGTATTATTGGTTACTGTTTGTGGTATTACCGATTATCTGAAATTTTATTATTGGTTAAGGCATTACTGATAGACGTGGTAAAAAAATAATTGAGAGTATGTGGTATTATTGATTATTAATTGTGGTATTATTGGCTATTGTTTGTGGTATTACCGATTATGTGAAACTTTATTATCGGTTAAGGCATTACTGATAAATGTGGTAAAAATAATAATTTGAGAGTGTGTGGTATTATTGATTATTAATTGTGGTATTATTGATTATTGTTTGTGGTATTACAGATTATGTGAAAATTTATTATTGGTTAAGGCATTATTGATAAATGTGATAAAAAAATAATTTGGGAGTGAACTCAGGGTGGTAAACATAAATGATTTGGGGGTGAACTAATTAAATGAGTGAGTGCAGATAAAATATGACTTAAAAATTAAAATTGAAATGGTATGTATGGTACATCCAAGTGTACACAAGTGTTACCCTATATATATATATATAAAAAAAAAAAACCTACGGTCCAGCCCATTTAGGCTCGCTTTTTAATGGGCTTAAATATGTTCAACCCAACCCTCTATATTAGTATGCGGGGATGGGCTAACCCAACGGGCCTGACCCATTTTGACAACTCTAATTAGATCATAACCCGTCATGGATTGAGTATTTTTCAACCCGTCCCCACCGTGGACTGATCCACCAAAACCCGTAAAATGATGGATTGAGGAATGCCCTTGTTTCATATTTCTGACACATAAGACCCTCCTCTCTTTACCATATTATTGATTTTCTATGTCTAAATTAAGGAGCGCATAAATTATAGATACACAAAATGTATTGTATAGACAAGTTACACGGTTTCTCTTTACTGTAGAGATAATACTACTGTGTTGGATAAGTCGTGTTTTATCATTTAGCACTTTATCCTATTTTGCATATTATATTCTATTAGATGTATACGACATCGTTTCGAGCGGTTATGGAATACCTTTGGTAACCGCTTCTATAGGGTATAAATAAGATAGTTTCTTCTGCTGTGTAATTCAGATTAATAAGGAGAGAAACATGATCTGAATAAATTTTCTTTATGCAATTATGTGTTCATTTGTTTCGATTTACTTTCTACATGGTATCTAGAGCGGGTTAGATCTTGGAAATTGTGTTTTGATTGATCGATTGATCATGCCGAAATGAAGGAATACTTAGTGGCCGGCATTAATGGCGAACGTCGGTCCTACAGTAGAATCTGGTAGTGGTTCGAGTTCAGAATCTGGAGTAAAGGTGACGGAGCGTGATCCGTATTATCTACACAGCGCAGATCATCCTGGTTTAATTCTAGTACCTCATCCTCTTACTGGTGGAGGTAATTTTTTGCCCTGGAAATTTTCTATTCTACTTGCGTTGAGTGCGAAGAATAAAGTGCAGTTTATTGATGGTAGTATTGTTAAGCCTGATTTACATGATGAGTCATATGTTATGTGGAAGAAGGTGAATTCAACTGTTACATCCTGGATTTTGAACTCATTATCTAAGGAGTTGAGTGAAACATTTGTTCATATGGATTCGGCACAACGATTATGGGAAACAATTGGTAGCAGATATGGAGAAAATAATGGACCAATGAAACACAAAATTAAGAGAGAAATATGTAATTGGAAACAGGGAAACAATTCGATTGTTGAATATTTTAACAAATTGACGAAACTGTGGGACGAATTGGCGTGTGTCTCTCCTATGCTCTCTTGTGATTGTGAGATAGGGAAGATTGTGGCTAAGGATAGAATGGATGACAGAGTTACTCAATTTCTTATGGGGCTAAATGAGAGTTATAACAACATTTCGAATCAAATCATGCTCATGGATCCATGTAGGGATGGCAATTTCAACCCGCCCCGACCCGTGCTATTTGGGTCGCCCCGCCCCGGACCCGTATTGAAACAGGGCGGGTCCGGGTATCACCCTCGACCCGTGACCCGGACCCGTGACCCGTTTTTATATTTATTTTATATATATATTATACATATAAATATAATATATATTCAATATTTTGATGTTTATTAATATATATAACAATAATTCACCTTAAAAAATGTCAAAATAAATTTATAAACATGCTTCTAAGCTATTTTATTTATTTTTCAATACAAATCTAAATTTTATGTTATATGTTTTTTAAAAAAATTATTATTTTTCAATTTTTTTGTAATTTTTTTTATAATGGGTCGCCCCGTTTTGCCCCGGCCCACCCCGTGACCCGAACGGGTCGGGCCGACCCGGACCCAAATTAAAACGGGTCGGGTCCGGGTATCGTGATACCCGACCCGTCCCATTGCCATACCTAGATCCATGTCCTTCGGTGGATAAGGTTTTTCGATGTTGCTAACAGCAGAGAGGCAACGATCTGTCAGTATGTGTATCAATGATAGGACTGATGTGGCAGCCATGGCTGTGAAGGCATATGATAAGGGAAATGGGAGCAAGGACAGGGGTTTTAAACTGTCTAGGGAAGAAAGGGCAAAATTGCATTGTTCTCATTATAATGGAACTGGGCATGAGATGTCAACATGTTTTAAAATGCATGGCGTGCCAGACTGGTTTAAGGAGCTCAAGGAGAAGCCTAAGAATTATGCAAATTTGGCTGAATTTGACAATAATGCATATCAGAAGAAAGGAAGTGCGGGAGTGGATCTTTCGGCTATTCTTCAACAACTTCAAGAAGTAACAAAGTATATGAAGGAGAAAGAAAAGGTGGATGTGAACTTTGCTCAGTTTGCAAGTTTTGCAGGTATGACTTCCTTTCCCTCAATGCATTTCGCATTAAATGCTTTTGGGGATGAGTTAAAAAAAATTTGGATTATTGACACAGTTGCTAGCAAACACATGTGTAATAATTCCAATCTAATGAGAAATTTGATGCCATTACACATGAAAGTGGCAGTTTGTCTCCCGGATGGACAAACCGTGGAGGTAACACGTTCTGGTGATGTTTTTTTGTCGACTGATATTGTGCTTCGAGATGTCTAATATGTGCCTTCGTTTAAGTACAATTTGCTATCAGTAGCTCAGTTATGTGGTGCCTCTGGATTGAAATGTGTATTTCAGTCATCTCATTGTGAATTTCAGGACCTTCGGACTGAGAAGGTGATTGGTGTGGGGAAGTTGAAAGGGCGTCTTTATGTGCTAGAAGAGGGAGCTTTGATGTCATCTATTGAAACAGCTTGTATTGTTTCTTTGAATAATTAGCATAATTGTTTAGGTCATGCGTGTGCTAGTACAATGAAACATTTATCTTTTGTCAAATCTTTGTACACGGATGAAGATTTCAATATATTGCAAAATTGTGAGATTTGTCTTCGTGCTAAACAACATCGTTTACCATTTCCTCAAAGTTCTATACGTACGACTGATTGTTTTCAATTAATTCATGTGGACATTTGGGGGCCGTTTAAGGAGGATAATTTGACACATACTCCTTTTTTCCTCACTGTGGTGGATGATTTCAGCAGGTGTACATGGGTTTTTCTTATGAAATCCAAATCTGAGGTTCCTAAACTATTGCAGAATTTTGTTGTGATGGTGGAGCGACAATACATGAAAAAAGTCCGCACGGTGAGAAGTGATAATGGGTTAGAATTTTTGGCTAGGGAGTGTCAAGAATATTTCACTACTCATGGTATTCTGCATGAACGGAGTTGTGTTTATACACCACAACAAAATGGTGTTGTTGAGCGCAAACATAAACATATTTTGGAGATTGCGCGATCGGTGATGTTTCAAGCTAACATGCCGATGCAATTTTGGTCTTTTTCGGTGCTTATTGCTGCATTTATTATCAATCATTTACCTACCTCAGTGCTGCAATGGAGGTCACCTTATGAGATCCTCTACGAGACGCCTCCAGATTATGCTAGATTAAAGCCTTTTGGGTGTTTGGCATTTGTGGCAAATGTTCACAGCCTACGTAGTAAATTTGGCACACGAGCCCACAGGTGTGTTTTCTTGGGTTATGTTACAGGCAAGAAGGGGTACCATTTGTATGATTTGTATACCAAGGAGTTTTTGGTTTCGAGGGATGTCTGTTTCATGCCTGACACTTTTCCATTTCTTGTTTCACATGTTACACCTACATCGTCGTTAAGAAATCCGGATGATCTTGATATTCAACGAGCAACTGATGTGATTGTTTCAGATCCTACTTGTGATTCCCCCTCTCTCACAGCCCCTCGTCGGGGCTCTCGAGTTGTTACAACACCATCTTGGCAAAAGGACTACGTTTGCAACCTGGTGTCAACTGAGCATCCTTCTCTTCCGAATCCATTACAGGTTCTTCCTCACATACCTTCAAATTTGCTTGATGCGTCTCATTCAGCATTTTTAACGCAGCTTACTCTTGAGAAGGAGCATGTACATTATAGTCAGGCGAGTCAGTCAGATGATTGGGTTCAAGCCATGCGTAAGGAGTTGCAGGCTTTGGAGGCAAACAATACGTGGGATATTGTTTCCCTCCCACCTGGTAAGAAAACAATTGGTTGTAAATGGGTTTACAAGATTAAACGGAACCCCGATGGTAGTGTGGAGCGTTATAAGGCACGTCTTGTCGCTAAGGGTTTTAGTCAAGTAGAGGGTGTAGATTATTTTGATTGCTTTTCTCCAGTTGCAAAGCAGGTTACTGTGCGTATTTTAATGACTATTGCTACTTCTTATGGGTGGGAATTGCACCAATTAGACGTGAATAACGCATTTCTTCACGGTTATCTTTCGGAGGAAGTTTACATGAAGGCACCTCAAGGTTATGATAAGGCGTTGAATGGGTAGGTTTGTAGACTTAAACGCAGTTTGTATGGCCTTAAGCAGGCTTCGCGTGAGTGGAATAATGAACTTTGTGCCACTCTTTCTGATTTTGGTCTTCTTCAGTCCAAATTCGATAATTGTTTATTCACTATGTCTTATGCTGATGGGTTCTTGGCAATGCTTGTATATGTTGATGATGTGTTGATCACGAGTTCATCTACCTCTTTGATTCATACGCTGAAATCTTTCCTTGATGCAAAGTTTACAATCAAGGATTTACATCTGGCTCAGTTCTTCCTTAGCATAGAGATTACACGTGATTCGGATGGCCTTTCACTTTGTCAACGGAAGTATATACTCGATATCTTGGCTGACACTGGGATGCAAGGCTGCAAGCCTGCTCCCACCCCTCTTCCTCATGGGATTTCTTTATCCATGGATGATGGTATCCTTCTAGAGCAACCAGATCAATATAGAAGGTTAATTGGCCGTTTGTTGTACTTAACCATGACTCGCCCTGATGTGACGTATGTCGTTCAACAACTCAGTTAGTTCGTGAACTCTCCCCGTGCATCTCATTGGGATGCTGCAATCCATGTACTTCGCTATTTGAAGGGAACACCCAGCCTGGGTCTTATTTTCCCAGCTGGTGGCTCGTCTGTTATTCATGCCTACGCCGACGCGGACTAGGCTGCATGTAAGGACACACGACGTTCTATTACTAGGTACTGTGTGTTTCTTGGTGGTTCTCTTATTGCTTGGAAGAGCAAGAAGCAAACCACGGTGTCTCGTTCTTCAGCCGAGGCTGAATACCGTGCTTTGGCTTCTACTGCATGTGAGCTTCGTTGGGTGGCTAATGTTCTTCGTGATTTTCATGTTTCTGTGTCGTTACCCATTCCTCTCCACTGTGACAACAGGGCTGCTCTCCATATTACAACTAATCCGGTCTTCCATGAGCGTACCAAGCATTTGGAAATCGACTGCCATCTTATTCGGGATCTTTACAAGTCTGGGTTTGTCCTTCCTCTATATGTTGCATCTGCTTGCAATCTTGCAGATTTCTTCACCAAGGTGTTAACTGGTCGTATGCTTTCTGCTTTGGTCGTCAAGCTGGGCATGGTTGATCGCTATCATGCTCCACCTTGAGGGGGGGCTGTTGGATAAGTCGTGTTTTATCATTTAGCACTTTATCCTATTTTGCATCTTATATTCTATTAGATGTATACGACATCGTTTCTAGCGGTTATGGAATACCTTTGGTAACCGCTTCTATAGGGTATAAATAAGATAGTTTCTTCTGCTGTGTAATTCAGATTAATGAGGAGAGACACATGAGCTGAATAAATTTTCTTTCTGCAATTATGTGTTCATTTGTTTCGATTTACTTTCTACATACTGGGATGTGAACAATTTAGTTTTTGTATTATAATTTTCTGGAAATATAAAAAATAATTAATGTATGAATGCTTTGAAGAATAAGATAGAGGACGGAAGGAAAGAATGAGGAATAGAGTGTTCGGTTCAATTTTTCTGCAAATTTCATTTAATTTCAGAAATGATTCCACGGGGTACAAATGCTAATTTAATTAAATAAGTGAATAATTAAATAACATAAAATTAGTGACATCACTTAATTCACATCCGAATGAGCTTTCCATCTTCGACTTTGTATCACTTTTTCAGGGCACCGGGAGCGTTCAATTCCCTCTACACAACCATATCATGCTGCCGGTAGCGGTAGTTGGTGGGGTGGCGGTGGTAGGTCGACACCAAAAAATGGAAGATGTCGTCTCGATTAAGACGAACCTTTGCTCGCCTGTAATTTACCTATTTCTTTCCGTGCATTATTTCGGGGTTTTTTATGGCCATGGTGGTCCACCCGTAATCATTATAATGATTC
Organism: Galeopsis tetrahit; assembly: GCA_963675135.1. NCBI lineage: Eukaryota > Viridiplantae > Streptophyta > Magnoliopsida > Lamiales > Lamiaceae > Galeopsis > Galeopsis tetrahit. Next base: position 71,436,646 of record OY776124.1, read on the forward strand.
GGTTTGAAAATTGAAAATTAAAAATTAAAGAATGAGAGTGAGTATAGATTACGTGTGAGCCACCATGGCTATTAAAAACCTCGGAATAATGCACCGGTAGAAAGCAATTAATTACGGACGAGTAAAGGCTCGTCTTAATTGAGACCATGTCTTCCATTCTACAGTGTCTCCCTGCCACCACCGTCGCACCAGCTATCGGGGACATCAGCGACGGACACAGGAGAACATCGTCTCTCGATGCCCCGGAAAAGTAATTTGAAAGCCAAAGATAGAAACCTCCTTCAGATGTAATCCGCCGTCAGCTTTCGTCGTGCTAGAACTTGCAGGCATTTTGCTAGAGGAGGCACAAACTCACTCCACCATATTAATTAGTAATTTATTGTGTTTCAATGCTACCCTATAGTCCACACCTATTTAAATACAACCAAAAACCGTAATGCAAAACCATGTGAATATGTAATCTATGTGCGCCCATTCATTTAAATATAGAAAAGCGGTATAGGGGAGAGAGAACACATTTTGTATTGTATCTAGAATTTGTAATCTATGTGCGCCCATTAATTTAACATTAGGTGAGCCCATTAATTTAGACAAAAAAGCCGTATGTGAGAAAGAAAACATTTTGTATTTTATATACATACAATTTGTGTATCTAGAATATATAATCTATGTGCGCCCATTAAATTAACATTAGGTGAGCCCATTAATTTAGGCAGAAAAGTTGTGTGTGAGAGAGAACATTTTTATTTTTTTACATACAATTTGTGTATCTAGAATATATAATCTATGTGTGCCCATAAATTTTAACATAGAAAAGTAGTATGAGAATAGTAGCGCGAATGGAGAGAGAGAGCGAATGGAGAGTGGTGGGGAGAAGGAAAGGCTCCGACCGTATCCAACGTCCCCAGGCTAAGCAGCAAACCCCCGATAACCGATGACTAAGCCCAGATGCTAGGAGAAACGGAAAACAACACATGGACAGCTACAACGATGGAGGAAATGAGTCGCTACACAACCGGACAGATATCGAAACAATGAAGCGCGAAGGCTCATCTACATTTTTCTTTAAGAATTTCCCACCAGAAAGCAGCCTGAATACCCTTTACCAATGCTTCAACAAGATTGGAAAGGTGCATGATATATTCCGGCCGAGAAAACTGGACAAAGAAGGGAAGTCGTTTGGTTTCGTATGCATGAGGAAGGAAAGCAACGAGGAAGGACTATTGGCTGCAATGAACAACGTATGGATAGGAAGCTACAAAATCAGAATGTTTATCCCAAAATACCAAAGTGAACACCTGCAAGAAGAGCCAAAGACACAACGACGTACCTACACGATCACCAATGGAGCCTGTAGAAACAACGCAACCTTTGCCAGGGTACTGAAGGGACAGAAGGAGGAAGGAGACACTGAGGAGGCAACGGGAGAGACAATACAGTTTCAAACGACAGACCAGGAAAAAGAATGGCTAAAAAACTGCTACACGGGGTTCATGAAACGGTCTTTCTCCTGGAAGGACCATGGAGAAGAAATTCAGAGTGAGTGCGAAGGAAAACTCAAGCTGAAAAACATGGGTGGAAATCTCATCCTAATCCACAACATGACAGAAACCTCAACAACAGAAACTATCTCAGGCTTTGACGAATGGTCATCTTTCTGGCTCGAATGGTGCAGACCGTGGACTAGATGGCACGGTGTCCCTATGCACGTATGGAACCTGCGATTCTTTTCGATAGCAAGCGCTCGAAAAGGAACTGTGGTCAAGATAGATGAAGCATATAAGCAGAACAACAACATGGAGTCCATCAGGGTCCTCATTTCCACCGGAATGAGACCAATCGACGGAATCATTCAGGTTAACATAGATTGAAAAAAAATTCACGATGAGAATTGTGGAAGAACCACTAAGTACATGCCCATGGGGATCCGAGGGGGATTACTCAGAATCAAAATCGCAATGGCCTGATGAAAATGATGAGTCCGACGGGCAGAAAAGTGACTCTGAAGGGCCGGCGGACGTGATCTGCGTGACAGAAGCTGACGGCGCCGGAGACGATAACGGAAACATGGAAGACGAAACACTAGGAATCGTTTCGTATTCGATGGAACAAGAAACAACAACGGAAAAAATTTAATCTACACCAAACCCAATGGCAGCTAATGATGATGGTTGCATGGGAAACAAAAAATATTCAAAATTTAGAGGGGGACCCACCTAGGATAGGGATAAATGTAGACGTGCGTGGGAGAGAAACTTTAATTATGGAAAATACACCACAAACAGACATTAGCCAGGGAAATGGGCCTGATTTCTCAACTAACCCAGCCCAAGGAGTGAGTGCGATAAAGAATATAGACGCTGCTGAGCCCGACCTAGAACGAAATAAGGAAAAAATCACTCTCGAAGGAACAAAGCAAACAAATCCTAGCAGGAAGGCCCAAGAAAGAACAAAAGAAATAAGACCAGATAGAGAGCATAATACCACAGGAAACAAGGAGGAAGGCAGGAACGAAAGTGGCCCAAGCCAAACATTAAACCAGATTCAAGTTCAACACAACGAAACAACAAGCATAGAGAGAGCACCAATCCCTAATTCTATGGAACCAACCGACAGACCACTAGCGGAGGGAAAGAGAGTAGGAAATAAAAAATCAAGAAACAAAAACAAAGAAAAAGGGATATCAAAGGCGGAAAAATGACAGATTGAAAAAGCAAATTGGCCAGGTTTCATTCAAAACATAGAAGAAGAGGAGAGAGGGTGTAAAACCGCAAGGAATGATGACGCTCCACAAAAAACCAGGACGAATGAAAAGGGGAACATACAAAATGAAACAAAGGCAGAAAAAACTTGGGAAAATGGGAAAAAAGCCGGACTACAATGTGCGAACGGAGATGCGGCTATGATAGAAAGATTAAGAGAAATGGTAGGGAAGGGAACAAGGAAAGCAACTCGATAGTGGGCAAAGGAGTCGTAAACGAGGTATGTCTATGAAGATCCTCTCTTTTAATATTAGAGGCCTGGGGAGTTCATTAAAGAAAAAAGAGGTTCAAGCAATGATACGAAAGTATAGAGTAGACATTTGCTGCATACAGGAGACAAAAATGGAAGTAATTGCAGAGAACAATTGTAAGGAGATTTGGGGGACGGGAAATTTTGGATATGGACCATCTGGAACCGAGACAAGTTCAGGTGTACAAGCCATTGGGATATGAACGGGGCGGTGATCATCAATGGAATCTGAGGAGAGGAGAGGATCCCATGTTGTATTATCAATATATACGCTCCATGTGGTTTAAATGATCGAATCGATCTATGGGACAGATTACAGATTGTTACCCATCAGAATAGTAACGTTTGTGTCTGCGTCCTTGGGGATTTCAATTCAATTAGATATGAGACTGAAAGAGTGGGCAGCTCTAATAACATCAACAGAAACGACATTAGAAGATTCGATGATTTCATCAACGACTCCCTGCTCACAGACCTACCTCTGCATGGGAGAAAATATACATGGTATAAACCAAATGGACGATGCAAGAGCAGAATAGATTGTATCCTCGTCAATGATCAATGGATGCTGAACTGGCCCAACACAATACAGAAAGGACTAAATAGGTCAATGTCTGATCATTGCCCTATACTTCTTGAGACTAAAATAGTTGATTGGGGCCCCAAACCGTTTAGAGTAATAAATGCTTGGTTTTCATATCCGGATTTCAAAGAATTCGTCACGAATGTGTGGAGAATTTATGAGGTGGAGGGGTAGGGTGGATACGTGATAAAAGAAAAGATTGAAAGAGGACTTGAAAAAATGGAACAGGGAAGTTTTTGGCTATATGGAAGAAAAAATTGAGAACTTGAAAAGAGAAATCAAGCGCATAGATATGTTGGATGACGTGTTCGGATTGGAAGAAGATGAGGTGATACGGAGGAAAGAAGCAACAGCGGAACTAATGTTGAACATGAATAAAAGAGGCAGTCTCTTGGCACAAAAAGTTTGTACTAGATGGCTGAAAGAGGGAGACATCAATACCGGTTTCTTTCACAAGGTAGTAAACCAGCGCATGAAATCTAACGAGATCATTGGAATGAATATAGAGGACCAATGGATTGAGGAACCGGTGTTAGTCAAACAAGGGGTTAAAAAGTTCTTCGAAGGCCAGTTTAAAAAGAGTACGGGTATAAGACCTACGGTTTCAGCAGAATTCGTCGAGAGAGGAGTCAACAACACAGAAAACGAGATGTTAACTCAGGCATTTACAGAAGCAGAAGTGAAGGCAGTAGTATGGAGCTGCGATAGCACAAAAAGCCCAGGTCCTGACGGCTTCAATTTTAAATTTATAAAGGAATTCTGGGATTTATTAAAGGCAGATTTTTTGAGAATGTTGGCTGATTTTCATGAGAAAGGCAGACTCGTCCGAGGCTCAAATCCATCATTCATAGTGCTAATCCCGAAGAAAGAGGATGCTTGCTCCCTTAACGACTACCGCCCAATTTCCCTCATAGGATGCGCTTACAAAATAATAGCTAAGGTACTTGCAGGAAAGACTGAGTGTGGTTATGGACAGAATTATTTCAGAAAATAGGGTGAGAAAGGAGAAGTGGAGTGGGGAAGAAGAAATAGGGTGGGAGAAGAAGGGAGGGATGAAGAAGACAAATTAGGGTTTTTGGGGTGGGTTTAGTAAATACATTTTTGAGATAAAAGGGTATTTTAGACAATTTGAGGGGGAGTGCATCTATCCTAGCAAATTTTTGGGGGAGTGCATCAATTGGGGGTGTGTTCTCAACGCAAATGGAGGTGTAAATAGTCAGTCCCATATATCTAAGTCGGCAATTTGGGTAGTCCGGCTCAACCCAGTTCATATTGGATCAAAGTCACCAAACAATGTTTATCGGCTAGGTTGAGGGTCAGCCCAATAAAATGGGAGCCCAACCATGGTGATGCGGCCAAAATATGTCGTTCCCTAGAATAACGACACGTGCATATAAGATGAATTAAATTTGTCTTGTTATAAGTAAGCATTTGATAAAGGGGATTAATACACCCCTAAGCCCAAAGAGAGAAACAGGGGTAATTGGGCCTTAGGCCCATATTTGAGGCTTGGTGGCCCTTGGGCTGGATATTCCAGCCCATAAGGGAGAGACTTAAGATCCGTTTGTGATAGATAAAGTCTAGGAATGAGTCAAAGCGAGAAAATAGGGCCAGTCCAGTAAAGGACCGAGTCTTTCGGGATAGTGGAGGAAAAATAGGGAGAGGGAGTCTCCCTCTCTCCCACGAAATCAGGAGAGGTATATAAGCGGGTTTGTTTCCCTATTATTGACTACGTTTTTTACACATTGTTTTACTCTTTTGATATTTCTGATAAGAATTACACACGAGAGACACTGAATTCACACAAAAACACCACGATATTTGCGAGAATTTCCCTTGAATCACAGGGAAATTCCTCTTCGATTCTCTTGAGAAAGATTCTGACTTGAGCGTCGGAGATTCCACGCCGGAATCCCCTCCGGCGTGTTTTTGCAGGTCTTTAGGAAGCTTGGAGGATAATCGTGTGTGGTAAAGCTTGCAAGGAAAGTGACGACATAAGCCTGTAATTATCCCAATCCACACGGGAAGATTTCATATCCTTAGTCGTTACTTTTTGACGCAACAACTGGCGCCGTCTGTGGGAACGTTTCGAGCTAAGAAGTGAGAAAAGTTCCATACAAAATGGGCGGAGAACAAGATCTGATGAAGCAGACTAAGGAAAGGGGAGATACCACTCCCCTTCCTTTCCCTCCGCCTCCCCTGGGTTTTCCCTTAAACAGGAATCTAGGGAAACAACCCTCAACCCCTGTACTGGACGATAACCCTTTGGCACCTGAGGGAAATACGACGGGTACTTCAGGAGCCTCTAGAAGTGGGATCAACAGGGATACGCCTCCTTCCCCCACCCAACCTGAGCTCCTTACTGTTTCTCAGGAGTCAGGACCACCTAAACGCTATGATAGCCCAGGCTGTGGAGAAGATAATCGCTTCTCGAGGAATCCATACCTCTGACGCTGCCCCTCCAGTGGATGAGAATACGAAGCAGAAGAACCCAGAGCGCATGATTGGTTCCTCTCTGGCCCCCTCCAAGAATGAGGGAGTCCCTCGAAACCAAGAGGATAAAGTACCCTCTCAAGCTGAAAGGAGTGTCCCCAACAGAACCCCCTGGAGGGATACGGAAGTAATCCCTGAGAGAATTTTGGACATGGAGATTGGAGAAAATATGGATGACACTTACCAAGGAGCAGTCAGCGATCAAATACAAGCCCTTCCGAGAGAAATGAAGGACATGAGGAAACAAATGATTGACAACGTAAGTAAATCTCCTTGTATTACTGGTTATCAATTTACTTCGAATATCTTGCAAGATGAATTACCTTCTAATTTCAAATCTTTGAACTTTGAATACGATGGTACGACGGATCCCTACGAACACTTGGTGAGGTTCGAAAACGTCGCTCTGTTGCATCGCTATGGAGAGGGTGTCAAATGCAGTTGACAACAGTCTTTCTAAACACTCTATCAAAAGCTACACAACAGTGGTTTACGCAATTGGGACCTGACATCAGCCACTCTTTGTCAGAATTTAGCGAACTGTTCTTGCATCAATTCGCCAGTGCCAGGAGGCAGCCCAGGGCTACCCTCACCCTGTTCAACATGAGACAAGGAGATAATGAAAGCCTTCGAAATTTTCTGAAAAGATTCAATCAGGCAGCCCTGGAGGTACCTACTGCCTTTTTTGAAGTTAAGATTAATGCCCTTACCAACAGGTTGAAAGACGGAGACCTTTTCACCTCCCTGGCCAAGAAGCCCGTACAGACATTCGATGAGCTATTAAGGAAAGTAAAACGCTCTGAAACTAAACTAATGAGAGGAGATGGAGGGCGAAGGAGAGAAATCATACCCAGGAGGCCCAGCCCAGAGAGATATAGAAGTTCGAGGAGGACTGGAAACATAAAGGAAGAAGAAGCAACACGCTCGGGTCCCAGAGGAAGGTTCGAGAAATATACCCCTCTAAAAATAGAGCTAGCGGAAGTCTTAGAGGTAGCAGGGGATCACCCTAACATGAAATTCCCTTATTTTAGAAATAGAGGTCCCCAGAACCCTAAATCAGATAAGTTATGCCGGTTCCACAATGATTATGGCCACGATACCAATCAATGCTGGCATTTGAAGGATGATATAGAAAGGATGACACAAGCAGGCCATCTTAAAGAATTCACATTCAGGGACATGCAGGGCCCTCGAGGGCAAAAGAGAAGAGATCCGGAGGGAAAGCCAGATGAGAACAAGAGGGAGGGCAGATTTGTCAGGAAGGATGGTCAAATGGGCCGTTGAATTGCAGGAATATGATGTGGATTATGAACCTAGGAGGGCTATTAAGGCCCAGGCCCTAACAGACTTTATTCAAGAATCCACTAGAGCGGGAGAAATGCGAAAAAAGAGGAAGATGAATTTCGCTTCACAAAAAAGATGGGGGAATGGATGCACTCAACCGATGCATACTTGACAACTTAAGGGAGGTATCTCTGCATTTTTATGTGAATCGAAATTGTAATATTGCTTGAAGAAAGAGAAGTGATTGATGAGTGATTTAGAATTAATTGTGAGAAATTAATCCGTGAAGGAAATACTGAGTAACATGCAATCTATTTGCTAGTAATTTATACTAGTGTGAAATATAATACTTATATGATGCTTGAATGAAGTTTGTTGATATGCATGAGTTTGAGTTTGAAGAATAATTTATTTGTAGAACACTTGATTATGATCACCTTACAGATGATATTATTAAATGAATCATGATATGTGTTGAGTGAAAGATGAATGTGGAGAAGGATGTAAATCTATTTAGTTTAGCGTGGATATTAATCGTTTCAATCGATATGTTGCGAAAATAGGAGATGTATGGTATATGTGGAAAGATTCGCATGAGAATACACCTTTAATTGAATGAGCACTAGAATATAGACAAAGACGGTACCAAATCTTGGTACAAATTGTTATTTAACCTTTTTGTTGTGAGAAATTTCGAGAAGGCCTAGTCCAAAAGCCTTTAAGAACTCTGGGAGTATTCTGGTCCCCGAGGGCTGGCAGAGATAGGGAGTATTCTGGTCCCCGAGGGCTGGCAGAGATAGGGAGTATTCTGGTCCCCAAGGGCTGGCAGAGATATGAACACTAATTGGTCAGGACCTAAGGGTCCGTGCTAAAAGTGTTGGACACGTTGGAGGTTCTGGAGGGTTATTCAAGGCCCCGAGATCCAGCATCCAGACCAGGGAGTTCGAGATGGAGTATTCAAGGCCCCGAGGGCTGACGGAGACCTAAGGATCCAGGTCCGTGAGGGCTAGCTGAGATACGATGAGTACATTGGTACCACTGGTTAGTACACGTGTTTGATATAGCCTAAAATATTAGATCTTTTATATTAATTTGATATTACCATGAGCATGTCTTTAAGAGATTGACGTATATGATTCGAGGCTACTTTTTTCCGTTGAATTAAGCATAGTCCCCTTGAGCTTACATGATTGATTTATGTAGATATTTTTAGAAACGATATTGGAATCGAGAATTACTTGAAATCTTAGAAACATGAGTAGGTAATTCATATGTCGAGTACTATGGTTCTAGAAACGAAGGCTAACATAGCTATTTTCAAATTGTGTATGATTGACATGTTTCTATACTTTAGATATGAGTTCAGATTATAGATTGAGTCTATTCAGGTCCTTGAGATAAAAAAAATGAAAAATGTTATTTCTTACCTTTTTATCTTTAAATAAGGATATGTTTTGAGTTATGTCCTTGTTTAGGACCTTGAAGCTTGCGTGTACTAGAAATACTCATTTATGATGAAACGTGGAGAATTGAATATTCATTGTAATTTTCATTTGAAGAGATTATTTGAGAGAGCATGATCCACTTTATTTTTTATTTTTTGAGTGAAAGTTGATTTGATTTGTTTGTTCGATGTTATGAAGTCTTATGTCTGAAAAGATAATGAATTTTTAATATTGCATGAGACGATTCTTTTAGAGTGATGAAAAATGATAAGTCTGAGCGTTTTGAGGTATTTTAAGGCCAGTAGCCCTAAATGAGTGAAATGATAAGTTCGAAAACTAGAGCAAAGGAAAGATATGGAGGATCAACCCCCTCCCCCTCAGAAAAGGGGAACAATCCACATGATCATAGGTCCTACAGATGGAGATTCCTTCAGGCAAAGGAAACGAAGTGTTAGATCATTGAAGATCGAACGAAACGGGGAGTACCGAGAGATAGGGAAGATGACAGTGGTCCCTGACATTCATTTTGGACCAGAAGATGCTGGAGAACCAAGGGAAACCCACAATGACACTCTAATCACTACTACGGATATTGCAGGATTTCAATGTAGCACAGATCTTTGTGGATAACAGAAGCTCAACAAACATCATGTTTCTGGAATGCTTAAAAAAGATGGAGCCGAACATAAAACTCAGACCAGTAGAAACGGCTCTCTATGGATTTTCAGGAGGAGCAATCCAACCCATAGGATCAGTACTATTGCAAGTAGGGCTAGGGACTACCCCTAGTAGACGAGTACAAGCGATAGAATTTCTAATAGTAGATGTCTCATCCTCGTACAATGTGGTGATGGGAAGGTCGAGCCTGAACATCTTCTAGGCAGTAATCTCCACCTTTCACATGAAGATGAAGTTTCCCGCCTCAGTGGGAGTAGGAGAGATATGTGATATCAATATCAAGCCAGAAAGTGTTATGTAGAGTCAGTCAGATGAAGAGCTGATGAATATTGAACTTTACGCAGGGAAAGAAGGTTTCACAACTAGAATTGGTACCTATATGGACCCAGGGCTTAAAGAGAAGATGATAGCCACTCTCCGAGAGAATGTAGACATATTTGCTTTCGCTCCAGCAGATATGGCAACAGAGTTAGGAGCCCAGAAGATTACTCTGTATTCAGATTCACAATTGGTGGTACAGCAGGTGACAGGAGAATACCTTGCTAAAGATGAAAAAAATGATTGCTTACTTAGAGCGGGTAAGGAGCTTGAAAAACAAATTCCATATTTTTTAAGTACTACAAATACCGAGAGAGTAGAATATGAAGGCAGATGTGTGGTCAAAATTGGCTAGCTCTACTGAATTTGAGGGACAGTGAAAGATAACCCTATTAGTGGCAGATTGACTGGTTACTGAGGCCTTGATTGGAGGAGACTGGAGAGAAATCCTTACAGAGCTGAACAAAGACTCAGGGGCTCCCCTGTCTAGAGAGGCCCGAGCCCTAAGACTGAAATATTGCATCATGGGAGGTCAATTATATAAAGATCACCCTGAGTTCCATAAATGAGAGGTTAAGAAGTTGATCCCCTTCTAAGGTGGGAGATTAGAGAAATTAACCGTCTTGCCGAGACTGGAGGTCCTATAGAGGTTCCAGGTTTCAGGTTTGAGATCAAAAGAGACTTGATTTACATTGTTTGATTATTTCATGTTTGAACTATATAATTTATGCTTATGACGCTTATCCGAGCACTTGAGAGCCTATGTTGGAGGACCCCCACATTGTTCTGAGGTTAGATCTATCCATGTCTTCGTACCTCTGGATAGTTCACTGATTTGAAGGGCGTGAAGATAATTTTGAGACTTGGAGGCGAAACCTCTAGATTTGAGATCCTAAAGAGCAAAGCCAAACAACGTTGAGAGGCTGGAGGTTCAGGAAAAGACCATGTGAAATGAAGGTCATGTAGGCCATATTTGCGATCGATAGCTCATAGAGAAGGATTTGACTTCTAGTTTGAGATGATAAGATAATGTTAAACCTCGACCTGCTCGAGGAGCTGTAGACGTACGAGAGATATGCGCAACTGCGAAGATAAATATTGAGGTAACAAGTTAGTTCATATTACTTGTGATTTTTATGTTCCGATAGCCAGGAAATTGATGGCTAAGATGTTAAGGCGAAGATGGAGAATACCCGACTGGCTATGAAGTCAACTTAGTATATCTGTGGGGCAATACCCCTGAACGACCAAGGTCAAAGACCATATCCCTGGAGGACTGAAAGTTATATCCCTGAAAAGGGGACAGATTAAACCTACAGGTACCCTAATTCAGGAGCGAAAGACACTCTAAGACCACGAGGCCAAGAAGAGTCAGAGAGAAATTGCGTAGGTTCTCATGAACCTCACCCTGAGAAATTGAGTAGGTTCAGATGAACCTCACTCAGAGAAAATGCGCAGGTTTAGACAAACCTCACCCTGAGAAATTGAGTAGGTTCCGATGAACCTTACTCTGAGAAAATGCGCAGGTTTAGACAAACCTCACCTTGAGAAAATAAGTGAGTTCCGATGAACTTCACTTAGAGAAAACGCGTAGGTTTATACAAACCTCACCCTGAGAAAATAAGTGAGTTCCGATGAACTTCACTTAGAGAAAACGCGTAGGTTTATACAAACCTCACCCTGAGAAAATAAGTGAGTTCCGATGAACTTCACTTAGAGAAAACGCGTAGGTTTATACAAACCTCACCCTGAGAAAATAAGTGAGTTCCGATGAACTTCACTTAGAGAAAAATGCGTAGGTTTATACAAACCTCACCCTGAGAAAATAAGTGAGTTCCGATGAACTTCACGCAGAGAAAATGTGAAATTTAGACAAACCTCACCTTGAGATGAACCCTGCTGCAAGAACTAACGTGACTTCGAAATAAACTTTATCCTAGGGGAAGCACTTGAAGATGATATTCGAAGCCCCAGGATCCAACATATTTCAAAGAAAGAAATCTCCACCCGTTATAGCCTCTGAGGCTAGGGGGAATAGGAGCTATGGAGAGATTCTACAGAATAATATACCACACTCCACAAAGTCGTAGAGTAAGGGTAGCCAGTGTAAGGAGATATTCCACTTAATTCGTCTGGCCTTCTTTTCCTACTCTCATAAGTCATGAACATTTTTTACGAGAGTAGGGGGGAGTAGTTGATATAAGATGTATTAAATCCGTCTTGTTATAAGTAAGCATTTGATAAAGGGGATTAATACACCCCTAAGCCCAAAGAGAGAAACAGGGGTAATTGGGCCTTAGGCCCATATTTGAAGCTTGGTGGCCCTTGGGCTGGATATTCCAGCACATGAGGGAGAAACTTAAGATCCGTTTCTGATAGATAAAGTCTAGGAATGAGTCAAAGCGAGAAAATAGGGCCAGTCCAGTAAAGGACCGAGTCTTTCGGGATAGTGGAGGAAAAATAGGGAGACGGAGTCTCCCTCTCTCCCACGAAATCAGGAGAGGTATATAAGCAAGTTTGTTTCCCTATTATTGACTACGTTTTTGACACATTGTTTTACTCTTTTGATATTTCTGATAAGAATTACACACGAGAGACACTGAATTCACACAAAAACACCACGATATTTGCGAGAATTTCACTTGAATCACAGGGAAATTCCTCTTCGATTCTCTTGAGAAAGATTCTGACTTGAGCGTCGGAGATTCCACGCCGGAATCCCCTCCGGCGTATTTTTGCAGGTCTTTAGGAAGCTTGGAGGATAATCGTGTGTGGTAAAGCTTGCAAGGAAAGTGACGACATAAGCCCGTAATTATCCCAATCCACACGGGAAGATTTCATATCCTTAGTCGTTACTTTTTGACGCAACACATGGCATTTTTTTTTTAATATTTATGGTGAAATGATATTAATGAACAATCTTAAAAATTCAAGATATCTTTTTAAAATTTTGAGAATAATCAATTGAGAGGTTGAGATTATTTTTTATAGATTACTGAAGAAATATTATGTTACTTTTTCATAATGAAGAGATTGCAATTTACAAGATATATATAGAATATACTTGAGTTTCGCTTTACAACGGTGAATCGTTGATAATACTATTGGAATATACTTACCGTCATGGATTGAGTATTTTTCAACCCGTTCTCACAGTGGACTGATCCATCAAAACCTGTAAAATGATGGATTAAGGTGAGTTATTTGATAACTCCACTTAACATGTGGAATGCCCTTGTTTCATATTTCTGACACATAAGACCCTCCTCTCTTTACCGTATTATTGATTTTCTATGTCTAAATTAAGGAGCGCATAAATTATACTCCGATACACAAAATGTATTGTATAGACAAGTTGCACGGTTTCCCTTTAGTGTAGAGATAATACTACTGGGATGTGAACATTTTAGTTTTTGTATTATAATTTTCTGGAAATATAAAAAATAATTAATGTATGAATGCTCTGAAGAATAAGATAGAGGACGGAAGGAAAGAATGAGGAAGAGAGTGTTCGGTTCAATTTTTCTGCAAATTTCATTTAATTTCAGAAATGATTCCACGGGGTACAAATGCTAATTTAATTAAACAAGTGAATAATTAAATAACATAAAATTAGTGACATCACTTAATTCACATCCGAATGAGCTTTCCATCTTCGACTTTGTATCACTTTTTCAGGGCACCGGGAGCGTTCAATTCCCTCTACACAACCATATCATGCTGCCGGTAGCGGTAGTTGGTGGGGTGGCGGTGGTAGGTCGACACCACAAAATGGAAGATGTCGTCTCGATTAAGACGAACCTTTGCTCGCCTGTAATTTACCTATTTCTTTTCGTGCATTATTTCGGGGTTTTTGATGGCCATGGTGGTCCACCCGTAATCATTATAATGATTCCGTTTGAAAATTGAAAATTAAAAATTAAAGAATGAGAGTGAGTATAGATTACGTGTGAGCCACCATGGCTATTAAAAACCTCGGAATAATGCACCGGTAGAAAGCAATTAATTACGGACGAGTAAAGGCTCGTCTTAATTGAGACCACGTCTTTCATTCTACGGTGTCTCCCCGCCACCGCCGTCGCACCAGCTATCAGGGACATCAGCGACGGACACAGGAGAACACCGTCTCTCGATGCCCCGGAAAAGTAATTTGAAAGCCAAAGATAGAAACCTCCTTCAGATGTAATCCACCGTCAGCTTTCGTCGTGCTAGAACTTGCAGGCATTTTGCTAGAGGAGGCACAAACTCACTCCACCATATTAATTAGTAATTTATTGTGTTTCAATGCTACCCTTTAGTCCACACCTATTTAAATACAACCAAAAACCGTAATGCAAAACCATGTGAATATGTAATCTATGTGCGCCCATTAATTTAAATATAGAAAAGCGGTATAGGGGAGAGAGAACACATTTTGTATTGTATCTAGAATTTGTAATCTATGTGTGCCCATTAATTTAACATTAGGTGAGCCCATTAATTTAGACAGAAAAGCCGTATGTGAGAAAGAAAACATTTTGTATTTTATATACATACAATTTGTGTATCTAGAATATATAATCTATGTGCGCTCATTAATTCAGTCATAAAAGTTGTGTGCCAGAGAGAAAACATTTTGTATTTTATATACATACAATTTGTGTATCTAGAATATATAATCTATGTGCGCCCATATAATTTTGGGGAAAATACATTTTTTTTTGTTCCTTAAATTGTTTAAATTTTAATTTTTGTCCTCTAAATTTTTCAACTTAGAAATTAGTGTCTTATATTTATAAATTTTAAGATTTTAGTCATTATAATCTACAATCAAAGGTAAACATCAGAGGCCCGATTTGCAGATACGCGATTTGAGACACGATGTGAAGGTAAATGACAAAACCAACGATTTGTAGGTAATTACATGATGTTTACCTTTGATTGCAGGTAATAAGAGACTAATTTCAAAATCGAAAAAATTAGAGGACAAAGATCAAAATCGGTACAACTTAAAGAACAAAAAAATGTATTTTCCCTTAATTTTGACATAGAAAAGTAGTATGAGAAAAAGAGAGAGACAAAAAAAAAACACTTTGTATCGTTATACATACATTTTGTGTATCAAGAATATGTAACATATGCGTGCCCGTTAATATAGACATAGAAAAGCAGTATCACTGTCCACTGATAGAGAGAAAGCATTTAGCATCGCATATACATACATTTCGTGTACCTAGAATATGTAACTTATGTGCACCCATAAATTTAAACATTAAAAATCAGTATGGCAGAGAAAAAGAGTATTGTAAAAAAACTTTTGTTCGAAATATAAAATAAGGTTTGTTGCTACATGTTGAGTGAGCTTCATCCCGTTCACACTTGAGGCAGAGTTTGCGGAGCTGTGCCGATGACAACTTCGACAGGTAATAGGTAAATAACAATTTTGTTAAGAAAATAAATAAACAAATCTAGAGCCATAAATTCACAACATCGAACAATTACAAGTATCGCTACATTTTTTAGAACTACTACCCAAAACTACTGCAATATATTCAAATAAATTGATCAATAAAGTTAGTTCACAAAAACAAAAGGCAAAAGTAAATAGCAACACTTGTATAAAATATTTCAAATATGAAATATGTCTAATTAAGATAAATTTTAAAAATTTGCGGGTCAATTAACTTGGATTTGGATCTCCCAAAAAATTTGCGGTATCAAGTGATTGGTTTACTACATTACCAATATATTGTTACTAAAAGACCAATGTATTATCATTACAAGATTAAAAGTGTACTACTAAATGTAAAAAAATATTCTGGAAATTTTCCTAAAAAATTAAGTGTTCAGAATATTTGTTTACTTGTAGTATTACACTTTTGGCCTTGTAGTGACAATATTTTGATCATTTAGTAACATAGTTTTTGATGTGCCAAAAATTGCACGAAAGGATTGAATATCCTTCGAGTTGGATATGTGATTTCTCGAACGCGTAGGAGCAGCCCAAATATGCTGCTTCTGATAGAATCCAGGAGAACCTGCAAAGAACACGCCGGAGGGGGGTCCGGCGCGGACACTCTGATGCCTAAGTCAGTATAAGGCTTCTCAGTATATCACAAGGATCTCGAGATCCTTGGTTTATCAAATCAGGCTCTCTAATAATATCAAGAATATGTTTTGTATGAAGTATATTAAGTTTAGTAAAAAGTAAGAGAATCTAACCCGAAAACATCCTTTGAATTAACTATTTATAGGAAATTCCCCTCAAAGGGAAGTTATGGCTCCCTTCCATTTCGGAGGTACCCCTTGGACCCAGCTCAGCTGTGTTGACAAAGTCACCCTCTCCCTCTCTCTCTCCTGAAGAACCGGGATCATCCCCCTTTAGTGGATCTCATCTCCTAAGATGATGGAGGAAGAAGTCTTCCTCCAATCACTCCTAGACTGATTCGTGAGGGTTCTCCTATAATCTCGGCTTGCCAAGTCATACCAAGACTGGGTCTTTCTGTCGTTTCTCTCCGGGCAGAGCTCCCTCCGGAAGGACCTCCAGAAGAGACTTTGTATCTAGAGCATATTCTTTAATCTCATATCTCCTCCTCTACATTATCCTCAATACACATGTCGACTTCTCATTTGATGACATTTTTAGGCCGCATCAGTTTTGAAGCAAAAAAATAAAGTTTAGTTATGTTTGACCCGATTTTAATCCGTGTTCACCCGAATTTGACCCGTGAATTTTTACCTCAAATTTACTTTAATTATCTATATTTCATGTATAAAATATTTCATATAAGTTTTTGTAAAAAGTAAATTAGAGTCCATGGATGATGAAATATAATGAAAAGCATCAGTTACACAACTGTAATTCAAAAATGGATTTGTACTTAATTATTTTTGTCAAGAAAAGTGAGTTCATTACATGATATCTACGGTTGGCAATTCGGGTCGTCCGCCTCAACCTGGTCCATTGGGCCAAACAATGTTTATGGTCTAGGTCGGGTCGGCCCATGAACTAGTCGGGGCAATAAAATGGGAGCCCAACTATGGCATAATTTTTTTTTCTTAATATTTCTAGTAAAATGAGAGTAATGGATAATTTTAAAAATTCAAGACTTTCTTTTTAAAATTTTGAAAATAATCAATTGAGAGGCTGAGATTGTCAGACTATAATTAATTTTTATAAACTACTGAAAAAATGTAATGTATCTTTTTTTAATAATGAAGAGATTGCAAATTTGCAATTTACAAGATATATATAGAATATACTAAAGAAATACTATTTATTTGTCTACTCTATACTAGAGATTCAAATCTCATAATTATAGGCATAAAATTAAGATCAAATCACTTGGTAATTTAATGTTATTATAAGTTACCAATTGTAAATTGAAAAAAAAAAAGTCAAGCCAATCGGGTTTTCCACAACCCGTCAAGCTCAATTGACTTGAGCGTCAATCAATTGCCCTCCAGGCCAAATCTGACCTGATATTTTCTAGATCTATATTTTTTAAGCTCAGCTCATATTAATCTTCAAGATGGCTGAACCGTTCAATTGAGTCGGGTCCAAATTATCGACTCTAATGATATCAAATCAAACTAAGAAAGTGCTTTGTTTTGGGAGAATAGCATAAATTTGACCTAAACATGAGAAAAAATGCATCAAAACAAAAGTAACACTTCTATACACTGATTTACGTGAACTTCATTACATTTTTTACTAATATATAAAATGAGTATAACAAGTTTAACCCGTGTACATAAGATCCACTTAGAATTTGTTGGTTAGGATCATAAGATCCTCACTTAGAATTTGTTGGTTAGGATCAATGGAATTCACGAATACATTCGTGAACGAGGTTCATACAATTGTTTGGATAGAATATCATAACAACCCAAATAATGCATCTATAAATCTAATCTAACATAGGGAATTTTAAAATCGCAATTGAATTGAATGACTTATTTTAAAATTTAAAAAGTCTAAAATTGGAATTTCAGGTTTTTTTAAAAATTTTACTAGAATCTTTACAAAGTATATTTCACAGTTTTTTCAAATCTGACGTGGCTTCTTCTCATTTCCTTATTTTAAAATACTGAATTTTTATGCGTCGGTTATATTTTTTAAACTGTTTTTTTCTTTTTTCTCTCTCATTTAAACCGTTCCTTTATTTTCTCACTTTAATTTACATAGCCTGTTTTTTTTCTTTTTTCTCTCTCATTTAAACCGTTCCTTTATTTTCTCACTTTAATTTACATAGCCCCTTTCTGTTTTTCTTCCTTTCAAATTCAGCATTTCAACATTTTCTTCTCCCCCATCATGAAATTAACATTTCATTTCAATTAACAAAATTTGCCGCCTCTTTTTACAGGCATCCTCAAATTTCCACCCATATACTATGGTTGCGACCCATATACCACCATGTCTTTGGTAAACATTCAACTTTGTTTTTAGATTATATTTTCTCTGTATTTGTTCTTTTAATTCACTGTAGCAAAAAAAATCTCTTATTTAATATTTCTCTAATTTTTATTATTTATGTTACAGTTCATTTTTAAAAAAATTGTTAAGCCTTCGTTGATTCCCTATTTGCCATTGTGTTTTTTAAAAACCAATTGAGTATATAATTTGAATGTGAGAATCATAACATTCTTTCTTCATCAATTTGCGTTACTTTGCTCCTTTGTTTTCTCTCACTTTTTATTTACCCTTTTTTTTTGTTTTTCTTCCTTACAAATTCAACTTTTCTGCATTTTCTTCTCCTCAAATTCTTTAACTTCAATTTTCAATTTCTTAAAACATAAATTTTTTAATTTTTAATTCATATATTTTACAGTTTTCAATTTTCAATACTCTCTATCCATTATTTCAAAATTCTTAATCCTCATTAAAAGTTATTTTAAAATTTAAATTTATTTATTTTTATTTTTTAAATACCTTAGAATAACATAAGTGGTTATGAAAATTTATCTTCTCATCGGATAAAAACCGTTCTAATTCTTATTTTCTCTTCGCAGCCTCTTTTTTGCACGTTGGCCGTGGCTCTGTGTGTTATAGAAATTTCAGGTTGAGATTGGATTCGATAAATACTGCAACAATAGTATATATTTTTTTAATTCATTTTATTTTTCATTTGTATTTTTTATATTAGCCTCTTCTGATTCTTGATTGGATATTTTCACTTGATGAAGTTCTTCATGATCCAATATATAAATTCAGCCTCTCCCCTGCGGCTCGAATTCAAATTTTTTTTACATTTACTTTTATTGTTTGTATTTTAACCTTTTTGTTTCCTTAACTCAAATATTATTTTTACAAGAATTTCTTTATTAATTTTTATAAGAATTTCTTTGTATGAGTGGTTTTAACTTATTAATATATGTTTCATAATTATAATTAGTCGAGTTTAATAGATGAAAGAAGAACACTTGCTTTAATATTCAATATGATAACTTTCATATTATTCATTCATTTTTTAATTAATAGGGAATTTCATAAGAATAATAAAAGATTTTTAGGTTAAAGATAAACAACATAAAATACTTAGTCCATCTTTTATTTTTTTGAATGATTGTAGTTGTGTGACAATTAAATATTTGTGTTAAAAATAATATTGTGTCGAATCAATTCTAAAAAAATGTATTATGTTTTTTTAACGGAAATGATACGATCTATTAAACATAGGTCGACTTTACTATTTATACAAGGTCTCTGTTTACAAATTCATTTTAATTACTAATGAATTTTGTAGGCTTTTGTATGCTTCATACATCAAACGTTATGTTTATTCCCGTCTACTACGTGGATTGTGCACTAGTAAATAAATAATCAAGGGAAATTCTCCACAGTGCAGGTGCACGCTTTTAATTCTCTTTTTGCCTATTTGGTCACCGACTTCAATTCCCGGAGAAAGACATGGTCACCGATGGAGACATGGACCTCTAATTCGATACACATGCAAAAGCGACACGCCTCATCTTCATCGTCGACCTCTAATTCTCTTTCATTCCCTTTCCCATGTTTCTTCTCCCACTGTATAACTCGATTGATTTCACACAGAGATTATTTTAGTATAAATAACACTGCTACCTCCCTTCACTATCATCATCCTCTTCAACAAGCAATTTGAATTCATCAATAAAAAATGGCGCGCGATCAAGGTCCATGGTGAAATCATCTCCCCTGCAGCAAGAAGTCTTCGGTTGTCTCTACGAAAAAGACATTGATTTCCACTTCATCCCCATCGACTTCTCCCTTCCATTCCCTCAACGTAAGCACAACAAACCCTAATTCATTTTCCCCAAATCCATTAATAAAATAATTGTATTATTAAAAAATGGTAATTGTTATTAGTGAAAAGTGTAGTTATTTCTTAGTGATTGAAAAGTGTAGTTTTTTTTTTAACTGAAAAATGCTAACTATTATTATCAAAAAGTGGTAATTTGATTACTGAAAAAGTCGGCTAGACAGAATACTTGTCAATGAGGAATGGATTGGAAAGTGGCCAGAGGCAACACTCAAGGGATTGGGTCGCTCTATCTCAGACCATTGCCCGATCTACACGACATCACAACGGAACGACTGGGGACCAAAGCCGTTTCGATTATTTAACGCTTGGATGAAGCACCCAAACTTTAAGGACTTTGTGGCACATAAATGGAGAGCCTATGATATACGAGGATGGCACGGATACATCTTGAAGGAGAAGTTAAAATTATTGAAAGGAGACTTGAAAGAATGGAATAGCAAGGTTTTTGGGTGCTTAGAATCAAGAATGGAGGAAAACAGGAAGGAAATTAACAGATTAGACACCCTGGATGACATCTTTGGGCTCGAAGACAGGGAGGAAGAAAAAAGAAGAGAACTACTGGCTGGATTACAAAACGATATACGAATCAAAGAGAATCAATTGCATCAGATGGCAAAAGTGAATTGGCTAAAAGAAGGAGACATGAATACGAAGATGTTTCACAGAGTCATCAACAGCAGGAATAAAAGGAATTCTATTAACGGGTTGTATATTGATGGACGCTGGTCGGAATCTGTTCAGGAAGTAAAACAAGAGGTTTATAGACATTTCAGCGCACACTTCAGATCAGAGGCTTGTCCGAGACCCAGAATTCCTCACGCGCTTATTAAACGTAAGATTGATGGCTGCGATAATTCATTCCTTACTGCGGAGTTCTCAACAGAAGAAGTGAAGGAGGCTATATGGGACTGCGAGGTGACAAAGAGCCCCGGGCCGGACGGGTTCTCTCTTGGATTTTTCAAAGAAAATTGGGAGCTGCTAAAAACAGAAATTTTGGCAATGGCTTCGGAGTTCCATCAACATGGAAAAATGGTAAAAGGCATAAACCCATCCTTTATCGTGCTAATACCAAAGAAAGCAGACGCGCAAAGCTTGGAGGATTTTAGACCAATCTCATTGATCGGGAGTCTGTATAAAATTATGGCCAAGATTCTGGCAAGAAGATTGTCTAAAGTACTGGAGAGCGTAATATCAGATTGTCAATCTGCATTCATAGGGGGGAGGCAAATTATGGACGGGATACTTGTAGCCCACGAGGCGATTGATGAAGCAAAAAGGAAAAGGAAGCAGAGGGTCATTTTCAAAGTAGATTTCGCGAAAGCCTACGACTCAGTGGAGTGGTCATACCTAGATAGTATGATGGAGGCAATGAATTTCTCACCAAAATGAAGGGCCTGGATGTTTGAATGTGTCTCAACGGCCAGCGCGGCAGTGTTGGTAAACGGGAGCTCGTCGGGGGAATTTAAACTGGGTAGGGGCCTTAGACAAGGAGACCCGTTATCGCCTTTTCTGTTCTTAATTGCGGCAGAAGGGCTGAACTCCCTGGTCGTCAAAGCAGTGGATATCGGTGCTCTGGATCCAGTTAGTGTGGGAAGAAACAAAGTAAAAGTTCCTCTACTTCAATATGCGGATGACACAGTGTTTATGTGCAATGGAAAGTGGGAGGACATCCGGACCATCAAGCGCCTCCTCAAGTTGTTTGAATTAATTTCAGGCCTGGGGGTAAATTTCAACAAATGTAACCTCGTGGGTATACATATGAGAGACGATGATAAACGGGAAATGGCAAACTTTTTGGGGTGTTCTACAGGATGCCTTCCATTGGAGTTCTTGGGAATGCATGTAGGCCTGAACCATCATAAAACGTCATCTTGGGCAGGAATGATAAATAAAATCCATGGAAAGCTTGCTATTTGGAAGGATAAGAACATATCAATGGGGGGGGGGGAGAATCACACTTATTCAAGCAGTGCTCTCAGCGGTGCCAACATATTATCTGTCATTTTTCAAGATTCCAAAATCAGTCCTAAGTGAGATTATAAAGCTGCAGAGGAACTTCTTATGGGGAGGGGGGACGGGAGAAATTTGGAAAATTCCATGGGTAAGCTGGGAGGACGTGTGCAAGGAAAAAAATAAAGGGGGATTGGGGATTAGAGACCTGAATTTGTTCAATACTGCACTGCTTGGCAAATGGATTTGGCGATTTTTTACGGAGGAAAATAACCTTTGGGTGAGAGTTTTGGCTTCAAGGTACGGGAACTCACTGAGGGAGGAAGCTGGAGGCGACAGAAGAGGGAGACGCAGAACAGGGGCCTCGAGCTGGTGGAAGGAATTAAAAATTATATTCGATAAATTAGGAGGTAAAGGAGCCGATAATAGAGTCCTTAGAGTGGTGGGGAATGGTGAGCGCACAAAGTTTTGGAGCGAATATTGGATAGAGGGGGGAGTGAGCCCTAAAGAGAGGTTCCCGGGATTATATGAGATTAGCCAGCAGCAAGATGAACTAATCTGCAATATGGGCGTGTGGGAAGGAGACAGTTGGGAGTGGTCCCTGGAATGGGAGAGGGAGTTAAGTGAATCTGAAAATGAATCTGTTATTGATCTGCTTTCTTTGTTGGACAGGTGCAAAATAAGGCAAGGACAAGAGGACTCTTGGAGCTGGGCATTAGCACCGTCCGGAGCCTACTCAACGAGTGCAGCCTACAAATTATTGAGTAAGGAAACAGAGCAGGAGAACGAGGAGATAGAAGGAAAGCCCGAGTTTGTAGCGCTTTGGAAGAATTACGCGCCAAGGAAGGTGAAGACAATTGTGTGGAAGGCACTAAAAGGGAGACTCGCGACAACGGATAATCTTAGGAAAAGAGGGGTTCCAATCACGGACGAGGAGGCAAAATGCACCCTATGTGTAGGAGCCTTGGAAAGCAATGTGCACCTGCTTGTAGAGTGCAGATTTGCAACAGCAATCTGGCAAGAATGTTATAGATGGGTAAATGTGTGTTTGACTCCTCATATAAATCTAAGACAACACTCTTTGCAACATAGAGAGGCAATCGGGCTTGGCAAGGTGAGGAAGAAATTCATGTCGAGTCTTTGGGCATGCGTAATATGGGAAATTTTATAATAACATATCTTTTTTTTTTTAATTCCACCTTCATGTCTTCTTCATGTCTTATAATTTCTATCTTTTTAAATAGCCAAAACTTCAATTATTTCACCATAGAAGTCAGTGATGTATATTGAGTAAAACTTTGAATATTAAAATAATATTTTAAAAATTAATCATCGTACTTCAAATTTAAATTTTTGGGTCCGCCACTAATGGATCGGTCATCCCTGTTAACCCATTGTAACAGCTCTACTTAACACGTGCAACGCCCTTGTTTCAAATTTCTGACACATAAGACCCTCCTTCCTCTACCATATTGATTTTCTAATGTCTAAATTAAGGAGTGCATAAATTATAGATACACAAAATGTGTTGTATAGACACGTTACACGTTTTTTGTATTATAATTCTGGAAATAATTAATGTATGAATAGAATAAGATAGAGGACGGAAGGAAAGAATGAGGAAGAGAGTTTTTGGTTCAATTTTTCTGCAAATTTCATTTAGGTTGTGTTTGGATGGAGGGATTTGATTTGAGGAGGTATTTCAAATGAAAGGTTTTGAAAATAGATGAATTTCAAATGACATGGTTTTAGGGAGGATTTTAAAACTTTTCAATTTTAACTAAAAAAATATGCTTAGAATTTCATTTACTTTTTAATTCAAACAAGGAGAGTGGATTTGAATGATGGATTTGAAATTCATAGATCAAATTCCTCGATCGCAAACACGGAGCCTTAATTTAAGAAATGATTCCACGGGTACAAATGCTAATATAATAAACAAGTGCATAATTAAATGATATAAAATAAGTGATAGCTAAGCTACTTTTGTAAATGGGTAAAAGATGAGAACTTGCTTGGTCCCCATCATTCTTAATCTAAAAATCTAATTTGCCACCTTCAAATTGCTTTACCAGGTCATCGGTAGCGGTAGTTGATGGTGACGGTTTAGACGCAGTGTCGATTAAGAAGAACCTTTGCTCCACCTATTTAAATACAAACAAAAACTTTAATACAAAACCATTTGAATCACATACATACGTATATTTTGTGTATCTAAAATATGTAACTTGTGTACGCCCATTAATTTAGATATAGAAAAGCAGTATGAGAGAGAAAAGGAACTGTGAAATTTAGATATAGAAAAGCAGTATGAGAGAGAAAAGGAACTGTGAAAGTCTTAGTGCTACATGTTGAGTGAGCTCCATCCGGTTGAAACCTCAGACTTGGGAACCGTGACAACTTTGAACAGGTAATAGATGCATGGCTAGTATGCGCCTTCTCCATGTTTACAGAATTTATATATTATGTGTCACAACACCGGAGGCGCATGTTGGGGATGCGCTTCTTTGTTGACCTAGGGCTATATTTAATTTTAAAATAGTTAAAAATACCACTACATTTTTTAGACAAACTTTCACAACTACTACATTCAAATAAATTAGCATATAAAGTTAGTTTACAAAAGGAATAAGTAAATATGAGTAACACGTCTCGTTTTTGACTAATATACAAAATGAGTCTAGCAGGTGTAACTTATACATAAAATCCACTTAGGATTTGTTGGGTAGGATCAATCAATGGAATACACAAACAGATTACTGAATGAGGCTCATACACTTTTTCTCAAAACAACGTGTGTAATTGTCTGATTCTTGATTCCCTTGTGTATTCTTTGAAATGTGAATATCAATTTTCTGTTTCTACTCACAGCCTGCAAACATTACAAGGAAGGATTAGAAAACCAGATTTGGATTTCGGAATCTAAATTCGGATCTACTTTGAGATTTTAGAATCTGGTTTTTAAAAACTCAATACAATACATCCACCCCAACCAATACCTATAAAGTTTTTTTTACTACACCACTCTCTCCAATGACTCATCAATGCAAATAAAATTCTCACTCTTATTTTATTTTTATTACTTTCCACACCTTTTATTCTCACTCTTGCAACTTCCAATAAAATGCACTAATTATTACACAATTATTCAATCATTAGTACTCCAATCAACAATAGTAATATAATAATACAAGTTATACAACATCACACTCTTACAAATCAATTTGACATTAAGTTAGACCATACCTTATTTAAATCTCAAAGCACACACACGCTATTACTATTTATCAAGATTTTGAAATCCAAACTTTGAAATCCCAAATCAAAGATAGCCCAATGAATTTGCTATTTCTGATGCCAAATCCATTCTCAAACCAATCAATCCAAAAGTAACCCCCAAGTCACACCTAGGTGTATATTCTGTCAATCATGGACGTTGAAAATAACTATCACATTTTCATTTACTAGTGAGAAGGATCCAAAGGTACTGTAAGGAAACACAACAAATTTGAAACTGCATATTCCTAGCTGATTAACAGAACCTGCAGTCTAAAGGTTTGTGATGCTGCTACTAAATCAGACAACCTACATAATGCAGTTATTAAGCTAAGCTAACATAAACGCAAATATCATCACATCAATAATAAGAAAAGGTGAAGTAGAACTCCATACCTAGGAGTTCATGTAACACATAGCTTGTGCTTGAAGGAAATAAGAATCCTTGTACTTTCTACCACTACCAATATGAATCCCGTTCTTGATCCAGTCCTCACGATGTATCCATGCCTCACGTGAGAAATCGAGGATACCAAGCACCTGCATCAATATTTATGGAAAGTGAATACTATTAATCCTTTAGAATTTCAATAACTACTTGGTGATAGATTAGTCTACATAGATTCTTCCAAATCTGCATTTGAACAACTATCTTAGAATAACTTTCTCTAGTTTATCCTTAGTCAACTAAATCAAATAAGCAGGAAATAAAGGGTTTAGGGTTAGAAATGAAAGAATGAAAGATACAGGAGAAATGAAAGAAACACAGTAGCTGCTCCAATTAGGTTAGAAAATTTCTACTTGTCTGAGCGTGAACAATGATGAAAAATAATTAAATTCATCTTTTAAAAGCTGCAAACCACTTCACTTCTTCCCCATACCAGCTTCCGCCCATTGGTGCGCTGATGAGGACTTGCATATATTTTTCGCTTGATATATAGACAAAACTACATGCCTTCATAATTTAGTAGTGCTGTTTTGCACTTCATAATTCAATCCACATCTTCAAGAACTTAGAGACGTTAATCAGATTCGAAAACAAGTGAAGAAAATCATAAATTAGAACATCTTGCATATCCAGCAAACCAATGTTCATAAGTTTGCCTCGGTTGACCACTGTCCTTTTCCTTATCTAAAAAAATTGATAATTTTTTTTATTTTTCTTTATATGCACCATCATGAGACGAGATACCGTTTTTCTTTTGTATCAACTGATGTTGCTTGATAGGAAAAATACTTACAGCTCCACCTTTCCATGTAACATTGGATGGGTTTGTTCTAGATGGCAGAACCTGAAACATTAGACAAATCAAATTACTACGGGATATAACTGCTAATTAGAAACAATGAGAAGTGCAGTATGAAAGAATGATGAACAGTGGAAAAATAGAGTTTAAACCAATGATATATACAAGGAAACTGCCTTGAGTTGGCATGATAAAATAAAAACCCAGCTCTCTTTCAAGACTTATAGTATCACCCTCGACAAAGACTGCACCTATTGAGGGGTTTAATTGTAAGAAAATACAAACTTTTTTAGGGGTGGGGGGATTGTAAATCACAATTTTGAAATATAATACGGATTTCTGTAAATAGGCTAGATTTCAAGCGTAGTATATGCAATTTCCCTTGAAACAAATCCGTTTATATCACTTGGTCTAGCTATTCATGTTAAGCAAAAGGAAATTATAAGATAGCTATATTTAGATAAACAAGAAAGAATAATCATGCTTTTGTCATAAACTTGTGATAGAAAATAGAAGTCCTTCAGTTTAATTTCAAGTTCGAATGAGATACAAACCAAGGCCAAATTCGGGGGTTACATGAGGTAACATAGCATTGAGTTCAAACAAGAAATTACGGTGTAGCATTGGTTGTAATTGTGATTAACAATAGAAGCCTTTTCAGTTAAAGAAATCCAAAAAACCAAGAGACAGTTTTTGATAAACATGAAGACACAATATAGCATTGAGTATAAAATTGCGATGGAAAAAGAAACCTTTCCGCACCATTCAAGTTAAACAAGGATCCACAATTTCTTGGCTTCACGACAAAGTACAATATTTATAGCTTATTAGCTGCTTGTTCTGCACCATGTATCATGTAATGCTTTGAAAGAGAAATATATAATTTTCATGGTGAGTTGAGAAGTAAAATTAGAGACAATTCATTTGACCGACAACATTCATAACAAAGACATCCAAAGTTTCAGGGTGATCACGAAGGCAATAATCCCTCAAGAAAATTGAAACCTGATATCTGAAGTATGCAAGATCATAGAAAGCTTTTAGAAATTGACAGTCAAACGGTCCAGAAACTTAGATAAGTTGAAACACACATATAATCATAATAGTTTACGGTTATATTAGAAAAACAAATCAATCTAACCTCCACAGTATCAATGGCTTCATGAGAAGGAATTGCATGCAATACTCTGCAATAGGGCACATGGAAAGAGCTAAATTCATGTAGTTCAGACAATGATAAAATAAGCAAATGACATGGGCAAAGGAAACTAAAAAGTATTTAAATAATGGTTGAGGTGTTATTCTTTCATAAAACAAGGGCAATGCTAGCGGAAAAACCATTTTCAAGCCAGAATGTAAACAAACCTCTCTTCCACCGCAGATATGAGACCATCAGTTATAGCTACTCCACCTATCTGAAGAAAAGGTCATGTAAACTCCACTTTATGAATGAAAACTTCAAACATAATTCTCAAAGAATGAGAGGGCGGAACTCACCAGTTGCATGCTACAGAACAACTTTCTCTGCAGGTCTATACGCCCTGGAATTTTTAAAAATTCAAGTAAGACAAAGCCGAAGCAAACCCAATATATTTCATCTTAGCAAAGGTGAATGTAATATATACCTGTAGATAGAATACTTTTAGAAATAGCATCAGCAAGACCAATAGAATCCTGCTTCTTTGGCTTCGCTTGAAATACAGGGTAGTTTTCCCACATGGGGAAAAAACTACCACTACCAGCATAGTAACCATCTGAAATGTCGGGTCTTCTGGGGAAGTCCCAAGTATCTTCCAGCATATCCTCATTATCACTGAACCTGAGGGCACATGCATCTTTCATTAAGAGATCAAGATGGACTAGAGTATTAGAAGTAATGATTCAGAAAAACCAAATATGCAAAATTGACAAACTATGCTAACCAAGTCCGTGGTGGTGGAGGGAAAACATCTGGAGCCAAAAGCATTGGGTAGAACAAACCCATAGGAGGAACCTGTTTCCAAATCAAGAAGTCAAAAATATATTGCAATAGTGTCTCATTAGGAATAATATACGGATCTCTACAAGTTAAGAAGTTAATCTACCCTGAATACCTCCGTTAACATGACTCAACTGACACTCATAAATAACTAACAAACTTTGGTTCCCATCATAGTGTCTGATGTTTGTGTCAGAAGACTCAGAACTCAATGAGCGCCACGTATCACGTATAGCATTCAGCTAAATTTTAAAAACGTCAAAAAGCATTACAAACCTGATCTATAAAGACTATAACCAAAATTGTAATGTGCAGGAAAAAATCTCAATATGCTATTCAGATAAGCATAATTACCAACTGAAGCAACATTTCAACGCATTGGAAACCATTGCAATACCAATTTTGGCTCACATACATTAAGAGCAGTCAGTCTTGTTTTGTGAGACCCAGGTGGTACACCTTCTTCATATGAGTGAACTACGGCAACAGCTTCAACTTCTCCTTCCTGAGCACAGAATAAGATAAATCATATGCTCACGGTGAAGTGTTGGATATTGAAGCCTAAACCCAAAATGTGAACTTAGAGAAGGTGTCAACTGTTATATGGAAGACATTTATTAGTAAAGGCTGTAAAGCAACAAGCAAAGATACTATGCATAAATTCTCTAATAGCAAAGCATTGGATAAACCACCATTCACTCACTCAAATGGTGATAGAAATAGAGTTACTGTTTAAGCGAGTCCTACCTTACAAATCAAGACTCAGTTTTACAGAAGTGAGATAGTGGTCATCATTTAATTCACGTAATGCAGGCTGTCAAATAAGAATCACGGGAATGAAGTTTGAAAATGAAATATGAATCTTAACAACTTTTCTCACAGTTTTTGTTGCTTGCCTATCTAGATTGCAATTTTCTTATTTATCAATAGTATGACCCAAGTATAGTTAAAAGCAAAGAACTTTCCATAAGACCATACAATAAGATAATTTATGTGTAATGACGTAATACAAGAACTTCATACTCATGGGAAGTTCAGATGGAAAATTACAGGAAAAAAAATTATTATACAACTAAAACATTGTGAGTTTCAAATGGCACCATTTATTACTACTCTTTTTTCAAGGTATCACGTGAATAATGATCTCAGTTTCAAACCACGCTCTTCCAAGGTCCTTTTGAAAATCAATCTATAACGCGAAGGGATCAGAGTTCAAGCAGCATGAGTCCTTTTCCACTAACGACTACCTAATTTTGTTTGTTTTGCCATCATGTCTATTTTTGTACGTAAATAGTCCTCCAGACCACGCACAGATTGGTGTAGAGATTAAAGGTTTGCCCCCTAATTGAGCTTGCATACCTTGCGATAGTAGCATGTGAGGTTGGCTACAGCAGGAAATTTTGATTTTTCATTTGTTTAATCAACCCTTTTAAGGCAATTTCGGCACCCAAATATGGTCTCAACTGACAATCCATATATTTGATGGTCGAACAAGAACCTAGTAGCTAACACAAGATGCTTTCAAAATTGTACGAGTATTAAGTATTACTTAGATATTTCATTTCTAAATTTGATAAGCCTTAGAGATTTATATGACCAAGATAATACTCCCTCCGTCCCAGCAGAAGCTTCTGACCTTTCCTTTTTCATCAATCCCAATAAAAGTTTCACATTCCTTTTTTAGTAAACTACTCCCCTTTCACATTTCATTATACTCTTCCCTCTCAATCACATTACCTCTAATACATCTACTTATTCTATCATATTTCTTAATCTCCGTGCCCAAAAGTTGTGGAAAGCTTCTCCCGCGACGGAGGGAGTAGCATACAATTTAAAGTCTCCTCCAAAGGGACCAAAACCGAACACTACAATGTCATATATTACAGTGAAACATCAATCTTATAGATTCTGAAAAGGATACCATCGCTTCCTTGTACCTTTCCAAGAAAGTTAAGAACACCAAAAAAATAAAAATCATATAGCACTTGTTCTTTCTAGCATTGAACGAATGAAACAACAAGGAGAATTTGTGGGGAACTTACTTTTAACTGGCAATGAGACTCTTTAAGTCTATTCAGCATCAGCAAGTCTATGGGTTTTGTCAGAGCATCAGTACGAATTTTCGGCCATGTTTGATGATGTCTCTGAGTCCAAAGAAGACATCTTGATATATCCTGAAACAGTTGTAAGTATAATTCAGGCTTTGTTTGAATTTCCAGATCAGATCAATAGGGGTATTATTATCACATGTAAATAATGTAATTGTTCATATAAAGATGGAATTTCAAGAACTTTCTGGGAGATTGAAGAATGGTGATCAAGGAGAAAAAAAGAACTATAAAGGCAACCAAGTCTCCAATATCCTTTTGAAAGTAAGTTGGCCTTTAACTGGAGTGAAGAATTATTTGCATCCATGAAACAACATAATACAATCACACATGTGCATGCTGACTATGTTATTGAGATCCTTCCATTTAGTATGCATACTCTTTTGAAATGAAACTAGTTGAATAGCTGCA
Source organism: Galeopsis tetrahit (assembly GCA_963675135.1). NCBI lineage: Eukaryota > Viridiplantae > Streptophyta > Magnoliopsida > Lamiales > Lamiaceae > Galeopsis > Galeopsis tetrahit. Next base: position 71,467,712 of record OY776124.1, read on the forward strand.
TCCAAATCCTTACCTCTCCACCATATCGTAGAGTGATCTGAGTAGTCGGTAGAGCGACTCCATCCTAAACATCACCAGAAGATAATCAGGAAGAAGAGAAACTGCACATTAGATACCAATAGGGATATTATGGGAAAAGGGAAAACAGACACAAAGCTTGTTCTTTGAAATCATGTTGAAGACTCAGAAGCAGGGTTGTAAACAAATTAATTTTTTTTTTATTGATTCGGTATTCGTAATCGAATTTTGCAATTCGTATTCAAATTTTTATTATTCGAATCCGTATACAAATCTTCTTATTGATTCGATTAGTAAATAAACAAATACAAAATAATAATATTCGATTCGATGTTCGTAAGTATTCAATTATATATATATATATATATATATATTTATTTATTTTATTTTTTTAATTTTTTTTAAATCTACTCTCGCCCATATTTTCCCTTCCTCTTCCTCAATTAGGCACAGATGGTCTCATTTCCTATATTATTTAAAATATTATTTTACAAATTTTCTCCATAAAATTCGGGATCGAATAGTTCCAAATCGAATTGAATAGTATTGAGTACGAATCAATTTCAAATCGAATATTCGAAAAAAATTGTTTAGAATACAGTATGTTCCCAAAGAAATCGAATTGAATAGTATCGAATAACCATTTGAATTGAATACCGAATCAAATTTATTATTCGAAAAATAAAAAAATATAAATACGAATATTCGAATACTTTCACGAATTGAATACTTATACAGTATCCGCTTCGCTTCGATTCGTTTACAACCCTACTCCGAAGGAGCATTGAGTTTGCAAATGACAGCTCTGGTCCACAAGGATGACAAGATGTCACGGTATAGAGAGAATGAAAGAACGAAAATAAAAGGGATCAAGCTACAGAACTATGGTCCTGAAAAGGTAATTGTGTGACCTTCAGTGGTTAATGCAACAGTAAATTGACAGGAGTGAAGATGGAAGTTATATAACAGTCCTAAGGCAACAATGATATATTGAGTTTGAAGATGATGATGCTCCTAGAGAAATTTTCCTAATTATGGATGCACAGACAGGCAACCACAACATACTGTACATATGGATAATGGAAGAGTGTCCTAATTGTTGCCAATGACTATATCATCCACCTGAGGATTATAATTTTCTGAACAGGCAGATCAAAACTGCATAATAACAGGTATAAATAAAACACACCTCAATGCAGATAACAGATGTCACTTGAGCACCAATATTCACTACACATGCTGTAGATAAGCCATTTCCAAAAACTGCAGCAAGGCCTTCCTGTGTTATGTGTCAAATAAAGGAGTAAGAAAAAGTAAAATAACCGAACAAAGAGATGTTCTGTGGTATGTTTCACATATGAAATGACATCTAAGAATTCAAACCAAGAGCTAATCCAGTGACATTTTTTAGTAACATCTTAAAATATTAGATACGTTTGACAGAAGATGTGAAATACTACCTGATGGACTACTGCTGTGCTGAAACGCAAGTCTCGAAGTACAATAGATAGAAGCTCCTTGATTTCTGCACAAAGATTACAGTACGCAGTAAACATGTTGACTGCATGACTAATTGCAAAAACTTGGTCACA